>BSBN01000130.1:14170000-16570000 GCA_027924645.1 Cunninghamia lanceolata | reverse complement strand
AGACCTCTACTGCACCAGATGACTGTGGCACTTTATTCATTTACTTGGCATGAGTACTTTCAATCTTTGGCATCTTACCTAGAGTCATCTTTTGTTTTGATCTGAGTCTAGATAGCATTATACTATCACTCCCATCTGGATGTCTTTACTTGAGCACTATAACTCTGCCTTCAGGGTTCCTGTAGCAACATTATGTTTGGCCTACACCATTCTTGGTCATAATGATAGATAGAACATATGTTGTCCTCTTTACATGTTCTGTATCTTTTTATATGTTCTCCATATTGAATCAATGACATGATTCATCTATATGTCATCAAACTCTTGTATCTTTTAAATACTGTCTCTTCCATTTCCAAGGATCCATTATTTGGCTATGATAAAAATGACAAATGGAAGGTATGTTGTTATGTTTATTTGAATCATTCTATAGCTTTATGAACATTGGAACTCTCAATATTCCATTTGATGAATGTGGTACCTTTGTTCTACTCTATATCATGGTAATATGCTAAATATGGTAATCATGGCTTCATTTTTGTCCATCTATACTTCTCAGTTTGATTATGTACAACATGATCCTTTTACCATTGATGATGCGCTTATCGCTGAAGCATTACATATCATGAGGTTACTCTATAATTGTGACTTGACATAAAACATATTGAAGGTATTCATAAAATGTAGCTTGGGTTTGAGATCACTCATATACTTATAATGTTTTGGTTGCTCTGTATTGGTTTTGTTGATCCAATATCTAATGCTATTTTTGAAGCAAGGACAGGAAGGAAACCTCAGAGATTGAAGATTTTACAAGTCAATGATGGCTATGACTTTCTCTCCCTATCCTTAGATGCATTATATTTTTCCTATATTTGCATGTGTTCATCTATTCCCACAGCTTGTGTGGGACATTTGATCTGTCATTATTTCTTCCAATGGAATATTTATCTCTTTATGTATCTCATTTGTAAATGAATAATCATTGTAGTGAATGAAATACTTATCTCTCCTATGAATGTTTTGCAATGCAATGAATGATCTAAAAATCTTTTCTTTTCTGGAACAACTAAAATGCAATATCATTGAAACACAAACAACTTATGCAAATAACTTATAATAGAAGAATGTTAACCTTCACTCTAAAAATGAATTTGATGAACCAGCTCTACTAGTTTGAGCTGTAAGTGAAAAAATGGTAACATTTCTGGTGAATTCTAGTACATGCTTTCTTGCTAAGCATTAGGACCAGTTGCCTTGAATATCCATTGGGCATTGAGTCACACTCTACTCATCTCAAACTCAAAAACCACTAAAAAATTATACTTCGATCAGTTCAAACAGCAACAGAAAACAAAAAAGATCAAACTGAAAACAAACTAATAGGCCCTAGTAGCCAAAAGAAATATGCGGCAACACTTAGGGAAATGAAACTAACTAAAATTAAATGTGCATGAAGCTCTTATTAATAGCAACACTACCCTATCATACTCTAACCAGCCTACTTATGCTGGTCAAACAAAACCATTCACTGGTTCAAGAAAATAACTACCTTTCCTTTGCAATCTGTGATACCCCATGATCTTATGAATTGTCCAAAAGAGGTGAAATAAAAACAAATAACCAACAAATAGCTACAACACCTTTCTAAACAAGAATATGCAATTACTCACCCATCTAACTTGTTTGGGAAACTGATCAAATAAACAAGTAAATTGATAGTGTTCAACTAGGTACCTCCCTTGATGATCTGGATCAGTGACATTTTGAGTTTACCCCCTTTTGTTGGCTTCCAATCTAGCCAGATATCTAATAGGACACCCCCTTGAAAATGTTGGACCAGAGAGAGAGCCATTGGAATGACTGGAAACAATAGTATTACCTTCTGTCTGCATGATAGACTGCCATGTGGCTTCCTCCTCTTTAGTTAATGTATCATCCTCCTCCATTAGAGTAGCTAGTAACTCATCAAAACTATCAAGACTTGGAACATTCTTAGCAAGAGCTATATTAGGCTCAAAATATTCAAGATTACTCAAGGAGATACACTCAAAAACAAGTGTTTCTTCTTCAAATGAAGGCAAGAATTCAAACAATGAACTAACCTCTTGTAACAAGCCATCAATTTTCTCAACATCTTCAAGGTGGTCTGTGAAACAAGAGGGCAGTTCCCCCAACCATGATTCATTCTACTACAAGTCCGGCTACTCCTTAACCAATGATTTGGTTGGGAAAACAACCACTTCTTTCTTTTGCTATTCCAAGTAACCCTCTTCCACAAATGCTGGCATAGCCTATAAATGAGAGTAGAAAAGCTCAATTTCTTCTTGAAATAGATCCTCCTCAAGCTTGGTAATTTTCAAATCAAGGTTGTTTTTACATATCTGTTGTTGGATCAGCACATTATCTGAATGGTCCTCATTGTTGTGATGGTCAGAACTTGATAAAGCCTTGTCATTTTCAGTTTCATCCATGAACTCAGGAAGTTCATTAAACAAGTTAAGTGAAAAATGAGGTTCAACATCCTCTGTTTGCATATTATCTATGTTTGTAATAGAGACCTTAAGATCATTCAAAAGCAAGCTATCTTCACAATTATCCTAGTTTTCTAATGAGAAAGGGATGTCTTTTACCTAATGACAGCCAGTGCTAAGCTTATCGAGCTCCAAATTGGGCTCATCTTGGTGCCCTCCTTGATTTTGAAGCTTATCATTATATTGATGATCTTTACTCACTAACTTCTTAGAATATTGAGGATCCTTTTGTGGTTCAAAAACTGGTGCTTCCTCCAATGTAACCTGAGCATTCTACTTTTGTAATTTTAGACTTTCACCTTGAGACCTCTATACCCTACTTTCATGCATCTCATGAACATCATTAAAATTTTTTTCAAAGGAATCAAAATGTAGAGGATTCAGGATCATATTTGAATCAACTTTCTTTATACAAACAACAACAATCTTTCCATTTGAATTAGCCTCTTGTACTACGTGACTTTTTGAAAAAAAATTATCATCTTTTACAAAACAAGGAGGAACATTAATGCAAACATCAGAAGGTTCATCAAAGGGAGCATTTCCTTGGTTGAACATCTTCTACTCTAACTGATATTGGTCCATAGCTATGTGTAGTAAATTTACCCTCTTTAACTTCATTCTGTTAGTTAATGGACTAGTCTCGAATGTTGATAGGCTCCTTAGCAAAATTAGATCCTCTAAGACTTGGGATTTTGACTTTCTAAGGAATCTCTTTGCATTCAAGGCTACTTTCTTGGAGGAAAAAGGATTCACTTTGCTCGAAACTTAGAATTTCAACTTTAGGGGCATTAAGAGGCTTATCTTGTTTAAAACATGGAAATTTATACTTACAAACTTCTTCTTGAGTAGGTTGTTCTAGAATAGCAGGAGCTACTTGGGCTCGAGCAAGAAAAAGCTTTGTTTGTGTATCTGCCTCTCTCTCAAGATTCTCTTCGAATTGTCTCTTTTGTGTCTCCCACTTCTAATTAGAAACAAAGGTCTCACAGGCTGACTGCTCTGGATGTTAAAGGTAAACTTGGTGATTCAACTCTTGCAGCTACAAATCAGATTCTTCATACTACCTTTCTTAAAATTCCCCTTTTTGTTGGTACTAATAACTCTTTATGCTTGCAATCTCCTGCTCATACTGTGGTCTTTGTGCCTTCAACTCCTACTCATGTATATAGGCTTGATAACCTAGTTCCTCCTGGTACTAATTATACTCACATAGTCTTTTAATAATCTCCATCTACTTGTTGAGGTCTAACACAATGTCTTTGAGCTCATTAATTTCAGACTATTTTATCTGGCAAGAAGGTTGACTAGGAGATTGGGCAGGATGGGCATGCGGTAAGCACCCAGAGTATTTGGGCTAAAACCAGCATTATGACTGCTTGTATACGGTTGGTAAGGAAGTTGGGCAAGGGTGGGTGGGTAATTATACTGTGCATGCTAATTTTGAAGGGCCATGGTATTAGAAACAACAACATAGTTGGCCTCATATGGCTAATCTAGAGGTGGGTAAGATGAATTCTCATAGTATGGGGGTTGGTATTATTGATGGCTATGAAAATTTGACATTTGTACTCATATGAAAGCTAGAAAATGGACTGAATAGATGAAATTTATAACATACTAGCACTTGATCATACTGAAACCTATAGACCTTGATTCAGAGTCACTAGATGTGTTTGATTTTCTGCCTCCAAAGGCTGAGATCATTGACACACACACACCAAATATCAATGATATATGAACATATAATTGGATTTAGACAGTCCAATCTATCCCTTTTTTGTTTTCACAAGCTGAATGCACTAGTTCTACATGCAAGACCAGAAGATTGAGTCACCAGGTATACTTGTAAAAAGCCTCCAAAGGTTAGAACACTGCTGCATATACTAGAACAATAACTTGAAGATTAAAAAAAAATCTTCTCTAAAAATACTTTCAGAGTCCCATCAGGCATGCCAAGAACTATTATCAATCAGATATGCACCCTATACTAAGCTTACAAAAGACTTAGCTATCTGTTGACACATGGAAACACTCTCATGATGTGGGTTTCCTATAACAAGAGTGAATCTCTAGAGTGAGTTGGTTCTCCTTATGAATTTCCTAATCTAATGGCTTGTCCGAGAAAAGAGAAAAGGAATAGCCGAAATGAAATTCTATTTTATCTAAAAATGATCCTAAAATCTAATTATTTACCCACAAACAACTCTCAACCCTATAACCTTCTTAGTTTCACCTAAGTCCAACAATCCAAAAGTACTTCGTATGAAGGTTTAACTTAAACACAACACACAACCTGGATTAGTTGGGCAATAGTTGCATAGATTTCAATAATATTGAGTCATAAACAAAGGATTAGACATCATAAGCACAGTGAAAACATCAAATCAAAGTTACAAAGGAGGTAACAAAAGTGAAACAAGAATGATTTGCTATATTGAAATGAAAGGGATACATCTAAATCTGAAAAGTATGAGCCAAGATTAGTTTACAAACTCTTCGCCTATGCTCAAGAGAGAAGAAACTAAGATATCTACTGATTAAGAAAACTTAGTTTTTCTATTATAAATGCCTAGAGTATGATCTCTCCAAAAAGCTCCTAAAAATAGATAAAAGAATCCCTTTTCGTGCTCCACAAAAAGCCAAAAATAAAGCCTTCAATCTGCCACCAAACTCCACATGAAAGCTGCTTAAATCTCCCTCAAGGTAGGCACCACCAAATAACTACTTTCTCTACCCTAGTAATCTCAATTTTTGTCCATATTTGACCAAGAGAAATAAAAATAAAGAATGCAAGATTTTATTTTCTTTATTTACCTCTAACTACTTAAAATAGTTTTCATTTTAAAGTAATTTATAAATTATTTCTTTAAAACAAACTTTACAATGTAGTAGTTGTATTATATACCCTAGTTCGATTTGATTTTTTGCAAAATAATGATACATGGCTTTAAATTTTGCTAAATCTTTACAATGCATATCAATTGATTTTTCTATATAAAAAATCATAAAAAATACATAGGGCATTACATACCATTTGCAAAAATAAAAACCTTTGTGGGTTTATCTCCATCTGTCTCTGCATCACATAAGGCATATGGACTTGTCTCATATTTCAAAAGGTTTGTAGATTATACTAATGGGCATGTGGGTTTATATCCTATCTTCAAATGTGACAAAGGCTTTAAGGTACAATACCTTTCATATGGTTGTGCAAAATATTCCAAGGCACATGACCTGTATGACTTACCCTTCAAAAGGGACTACATGGGCTCTAAGGTGCAATGGGTAAAATGGGTCTAAGGCACCAAACCATTCCAAAGGGACCTAATGCATTTCACAACCTAAGTCATTTGACTAGGCATTCACAAGGTGAACAAAAGGCCACGATGGCATTAGTTATGCAAATGAAAATTTAATTTCAATGTGATAAAATGTTATACTGATTAAGGCTAAAAATAAACCCTAACTCAAAACCTATCATGCCCTAAGTTTTTGGTCCATTTTCACTTTCAATTTTTTGAGACTTCAACTTTGCCTCCAGATTGCTGACACAATGCTCGGGTTTATGCCTGTAAATTGGGCATTTCTACTATCTCTAAGCATGAATTTGAGATTTTATGTTTTCTTACTAACTTCATGGTGTAAAAAGTCCAAGTGAGTTTGACTCAGCTTGGCTAAAAATTTTGATATTTCCTTTTATAAATATGATAAAGGTTTGTAAAAGAAAATGCATTGGGTTTTCTTGGTTTCCATGTGTAGAAAATGAGAACACGACACTATTTTTCTATTGCTGTCCCATATTCCTCTGATGGCTCAAGACCTCTGATGCAACAAATGACTGTGGCACTTTATTCATTTACTTGGCATGACTACTTTCAATCTATGGCATGTTACCCACAATCATCTTTTGTTTTGATCTGAGTCTAGGTAGCATTATACTATCACTGCTATCTGGATGTCTTTACTTGAGCACTATAACTCTACCTTCAGGGTTCCTGTAGCAACACTATGTTTGGCCTACACCATTCTTGGTCATAATGACAGATAGAACATATATTGTCCTCTTTACTTGTTCTATATCTTTTAATATGTTCTCCTTATTGAATCAATGACATGATTCATCTACATGTCATCAAAATCTTTTATCTTTCAAATACTATCTCTTTCATTTCCAAGGATCCATTATTTTTCTATGATAAAAAAATGACTGATGGAAGGTATGTTGTTATGTTTATTTGAAACATCTTGTAGCTTTATGAACATTGGAGCTCTCAATATTCTATTTGATGAATGTGGCACCTTTGTTCTACTCTGTATCATGGCAATATGCTAAATATGGTAATCATGCCTTCATGGCTATTCATCTATACTTCTCAGTTTGTTTATGCACAACATGATCCTTTTACCATTGATGATGCACTTATAGATGAAGCATTACGTATCATGAGGTTACTCTATAATTGTCACTTGGCATAAAGCATATTGAAGGCATTCATACAATGTAGCTTGGGTTCAAGATCACTCATATAGTTATGATGTTTTGGCTGCTTTATATTGGTTTTGTTGATCCAATATCTGATGCTTTTTCTGAAGCATCTTGAGTTACCTTTCCGATGTTGTGTCTCTCTTTTTAGCTATTCTATGGCTTCTACTTCCCCAAAACAATGACTTGGAAACATGCACATAACAATCTATCATATTCTGGCAACAAATACATGTAGCATCATTATGATTTTAACAATACCTTTGCTCAACTTGTTTGAAAGAGTTCAATGCTCATTTATGGCTTTCATTTCATCTTAGATGCACTAAAAGTCATAGATGGGCATTGAAGCACCTAGTGAATGTAATACATCCTTAGCTGAAATTTTTTGTGATTTGACAACAAGCCCCTTGAAACAACATGATGAGATCAACCCTTGTGGGAACCCATTTTGCACCACATGTTGAATTGTCTTCTAAACAACAACATACTTATCATATACCTGCACATGAAACAAACACGTTAGAGTGATGTTCATTTGATCTGTACATTATAGGCAATGTGTTATGCCTCTTCTGATAGACATAGAGAACTCATAACTGGAGCTCTAATGGATCTTTCCCTAATTTTTTGTAGATTCTTATAGGAGATCAGGAGCAAGGACAGGATGGAAACATCAGAGATTGAATACTTTACAAGGCAATGATGGTTATGACTTTCTCTCCCTATCCTTAGATGCATAGTATTTTTCCTATATTTTCATTTGTTCAGCTATTCCCACGGCTTGTGTGGGACATTTGATTTGTCATTATTTCTTTCAATGCAATGTTTATCTCTTTATGTATCTCATTGGTAAATGAATAATCATTATAGTGAATGAAATACTTATCTCTCCTTTGAATGTTTTGCAATGCAATGAATAATCTAAAAATCTTTTCTTTTCTTAAAAAACTGAACTGCAATATCACTGGAACACAAACAACTTATGCAAATAACTTATAATAGAAGAATGTTAACCTTCACTATAAAAATGAATTTTCTAAACTAGCTCCACTAGTTTAAGCTGTAAGTGAAAAAATGGTAATAGACACTAAATCTTATTTCTTGTTATGCCATGAAACTAATCTACTTCCTAAAAAGAAAGCACCACCGCTTGTACTTCTTCTATCATCAACACAACCAGCGTAGTCAGCATCAGTGTAAACACTCAAATTAAAGTCATTACCTCTTGGATACCATAGACCATAGTCTGAAGTTTCTTTTAAGTATCTAAATATCATTTTTGCTGCCTTCTCATGTGTTTTCTCTAGATTGGATTGATGCTTGGCAACCACACATACTGTATGCATAATATCAAGTCTAGAATCAGTCAAGTATAGTAGTGATAGTCTGATCTACCTTTGGAGACTCATCATATTTACTCAAGTGATGCCTAGTGACCATGGGAGTACTCACTGTCTTTGAATCCTCCATACAAAACTTCTTCAACAACTCTTTGACATGCTTAGCTTGAGAAATAAAGATACCGCCATCTAGATGAGTTATTTGAAGTCCAAGGAAAAAAGACATTTCACCAATCATAGATATCTCAAATTCTTTTTACATTTCCTCTGTAAACCTCTTACACATATCATCATCTCCACCAAAGATGATCTCATCAACATATACTGTAACTATCAATATCATGTCTCCTTCCTTGTTGTAAAGATTGCTATCTGTAGTACCTTTCTTGAAGCCTTGCCGACATAAGTACTTGTCCAACCTAGCATACCAAGATCTAGGTACCTGATTAAGACCATATAGAGCCTTCTTGAGTTTGCACACCATGTCCAAATCTTCTGATACCTGGAAGCCATCTGGTTGTTCAATATAAACCTCTTCCTCTAGGTCACCATTTAGAAATGCTGGCTTAACATCCATCTGATATACTTGAAAGTTCTTATGAGTAGCAAGATTAAGGAACATCCTGATTGCCTCCATCCTTGCTATCAAAGAAAAAGTCTCCTCAAAATCAATACCTTCAACTTTTGTGTATCTTTGCATACAAATGTTTCCTTATTCCTTATAACTTCACCTTCTTCATTTAGTTTGTTCTGGAACACCCATTTTGTTCCTATTACATTCTTATTTACTGGTCTGGGAACCAATTTCCATGTCTATTTCTTCTCAATCTGATCCAATTCGTGTTCCATTGCTTTTATCCATCCATCATCTTTTCTAGCATCAGTAAAGTTTTTCAATTCCACCTCTGATTAAAAAACAAGTTTACTTACTCACATGTCTTAGCAAGTCTTCTTCTTATCTACACACCTTCATCCTTATCTCCAATTATCTAATATATAGAGTGGTTCTTCTGAACATACTTTTCTAGAGTCTTAGGCATTTTCTCTAGTTCTTGTTCTTTTTCTTCTTTCACTTCTTCCTCTTCATCTATAATGCATGGAAAGATATTAGATTTAGAGTCCTCTGATTCTTGTGAGATCTGATATAGGTCTTCATCTACCTTGACATTTGTGCTTTCAATCATCTTTCCCAAACTTTTGTTGTAACATCTATAAGCCTTTCTTCTTGTTGAGTACACAAGAAAGATTCCTTCATCACTTCTTGAATCAAACTTTCCTAGGTCTTCTTCATCTCTTGTAATATATCATTTTTTACCAAAGATCCTAAAGTATCTGACAATGGGGGGTCTTTCATAACATAGCACATAGGGGGTCTTAGTTTTGTTGACCCTCAGTTGCACTTTGTTAATTAGATAGTTAGAAGTATGAACTACATTCTTCCAGTACATATTAGGCAGATTTGCATCCTTCAACATTGCCCTAGACATCTCCTACACAATCCTATTCTTCCTTTCCACTACCCCATTTTTTTTATGTTGAATTATTGTCATTGATGTCAAAGGAAAGTGTTCAAGTGTTGTCATTGATGAGCCTAAGGCCAAAACATTAATCAAACTAAGTGACAAAGGGTGACTTACTTATTTTCTGCAGTTTGATCAAGTTCAAAGTTTTGGCCTTATTCCTTCTCCTTGTCGTGGAAAGAAGGAAGGCTCGATAAGGAAGGCCTGATCATAATGCACAAATTTATTTTAAGGAAATTGTAGTTTAGATTTTTTTTGCTCCTTCTCTTTGATGAGGAAATAAGGAAGACTCGATCATGGTGTTCTAATTTTTAGTCTAAGTGAACAGAGGTCAGAGTTTGGAGCCTCCCCATGATCGTTCCATAAAGGAAGACATAAGGAAGAATCCCTGGCACTTGAAGCCTAATAATATTGCTTGAGGGGTAAGGTTGTACATATGGCAACATTCCATGTTTTCACAAGAATGTTTTTCCCTTTGTCATTTTCTTTTGTGGAATGGTAAAAAATGATTATTTGAGCGTCAATATTATAGCAATAAACTACAAAGTTATTGTATAGGTATCTTTGCACATTGTGACATGGATATTAAGTGAAACAGAGAATTGAAGAGCGGGGTTTCTCTTTGATTTATTCAAAAATTGAAGGCAAAACAGAAGAAGTCAGAAGCTTGATAAGGAAGGCAAAAGAGAAGAAGTCTAAAGCCTGATAAAGAAAATGAAAGACCAAAAGTCTGATGCCCAATAAAGAAGAGGAAAAACAAGAAGCTTGATGCCTAATAGAGTTACAAAGGAAGAATATAACGAGATCAGAGGTAAGCATATAGTGATTCCATGAAGGAAGGCGGTAGCTCAGAAGCCCAATCTCTGAAAGTCTGCAAATTTAGTTCTTGTAAAAGGAAATGTTTAAAAGTGTATTTTGCACCTGATTCAAATCTCTAAGTGCAATCTATTTTGTTGAGTTAATAGTTAGAACTGTTGACCATTTGTTAGATAGTTTCTATTGTGATATTGACAACTTTTAGTTTTCCCCAAAATGTTACAGTTATGCAGTTGCTTTGATTCAAATGATCTTCTATTGATGTTTTAGTTCAAACAATATGAGACACGTGTTGGTTTTCCATACATTCGGTTCTGAAGATCAAAGAGGTTGTTGAGATTACTTTGGGTAGTTTCTTCTCATGAATTTGTTAAATAAAGCAAGTTGTGTTGTATTGTGGTGTTGTTCTTTGTGTGTATGGTATGCTATTATGTTAATGAGAATAGAGGATGGAATGATGTTTTGAGAGTGTATAGAAGAAGTGTGTGTTAATGAGAACACAAAGTGTCTTGGTGAGTTGAGTGAGAAGAGAAGATAATGTATGAATTGAATAAGTGCAGTTGATGTTTGTGAAGAACCAAATGTTTGCATATTTGAATTTGTAAAGATTCAGAGGTTGATGCTTCTTGTGAACTGAGTTGGTGCTCAATTTAGGTGATTGTAGTCTCCTTATGATTGGAGCACTTAAATCAAGGGTTCAGTTAACCCTTAGGGTGGGTGACCTTAAAAAATTATAATCACTTGTTTATTCTATGAGGATAGATTAGGATGGTAGATCCTAGCAGAATTTTCTAACCATGGTTTTTCCCATCTTTGGGTTTTCCACGTATAACTAGTGTTCATGTATATATGATCTCTTATTGTTCTTTCTTAAGCACTAAAAGTTATTTTGGTTCTGCTTTCTAGAGATTAGAAGTTTTTAAGTATTTTCATATATTGATTCGCCCCCCTCTCAGTAGTTTGCGTGTGTGCTAACAATTTCTATCAAAGATAGGTTCCCTGAAGAAGATTAATAGATAAATATTGATGTGGGAGATTAAACACATGGCCGGTCAAGAAGGATCTCAATCAAAAAAAGCAACATTGTTTGATGGAATAAATTATGCATTCTAGAGTATAAGGATGGAGATCTACCTAACTTCAATAGGGTATGATGTATGGCAATATGTTATGGATGGTTATACTACTCCTAAAACTCCTCCAATAGACCAGGTGGATAAGAAGGAATGTGAGAATAATGCTAAGGCCAAGAATGCAATTCTATGTGGTTTAGCCAACTCTGAATTTATGAAAGTAATGCATTGTAAGTTTGCCAAAGAAATCATGGTGAAGCTTTAGAGAATATATGAAGGAGATACAAAGATGAAACAAGCTAAAGTACAAACCATTAAAGCAAGATTTGAAAGCCTTAAAATGAGAGAGGAAGAAAAGATTGTTGATTACCTACTTAGAGTTGATGAAGTTATGGATACTATGATAGGACTAGATGAAGAAGTAAACGAGAAAGTGATTGTTTAGAAGATACTTAGATCTCTACCTTCTAGGTATGATGCTAAAGTCTCTACTATAGAAGAAGAAAAAAAACTTTATAAGATAACTAATGATGAGATACATGGTTTTTTACTGCATATGAAATTATGATAGCTGGTACTAAGATCTCTAAGAGAGAAGCTGCATTTCGGACATCAAAGAAAGAAAAGAATAAAGATTCTAAATCTGAGATAGATGTGCACGGATCCAATTTTGTAAGAATGCTGAAGAGAGGATCTAGGAAGTATAGAGGTAAGTTACCTTTCAAGTGTTTTAATTGTGGAAAGTTTGGTCACTTTGCTACTAAATGTCCATCTGTAAGAAAATATAAAAGTGATGAATATGATAGCAAGAAAGGTAACACATAGTTCTATCCAAGGAAGAAGAATTTTCAAAAGAACTATCAGAAGAATTTTTAAAAAAACAAAAAGGGCCTTTACATAATAGATGATAACGATTCCTCTAAAGAAAGCTGTATTTCAGAAGACAACAATGAAGGTGTTTCTAAGGATGAAGGAAATAAATTCCTGTTTAAGATAGTGATGTCTACTATTAAGGATCAGAACATTACTGATCTATGAGACCCTAAGAATGAAGAAGAAGGTAAAGTAGACTTGGAAGGAGAGCTAGTATGTTCTTTACAACAAATTGAGAAACTTAGGAAGAAAAAATCAAAACTAAAACTGTAAATTCAAGAAGATATGGTGTCTAAGAAACTTCTAGAATTAGAAGAGTTAATTGTTGATTTGAAGACACAAGTGGAAGAAGCCAAAATAATAGAAGAAGTTACTAAATTTGAATTGAAATCTAAATTAGAAGAGTGTCTGAAATTGGAATTTGAAGTGGTATCTTTGATACAAGAATCAGAAAAGGCTAAGGATAAGATTGGCCTAAGTTTAAAATTTGATAAGAGTAGTAGCATGCTTAATGAGATGATCAATAGTCAGAGATTTCAAAAGAGCATGGTTGGTTAAGGATTTGAAGAAGGTCAGTATTCAAAGTCCAGTGATCCTCCTAAAAAGATTGAAGAGAAGAAGCAAAAGAAGGAAGATGATGGCTTCACAAAAGTCAGAGCTCTAAAGGACAAAAGATTCAAAGGCTCCCTCCTGCAAGACATTCTGGAATTATTAGGTTTCATCAATACTTTTATGCTTATTATTATCCATATAATCAATATGGTCTTAGGGCTATTAGTTGTAGAATTGTTCCTAGGAAAAGAATTGATTTTACTAGCAAAAAATATTTTGCATCTCTAGGTGATTTTAGAGTAGTTTGCTACAAATGCAATAACTATGGTCACATTGCAAAACATTGTTGAACAAATTTTGCAAAATCTAACAAACTGGAGAGACAGGAGAATGGTCCTCTTAAAGAGGATAATGTATCAAACTCTCTTGTCAATAAGGAGATGAAAACTAAGAAATTTTGGAAGGAGAAGAAGGATGATCAGAAGAAAGAAGTATCTATTATAGTACAGATGACATTTCAAGATAAGAGAAAAAATCCATGGGTGATAGACAGTGGTTACTCTAGTCACATGACCGGAGATAAAAGTATGTTTATAAGTCTACAATAATTGAATGGAGGCTTAGTTAAGTTTGGTGACAACACATTTAAGAAGATATGTGGTAAAGGAACACTCAGTATTTATGGAAAAGCTAAGACTCATAATGTCTACTATGTGGAAGGATTGAAGCACAATTTTTTGAGTGTAAGTTAGATGTGTTATAATGGATATAATCTGACCTTTAATATACAAGGTTGTGAGATCAAGAAAGAAAGTTTCGATAAGATAGTTGTTGAAGTAATTAGAATAGAAAATAACATTTACAATCTCAATGAGATTCAAGGTATAGGTTGCTTGATGGGATAGACTAAT
Source organism: Cunninghamia lanceolata (assembly GCA_027924645.1). Taxonomy (NCBI): domain Eukaryota; kingdom Viridiplantae; phylum Streptophyta; class Pinopsida; order Cupressales; family Cupressaceae; genus Cunninghamia; species Cunninghamia lanceolata. The sequence goes on along the minus strand of BSBN01000130.1, from coordinate 16,555,895 downwards.
GAAATTTTGGATAGAAGATTGGGTCATATCAATTTTGACAACCTTGTGAAGGTAAGTTCAAAAGGGGTAGTTAGGCACATTCCTAAAATCACCAAGCCAACAAATACGATATGTAAGGGATGTCAGCATGAGAAACAAACAAGGTCTAACTTTAAAAAAAAATATTCTACTTCAAAACCCTTGGAGTTAGTTCATGTAGACCTAAGTGCTCCAACCAAGACACAAGGACTACAAGGAGAGAGATACTTCATGTTGTTAGTTGATGATTTCTCAATAATGACATGGGTAACCTTTCTTAAGGACAAATCAAAATCTTTTGAGAGATTTAATATTTTTAGGTCTATGGTAGAGAAGGAGAGTGGTTTAAGAATTAAATGTTTAAGATTAGACAAAGGAGGAGAATTCACCTCCAATGAGTTTGTGGAAAATTGTGAAAGACATGGCATAAAAAGATAATATTCTGCACCTAGAACTCCACATCAGAATGGAGTTGTGGAAAGAAAAAATATGATAGTTAAAGAGATGGAAAGAATAATGCTAAATGAGGAAAAATTACTTGATGTCTACTGGAGAGATGCAATACACACAACAACATATATCTTTAATAGAGTGTAGTTAAGGATAAACATTGATAAGACACTGTATAAATTATGGTATGGCAGATCTGCATCTATCAAATATTTCAAGGTGTTTGGGAGAAAATGCTACATAAGGAGAGATGAGTATGGCCTAGGAAGTTTTGATACAAGGTGTGATGAAGGCATATTTCTAGGATATTCTAGCAGATTCACAACTTATAAGTGTTACATTAAGAGATTGCATAGAATTGTAGAAAGTTCTAATGTCAACGTAGATGAGGACTAGCCACATCTAACACATATCAAGGATATTTTATCAAAAGGATCAGTGATAACAGAAGAAGAAGAAGATGCTACTATTGAAGAAGAACCTAAAGGGATATCTAGTAAGGCACCTACTAAGTATGTGCAAAAAGATCATCCTGAACAACAAATAATAGGAGACAAGAATGTAGGAGTGCAAATTAGAAGAAAACTGGTAAGAACAAATGAACAAGTAAATTTCTCATTACTATATAAGGTTGAACCTAAAACATTTACTAATGCTAGTGAGGATGAAGGATGTATCAATGCATTGGATGAAGAGCTCAATTAGATAGAGAAAAATTAGACTTGGGAGTTAGTTCCAAGATCTATACATAAGGACGTGATAGGCACAAAATGGATGTTTAAAAACAAGCTGAATGAAGATGGAAAAGTTGCGAGGAACAAGGCATGATTGGTTTGTAAAGGATATGAACAGGTTGAGGGCATAGATTTTTAAGAAACTTTTGCACCTTTAGCAAGATTGGAAGCCATTAAGATGTTTTTGGCATTCTCTATTTATAAGAATTTCAAATTTTACCAAATGGATGTCAAATCCACATTTTTTAATGGAAACCTCAATAAAGAGGTTTATATTGAGCAACCTGAGGGATTTCAGGTGTGAGAAAAATAAGATTGTATTTGTAGACTCAAAAAGGCTTTATATGGTCTAAAAGAAGCCCCTAGGGCTTGGTATTCTAAGCTGGATAATTACCTCCATCAACAAGGATGCAAAAAAGGATGTGTTAATAGAAAATTGTACTTCAAATCAAAAGGTAAGCACATGTTGATTGTTTTTGTGTATGTTTATGACATCATTATTTGTGATAGTGATGACAAGATGAGTAAGAAATTTGTTGATCAGATGTAGAAAGAGTATGAAATGTCCATGCTTGGAGAACTTTCTTTCTTTCTTGGTTTACAAATATCACAATTACACCAAGGTATAGTTATATCCCAATTCAAGTATGCAAAGGAAATGCTCAAGAAGTTCAAGATGGAAGATTGTAAGCCTGCAAGTACTCCCATGATGATAGGATGCAAGTTGAGAAAGAATGATGAATCACCTAATATATATCAGACTATGTATACATCTATGATAGGTACCTTGATGTACCTAACTACATCCAAACTAGATATCATGCAATTAGTATTGATGGTGGCTAGATTCCAAGATGCTCCTAAGGAATATCATGTTCAATCTATGAAGAGAATCTTTAGATACCTGAAAGGTACTACAGAGTGTGGATTATGGTACCCTAGAAATAATGATTTCACTTTGACAACATATACATATGTTGATTGGGTAGGAAGTATAGATGATAGGAGAAGCTACTAGTGGTGAAGCTTTCTTTCTGGGTGATAGGTTGGTAACATGGCTCAACAAGAAGCAAGATTTAGTGTAAGGACCTTAAAACTTACTAAAAATAACCTCAGATAAACATCTAGATCCAAATTATTTAAATAGAATAAATTATTTATAGAATTGAGCAAAAAAAGACACATCATTAATATCTTTTAATAATTACATCCAAATAGGAGTACATACAACATGAATCAAATGTAAACAAGGTAGTGTCTTTACAAGGTTTGGCCATATAGGCTTATACATGAATAACATAATAGAAAATAACATCTTCTGCACGAGCACTGTGGAACCTGAGAGAGAGAGAGGGGGAGAGAGCATCATCATGGTGATATCCACCCTACCACAAAGCATAAAGCTTCCTCACGATTTCCTACTAGAAATCTTGACCCATCACAAGGGGTCTAGAAAATTGGAACTGACATAGGTGAAAGAATTTGGTGCTCTACTTAACTCATTACACATAAATACCAGAATGGAAAATGTAACCACTACTCAAGTTATACAACTTCAAAGATACCTTCGTAACTATAACTTAAAAATGAAATAAGGCATATATATCATATAATCATCAATTTTAAGTTTAGAGGCCAATATTACAGATCACTCATTGATGCATATAGAGTCGTGAAGTATCTTTTCCATTATAGTTCCTTATTCTAACACAATCACTTAGAATGCTAGGGTAATAAAACATGCGTAATATAGATTTTTCCCTATTTTCCCATCTAAGACATATTTGATAATGACAAGAAATAAAGACAATTTCCTCAATCATTTCATATAGAAGAGAGAATATAGCTAAATTTTCTAGGATGCTTATTCCTCTTTCAAATTGAAATTATATCTACTTTTATCCTAATAACTAATCTAAAGGGGTACCAATATACATCAGCATTATTATTTTACCAATTCAACATAAGAATAATTATCATCCAATCTCCTTTCCCTTAAATTGATACTTCTTGTTAAATTATTAATCCTTTTGATAAGTTATCAATCTCATAATCTATGCAACAAAGCTAAATGCTTTATTTGTTATCTAACATTAATCCTAACTAAATCCTTTAGATAGTTATATTCATTTATTAGTACCAAGTTAAAATTTAAACATGATTATTTCAAAAATATTAAATTTCTTACACATGATATATATTAATTCTCTTCCAATTGAAGCTAAAGGTAATTATTATTAGTCTTGATATGAACCTCAAGGTAGTGTATGGTTTCAATGCTTGATAAGGTTCTTGCAAAGATAAAGCAACAAAAGGCAAGTAAGGGTCTCAAAGACTAACTATTGTCAATGAAGAGGATAACTCACAAATACAGATAAAGGACTTCCTTTGCACAATATTTGAGGTTGATGGTTGGGGTAATCAGTTTAATCACAAACTAATACAACTCATCCAAATCCAAACTCAAATGCCACCACATTAGCATCATTCAAATGAATGGATAAGAGTTGATCAAAGAGGAAAGTCTATTCAATAGATTCTTGTAACTTTCTAGCAAATGCAATCAACAAGCAATGCATAGGATGAAAAATGGGTTTCATCTACAATCTATATGATCTATGATTACTAAAGGTAGTAATTTGATTTAGACAATTTGGGAAAAATTCAGCAATTAATTTCATATACCATTTTCCTACTTGCAAACTGGTTTTTTTTAAATCTCATAAAAAGTAATTACTTCACAAAGACCTTAATAAGATCTATGGGCTATAAATAGAACAATCATGATATATATATATATATATATATATAGAGAGAGAGAGAGAGAGAGAGAGAGAGAGAGAGATATTATTGAGCTTGAAATTTTATAACAGATATTGTTTGTATATATGGCGATGGCAATAATTGGAAGAGTTTAGATTTTCCTCTGATGAAATAAAATTCATATTAGAAAGTTTTATGAAACAAAGTACATATAAGAAAGTTTGTATATAAAAATAATTATATGAAAAATATTTTTAATGAATAAAGGCAACCCCATATTGGCAATGATTCTCTTAAGGCTGCGACCTCCTTAAAAGGCTGCCATGGGGGCTTCGGCCCTTCCCACAAGCCGTAAGGCCTGTTGGAGGCCTTAGCACTCCCACGGTCCCCTTAGTGGGTGCCGAAGTAACACATCCTTCCCTAATTTTTTATTTTATAAATGCCAATGGAGTATTAACCATTATATAATTAGTGATAACAATAATAATAATAATTAACAATCATAGAATACCATATCATTAATGAAAATATTACCAAAAATTACTGTCCTTAAAGTATTATAGTATTAACGATTATATTAATAACAGTGATAAGATATTATCAGTAATAATAGCATAAATGCAGCCAGAATCCCAATTTATAATTGTAAAAATAATAACACATCGATGACAAAGAAATCCTTCAGGCATACAGTTTGGAAATTGGGCAAAATTATCCTAGCCATTCAAAACTTATAAAAATTTGATAAAAACCTGTATAATATGCTCTCCGATAGTTCAACCCTTTCCTGTGCTCCTTTCCTTTCCACCATTCTCCTTTTTCCTTTGCTAAAATCACCAATTCTTCTTGCCTCTATTCATGTTTTCTTTAGAATGAATATTGTGTGTGAGAATGAGAGAGTTTTTTTTCCTTTTAATAAGTTTCTTTTCTCCTCCCCTTTCTTTTCTGCTTTTATTTTTGCTTTATTTTTGTGTGTTTTTTTTTTTTCTAAATTTATGTCTCTATTATTGTTTTATTTGTTTCTTTCTTTTCTTTTCTTTTTCCAAGTTTATTTCTTCTTTTTGTAAAATTTATCTCTAATTTACAAAATAAAAAACACATATTCTATTTTTGAAAAACATATATATAATAATTAATCTAATTTTATTAATTAAATGTGAAACACAATTATTTCTAAAATAATAAATAATAGTAATTCTAATTCTTCAAATAGAAATCACTTTATAAATAAATTAAAGCTAATTTATTTCACTAAGACCATTTTTAATTTTAACTAACACTCAATTAAATAATAACTATCAAACATAAGAATGATTTTTCTTTTCTATGTAAAATAAGAAGCAATATCTCAATATGATTAATTAATGAAACTAAATGCCATCTAAGTGTGTGTGGAGATTTCTTTCACCATAGTTGCTTTTAGTCAGCTAGACACCCCATCTAGGGCTTAAATTTGACAGTCAACCTTGACTATCAAGCAATTTTTTGATGACAATTATCTATTTAATAGTGCCTATAAAATACTATGACATATATTAGTATAATATAAATTATATAAAAACTAAATATATATATATCATCATAATCCTATATAAATTTTGACAGTTTGTCCAAAATCTCTCCTTTCATATGATACAGTCTTTTCAAAATTTCAGTTGTATTTTACAGCTAAAATGTCTAAATACAGCTATACAACTATCAAATTTAAGCCCTGACCCCATCCTTAATGATATACTCTCTTCGTCGAGAGTATATTCCTGTCATGCACATGAGTCAAAGTTTGATCAATGATCATCAAATAGTAATATTAAATTGAAAATTAATTATTGAGAATATCGGTTATGACATTCAGTCACATTGTCCACTGTTGAGGAAGAATATGATGTTGTTGTTTCATGTTGTACACAAGTTTTATGGATGAAGCAAACTCTTAAAGATATAAGGGTAGAGAATAATGATCCTATTTCCATTCTTTGTGATAATAGAAGTGCAATCAATATCTCAAAGAATCCTGTGATGCACTCAAGAACAAAGCACAACTCCATTAAATATCTTTTTCTTGAGAGAAAAGGTTGCAGATCAGGAAGTAAAGTTAGAGTATGTCCCCACACAAGATCAGATTGCAAACATCTTCACAAAGGCACTTCCCAAGAATACTTTTGAATATCTCATGCAGTAGTTAGGAGTTATTTCTCTATTTTTTCTCACAAGTAGAAGTGCAGCTGCAACATCTATTCAGGGAGAGCAATTCATGGTATATCATCATTCTTTTTTGGATAGTGGCTACCTCTTAGGGGGTGTAGGTAGGTTGACAACAGACTAAATAATCAAGCTTTACAGTAGATGGTTCCTGTCAGGAAAAAGGTTGATTACCTCACTTTTCCATTGATGTCAAAGGGGGAGAAGTAGAGTAAGAGGGAGCAAGTACATAAGAGGTTGAACAGGGGATAGGGGAACAAATGTAGAAGAGATAGGGTAGCAATTAAAGATAGATTATTCATAGGTTGCCATCAATGATAAAGTGGGAGATTGTTGAATTATTGTTATTGATGTCAAAGGAAAGTGTTCAAGTGTTGTCATTGATGAGTCTAAGGCCAAAAAGTTAATTAGACTAAGCGACAGAGGGCAACTTACTTATTTTTTGCGGTTTGTTGGAGTTTGGAGTCTTAGCCTTACTCCTTCTCCTTGTCGAGGAAAGAAGGAAGGCTTGATCACAATGCTCTAATTTATTCTAAGGAAATTGAAGTTAGAAGTTTTGGCCTCGATCCTTCTCTTTGATGAGAAAATAAGGAAGGCTCGATCATGGTGTTCCAATTTTGAGTTTAAGTGATCAGAGGTCAGAGTTTGGAGTCTCTCCTTGACTAGTTCTATAAAGGAAGCTGGAAAGAAGAATCCCTGACACCTGAAGCCTGATAATATTGCTCAAGGGGTAAGGTTGTACATGTAGCATCATTCCATTGTTTCATAGGAATGTTTTTCCCTTTGCAATTTGCTTCTGCGAAATGGTAGAAAATGGTTATTTGAGCATCAAATTTATAGCGATAAGATGCAAAGTTGTTTTATGGGTATCTTTGCATATTATGACATGGATATTAAGTGAATCATAGAATAGAAGAGTGGAGTTTCTATTTGATTCATTCCAAAATGGAAGGCAAAAGAGAAGAAGTTTGAAGCTCGATAATGAAGGTGAAAAACCAAAAATTTGTCACCCGATAAAAAAAAGGAAAAAACAAAAAGGACAACACCTGATAGAGTTAGAAAGGAAGAATATAATGGGATTGAAAGTAAGCCTATAGGTCTTCATATAAGGAAGATAGTAGCTTGGAAGCCCAATCTCTGAAAGTTTGTAAATTTAGTTCTTGTAAGAAGAAAAGTTTCAAAGCATGTTTTGCAAGATTCAAATCTCTATGTGGTTGAGTTAATGGTTCTATTAATGATTTGTTGGATAGATGTTTTTTTTTTAAAAGGGGTAAAAATTTTATTGAATCATAAAATCATTACAAAGAAGAAAGAAACACCCATAAGGGGCACAACTAAAATAAAGAATTAAGTAACAACCAAAAAGCTCCTCATATCCTCCATAATGTAATCTTCAAGAATAGGGGCCAAATCACCAAGCAGGTTGCCCCAATCATCCACGTTCCAAGTCTCCATCTACTTAGACACCCATCTCGCCAAACCATCCACCACCTTATTCCACTCCCATGGCACATGACAAAAAGTAATAGAATCTAAAGCATTGCTTAGAGAAACAATTTGTTTGGCCACCACTACAAGTTGTCAATTCACCTCCTCAAAATATCTGTTCTTTAGCATATCAATGACCACCTGAGAATTTGATTCACAAATAATCTACCTATAGCCAAGGGCACAAGCATGCTCTAATGGCAGAAGGATAGCAAGAGCCTTCATGAGATTATTTGTATGTTGACCTTTCTATATAGAGAACAAAACAATTACCACCCCTGAACTATCCCTACCAATGCCACCAACTCCGACATGGCCAAGATTACCTCTGGAAGATCCATCAGTATTGATTTTCAGCTCCCCCACAATGGGAGGACACCAGCGACCAGTACAAAAGACCCTCGCTCACCCATGACCATGCTGAACCATCCCCAAATGTTTCCGTCCACCCCTAGAGAGACCCAGGGCTTCAACAACATAACAGTCACCAAAAGCAACAAGAACAGACAGATCACACTTAGCAGCCAAAGTTTTCTGCAGAGCCCCCAAAATCCTCAACCAGAGCTTACCAACAAGTAGCTTCTTGTCTAGAAAAATTCTACGGTTACGCTCCAACAAAATATGCCAAATTATCAAATTGGGGCCAATTATCCAAGCAATAATGAGAAAAGATGTCTTTACAGGGGGAGGCCCCAGACTCCTCCAAAAATCCTCTAATGAAGAAGCATGTCTACACAGTATACGCTAGAGATTCCACCAGAAATGCCAAATAACTATTGCAAAGAAACATTGAAAGAAGAGATGGGGGATGCACTCCTCATGCCCACCACACAGAACACACTTAGAGGGCCCTTGAAACCCATGTTTCCAAAGGTTCTCCTGAGTAAGGAACCTCCCTTGAACAACTAACCACAAGAAAAAGTTACACATAGGCCAAGCAAACTTATTCCAAACTTGTTTCCACCATGAGAACTTTGAGCTCCCAAACATTTGCTTATCAAGAACTTGATAACCTAAGGCAACAGTAAATTTACCTTTTGGATTAGGACCCCAAGACAACACATCTCTCCTAGGAAGAGAAGTGCAGACACGCCTTGATAGGATCATAGCAAGCTCTTGATAATCCCCAACTGCCCCACTAGGAGGCCACTCCTACGGAACCTTCCATCTGTACACACTAACTTGTGCCAAGTTATGAAGGGTTTTAAAATCAGCAACATGGTACCACCTAGCATCAATAAAATGCCTACTCAAATTCTGTAGGTGGGGGTGGGCAGACAAAATGGGAGGATAATGATTCCAAGAATCATGCCAGAAGAGAGCATCCTTCTCCCCATTGCAAATCCAAAACAACCCCTGCTTGACCAAGTTGGCACCCTTTTTGAGGGTACTCCAAATCATAGAACCCTTCCCCTCCAAACTGAAATGGGCAACATCCACACTCTCAACTACACCCAGATACTTTGAGGTAAGAATTTTTGCCCATGATTGAAGTTGCTGCGAACACCACCGCCAATACTGCTTAGCTACTAAAGCTTGTCCATTCAAATCAGTTCTACGCAGACCCAGACCACCAGCCTACTTTAGCCTACAAATAGCTTCCCACTTAACCAAACTCCACTTCCTATGAAGGAGGTTGCCAGACCAAAAGAACTGCCAAGACAAACTCTCAAAGTCTTTGATAAAGCTGGAAGGTGGAGAGAGAACAAAACATCTGTATAGAGGAAGAGCCTGCACCACTGACTTTAGAAGAGTCATCCTACCTACAGAAGAGAGCCACCTGTTAGTCTAATGACTAACCAAATTTCTAAACTTATCCATAATCTCCTATCAGAACAATTTAGGAAGTGAATGAATAGCAAGTGGAATACCAAGATACACAAAAGGGAGAGTGCCGATCTAGAAATAAAGGATACCAGCAATTCTCCTCTAAATAGCCCACAGAGTATGAAAGAAGTAAATAAAAGACTTCCCCTCATTAATTTTTTAACCTGACGTAGCCAAATAACAATCTAGAATCCTGTGCCAACAGGAAGCCTCCTCAACCTTGGCTCTGCCCATTAGAGCCATGTCATCAACAAACTACAGATGTGACTGAGGGGGAATATTGATTCAAAAACTCTAGCCCTTAATCAAACCAGTCTCCACCTGGTATCTAATAAACCTCTCCAAACCCTTCGCCAATAAGATGAAAAGATAGGGGGATAAGGGGTCCCCTTGTCTGAACCCCATAGAAGCACCAAACAACTCTGTCGACTCACCATTAATCAGCACCGAAAAGGAAGGAGAAGTAACACAGCTCTTGACCCACTCAATCCATTCACTAGAAAAACCAAATGCTGCCAAAATCTTAAATAAGAAGGCCCATTTAACCCGATCATAAGCTTTAGCGATATCCAACTTAATAAACATAGCTTTCTCTTTAGAACAATCCATAGAATGAATCATCTTGGCTGCAATGATGACACCATCCATAATCTGTCTACCAGCCACAAAACCCCCTTGCTCTTCAGAAATTAGCTTGTGTAGCTAGGGTTTCAGCCACTCAGCAATCAACTTAGTAATAATCTTATAAACCACATTACATAAGGCAATGGGCCTAAAAAGATCCAGAGAATTAGCTCCATCCTTCTTTGGGATGAGAGAAAGGAAGGTAACATTCATGCATTTTAGCATTTGTTTATTCATGAAAGATTCCTGAATGACCTCCAACAAATCCAACTTAATCATTTCCCAGAATTTCTGGTAGAACTCAACCGGGAAACCATCAAGCCCTAGAGCTTTTCCTTTTTTCATCTGGAACACAATAGTTTCAAGCTCTGACAAAGAAATGAGATGAAGCAAAGAAGCATTCATTTCACTAGTGACTAAGGGTAGAATACTATTCAAAATATCAGCTTCATCGTCCTCCACAGGAAGGGAATCCTCAGTTAGTAGAATAGAAAAGAATTGAACAACCTCAGTAGAAATAGAGGCAGAGGAGGAGAGAATCTCCCCATTCAAAGACCTGAGAGAAGAAATGACATTACCTTGTCTCCTATCTTTTACTGAATTGTGGAAGAAAGAAGTATTCCTGTCTCCTACCTAAAGCCACTTGATTTGGGACTTTTGTTTCCAAAAAAATTCCTCACGTAATTCCCATTCCTCAACTTCCTTCATAGCAACAGCTTCTAACAAAGCTAGATCCTCAGTGAGGCCCTGATCACGAATCTACCTGGTGATCAAGTCCAAATGAGCTTAAGCAGACTATTTTGTATGGAAAACATTACCAAAGTGTTTCCTATTCCACCATTTCAACCTATATTTCACATATTGGAGCCTCTTGGAGAAGGAGTACATAGCGGTCCCATGTGACAGCTTCCCCAAATTCCACCAACCAGGAAGAAGATCATGGAGAAAGTCATCTCTTAACCACATGAGCTGAAACTTAAAAGACTGCTTTACACAATGCCTGGGAAGCTCAGTAATAAGTTTGATTGACCAATGATCAAAGCCCCACCCATCTAAAATCTCAGAGCTAGTCATCCACATATCCCCCAGCCAGAAACTAGACACCAAGAATCTATCTAGACATTCAAAAATAGCAGCGTCGCCACATCTCCTATTATTCCAAGTAAAGATCCCATTAACAGGATTGATGTCAACCAAATTCAAAAGGGCCACATTAACCTGCAAGAGATCAAAAGAAGGCTCCAAGCAAGTAATGCCTCCCCTCTTCTCTTCCAGAGAAACAATGACATTAAAATCCCTAGCTAAAATCTATGGAAGATAAGGATCCAAAGTCCTCACATATCTGACAAAACCCCACAACTTTACCTTGCCATGAAGGTCAGCCGGAGCATAGATGTTAGAAAAGAGTATTCTCTCTCCAGACTCAAGATGAGAAGAAACACAAGAAATCAAACCTCTGCAAGAGTACCACCAAATTGGCCTAACTCTACATGGGTCCCATAAGCATGCAACCCCACCAGAGCTACCAAGAGCACCAACATTGACACTGACCATGACTCCAAATCTTTGAAGCCACACTCATCATACTATCAATTGATAACTTAGTTTCCTGAAGGAACACCACATCAGGAGAATGGATATGAACCAAATCCTGAATAGCCTTTTGTCTAGGGATGCTATTCAGACCCCTCACATTCCAAGAGAGCACAATCATCATTGGGGTTAGGAGAAGTAAGCATCAATAGTCCTCACCAAACCTGACTCAACCAATGTCTCACTAGCTAGCTTTACCATTTCCAGGTCCTTTTTTCTACCAACCTTAAGAGGTTTCTTGGGAGCCCCTTTTTTGAGGGTTTTTGGTTGCAAACCCAAGGTTGGGGAAGAAGCCTTACTTTTTCCTAAGTCTGGAGTACCCTACACTTCAGATAGAACACCACTAGCACTAGGAGAGCCACTAGAAGCCTCTAGGACCAAATCTGATGCACCTTGAAGAGGAGCTGGAGGAGCCAATTCAGTGTCCATCTGAGTACTGCTCACCAAGCTAATCTAAACTAGGAATCACATTAGGCTGATCACCAGGAACAACCTCAGTAAAAGATCCAACGGTTGCCTACAAGTCCACTTGAAAATATTCCTCCTAGACCAAATCCTCCAACGTCTCAAATTGGTTGAAGGTTTCCTCCTCCTGCCTATACTTGAGGGATCTCTTTAGGCCTTGACCATGATTACGAGACTTAACTGGAATAAAACCTTCTTTATCAGCCCCACCTCCCTGCATGGGGGCTTTACCCTTGTCTGCTTTTAAATTAGGCTGAGTAGGAGCATTACTTGAACCAGCTACACTAGAAGCTTGAGGACACCTTCGCTAAAGATGACCATATTCATGACATAGCTGACACCTGAAAGGTAATGTCTCATAATCTAACTGTTGAGTCCAGGAGCAGGACCCAACAATCATATCAATAGAATCTGAAAGTGGCTAGCTCAAATCAATTTCAACACAAACCCTAGAATAAGAAAAAATTCTCTTATTCAAAGTTTGCTGAGAAGGACCAATAGGTTTTCCCAGCAACAGCGCAATCAACTGCAATATATCACTTCTCCAGCATTCAAGTGGTAGCCGAGGAAGACGAACCCAAACTGGGATTCTAGAAGGTAACTCCTCCACTGAGTTAAAGCTAGCATGCCATGGTTTGATGAAGAGACCCACTTGATTATAAAAATATGGACCCCTTTGAAGGCCCTATTCTAATCTGAGCCACAAAAAATCCACCATAACAAAGTTATTTGTAGCCATCAAAATCTCCTTTCAGGTTCCATGTCTTACAAATCCATGTATCAAGAAATGGGGGAGAAACCCTCATCCTAATGAACTTACAAATCAAAACATGATTGCAATAGTAATTAATATCCTTAGCTACCGACTCCGATTGTATTACTAAAACTGGCTACTCTTGGGCCCTCTCCAAGCATCCATTCACCTTTGGCAATTTAAGGGATCCATTTCAGACCACATCCAAACCAGAAGAAGATTGAATGGGTATTCCAGCATCCTCCCCAGCCATGGAAGAAGCATGACCCACCATATCCGAAGGCACATTTGAAGCCATTTATACCAAAAGAGTGAGGGCTCAAAATGCCCCCCCACACCATGTTGAATCCAAAGCAATGGCTCCAAACAAGCGCACCACCACAAGAGAGAACACCTCAAAGGAAGAAAACCCCCCCCAACGTGCAGCAAACATGAACCAGAGGGCACACAATAAAAGAAAACCTAGGGTTGGAAACCCTTGAACCCTGCACACCACCACCCGCACCAAAGAGCACCTCATAGCCAACTAAAACTAGAAAAAAGAAGAAACAAGAAGACCTGGTCCCCTTGACCCACTACTGACATGCAAATCCCCTACACATAGAGAAAGCTCGAACCTACAAGCTAGGGCTCAGGTGCCCTAGCTTGCTCTCCCACACACACTATAGCCATCCCGTTGGATAGTTGTTGTTGTGATATTGAGGACTTTCAATTTTCCCCAATATGTTATGGTTATGCAACTACTTTGATTTAAATGATCTTATGTTGGTATTTTAGTTCAAATTATATGGGATGCATGTTGGTTTTCCATACATTTGATTTTCAAGACAAAAGAGGTTGTTGAGATTACATTGGGAAGCTTCTTCTCATGAATTTGTTAAATAAAGCAGGCTGTGATATATTATGGTGTTGTTCTTCACATGTATGGTATGTCATCATATTAATGAGAATAGAGGATGCAATGATGTTTTGAGAGTGTATCGAAGAAGTGTGTGTTAATGAGAACATGGAGTGTCTAGGCGAGTTGAGTGAGAAGAAAAGATAATGTATGAATTGAAGAGGTGCATTTGAGGTTTGTGAAGAACCAAATGTCTACATATTTGAATTTGTAAAGATTCAAAGGTTGGTACCTCTTGTGGACTGAGTCGGTGCTCATTTCAAGGGATTGTAGTCTCCTTAGAGTTGGAGCTCTTAAATTAGGGGTTCAGTGTGTAATAACCACCCCAATTTTTATTTTAAAATTCCACACACAGTGAAAGATGCAATGGTTAAGTTCTTCCACACTCTTTTGATCACCCAGATCCCTATGCAGACAAAGTTAGAGCATACAATTTCTTTCAACTTAGTATTTCAAACCAACCTGCAAAATAATAACTTCCACTTATTCAATGGGCATTCACTTATGCAACAGGCATCCACTTAATCATGGGAATCACCACTTATTCAGTGGGGGAAAATTGAAAAGTAAAGTTAGGCACATCCACTTATTCAACAAGAAGCCATTAACAATTAAACCACTTATTCAGTGGGGTGAGAAATGAATGGAAAACAACTACTCCACTAGAGGTTATACCATCTAGGGATACATTCATAGATTTATTGCAACATATAAAGGAAACACAAGAGTTAGGGCATGCTGCAATATTTTCTTAATTCTAATCAGAACTAAAATAAATTATTGTAGCATTAAAAATCAAATTATGAGGGACTTGGGAAGTCACAAAACATCACCCTGAAGCATACCCATGAAGCTCAGTTGCTGATTATGGATGTAATGAAGCTCAAACACTAAAAATACACCTCTAAGAGAACTCTAACAAAAAGATACTCAGGTCTAATATGAAACCTAGCAAACTAGAAATATATAGAAATACTTCTTACAACTCCAAAAGTCTTCACACAACACAACACATCCCAAAACATAGCACAAAATACTCCAAAAATATCACTAAAAAACATCTCAAACCTTCATGCATCAAAATGTATCAAAACTATTCAACCCAAAATCTCTGCATGATGACTCCATTAAAGCTCCTTGTGACTTCTTAATAAAATCACCAAATATATAGCTAGGGTTGATCTTCCACAACTAAAACCAGATGAGGAGTTGAGGCTAAACAACCCCAAGAAGAAACTCTTCTCAGTAGCACAAGTTTTCACAAGAAATGAAAATATATTCAACAACATAAACCTCCAAATGAGCCCAAAACCCATTTATAGACACTTTTAAGGCAAGAAGATGAAATAAAAATAATAATTTCACTTTTCTTTTAATTTCCTTCTCACATCAAAATAACCTTTTTAATTGCTTATTTGCCTTACATTCCTTTTATGTGAGCATCAAATAAACTTTTCAACACCTTTCGAAAGAGCTATTACACTTAAGTTATATTTTAATATTTCCCATCCTTAGACAACTTAAGTGAATAAATAATTAAACAACTCAATAATATACCCAAGTTGTAGAAAGCATCCAAATGATATAATTTTGCAATTCTGATCATACCAATAGGACACTAAAGACTTGGAGTGAAATTCAGAGGTTGTTGATTGACTATCTAAAATAGCATGTTTCTCCAAGAAAGTTGGAGAGAACCCAATAGGTTTGAACTAAATTTTCAAAGCATTTATGGACTCCAAATGACTAGTCAGACTTAAACATGAATAACTTCTCTATAATACTGAGCTATGGCCACTCCAAGAATGTTGGAGATCTTCCAAACATGACAAATATCCTTTGGAAGACTCAAAACAAGCATAATACACACAAAAGGTCTATGTGCCAAAAAAAAGACATTAGAATCCTCCTTTCCCAGAATTGCTTGCCCTCAAACCATTTGTGAACCATAACCAATAGAACCATCTTGAATAATGTGACCCCAGGATTTCAAATTAGTCTAAATGGTTTGTGAACCCCCAAATACCATGTGCCATGCTATGTGACAACAACAGTTGTAACCTTCTCCACACTTCTTGTAAAAAGGAGAATAATCCTTAACAACAATTCAGTGAACTCTTCATCATAACACCCCTTAGATTTCACATGCCTCCTTTGAACCATTCTAATATAATCAGGAAGATTCGTGAAAAGTCTCATTGTTCTTACTTCAAGAGTCTCTAAATGGTGAACCAAAGCATGTGGAAGTTTGTTGTCGTAAATGAATACCAAAGGTAAACTATCACAGTTTACATCACAAACCTTCATAAGATAAATTCTCAAGGTTTCAAAGGTCTAAAAAATAGAAACTCACTATTGTTCATTAATGAAATAAGGGATGAACAATATGATTTTAACAACCTCCACAAGGAACAATAGCTACACCAAAGGAAACAAGAATGAGCATGAAAAGTGAGCATTGTATTGTTCAAAATCACCTAAGAAAAGGTTGGAGAAAACTTCCAAACAACCTCCAATTGTGAATAATCACTTTCCTTGACACCAATGTTCTACCAACTCTCATGAATGTGAGAAGCCTGTCAAGTGAGATGGCTGATCTACAACCAAACAACAAAGTTGTAGCTAATAATCTGATTAATTCCAAGCCATGGAATGCCTCTTTGGTCACCATATCCCTCCAACATGCTTAGTTGGTGACCCCTATGCTGAATTTAAAGTAATGAAGAAACTCCACAATGTTTGTGTTGTGCAACTTTGCTACACATATCTGCCTCATTGGAAGACCTTCTAAAGTACCCATAGGCATCTCTCCAAAAAAGAATGCCTCTCGTGCAACAGATCCAAGTGCCATCCACAAACTGCACATCTAAAGCACTAAGATCAACATAAAATATTGCATTCATTTTAACCTCATTTTCTTACTCTTCATGGAAAATTGCTACATATTTGATCTTTTCTTGCAACTCAACCATGAAACCATCAACTACTAAGGAACTAAGAGCAATTGATGTCTTACCAAGAGTTACCAATTGAGTATTGCTCCAATCCTTAATTAAAATCTCACTCCCATCCACTTGTGAATCAACAAATGGAATCATATGATGGTTGTTTAAAAGAGAAATAGAAGCATTAATTCTAAAAATTGTAATTTTATCCTTCCAAGGTACATTCCTACCATCATTAGTAGTCTTCAATAATCCATGTTGATGACCTCTTGTATAGAAACTCACACAAAAATTATCTCCATCATGCTTATGTTTTGTCATTCTGATATCCACATTGATTCCTTCAAAATAGGAAAAAACTCAACACAAATCCCTCTCATATTAGTATTGATGTTTCATGGAGACATCAACATTCCATGTGGAAAATTCTTCTTCATTTTCACTTACACCTTCTTCATCAGGTGGTCTCCCTAAAGGATTACCAACCACAAGTCTTGGGACATTCTCATGATATGTTCACAAATCTTGAGCAAGCTGAAAACGATGCTCCAACTCATGTTTTGAAACTTCTCTTGGATCACATATCTTGATGTTGTAACTAATTTTATTGCTACATGGACGAGATGTTTCATCATACATCTCAAAGAGTGGATTATCATAAATTATCTATGTACCCATTTCAAAGAGAGGGTTATCAAAAATATGAAATTCATTCCTCTCCTCTTGTACAAACCCATCTTGTTGATTCAAAGCTCCACATGCAACTTCGAATTTCTTCAGATGAATCTCCAAATCAAAATCTTCTTGAAGATTATCAAGCTCATCAAGTATTGTCTTGATCTCTTCTTTCAATACACATTTTTCTTGTGCCCTTAAGATTGTAACAAAAACATGTTATTTATCAACTTCTAGAAGCATCATATGGGTACGTTGAAACAAATATTTTGTTGATTCAAGCTCAGAGTGAGCTCGTCAACTTTCCTCTCCTTCTCCTTTGTAAATTCGATGCCATGGCCTTGATCCCTAATTATGTACAAGTAGTCAAACTTCACCATCTCCATGGAGTTTTTATTATTTGTAAGATTGAAGAAGTTGCTCCATCCACAAAAATTTTATGCATGAAGTCTTCAAGGACCTTATGAGTGCTCTCCAAACTAGTGATGACATGAATTTCTCTCTCATCAAAGACCAAGAGTTGATTATTCAACTCACACAACTCTCTAGGATTTTGCTCACTTAAGTGTCTTGATTCTTTAAGTAGCAAAGATTCTGAAATTTCCACTTCTCCAAGAGAAATAAGTTTGTCAAAATTATCTCCTCTTCACAATCACTTTGACCAAATGATATAGTAGATCGAAACTCAAGCAATGAGTCAACACTATGGGCTAATTTAAAGCTGTCAACAAAATTCACTTCAACATGTTCTTCTTCTAAAATCTCTAAGAAGTCAAACTATTCTCTTGAATTGCCATTAACAGAATTGTAAAGATACTCCTCATTAGGTGGTGTCTCCAAAAATTTAGTAGCTTCAAACTCTTCAACTTCTTCAAATACACTTTTCTCCATATCTTCAACAAGACATTCTGCTGTAATCATTTCAAGCTCACCTGATAAATCATCTTCTCGCATCCTATCAATCATTCTCTCTTTTGGTTCTAACAGAATGACATCTTCATAATCATCAAATTCCTCATCAAATTTATGACTTGCAAAGTCCATTCTCTCAGTTTCCAATTCTTCTTGACTTTAGGTAAACTTAGGTACTTTCCCCTACAATTGTTTTGGTAAAGTCAACTTCCCCATCATTTGTTTTTGGCCTTTGTGACCTCCAATTTTTCTTCTTTATTCTTGTTGTCATATTTCTTCCTTACATACCTTCATAACTCTTTCTTAAATTTAGGATCAATCCACTCATTAGAAAGTTCTTCAAACATTTCACTTAAAGACTTTATCATTGTAAACATCTCATTTCTTGGGCTTTGTACTTCTACAACTTCTCTCGAAGGTAAAAATTTGGGTAGCCGTCATCCCTCCATATTCTCAATTCTAAAAATCTTCTAAAGATAAATCAATCCAAGTGATGTAACTCATACAAATGTTGATTATTGACATGCAAGTGTAGATTACTCACATGCAACTACTACTCAATGCTTGAAACTGACATGCAAGTACTGGGTAACGACATGCAACAACTAATCATTCTCAAACACAACATGAAAACATCTAGGTAGTCTCAAAAGTGACATGCAACAACTGCTCATTCTTTAGAGATAACATGCAAACATCTGGGTAGTCTCAAAACTGACATGCAAGTAATGGGTACTAACATGCAACTAAATTTTTTTTATAAAAATTTCTGCACAAGTGTTAGCAATTCCAACAGGCTCGTAGGAAAACCAGCTCTGATACCACTGTAATAACCACCCTGATTTTATTTTAAAATTCTACACACAAAGAAAGATGCAATGGTCAAGTTCTTCCACATTCTTCTGATCACCTAGATCCATATGTAGGCAAAATGAGAGCATACAAGTGCTTCCGAGTAAGCATTTAAAACTAACATGCAATAATAACTTCCACTTATTCAATGGGCATCCACTTAATCATAGGAATCACCACTTATTCAGTGAGGGAAAACTAAAATGTAAAGTTAGGCACATCCACTTATTTAGTAGGAAGCCATTAACAATTAAACCAATTATTCAGTGGGGTGAGAAATGAGCAGAAAATAACTACTCCACTGGTGGTTATACCATCCAGGGTTACATTCATAGGTTTATTGCAACATATAAAGGAAACATAAGAGTTAGGGCATGCTGTAATATTTTCTTAATTCTAATCAGAACTAAAATAAACTACTGTAGCATTCAAAATCAAAATACGAGGGAGTTGAGAAGTGACCAAACATCATCTTGAAGCATACCTATGAAGCTTTGTTTCTAATTATGGATGTAATGAATCTCAAACACTAAAAATACACCTCTAAAAGCACTCTAACAGCAAGATACTCAAGTCTGATACAAAACCCAACAAACTAGAAATACACAGAAATACTTCTCACAACTTCAAAACTCTTCACACACTACAACTTGTTGGGAATTAAGGTGTCTCAACCTTTGCAAGTTTCTAGCATTTATTATTTAATTGTATTTATTTTTTGCCTATTATTTTATTTTGGATGCAAATCCTATTTCATCACTTTGTGGGAGTTGGCACGATGATGTGTCATCCTACATGGATGGTGACCACATGTATTTTTTGTCCTCATATGAGGAGATAGGCGTTCCCCCTTGTGGTAGAAGAGTTTTTCCATTTGTCAGCATCTTTCAGGTGTTGTAAGAGGTTTATGATGCGTCAGAGTTATGACAGATTCCTATGACAGAATCTATGACATGTAAGGGCCAGAAATGGAAGATTATATGATAGGTGAAGACAAGTGTCCAAAAGCATCATGCATGGGAAAGTAGGCACCCAAGTTTGACTATGACAAGGTTGTAAGAGAATCTGCTATTAATAGACAGTTATGACAGATTCTCTTACAACTGTAATAGTTGTCGTATATGACGGATTTTATGACATTGTAAGAGCATTTGTCATACCTTAATTGGGTAAATTTGGGGTGCCCAAGTTGGGGGGTTGTAAGGGATGAAAGAGAATCACTTACAAGTGTCATACGCATGTTTTATGGCCTTGGAAATTGGGCTACATGGATTTGGACGAGTTCCTTGTGTGACTTGCTCTAGAAACTACCTCCATTGTACTACTCTATATATACAAGTGTTTGGAGATGGAGTTTGTATCACAGGTTTACATGTACTATTATGCTACCAGATTGACTCTAGACACGAGTGTCGAAGACCATTGAAGCTTGCATTGCAAGTGTATTGTAAACATTCTTTCAGATTTGTTAATACATTGTACAGGTTTCTGAGTGTGGGGTTTTTCACCTGATAAGGGTTTTCCCCACTATAAATCTCTATCTCTTCTTCTGTCTTCTTTCTAGCTCTTGCATTTTGCTGCAATATCTCATGTTAATGGTTTAACATTGTTGTAATAGTTAGGATAAATTTGAATTTGCATAGCCCTCTCCTCAATAGATTAGTGTAGAAAGCATTTCCGCACACCTTGCTTCCTTTCAGTTGGTATCAGAGCTTGATCAGCTTTGGTCCTAGTTGTTGGGTAAGGGTTTTTTGAGCTAATCTTAGGTTGAGTGGGAGTCTGTGTAGAGCATTCCATATCTTATTGCAACAAGGAGATGGCAGGCACATCAGGAAGGTTTGAAGTAGAGAAGTTCAACGATATAATTTCGAGCTGTGGAAGCTCAAGATGGAAGACTTGTTAGTTGACCGAGACCTTTGGGATAGTGTGAATGGAACTAAACCAGCTGCAATGTCACAAGCTGACTAGGATCAAAAGGATCGGAAGGCTAAGGGTCTCATAAGACTTAGTCTTGCCGATTTTGTGTTGTTAAATGTCCATGAGGAGACCACTGTAAAACTCCTTTGGAAGAAGTTGGGGGATGTGTATCAAGACAAATCCCTTGTCAATAAACTTTTCCTGAGAAAAAAATTATATTCTCTTCGAATGGAGGATAGAGGATCCATGGCTAAACATATGAATTCCTTTAACATGCTAGTTGCACAATTGACATCTATTGGTGTAAAGATGGAGGAGGAGGATCGGTGTATGACACTACTTTGTTCTCTGTCAGACTCATGGGATCATCTTGTCATGGCAATTGGAAGCACCACATCCACATTCAAAATGGAAGAGGTGGTTTCTTTGCTATTATCTGAAGAGATGCAGAGAAAGTCTTCTAAGGTAGCCAAAGAAGCCCTTGCAGTTTGTGGAATGTCCAAGGAGAAAGGGAAGAAGAAGGATAAGAAAGCCGAGAAGGGTAGATCCAAATCCTGTGGGAGATCCAAATCTCCTTGAAAGTCCAAGGCTCTTTGTTGGAACTGTGGCAAGACCGGACATTTCTGAAAGGAATGCAAAGAGGAGAAGAAGAAAAAGAAGAAAGCTCCTGATTCAGATTCTGACAAATCACAAGATGACGATGATGCCTTCATCACAGCCCTGGCAACCCATGCATTTGATGATGTGTGGATAATCAACTCTGGTGCATCATTCCACATGACCTCGCATCGAGACTGGTTCACTAAGTATGAGAAGTTTGATGGTGGAAAGGTGTACCTGGGTGACGACTCTTATCTAAAGATTGTTGGTCATGGAAGAGTCTCTATCAGATTCCTTGATGGTCGAGTGAAGGGGATCTCTGGGGTTATGCACATCCCAGGCTTAGCATGGAACCTACTTTCTGTAAGTAGTTTGAATGATGCAGGTGTGCAGGTTGTCTTTTCAAAAGTACGATACAAGATGACTAGAGGATCTATGGTGCTTGCTAAGGGTACTTGGATAGGTACTCTGTTTCAGCTAGAAGCATGCATTGCACAATGCAATAGTTTGTCTAACTCAAGGAAGAGGGAAATAGTCACTTCATCCCCACCATCTGAACAAGTAGTGAAGAAATCTATTGTTTCTAGTCTTGATGGTCGTAATCGTGCATTAGAAGTTAAACTTCTTGCAGAAAAGACAATGTTATGGCATAAGAGATTTGGCCACATTGGTGACAAGGGTCTATGTACCCTAAAAAATAAGAACCTCATTGAGGGGTTAGATGATTGTAATCTTGAGTTTGACTTTTACGAACATTGCATTTATGGAAAACAAAACCATGTTTAGTTTTACTCGAGTTCTCATAAGTCTTCTAGTGTGTTGGACCTCATTCATTCTGATGTGTTTGGTCCTGTTAATGTTCCTTCATTATCAAAATCTATATACTTTGTATCTTTTATAAATGATTATAGTAGAAGGACATGGATTTATTTTCTCAGAAGCAAATCTGAAGTCTATAGCAAGTTTAAGGAGTTTATAGCCTTTGCTAAAAATTAGACTGGTAAAAAGATTAAATTTTTGAGAACTGACAATAGTGGCAAGTTCTGTTCTATAGAATTAGATAAGTATTGCAAGGAACTTGGGATTGAAAGACATAAGACAACTCCATACACACCACAGCAAAATGGAGTTGTAGATAGGATGAACAGGGCACTGATGGAGAAGGCTAGGAGTATGCTTAGTGGAGTTGGTCTAGAACAAAAGTTTTGGGCTGAAGGTGTTGCAACTACTTGCTATCTGGTAAACAGATCTCCTACATTAGCTCTTGTTGGAAAGACACCCATGGAGGTGTGGTCTGGTAGAAATCCTTCAGTAAGGCATCTTCATGTTTTTGGTTGTGAGGCATATGCACATGTGCCTAGGGAGAAGCGGTCAAAGTTGGAAAACAAAGTTGTTAAGTGTATCTTCATCAGCTATGGGGTTGGTGTGAAAGGATTCAAGCTTTGGGTCCTATGGCTGAAAAAGTGTTGTACAGTAGAAGTGTCATCTTCAGAGAGCTTACACCTTCTTCCACTATTTTGCAGCCAGAAGAAAAAGAAAAGAAAGAGGATGTTGTTCAGTTTCCTCTCACCCCTGAGAAGACTGAACAGAAAGACAATGTTGGACTTGATGATAAGGAGAGCTCTAGCAGCTCTAAAATCTCAAAAGAAGAAAAAGTTGAACCTCAACCTCAGCTCTTGAGGAGGTCTACATAGATAAGGAAGCAACCTGAAAGGTTTGGTTTTACATTACTTGATTCTAGTTGTGCTTATGCTTTGCTCACTAACAGTGATGAACTTAGAACTATATCAAAGGCTTTGTATATGAAGGATGCAAGTTCCAGGAAGGAGGCCATGGAGGAAGAAATGGTTTCTTTGGAAAAGAATCAAACTTGGGACTTGGTGCCTTTGCTTCCTGGACGGAAACCCGTTGGATGCAAATGGGTGTTCAAGAAGAAGATTGGTGCAGATGGCAGTGTTGAGAAGTATAAGGCTAGACTGGTTATGAAGGGGTATTCACAAGTGGAGGGTATAGATTATTGTGAGATCTTCTCTCCCATTGAAAAGATGACATCCATTCGATTTCTATTGTCTCTTGCAACATCTTATGACTTGGAGGTAGAACGGATGGATGTGAAGACAACTTTCCTTCACAGTGACTTGGAGGAGGAAATCTACATGTCACAGCCAGAACATTACATGGTAAAAGGTAAAGAAAATTTGGTTTGCAAACTTAAGAAGTCTTTGTATGGTTTGAAGCAATCCCCTAGGACATGGTACATGAAGTTTTATGCCTTTGTGTTGTTAATTAGATTTGTGAGATCAAAATCAGATCACCATGTTTATTATAAGTTTGATGGTGATCGTATTCTCATTGTTGCACTGTATGTTGATGATATGTTGCTCATTGGGAAGGGTAAGAATATGATTTCTAATTTTAAATCTCAGCTGTCAGCTCAGTTTGAAATGAAAGATTTAGGGGCAGCCAGGTACATTCTAGGAATGGAAATCAGAAGAGACAGAACCAACAGAAAACTTTGGTTAAGTTAGAGTAAGTATGTTAAGACCGTGTTGGACATATTCAGGATGGGAGATTGTAGACCATTGTGTGTTCCCGTTTCCTTGGGGACAAAGTTGTCTATTGAGGTTGTCCAAAATCTCCTAGTGAGGTGGAGGACATGAGCAGAGTACATTATGCTAGTGTTGTTGGTAGTTTGATGTATGCTATGGTCTGTACAAGACCAGACATTGCCCAAGAAGTGGGAGTCCTTAATCAATTTATGGCTAATCCTAGATGGGTTCATTGGGATGCAGTTAAGCAAGTGTTCAGATATCTAAGGGGTACTTCTGAGTATTCCATTTGTTATCATGGTAATGTTTCAGAACCTCTGCATTCTGTTGATATTCATGGATTTGTGGATTCAGATTGGGCAGGTGATATTGATAGCAGAAGATCCACTAGTGCTTATGTTTTTACACTGTTTGGTGGTGCTATTAGTTGGATGAGTAAGAGACAACCTGTTGTTGCTTTGTCCATGACAATAGCTAAGTATATGGTAGCAACTCAGTTGTGACAGTCAAAGTGCAATTTACCTTACAAAGAATCCAACTTTCCATGCTAGAACCAGGCACATTGATGTTCAGTTTCACTTCGTGAGGGACATGGTTGTGGATGGAAAGGTAAATTTGGAGAAGGTAGATACTTTGAAGAATGTTGCAGATGTATTGATGAAACCAGTGAGCACAAAGTTCAGATGGTGTTTGGAGTCTATGGGCCTCTCGGCCTATAGCAGTTAAACCCTATTATTTCCATTAGCTCTTGAAAGGTGTTCGACAAGTGGGAGAATGTTGGGAATTAAGGTGTCTCAACCTTTGCAAGTTTCTAGCATTTATTATTTAATTGTATTTATTTTTGGCCTATTATTGTGTTTTGGATGCAAATCCTATTTCATCACTTTGTGGGAGTTGGCACGGTGATGTGTCATCCTACATGGAAGGTGACCACATGTATTTTTTGTCCTCATATGAGGAGATAGGTGTTCTTCCTTGTGGTAGAAGAGTTTTTCCATGTGTCAGCATCTTTAAGGTGTTTTAAGAGGTTTATGATGTGTAAGAGTTATGATAGATTCCTATGACAAAATTTATGACATGTAAGGGCCAGAAATGGAAGATTATATGATAGGTGAAGACAAGTGTCCGGAAGCATCTTGCATGGGGAAGTAGGCACCCAAGTTTGACTATTATAAGTTTGTAAGAGAATCTTTTATTAATAGACAGTTATGACAGATTCTCTTACAACTGTAAGAGTTGTCATATATGACAGATTTTATGACATTGTAAGAGCACCCGTCATACCTTAATTGGGTAAATTTGGGTTGCCCAAGTTGGGGGGTTGTAAGGGATGAAAGAGAATCACTTACAAGTGTCATACGCATGTTTCATGGCCTTGGAAATTGGGCCACATGGATTTGGACGAGTTCCTTGTGTGGCTTGCTCTAGAAGCTACCTCCATTGTACTAGTTCTCTATATATACAGGTGTTTGGAGATTGAGTTTGTATTACAAGTTTACACGTACTATTATGTTGTTGGATTGACTCTAGACATGAGTGTCAAGACCATTGAAGCTTGCATTGCAAGTGTATTGTAAACATTCTTTCAGATTTGTTAATACATTGTGCAAGTTTCTAAGTGTGGAGTTTTTCACCCGATAAGGGTTTTCCCCACTATAAATCTCTATCTCTCTTCTTCTATCTTCTTTTTGGCTCTTGCATTTTGCTGCAATATCTCATGTTAATGGTTTAACATTGCTATAATAGTTAGGATATATTTGAATTTGCATAGCCCTCTCCTCAATAGATTAGTGTAGGAAGCGTTTCCGCACACCTTGCTTCCTTTCAGTTGGTATCAGAGCCAGGCCCAGGCTAGGAGCTCCAAGCACACGAGAGGTGTGGCTTAAGGGGGGGTGTTGGTGTTGGAAATAAGCCACACCCAGATCAACGATGGACTAGTCCAAGAGGGGCCAGTAGCTCAGTGGTAGAGCACTCCAGCAGCGATGGAAGGTCCTAGGTTCGAGTCCTAGCTGCAATATTTTATTAATTCTAATCAGAACTAAAATAAACTACTCTAGCATTAAAAATGAAAATATGAGGGAGTTGAGAAGTGACCACACATCATCTTGAAGCATACCTATGAAGCTTTGTTTCTAATTATGGATGTAATGAATCTCAAACACTAAAAATACACATCTAAAAGCAATCTAACAGCAAGATACTCAAGTTTGATACAAAACCCAACAAACTAGAAATACACAGAAATACTTCTCACAACTCTAAAACTCTTCACACACTACAACTCACCCCAAAACATAGCACAAAATACTCCAAAAATATCACTGAAAAATATTTGAAACCTTCACACATGAAAATACATCAAAACTATTCAACCCAAAATCTCTGCATGATGATGCCATTAAAGTTCCTTGTGATTTCTGAATAAAATCACCAAATATCCAGCTAGGGTTGATCTTCCACAACCAAAACCAAATGAGGAGTTGATGCTAAAGAACCCCAAGAAGAAACTCTACTTAGCAACACAAGTTTTCACAAGAAATGAAAATATATTCAATAGCATAAACCTCCAAATAAGCCCAAAACCCCTTTATAACAACACCTTTAGGGCATCAAAAGGAAATAAAAATAATAATTTCACTTTTCTTTTAATTTCCTCCTCACATAAAAATAACCTTTTCAATTGCTCAGTTTATGTCTCCCTTGCCTAGCATTCCTTTTATGTGAGCATCAAATAATACTTTTCAACACCTTTCCAAAGAGCTATTACACTTAAGTTATCTTTTAATATATCTAAACCTTGGACAACTTGAGTGAATAAATAATCAAAAAACTCAATAATATACCCAAGTTGTGGAAAGTATCCAAATTATATAATTTTGTAATTCTAATCATACCAACAGGATACTGAAGACTTAGAATGAAAATTAGAGGTCATCGAGTGATTGTCTAAAAATAGCATATTTCTCCAAGAAAGTTGGAGAGCACCCAAGAGATAAAAACTAAATTCTGAAAGCATCTATGAACTCCAAATGACTAGCTAGACTTAAAAACATGAACAACTACTATATAGGACTGAGCCATGGCTACTCCAAGAATGTTGGAGTTCTTCCAAACATGACGAATAGTCTCTAAAAGACTAGGAACAAGCATAATGTGCACAAAAGGTCTATGTGCCGAAAAGGGGACATTACATGGTGACTTCTTAGGGTGGGTATCCTTAAAAAAATTGTAATCAATGGTTTATTTTGTGAGGTTGGATTAGAACAATAGATCCTACCAACATTTTCTCACCATAGTTTTTCCCATCTTTTAGTTTTCCATGTATATCTGGTGTTTGTGTCTGTATGATATCTTATTGTTCTTTCTTAAGCACTGAAAGTTATTTTGAGTATGCTTTCTACAGATTAGAAGTTTTTAAGTATTTTTTATCTACTGATTCTACCACCCCCCTCTTAGTAGATTGTGTGTGTTCTAATAGATAAGGGGTCCTAGGAGCTAACAAATGTCTCCTAATACCATTATCTTCATAGAATTTTTCAAATTCATTTGAAGTAAACTCACCTCCTCTATTAGACCTCAAACATTTGATCTTGGCATCTACTTTATTCTCAACCATAGATTTGAACACTTTAAATTTATCAGGGGCATCTAATTTTTCTCTTAAGAACATAACCCAAGTCATTCTAGAATAATCATTAATAAGCAACATGAAATACCTCTCACCTTGTTGACTCTTTAATCTTATAGGGCCACATAGATCAGTGTGAATTGACTCCAATGGCTTTGAAGAAGAGTACTCCTTAAATATTTTGAAGTTTGTCTTTGTTTTCTTTCCCATTTAATATTCCCTACATACTACATTTGTAGGCTTGAATATCTTAGGCATATCTCTCACTACGTGAATTAAAGTGATCTTTACCATATTGTCAAAATTGTTGTGTCCCATTCTCTTGTGCCACAACCAACACTCACTAGATTGAGCCAACAAACATGTTCTTCCATTTACCTTCTTCAAATGATAGATGTCACCATATGTCTTGATACCTTCTGCAACTAGTTTTCTAGGTCCTACCTTCCTGATTTCATAGTCATTGGCATGAAAGGTGATACTATACTCTTTGCTGCACATCTGACTGACATTGAGAAGATTGTGTTTTAGTCCTTTGACATAGAATACATTCTCAGTCCTATTCTTTCCATCAATAGTTATAGCACTTTTTCCACATATATGTGCTGACTCATCACCACCAAACTTAATAGCACCGCCATCCCACTTTTCAAGGCTGATAAACTTCTCCTTGTCACCAGTCATATGATTTGAGCATCCACTATTAGTTACCCAAGCCTTGGCTTCTTCTCTTGCATGGAAGGTGGTCCATACAACCATTGATTTTTCATTGTTCTATTCTACTTGCAAGACATTAGTCTTTTCACATTCTCCAACATCATCCTTTTTGTCACCAATACTCAAGGCCATGAAAACTATTTCATCATTTGAATCATCATGATCCTTATCTTCTGGAGAATAATTTCTTTCTATCAAATATAGACTTCTCTTGAACTTGTCTCTTTTGTTACTACCCCTTGATTCTTTGAAAGGACATTTAGAAGCAAAATGACCAACCTTTCAACAATTGAAACATTTGAAGGGTAACTTACCTTTGTATTTGTCAGTGCCTTTCTTTAGTCTTCTCACAAAAATTGCTTCAACTTCATCAGAGCTTTCATCTTCATCAATAACTTATTCCTTTGTCTTCACATTGGCTTTGAAAGAAACTTATTTCTTTGGAGCATCACTACCAAACTCTCTCATTTCAAGGGTAGTAAGGGATCCAAATAATTTGTCTATAGTGTATGTGTCCAAGTATGCATTCTCCTCAATGGTAGATACCTTATGACTATAAGATTTGGGAAGAGATCTCAAAACCTTTTTTAGAACCTCTTCTTCTTACACTTCTCCACTAAGACCTTTAATTCCATTGACTACTTTATTCACCCAAAGCATGTATCCAACAATATCTTCATCCTATGACATTGTTAGGTTCTCAAATTTGGTCTTGAAGACATGCATCTTGGCTTGTTTTACTTTCTTATCTCCATAAATTGTTTTAAGTTTATCCCAAACTTCTTGAGTAGAATTGCAAATCATTACCTTTGAAAGTTCTGAATCCGCTAACCCACTCATGATAGAAAACTTTGCCTTGGCATTTTTATCATACTTCTTAACTTCATTTGCATCTATAGGAATAGTAGTAGGAATAGTGTAACCAGACTTGATAGATTCACAAACACCATACCCTTGAGAATTGATATAAGCTTCCATCCTTAGCTTCCAAAAAGCATAATTTGTTCCATCAAACCATGTATCATGTTGGATCCATTTTGTGCCATCTCAGACCTTCCTCAAGTGGTTAAGCTTCCCTCAAAGGAACTTGGCTCTAATACTAATTGTTCTTCACACCAAGATACTAAGTGTGGGGGTGAATCAATATCTAAATAATTTTCAATTTTAACAACTTCAACTTATCTAGGGAAGATTAAAACTTAATCATCACATCATTAACATGAACATGAAAGATTAACACAATGCACATCAACACATGACACCATTTATACATGGAGAACCCTAGAAGGCAAAAACCATGGTGAAGATTAAATCACAATAAATGAAGATCAAATAACAACTTTGTTTTAGGGCTACAACCCAAGGAAGACTCTACTCCATGAAGAACTTTGATTTAGGGTCACTCCCAATAAGCCTACTACTCCCTGAAGACCTTATTTTAGGGTCACTCCTGAGGAAGCTACTACTCCCTAAATTGAGAACACATTTACAAAAGATTACAGCATGATAGTCTTTCTACTATATGAAAATTGGTATTAAAACTCACACCTTTGATGATAGCACTTCTATCTCTTCACACTTTCTTTTGATGATCTAATTATTTAGGCACACTCTATACTTGAGCACTATCACAAATATGTCTTCAAGATGAATCTAGACAACATTAACAACTTCTGCTCTTTCTCCTTCTATAGGACATCAATAATGCATTCATTTTGCTTTTTATCTACTTGTGATCCTTTTAAATCAACTTACAATCACACTTCACGTCATTCAATTTGATTTACAATTTATACATGATATTACACTGAATACATTGCTTGTTGGCTA
The DNA here is from genome assembly GCA_027924645.1 of Cunninghamia lanceolata. Taxonomy (NCBI): domain Eukaryota; kingdom Viridiplantae; phylum Streptophyta; class Pinopsida; order Cupressales; family Cupressaceae; genus Cunninghamia; species Cunninghamia lanceolata. Next base: position 16,525,457 of record BSBN01000130.1, on the reverse strand, counting down.
GATACTATTAGAATCCATAAAATAGATTATAACCCAGATTCAATTAAAAGAGTTAGAAACATAAACTATAAATGCAAAAGCAATTGAAACAACATAACAATGATACCAAGAGATTGATGTGAAATGCTTGAAAGGAAAAATAGCATCAGATAACTATCTCCAATATCTAATGAAAATACAAGTTAGGTAGCATGCTTATATAGTCCGGGGAGAGGGAGGAGGTGGCAACACTAACCAATGAGGAGCAACCACCTATTAGACTAAAGATAGCAAAGTATCTTCCCAAGATAGCTAATGGATGCTCACATGTAGGAAGGTGACAACTCATAATCCTCTCACCTAATAAAACATGCTTTATTGACCTAAGCAAGCTTAAATAAATGTGTAGGAAAAACTTTATGAAAATGAATAAAAAACCTACACTTTAATACATACAACATGAAAAATACATTTACAAATTGGCTAGATAAAACACATTATGAAATGTGTAGAAGATAGGTACTAAGTGAAACCACACGTTACACTAGTAGAAGACCCACACCTTGTGGACACCAACACCTGCTTAACCAAGTCCAAAACATCCTTCATAGCTTCAAACACCAAGGAATTACATCCGCACACTCCGCTCATTTATAAATAGAATAGCTTTAAGAAAAACACATAAAGACTTGAAGTATAATGGCCACATCAACTTGAAAACCTTGTGCGGTACTAGAAAGAAGAAAGATATTTGTGAAACTTCTCTAGATGAGTCCACATGAGTCATATAACATCCCCAAACTCCTTTTCCACTGCACATCAAAGAATTATGCCGCACAGCTTCAATCATTAACTCTAAGAACAATATGTCATCTAAAACATGCTACAACATGCTGTCATTTGAAAAAATGAGTTGTGGATGAGCAAGAACCTTAAAACTACAAGGAAGCATGTAATACACATCTATAAACATGTCCTCCAAAATTCGATGGAAATCATTCATTTCCAAAGGAACGTAGAGCATTCCAACAAGCCTTCAACACTAGCTTATTCAGCCAAAGCACATGTCGGTATTCTATCACGTATAACCTTCACAACGGAAGGAAAAATTATCTAAAAACTTGGATTTATCAACTTCAGTGCATCCTGAACACAACTCCAAAACTGCAAGGCCATATTTGCAAATGCATAGCATTCCATTGTCATACACAGAATATCTTCACATAGGCAACATTGTTTTCAATCACTCAAAGTTCACTCTTCCGATAATGCAATCATCATGGAACTTAGAAAATACATGCTTTAGGCCATCAATAGAATTAGTAATGCATATGATCATCTTCATGCTTCTAATTCCCATATTAATATAAACTATATCTTCTCCCTTCTCTTGTTGGATGGGACATGACATCTGACCATGAACTATATATTCCTCTCTTATTGGATGGGACATGACAACCAACCATGAACTCTATCACACCACCACAATAGTGTTGACATTAATAACAACCTAGTGACAGTGTTGACATCAATGACAACCCTAGAAGCCATATGTGTAACACAACAGAGGTAAAGGAATAGTTCAGAACCTAGATATCGTGACAGAAATGCTCAAGACTACGGCACCTAGGCACCCTAGGGCTCTTTTATGGTTTACAAAAATTGCCACTTTTGTTGAGTCTACACCTATAGTATCTTCTATATCCCAAACTGGTATGTCCTAAAACCTATTCATCTAGTCTACACACAAGAAAGAAGGGATAAATGTTTGTGGTTATATAAGAGCTTGCCTCAATCAATCTCCCATTTTGGTATTCCTACCTCATAGATAGCCAAGATTAAATCCAAATATCATGTGTGCTTAGAAATCCTAGGTGAGAAGTAACATGCAATATCTAACCAAATAATATAAAACCCTAGTCCTATATGACTAAAGCAAATAGGAAGGAATGATACAAAGGATGCTTCACTCAAGGAAGATCATAATTTCACCTCAAGGATGAAGATTCATGGAAGGTCTTCAGAATAAGAAGGTGATGCATCCATACCCTTGGAGAGTACTCAAGCCCAACTCAAGTTGGTTGTTCCAACCCTTCTCCCAATCATGCAAAGTACTTCAACCTAGCATCTAATGAGATAGACTTGAGATCTCATATCCTAGCCTTCATACAAATCTTTTCAAGAATGGATTAGAACTCCACTTGATCAAACACCTACAATAACAAAATAACATAGAGAACAATAGCAAATAGAGAGCTTTTTCATATAAAAATCAATCTTGTCATCTAGATTTAAAATGAGGTAAGTTAATTACTTTTATAGAAGGCTATAGAAAGAGTAATTAGGATTAAAATGTTGACATAGTCTGCCAAAAAGAAAATTTTAATTTAGGGTCAGCCTAAACAACATCAAAGCCAACTAGTAACCTTAAATTACTTACCTAAACATAGGAGGCACTAGGGTGCTTGGGCACCCTGGGCCTAGGGGCAATTCAAGGCTTAAGTCTACTCTTAATGTGGGGCTAACTCCAAATCTTAAATTTTTTCTCGAGGTCATGCTAAAATTTTAATCAGAATCATGACATTTTCTATAAATGGGGCGAAAAGAGGGTTTTAAGGTGGACCTAAAAATGGACTAGGCTTGGGATCTCACTAAAGGGAGGAGCTAAACATAGTGAAATTCTGTCAATACACAAATATATAGAATTTACAATGCTACATTTAGCCCCCACTTTAGAGGTCATATAACACTACATGCATATGCAAGATAAAGGACAAGAAAGTAAAAATATATTGCAAAAACGATATAAAAAGGGATATTGTAGAGGACATAGATCATCACCATACAGGAGGGTGAAGCCCCTAGTTTGTGATATGACAAACCATAGAGTTAGTGCAAAAAAATAATCCTGCAAACAACAAATGTATGTGTTAGTCTAAAAACTCTAAAGGGGAAAGTGATGAGAGTGAAATTTGTAGGTAGATATATGCCCCCTATTTTTCTTGCTATTTCAAGATGTAGAAACAGGGTGGTGATCTTTCCACTTCAACTTTCTAGAGAGAGAGAATATTGATGAATATGATTTGGTAGGGTCATTCTCATGAATAACACTGAGACACAAAACATGTGATTGTGAAGACGGTAAAACTAGGATTTCAATGCAACAAATGACACTAAAATTTGAGTTCACTAGCCTAAGTTATCAATGTTAAGATGAGATGTTTAGAGAAATGTGGTCTTCGACCCTAGATAGTAATCAAGAGTTCTAGATTTTTACTATAAATAGTAAAAGTAGTTCTCACATTTGACCATTTTATTCTCATTTTCAGTCTTTGAGGAGATAGAGAAAGGAGGAGAATCATCATGCCAAGCTGAAGGCCATATTGACCACCAAGGCTGGATGCACTATGGAGCTTAGTGGTGTAAGAACTTGACGAGCATGAGGCTGGCATCTATCTGACTTGAAGATTCATTTAAGTGATTATTTTAACTAGTTTTTTCAAATTTTGAGACAAAATGGGCCTAGGGGACACTTTTTAGTATCCACCTTAGGTGCCATTGTCCTCCTAAGGTGCCCGAGACCCTTCTGAGTGCCCAAGTCCTTCCTCAGTACCCCAAACTAGTATGGGTGCCTTGGTCCAAGGACAAGGCTATGAATACTTTTTGTGATTCTTAATGAAGTGATTAGGATTGAAGTCTGATGCATACTTTATTTTCCATATTTTGAGATCTCCCAGGGATACAAGAGCATGCTAATAATTTTCTACACATTACTGCATAGTCAATCAAGCACACTTACTGATGTAAAGATGGGACATCTATGAGATGTTGGATTGTGGTGGGTGTGTTGACTTTTTCCCAGACTGGATGCTTATTCCCAGATTTCCCTACAAGGTAGCCATCAGTGATCAACAGGATCTCTGGGCCAGGGGGTCAACAGTATAGGAGATAGACTCTATATTTTATCTCCTCTTCTTCTTCAGGCTCTGCAAGACCTAGGGGGGTATTCCCTACTCAACATCCATGAGGATATGCATGCAAGGCTGGGATGTTGACAGAAAGCAGATGAGTCCTCCTGTAAGTAGACCAAAACTGAAAGATAAGGGCAAAGGGGCTAGCTTTGGGCCTATTTGCAGTTGTAGACAGAGGACTAAGGTTCCTAAAACTAACTCTAATGTCCTAATGTTGGTTTTAGATTTTGCTTTGGAGTTTAAGTGTGGATGCAAAGCTGGATATGGTTATAACACAAAACAAAGCATGATTGGTGCCTATCCAGGGCCTGGAGTCAGTAGACATACACCTGTGAATGATCAGCATGAACAGCTAAAACTGGATTTCAATGGGACATATGTGATATCTGCCTTACAGACATCTCCCAATACAAAGTGTTAGGTTATCTCTACTTATGGTATCCCTACTGCAGTATATCCTTCCCAATGTTCAACCTGAAAACAGTTTAATCTACCCCTTGAGTAGAAGTTAAAAGATCAGACAGTCAACATAGGAATTCTATGCTCTAGAATCTAAACATTACCAAACATCCAGATTCAGAAGAAGAATACATGCAATACTGGAGACAGAATTAACACAACACATGCTAAACATCATTTCTCATATAAGTTTGATCATGAAATCAGTGGGTTCATGCCAAAAAACAAACAACAAGAGATACATAAACTCACAGGTAAGCTGTACAGAGCAACCAGATCAGCTTGTCATGCATTACAGAGCCAAAATCATCAACTTTCAACAACCTCTCCAATGAGCAAGACCACCTGCTTATAACAGCCAGGTAGGTGCTCAGCAATTAATTACATGGTTGACCAAAATTTTGCCAGATACACAGTATCAGGAAAATGGTGCTCAAACACAACCAGATTGGTGCCCAAACTTGAATGCAGCAGGTAGGGGAGGAGACAGGAAGATTTCTCGAGCCCTGCGCCATCATCCGCTGATGTACATCTTCAGTCGGGTACAAGATCGACCCACGCCATCGCCCATACCTCTGCAACAATCGCCATTAATGGCGCACCAACCCGCGGCCTTGGGAAGATCATCAATTCTGCAATCGCAACCATTTCCCGCCGAGATTCATCATCATGATATTTGAAAATGCAGGATAACAATATCCCACATGCACCCCGCGATGACCTCAATAACACTTTATATACTAGGTCATGAGCATATATCATGTCGGTGCTTTTGCTCCTGACGACACTAGTATAGACCTCATCATCATCATCCTCCAGCAGCATGATATCCTGTTGTGCGAAATATCACCCTGACGTCATCATGATATTTGAAATACAACCTTCATGATAATCGGCACAACCTGATCCTTCGGAGGAACATCCTCCTGCTGAGCTTATAACAAAAGTCTGGCCGATGAACATCCTGATGACGTCATCATCATGTTTGCAAATATCAGGAGGTCTCTTCAAGATGATCAGTGTTAGAAATATGACCCCCGCGGACCTTGATGACGTCATCATCACATTAACATCATCATGATATTCGGAAGACAACCGGATATTTGGAAATATCCTCCTGATGCACAAATATCAGGTTGCACTGTAGCTCCTCTGTAAGATCGGGGCGATAACTGAATATGATGATGATGCTTGAAAAGATCACCCCCAGTAGATAATGCGCGGAGCCAACAGGCGGATATCTCCTTGATATCAGCATCATCATGATGCTCGAGCAAACATATATCCGGGTGATATGAAAATATCACCCCTTCCTTCGGAATATCATGATGCAGATAGGCAGATAAAAAGATATCACCCTGATATAAGGATGACGTCAGCATCATCAGGATGTCAAAACAACGAACAAGAAGTGATACAACATCATCAGGATGATATTGACCAAGATCATCCTGACGTTCAAAATATGATGACCCTAGTGAATATCGGGTCGCACTTAGAACTCTTCAACAACATCATCAGGATGATCATAACCAAGATCACCCGATGATAAAAATATCACCCCGGCGAAATATCATGAAGGCAGAAAATATGATGACCTCCGCAAGCAGCAGGATGATAACTGGAAATATCATGATGATGACGACCCTTAGGAAAAAACAAGTCAGGTCGACAACTTAGAGAATAACCCCTTCAAGATATCGGGGCAACATCGTCATCATGTTTGAGCAAGGTGATATTCGGAAGATCACCGGATACTTGAAAAATCACCCCCGCAAGCAACTGAGGGCGCACTGTAGCTCACCAGTATCATCAGGATAATAAGAAAACATCACCCGACAGTTGAAATATGATGATGACGATGAGAAAAACAAGTCGACGAAGAACATGCTCATGAAGATCATCATCGAAGACAAGATGATGATGATGACCTCCTCAGAAAAATATGATGCTGCAGCTGAAAAACGCTGAGGAGGTCCAACACTTAGAAAAATTGGGCAAGAAGATGAAGGCTTCAGATGAAGAAACCTCCTGATCATGACAAATCAACCCCAGGTCAAAATAAGTGCTAACAGGGTGTACACTATGCCCATGATGAAATACTACCATTCTATGTTGATGGTGCTTATGGAGTGGTGGAACATAGATACATCCACTTTTCATCTTCTAACAAGAGAGATGACTGTGACCTTAGAGGATGTGTAAAGGATACTATGATTACCTGTGCATGATGAGACAGTCAAGGTCACAGAGCAGAGGTCCAAGGACTACAATCGGGTAAGACAACTATACTATCTTTGACATACAGTACCATCAAGTGCTTGAGGACACATTGACATTAGTTTCTTAGAGCAAGGTGGGACTGTTATACTGACTATACGTCGCATCGTGATTACTACTATCAAACTAGTTGTTACACCAGATGGGTGAGGCACACACCTTGATGGGGGCCTAGCTCATACCATTAGAGTTATGGAAGAGTACAGGATAGTATACTCCTAGGGATGGAGTATACTGTCTCACTTATATTATGATTTGGGTCACTATGTACAACATGAGGCACACAACTTGATGATATGCATGCTCCTACATATGTGGGCATTTGAGAATATTACATGCATGAGGCCAGTGGGTTATCTGATAGAGACTATCTAAACAAATCCATGAGCACACGCCTACAAGCTAAGAGGACCATGGATATATGGTGATTTATTGTTTTGGAGGATGTTACTTGATAGGCTACAACTAGAGGTTATTGTGTGGAGACCATATAGGGGATGTAGACCATGGATGGGATAGAGGGGACATCTAGTGAGGATATAGAGGGATCAATTGTTAACCATTCATAGTGATTGTATCATAGTTTCCTTCATGATGAATATCATAAGAGGCTCATATTGGTTTTAAACTTCTATGTGAGGTAATTCATGTTGTTGAAAAATGATATTTGATATTGTTGCATGCATACAACTAATCAGTGATGCTACATCATTCAGTCTAACAGAAGGTGGAACAAATACCTTTTGTAGAGACTCTTGGAGCATTTTGTGGTATGTAGGTTATGTTTGTATTAAATCCCATAGAGATATCTTAGCTAGAATAGCACATAGCTACTTAATGAGATCCTATTCTCTACCTACATGTTGAGGAAGATGAGGAGGTGGGGGAAGAAAAGGTTGATAAGGTGGAAGAGAAGTGAGCACACTCAGTGCTTGCTTGCTTACTTGTTATTATAGGTATTGTGTGTGTGAGAAACTAAATGAAAATGAGGTTGTTGCGATGCATTTTGAACACCTTCATTCCTTTTAGTAATTTTCTTTGCAATGTTGAAGATGAAACCAAGAGGTCGAGATGGTTTTGGCACACCTTGAACTGTAATCATAGGTTTAGAGAAAGGAGTCAGATTAGGTACCTCATGTACAATGATTTTAGGAATATTTTGAACATTAATGCACTTATTCACTATCCCCTTAGTGGGTGGAATAAGTCTATTAATGATGATGGAACCTATATTGTTATCTAATTCAGGAGAATATAATGAATGCCCAATATCTACCCATGGGGGATTCATAAGAGAACGGTCTTCATAAACTAATGCTTCATCTTTTGAAGGGAGAATTAGAATTGAAAGAGGGTAGATTTATGTTAAGACAATTTTTTATGATTGTATCTTTATTAATGTCCAAGGACCTTGAACATGCAACCAAATGAGGAATATCAAGGCTCTTCATAGCCTTAGTGATATCCAAGGTATATGAACATTCCCCCAAATGAGGAAGATCAATAGGATGAGTCATCGAATCATCATGTACTATGGTAGAAGTAGAAGTAGTATGCTCAACATTCTCTACTGCCGCATCTCTTGAAGAGAGATCATTCAAATGAAGAGAAGGTAAAGTAATGTTAAGGAATGCATCAATGATTTCATCCTCTTGCACCAAGATCTCTTCATAAGTATGAGTAATCTTAGGAGAGGGATCAAAGGAATAAAAGGGCATAAAAAATGCTCTGTTTTTACCATATTTAAGGAATGAAATATCAATTTCACAAAGCCTTGGAGTAAAGTTGGAAAATGATAAAATAAAAGCCATGCATGCATTTAGATTGTTTTGTTTATGTTTTTGTTTTCAATATTTTGAAGAGACAAAAGATGTAAGAACTTTCTTTCTTTCTAAATTTAATAAGTATGACAAATATGATGAGGCACAAAAGCTTTAAATTATATTTTGAAATTAGCCAACAAAGTAAAGATCTAAAAAATAAGATTTCAAATACAACCAAACCCTAGATAGGTAGGGTTTTACCATCAAACCCTAGATCTTAAATGCCTAAATCAAAGTTCTTTGATGCAAGTATAATTTTTCTTTCATAATTTAAACACAAATCATATTCATGATGTAATATAGAAATTCTAAATCAGATTTGAACAAATAATCAACATCACCAAGATTTTAAATAAGATTCTACAAACCAAATCCTCGGTGCAAGACTAGCTAGGTTTACTAAAAATGCAAGTTTTTTGAAAACCCTAATAATGAAGAAGTGTAGATGCAAAATATACCACTATGAAATGATTAATTAATGCAATACCAATTAGATCTAATGCAAAACTCAGAAATTTATATCATGCTATAATGATCTAAACTTATGAAATATAGGCAAGGTGACAAATATGCTTTTTTCTAAACCTAAATCAAATGCTTGATTTTCTAATTTCAAATGCAGATATGCAAGAATGTTATATTCTTAAACACAAATATGATATGTTGTAGCAAATCAAATCAATTTAATCCACCAAATAATGCCATAGCACTCAAATCTAGAAACCCTAGGCTCAAGACTAGCTAGGTTTTCTAGGAATGCATGGATTTTGTAAACCCTAATAATGAAACAATGTAAAGGTAATCTATAAAATTATGTAAAATAATGAATTAATTTAACCTAATCAGATCTACAATAGAAAATGACTTAGGTCTAAAGAAATAAGGATGTAAAAGTGCATGACACATTGGGTTCACCAAAATGTTAGGTGGAAAAGGGAGACCTAGCCTAAAAGGTTAAACTAGATCAAAACATCTTCTATCAACATTGGAACACAAATCAAGTTAGGCTTCTACCTTTGAAGGCAAGCCAAACAATAGGGGCTTTGTCCCTTTGTTGTATAAAGGAGTGTCAACGAAACTAGGGAAAAGTATGAAACCCTGATTGAGCAAGATTAACCAATAAATGAATTTTGGAAATAGATACATAAATTATGGAGTGATAGTAGAGATCAAGAGAAGAGGAGAATTAGTACCTGAGTTTGGGGGTAGAGAAGTACCATGGTGCTAGGCACCCTAGACCCAAATTAGGGTTTTCCAGAACGTCAGGATCTGGGTACCTTCACTTGTGTGTCTTCCTCCTTCTTGTCACTTGTCATCTGATTCCTCTTAATGCAACTTGCACACACACAAGAAGAGAAAGGGTTGCTGTTATTTAAGAATTTCCCTAAGTCAAGATCTATGAATGGTGTTTCCCCCTCCACAATAGCAATGATGAGAGATCAAAGAGTGTGTGCCCTAGAAGGGTAGAGGAAAATCTAAAGTAGAATGGAATGTTATAATAAAGCATGAAGGAAATAAGTCACCATGAGCATGGAAACCCTATCTTTCTTAATGTGGTGTCATAACTTGACTCAAAAAGTTGGTGTATCCCTTGAAATAATTACAAAACTCTTCACAAGACCTACAAGAAGTTAGTACAACAGAAATAATCCACCATAGAGAGCTTCCAAGATCATGAAGAGAAGAAGAGATAGGGTTGGTGCTATTTAGGAGCTTTCCTAAGTCAAGATTCAAGAATGGTGTTTCCACCTCCATAATAGCAAAGATGAGAGATCAAAGAGTGTGTTCCCTAGAAGGGTAGATGCAAATCAGAAGTAGAATGGAGTACTATAATAAACCATGAAGGAAAGTGTATACACCTAACAATGACATGACTCTGTCTAAATAAATATTTTTATATATATTCCATTGTAATTCCTCTATCAATAAATAAATAAATCAATTTATTTATCTGATTCACATTCCTCCATAAAATTAAATAAAATCATTTATTTAATTACATCTTCCAAATTCTTCTAAAGTCATTCCAAATTAAATAATACCAAATTATTTAATTAAATTCTTCTAAACTTAAACCATCCTCTATATTTAAATAAATCCAAACATTTATTTAAGTTATCTATTTCCTCTAAAATTGAATTAACAGCAATAATAATTCAATTAGTCCATGTGCACACTTAATTAAATATTTTAATATTTAATTAATTGTTTCCCTCACCCACATGTCCGTTTTATCCTCCAGTCTAATTACTTAACTCATAAATCAAATTATTTAACTAGTTAGTCAATTCTGTTAACTCCCCAATCAATTCATTTAACTGATTGGTCTACTTAGTTAACTCTTCATTCTATTTTCTTAACTCCCCTTGTTGCATGAAGGAGTAAGACACTTGTCCTCTTCCTATTCACACACACCCTCTCAAGTTTCCTCAACTATTGATCTTTTTAATCATTCTACACCGTTGATCTTCTCTCTCACAAGTCTATAAGTACAACCCTTTTCCTCCGTTTGAATCATCCAAGCTTTTAGTAAACTTACTCTATAGGAATCATAGCGTACCTTTGGCACCAAAACCATATCCATAGCTTGAGATCACCATTTTCATTGTATTGAAGATCCTCTTCATTGCAAGACCTATCATAGCCATTCTCTATTGTCATCTTGAAGAAAAAAGCAAGGAAGCTCACCTTATAAGGGCTTCATTCATACAAAAGATCAATTCAAGATAGGTGACCAATGGAAGCTGTGAAGTAATAAGGTTTGCAAGGTATTGTCTCTTTGTGTTTGAATCTTTATTATTTCAATTCTATTGAGTTTATTGGATTATTATTGAGTTTTTGTGCATTAGAATCCATACATAGGATGTTCCTATGCATCCATTACATTCTACAAGACATTTACTCTTTGTTTCTGTGCATTTGTTCAAGATGAGCATTTACTCCTTGTTTTAGTGCATTTACTCTTTGTTTCAGTGCATCTATTAGATCGGCACATATATTCACTATTTTGGTGCATTTAATCTCTGTTATTGTGCATATATTAGATCTGCCCATCTATTATTTATTATAATGCATATACTCTCTATGACTGCACATTTATCAGATCTGTACATTTGTTCTTTGTTTCAATGCATTTGCTCTCTCTTTCTAGGCATTTATTTCTATGCATCCATTCTACTAGGTTTTTGAGTTGTTTCTTGAGAAATATCTAATGCTAACATCATTTGTAGGAATATTCTCAAATCCACCTTGCAGGTTAAGAGCTGATTAGACATATAGTTGCATTGTTAACTCTCATTTAGATATAATTAGAAAAGGGAAGTAATTGAGCTTGTTCATGAAAATCTCATCTAGATCTAAAAAGGAGGGAAGTACCTTGAACTTGTTGCATCACAACTTGAACATAGTCCCAACTAGGAGGATTTAAAAATTGAACAATTTCTTTCAAAGTTAACAAATCTTGTGTGCCCAAATAGAATAACTCATTTAGTTTTTTTCTTTTTAACTAGGGGGAGAGAACCATTATTTTTCATGAATTTGGAATGATGATAGGACTCTGCTCTCCCCTTAACTGGGTGACCAAAATGCCAGAATCATCATTTTGCATGTGTTTCCTTTAGAGAGGCCTGCCCTTGGAATTCCTTCCTTCCAAGTAGGATGACCTTAAGTGGTAACGAGATAACACCAAGCTCTTTCAATCCACTATAAATAAACTATGTTTGAGGCAAAAGCTTCAAACAACAAGTGTAGATTAGTTATACCGATATCTAACCTCCCCCAAAATCCTGCAAGGTGCAACCCTTGCAGTTTAGGAGACTCCATAATGGAGAGTAGTGCTGTCGTATGTATAACTACTTGAACGGATGCCCTTACTACATATCCGTTGTTTTTAGAAGCCAAAAACCCATATTTAGTGACATAGGAGGAAAACATTCTCCAGAGTTGTCCAACGTCATACACTCATTTAGTGTAGAGATAAAAAAGTTCAACTCTTCAGAGGAACTATAACTTGGTATGCATGAGAAGTGTGTGCCATGGAGAGGAGTCGGTGCTACCAAGCTATTAGCTATCCGCCTTTATGCAAGTAGCTAGTGTAAAAACCAAGTTGGAATTCATTGAATATTGCCCTTACCATCCTAGGATTTGTGCTTACCTTTTGTCAAAAAATCAAAAAAATCAAACAATCATGAAAAATTCTTTGTGTACGATGTGTCTTTCTTGCCATAATTGAAGAAACCAAGAAAACAAAGAAAACATTAGAAAAATGTGCTTTTCCAAGTCAAAAATTAGTCAAAAGCAAGCCAAAAATATAAAGCTATGCATCCACTTCATCCTACTATGCATTTGTTCCTTTGTGCTGTGCATCTACTCTTTACTACACATCTGCTCAATCCTGCTGTGCTTTTGCACTTTTCTATTGTTCATCTATTTTTTAGCAGTCCTATGCATTTGCTTCCTATAGCTGCGCATCTATTTTTTACCAGACCTATGGTTTCACTTGCTGTTGTTGCACATTGGTACTCTATTCTTGCACATCTATCACTGTGAGCTATTCCATACTTTTCCTGAGAAAAACAATTACCTTTTTGAACACCCATTTTAACCTTGTTTTAGTTTCCTAGATAAGATTAACTGTGCAAGTCACTTATCCCATTTCTTTTTATGACATACTTGCTTTTCCAACACTCACCTCATCCAAAACTTCCCAAAACTAAATCAAAGTATCAAAACCAGGTTGCAACAAGGCAATTTTAGATCATATCAGACTCAAACAAACATTAGTAAGTCTCCACTAACAGAATCTATCATCCTTCTCTCTCAGAGCCTCACTAGTTGTGTTGGTGCAAAACTAGTCTTTATCAAGTAATTGGATTCCTAACCATCCTTACTTATGGCTACCATTTTGTATTGATTGACTTGTTTGAAACTATTGATCAAAGAAAACCCTTGTCACGACAAGTATCCCCTTTACTACAACCTACACACACATCTTGACAAAGTATCCACATTCGCCCCAACCCATTCCAATTCACCTTGCATGGTACTAACTAGATCATAGAGACAAAAACAAATTGAAATGGCTAGAATATTCTACAAAATTGTCCCATCCCCTCATGATAGTGATGAGGAGATATCTCACGAGGACCTACAAGAAGCCCTTCAAGACCAAAAATTTCAACGCATGATGGATAAAGTGACTAATCAAGACCCTAGCAAATTCTTCCTCCACCTAGTAAACCAAGGAGCTAAGCTCCCTAAAGACTTTGACATCACAGCATTAAAGGAAACTGAAGAGGAAAGAACCCATGAGGATAGCACACGGGAGGAAATAACTCTTAACATAGACAAAGACAAGGGTAAGAAAACCATAGACTCAACCACACCTCTATACGTGTTGACAAAACAAGTTCAAAACCTACAACAACAATTAGTGGACCTCCAAATAGGGACATCCACTAAAAACTATTTGTTGGAGGATATCTCACCATATCCCTTCAATAAGAGCTTGACCATGATCCCCTTTCCCCTTAGATTTGAAGTGCCAAAATTTGACAAGTATAGAGGAAAGGGTGACACTAGAAACCATATCAAAGAATTCAGTACCACATGTCTAGAGGTTGCCCATAATGAAACCTTTCTCATGAGACTCTTCCCTAGATCTCTAGGAGGACAAGCCATGGAGTGTTCTCTTGACTCCCCCAATTATCTGTACCTTTGATGACTTAGTAAACAAGTTTGTCACGTATTTCTCGTATAATATTGAACATGAGGTATCCATGCTTGACCTTTGCAACACAAAACAAAAGAGTGGTGAATCTTTCACTGCTTTCCTACAAAGGTGGAGGAAACCTGCAAGCAAGTGCTTATATCATGTACTTGAGAAACAAATGATAAAAATGTTTGTCCACAACCACAATCCTGATCTAAGATATCAAATTCAAATCCAATGCCATACCTCATTCACAAAAGTATTTGAGATGGGGTGATTCATTGAAAAAGCTATGATCGCAAAAGGACAAAGAAAATTGTTCAAAGACACTCCTAGCTCAAACTATACCATGAATAAGTAAAATTCTTGACCAAGAACAAGAATATCGTCAATGATGGAGTGGTTGATGCTAAAGTTGTGGCTCCTTAGAAACCAATTTTCAATCTCAAAGGAGCAAGAAACAATGCAACACCGAGTAAGCCTTTGAGAAATCAACCAAGACAATGGTACAACTTCCCTCCTAGAAAAAAAATTACACCATTGGGGGAGTTGTATGAGTCCGCTTTGAGAAAGTTACTGGCAAACAATGAGATCACCCTTTCCCCCACAAGTGAGTATAAACCTCAAGTCAAACCTCCTTTGTGGAAGGATACCAATTTCTGTGAGTATCATACGGGAAAAGGACATAAAACTAATGATTGTATTCATCTAAAAAATGTCATAAAAGACTTATTAGACCAAAATTGTGTCGGCACAAAAGACCATCCATCTAACGAATCACATGTGGTGTACAAGGATCTGCTCCTTAACCATGACAGGTAGAACAACAACAACAACAAAATTGCAATAATGGGAACAATGATGCAAATTACAAAAACATTCCTTTCGAGTACACCATTGATTACACGTCAGAGCATAGCCCACAAATCAATGTGCTCATGTCCAACAAACAATCAGATTCCAAAGCCAAATCTGATTGCAACATCACCACTCACAGTGGAAAAGTAACCTTGCACACACTCCCTCCAAGGTCATCATCCTCACAATCTACCCACCACTAGTATAACATCATAGACCAACTACGAAAGACCCCAGAAAACATATCCATACTAGAGTTGTTGCATCTATCACCATCCCACAAGGAAATTCTTGATAAATCCCTAGTGGAAACAACTGTGCCCACCAACTTGGCCCAACAGAAGTTTCAAGCCATGGTAGATCATCTTACCTCACCTAATGTCCTATCATTCACTAAACAGGATGATCTATTCATATCTCAACCCCACAACACATCATTGCATATTGAGGCCTTCATAAATCGACATCGCATCAAAAGGGTTCTCATTGATGGAGGAGCAAGTTTGAATATTTACACGTTGAAATCAATCCTTACATTGGGGTTCTCAGAAAATGTAGTGGATCTAAGGAAAAGGATCACAATTAAAGCCTATGATGAAGAAGAACAAACAACCAGGGGAATGGTGGTGTTACCATTAAGAATTGGACCAGTTGAGAAAGAGGTTATTTGCCAAGTCCTTGACAAGGAGCTCGCCTACAACTTTCTCCTAGGTACAGCTTAGATACATGCCATGAAAGAAGTGCCTTCCACATACCACTAATGCATCAAGTTCCCTTACAATGGCTGAGAGATCACCATCTAAGGGGATCCTGATCCTTTTCGACACTATAACACTATCCAATCAAACCCTGAAACTATCATCCCTAACAATAGAGCTTCCACATCTTCCACCTTCCAACATGATCTCGACTCCCAAGCTTCCACATCAAAGGCCAAAGTGTAGAAAGTCAAGATTATAGAAACTGGGATAGGCGAGTATTCCATCAAGTACACCCTTTGTTTAGCCAAAATGCCTTTATCGACGAAGACCTTTGGGTGACCTACACCCCTGAAACCATTTGTTCCTCTTGAACCTCCCACAGCTCCCTTTGTCAAATGGGGGACCCTATCAGATGAGAGTGAGGAAAGAGATGTTCTGCAATGGCTCTACATAGATGAAGATAACACACCATGAGACCAACAACCAAAGCTCCCAACATAAATCTATGGGCGTGGTCAGTCTATCTTACATAGAATGGGTTATGAAGGACAAGGTCCCATCAGCCTAAGAAAAGAAGGAATAACTGAACCCATTCAACCCTCTTCATCCTCATCGGCTCGAGACACAAGAGGGTTAGGATACAACTACAAAGGTAAAGGAAAAGCTAAGGTTGCTACTTGTTTTGTGGAACAGATCCATAACCTCCAACAAGATAGTGATACAGATTCTAATGAGTATAAATAGGATGAACTTTCAGCACATTCCTATGAGGACAAAGGAATAGATATCGATCGTACCTATAGCCCCTACCATGAGGGACAAATGCTAAGGCCTAGACCAATAGAGTGTGATTCACCCATTTCAGAGAGTGTGACTTATGAGGAAGGTCAGAGTTCACATGCGGTAAACAATCTTGAGGAAAGTACCATCACAAACCCTGTTCCTATCACTCCCCATTCTAATCATGTATCCATCCTTACCATCACAACTCCTGAATTAGATCAACCTATTGACCCCCACCCCATAGTACATCCTAAACTAATCAATTGGGATCTACGAGGAACCCCCCAACTTGACATGTTCCAAAATGATGATGCCTACATTGATTACATGGAACTAAGAGACCACTTACCTGTAGGAGACCATAAAGCTGCCTTCACCATAGAACTCAATACCATAGCTTATTTTGGAGAGGGTGCCAAGCCTTCTAGTCAAAAAAATATAAAAATAAAAAATGGGTTTGATGGTGAAAACTGCTCTGTGACAGTGTCAGATCCCAAAAAAGTAAAAATAAATGACGCATCTGATGGTGAAAACCTCTTTGAGCCGCTAGATGATGGAAGGATTGACACTCTCCCCAATGACATGTATCAGGAGAAGTCACAAATTGTGGTAGAACCTACAAAACCTGTTGACATCGGCACAAAAGGTAACCCAAAGATCATACACTTTGCAAAGTCTCTATCTCCGCTAGAAAAGACAAAATTTGTACCCTTCTTAAAAAATAAATAGGTCAACTTTGCTTGGTCCTATGTAGATATGCCCGAGTTAGATCCAAACTTGATCTTGCATCATCTACCACTAGATCCTAGAGTTAAACCTATTAAACAAAAACTCAGGAAAATGCATCCACATGTCATATTGCTAGTCAAAGAGGAACTAAAGAAGCTACTGGATGTAGGGTTCATCAGAGTGATCAATTACCTAGAGTGGGAATCAAACATCGTGCCGGTATCAAAACCCAATGGATGAGTCAGATTATGTAATGATTTTTGAGATCTCAACAAGGCATGTCGCAAAGCTGATTTCCCATTGCCCAACATTGATATCATCATAGACTTGATAGGTAGACACACTATGCTCTCTCTTATGGATGGTTCTCTGGATACAACCAAATTAGAATAGCACGAGAGGATCAATATAAGAAAACATTCACTTGTCCATGGGGTACTTTCAGTTGGAACATCATGCCATTTGGGTTGAAGAACATAGGAGCAACATACCAATGTTCAATGACCACTATCTTCCATGACATGATGCATGTCACCATGGAAGACTATGTGGATGACATCCTTGCCAAGACACTTACAAGGGAATCCCACCTAGATGTCCTAGAGAAGGTCTTTCAGTGGCTGGAACAATTCAAGGTCTAGTTGAATCTAAAAATGTGTGTTTGGGGTCACCTCTGGCAAACTCTTGTGTTTCATAGCCTCAGCAAATTAAATCGAGGTAGATCCTACAAAGGTCAAAGCTATCATGGAGATGCCACCACCAAGGAACATCACCCAACTATGGTCTTTACAAGGTAAATTATAGGCAATCCATCAGTTTATCTCACAACTGGTAGACAAGTATCAACCTTTCACTCATCTCTTGCGTAAGAACATTCCATTTTGATGGGTTGAGAAGTGTGAAGAAGGATTTCACAATTGAAGGAATGTCTTATGAATCCACCCATCTTGATGCCACCTATCCAAGGCAAGCCACTCTATCTTTACATATCTACTACACCAATAGCTCTGGGAGCCCTTTTAGTGCAATAGGACTATGAAGGCAAGGAAAGGGCAATCTACTACATCAGTCGTACATTGGTGGGGTATAAATTACAGTATTATCCTATCAAAAGATCTTGTCTTGCTGTGGTTTTTTCTTCCCAAAAACTATGCCATTACATGCTGGCACATTCCACCAATCTCATTGCAAAATAGATCCACTCAAGTACTTGTTAAGCAAAGCAGCCCTCACAAGTTGCCTAGCTAAATGGGTAATGCTACTAAGTGAGTATGACATAGAATATGTGGAAAGGAATGTTATCAAAGGTCAGATTATCATAGATCAATTGGCAGAGGCACCATTGCAAGATACTACTTCAATGACATTCGAGTTTCCTGATGAATTAGTTTTTAGTATCACAACACATTCATGGAAGGTATACTTTGATGGCTCTTATGCAAACCATGGATCAGGGGCCAGAATCTTATTGGTCACTCCTCAAGGTGACACAATACCTATGTCCTATTGTCTGCTTTTCCCTTGCATAAACAATATTGCAAAGTATGAGGCCTTAGTCATTGGTCTTAAGATGGTAGAAGAGTGGAAAGTGAAAGAGCTACATGTCTACAGAGATTCACAACTAGTGATCAACTAAGTGAATGATGACTATCAGATGAAAGATGACAAGCTAATACCATACAAGCATATGGTAGATGACTTTAAAGGGTACTTTGTGATTATCTCCTTTGAGTAGATTCCTCGCATAGAGAATAAAGCAGCAGATGCCATGGCAACCATCACCTCGCTACTCTAGATACTAGAGAATGAGTCACATTTTGAGTTCTTGGTGGAGTCAGCCATGTAACCAGCTTATGATATCCCTAAAACACAGTCCATTTTCCTCCTAGTCGGATCTAATTCACCCTTGTATGGTAAAATTTACACTTACCTCAAGGATAACACCTTACCACTCAACTTATCTGATAACAAATGTCGAACCTTTATCCAACAAACCTCCCATTATACGATTATCACCGACACCCTCTACCACCGAGGTTTGGATGGTACTCTACTCAAATGTCTTGAACATGATGAATCTCAAACCGCCTTACAGGAAGTACATGAGGGAATTTGTGGATCACATTCTAGTGGTCCTACCTTAGCTAAGAAACTCATGCGTTTGGGATACTACTAGCTGATTATGGAGACAGATTCATATCATTTTGTCAAGAAATGCAAACAATGTCAGATTCATGGTAACCTCATCCATGCACTAGCTTAGGAACTGTGACCTTTAATGACACCTTGGCCCTTTTGTCAATGGGGACTCGACCTTGTGGACAAAATTCACCCTTCATCATCCAACAACCACAAGTTCATCATAACCACCACTGAGTATTTTACCAAGTGGATTGAAGCCCTTCCACTCACTACTGTCACAGGCAAGCAAATTGCCTCTTTCATCCTTAATTACCTCATTTGTTGATACATAATTCCCTCACCCATAGTCACGAATAACCTTCAAAAACTAGGATGTCCAAGAGCTATGTGACAAATTTCAAATCCAACACCACTTCTCCACCCCATATTACCCCCAAGGCAATAGTCAGGTAGAGGCATCCAACAAGACCATCTTGAAAATCCTCCAGAAAACTATGAATGACGCTGGCCATGATTGGCATATGCAACTTAATCCCACTCTATGGGCCTATCAAACTAGTATATGCACTCCCACAGGTGCCACACATTATGCCCTTGTTTATGGTTCTGAAGCCATTTTTCCCATTGAGGTCAATTTACAATATTTTAAGGTGTTGTTAAAAGGTCTTATCATTGATGAGGACTATAGAGTTTCTAGACTACAAGAGTTAGAACTGTTGGAAGAGAAACGATAGAATGCTTTCAACCATCTCAAGGCCTACCAACAAAGAATGTCATGAAGCCATAGAGTCCATCCAAGGGTATTCAGTGTTGGTGATCTAGTGCTCAAAGAAAATCCTTGTAATCAGTAGGATCGAGAGAAGAAAGGTAAGTTTGAACTTAACTATCTTGGTCGTTATGTAATCATTGCTGCCTATGGATCAGAAGCATATCAGTTAGCCACATCAGAAGGCGAGTTGTTTGATGACCCAATCAAAAATATGCATCTTCACCAGTTGTATACCTAGAGAACCCCAATGTAAGGGTGCAAAAATATTTAAAATATATATATATATCAAAAAAAAAATCAAAAAATATAAAAAAAATCAAAAATTTGAGAAAAGACAAAAACATTGCAATAAAAGAAAAGCAGTGAAAACCTAGAAAATAGGTGCTCTTTGTGACACAAACTACTTCCTCCATCTTTGGGAAACCATCACCTTGCATCCATTCTTCCTACCATTATCTATCATCTGATCGTATCAGTTTCACAATAAAACCCTAATGATAACCTATCATGGCTTGATACTCTATCACCATTGGTGCCTTACTACCTAAGGTTTGTCAATCAATCCTATCCATAGTGTCAGCTTGCCATAGTGTACATCATCAATATCAAGCTTCATCCCAAACTACATGGCCTCTGCATTGTCATGTAGGCAAGGCCATCTTTGATGGGTCCCCGAAGCTACCCATTTGTTCCATACCTTTGTCACCCATCCTCTAGTCCATCCACATCCATACTATTCCCTATCACCTAGGTCTTAGGTCCATAAGGTTCACCCAGAACTATGTTGCCTCTATGTCATCACGTAGGCAAGCCCATTTATCAATGAGTCCCCAAGGCACTAGGTCAGTCCCTTAGGGCCTATCCTATCGAGTCTACCATGCATGTATCACAGTCTTTCATCCATAATAAACTAGAAACCCCTACTTGACTGGGGACATGTCCTTGACCTAATTAAAGAGTTGGATTCTGAAGTGCCACATGTTCTAAGAGGACACCAATAAGGATTGTGATACCTTTTCACTAGACACACAAGTGCAATGAAGCCCACTCTCAAACAAAAATTTTGACACAAGACATCAACATATCCAAACCAAAACAAATAGGGACCTAAATGCTCCTAATGATTTCATCTATATTATGGCAAGAAGATACACCTAATGAAAGAAAGTTTTGTTTTGATTGGTTGTGCCTTAAAGTTTTAACTTTTGTTATCATGTTTTTTATGCTACTCAAGGATTCCTAAAGCTAGAGATGCTGTGATGGAGGCATGATTTTTTTTTCTGTTTGCTGCTTGTGGGTTTATCTTTAGTAATGTGAAACCTTGTCTAATGACATGATCAACATAATGATCATTGAGGACATCAGAGGTCTAAACATGAACTAGGTGTAATCCTTGTCTATTGATACGCAAGAAATACTCAGGTCATCTTGGTTCAATTATACTTAGATGCTTGTATTAACTTGCTAAATCAAAATCCATGTAAGCAATACTCAGGTCATCATGGTTTAATTATACCTAGATGCTTATATTATATTACAACATTTAAAAACACAAAAAAACAAAAATTCCCAATGATGAAACAAGCACTTCAAAATACTTGCAATATCAAGGTAACAAATATCTACATCCATACACATCCCATTACATTTCATATACCATCTAAAAAATAATGATTTTGTTCAAAGTATCAATGTTTGTAAATTAAAATCTTGTCATTCCTTCAAAGCGTTTCTTCTGTCAATCAAATTTCTATCTTTCATTGTATCTTTCATCAATTCTTCTAATCAATTCTTCCATCAATTCATTCAAACCCTTATCCCGTCAATCCAAGTAGTGATCCAAATGTAAGTCCATCCTTAATCCATGCTAATCAAGTTAATCAATCTTGTCAAATTTTCCAATTGCAATCAAGGGTCTTGATCCTAATCTTGTCATAAACTGAATCAGTCAATCATCATTGACAGTGGTGTTAGATCTAGGGCACACAACTGAGAGGGGGGGTGAATCAGTTGTACAAAAAAACTTGCTTCTAAAACACTTGATTCTTCTTTGTTAGTTAATAGCATATCAGTTAACCATTCATGAAAGAAAAATGCATAAACACAGGAGCAGATAAACATCAACACATTAGACACCAAGATTTTGACATGGAAAACCCGGTTAAGGGAAAAACCATGGGGTGATTAACCCAAGGATTAGTCTCTATTAGAAGAATAAGAAAAATGGATGGCACATGCCAATTAGGGCTCACTACCTGAGCACACTACTCACAAGGAGGCACACTTCCTATAAGAGACACACTATCTACAAGATCATAAGTATTACAAACTTGAACTGGAGATTGACATCTTTACCATGTTTGGATCAGTTCCATTTAAGCCCGAGACACTCTTGCTCCACCTTTCATTCTTCTGCTATACCACACTCATCTGCTACACAATACACTTCAAAATGAATTCACAAACCCTTATTTATACAAGGCATCGACTTAGGAATAATCATCTAAGTTGGCAATCATCCTCAAGAACATTCGCAAGATGAATAACTCATCCGGTCAGCCAGTCTGAACAAGAACATTTTCATCTGGAAGTATATCTCCAAGTATGGGCTCTAACACTAATGTGGACCAACAACACAACCTCAACATGATCCAAGAACCTTCACAGGCTTGCCTGAATGACTAGGTACTTCTGCACTTCCTCCACTTACTAGAATTCTTTTCTTCTTCATCTGGAACTTCAAGAACACAGTCTATCACCACTGTCAAACTGAAATAGGTTCTTTCAGACCTCCAAACTATGTAAAAACTGATATGAAACATCACAAGGATGTCCCAAACACTTCTTCCAATCCGCAGAATAGGAAAATGCACTTCCGGATCTCACCGGACCTTTTTGTAACACTTTGTCACTCTGGAGCATCTTCCAGAACCGGTTCTACTTGATCAATCACAACTTCTTCATATCTTCATGTGGACCTCTGAAATCTTAACTGGAACATCTCAAGACTCATATCTACAAACCCTTTGATCCGCATCCTTTCATCCCCAACCTATTGAGTACTTTTGCCTTCTTCTCATCACTGTTCTTCACTGTTTCTGATTGAGACTAATTTTCTCAATATCCTCAACACACAGCTCATCCAATCCTTCTCATTGAGCAATATGAGCATGTTGACATCAATGACAATACTAGTTAACCTCATACTTGCAACAATCTCCCCCTTTGTCATTGATGGCAACATATGGTGTGAAAAACCATCAAGACAAGAACTACTCCTTTCTGTCATAGCTCCCCCTATTAGCAACAATTCTTCACATGTCTTCTCTTTCTTTACTGATCCCCCTTTGATCAACAGCCACTTGTTTTTCACATGTCTTCTCTCCCCCTTTGACATCAATGGCAAAGGGCTCATACTTGCAATTTCAACACATCAGAATCATACTAGTTGCTCCCCCTGAGTAGCAGCTCCCCATCACCAATCCGGATCACAAGATATGTCTGTGATATCCACCAGACTGATGCACATTAGTGCATCCTAGTTCATCATCGGAGGGGCCATGACCCCTAACTTCTCCCTGAGATACTCAAAAGAGTCCTTGGGAAGAGGTTTAGTAAATATGTCTGCAATCTAATCCTTAGAGGGTGCATACTCCATTCTGACTTCATCCTTGTTCACTTTTTCTCTCAAAAAGTGAAACTCGATAGATATGTGCTTGGTCTTAGAATGCAACACTGGATTCTTAGAAATATTTATTGCACTTGAATTATCACAGAAGATTGTGATAGGCTCCTCATATTCTACTTTAATGTCTCTTAACATCTGCTTCATCCATAAAATTTGAGTACAACTACCTACTGCAGCAATGTATTCTGCTTCAGTTGTATACAGAGATATTGTCTCTTGTTTCTTGCTTAGCCAAGAAACCAACCTTTTTCCCAAAAAGAATGCTCCTCCACTTGTACTCTTCCTATCATCCACATCTCCTGCCCAATCTGCATCAGAGTATGCATGAAGAGAAAAATCCTGATCTCTAGGATACCATAGGCCATACTCAATCGTTCCTTTTAAGTACCTAAAAATTCTTTTGATTGCCATGACATGAGATTCTCTGGGATCTGCCTAGAATCTTGCCACAAGACCAACAGCCTACATTATATCTGGTCTAGTCTGAGTGAGATACAATAATCCACCAATCATTGATCTGTACTTTGTCTGGTCTGCCTTACGAGAGTCATCATCTTTACTCAACTTGCATCCGGTTGCCATGGGAGTATTCATTGGCTTTGAATCTTCCATCCCAAATTTCCTTAACAATTCTTTCACATATTTAGTCTGAGAAATGAAGATCCCTTTCTTTGTTTGAGTAATTTGCAGACCTAAGAAGAAATTCATTTCACCAAGCATAGACATCTCAAATTCACTTTTCATCTGATTTGCAAAAGTTTTACACATACTATCTCTTCCTCCAAAAATGATATCATCCACAAACACTTCAACAATCAAAATGTTTTCATTATCTATTTGGAAATATAGATTACTATTAGCAGTACCTTTGTTGAAACCAATCTTCAAAAGATGTTTGTCCAGCCTCTCATACCATGCTCTTGGGGCTTGCTTTAGACCATACAGTGCCTTCTTTAATTTGCAGACCATATCACCATGCTCTGATAACTGAAATCCATCTGGTTGTTCAATGTACACCTCTTCTTTTAAGTCACCATTCAGGAAAGCATATTTGACATCCATCTGATACACTTTGAAATCTTTGAAGGTAGCAAATGCAAGAAATAGTTTAACTGCTTCAATTCTTGCCACCGGAGCAAAGGTTTCTTCAAAATCAATCCCTTCTATTTCAGAGTAACCTTTGCAGACTAATCTGGCTTTATTTCTGATTACTTCACCAACTTCATTTAGTTTGTTTCAGAAGACCCATTTGGTTCCAATCACATTCTTGTCTCTAGGTCTAGGAACAAGATCCCAAGTGTGATTTTTCTCAATTTGCATCAACTCTTCCTCCATTGCTTTGGTCCAATTTTCATCATTGCAAGCTTCATTTATTGTCTTAGGTTCAATCTTTGAGATCAAACAACATTCATCTAAATTTTGAGCAATTTCCCTCCTTGTTTGTACCCCTTTGCTTTTGTCACCTATGATCTGATTTTTAGAGTGGTTTAGAGTTACATACCTTAGAACTTTGGGAGTTTCTTGTACTACTGTTTCTTGATCAGGCTCATTCAGATAAACCTCTTCTTCCTGATTTATTGGATCAGTCTAAATCTGACTTTCAGAAGAGGTTTGAGCTCCTTGAACTAGAGAACCATTCAGATCATCTTCATCATATTCATAAAACCTTGAGGGCTTGTCAATTCCTTCATCAACCTTCACATTAGTGCTTTCTATCATCTTTCTCAGTCTCTTATTGTAACACCGGTATGCTTTTCTTTGAGTAGAGTAACCCAAGAAAATTCCTTCATCACTTCTAGCATCAAACTTTCCTAGATCTTCATCTCTTTTGATGTAACATTTGCTACCAAATACTCTAAAATATCTCATAGTAGGAGTTACACCAAACCAAAGTTCATAAGGAGTCTTACCGGTATTGCTTCTGATTTGAACTCGATTGAGAATGTAGACTGCAGTGCTGACAGGTTCTCTCCAAAACATCTGAGGAACATTTGCTTCCATCATCATTGTCCTGGATGCTTCCTGGATGGTCCGGTTCTTTCTCTCTACTACTCCATTCTACTATGGAGTCCTAGGAGCAGACAACTGTCTCTTTATACCTGATATGAAATAAGTACACTGATCAAAACTTGTGATACGAAGCTCACATAGACTAATCTTTTCCCTTTTTTCTACTAGTGAGAAAACTCTATTTTTCCTCAGACCTGCCATTCGTGAAATCGAATGAGCCCAAAAGATATATCTATATCCCTTTCATATCCCGCTTAATCTTTATTTAAAGGCCATAAAAAAAATTGTTGTTTCTAGTGTTGCAATTACTTTTCTTTTCTTTTTCAAAAATATTAGTAAAGTTAATTAAATTAAACAGGAAGGCAAAAAGACTAAAAATCAGAATTAGAAAAATCCAGCAGGAGAGGAAATATAGATATAGTAAAAATCTTTTTTCTATAATCCATAACTGCCACTTTATCCTATGAATCCATAACTACCACTTTATCCTATGGCTCTTTTTAAGAAAAAATGAGTTGCCATATTGAAAAAATCTAAAGATATCTTAGAATAAGATGTTTTTAAACTAACTTAATCTTTGTATATTCTATTTTTTAAAAAATGGTTGTCTACACAAATGAATTAAATTATTTATGTACAAATTTAATGGATCTAAGAATAATTTAATTAATTTCTTTCTACTAAAATATTGATATATGAAATAATTAATTAATCGAATAACATAATTAAAGTTAAATAATAAGACTTGTTGTGAAGTTAGGATTATGGCATACTTCCCCCTTAAAACTTTGCATCATCCCAATACAAAATTACACATAAAAGATTGCACAAAGTGAGATTCTTATACATATTTTACCGCATTCATACAGCTTGCTCACTAAACCCATATGTTGAGTACTTAAATGCAATATCCAATATTTCCAGTCATGTTGAAAGTCTACTCCAACCTGAGTTATAAGAAAAGTGAAAAGATACACTATTCTAGGTTAGAGTAACTATACTATTTTAGTCAATTTGAATACTCAAGCATTAGATAATATGGGCTATTCATCCAGTTCAGGGCAGCCAAATCAATCTCTTCTATCATGTGGGCTTTCTTGTGCATACAAGACATCTTTTACCTATAGTCAAACGGGCTCTTCCATCCTCACAGGATAGGGATTATATTTAGCCATATAGGCTCAAGGATAGGCAATATAAAGGATCCTCTGGCCAGAGCCTTTTGACTCTTTCAAGGCTAATATGGGTTCAAGAGTCACTTCCTGTAGACCACATTTTGTCCAAATAAAATACTACACGCTGATGATGTCAAATAGGGAATAAATATCAAAGACTTGTACACCTTAATTTCGACCAATAGCTGGTACAAGTAATCCACCCCAAGGACTCTTCTGAGCATGACCAGTGACTTTCACCATTATATTCATCATTGTCTATGTCATTCCACAATATTAATTCTTCAAAAGTCAACATCAAGAGATAAAAAATGATTTCAACTCTAATCATCTCAGATCAATTTAAAGAATAAGATAATTTCAATACTAAATCTCCTAGGTTAATCACAAGGAATAAGATAACTCTAACACTGAATTCATCAAGTGCCAACATTAATATACATAGTGGTTTCAACACTAGAACATCAAGGAACAACAATTTAAGATAAGGTGTCAAACATTATCATTGAATCATCAATATTAAGGTATGAGAAAAATTTTAGCTCTAAATCATCAAAATCATCAATAATTGATAAAGAGATAAATGATTAATAAAATCTTGCTTAAAATTAATGGCCCAAAATGTAAAATAATTATCCAATATTCCTCATCACAAAAGATTGGTTTTGAATTTAATTCTTTCAAGACAATATTACCAATTAAATGTCTAGGTTTGAATTACTCATTGCATAAAGCAAGCACTTTATAAATAATCTTAGAAGTGTGTGATGGTTTAAGTAAAAACTATAACACTTTGAAGACATGTGAATTGGTCTTACTAAAAGGGCTAAGAACTTCCAAAAGAAATGTTTGACAAAAGATGAGTCTATGTAGATATTCTTAGGGGTACCAACATGATATGAAACCAAATGAGGGTTGTATGAAGTTAAGAACATATAGAATGTAGGGTTTATATAACATGTTCAATAGATCAAACAATAGCTTCAAGCAAGAATACAATTTTCAAGCAACCCAAGGGTAGACACAAACTGAATATGGAACTATAACATACTTTGTGGTTGCCATCATGCCATACCTATTGTATGTAGTTCAAGTCAAATGAATCATTATACTAGTCTTTCAAAGAGCATCATGTAGTTCAATTACAAGATTATAATATAAATTATACTTTTAAAAGATGCTTGGCTAAACAACAATCTAATCATTCTCTTTTGTTGCGATACTACCCAAGTTTCCACAACTCATAACGATTGTAGTTTATGCAACTATCTACCTCCTTGAAATCAAAAACATAGGATAATGTAAAAGATATCACCTTCTAATTATCAATCACTTAATCTTTTCTTCAAATCAAAACTACTTTTCTATATGCAAACAAGACAACCTAATTCAAAATTAAGATGCCACTATGAATCTACACTTTAATTGATTCATTTATATACAATAAGTGTAAGAGTTTAATAAAAAAGACATTCAGCCTTTATTGTTTAATACTTCTAGATATGATATCATCCTACTAATCATTGTTCAAGTACTTATATCTACAAGAAGGATCAACAAGATCAAGCGATAGTCCAACTAAGTTCATATAACAAGTACCTAGTATGAAGGAAGGCAAGATGCAACCTATTTATTGCACATCAAGGATATACAAGCAACAAAACAAGTATATTCCTTATCTTAAATATGAACTATGGTTAAAGTAAGGTTATGTGTTACCGTAACCACTAAAATTATTATTCCAGAAGAATGTAAAGATATTATGATCTAAAAAATTTAGTTCTAGAACCCTTTCATAAAATCTAAGTTTAGACAATAATTGGGAAAATTTCTTCATTACTCTTCATTATCCAAATCCCCATACATTACTTATCTCTCGCTTACTAATATTCCACCAATAATTTTGAAACTAAGGGTATTGATATGTAATGGGTAATGAAAACAATGCTTCAACTAGAACTTAAAAGTTTTTTAGTAAAGTAGAGTCCAATTATCTAGTTTCTATAGAAGAACCTCATGTGCATTTA
The DNA here is from genome assembly GCA_027924645.1 of Cunninghamia lanceolata. Lineage (NCBI taxonomy): Eukaryota > Viridiplantae > Streptophyta > Pinopsida > Cupressales > Cupressaceae > Cunninghamia > Cunninghamia lanceolata. The sequence goes on along the minus strand of BSBN01000130.1, from coordinate 16,496,353 downwards.
GAAATGAAATTAATGTGTAGGAAATAATTTAAAGACTTTTGACATCAAAAAGAGTTAGATTTTCCTAGTCTAAGACAAAACATAGAAAAGTTTTTAAAACATCTTCAAATATTCAAATTGTGCTTTTGGTAGTAGGCCTTCAGGCCTAGTGTCCAAACCTAGCACTCTAATACCATCTATAAGAGCCCTTTTGAATTTCTAATACAAAAATAATACTTAAGGCAAAAGAGAATGTTTATTTTTATTTCCAATTAGCATCAATGGAATAAATTTATTAAATACTACTTTATGATAGGCATGGTAGTATTTAATCCTCACATAATCCTGGTACCTACATACTGGGATCATCCTTCATTTCCAATAATTCCTATATACCCTATATCCATGGGATCAAGGTACACAATGATTAGATTCATTATTAGCAATATGTAGTTATGGTTGTTCTATGTTTATGTAATTGTATGAGTGGGTACACAACCCTTTCTAAGGTCCAATTTCCATAGATAGTTTTTTGTCGACTGCCACCCACTCAGGTGAAAAAAACATGGGAAAAAAATAAAAATAACAAACACCTATGAGGGGTATTTGACATTAAGTCTTGATTTTAGGTAATGATAAAGTTTACGTAGCATTAATAAGAATTAACCAAACTCAAAAGAAGTTTCTTTAAATCATATCAAAGAATTCAATAATGAATATCCCAATTATGAAGGAGCATATGAGGTGTAGTAATACTTATTCATTGAGGATGAAAACAGACTATCCCTAAAGATGAGGCATTTTCATAGTTTTTGACCAACCTTCTATGATGCTATTCACATAAATTGACATCCTTTCAATACATTAATTCCTAATTTCCTTCCATTCAATAGAGTTATCAAAAAGTCCATAAAACATAACAAACACTAGCACTTCAAACATGTATACATATTACCTCACTTAGTACTATGCGTTGACTTAAGAAGCAAGCATATTGTCTACTGTCCAATGAATTAAATATCACATTTCCCTACAAAGGTTAAGTTAAATACAAATTGCATAATCATATCTCTACACATCACCATTAGAAACAATATTTTATCAATGATAATAGGTTTAAGACTAATAAATTGGATCCTACCTAATGATCTTAGATCCAAACCATATACTCACTCAGGTTCCTAACCCCACTGTTGACCAATGTTCATTAACCATGTTTCTAATCATAACTTAATAATTAATGAAAAATTTGGTTTAAGTAATAATTTTGAGCCTAAACACCAAAACACCAATTGAAACTATGCTAATAATTAAGAATTTGATTAAATAAAGTCATCATCGTGAATGGCTAAAGTTTTGTCTTCAAGAAAGGTTTTATAAGCTAATGTAACTAGCCATATGATTATAATTTGAATGCACAAATAAGCTTGAAATCTTAGTTATTTATACAAGGGTTTACATTTCTACCCACAAAAATTTCCATACAACATTGAATCCTCAACCCCCCACCATTTTTCCAACTCCTATTATCTTGATATTAGTGCAAAAAGGTGAAATAAGGTTCAATAGTAAGGTCTACCTCTTCCTATTATAAGTTTTCCATATAACTCTACAAGCATTTATATTTTTAAACTAGAACATAATGTAAACTTATTATTCACTTATTATATAACATGCAAAAGCACAAGGGCAAATTTTCTACTCTCATATGTATTGAATCATGCAAAGATTCATATCAAAGAATCTTTAGTATCTTGAGTATCTAGAAGATCTGGAAACTAGGACAAATAGAATATTGGTAGATCACCAGATATTTTGGGCATGTAAAGATCTTTTGAAGATGAGTTTATCCTCTTTTGCATCTTAGAAAGGCTTAGCTATTCCACAATAAACATGTCTGACCTAAATATGTAGAAGCACTAAATGTAAGTGCTCTCTTAATTCATACTATCTCAGTTGAAATAACTTATTAGAATAACCTAGCATTGCCTTTCACCATGACTAATGCAAAACAATCACTTGACATGATGGTGTTACAAATTCTTAGTCAAGTCATAACCAATTCAAATAGGAAATTGTCAACTTCACAGCATAGGTCAATTCATTCGATTGCAAATTCACAATATGAAGCAATGTGCCTAGGAATTAAACCCTAAAAGATAACAATAATTATTACCCTCGATTCTACACTAACCCAAAATTTACATAGTTTAGGCAACTTGGGAGAATTATCGAGGTTCTTACATCACCTAAAATTATTCTAATTCACATTTTCCAAGCCTAAAATTAAACCTTAGTACAAGAACTATTTAAATAACTTGAAATAGTTTGAAATAGAACATTTACCTACCCTCCTACAACAACAACAACAATAGAATAAATAAATGTCCATAAGGTTGGAGGAGGAAGAGTGTTAGTAGCGCTGTCATGGTCTTCTAGCATAGTGCATGGTCTCTAAATTCTATTTACAAGATGAAACAATTCATCCATGACATAGATAGCTATTAGTTTCCAAAACTAGACTTGGATGGCCTAAGCTTATAGGAATTATTAGGAATTGTATGTGGTGAGGGTGGGAATGTTGAATGCACAAGACAACTAAGAGGGGGGGTGAGTCAATTGTAACTTATAATTCCAAAACCCTCAAACACATTTAGATCCACATCAATTCAATTAACTCTTAAACTGTTATGATGATTAAATATGAAAGCAAATAACAAAAACTAAATCAAATCAACATCAAACATAAGAGAACACTAGATTTACATGGAAAACCCAAGAAGGGAAAAACCATGGTGAGGATTAGCTCACAATATAAATTAGTATTAGCACTAGAAAATAATGGGCTCATTGCTAAAGGGGTCACTACCCCAAAGAAAGGATCACTGCCAAAGGCTCACTGCAAAAGGGGTCACTGCCCCAAAAGAAAGGATCACTGCCAAAGGGGTCAATGCCCAAAAGAAAGGATCACTACCAAAGGCTAACTGCCAGAATAGAGAAGAAGATAGAGAAGATTATTACAAGGAGAAAACTATCTCAATACAATGGAGAATTCCACCAAAATGTTATCATCACCTCTGTAGTCTCACTAAGGAATTGTAGAAATCTTCTTCTCACTGAATCGAGTAATCTAACACATGCAATTTCACACTACACTCACACAAATTCACACTCTATGATTAAAAAATTCACACCACCCACATGATTCTTGTCTATCTTATCATCCTTCAACAACTTAACACTTGTTTATATCATATTCAATCATAACAACATTCTCCAATGTCGACAATGCTTTCTCAATTTCACAAATTCAAATTAGGTCGGACCTAAAAAATTTTGATAGTTGAAAGGAATGAGGGAGAACTACAACACACCTTATCTTAGATCTAAATTCATCCAACCATGCCACTCCATGCTTCCACAATCATCAAAGCAACTCCGCAATCAGTGTAAACACCCAAGGTTAGTGAAACCTGTGTCAACACAATGAACTTTTAAGTGCATGCTTCCTCAAGACTAAATACAACTTTGTGGACCATATACCAAGCTTTAACATAATCTAGAGTATTGCACAAACATCCTAAAACATCCTAAAATCCAACAAATTCCTCCGCGACAACTTTCACCTACTGCACAACCTTATCATGTTTATCCAGTATACTTAACTACCTCTATCATGCATTACATTTCTAGAAATCAACTTTTGCAACACCAAACCATGAACAATTTGAAAATAAGAAAAATATAAACCTTATAAGAATACATCCAGAACTACAAGACCTAAAACCACTATGAAGAGAAATGCAGAGCAAAGACAATTCTCCTAGACACCTTCGCAAATCACAATCTTCATACTAGTGAACACACCTCCCTCTAAATAATAATCTAGCATGAAAAATCTTGAATGTAGCATCTATAAGCACCTCTAAACAACATATTCAAACCGCATGAATAGATCTTCAGTATATAAGAAATTTGGAGCATAACCAGAACGCTACCCTCCAACACAAAACATCTTTACATCATACTATTTTCCTTATTATTCAAATTTTTTGAAAATTACTTGGAAGCCAAGCATTAGAAGCATATTATCACCAACTTTAGCATTTCCTCATCATCAGAGACAACATCCAATCAACAATAGATACTCATACTCTTGCACCATTTCTTACTCATATAGTTGACACCAACAACAACACAAGATCGTTGACATCAATCACAACATCGATCGCACATACTTGCAATAATCGCCCCCTTTGTTGATGGCAACACATAATGTGAAAAACCATCAATACAACAATATCCTTAATACTGTGCTTCATACCAACTCTTTTCCTTTCTCTTTCTCTCCCCCTCATCTTTATACTCTTCTTAACAACTGACTCTTTCCTTTTTGATACTAGTCTCTCTCCCCCTTTGACATCAATTTTAAAGGGCTACACATCTCTCTTCCAATCTCACTTTTACAAAACTGCTCAAGACTGTACTTTCTCACTACTACTTTGCAACATCATTTCATTTAGTGCTCTGCATAAACCCCCTTAGAAGCAACCAACATTAGAAATTACTTCCCCTGACTACAACAACCATCACAACCACTACCTACTGTTAGAGTATGAAAGATGCTAAGAGGGGGGTGAATCAGTGTCTTTTAAAATAGACTTGTTTTTGGCAACCATTAATGAACTTTAACTTTTTTATGATGAAAACAAAATATTCATTTATGAACTGTAATGGACTATCAGATCAACTTATGCACATGAAAGGACATGACGGCTATTGATAAACTATGATGCACCATCAAAACATTTTATGAACATCATATTAATATTTGTTGAATCATGACTATAAGACTGACAAACAATAGAGGCAATTTTATAAATTTCATTGGACTATGATAAGTGTCAATAATATCATGCATTTGTATTGACCCAAAATGAGCATCATGTCAACAATAATATGCAACAGTTAAATCATGAAACAATGAACATAAACTCATGAATAGAGTATTATGAGAAACATAATCACAAGTGACCATAACACAAATATTTGACAAGTGGTAAACCCTCTAGGGATTAAAAACCACTCCAGAAAATGCCTTGTTGGCTTAATAATCAGAAACACCAATTATAGAGCCTCACTGGCCTTTATGTCTCACTAACTACAAAATGCCTCACTGGCAACACAAGCCTCATTGAAAACATAAGCCTCATAGGCAATGATCATATTGTCTCATTGACATGATCACTTACAACTTCTCAATGTTCAGATGAAAATATAAAATTTAGAGGGTTTCTTTGTTTCACTTTAATCCAAATCTTGACAATCTCATTTATTTGAGACTCAAGATAGTTCTTACATCAACACCCTGTTACAATCTCAATGATAGTGTAAGATACACACTCATCAATCTCATATTAGATGTTAACATATCATCTCTTTTATACATTTCACAATGCCTTCCTTGTTTCATGAAATAGTTTGAATCTGTAACTGAAACATTTCAACTATCTCTAATAGTTTTCAACTATAGCAGTCACTATCAAGAGAGTATGGTGGAATAGATCCATGTATAACTTGAGTTTGTAAAGACTTTACACAATGCCTTTGAAACTATTACAACAATAACTTTTTAACCACAGTAATTCATATAACTTTCAAACTATTTAATACCACAAGAAATGCCTTTTCAAACTAAAGTTACTCAATCTTAACCATATCATCAAACAACCTTCAAGAATTAATTGCATGAAACCCTAGTACCAAGTCATGAGGGTCAAACTCTAACCAAGACAGAACAACTTGCAAACCTTAACCACAACTTTCATGGTTAACAACAAGGGTTTAGGGTAGTTTCATAAAATTGTTGCCACCTCATTTTTGTTTCCCAACTACTTTATAAAAGAATAGTTAAATGAAGTGAATATGAGCCAATGACCACAGTGAAAACAAAGACTTCATAGTGAAAACCCAAGTTATAGTTCAAACCAGTACGCCTTGGGAGTATATACCCTCACAATCAATAAAGAAATAATAGAGTTCATTTTTCCTTTTGTAGATAGACTATTTACTAACCTTTTCAAGAGTACAGAATCACCATTTTTATTGGCTCAAAAAACCCACATAAGAAAATAAGGAAAGATATCACCTATGCCAACAACTAAGAAATTTTGATGTGCCTTTGAGTTCCAATAACTATGCAGCTCACCTTAGTCCTAGATAAAGGTCACTTATAGTTTGAGCTCTATCAAATCCCTAAGATCCTTCTTCATCATAACTGAATCTTCATACAAAAGAAACCTAGGTTGAGAGACTTCATGTCTCTAAGTTTGACCTTGCAAAATAAAAATACAACAACCTTTTTGCCCATTGTATATCTTGTCCACCAAGAGATCCAGTTTTCCCTAGAATGGGTTGGCTGAAACCTTTAACTTTTCACCTACCGAGTTTGCCTGATACTTGCTAGGCAGGTTTCTACTTAAGTAACTAAAAATGCCTTTTTGCTTATCAATAAAAAACCTTTTATAAATCAAATAAGGATACTCATATGATGCCTCCTTTTTAACACTGACAATAAGCACATCAAGAATGACATTTTAAGTGAAGACCTTTGCTTTGTATTCCTATGAATTTAAACAATCTTTTGAAGTTAAATGAAACATCATAACAATGATGACCTTTGAAGTTAAATGAAACATCATAACAATGATGACCTTTGATGTTAAATGAAATATCATAGCAATGATGACCTTGAGAAAAAATATATTTGATTGCATATAGAACCAATTTACTTAATCAACTGAAATAAGGTCATAACCTTGTATTATCTCATGACACAGAAAATATCATAGTGCCAATTGTAACAAGATTGTAACACAACTATAGTACCAAGATCATTGAAGAAATTGATGCAAGTTTGAGCCCACTATAATGAGTAATTTCATGCCAAGGCAACCAAAAACTGTCACAAAGCAAATACCTCTGCCAACTGTCATAGTACCATGACAATATGTCAATTTGACATCAAGGACAACAATTGAGGGTAACAAAGTCCCCCTTTATCCTTGAGGGAAAAACACAACTCTCACTCCCCCTTTTTACATCAAAGACAAAGGGAGAAAGAAGTGTGTCAATGCCTCAAAGAGAGATTAGGAACCATAAGACAGCATGCTATAGATAGAAATGATAAGTAAAAACAACAAATTTAAAGCATACCATAATTGTCCAATGGAGCATAAAGTATCTAGAATAGCCTAAAACACAACTGCAGTATCAGCACCAAAGAAAAGATCATGTATCATAGCAAGGACAACAACTGAATATGCCAAACATAAGAAACATTAGACCATCAAAGAGGAAAACCAAAGATATAATCACTATCATCAGTATAGAGAAGAACACCACTATCTCCTGAAATAGTCTAAGAGCAAGAACTAGCTAAGAGCACTAGACTACATATATAACAATGATCAAGAATAAAAAATTGTAGGCATAAGGATAACAACATCAAAATAACATCTGTATAAACCACTGTCAAAGATAATATGTACTACCAAAGACAAGTATCAACTATCCTCTATCACTACAAATAATTAATTGATCTTAATGATAATCTAACAATGACCAACAATCACTTTGGCATGAAGAAACACTGCTCATTATACAAACATAAAAACATTAGCAAGAGCCACTATCGAAGAAAGTAAATGAAGTAAATTGTTTTCAACTAGCCAAGACCATGAATGTGTAGACTCAAAGTGAATGTCTCCAAGTATTATTCATCATCAAGCAAGTGATTGGCAAGACATCTGTCTAATAGAATTTGTGCAAATATTGTCACTTCACGTATAGTCTCTTTATAGTAGCAGCAACAAACATAGTTACTACATACTGACAGCATAGGCACTCTTATCAAACACTTGTGTGTGTCTCAAGAAAATCATCACTATGCTATGTAGTACTAACATTTTATCATTTGCATACACATTATTAGACACCAATAATGTTACCATATCATTGTAAGCACCATAGACATGTGTCTGAGTAACTGAGGAACTATTCACTATAACTAGACTTTTTACATGAACAAAAATACTCCTCCTATGATGAAAAATCTACCATTCATTTGCAACTCAACCAGCTAAAAAAGAAATAGATAGCACCGTATTTGCGTCTGCATGATGGTAAACTTGTCATGGTAACTGTCCACTATATATATGCAAGATGATACATCTCTCTAAGCTTTGACTGAGAGACTTGAGAGGAGTAGAACACCGAGGTACTCTTAAGACCACTTCATATAGGCACACTGTCATATGAATAGCATAGTCAAAATCAGTAGATTCCTTCATTGTTACCTTGCATTCTATATCTATTATCTTATCAACAAGTGCAACCAGTCTCTTCCATCTGACAATGATGTCAAGACATCATATAGTACAAACTCTTGCATAGAGTATGTCTACATACCACTTGTACTACTATGAAAGGATCACTATATCATGCCATATATAGATTAACAAGCATGATAAGAGTAACTAGTAACAAGCAATAATCTCCAAGGCATTAACAAACTCAAGCCCTTGACTATCTCCAAATCATCAATTAACACCACTGCTTCACTGAGATACCTTACAACAAGTTATCTTTAAGAAAATGTGTTAATCTTTTATGACATTGGTGAAGCATCCTTTGATGCAGTTTGCTAAGACTATAGTGTTCCTCAATACCTTTATATCATTGTTACTATTGCAACTTCATTTCATAAAGTCAAACCATGTCCTTTAGCATCATTCAACATATGTTAATACTTGCGAGCATTACTGTCAAGCATTTACTTAACTTAGAATCTATTCACTATCCAAGCATAATGTAACTATTATAGAAAGTGTAATGCATTGTACAACTAAAAAAGTACATACAATTTTAATGACAAACACACTACGTATGGAAATATCATAAATGCACCTTGCAACATCACTAATTTTTCATTGTCTTGTCATCATTATAACAAGAAATCACTACTACAAACCACTGTCATTGCATAAATCAAGACATCAAACACTGTACAAAAGCATCAGAAATCACTGTGAAAGCATCATAATAGCAATAATCAAGAATCATTGAATCAACACATCAAATCACTGTATATGAATCACTAATGACATTCTTCTACCCCTGCACCTGTCTCATCAAACATCATGAACTAACAGCAAATTACTGTCGTCAAGAAACAAACTGTAACTATATAACATCTTGTATCAGCTCAAAAAATGTATACCATCAAGAAGGACTATATAATCATGCAAACCACAAGGACAACAACAAAGTCACCTATATCAAGCAATATGTATAAGATCAATGAATCAACTAACTGAATCAACTATATAGAACATCATGAGAACATATCGCATCTGTATATATCATTGTTAGGAACATCTAATGATCAATAAGATGATCATCAAAGCAATACCAAGCATATTTCTAATCAAAGCGTCATGCACGAAACAAAGCTTCTGAAGCTAATCAATAGAACAAATAACTAGACCATAAGCATCAAAGATCACTGTACACCATAGTATAGCATCTGATAAAACATTTGTACCATCATGAACAACATGAAGAACCAAAACCAATATGAAGATCTTTTGAAATAAATCAAAAGGATCAAAGACCATACTAAACCTCAAACAACATTGTTGATCAAAAGCAAAAAATAGCAGAGCATCATTATTACTCAAGCATGAAGAGTAACTCTTTAGCTATTTTGAAGAGCATAACAAATCCATCCTAAAGTACAAAAACATGATGATCAAACATACCAAAAGTATTGTATACACCTAAAATTGGCTCAGGTCGAATTAAGTAAATATTCTAATATTTATCTTAATTCATATTTTCTTCTGTCAATTAAATAAATATTATAAGTTTATTTGATTGATTCATTATCCCACCTAAATTCTTCTAAATGTCTAATAATCCCACATCATTCAATTAAAATCCCAAAATCCTCCTAATGTCCTAAGTCCTAAAATCCACCTCACAAAATCCACTTCATCAATCCACCTCATCTCTTCCACCTCACCATGTTGCACATATAATTAAATATTCTTAATATTTAATTAGCTAATATCCTCTATTCTCCAAAATTGAATTCTTAATTCAATTGTCCCCCACTATTCTCCACTCATTGAATTCTTAATTCAATTGTTCCCCACTATCCTCCACTCATTGAATTCTTAATTCAATTGTTCCCCACTATCCTCCACTATTGAATTCTTAATTCAATTGTCCCCCACTATTCTCCACTCATTGAATTCTTAATTCAATTGTTCTCCACTATCATCCACTATTGAATTCTTAATTCAGTTGTTCCCCACTATCCTCCACTAATTGAATTTAAAATTCAATTATCCTCCACTCTTCCCAAAAATGAATTTTTAATTCATCCACTATCCTCCACTCTTCCAAAAAAATAAATTTTTAATTCATCCACTATGAATAAAAGATTCACTTTTATTCCTAGCCATTGATCTCATCTGTTGATCCTCACCCTCCATTGCCTTTTCAGAAAATCTATAAATAAAACTCTTCTCTAAGCAATTAAAAAAAGAAACTTCTTATTGCACAATAACTATACTTAAATTTCTCTTCTTCTCTCTATTTCTAGTATCAAACAGGTATCAAAGCCATTTCTCCTTGTCATCTTGAGGGATCGAAGCAAGGAAGCAAGTTCCCTGAGGGCCAATCTTCATCATTCAAGATCAAGAAAGAATAGGCGAACAATGGAAGCCGTAGGGTAACAGGTGTTGTAAGTTGGTAATTTATAATTTCAAGCTTGTTATTTGCATATTCTATTGGTGTTTGGGTTTTTGTTTTCATTAATTGATCAATCTCATTTACCCATTAACATTTTGGCGCCCACCGTGATCTAACGCCCATCTTGTTTGTGAGTGTTTGGCTTTGAAAGTTGTTGTCGCAGGATTCAAGTGTATTTCAGAGCACATTCGGGCATCGACTCTCACAAATGGCCTCCTATGCATAAACTAAGCTCACCATTGAGTCCAGAAAGCCTTGGTGATAAGAAATCACATATAATTTCTCTAGTTTTTCTATTTGAAATTTTTTGAAAATTTTTTTACCTTCCAACGTTTTTTTTCTTGCAAAAATAAAAAATATAAAATAAAATAAAATTGAAAAAAAAAATGACATTAGATTTTATTGTTATTTCATTTTAACCTTTTCACTTTAGGAAAATTTAAAAAAATAATAATAATAAAAAAATAAAAATAAAAAAATAAAATAAAAAAAATTTCGTCGAATTTTCATGCAATTTTTTTTTTGAAACATCATAGAATTTCATGTAGATTCTAATTTTCATATCTATTTTTGCTTTCAACAATCATTTTTCATGAAAATTTTTAGATTATATGTTTGCACCTAATCCTTTGACTTACAAAATTCTTGGTTCAACTTTTGTTTTGGTGGACTACAGGTGGATATCAGGAGACTGCTAATCCAGTTTGGTGCAAAAACATCCATTGAAAACCATCATTTTTCCTACATGTTGAACACGATTGATTTAGGCATTATCATACACCTGACATAAGATTCCCATCTAGTTCTAATTAGAAAGGAGTAAGCCATTGTTCGTACAAGTTGCATCTAACTCTAATTAGGAAAGCACAAATGCATACATGCCAATATCACGTAGTCCATATAACTAGGAAGAAAGTAATTGAACCATGGCTATATTTGCATATTGCTATCTTCTTTAGTTAGATCATTGCTATCTTACAAATGGGAATGAACATTGCTATCTGTTTAAACACTTCAAAGTTAACAACTCGGGCTATCGTGGATTAAAATTGCACTCATCATTGCTATCTGGGTTAATACTAAACCACTACTATCTTGATTGACCAACACTTCAAAGTTAACAACTTGTGCTATCGTGGATTAAACTTGAACTCATCATTGCTATCTTGGTTAAAATTGGACCACTGCTATCTTGCTACTCACTTCAACATTCTGTGCTTGCTCAAGTAGATAGCTCATCTAGTTTTTTTTTTCATTTTAACTAGAGGAAAAGAACCATTGTCTATTGTGTTATTAGGAATGATACTAGGACTATGTTCTCCCCTATCTTGGGTGACCAAAATGCCAGAAGTATCATTTTCGCATGTGTTTTTCCTTTAGAGGGGCCTGCTGTTGGATACTGCTTATCCAAGTCGGAATGACCCTAAGTGGTAACAGGCTAGATGCCAAGCCCTTCCAAGCCACTATAAATAAATTGTGTTTGGAGTAAAAGCTTCAAACAACGAGTGAAGTTGTGTTACACCGATAGCCAACCTCCCCCAAAACCCTCCAAGGCGCAACCCTTGAAGGTTGAGAGACTCCATAACGGAGAGTAGTGCTGCCGCATGTGTAACCACTCAAACGGTTGCCCGCATTAAAAACCCCTTGTTCTAATGGCCAAAAACCCTTGTAATCCATTTCTAGCCTAGGATCTTTGTGCTTGCTTTTGTTCCTGTTAGTCCAAAATAGAGTCAGAAAAACCACAAAAACAATGAAAAAACTATAAAATATTATTTGTGCTTGCTATGTTTTCTTGCTATTAATTTGTAAAATCAGATCAAGAAGACCTTTTTTTTAAGCCAAAAATACCAAAAACAACAGAAAAATTCCAAAAATTTGCAAAAAAAAGCTAGAGTTGCACATATATTCTTCTTCCCTATGCATTTACGTCGACTTGTTGTACATATGTATACTGTTACTGCGCATTTATACTTCACCAGTGCAGTGCATTTGTGTCGACTTCTTATGCATATGTGCATTCCTGATGTGCATCTATTTTAGTGCATCCAAAATAGTGAGTATTGCACTATTTTCAAGGGAGAAATTTTACCTGCTCTGAGTACCCATTTTAGTCTTGTGTCAGTTTCTGTGGAGATGACAATCGAATTAGAAGAGCTTGCTCAAGAACTCAAATACTTGAAATTGCAATTAACCTTAGACACCTCACCCCAAGGTCGTATAGCAATTGCTCAAGAACTCCAAGTCATACAACAAGAAATGACAATCTTACAAGTTGAACGTGTCAGTACTAGCTATGCCTCGCCCCAAACTCATACATCCATTTTCTGTCTTAATGATGCTCATGACAAGGCAAGCACCACCTCAAGTTGGAAATCGTATACCACTCTGTCTACTAGTCCTCCTTCACCATCTTCTAAGACACGTATTCCAAAACATACCAGTCCTATGCCAACATCGCCATTGAGTACCCCAAGCTCTAAACTGACAACCAAGGAATCCTCGGATGATTTGTGGAAAAGAGTTTTTCCAAATTTATACAACCAGAGAAAAGCTAGGGAGAAAGCCAAATCCCCTCATTCACTTATCCATACACCTACCAATGATGTGATCCTAGGGCTACTAGCAGAGAGTCAACCATGTCCTCAGAATCTAGTCCTTGACCTTACAAAAGATGCTTCCAATAATATGTCAAAACCTACCACCCCTTCATGTCATCCGCAACCCCTTGAGCTTCTCAAAGAGCCTTCTACCATGCACCAGAGTCAAGGTCTGTCACACCCTCATGTTGTTGACCACGAGTCCATCCAAGTACCTTCCACTTCCATTCAAGCAACCCAAGAGGAATGTCAAAGGTTTAATCCTAAGCATGTGGAAACATTACGCCCTAGTCCAACTCAAGATCAAATCACTTTTATGCAACCCATCCATATTATGTATCTTTTCCATGATCAAGATGACAGCCATAATGATGAATCCATCCATGAGCCACTTGATCCTATCCATCTCCCAACATCCATCCATGAGCGAGATATCTAAATTACTCCTAGTCATCTGTCATCAAGCCCTATCCAGAATGAGCAAACATCCACTTGTCATGATGAGACACTTGCCTCCCAAGCAAGCGTAGAAGATCAAACCAGTAATACTCCTCTACCATCTGTTATGGACCAAGTGGCAAATCTTGCACCATATATCCTTGGTCTTACTACCTTCATGCATGAATGTTCTTTCTTAGAACACCAACAACCACTATCCACTTTCTCGCCTTCCTCATCCAATAAAGAACTTGCTACTAGTGCACCTATACATAATCCTGCTATCCACCGCATACTCCAGCATATGAACTATCAAGGTAAAGGCTTAGGCCTTCATGAACAAGGTATTTTGGAACCTATCCATGTCAATGTTCCTCCACCTTCGTATAGCCTTGGATACATACCCCAATTTGCACAAACTCAAGATGTTGGTACTTCCTCCACTCCTCCTAAGTCTACCACTTTCCATCGCAAACACTATCATATCCCCAAAACATATGTCGCCATTCCACCTCCATCATTCTACAATTGTCCAAAGCATGTGACCATACACCTTCCACCATCCAATCTCCCTCCGCTACTTCCAACTCCTAATATCTCACCATCCAATCTCCCTCCACTACTTCCAGCTCCTAATATCCCACCATCCAATCTACCTCTGCTACTTCCAACTCCTAACATCCCCCCATGCCGTTTACCACCATTGCTTCCAACACCCTATTCATCCCTCTATAAATCCTCTCAATATCCTAATCATGGCCAACAAATGCACATGGTGTCTAAACAAAGAGCTTTCACCAACCTCACTTCTACCATCCCACGGAGATTCAATGACAAATATGTGGATGCCTCTACCTATAAAGTCAAAAATCCTAAGAGTCCTCATGACCTAGGATATAAAAGCCAAGAATCAAAGAAGTATCCATATCAAAAGCTGCATACATCCATACACCTCAATGCCAAACTGAACAAGGTGTGGATCACCAAGTAACAAATGATTATTCCCAAAGTTGCGCAAAAGCTACATACACCCATACACCTCAATGCCAAACTGAACAAGGTGTGGGTCCCCAAGCAACAAATTATTTATCCAAAAGCTGCACAAAAATTGCATACACCCACACCCATACCTCCACAGGTACTATCTAAAAGTAAAAGGGTTTGGGTACCTAAGAAAAAATCCTTCAAGATACATGAGGCATCCACCTCTCAAGAATCTCAACCATCTACTTTATCCCATTCCATACATAAGTCTCAAATTCTTCCATCCCAAATGACAAAAAAAAATCAGGACAATACTCAGTCTATGTGGATCCCTACATGCCCACATCATTCATCCACATGCAAAAGTCTCTGTTGCTTCCTACACTACTTTCCTATCACCAGCTTCAATGTCTACCATGGTATGTGCGACCGTTGGTCATGATTCCCTTCCATTCCACAACATTTTCATATACCTCAATCTCCCCTTCCTCCTACTATTATCCTACATATCTTCCTCATCCTATGCCTATGGTCCATGATGTTGCATATGCCTTCCCTCCATATTCTTCAATCATAATCCACTATCTACCTACCCCATCTCACTTTCATACGATCCCCTACCGACATCTGTGAGAACACTTGACATTGTCCATTCGGCAGTATCGATCTAGCGGGACTATCACCTTTCAAGGAACTCTATACTTGAGTCTTTCCATATCCACATTCTCCTATCTAAATATTCAAAAACAAAAAAAAAAAATGAAAAAAGTAAAGAGAAATCCCTTCATCCAATGGTGAAAACTTGGCAAACAGGCGCCTTGGATAAGTACCGTGACGAAAACCTAGCAAACAGGCATCATGTGTAAAGTTGATCTTCTATGTCACCTACGCTTGGGGGGCACCTTGTCTCATCGGTATATCACTCTTCTCCTACCAGTTTCCTTTCATACCATTGCCTATCCTATCCTTTATCCATTGCATACCTATCATATCCCGTCCATCCATCCAAACTTCCTTTCCTCTATTCTTTGGTCTTGATAAAGATTGGGGGCACAATGTTGACAAATGTCTTGAATGGCTCTTGACATACCTTATCCCTCCATACCATGCAAATCATTCATTATCCTCTCATCCTCTTATCATCATCAGCATTGTCATGAACAATCCTATGTACTCTACCTACAATGGGGCATGTTACACTTATGCGACATAGTCCTTGGAGATCACATCCTTGTTTCCTTCTATCCACTATTACCTATCCTCATAACCATCTGTATCTACTATCTTACATCCATCTACATAACCGTGGTGGTTCCTTGTCATTAGTATTGTTTGTTCCATATCTATTCCATGTCATGTCTCTTTTTGTTCCATATCTGATCCATATCGTGTCTTATCTAATCCATATCAGTTCCATATCATGTCTTATCTGATCCATATCTGATCCATATCATGTCTTATCTGATCCATATCTATCTTATTTGATCCGTATCTGATCCATATCTATTCCATACCGTGTCTCATCCGATCCATATCTTAGGTCCATTAGGGTTCTCCCCGAACTACGTTGCCTTTGTGTCGTCACGTAGGCAAGGCCATTTAGCAATAAGCCCCCGAGGCACTAGGTCAGTCCCTTAGGGTCCGTCTCACCAATAAGGATTGTGATACCTTTCACCAGACAAGAGCACGTAGCAAAGTACGCTCCTCAAAAATAGTAAAAATCTTGATGTAAAACATTAACCTATCCAAAACCAAAGTAGCACACCATACTGACATACTCAAGCTAAATCTCATATCAATTATGGCAAGAAACAAACACATCTAAATGCAAGAATGTTTTGTGATTGGTTAGATTAACTTACAGAGTCTTGATTTATGCTATCATGCCTTTCTATGCTACTCGAGGATGCCAAAAGCTAGAGATGCTATGATGGGGGCATGATTATTTTCTTTGTCTACTGCTTGTGGACTAAACTTTAGTAATGTGATGATTTCTATCTAACAACATGATCGGCAGATGATCATCGAGGACTCCAAGATCTAAACATGAAAAGGGGCAATCCTTGTCTGTTGAAAAATCCATGTAAGTAATACTCAGGTCATCTTGGATCAATTATACCTAGATGCTTGTATTTTCTTACAACATAATAAAGCCCAATGATGAAAGCACTTCAAAATACTTGCTATATCAAGGTGACAAATATCCATATCTATATTCATACTGTATCCAATCAAATCTTCATATCCATATCCATATCTATATCATATCCAATTACGCCTCATATCCGTACCCATATCCATACCGTATCCAATTGCAAGTCTATCCTTAATCCATGCCAATCAAGTCAAGTCAATCTTGTCAAATGATCCAATGACAATCAATGGTCTTAATCCTTGTCTGGTCATAAACCAACTCAATCAATTAATCAATCGTCTTATACAAGATGTTGTATTGTCGAAATCAGACCAACACACGCATCTTACATGACATGCTTCATTTCCTGAAACTAGACACTATCCTTCGTGTTGCTTTAGGGATCCATCATTCCCTGCCATGACAACACACCTGCCGTGTTGGTCTAGGGATATATTGTTCCCCGCCATGACAACACTATCGTATCAAATGCCTTAGATTGGATGTTATATTGTCAAAACTAGACCCAGAGTCTTATACGACATATTTCATTCCTGAAACCAGACATCATCGATCCATATCATTGGTTTGCTGCTCAACAAGGGCAATACGTTGTTTGTGCTTGTGTCATTTGTACATACTTGCTTACTTTCTTGTGTGTGTTATCATTTTTATCTTGCATTCCATATCATTCATCCCTTTCTTCTGCATCTAACCATTTCATCTCTTATCAACCTATCTCATCATGAGATTGTCCGTCTCACGCCTTCTGTCTTCTCCCCGTCCAATCTCCCAAGGGGGCATCCTATCATCATAACCTGTACCAGGGGCAAACTGGGGCATGTATCATTATCAGACTATTTATTCTTTGAAACAACGTGATAAAACACATTGCTTCAAAGAGGGGCAAAATGTATACACCTAAAATTGGCTCAAGTCGAATTAAGTAAATATTCTAATATTTATCTTAATTCATATTTTCTTCTGTCAATTAAATAAATATTATAAGTTTATTTGATTGATTCATTATCCCACCTAAATTCTTCTAAATGTCTAATAATCCCACATCATTCAATTAAAATCCCAAAATCCTCCTAATGTCTTAAGTCCTAAAATCCACCTCACAAAATCCACTTCATCAATCCACCTCATCTCTTCCACCTCACCATGTTGCACTTATAATTAAATATTCTTAATATTTAATTAGCTAATATCCTCTATTCTCTAAAATTGAATTCTTAATTCAATTGTCCCCCACTATTCTCCACTCATTGAATTCTTAATTCAATTATTCCCCACTATCCTCCACTCATTGAATTCTTAATTCAATTGTTCCCCACTATCCTCCACTATTGAATTCTTAATTCAGTTGTCCCCCACTATTCTCCACTCATTGAATTCTTAATTCAATTGTTCCCCACTATCATCCACTATTGAATTCTTAATTCAATTGTTCCCCACTATCCTCCACTAATTGAATTTAAAATTCAATTATCCTCCACTCTTCCCAAAAATGAATTTTTAATTCATCCACTATCTTCCACTCTTCCCAAAAAATAAATTTTTAATTCATCCACTATGAATAAAAGATTCACTTTTATTCCTAGCCATTGATCTCATCTGTTGATCCTCACCCTCCATTACCTTTTTCAGAAAATCTATAAATAAAACTCTTCTCTAAGCAATTAAAAAAAGAAAATTCTTCTTGCACAATAACTATACTTAAATTTCTCTTCTTCTCTCTATTTCCAGTATCAAACAGGTATCAAAGCCATTTCTCCTTGTCATCTTGAGGGATCGAAGCAAGGAAGCAAACTCCTTGAGGGCCAACCTTCATCATTCAAGAACAAGAAAGAATAGGCAAACAATGGAAGTCGTAGGGTAACAGGTGTTGTAAGTTGGTAATTTCTAATTTCAAGCTTGTTATTTGCATATTCTATTGGTGTTTGGGTTTTTGTTTTCATTAATTGATCAATCTCATTTACCCATTAACAAGTATGACTACAACACCATAGATTATAACCTTATGTCCTGATAACTACTTATCCAATATCATGAAGTGCATCATGACCATGTTCTGGTCACTCAAATCTTAACATGTTCTGATAACAAACAAGAGTTCTTATTGCCTGCAAATCATCTCACAATCGTATGACCTAAAATCATGACAAATCACTGGAGGGATAAGGCACATAGACACTCAAACCAAAAAAAAATGAGTGTATCATCCTTGAAGGCTTTGAAGCATGATGAAACACATGAACATGAATCACAAAGGCATGCACTTAAGCTGCTATCAGACATCAATCCAAACTTTTGATATCATCAAATTTATTGAAACTTCTTGGGGAAAGAGATAGAACATTAGACAACTCCCCCTTACTCTAAGTTGTTTCTCAAGTAGTTTGTAATGCCTCTTGTGCATCATGCACAAGATTAGGACTTCCTTCTTCTTGACTTTGTTTTCTTCTCTAAACTACAATAGGATATTTGTTTTCCTTGCCTAAGGAATTCACTTGCCTTTGCTTGAACATGTAGCCTCTAGTTGGTTTTATCCTTCCTCTACACCATTGTGCTTTATGCACAAAACTATTGCATCTATAACACAAAATATTGTAGTTTTAATCAAGAGGAGAATAGTTTTTTCTAGGTGATCTAAGAGAGTCATGCCTTGCATACATCCAATAGTTTCTTGCAAAATGGCCAACTTTATCACAGTCATAACAAACATTATTATTGTTCTGATTTGACCAGCCATAAAAACTTTTCTCTTTATTCCACCCAAAATCATTTATTTTACAATCTCTAGCCCTATAACCATAAACATGACATGCATAGAAATAACCATGTAATTTAGAGTAATTATACTTGACACATGGAAATCATGAAGACTTGTTATTAGCAATATTAACTTCAGCTTTCTTCTTCGATTCAATCTCAGGTGCAAAAAAATGAAATGTCAAGTCTATTTTATTCCTAGGAGCATCTCTTGTCTTGGAACATTCTCATTTCTTATAACCCAAGCCAGTAGTATCCCTGTAATACCTTTGCTTTCTCAACATGTCATTTAGGCAGTCAATACTCTTTTCAAATTGAATATTCTTTTGCAATTTTGAAGCTACTTTTTCTAAATCCTTTCTCAAAGAGACTATTTCTTTCTCTAACTTCAGACATTATATTATTTTTACTTCAAGATCAGATTTAGTGATATCTATTATTCTTTTGGCTTCTACAACTTTAGTTTTTAGATTGATAATTTGTTTGTCAGATTCATCAACTTGACTTCTTAAATCTACAATCAACTTTCTTGCCTCTTCAAATTCAACAAAAACATTTACAAGGTCAGAGAGTAACTTAGTCTTGGAATCCTTCTCTTGTTGAAGTTGAACCTTTAATCCTTGGTTCTCTTTTTCAAGATACTTGTTCATTTCTAGAGAACATAAAATTTCTCCTTCAATATCAACTTCACAGTCACTTTCATCAAATTCCTGTCAATCTTCATCTACAAAGAAATCTCCTTCTGCATCATCAATCTCAACAACAAAGTCATTTTCTTTATCATA
Organism: Cunninghamia lanceolata; assembly: GCA_027924645.1. Lineage (NCBI taxonomy): Eukaryota > Viridiplantae > Streptophyta > Pinopsida > Cupressales > Cupressaceae > Cunninghamia > Cunninghamia lanceolata. The sequence goes on along the minus strand of BSBN01000130.1, from coordinate 16,475,840 downwards.
ATTTGTGTCAACTTTCAAAGGTGACTTAGGCAACAATTCATCACTGGGCTTGACTAGAGTTTTTTGTACAACATTTTTCTTAACAACTTTCTTTCCTTTATTTCTTCTACACTTTCCCATAGTACTCCACTATCAGGACCTACCGAAGTTTGTTAGACTTCTATAGGGAACCTATGCTTTGATACCACTTGTTGAAGTAGAAAAGACACTAAGAGAGGGGGTGAATTAGTGTATTATAAAATAGACTTGTTTTTGGCAACCATTAATGAACTTTACCCTTTTTATGATGAAAACAAAACATTCATTTATGAACTATAACGGACTATTAGATCAACTTGTGCACATGAAAGGACAGGACAATTGTTGATGAATTGTGATGAACCATCAAAATAATTTATGAACATCATATTAATATTTGCTAAATCATGACTATAAGATTGACAAACAATACATGTGGTTTTATAACTTTCATTGGACTATGATAAGTGTCAATAATATCATGCATTTGTACTAACCCAAAATGAGCATCATGTCAACAATAATATGCAACAATTCAATCATGAAACGATGAACATAAACATATGAATAGAGTATTATGAGCAACATAATCACAAGCGACCATAACACAAAGATTTGAAGAGTGGAAAATATTATAGGAATGAAAAACCACTCCATAAAATGCCTCACTGGCTTAATCATCAAAAACACCAATTACAGAGCCTCACTAGCCTTTATGCCTCATTGACTACAAAATGCTTGAGCACTGGCAACATAAGCATCACTGGCAATGATCATATTGTCTCACTGACATGATCACTTACAACTTCTCAAAATTTAGATGAAAATATACAATATAGAGGATTTGTCTATTTCACTTCAATCTAGATCTTGATAGTCTCATTTATTTGAGACTCAAGAATACATAACCAAAACTGTACGCATCAACTCAAGATAGATCTTACATCAACACCTTGTTATAATCTCAATGATAGTTTAAGATACACACTAATCAATCTCATCTCATGTGTTAACATATCATGTCTTTTATACATTTCACAATGCCTTCCTTCTTTCATGAAATAGTTTGAATCTGTAACTAAAACATTTCAACTGTCTCTAACAGTTTTCAACTACAGCAGTCACTATCAAGAGAGTATGGTTGAATAGATATATTTAGAACTTGATTTTGTGAAGACTTTGCACAATGCCTTCGAAACTATTATAGTAATAACTTTTTAACCATAGTAATTCATATAACTTTCAAACTATTTAATACAACAAGAAATACCTTTTCAAACTAAAGTTACTGAATCTTAACCATATCATCAAACAACCTTCAAGAATTATTTGCATGAAAACCTAGTACCAAGTCATGAGGGTCAAACTCTATCAAAGATAAAACAACTTGCAATCCTTAACCACAACCTTCATGGTTCACAATAGGGGTTTAGGGTAGTTTCATAAAACTATTGCCACCTTGTTTTTGTTTCCCAACTGCTTTATAACAGAATAGTTAAATGAAGTGAATATGAGCCAACGACCATGGTTAAAACAAAGATTTTATAATTAAAACCCAAGTTATAGTTCAAACTAGCATGGCTTGGGAGTATAAACCCTCACAATCAATAAAGAAATAGTAGAGTTCATTTCTCCTTTTGCACATAGACTATTTACTAACCTTTTCAAGAGTAGAGAATCACCATTTTTATTGGCTCAAAAAACCCACATAAGAAAATAAGGAAAGATATCTTATGTGCCAACAACTAAGAAATATTGACATGCCTTTGAGTTCCAATAACTATCCAGCTCACCGTAGTCCTAGCTAAAGCTCACTTATAGTTCAAACTCTATCAAATCCCTAAGATCCTTCTTCATAATAACTGAATCTTCATAGAAAAGAAACCCTAGGTCAAGAGACTTCATATCTCTAAGGTTGACCTTACAAAATAAAAATATAAACAACCCTTCTTCCCATTGTATATCTTGTCCACTGATAGATCTAGTTTTCCCTAGAATGGGCTGGTTCAAACCTTAAACTTTTTACCTGCTGAGTTTGCCCTTTACTTGCTAGGGAGGTTGCCATTTAAGTAACCGAAAATGCCTTTTTTCTTATCAATAAATAACCTTTTATAAATCAAATAAGCATACTCATATGATGCATCCTTTTTAAAATTGACAATAAGCACATCAAAGATGACATTTTAAATGAAGACCTTTGCTTTGTATCTCTGTGAATTTAAACAAGCTTTTGAAGAACTTAAATGAAACATCATATCAATGGTGACCTTTAAAGTTAAATGAAACTTCATGGCAATGATGACCTTGAGAACAAATTTCTTTGATTGCATATAGAACCAATTTACTTAATCAACTAAAATAAGATTATAACCTTGTATTATCTCATGACACAGAAAATGTCATAGTGCCAATTGCAACAAAATTGTAACACAACTATAGTACCAAGATCATTGAATAAATTGATGTAAGTTTGAGCTCACTATAATGAGCAATTTCATGCCAAGACAAAAAAAACTACCACAAAGCAAATACCTTTGCCATTTGTCATAGTACCATGAGAGTATGTGAATTTGACATCAAGGACAACAACTAAGGGAAACACCTACTCCCTCTAAGAGGTAGCCTCCAACATTAGTCTAGAATAAAGAATGAATCTTGAAAATCATTGGACTGATGAATCTCCTTATGTATCTAGTTCAAAGAAGGAGGGGCAATAACCCCTAACTTCTCCCAGAAATACTCAAATGTATCCTTAGGGAGAGCCTTAGTGAATATCAACAACCTAATTCTTCATAGGCACATACTTAAGCTTCATGTCATTCTCAACAAGATTGAGATATGTTTAGTCCTTGAATGCATCATTAGATTCTTTGAAATGTTAATAGTACGTGTATTATCATAGAAGATCTAATATCCTTCAAGGTTTGTCTCATCCACAACACCTGTGTGAAGCAAGATGCTGCTACAATGTATTCTGCCTCTATAGTAGTCAAAGATATTGAACCCTGCTTCTTACTTAACCATGACACTAGTCTTCCGCCAGGAAATAATGCACCACTACTCATACTTTTCCTATTGTCTACACAACTAGCCCAATTAGCATCTATATAAGCACTTAGAGAAAAGTTATTATCCTTTAGGTACGACAAGCCATGATCCAGAGTGCCTTTTAAATATTTGAATATCCTCTTCACTACTGCAACATGTGACTCTCTAGGGTCTTCTTGAAATCTAGCCACAAGACAAACTCCATGCATAATATTCAATCTAGTAGCAGTTAAATATAGCAATCCACCGATCATTGATCTATACCTACTCTAATTTGTCTTAGGAGATTCATCATTCTTTCTCAGCTTGCAACTAGTTGTCATAGGTGTACATACTAGTTTAGAGTCTTCCATTACAAACTTCTTTAACATATCCTTGACATAGTTTTATTGTGAAATGAAAATGCTTTTATCTGTCTGATTGATTTGTAGCCCAAGGAAGAAGTTCATTTCCCCACACATTGACATGTCAAATTCTTTTTGCATTTCATCTGTAAAACTTTTACACATACCTTCATTTCCACCAAAGATTATATCATAAACATACACTTCCACATTCAAAATTCAATCTTCTCTTATTGTGATGTATAGATTGCTATTTACGATACCTTTATTGAATCATTAATGTAACAAGTACTTGTCTAACCTTGCATACCAATCTCTGGGGGCTTGCTTCATTCAATATAGTGCCTTCTTCAACCTGCAAACCATATCCAATTTATCTGATAACTAAAATCCATCCGGTTGTTCTATGTATACTTCTTCCAATTCACATTCAAGAAAGTAGACTTCACATCCATTTGATAAACTTTGAAATCCTTATGTGCTACAAAAGCTAAAAACATCCTGATGGCCTCCATTCTTGCCACTAGAGCATAAGTTTCCTCATAGTCTATTCCTTCTACTTGTGAGTAACCCTTGTACACAAGCCTTGCCTTGTTTCTTAACACTTCTCCATTCTCATTTAGTTTGATCCAGAATACCCACTTAGTTCCAATCACATTTTTGTTTACTGGTCTTGGGACAAGTTCCCAAGTCTGATTATTTTCAATATGCATCAGTTCTTCTTCCATAGCCTTGATCTAATACTGATCCTTACATGCTTCAATTGCTATTTTAGGTTCAACTTTAGAGAGTAAACATAGATTTACCTATTCTTCAATAGCTTGCCTTCTTGTTAGCACACCTTTGTTCTTATCATCTGATCTTCAGAATGTTGCTTGTACACATACTTGGGAGTTTTAGGAGTCTTTTCTGGAGCTTCTTCCTCTTCAACCTACGCTTCCTTTTCCTTAGCATTTTCTTCTTCTCCATGAGAAGATTAATTTGACTCATATCCATTTACTTTTAAATTCCTTTGTAGATCTTCATATAATTTGAAATTAGAACTCTCAACAATCATTCTTAGCCTCTTGTTGTAGCACTAGTAAGCTTTGCTTTTAGTGGAATACTTAAGGAAGATACCTTCATCAAACCTTGCATCAAAATTTCCTAGATTTTTTTCATCCCTTTTGATATAACATTTATTTCCAAACACTCTGAAGTACTTGGCAGTAGGAATCCTTCCATACCATAACTCATAAAAAGTCTATGTATTGTTTGTTCTTGACTGCACTCTATTCAGCATATAAATAGCAGTGTGAATCACTTCTCTCGAGTAGACCTCTGATAGATTTTCTTCTTTTATCATTGTCCTTACAGCTTCTTGAATAGTCATATTCTTTCTTGAATAGTCATATTCTTTCTTTCCATTACTCCATTCCGCTGAGGAGTCTGAGGGGTAGATAAGTGCCTCTTTATTCCATAATTCTCACAAAACATGTTAAACTCATTGGAGGTGAACTCTCCACCTCTATCAAAACTCAAACACTTGATTCTCATATCCATTTAATTCTCAACCATGACTTTGAATACTTTGAACTTATCTAGGGCTTCTATTTTTTCTTTGAGAAAAGTAACCCATGTCATTCTAGAGTAAACATCAATTAGTAGCATGAAATACATGTCACCTTGAAAATTCCTTACCTTGGTAGGACCACAAAGATCTATATGCACCAATTCCAATAGTTTGGTAGAAGATTGATACTTGACTTTGAAACTTCTTCTTTCTTGTTTTCCAACTTGACATTCCTTACAAATAGAATTGATAGGATTTGTAACCTTTGGTAGATCTCTCACAGCTTGAACTGAACTTATTCTTACTAGGCTATCAAAATTGATGTGATACAATCTCCTATGCCATAGCCAACTCTCACTGATATGAGTCATGAAATAATAACCATAACCACATTTGAGTTGATAAAAATTTCCATTTGTCCTCTTTCTAATGGCTATCACAATTCTAGAGTCTTTCCTAATTTCACAGCTACCATCCTAAAACACAAGATTGTCTCCTTTGGTACACATTTGTTCAACACTCAAGAGATTATGCTTTAAGCCCTTAACATAAAGAATTTCATTAGTATTATGCTTGCCATCAAAACTGATTGAACCTCTTCCACATATCTTAGCAGATGTATCATCACCAAATCTAACTAGTCCTCCATCATAGTTTTCAAGTTTAACAAACTTACTCTTATCACCAGTCATATGATTTGAGTATCCACTGTCAATGACCCAATAGTTCTTTTCCTATATGGTATGAAAAATAGATATAAAAGTGCCTTCAGCATTAAGACTTACTTTTAGAGCCCTTTCCTTCACACATATCTCAGAGTTAGCAGAAACAATATCATCTTTTAAAGATATGAACAAAAAATTATTATCCTCATCATTTTCATAGTCAAACTTATCATCAGATATAATTGCATCTTCTCTAACATAGTAGCTTCTCTTCGGCATTCTACTTTTATTCTCCCTATTTTTGCTTCTCAAAATTATTTCTTGACATCTTGAAGCATAATGACCTATCTTACCACAACTGATACACTTGAAAGGCAACTTACCACTATAGTTACCAATACCAAATTTCATTTTTCTTACAAAGTTAGCTTCCACATCATAAAAATCCTCCTGATTTGATTCTACAATCTTATCAGATTTGCTAGCCTCGAAGGCAGTCTTAGCCTTTGCACTACTTGTACCAAATTCTCTCATTTCAAAAGTAGTTAAGGTGCAAAGCAACTAATCTTTGGTAAATTGATTCAGATTTTGTAATTCTTCAATAGGAAAAAATTTATGATTGTAATCTTTAGGAAGAGTTCTAAGTAACTTCAATATGACTTCTTTTTCTTCCACATCTCCACCAAGTCCTTTGATGTCATTGACAACTTTAGCCACCTTTTGTAAGTAGCTTGTAATGTTTCTCTTCAGACATTCGTATGGTCTCAAAAATAAGCTTCAAATTCTACATTTTAGCTTGCTTGACCTTATCATCTCCTTCATAAATACTTTTTAGCTTTTTCTAGATTTCATTAGTAGTTTCCAGATTCATAACTTCAACCAATTCAAAATTAGTAAGACAACTTAAAAGAGTATACCTTGCTTTACCATTGGTTTCATAGTCCTTGATCTCATTTGCAGCTTGGACAATTTTCCAATATGAGATCTCATATCCAAGAAAAATTAGATTAACCTTCCATCCTTAATTTCCAAAATGCATAATATGCTCCATCAAACAAAGGAACATCCTTCTTGTGCACCATCCTTGATCTATCTCAAGTAGTTAAGCTTACTTCCAAGGAACCTTGCTCTGATAGCAATTGTTGAATGCACAAGCCAATTGAGATGAGGGGTGAATCAGTTGTAACTTATGATTCCAAAACCCTCAAACACATTTAGATCCACATCAATTCAATTATCCCCTAAACTATTATGATGATTAAGCATGAAAGAAAATAATAGAGATTGAATCAAATCAACATCAAACACAAAAGAACACTAGATTTATTTTAAAAACCCAAGAAGGGAAAAATCATGGTGACGATTAGCTCATAGTATAAAGTAGTATCAACACCCAAAAATAATAGGCTCACTGCCAAGGGCTCAGTACCCAAAAGAAAGGCTCATTGCAAGAATAGAGAAGAAGATAGAGAAGATTGTTACAAAGAGAAAACTATCTCAATGTGACAGAGAAATCCACAGCTTCATCATCACCTCCATAGTCTCACTAAAGAATTGTAGACACCTTCTGCTCACTACATCCAGTAATCTAACATATTAAAGTTCACACTACACTCACACAAATTCACACTCTATGATTTAGCAATTCACACCACCCACACAATTCTCATCTATCTTATCATCATTTAACAACTTAACACTTATTTATATCATCTTCAATCATAAGAACATTCTCCAATATTTACAAGGCTTTCTCTATTTCATCAATTCAAATTAGGTCGGACCTAAAACATTCCTATGGTGCAAAAGAATGAAGGCAGACCACAAAACACCTTAGCTCAGACCTAAATTCATCCAATCATGCTACTCCATGCTTCCATAATTATCAAAGCAACTCTGCAATTAGTGTAAACACCCAAGGTCAGCCAAGCTTGTGTTAATGCAATGAACTTTTAAGTACACTCTTGCTTAAGAATAAATACAACTTTGTGGACCATACACCAAGATTTAACATGATCTAGAGTATTCCATGAACATCCTGAAACATCTTAAAATCCAACAAATTTGTTCGCAAAACCTTATCTTGTTTATCAAGTATACTTAATTATCTTTGTCATGCACTATATATCTAGAAATAAACTTCTAGAGCACCAAACCATGAACAATTTCAACAAAAAAAAGATATGAACCTTATAAGCACACATCTAGAACCACAAGACCTAAAACCACTTTGTGGAGAAATACAGAGCAAAGAGATTTCTCCTAGACATGCCTACAAATCATAGTCTTCATACTAGTGAACACACCTCCCTCTACACAACAATCTAGCATGCCAAATCCTGAATGTAGCATCTATAAGCACCTCTAAATAACATATTCAAACTGCATGAATAGATCTTCAGTATTTAGGAAATGCGGAGCAAAACCAGAACACTACCCTACAACACATAACATCTTTACAAAATATTGTTTCCTTTATTATCTAAATTTTCTCAAAAGCACTTAGAAGCCAAGCATCAAAAGCATATTATCACCAGCATATTATCACCAACTTCAGCACTTCCTCATCATCACAGGTAGCATCCACTCAACACCAACTACTCATACTCTTGCACCATTTCTTACTCATACAGTTGACACCAATGATAACACAAGCTTGTTGACATCAATGACAACACCGACTGTACATACTTGCAACATAGAACACATCAAGTGGTTGAATGCTAGATTCCATGATTCTCAACTAGCGCTATAGAATATGCACATATGGATTTGTTGAGAAGGCTTTAGAAACTTTCAAGCAATTGCAAGGTTTAAGCCAAATTTCTCAAGCTTTGTTGTCATCCTCCATGCTGCTTGTGAGAAAAATGGAAACTTTGAAATAGGGTATGGACAACCATCAAGCATAATGGTTCGGGAATTTTTTTCATGGTAGACATATGCAAAATGTGGATTCATGGGACATCTCATGAACTATTTTATATAATGCCTCAAAGAAATGCCATCAAGCATAATGGTTGGGGAATGTTTTTCATGGTAGAAGTATGCAAAATGTGGATTCATGGGACATCTCATGAACTATTTTATATAATGCCTCAAAGAAATGCCATCTCATGCAATGCAATGATTGCAAGATACACACAAATGGGTTTGTTAAAAATACTTTAGAAACTATCAGGCAAATGCAATTAGCAGGTGTAATGCCAAAATCTACAACTATGACAACGTAGGAATAATTACCCAGCGTAGAAGATAAAACACATGGTCTATTTTCTAGAAGCCACCATTTCAAGAGTGCACAGGCATAAAATAAAGATACAACCTCTACAAAAAGGTCACAACTAGGAATTATGTGCAACATCCATTACGTGAGTGCTAGAGATAAAACATTAATTTGTCAGAATCTTGGCACGATTCATTAGTAGAGTAGCATGGTCGATTGAGAAATATGGTGCCCCAAAACATAGTCAATCTTAGCCATGATCAGAGGAGGTAATGGAAATTGCTAGAACTTGGTGCAAATTGATGCATTCATAGCTGAAACTAGGCACCTACAAAATAAAATAAGATCAATATGGGCATAGAAGAATATACATGATTCGTTAAGAATCCATGGCACAAAGGCTGTGACAGTATAAGTTCTTCTTATGCATGCTTCCTAAGCTATCAAACTTAGTTTGATACTCCTGCATATGAGTAGGTATTGTAGGGGTTCTGCTAACTTTTGGATACCTAGTATTCCTATGTGATACTTTGTTATATCTTAAAATCGATAGTCAAATTATTGTTATAAAAAAACACCCACTTCCTTCAATGGCAGATTCAATAATTTTAAAGTTCCAAAATCCATGTAAATATCCTTGAATAGAAATGCAATACAGTTCCATTACTGATAGCACAACTTTTACAGAATAAACACAACATACCTCAATGACTGTGCTATCATGGTATGAAATAAGTACATTGATCGAAACCTATAACATGAAGCTCAGACACACTAATGTTTTCCCCATTTTCTGATGGTGAGAAAACTCTTATTTTCCTCAGACCTGCCATTTGTGAAATCAAAAGAGCCCAAAATATTTATCTATATACCTTTGATATCTCGCTTAATCTTTATTTAAAGGCCAAGAACAAAATGGTTGTTCCTAGTGTTGCAATTAGTTTTCGTTTCTTTTTCAAAAAAAAAAGGAAAGTGGTTAAATTAAATAGGAAGGCAAAAAAAGACTAAAAGTCAAAATTAGAAAAATCTAGGAGGAGAGGAAATATAGATATAGCAAATATCTATTTTCTAATTATAATCCATAACTGCCACTTTATCATGTGGCTCGTGTTTAGAAAAATCGAGTTGTCATACTGAAAAATTCTAAAGATATTTTAGAATAAGTTGTTTCTAAACTGATTTAATCTTTTTATAACTGATTTATTCTATTTCTAAAAAAATGGTTATCTACAAAAAAGAATTAAATCATTTATGTACAAAGTTAATTGATCTAAGGAATAAATTAATTAATGTCTTTCTACTAGAATATTAATATTTGAAATAATCTAAGTAAAGTTCATCAAAGAGTTATACTCCTTTGGTGCCAACAAGGGAAACCTCATCAAGTGAATCATGTGCACCTCTAACCCAAAAAAAAAATGATTCTCATGTACTACTTTCACTTCTTGTAGATACTTATGCACCTCAAACACCTTTGACATAGGTGGAATCCACTAATCATGGATCTACTTGAACATCAGTTGACAATGAGTCTATAAACACTCCTAAAGCCTCATCTAGAGCTCTCATAACTCCTAATTCCCATGAACCTCATGCAGCTTCAACTTTAATACATTAAAAGAACACATGGGAGGCCCCACAAGTCTAAATCGTGATAATTGAAAGATTTCTTGGTGAAGATGAGGTCAATGAAAAAGAGTTTCAAAAAGAATGAAGGTTACAAATAATTGTTCGGATAGAAGACCTTACCATTCTTGATTTACCATAAAAGTACATAGGCTATTCATGGACCTTTGACATGAACCAAATGGGGAAACAAGTATAATTTTTGTTTCCCTACATGAACAAAGGGATCTTCAAACTCCCTTCAAATTATTTTAGTTCTTACAAAGTATCCAAGAATGAGCTGAAGTCAAGGTCTATATGCAAGATGAATTTGATTTACTCATGAAATTAATGAACTACAGTGTAGTCTTATATTTGATCCCTTCTCACCAACAAGATTATGAATCCTTAGCCTATCTCACCTTACCCTAAGTTACCATAGAAATACTACTAGAACAAGGAAACCCATCAGGACCTTATAGAGTAGGAGAGATAGTCCTGCTTGAGAAATGTATCATTAAAAATAAGAAGCATAGAAGAAAAAGTAAATTTCAAGAAGAAAAAGGAAATTGCCCATATATGATTAAGGAAGATTTCAGAAATGGTAGTTACCTTTTGTTCATAATAGAGAGTGACAAATGTAGTGAAATGGTTAATGTATTTCACCTAAAGAAGTATTACATCTAAAAAATTCTTAGAAATCATAAAATCTGAAAAATCTTAAAAATGTCAAAAATACAAAAAAAATTACAAAATCCAAAAAAAAGATAAACATGCATTTTCATTCTATTTGCAATGCATTTTTTAGTGATATGCTCTTGTTTTATTTTTGAATTAGCAATAATTATAAGGTTGTCCAGTTTAGGTTAGACCCTCTAAAAGTTTGAGATTTCCAAAATCATCATCACCATCTATCATTCCCTTTTACATTCCCAAAAAATCAAAATAAAGTTAAGCTCTTAGCTTTCTATCGATCCCAGTGTTAATGAATCATGATGTCAAGTATAATAGAAGTAAGTGTTCAAACCTATAGTACTCAATAAAATCTTGCAAGTAAACCTTCCCTAATCCTCCTTAGTGAAAGGGAAGTCTAACTGGATAGTGAAAGATCTTGGTGGTACCTAGCCCCATATCTTTCTTGGCCAAAAACAATAGGAGATTTAGAACTCCGTAAAACAATAAAAAAGAAAAGTACAAAAAGAGAGAGATCATAAAAAAAATCAAAAGAAAAAAGACACAAAAAAGGAGTGGAAAAAAATTTGCTCAAATCAAGAAAAGATATTGCAAAACACAAAAAAAAAGAGAGAGAAAAGAAGAAATTAAAGAAAAAGGAAAAAAATGAAAAGAGAGGATTGTTAATGTTCATACTCTTGGGTGAGGATATGTCTAAGCTTTAAGCTATGAGGGTGGCATCTATCAGAGAAAATAAAAGAGAAAGGTACAAATCAAACACACACATTAGCTTGGTAAAGCTAAATTTCTAGCTATCTTTAGGGCCATCTTTTGCTCTAGAGCCTTTCCTTTACTCCAAGTCTATCTTGTTGGCCATCTCTAATCTAAGTCAAGAAGCTACTAATTAAATTTGTTACTTGTCTAAGTTGAAAACATGTCAAAGTGTTTTGTCTAGATAAGGATCAGTATTTAGCCTTTTCTAAAGCTAAGTTTAGAAATTATTCCATCTCCCTCCTATTCCCACTTGATTCCCTAATAAATTCCATCTAAAAGTCTAATAGGTCTTCCTATACTATTCCAACTTACAATCCCCTAGGTAAAAAATCCTACAAAAGAACATTCACATTGTTTATTCCACTTGCATGCATTTCAAACATACAAAAGCAATGAAACATATAATATCATCATGGTGTAGAGCATATAGCACATACAACATTGCATTTCTTATGTGAATCAAATGCATCCATAAACACATTGCATCTCATTCATATTAGAAAAAGATAAAATAAACTGCATCATCTTTGTTTAATCATAATAGTTATGCATCTTAATAATAGATTCATAACTTCTACCCAACTATTTGCACAAGAGGGAAAGTGAAGTACCAGATGTCGACTAAAGTTGCATATAGATCTCAACCAACTAAGTCTCACAATAATAAGTGCAAAATAATGTTTGAGTACAAATCACTCCTCCAACTGAGTCAAAAGAGAAAAATTGTGCACTCAAGTGTGTAAGTCTCCCCATTCAATGGGGCAAGAGTGAAAATCTCTTCAACAAACATAGGTATCTCAAAGACCTTAAGGTGTTAAGTCAAACCTTCAAAAAAAATTTAGAAAAACCAAAAAATTTATAAACATGAAAAAAAAACCTTAAAAATTTGTAAAACCCTTCAAAACTACCTAAAAATTAAATATTTTCCTTCAAAATTTATAATAAATGGAGATATTATTCTTCTTCTCTTTAGATTAGCATGTGTTTGTTTCCTTAGTCTAGGATTTTTCCCTTGTATTGCATGTCTTTATCATCATTATAGGTGTTACAGTAAGGTGAGGTGACTTAGGCATACTCAAAATTGATGCATCAATGGTACATTTCCTCATCCTCCTTTCAATGCTTACTACAAATTCATCTTAAAGGTGAGCTAATACTTGACATATCATGTCCAAATGTAGGATAATGGAAAAGGTAAGGCTATTCTTCATGAATGTTACCTACCTTTCATGTAGATTACCATCCCCAAGGGGGCGAATATTTAAATATGAAAAAATCACATAGGCCTACGTTGCATTCTGATGATGAGCTAAAGTCCTAATCATGTAATGTAAGCATGAAATATATAGACCTATCAATAGATTATCTCTTGGTGACACATTCTAATTTATTTTTCTCTTTGTTTGTGTGTCCCTAACCTTCTAAGGTCCTACATGCTTTCTTGTTAAGCACCTAGCCCATGTTCAATAAGTCACTCATGTCACTTGCTAGCCCTGATGACATGACTAATCCACTTAGAAAGATGGGAAATTTATTTTCTCTCGGGAGTTTTTCATCATTCATTCTTCTATGACCATCCAATTGACCTTGCAAGGTACCCTATACTTCTTAACCACATGTCCAAATCATTCTAGCTAGGTTGCCCTATGTCCTATAGGGTCTTCCAAGGAAATCTAATCTACTTAAAGGTGAGACTAAATTTTATAAGCTTAAAATTTAATTTTCAAACACTTTCAAGCACAACTAATAGAACCACTATGTAGTGCTCCAAAAATTATGTTTTTTTCAAAAAGATGACACCCAAAAATGAGTCTGCATGTGCCTGAATGATGTCTCTAATGTTTCCTTTGTCCTACAAGGTCTCCAAGGGTGAGTTGCCCTTATAAAAGGTGTGACCCTAAATTTAAGCAAGGTCTCTAGGGGTGGCCTACCTTGATAAAAGGGGCAACTCACTTCCCAATAGGGGTGACCTTGTCATCTTTTTTCATGCATGTTTCCTTAAAGTTTTTGCCTAGTTTGGTTCCATTTTTAGCTCTTGATGGTGAGCTCTCTCATGCATAACTAACTGTCCACTCCCCTAACTATTTCTATAATCTCAATCAGTCTATCCTTGACTTCTAATCAATATATTCTTATCTCTCAATTAGTCTTTTGTTATTTCCATTCATTCTTCTATGATCTTCTCTCCAACCAATGTTCACTTCCAATTAGAGCTAGATCACTCTTCAATCATTTTTGTTAACTCCCTAGTCACCACCACCTTTGTTGTGGATTTCCAACCTATGAATACCCTCCTTCTCTATGCATTTAAGGAGGCACATTTATTATTGCATCCTTTCTTTTGTCTTTGCACATATAGTTGTCTCCATAGCATTTTATGCTCATTTCAGGACTTTGTGTGCCTTTCTATTTCATTCATAGATTCATAGTTCAAGCCATTTGTGCTTCATAGAATCCATATGCTCAAATGAATTGCATTTTTTCCATTTTTCATAGCTTTCAAGCTCATTGCCACTTGCTTTTATCATCATTTTTCTGTGTTACCAAGAGGAGGACCCCGTTGTTGCAAAGGAAGGAACAATTGCCCAAACACCTTCTGAGGATTCACACCAGGAAATGCCTCCCAATTTATATAGGTTCTTCAAGTTTTTAGTTGTAATTAGATCAAACTTTTCTCTTGGGAAATCAACACATTGCTTGCTTTTCTCTTGATAGGAAATTTTCTTTTCTTTTGTAGAGTAATTTTTGCATTCTAATTGCTTAGATTAGTTTACTTTAATTTAATTTCATTGTTTTTAGATTAGTTACACCTTTCAATTTCATTAGATTAAATAAAAAATTGACCCACATAAACATAAAGACATAGTTTTGATTGCATAAGAAAAATCATATAGATTGTTTAAATTTTCCTTTCTTAGATAATTAGATCATCTTGAAATTCAAAGGAAAAGAACCAAAATTTATTTTGCATTAATATAGTTTGCATTCATAAAAAGACCAAAAACATTAGAAAACACAAAAAAATAGTAAAACAAAAGATCAAATCAAACCCTCAATTCTATCATGAGGTCAACATCTTCAATACATTCAAAATCAACACAAGAAACATTTCCCCCACTTGTCTAACATTTGATGTGCCCAAAAATTAGGAAAGAATAGATAAAATCCACCTAGACAAGATTAGGGAGAACTTCCCTCAGCCAATTCAAATCCAAGAAGACATAGAATAGATAAGAGAAGCATAAGAACATTGACAATGAATCATCGATGAACAAGAACTCATACAATAAGCAATTCAAAATTAATAAATGAGGTTAGAATGCCTTCACATCCTAAATGAATAAAATAATATTCATGCTAGACCTAGGACCAATGACCCTTTGGATCATATCATTATATCAATAATAATAATTGAGCACTTACATCAAAACAATCATCAAATATACACAAAAACACATCACATGAATAACCCAACTACCATTTGCAATGTTATGCTCCCTCATGAATAGAACAACCCCTTGATTCTACTTCAACTCGACTAGCTCTTGCCACAAGAATGAGAGTGACTATGAGGTCACTCATAGCAAGGATACGGTTCATGTGTCATGTTGGAATTTGACTCAATCACATTGTGTTTGAGTCAAATTCTAAGAAACACAAGCACATGACTATATCTTTCTTTGCCTTTGGCATAATGTATTCTAAGTAAAAAGTACTAGAGTTGTCCAATTGACAAGTTGATGGATCAAAACAATAACTCTACAGTTGAAAAATGAGTTGCATATGGTGGGATGTCTGACTCCATGATTCAAATGATGGTCATGGAAAAATGAATTCAGTGTATGTATGTATTTAGGTAATGGTTGTGTAAAGACAAGTTCGATATGTAGGATGTCTCATTCTATGATTCTCGAGCAACTAGTATTAGTACTTGCTTTTAGCAAGTATACTATTACAACCAATTTTCTATAACTAGTTAATATTATTGTATTTGTGAACAAATCATATGTTAGCATTTTTTAATCCAAAACAAATGTTTAGATTTTGTAATATTAAGATACAAATTTTTTAACTAAAAACATATTTAAAATAAATTATATCTATCTAATTGGATATAAATTTTTAGCTCTTATAACAAATTTCAAATCAATCAAATAACTCATTAAAGGAATAGTGCACTATGTTGCTTTGCCCATGGTATTGAAAAAGTACATGAAATGATAAAATTGTCACACTTTAAAACTAATGCCTGGCAATTACGACATTAGTTTTGTGTTAATTTCTCTCAAGCCTTGTAATGGCATGTGAGATTTTAGAAATATTCATACTTCACCATAAATAATGGTAAAGTATTTTGTATTTATTCTATATAAAAAATAATTTTATGAATTAGATAAATATATTTTCATTGCTTGAAGTTGTGTAGTATTATGCACCTTTTATTATATGCATAGTTCTACAGGGACACATCCCCCCTGAAAACTAGTCATCCCCAAGACAGGGATGTTTTCAGGATAGGGTGACATTAGGGAAATGTCCCCCCATCATTCCCCCACTTTTCTACCACCTCTAAGACATCTCAGCTTTGGGGGAACTTCTGGAGGTCCCCACTGAAATGCATAAAAAAATTATTATTTTTTAAATCAAAAGTAAAACCTAAAAGTTTTTTACTTAATAGTTAATTTTTGACATTTATTTTCATTATTTTTCACTAGCATGGATTTCATTGAGCTATGTGGGTGAATTGGCAATTGAATCACATGACTCACAGGTGAGGGTTCCTAGTTTTTTTTTTTTGTTTCATTTTTCCCTTGGCCTAGGCAATTGACAGTGAGGGTTTTTTTTGTTTATTCAGTCTAACGACTGATTGCCTCAAAGAGATGTCATCGTGTGGGATGCACATCCCACATGATGACATCTCTTTGAGGCATTCAGTTGTTAGACTAAATATTAGTGCATATCCTGCAATCATTACAGTCAACGAGACCACATTTCTTTTGGGCATTTTATCAAATAATTCACGTGCCTTGTCTATGCTTCCACATTTTGCATACATGTCTAATAGGGCAGTTGTAACTACAAAATCTGACAAAATTCCTCTATCATTTATGTTTTGATGGATGTCCATACCCTATTGCAAAGCTCCCATTTTGACATAGGCAGGGAGGATGCTAGGCTGGCAAAGTTTGTGGAATTTTCCTTTACAATTTACACCAGCCAATTACATTTGCTTTAAAATTTATAAATTTATAAAGCCTTTTCAACAAATCCATTTTGTACATTTCTTGCAATCATTGCAGTCAATGAGACCACATTTCTTTAATGCACTATGTCAAATAGTTCACATGCCTTGTCTATGATTCCACATTTTGCATACATGTCTAACAAGGCAGTTGCAACTACAACACCTAAAAAATATGAATATTTGAAAAAAAATTAATTTATATTTATTATTTTTTTTTGTAATATTGTAGCATGTATGTCTGATTTTCTGATTCATTTTTTTCTTAACATTGTTTTAACTTTAAGTTTTTCCTTTTGCAACATCATCATCACACAACAAAAGTGACAATGAGGGTAGAGAGGTTGAAGTTCAAAGTGAAAATGAATCATCTCAATTTGATGATCCTAAATTTCAAATAGGAGTAAAACTAAAAATGATAGGTGCCCTTCATGACTCCTTGAACAATGGGCCAAGGGCTCCTTTGATCCAAAATCATGTTTAAAACAATTTGCATCTAAGATAGCTATAAACCTTGGGGCAAATGGGGGCACTAGAAAATGGAAGTCCCACATGTGTGAATTTACATGGTTTGGAAGCATTACAAGAACTAATGCTCACTTTCTTCTTGTTCGAGGCAAAGGTGTAGATCTATGTAGTGTTGTGGAACGTAACTTGAAGTACAGGGTGTTAGCAAGAGACATTGTGTGGCTTCATAAGTGTTGTCATTGATGGAAACAAAGTCTATCCCACACATCCACAATACATAATATGTCTATACCAGAAGTCAGATTGAAGATTGTTTGGTCTAGTGAATAAAAATAGAGTACATACCAAGGTCTGACAATCAGGTCTGGATCTCTCAGATGGTGTAACTCTGTAAGTTGCAGACTTGGACAAGTCAAAAGGGGTATCATGACTGTTATATCCCAGAAATTTAGCCTCCAGTGATAAAGCATGAAAAAGATATGAGCATCTGAGTGTTGGGTTCCAGTCAGGCAGAGCGGACAGAGGAAGAACTGACTGACAGAGTATTAGACTTCAATCTGAATGTGCAAAAGGTGTTGATCAAGCAATTTGTGGCATTTTACATTGTTGGTCAACATGATTAATGGCTTCTATGCTTAAGCTTTTGATACACATCACAAATCAAGCAAGGATTCAGGCGAGAGATCAATAACTTGCAAATATCTTGAGTGTTCTTGTTTCTCACTAGAAAGTTGATGAAAATCCTTGATGCGGATATATATACCCAATGAATTCCAGCATGTAAGTGTGCGTGAAAAATATGTGAACAAAAGGAAGTGTGAAGAAGAGTAGAAGGAAGTGAAAAGATAGTACTCCAACCCCAGAATGTGACAAGGAGAGATACTACACCAAAGAAGAATGAAATGTGGTAGATCAGTATACTGAGCCTAACCGAAAGTTAACTCTTGTATATGTGGATGTTGTTCATTAGTTCAAAATCATTAGTACAATCTGTAAGCATTTGTAGGTAGTGAGTCTCTTGTAGGCAGTGGGCCTCTTGTGAGTAGTGTGCTTGAGTAGTGAGCCCTAATTGGCAAGTGTCAAATTTGTACTCCTTATTCTTTTAACAGAGAATACAATTTTGGGTTAGTCACCCTGTGGTTTTTCCCTTAACAGGGTTTCCACATAAAAATCATTGTGTTATGTGTTGATTTCAATCTCAGTTCTTATGTTTTTTCTTTGCTTCCATGTTTTAATAGAGCACTAAATGTTAAGATAAGAAAAGAAAGAAAGAAAGAGAAAAGTTACAAGATAACTGATTCACCCTCCCCCTCTCAGTTATCGATACCAAGTTCCTCTGAAAAGTCTAACATCTTGAGGAAGATTTGGGAATCTCAATGGATGAATATGGTATGAAAGAAAAACTACAATCTACCCCAGATGATCTTGAGAAATCTCACTCTGAGGTTAATAATTTGAGAGAGCGACTTAGGGAATTTGATGATTTCATCAATGATCTAAAAGAGAAACTTAGTATTTCTATAAACAAGAGAAAGGAATTACTTCAGAAACTAGCAATTCAGAATGAAGCCAATAATACTGATGAGGATCTAAATGAAAAAACCAAGCTATGTGAAAAATTTTCAAAAGAAGTCATTATAATGAGACATGAAATGGAATAAGGAGTTATGAAATTCACCCAAGAAATTGAAGAGAAAAGAAAGATTGAAGATGACCTAAAACAATCTTTTAAGGAGAAAATAGAGGACTGCCACAAAATGGACAGAATAATCAGACATCTTGAATCTAATCTTGAGGAAGCCAGATACAATGAAGAACAACTTGAGAACCAGATTGATTCTCTCAAACAAGATCTTCAATCTACAAATGAATACAAAGAAAAATTCAAAATAAGCTCGGTCCAACTTGAAGTTCTTCTTGAAAGCCAAAAGAGGGTAGATGATAAGCATGGCTTAGGATATGAGAAAGGCAAAATCTCTCGATCCAGTCAGAAGAACTCTAGATCATGAAATCAAAGAAACATGCCCAGAAGACCTCCGGTAAGGCAACCAAATGCCCAAAGATATCCATCTTTCAATGGATACTGCTTCAATTGCAACAATTTTGGTCATAAAACAACTCAGTGCAGGAAGAAAATGAATCACAATAATCCATCCTTCTCGGGACAATGTTTTATTTGCAAAAGGTATGGTCACAAATCTCATGAATGTAGAAATATGCAAATAAACAATTCATTCGATGGTAGATGCTTTGCATCTAATAGAATGGGACATATAGCTAATCAATACAGATCAAGAGGATATCAATCAAATAAGCAAAGAAATATTGTATGTTACAATTGTAATCAATCCGGTCATATTGCCAAATTCTACGGAAGCAGAAATCGGGATAGAAAAGATCTGGTGGAACATGATCAGAAACAAGATAATGGCAAAGTTAAAGTGAATGCGGATGAAGTTCAAAAGGAGATGAGTAAGATTTGGGTAAAAAAGAGTACAGTGAATATTAGGGATGAATCCACACTAGAATCTAGTGTTGATATTCCTTCTAGAAACTAAAAGGTAAGCTTTGGCTCAGGGGGAGCTACAGAGAAGATCCTTTTCCCCCAGCTAGCTAGTGAGTTCCTGAATTCGTCACATTGAGTCAGAATAAGAGGTTGTGGTTTAAAGGGTTTGAGGAGATTCACTTGAACATCATCCAATCAAAATTTGGCAAATCCGTATGTAGATTTGAGCAAGTTATGAGGAGATCCTATATCGACAGCTACCCGGTAAAGTAGAATTTGATAGATAGATCCGGTATGATCCAAAATTGAAATGATTTAATCTGTGGACCTATGAGATGTTTGAAAAGGGTGAAGATATGTTGTCAACCCTCATAGGCAATGATTTTAAGATCCGCACAGTGATTCAAGAAAATCTCTCTCAAATACAAGCTAATCAGATGACTTAAGTTGTGCATTTATTACAAAAGGAAATTAGGGTTTACGAAAGGATAAAAGGGGTTTTTCACTCATTATGTACACATTTGCACTCATGAAGAAGAAGAAAAGAAGAGCTCTACAAAGAAGACCCTACAATTCTCTTAAGTTCAACTGAATATCAAATTCAACTAGAGAATTGCTTCAATTTCTGCTTCAAACCCTAAAATTTGAAAAGGTACTTCCATTCTGAAAACTCTCTTTGGATCTTTGGCAAAAAATGGCTACTCCAATGGTTGTCAATATTTTTGATAGGCTGAGACCAAAATTGAAGAAACACCCTTACAAATCTCTAGAAGTTGATCCCTTGGGTGTATTTTCTAGTATTCCGCATGGAATCTTGCATGTAGAAGATATTAGGGTTTATATCCATGCAAACATTGAAGATTTTGGGGACTCAAAGTTGATCAAAATTTATCAGAAACAGCTAATAGATGGAAATTTTGAACTCAGACCTGAATTCAAGACTATCCGGGATAAACAATTTGAACATTGCAAACATTTTCCATCTTTTGTAGAAGATGACTGGCTCTGGTATGTTCTAAGTAGGATGCATGATAATTTTATGTGGCTAATGAGGCCATTCAAGATAACTAAAGATGCCATCAGGGCAGTGACAGGGACTACATTCATCAGGTGGGTCACCCACACTCAAATATGTGAAGAACCAAATGGTAACTAAAGCCACCAGATTAAAATTTCACAAAAAGGGCAATGACGATAGATGACATCACGGATCTGGATGTCAAGTTTGCTTTAATGATAATTGGCTACAAAATCTACCACTCAAGCAGGGAGAATTTTGTGACTGGTACAACAATCTATGCTCCATATCAAATGTTAAGGGGAAGTACAGATTATGATCTATGTGAGCTTCTACTAAATTAGATAATGGAGAACTTGTAGAAGATCAAAAAGGATAAGAAAAATTCCTTTAAATATGGTAGTCTAGTTCTGTGTCTATTTTTCTATTATATGAATGAGCTACCTGGATCAAATGGTTGGGTCTGGCAAAATGATAAACCCATTGCAATTCATATCAAAAATTACATGTATGGACTTGGTGATGCTCAAGCACAAAACACAGCCCTCTGGGGTTACTTTAAGAATTTCCAAAGCATGATGCATGCCAGATAAAGAATACCACAAACAATAGTTGATAAATACAAAGATACAGCCTATTTCATGGTTGACACTGATCAATGCCTATAATCTATGAGGTTGATGAAAAAATTTTAGAGCTACACATTCAACATCTATTGAGCCAACCTAAGGACACTAAAGCAGATAGGTTTGGAACCTTTGAAGAGCTAAGTATAAAGATACATGTTGAGTTAAGACAACCTAAGATGAAGAGAAAAGTAAGAAAGGAAGTTGAAGAAATTGCCAAAATATTTGGCTTATCAAAGGAGGTTATAGATGCTAACAGAGAGAAAATGGAGAAGGTAGGGAAAGAAAAGCAAGAAGCAAAGAAAGAAAGTGCTCCTGTGTAAACCTCCTCTTAGACTAGATCCTCCAAAAGCTCTACTCCTATCACCTCTAAAAGCTTAAAATCTACCAAACTAGAGATCAAGTCATTAGTAAAAGGAGAAAAGAGGATAAAGACCAAAGCCACAAGGACATCTACAAACCATAAGGATGATGAAGAAATAGAATCAGATGAAGAAATCAAGAAAATGAAGAAGAAGAGAACATCCGGAAAGTTCTCTGCTAGAAGAAATGAGGAAGAGAAGGTAGAGGAATTTGTTGAAAAGCCCACTCTTTCTATTGATGACATCATCAAGGAAATTACTATGGATGGGAACCTGCAGCCAATGATAGGGCTCTATGATGAATACAATGATGGTACAAGAGAATTCTAGAGGAAGCTACTGTAAGGTATTTGACTATCTATAACAAAGCATTCATTGAAACAATTTCATTAATTCCAAAATACCTAGAAAAAGTATTTGGACAAAGAAAGGTGAATGCAAAGGCTAAAGACTTAGAAATCCAAGAGCAAATAATGATACAACTTTACCCTTCTATCACTCCAAAACAAATGGACATGATTTTCAAGGATTATAAGGATGAGTTCCAAAGTAAGGCGACAATGAATAAACTCATGCTTGGAGAAACAGACCAAGTAGTAAGTGAAACAAAAGATATCCTCTAGAATGCCTTGAAGAGATTCAATCTTCCTATTGTAGAGGAAATAGATGAAGAACCTTCTACCATGAATGTTGAAGGATTAAATGATATCAATGAAGAACCTTCTAACAAGGATGTTGAAGGACTAAAGAAAATAAATGAAGAAATCTCTGAGGACTTAGACTCCTCTATTCCAACAAAAGAAATTCATGAAGCAACAAACATAGGTGATATCTCTCCTCCGGATCCCACTGCAACCATGCCAAACTTTCTAGACACTAAATCTGAAGGGGAAGGTGGAAAAGAAGGAAAGAATAGTCAAGAAAAAGAGGATAAGGGAAAAGAGGAAGAACAAGCAGAAAAGATTAATGTTAACTTACCAAAACTAGTCAGTCTGGATGACCCCAAAAGGAAGGAAGTAGAATTAGTAAGAACACCATAGAGACAGTATAGAACTTCCTGGACAAAGAAATAATTGAGCTAGATGAACCTAAGTTATTTCAAGGGCCATTGAATTTTGACTCTCTCTCCCCAGTTTAGATAATGAAAATAGCATCTTTTACTCAAGCTAAAGCAAAAGAGAAACTTCTAAAATCTCATATGGAGGACTGTGAGCTGTTGGAGATTACATCTGGGATGTTGGAGAAGATTATGCTAAACTATCAAAAGGATCCTTCTACCTCTCCATCTGATAATCTGAAAAACTTAGTCAATTCCTGTTAACACTCATTTTGAATCCTTAGAGAAATCTAGATAAACTAAGGTCCAAAAGGAGTTCTTAGGAAAGAGGTTCAGTCAAGTACAAGGGATAATTACTAATGATAGAAGAACCTTGGGCATTTGCATAAAGATCCTTGAAAATTCTCTTAAATATTGTGGAGACATTTACAAATTTCGTTTAACTTGGCCCAAAGTGACAGAGGACATTGAAAAGAAAGTGAAAGAACAAGAAGGAAAATTGTCAAGTGTATCTCTGAATTTTGATCCCCTTACTACCTCTCTGGTGAATCATGAATGCCAAGTTATTGCTATAATAAATGAAATTAAAGAACTGGTTAAGGAGAAAAATAACATAATGGATAGAATGAGTGAGCTCAGAGGGATAATCATCCCTAAGTTAGAGGCAATGCATGATGCCTTGACAGAGGCACAAAATACAATCCAGACTAGTGATCTAATAGACTTAAGGAGAGTAGAAGCATATGTGTTTTTATTAAGTGGACACATCTCCATTTTGTATAGAATGAAGAGGAGTTGGGCCATAGAAATCATCCAGTTGAAGACAACCTTTGCGGATATACTTAAGTATATATAAGTATAACATATGATTTGTACATACTTATGCGGCCATGTATAGAACAATTTTTTTTGCAAAATTTTGGCATACGGATTCCACCCTTTGCCATTGATGCGAAAGGGGGAGTGAAGAATAGTGAAAAATGAGGAATTCAACAAAGGGGGAGCTCTAGTAAACTAGTAAAGAGATAGAACATTAGCAAAGGGGGAGTTACTGCGACACTTAGCCATTTTTCACTAAGTTTTGCCATCAATGCCAAAGGGGGAGATTGTTAGCAAGAGACACTGTGTGGCTTCATAAGTGTTGTCATTGATGGAAACAAAGTCTATCCCACACATCTGCAGTACATAATATGTCTTTACCAAAAGTTAGATTGAAGATTGTTTGGTCTGGTGAATAAGAACAGAGTATGTAACAAGGTCTGACAATCAGGTCTGGATCTGTTAGATGGTGTAACTCAGTAACGTGTAGACTTGGACAAGTCAAGAGGGGTATCATGACTATTATATCCCAAAAATTTAGCCTCTGGTGATAAAGCATGAAAAAGATATGAGCATCTGAGTGTTGGGTTCTAGTTAGGTAGAGCAGACAGAGGAAGAACTGACTGGCAGAGTATCAAACTTCAATCCGGATGTGCAAAAGGTGTTGAACAAGCAATTTGTGGCATTTTACATTGTGGTCGACATGATTAATGGCTTCTGTGCTTAAGATTTTGATATGCATCACAAATCAAGCATGGATTCAGCTGACAGATCAATAACTTGCAAATATTTTGACTGTTGCCAACTAGAAAGTTGATGAAAATCCTTGATGCGGATATATATACCCGATGGATTCTAGCATGTGTGAAAAATATGTGAACAAAAGGAAGTATGAAGAAGAGAAGAAAGAAGTGAAAAGATAGTACTCCAAGCCTAGAATGTGATAAGGACAGATACTACACCGAGGAAGAATGAAATGTGCTAGATTAGTATACTGAGCCTAACCAGAACTTAACTCTTGCATATGTGGATGTTGTTCATCAGTTCAAACTCATTAGTACAATCTATAAGCATTTGTAGATAGTGAGTCTCTTGTAGGTAGTGGCCCTCTTGTAAGCAGTGTGCTCAGGTAGTGAGCCCTAATTGGCAAGTGCCAAATTTGTACTCCTTATTCTTTTAACAGAGAATACAATCTTGGGTCAGTCACCCCGTTGTTTTTCCCTTAATAGGGTTTCCATGTAAAAATCATTGTGTTATTTGTTGATTTCATTCTCAGTTCTTATGGTTGTCTTTGCTTCCATGTTTTAATAGAGCACTAAATGTTAAGATAAGAAAAGAAAGAAAGAAAGAGAAATGTTAAAAGTTACAAGATAACTAATTCTATACTCCATGTTTGAGCCTCCAATATGAAGATTTGAGAGAGTTCTATTCACTAGAGTAAGAACTATTTTTCTGTGCATTCAATGGTGATAGGGAGAAAGTATTTTTCTCCACATTCCTCTGTATTGAAGTATTATGGTATGTGGTTCTAGAGTTAAGTTTGGGACGATGTTATGTGCCTTCGACTCAAATGGTTCATTATTTGGTGGTCGGCAAGCAATCTTTTCTTTATGACAATGTATGACAGTGTTGTTTAAGTGCTCCAGTTTGAAGAATCTTCTTGACAAAGTGGTTAGAGGTTGTGCAGATGTTCCTGGTGATTACAATGTACTTGTGGATGTCTCTTGATCGTGTTCCTACCTTCTGATTGGTCCGTGAAGAGTAATTTGGATCATGAATGAAGATTGTTCCTAAAAGACTTAGTGTTAACTCCAAGTCTTGGCCAACCTAGTTGTTTTCACTACTTGTATAAATGCATTGAAGATTGTGGAAGCATGCTGTGGTGTGGAAGATTGCATTTGAGTCCTAGCTAAAGCATAATGTGACCCACATACATCTTTTCCTTAGCTAATTTTCTTTAGGTCCAAACCTATTTTTATGTATGTTTGTAATGTTGACCTTGGAGATTGTTCCAATGGTTGGTGAATGTAATTCCAACCTTGATGTACATTCCAAGGTTGATGAATTGTATAAATACTTGTAATGAAATTGTGAAAAAGGTATTGATTGTGAAGATGCAAAGATTGTGTGAAGTGTAAAGACAGAGCAGGGTAGAGGAAATGCTTTGTGCATCAATGGAACTAAATCCTAGCATGGAGTAGAGGCTATTATCTTAGTTCAAAAATCCTTGGTAGTGAGGCCTAAATTTTGTAGTGAGCATTTTGGGCAGTGAGCCCTAAGGCAGTGAGCCTCTAATTTTTGGTATTGCTATAACATATTGTTTTGTGAGCTAACTCTCACCATGGTTTTTCCCTTATAGGGTTTTCTGTGTGAAAAATATGGTGTCTCATGTGTTGAATGTGTGATTGTGCTTAAGTTTCCAATTTCATGCTTTCATGGTTAAATCATAATAGCAGTGATTAATTGATTGATGTGTTGATATCTATAAGAAGTTAAGTTTTTGGTGACAACTGATTCACCCCCCTCTCAATTGTCTTGTACATTTCAACAATTGGTATCAGAGCAAGGTTCCTCAAAAGAAAGTCCAATAGCTTGAGGAAGATCCAAGATGTTGCACAAGAAGGATGCTCTACAGTTTAATGGAATGGATTATGCTCTTTGGAAGTTACAAATGAAAAGCCATCTCATTTGTCTTGGTTATAGTGTTAGGAAGATGACAGAACCAAAATATACCATTCCTTAGAATGGTCCATCAAGTGACGATGAAATCAAACAATATGAGTTAAATGGAAAAGCTAGAGATGCTCTGTTAAGTGCCTTGTCCAACATTGAGTTAGTCAAAGTCATGGATCTGCAAGCAGCTCATGAAACCTAGGAAAAGTTGAAGAATTTATATGAAGGAGATGATTCTGTAAAAGGTGCCAAATTATAGAACCTAAAAGCTAAGTATGAAGGTCTGAAAATGAGTGAATATGTGAACATAACAATCTTCTTACAAAAAGTTGATGAAATTGTCAATGGAATCAGAGGTCTTGGAGGAACTATTGATGATAAAGAGGTTGTGTTGAAGATTTTTAGGTCATTGCCTAAATCCTATAGTCACAAAGTATCTGCAATTTAAGAAATCATGACTATGAAAGATGTTTCAAAAGATCAGTTGCTTTGAAATCTTATAGGCTTTGAGATGAGAGATTTTGGTGATACCCTACCTAAAACAAAGTCTGCTTTCAAAGCGAGCACTTCAGAGAAGACTTCAAGAACTAAGAAGTATGTTGTGGAATCTAATGATGACCTTGAGGAGACTAAAGCCAACTTTGCAAACAAAATGCAAAGAGGTACCAGTAAGTACAAAGACAAATTACCATTCAAATGCTTTTAATGTGGTACGATCAGTCACTATGCTTCTAGGTGTTTAAAGAATTTGAAAGTAAACCTAGGATTGTAAAGAAATGTTATATTGTAAGAGATCTAGATGATGATGGTGTAACAAATGATATGTCTGATGATTCTAGTACTAGTGCAAATGAATGCTTGTTTATTGCTATTAAGGAAGAACCTGTATCTACTAATCCTTCTAGTTGTGTGAAGGAAGGAAAACTAGTGGAAGAAAGTGCTTTGTCTATTTAGGTGGAGAAAGATAAGGATGAATGGATTATTGATAGTGGATACTCACATCACATGACCAGTGATAAAAGTAAGTTTGTAAGTCTAGAAAAATATGATGGAGGTTTGGTTAGGTTTGGAGATAATGCAGCTAGTAAGTTTTGTGGAAAAGGATCTATTTCTTTTGATACATATGATGTCATATATGTGAAGGGTTTAAAGCATAATATTTTGAGTGTTGGTTAGATGTGTGACAAAGGTTATGATATGAGGTTTAAGGATGATGGATGCAAGATCATGGAAAGCTCTAAAATAGTGATTGCAACTGGAAAGAAGACTAGAGGTAATATTTATCAATTAAGAGGAACTAATGATTACTATTTGTTGGCTCAGATAGATGAGAGTTGGTTGTGGTATAGAAGGATGTGTCATATCAATTTTGACAACTTGGTGAAGATAAGTTCAATACAGGCTGTGAGAGATTTGCCTAAGCTTGTAAAGCTTGTTAATACTATTTGCAAGGAATATCACTTGGGAAAGCAAACAAGAACAAGTTTCAAAAGCAAAGAACAATTTTCTACCAGATTGCTAGAGCTAGTGCACACAGATTTGTGTTGTCTTATAAGGATAATAAGTCTACAAGGAGATAGGTACTTTATGTTGCTTATTGATGATGATTCTAGAATTACCTGGGTCACTTTTCTAAAAGATAAATCAGAAGACCTAGAAAAGTTCAAATCCTTTAAGGCAATGGTTGAGAATGAGATAGACTTGAGAATCAGGTGCTTGAGGTCTGATAGAGGAGGTTAATTCACATTAAATGAATTCAATATTTTATGTGAAGAGTAAAGGATAATTTCTACCTATGAAAATGAGACCCTAAATTGATGCAAATTTAACCTAAGATGCACCCAATCTCAAGTCCAAGGGACCTCAAGATTGGAGTAAATCACTACTATACTTCTATACTTAATTATACAACCTATCTATGCAAACTAGTGATGATATGTCCTAATAGATATATCATGCCAAATTAACTAACTAGAATTGCACTAATTCTATGTATGTGAGCACTCAAATCAACATTATAACTTTGCATAAAATGACTTGTTCCAAATGGGAGGTAGAGGCCTCAATTTATAGATTTTTGGAGATGAGATTGGAGGGCTAGGACCAATTTGGAAGATCAATGGTGGACATTTCTTGAGAATCCTCAAGAAAGGAGAAATGGACAAATGGCATGTTTGAATTGGATGAGAAAGTTGCACCAAGATTCAAGGGATGATCAATGGATGAAAATGCAAGTTTGAATGGATTGATGGCTACGATTGAGTAGGTGTATGACATGTAAAGACTCATTTATGAAAAGGTAAGGCTTGGACTTTGTGAGAAATTTTTAATTCCATGAAGAGGACAAGTTGAATTTAATAGCAGAGGAATAGTGTTCAAATACTACCACATGGAATTTTAAATTGGACTGAATAGTGACACATGGAGTGGGGTGGAAGAAATAGGACAAATGTACCCATTTTGGAAGATTTACCCATGCTTCCAAAGTACCACTTTTCATGTACATGTGTGTACATTGGATGACAAGTGGATTTCCAGAAACATGGGGGTTTGTAATGATGAGTTAACTAAAATTAATTCATGTGCACATGGATTAGAAGAAAATAATCATGATTACAAAAAATAATCAAAAGTGCACAAAATAGGGAATTAAATAAACATGGTAATTTATTTAATTTTTGGAATGAACTATAGTAAAAAAAATTTAATTTTCAAACTATAGTAGAGGAATTTGATTTTATGATAGGATAAAGGTGCAAAATAAATTAATTAAATAGTTAATAATTAGATTAGATGAAGTGATGTGGGTAGATTAGGGTTGAATGTGTGTGTGAATGAATTTGGTTGTGACCATTTTTAGGTGTTTACATTTTGCCCCACTTTTATATGGTGTCACGGCTGTCGTGGGTAGCAGGTTGATGGGATATCAAAGAATATATATTTTTTTATAGATATGCCCCAATGATTGAGTGGAAGGGGAATAGGTGGTGAGGTGATAAACCCTTGGAGAGATCATCAGAAAAATAAATGTTTGCGGTGATATCTCGAAAAAGGGGGAAAAAATGGTTGGAAAGGGTGTAAAAGGTGGTCCTGAGACTAAAGAATGAGGAAGGAATGAAAGAAATGTGGAAAAAATGAAAAACAAAAAGAGGTAAGTAGATGGAAAAAGTTGAAAAAGCAATTGGTGGAGAAAAAAGAGGAGAAAAGGATTAAAAGTGGGCTTAAAAAGATTAAAAAAAAAAGTGAAAAAAAAGAAAGTGGAGGGGGGTTAAAAAGTGAAAAAGGAGCTAGAAAAGCTCATTTCACTTTTTGTAATTTTGGAGGTGGAAGGGGAAAGAGGAAGAGGAGCAATGACTAGTATTCCTTGAGAGGAACACTGAGTGGAGTGAGTGAGGGAATATTTGTGCCTGGTAGCGACAGGCAATGGTGAGTGGTTTTTTTTTTTTTTTAGGTTAGTGCCATCAAGGCGATGGCTCCCATTTTGTATATAAGAGAGAAAATAGAATAACGACTGGCCACTATAATAGGTCAACAACTATATATTAAGCAAGGCCAAAATTGGTGAGCTATTACATATAAACCAGATAGCTATTGTAGTTACATTATATCATGCATGATGGCCATAATGCCCTCAACACATTCATTTAGACATGCTATTTGCTCAGTAGAAAAAACATTATCCAGCCCTTGAGTTTGGTTCAGATAGTGTCCCATTTTCTTGCACTCGATCCTAGCTCTGTAGGCTACCAGCATCCTCTCTGCCATTCTCCCATTTTTGCCACCTTTCAGAGCATATGCACCATGAAGTATGCTTTCTACCTACGAAGGACTAGCCGAGGGCATGACGATCATTGCTACAACATGCTTGACGGTCATGACTGCAACATGCTTGATTTTATTGATCAGTCTAGGGCCCCAAGCAATGCCCTAGGCACTTCCTCCCATAACCATGGAGATGTATGAGAAGAAGACCTGATATACAACACCATCATGGACGTGGCCTCCACTCCACAGGCTAGTGCCTATCATTTTAAGAATGGCCTCTCTTTTGGCTTCATTGAACAGATTGAACAACATACCCACCTACTTTCCTTGCATTCCTCCAAACACCTGCACTCAACTCCCATAGCCTGAGCCATCTCTTTTTCCTTTCAAACTTATCTTGGGGGGTTATAAATAATCATATTCGAGCCCCTCTTCCCCAATGAGCTCTCTATGTGTTTGTCATTCTATAGATTGGGATATCCAACACTCGAGATTTGCATCCTTTATCATCAGACATCTGATGGACATGGAAGAACTTACCATCTTTTTGTAAACTTCAATCTCTACATGCAATCTTTGTATGGATTATTAGTATCTAGATCCTCACTTACCTTCCAACAAAAGGACTAACTACGATGCCACCTCCGCTAGAAGGACACTTACTATTTAGAGAAGGCGTTCTAGGCTATGAACTCCACCATATAGGTTCTGAGCGTTCATGCCCACGCTTACTATTCCTTGCTCCATTTGGGTATGCCACTTCATGATAGATGGTCAAAATTTTAGATTTGGTATATCTTCAACACAAGGTTGGTACCCTATGGGCCATCTTATCAAATTTAATAAGAGTCCCTTTTTAGAATTTCATGTAGCTCCTTTGGAAGAGAGATATCCTCAAACAATACTCCATTGGGATCCAACTTGGCCGCCACCCCCAGGTTGGCTAGCGCATTAGCTGCCAAGATGGCCTTTTAGAACATGTGTTGGATAAAAAAGTTGTCAAGGCTCTCCAATAAAACTCTGATTTTATCTACCCACTTTTGGAGCTTCTAGTTTTGGATTCTTTTGTTCTGGACAACATTGATATAGATTAATGATTCTCCTTCAATATCTATTGTCTTGATACCTTTTTCTATGCAGAGATTCAATCCATTTTCTAAAGCCTCCATTTCTGCCTTGTTATTTGTGGTAGTTACCATAGACTTGGACCTTTCCCATGCACATTTTCCAATCTCATCTCTCATTATGCAACCAATTCCAGTAGGACCCAGATTTCCTTTCAATGCATCATCGAAATTGAGCTTAAGGCAACTTGGAGGTGGCGAGATCCATCTAGCTTCTATTCTATTTCTTTTATTTGTTGATGCATCTGGCCTTTAAGGTTTTAGATTTGGCCATTTCTTCTGGAGCTCGTCATCCCACCAAGTGACCTAGGATCTTTTAGATTTACCTTTCTTGGAATTTGCTACTTCACATCTGCCAACTTAAATTTTCCTACAAATTTCCTTTGTCGGCAAGCTAGATTCCTTGAAGACTCTATGGCTCCTTTCCTTCCAAATTTTCCAAACTACCATAGATGGAGTGATTGTCCATATGTCTACCCAGAACAAGTTCCTTTTCTTTGAGGGCTAGCTAGGAGAAAATTTTAGTAAATCATCTTGTCTAGGAGTCATCCATCCTAAAGACTAGAAGATCCAATCCCAACAATGCGAGGTGAAGGAGCATGTTAGAAAGAGATGATTCGTTGTTTCTCCATTGCTCCATAAAAGGGGACATCTGTGAGGACCTTGAATCCCAATAGAAGACAATTTGTCACTTGTAAGGATCCTTTGGTGGAGAGTTGTCCAAATGAAAGTGCCTACCTTCAGAAAAATGGATGTCTTCCAGCATAAATTTGTTGGCCACCCTTTGTTGGAACTAATAGTTGATTGAATCTTCTATCCAAGTTTCATTGTATATTTGCCCATCTTCAATCTAGCCCAAATAATCTCATCCTCTGCTTCAGAGTGTAGAATTATCCTTGAATCCAGAATCCTTCTTAACTTTGCCTCATCTTCTCCTAGGATGTCTAGGCATTACCATTGTATCCACTCTATCTTCCTAGAGGAGTCCAAAGCTGGGTGATCAAAAAAAGAAAGTACAGGGGCGTTAAAAAGTGAAAAAGGAGCTAGGGCCATTTCACTTTTTTTTGTGATTTTGGAGGTGGAAGTGGAAAGAGGAAGAGGAACAATGGTGGGAATTCCTTGATAGGAGCACCGAGCGGAGTGGGTGAGGGAATATTTGTGACTAGTAGTGATAGGCGAACCGGTGAGTGATTTTTACCCATGCTTGGTATTTTGGTTTTATTTGGCATAATGGGTGTATTTTATTTTTTTGGAAAATAAAATGTGAAAGTGGGTTATTTAATGTTTTGAAATTTTTTTATTTTTTGAATTATTTTGAATTTTTTTTGTTTTGATGAGTTTTTAGGGTTTTGAGATTTTGATGGGTTTTTGGGTTTTGTGAAAATTGTGATTATTTTTTGTGGGTTTTTAAAAATTTGTTTATGTGTTGTGGTTTTTTGATTTAGCAGGGATTTTTGAAAAGTTTTTATATTTATTGGGTGTGGTTTGTGAATTTTTTTATTGTTCTTTAAGGATTTTTTAATTTTTTAAAAAAATTTTAATGATTTTTAATTTTTTAAAAAAATTTCTAATGATTTGGGTGATGGGGCGAAGGGGAAGGGTGGGGGATGTTTGTTTGGGATGGGATGTAATAGGCAAGGTTGGTCAGGCTAGGGAGGGGGCGGGGGGGCTTTGCTCAGGCCACAAAGTCAAAGAGGGGGGTTTGGAAAATGTGCCAAGGGGTAGAGTAGGTGGACAATGATGAGGTAGGATGACATGATGATATGTTTGGGTGAGTGTAGGAAGATAGAGGATTCTTTAGTCTTGGGAGAGATGATCGCCCACATTCAGGCTTTGGGAGGAACTAGACTGGGCCAATAGGTTTGTGCTAGGGGTGCTTAGACTAGTTCACATTGTGAATATGCCACAGATTCATGTGGATAGAACGATGATGATAGCAGTTGTGGAGTGATATCAGTGAGAATAACCTCCTGCAACAATATAATGAAAATACAACAATATAGCAAAATAGCAAAACTCAGAAGAATTTATTAATCGTAGGCCACTTTGAGGGGGCAACCTCCTTTGAGCAAGCTCAATTACAATAAATTCGTGGGTGCCTTCATAGGCCTGAACACATACTTAAATACTAAGTCTAACTAAACAACCATTACTCCCAATGAATGTGGGATAAAACCAAATACTCACAGGACGACTTACAAAGCATATGCATCCAACAACAACATACTAATATAGTAAAGAGAAGGGTGAAACATGGGTTCTTAACATCCCCTCCCCCATAGAAAAGCTTTGTCCTCAAAGCGTAAGATGTGGAAATTGATGCTGAATCTGCAGGAGTGGTTCCCAGGTAGCATCCTCTTGTTGCATTCCATGACACTAGATTAAGACCTCGGTGATGGATCAAGAGTGAAGCTGGCAGGTGCGCCTGTCGAGGATTGCCTCCGGCTCCAAAATGATGGATCCTTCATTATCCAGTTTAGGTAAAATAGTGTGTACTCTGATGTTGGAGCCAAGAACTTGTTTGAGGCAAGAGAC
This sequence comes from Cunninghamia lanceolata, assembly GCA_027924645.1. NCBI lineage: Eukaryota > Viridiplantae > Streptophyta > Pinopsida > Cupressales > Cupressaceae > Cunninghamia > Cunninghamia lanceolata. The sequence goes on along the minus strand of BSBN01000130.1, from coordinate 16,441,744 downwards.
ATGAAAGACTGGATGAACACGGGAAGGAGGAAGCTCTAATTTATAAGCAATTGACCCAATCTTCTGAAGAACCTTATATGGCCCATACAACTTGGGACCCAGCTTTTGACGCCCTTTGAGTTTCAGGGAGGATTGCTTGTAGGGCTGTAGACAAAGAAAAACCATATCACCTACATGAAAAGTGCACTCAGAGCAGTGTTGATCAGCGTGTTGTTTCATGCGATTTCGTGCCAGGTGAAGGTTGTCCTGCAAACTGCGAAGGAGATGATCTCGGGTTCGAAGAACCATGTCAACTGCCTGAATTGGTGAACTGTTGGGGTGGTATGGAAAGAGCAATGGCGGTGCTTGACCATAGACCGCTTCATATGGAGTCATTTTAGATGTAGTGTGGTAGGAGGTATTGTACCACCATTCAGCGAGAGGGAGCCACTTTGCCCACTGATGCTGTTGTTCAGAGGTGAAACAATGAAGATAAGTTTCCAAACATTTGTTGAGAACTTCAGTCTGACCATCTGTTTGTGGGTGATACCCAGAACTCATCCTCAGTTTGGTGCCAGTGTGGCAAAAGAGTTCGGTCCAAAAATGACTAGTGAAAGTGGCATCACGATCAGAGACAATGGAAGAAGGGATGCCATGAAGACGGAAGATCTGGTCCAAGAACATCTGTGCAATGGAGGAGGTGGTATACGGATGGCTGAGGGCACAAAAATGACTATATTTGGAGAGGTGATCAACCACAACTAAGATCACTGTCTTCCCTCCTGATTTAGGGAGCCCCTCAATGAAATCCATAGAAATATCTGTCCAAATCCTTGTAAGGATGGGCAAGGGTTTGAGCAATCCAGGAAGGAGTGTCATTTCACCCTTGTGGCATTGACAGGTATCACATTCAGCCACCATTTGTTGAATGGCCCTTTTCATTCCCTTCCAAAAGAAGTTACGCCGTGCCCGCTCATAAGTTTTGAGGAACCTAGAGTGCCCTACCGATGGAGAAGCATGGAGTTCATAGAAGACAACCTATTGAAGATCCATGTTCTGGGGAAGCACCAAATGACCCTTGTATCTCAGAGAAGCACCATCCCAAGAGTAATGCAGTACAGCAGAAGGGGTATTGGCCAACTATTAGATGATTTGAGATAATGAAGAGTCCTGGACATAGCTTTGCTGGACAGATTCCAGCCAATTTGGAACAGGCATAGAAATAGTGGAAAGAGAAGCTTGGTCATCAAATGTGCAAGAAAGAGCATCCGCCACAATATTGTCCTTGCCTCTCTTGTAAGTGATTTCATAGTCATAACCCATGAGTTTGCTAACCCATTTCTGTTGTACTGGGGAGGAGACCCATTATTCAAGGAAATATTTCAAACTCTGGTGATCAGTCTTGATGCAGAAATGAGTCCCTAATACGTATGGCTGCCACTTCTGGACTGCATGCAAAATAGCCATCATTTCCTTCTCATATGTAGAGAGGACTAAATTCTTCCCTGAAAGGGCTTTGCTAGTGAACGCAATGGGATGTTCATCTTGAAGAAGAACAGCACCAAGTCCATTGCCGCAAGCATCGCTCTCAATAGTGAAGGTCTTGGAAAAATTTGGCATAGCTAGAACAGGTGTAGTACACTTGGCTTGTTTTAATTTTTCAAACGCACACTCAGCAGTAGGCATCCAAATAAAAGCATCCTTTTTCAATAGAGCTGTTAATGGAGCTGCAATCTTCCCGTAATCATTGACAAACTTGCGGTAGTAACCAGTCAGTCCCAAAAAACCATGGAGGCTCTTGAGTGTCTGAGGATGCGGCCAGTGTCGCATGGCATCAATTTTGGTAGGATCCATGCGAACCCCTTGGGCGGAAACAATATGCCCAAGATACTCCACTTCTGCCTGTCCAAAAACACATTTAGACTGGTTTGCATAGAGATGATGAGTAGAGAGAAGTTGCAGTACAAGATCCAGATGCTAGAGATGCTGAGCCCATGTTGTGCTATAGATGAGGATATCATCAAAGAAAACCAGAATGAATTTCCGCAAGTAGGGCCAGAATATTTTATTCATCAATGCTTGAAATGTGGAAGGAGCATTAGTGAGGCCAAAGGGCATGACCAAAAACTCATAGTGGCCATCATGCGTGCAGAAAGCCATTTTAGGGATATCATCCTCATGAACCCGAATTTGGTGATACCCAGAATGAAGTTCCAACATGGAGAAAAAATGAGCACCATGAAGCTCATCAAGAAGCTCATCAACAATAGGAATCAGAAACTTATCTTTGATTGTAAGGTGATTAAGTGCTCGGAAGTCAATGCAGAGGTGCCATGACCCATCTTTTTTTCAGACAAGGAGAACTGGTGAAGAAAAAGAACTGGTACTAGGGCGAATAACACCCTGCTTGAGTAAGTCTCAAATGAGCATCTCAATCTCTATCTTTTGGTGAAAGGGGTAGCGGTAGGGCCTGATGTTGGGAGGAACACTACCAGGAAGGAGCTAAATATGATGGTCCTCTAGACGTGAAGGTGGCAAGCCCACGGGTTCCGCAAAAACACAGCCATATCTATCCAAAAGAGGTTGTAGATCCAAAGGACTAGTAGTGACCACAGATGGTTGTATCTAAATGGAGTGGAGCTGAGCGATGACACCATGTGAATTCTTCTTAAGGAGCTTTTCCATGCAATGTGAATTGATGATGCTGAGAGACCCTGGTTGTAAGTCCTTCAATGTGTGTTGTTGCCCATTGTCAGAAAACTGCATCCAAAGTTCAGCAAAATCCCATAAGATGGGGCCAAGTGTGCGTAACCATTGAGTGGCCAAAATGACATCACATCCACCTAAGGGCAAGGCAAACATGTCAGAGCGTAGGTTATAATCTCCAATAGAGAGACGTACATTTCGACACTTCCCTTTGCAAGGAAAGGTCCCCCCATTGGCAATCATGACTTCAAAGTTGGAGCAAGGATGAATAAAACAATCAACCTGTGTGGCGATCTGAGGGTCAATGAAGTTATGAGTGCTACCAGAATCAATGAGTAAGGTCAGAGGGAGCTTCTTGAAGTAACCCTTGACCTGTATGGTTTGTGGGGTGGTGACGCCTGCTAAAGCCTGGAGAGAGATCTCTGGGTGGTCTTCGTGAGAAGGAGAGTCAACATGCGGCTATTGAATGTCGACTTGATCATCTATTGTATCCTGAGCATCGTCAGAAACGTCAGGTGCCGGCAGGGAATCCACATCCAAGAGATAGAGCTTTTGTTGAACACATCTATGTCCCCAAGTGAATTTCTCATCACAATTGTAACAAAGCCCTTTTTCGCGACGTGCCCACATCTCAGCTTTCGACAAATGCTTGATAGGCATTGTTCGAGGAGCTGGTGTGATTGGAGGTCGTTGGGGACCCATATTTCAGAATGGACCAAAAGTGGATTTGGAGTGTTGTTGAGCTGTGATCTTGTCCTCTGCCAACTTAGCCAACCCTAGGGCTTCCATCATTGTGCTAGGATGGAACATCTTAACCTCAAAGCGAATTGCATCCTTCAGACCGCTGACAAAACAACTCCGAAAAAAATCATCAGACAATCCTTCGGTGTGATTGGCCAGTTCTCAAATTTAGTCTGATATTCTCGCACAATACCAGTTTGGCAAAGTTTAGTGAGTGCACCGGTGAAGTCATCAAAAGAACTAGGGCCAAATCGTTGCAAAAGGAGTGAGCAAAAATCTGTCCATTTTAGCTCTTCATGAGCCTTGATGTACCAACGAAACCATTGAAGAGCTTCATGTTCCAAATGAAAGGATGCAAGTGGGACTTTGTTGTCATCAAAAGTAGTATGTAGGCTGAAATATTGTTCGGTCCGGTATATCCATCCAGTCGGATCATCACCATTGAAGCGAGGAAAATCAAGCTTTGGCCCATGAAAATGGCTAGTAGAAGAGGACCCAATGGCTACAGAAGAGGACCTATTGTTCATGGCTGAATGCTGAAGATTGAGACCAAGAATTTTTTCATCCAGATGTTGGAGTTTGGTCTTCAGCGCTGCAAGTTCATTCTCCATGTTTTTTTCTCCTGTACGTGTGACAACCATAACTAGGATTTTTTTTTTAAATAATTTTTTTTTAAAAGTAAATTTTTTTTTGGGAATGGGTAGAAAAACAGAAACAAAAACTTTTTTAGTAAGGGAAAATTGGGATTTGGGAAAAACATAGATGGGTAATGGGGGATTGACTAGGGTTTGGGCACTTTCTGAGGGATGGGGAAGTAGAAAAATTGGGATTTCAGAAATGGGTGAAAGAATGAGAAAATTTGTCGAAGAGGGACAAACGAGCAGAAATGGGAAAGGAACACTGTGGCCAAATTTGAAGGCATTTGGGTGAAAATCAAAGAAGTTATGGCAAACCCTAAAAATAGAGAAATTGAGGATTTTGGGCTTCGATAAGGAAAATTTGGAATATGGTCCTCAAGGAAGGAATTATGCAGACTGAAATGTCAGGGGTTCTGGTGAATTTTTAGAGGAAATGGAGTGAAAACAAGGAAGATATGGTGAAAAACCAAAAAAAATTTACTTTTTTTTTTCTATTTTCTGGAAATGAACAGAAATAGGATCTGTCTGCAACAAGCTCTGTTTTCTATTTTCTAAAAATGAATGAAAACAGGATTTGTCTGCAACAAGCTCTATTTTCTATTTTCTAGAAATGAATGGCAATAGGATCTTCAAATGAGCGGCAACAGGACCTGCAAATGAACGGCAACAGGATCTGTAAAAAGCTCTACAACAGGATCTGCAACAAGCTCTGCAATAATGGAACCAAGTTCAGCTTCCTAAAAGTTCAGGGGATTCACTCAGATACCAATACTGTCTAACGACTTGCATATTGGGGTAGTACCCCTCACTCCATGGCTCAGGTAAAACTAATAACCGCTTTGCCACAAACGACAACTCTTGGTTTACCTCACGGATGGAAACTAGTCAATTAGGTAGGGGGTGCCCTTTTTGCTGGCAGGTCCTCTTAATGGGCTAGCTACTTTGGGGTTCCTTTGGTACTCCTCACAATGAGTTTTAGGGCTATGCCAAAGCACTTCCCATAGTTAAGCGGATAGGGATTATTCCCTGATCCGAACCTGCAATTAAAATGAACAGAGAGATACAGATGCAAAGAAAAAAAAGACTACTGCAAGAAGCATAGTGCTTGGATGCTACTGAAAAAAAAAAAATTTGGCAGAATGTCCACCTAGCAAGCCCAAGAAATACAGTGCCTGGAGGCCACTGAAAAAAAAAATTGGCAAAATTTCCACCTAGCGAGCCCAAGAAAGCGCTCTAATACCAGATGAGAAGAACCTCCTGCAACAATATAATGAAAATACAACAATATAGCAAAATCGCAAAACTTAGAAGAATTTATTGATCGTAGGCCACTTCGAGGGGGCAACCTCCTTTGAGCAAGCTCAATTACAATAAATTCATGGGTGCCTTCATAGGCCTCAACACATACTTAAATACTAAGTCTAACTAAACAACCATTACTCCTAATGAATGTGGGATAAAACCAAATACTCATAGGATGACTTACAAAGTATATGCGTCCCAACAACATACTAATATAGTAAAGAGAAGGGTGAAACATGGGTTCTTAACAATCAGTCAGAGCGCTATGCCTTCATGTTTCCTATAGGGGAGGCAACAATCACATGAGGATGTACAGAGGATTCTACAGGTCCCCCATCATGGGGAGAGGGTGGTTTACTAGCATGGACATGGAGCAGCATACCTATACCAGGTGTTTGGTGCCATACATAGCTGACATGATAGAGATGGTATATGAGCTGGCGATGCAGAAGGTGTTAGATTCATTGGCTCTATTTTTGGCAGGGTTTATAGTAGGGACATTGGTCCCTGATAGTAGATCACACAGATTCCCATTGGGTTGGGGGGATGTATTACATTAGATGCTGACAAATGGAGTGGTTTATGCATGGGACCCATGTATATTAGCACATTTGTACCATGATATTGATGCAATGGTGTACAGGGGATCAGGGAGCCTAGGTTGTGGGGTGACATTATTGTACATCTGGGCATAGGAGCATATCCCAGTGACTCAGCCGCTGATAGTGAGAGATAGGCCATGCCATTAGTCATACATTTATGCATACAAAGGACATCAAATGCGATGTCATTTGGGGAATATGAGATACTGGAGGTGCGTGATAGATGAGATGGTGGAGTTTGTGTGTTGACTGTTAGGGTTAGGGTAGATCAAAGTAATAAACACTAACAATTATATGCAGATTAATTAAACCAAATATAATAATGAAGAACAACACAAAAGAGATCAACATAGAAATTTAACGTGGTTCACCCAATATGGGCTACATCCACAGAAAACTCAGCCATCCAATGACTTTATTATCCAGTACAAAATAGATTACAATCTCGCGAATACATCAATGTACCATACATCCTAGCCACTTATAACAAGGTTTTTGGAAGCTTCTAGAATTAGTGTTTTGCAATGTCATTTTTCTTTTATTAGTTAACAAAAATTAACAATCGACTCCGATCGTGCAAAAAAGAGGGAAAAAAATTCAGGGGCTGTGTCCCTGAACCCCTACTTCTCGGGGGCTATCGCCCTAGAAGCCCCACTTCTTGAGGGCTGCCGGTCCTCAACCCCCACTTAGGGACCGGCCTGGCTTCGAACCCTGACGAGGATACATAACTTATGTATAGTACTTGTATGATCAGTAGCCACATACCAACAATCTCCCACTTGGAGACTAATTAGGCTCCACACCAAATAATCTCCCACTTGGAGACTGATCCTGGATGACACCACTATGCTTACAGTTCCCATTGGATTACATTCATGGATGGTTTCTTATATCCACCATTATCAGTCATGAAGGCAAATGGAAACTGATGAGGAAATCAATTTCTTCCATGTAACTACCTTTGTGAACATATCTGCAGGATTCTGACTTGGGTGAATTTTTTCTAGCTTCAATTGCCTATCCTCCAAAACTAACCAGATGAAGTGGTATCTAAGCTATATGTGCTTAGTTTTTGAATGCAGAGTTGAGTTCTTAGCAAAATGAATGACACTCTGGCTATCAGTGTACAAAGGGCTATCTTCTTTTCATTGCTCCAACTCAACCAGAAAATGTTATAACCAAATCATCTCCTTGCTAGCTTTTGTCGCAGCAACATACTCAGCTTCAGTGCTTGAAAGCGCAACAACCTTTTGTAGTATTGAAATCCAACTAACTGCAATACCTATAGTACTCTACCTACTATCAATATCACATGCTAGATCAGAGTCAACATATCCTTTAAGAGAAGAATTTGTTCCTCCAAAACATAGTTTCTTTGAAGTAGTACCTCTCAAATATTGGAGAATCTATTTTACAGCATTGCAATGTTCCATTCCCAAATTGCTTATATACCTGCTCACAACTCCCACTGCATGTGCAATATCTAGCCTTGTGCATACCAGTGCATACATCAAGCTACCAACTGCTGATGCATATGGTATCTTAGACATTTTGTCTTCCTCCTCTTGTGTCTTTGGACACATCTCCTTAGTCAACTTAAAATGACTAGGCAAAGGTGTACTAACTACTTTTGCATTCTGCATGTTAAACCTTTCCAAAACCTTCTCTACATACTCACTTTGAGACAAAAATAATTTTTTGTTTGTCCTGTCCCGTGTGATCCTCATACCAAGGATTTGTTTTGCTGCACCCAAATCCTTCATAGCAAATGAATTTACTAATTTCTACTTAAGTTCATTAATATGTTGCATTTTAGACCCAGCAACAGGCATGTCATCAACATAAAGTAACATGATAATATAACTGCCATTACCTAATTTCTTGAAAAAAACACAATAATCAAAATGACATTTTTGTAACCTTGTTCAGCCATAAAACTATCAAATTTCAAATACCATTGCCAAGGTACTTGCTTCAGGCCATACAAACTCTTTTTTAACTTGCACACAAAATCCTCCTTACCCTTGATCTCATATCCCTATTGTTGCTGCATGTCTATTTCCTCTTCCAAATCCCCATGGAGAAATGTTGTTTTCACATCTAGTTGTTCAAGATGCAAGTCTTCCGCAACCACAAGACTTAGAATTGTTCTAATAGAAGTCATCTTTACAACCGGAGAAAATATTTCATCAAAATCTATACCTTTTTTCTGTGCAAAACCTTTTACCATGAGTTTGGCCTTATATCTTTTCTTGCCTCCATCTTCTTCCTCCAATCCATAAACCCATTTATTTGGCAATTCTCTTTTTCCTGTAGGCAATTTGACTAAGTCCCAAGTCTGATTCTGTAGTAAGGAATCCATTTCTTCTTTCATGCCTGGCTCCCACTGGTTTTTGGTATCTACTTGGATTGCTTCTTCATAACTTTTAGGTTCACTAGAATCAGTTAATAATATAGAATATAATGATGGAAAAAATCTTTCTGGAGGTCTACTTATCCTTGTAGAATGTCTAACACTTGCAGGAGCCTGTGGGATAACTTGTTGTTGCTGAGCATCAGGTACCACTGGTATTTTATTTTCTAGAATCTCATCCAGCACCACATATTCCATTTTGGCATGTTCATGCTTCTTTTCCTGCAGCTGATCCTTATACATAACCTTCTCATTGAATATAACATCTCTGCTCCTAATGATTTTATGATTTTCATAATCCCATAATCAATAACCAAATTCATCTACAATGAAGGTACATTTTTTAGACTTAGCCTCAAGCTTGGTTCTATTTTCAATATCAACATGGACAAAACCTTCACAACCAAAGGTTTTCATAAATGAATAGTCTACCTTTTTGCCCGTCCATGCCTCCTCTAGAATGCCACCATCCAAAGGATTTGAAGGTCCCCTATTTATTAAATAAACATTGGTATGTACAGCATCTACCCACAAGTGTAAGGGTAGTCCAACATGCAATCTCATGCTCCTTGAATGCTCCATAATGGTCCTATTCATCCTTTCAGACACACCATTTTATTGTGGGGTTCTAGGAACTATTTTTTTCCTACGGATTCGATTATATGAACAATAATTCTCAAATTCTCTGATGTAATACTCGCCTCCATTATCAGATCTGAGACACTTCAACTTTTTTCCTGTCTCATTCTCAACCAAACCTTTCCACTTTTTAAAAGTTTCAAATACTTTTAATTTTTGTTTTAGGAAACACACCCATGTTTTCCTAGTTGCATCATCAATAAAAGTAACATAATAGCAAGAGCCACCAAGAGAAGATACCTGAGCTAGTCCCCATACATCTAAATGCACAAGCTCTAATTTCTCACTCTTCTTCTCTTTCCCAACTTTGAAAAATATGACTCTTCTATTTTCCATAAACACAATTTTCACAAAACTCCAAGTCAATCTTCTTTAGACCTAGTAGCAACTTTCTAGAGTGAAGAATCTTCATGCCTTTCTCACTCATGTGCTCAAGTCTATGGTGCCACAATTCTATTTCTATCCATATAGCAAGTGTTATAACTATCTCAGTAGCAACTGTTTTTGTAGCAGCTAAGGTAGAATAAGTATTACCAATACACAAATACAATGTGCCTACCTTTTCCCCTTTAGCTACTACTAATGCACCTTTAGTGACCTTCTAAACTTTGTTTGAAAAGGTAACTATGCAACCTTCAGTACCCAATTGTACTGTAGAGTTTAAATTCCCTCTCAAATTTGGAACATGCCTTACCTCCTATAGCAACCATTCATTTCCATTCTGCAACTTGATTTTTATCTTCATTTTCCAACAATCTGACATGGTTCATCATCGCCCAATTATACCTATCCAAAATCACCTTGAACATAATCTACAAAATATTTCTTATGGGGTGTGGCATGAAATGAAGCCCCTAAATCTATTACCCAGGAATCATTAGAATTATCTAACCATAGAATTAAAGCATCCTATAATTTATTACTTGCAACATTAGCTTCTTTACTGTCATCATGTTGTCTGTCTCCTTGTTTGCCCTTTTGAGACCAACAATCCTTCTTCAAGTGTCCTGGCTTTCCACAGTGCCAACAATCCATTCTTCCTCTAGATTAAGATCTGCCTTTCTTTGACTTCCCTTGTGACTTCCCACAATTTGTAGGGATTTTTCCTCTTTCCTTTGTTCTTCCCATGTTCTCTACAGTCAAAGCATTACCAGATGTTGAAGTCTCACCTATGCTTTTCCATCGCATTTCCTCGCTAAGGATAACACCAACAACATCATCAAATTTCAAAGTATTTGAACCAAAGATAGAGTTATTTACAACCATTACCAAGCTATTCCATCTTTCTAGAAAAGAACATAAAACCTAGAGAGCCCTCACCTCTTCATCAGTTTTCACTTTTACAGAAGTTAACTGATTGGTAATCGTATTAAACTCATTTAAATGATCTGACACAGATCCACCTTCAATCATTTTTTGACTAAACAAATGCTTCATGAGAAATACCTTATTAGAGTCTAAGCATTTTTCATACAATTTACCCAAAGCTTTCATCAGACCATCTGTTGTCGTCACTTATGTTATATTGAATGTTATAGATGGTGCTAGGCACAACCAAATGGTACCTACTGCCTTTCTGTCTAGAAGATTCCAATCCTAATTAGTCACTGCTGCCAATTTCTTGGATTTTCCTTCCAACGGCCTCCATAAATCTTTTTGATAGAGATAATCCTCCATCTGCATCTTCCATAATTGATAGTTCTTCCTGTTGAATTTATCTACCTTCAATTTACCCTCGTCTGCCATTGGTCCCACTTAACCATGAGACTACCACTCAACCGTGAGACCTTCCTACAGATGATAAACAAACACAACTTGGCTCTGATACCAGTTGTTAGGGTTAGGGTAGATCAAAGCAATAAACACTAACAATTATATGCAGATTAAATAACCCAAATATAATAATGAAGAACAACACAAAAGAGATCAACACAGAAATTTAATGTGGTTCACCCAATATGGGCTACATCCATAGAAAATGCAGCCATCTAATGATTTTATTATCCAGTGCAAAATAGATTACAATCTTGCGAATACGTCACTGTACCATACATCCTAGCCACTTATAACAAGATTTTTGGAAGCTTTTAGAATTAGGGTGTTACAATGTCATTTTTCTTTTGTCAGTTAACAAAAATTAACAACCGAACTTGATCGTGCAAAAAAGAGGGAAAACAAATTTTGGAGCCTGCACCCCCAAACCCTTGCTTCTCAGGAGCTGCCACCACTAAACCCTTGCTCAGGGCCTGACCCAACCCCAAACCCTCGTGAGGATACATAACTTATGTACAATACTTGCATGATCAGTCACCACATACCAACACCGACCCTAGAGGGAGGTGGAGAGGTGGTCAAATTATGATAACTAGTTTGGTTATGCAATGTAGTCATGATACCTGATGGGGTGAATGGAGCTGATCATAGACTGATACCCACTAGAGCGAGCTCAGTGGCAATTTGGGTTAGTGCAGGATGTACCATAGGTTGAGGTGAGGTTTGCATAGATACAGGAGGAGAAACAACTGTACGGGCTAGTGCCTAATGCACAGATGGTCATAGTGAAGTTTGAGGGGCTTCAGCCATAGACATGGGATGATAGACAAGATATAGTGGATGCAGGGATTACGAGAGCGTATGAGGAGTAGTGGGCTCTGTAGAGGCCAGTGAGACTGATAGTGCACATGGGGTTTGCTGCACTAGTGGAGTTGGTAGGAGAGGAGGAGGATGATGATGATGAGGATGAGGATGATGATGATGATGAGGATGACGACGATGATGAGGATGAGGCATAGGCAGAGAGGATGGATGATGATGAGGATGAGGATGAGGATGCTGATGAGGAGGAGGATGCACAGGTAGTGGGGATAGATATAGATATTGGAGGTGATAATGAAGGTGATGTAGCTGGTGGTGATGATGTAGATGGATTAGAGTTAGCCTAAGCATGAGAGAAGATAGCCCAGCTATAAGGGAATATAGCCTAGCAAGAGGGACAGGTAGTACAATTGGAGGGATTGGTGGCCTAGTTATAGGGACAAATCAGGGATGTGGTAGATGTGTTAGGAATATAGGCTTTGGTGTAGTAGAGAGATGCTCAGGTAGTCCAGTTGTAGGGAGAGTTGGTACAGATGGGTGCCGCACAGGCACATGTTATGGGATTGCAGGTGCAGGTGACACAGTTGCAGGGATTAGCATAACAATATGTACATGAGAGAGATTAGGCATGCTAAGCATTGGGGTTAGGGATGTGAGAGATGATTGAGGTGATGCAATAGCGGATAGAGGAGATCACTAGGGAGGCACAAGACTATAGGTCAGTATATGAGGCTATAGTGCCCGCAAGACAGGGAGCCAGTAACCATAATAGATCTAGGGCTTCTAGTTCTAGGAGGATAGGGCAGTTGGAGAGGTCAATTTGATAGCCCTCTCTATCACAAGTGTTAGTAGCTGCATAGATGTCACCTCCACCAGCACCAAGATAGGCAAGTCAGCAAGATATGGGGGGCCCACATTAGAGGGATTCATGACCAGCTAAGTCAGGCAGGGACAGCTCTGCCTAAGGGCATGATGTATACATGTACTATTTTTTGATAGGTCTGAGGACTGCATTTTTTATCATGATCATATTTTGATACATACATACATACATACATACATACATATATATATATATATATATATATATATATATATGAGATGGACTATGTGTTATGGATGGATATATGGATGTATGTTGTTTTAAATATGGTGTATGCATTTATTTATAATGTGATGGATATATGATAGATGTATTGATGATGACGTGATGCATTGATTTATATGTGAGGAATGCATTTATGGATATGCACATATATGATTGATTAGATGTTGTGATGTTATTTGATATGTACATGTTTGTGATGTGAACTATTATGACTTGGCATGTGCTTAGGTGTAGGATGGAGCATATGCATGTTTATCATAGATGGATTTAGGTATTATGTATGATTAAGTCATGTGCTTATGATGTTAGGATAAATGGATTTATGTATGGTGGAGATATATGCATATATGTTATGTGGTGATATGTGGATATATGTTAACATATTTGTGATGCAGGACAGGCTATTGACTTGTTTGTGATGTAGGGTGACAAGTGATCATGATACATGTAATAGGACATTGAAAATGGTCAGAAAATGATAGGGAAATAGCGGATAGTAGAATGTAGGTGGAAATGGGAATGTAAGTGTTTAGTGAATCTTGTAGCAACAATAGGGAGATGGGGTGATTAGTGTAGATGTAAATGTAAGGAACTTCATCATATTGAGATATTCTACCAATATTAATAAAAAAATGAGTGCTATTGTTGATATAGCATAGGATGTTATGCCCCAAGGTATGTGGAACCAAGGTGAGGACATATCCATGCATAGGAATTGACTCTACCAACAATAGGATGAACCCATACATACCCACAATAGTACAACCTTGTCTAGACAAGGGAAGGGAACTCATAGCATAAGTCCTTAATACACTAGAGGTATGAAGAACCTTAGATGTAAAAGGGAAGTAGTATGCTAGAATGGACCCTAGGGTCCACAAGATATGAATACTAATATAGAGTAATGAGAACCTCCCACAAGAATGACATACGAAAGCAATGACTATGCCCCATTCTAGATCTTTCTCCACATGTCATGATATAATGAGAACAAGATAGCTTTGATACTATCTTAAGAATGGTGCACAAAATAAAAATCAAAGACCAAAAGGATGACTAGCCCAAAACATACATCCATTGCATCCCTTTCCAAAAGATGGATGGAGGATTGATGATTTTTCCCATTGTAGGAAGGATGCATCCTAGGACAAGAATCGTTGGTGGATTAAGATAAACTAAGGATGGAGGGGACACATGCCACTAGTTATTGGAGAGTTAAGCTATTAGTGAAAGATTTTTTGTCAGATTGTTATGCTTTGATAAGATGCCTAACAAGTGTATCATTTGTATCTCAAGTGCAATCAACGAGCTCAGGAATGTGGGACCATCCAAGCGGGTTGGATGGGTGCATTGTATGTACCTACATACTAGATACTTCCTTTGTATTCCAGACTACCTACATACCATGTATCCACTGGATCAAGGCACATTACAATGCGAGTGGTGATGATATGTAGTTCTAGGAGACTTGATGATGTAAGGATGGGGGTTGGTTCATGTGGAATGATGAGGTGTGGTTTAGATGATGTGGATGTTAGTTTGTCGATGGGTACCATGGTATAAAAACTCTTATAGGTAGGGAATTGTGTTCGTGTAGTATGGGATGTGATGTTTGTGTGAAAATATTAAAGGAACCAAGGTTATGGAGGGATAGGAAGGTCAAGTGAGTGACATAGTGGTGACATAGATATTAAGTATTGGGAGATGAGGGATATTTTGGGAATGATGGACAATGGAAGCTTAGATGATGGGTTTATTCTAAAGCTTAGATGAGGGGATAACTGGATTGGATAGTGTGGGTGAAAATGGGAAGGTGATTGGAACAATGGATCTAATTTGAACCTACACATGATGCCTGCAAGTAGGTTTTCATCATGGTACTTATCCAAGGCACCACAAGGAATGGTTTTCACCATAGGATGGATTATTCCTCTTTGATATTTTTTTGTAATTTTTTGAATTTTTTTAATTTTTATTGTTTTTTTGGCCATAGGGGATTAAGTGGACTAACTATGAAATCGCTTCAAATGAAGGATATTCATGGGTTCTTTCAGTTCTTCTCCTTCAAGGGTGGAGAGGCAGTATGCTCAAGAGCCATACTTGGCAGTGACAATGTAGGGTCCTAGCCAATTAGGCTCAAATTGCCCTTTCTTTTCTCACTCAAATAGATTCCTTTGATTTTCTTTTAGGACAAGATCTCCTACTGCAAACTCCCTAGTACGGATCTTCTTGTTATAATATCTACGAAGCTAGTTTTGGTATGCTTGGAGGTGATTAAGGGCATTGAGGCACCATTCATCTAATAGCTCAAGCTCTTGGAGCTGTGCAAAAATGGTATTCTTCAGCAGTGATGACATTATGTAAGGAGATACGCAATGAGGGAAATTTGATCTTGATTGGTAGGATAGCTTCCACTCCAAAGATAACAAAGTATGGTGTGGTCCCTATAGGTGTGTAAATACTAGTGCAATAGGCCCAAAGGGCGAGATGGATATGGAGATGCCAATCACAACTAGTTTCATTGACAACTTTCTTAAGGATTTTGAGTAGGGTTTTATTAGTTGCCTCATCCTGTCCATTACCCTATGGGTAATATGGAATGGACCAATGATGTTGAATGTGGAATTGTTCACAAAGGTCCCAAACATCATGGTTTTTGAAAGGTTTACCATTGTCGGTAACAATGCTGGATGGGATACCATGACAGAAAATGATATGGTAGAGGATGGACTTGGTGATTTGGTTTCCTATGGTGAAGTGAAAGGGATAGATTCAACCCACTTGGTGAACTATTCAGTGGCGGTGATAATGAATGTGTGTTCATTGGAGGAAGATGGATGAATTTTACTAATGAGATCTAGGCCCCACTGAGAGAAAGGCCATGGTGTAGTAATAGGTTGCAATGCGTGAGAGGGAGCATGAATGGGATCTCCATGCTACTGACAGGGCTTACACTTCTTCATGTATTCACATGCATCATGTTCCATAGTAGGCCAATAATATCCAGTATGCAAGGGCTTCTTGGCTAGACAATTCGACTTGTGTGTGCTCAACATATACCTACGTGGACCTAATGTAAGGCAAGGGAAGCTTCTTCTGTGTTTAAGTATTAAAGAAGAGTGCCATCATAGCTTCAGTGATAGAGGGTGTCAGCAAGGATAGTGTAATGAGCGGCTTGGCGAATGAGGGATCTTTGTTGTTTATAGGTGGATTCAAGAGGGAAAGTGTGATGTTTGAGGTAGGCGTAAATGTCATGGTACCAAGAATTTTTCTGACAATAATCTCACAAATGAATTCTAATTCAACGACATGATAGGCTAGCATTAAGAGTTGTTCCACAAGAAATTCACATTGATGACTGTCATGAGGCATATCCAGAAGGGATCCGATAGTAACCATGGCAACAACTCCTTTGTTCTGAAGACAAGGTACCTACACAAACTGTATGTAGGTGAATAACAGTTTGTATTCATCAACCATTTTCTTATAGGGAACTAGGTTATCATCCTTTGTGAGAAACTCGTCATTCACTTGTTTGATGATCAATTGAGAATCTCCATAGACCTGTAGCTTTAAGATATTCGATTGTACTATTGTTTTGAGACCAATAATCAGAGCTTCATATTCAACTACATTATTCATACAAGGGAAAGCAAGTCTATAAGATTTGGAGATGTAATCACCTTGTGGGGTCACCAATAGTATCCCTACTCTTGAACTGTGATTGGTGAAGGATCCATCAAAGTATAGTTTCCAATGTGTTGATTCTATCATGGTAAGAATGGACTCATCTGGGAAGTCAATGGACAACAGTTGATAATGTGTGAGGGGTACTTCAACCAGCTAATCTACTACAACTTGTCCTTTGATTTCTTTCCTGTCAACATACTCAATATCAAATTTGGTCAACAACATGACCCATTTTGCCATTCTTCTTGTGAGTGCAATCATGGAAAGGAGGTACTTAAGGGGGTCAATCTTAGATATGAGCTTGATAGAATGACTTAGCATGCAGTGTCATAACTTTTGAGAGCAGAAAATGACAGCTAGACATGTGCATTCCATGGGGTGTAGTTAAACTCATATCCAACTACTGATGTAGTATATAGCTCTCTCATGGCCAGAATCATCTTGTTGTGCTAAGAGTGTCCCCAATGCTACTGAAGTTGTTGATATTTATAATAACAAGGGCTTACCAAGGATAGGTGCCATTAGGACTAGTGGTGAAGCAAGATACTCTTTGATGTGGTTGAATTCCTATTGACAACTCTGGTCCCATTTAAATTGTATGTCTTTGTAAAGTAAATGGGAAAAAAGATGGCATTTGTTTACAAGTTGAGTGATGAAATTTCATATAGCCTATAGTTTGCCTTGGAGACTTCAGAGTTGTATGAGCATCTTTGGAGGAGGTATTTCTATTATGGCCGTGACCTTAGGAGGATCTACCTTGATGCCTCTATGAGAGACAATGAACCCCAAGAGTTTACCTGATGTTACATCAAAGACGTATTTCTTGAGGTTGAGGTGGAGTTGTATTCTCTGAGTCATGCAAAGATCTGCTACAAGATCTTAGGATGCTCTTCCCTTGTTCTTGATTTTCCTAGGAAATCATCCACATAGTCTTCCATTATCTTGTGTATCATGTCATGGAAGATAGTAGTCATTGCACCTTGATAGGTTGCCCCAACGTTTTAGAGACCAAAGGGCATGACTTGCCAGTAATATGTGTCCCATGGACAAGTAAAAGCTAATTTATGTTGATTCTCGAGGGCGATTCTGATTTGATTATACCTTGAAAATCCATCCATGAGGGAAAGAATCTCATTCCCTGCTATGAGATCTATAATCATGTCAATGTTGGGGAGTGGAAAATCATCTTTTGGACATGCTTTGTTGAGGTCTTAGAAGTTTGTACAACAACGGATACCCCCAAGTTTCTTAACAACTGACACAATGTTGGAGACCCATTCTAGATAATCAATCATGTAGATAAAGATGACATCTAATAACTTTTGTAGTTCTTCTTTGATGAGAAAGGTGACTTGCAGGTGCATCTTGCAGAGTTTCTGCTTAACAGGTTTTGCGTCAAGATGTACCACAATAAGATGAACAAACAAAGATGGATCCAACCCTGGCATGTCCATGTAGGACCAAGCAAATACATTCGGTATTGCATGAAGTACTGTGGAGATGTTGAATTTTTCTTTTGTGCCGAGATTTTATCCTAGATGTGTGAGCTTAGGCAACTCTTATGTGCCAAGGTTGATTTCTTGTGTGCCTTCAATTAGAATGTTGGAATGCTCTTGCCAGTGAGATGGTATAGGGGGAAGATTAAGATCCTTGTCTTCTACCACCTCAAAGAGGTTTTCACTAGGAGATACGTCTTTATTTTTCTCTTTTATGTCTGAAAGTGCCTTAGAGAGGTTTTCACTAGGGGACAATTTTCTTTTTTTTTATTTTTAATTTTTTGGACTAAGGATCTCCTCTTCTCCAAAATAGGCATCAATGTGCAAGCACATGTCATATTGTGAGGTGTTGCAGATTTCTAGGAATGTGGAGAGAGTCTCATCAATTAGAAATATGTCAAGAGGTGGGGGTCCTTGGCAATCCCAAGAAATGAGTTCAGGATGAACAAGGGTAAGTTCAATAATAAAGATGGCATTGTCGAGGAAGATGCATGAAAGATCAAGATCTTTGTATGAAGCTATGATGACACTAGGATTGATGTTTTCAACACTATAAGAGGATTATGTTACCTGTACCAAGGTTTTAGCAAGTCCATGGATTGTCATAGTTAGTGGAGCATATCCTAAACTAAAGTATTGAACATATTTCTTGGGAGATGTAGGATCAACCGGAAGGGGTTTTGTAACACCTTATTCATTAGCATCAAGTCATGTTCCACGGTAAGGCATTTTGGTACAAATTTGTAATGGTACAGGATATTTTTCTTTAAAGTATTCCATATTCACAGGTGTTGGGGTGGTTTCATCATAGTAGAGCCAATCACTTAGAGTTATTTATTCATCTTCTTCTTCCCTAGAGACTTGTGCTGGTACGAAGGGAACTTTATCATTGATTTTGTGCTGCTGCTCTTTTTACTTCTTCAGAAGATGATAACCATGAGAGTGGGGGGACAATGGCAACCTTCCCACATGGAAGGCATTGTGAAGCTCATACTCACGACACCCTTTGTCTATGATCTTGACCTTTTGAGGTGTATGGGTAGAAGATAAAGTGGAAGCTTGTGATTATTCAATGATGATGTGTGGTATGAATGATGATGTTGATGAAGCGGATGAGGGGTCTTTGACATGATCCCCATATGTACTAAGATAATGGAATTGTCTCTCATAAACAACCTATAAAGCCTTGCAATATTCAAAAGGTTGTTGATCGGCAAGAATAGTGACCTCCACACCATTATGAGGGAATTTGAGGCATTGATGGTAGGTGGACAGAACGACTTGCATAGTATGTAACCATCGTCAGCCTATGAAAAGATTATCTGGAAGCTCAAGATCAATCATGTGACCTAGAGTGGGCATGGTGAGTGGGCCTACCTTGATAGGGAGGCATATAGTGCCTTCGGATTCTCTCTCCATGTCGTATACCTTGATGGAGATAATGAAAGATTCCAAGTCAATCATTGAATACCCTAGGAGTTTTATGAATTTTAATGTACATATGTTCAAGCTAGATCCACTATCCAAAAGGACCCTCTTGTCTCTATGGTTAGTGATTTGGACTTTGATATGGTGGGCTTTATTATGTGCGGGGTCAATAGGTGCAATGTTGAAATGACTAAAGGTGAGGTGGTAGGATGATGATAATTGAGCAAAAAAGTTTTGGAATTGAGCGGGAAGTATGTCGGTAGGAATGTGAGACTCTTGGAGAGCCTTGTCAAGTATTTCCTAGTGGATGGCAAATGTCCTAAGAAGTTCCAAGATGGAGATTTGCGCAGGGGTCATTACAAGATGGTTAAGGAAGTTGTATTGGGAAGTGGTGGTAGTGGAGGATGGTGATGGTCCCTTTATGGTTATATGCCCTTAGCGGGTGGTAACAATGCATTCGGGGGTGGTATTTTTGAGTTTGATGGTGCTAACATGAGTAGAGTCAAAGTAAATTATACCCACTATATTATCATAGGGAGGCAAAACGTTGTTGTAGTTGCTGTTGTTGGTTTGGTTGTTAGGATTAGCATCAGAGAATGATGTTTTGGATGCGGTTTGATTATTATTGTGGTGGGGAAGAGGGCCTTGGTAGATGCCTAGGCCATCATTGGGTGATTTGTTGTCATGGTCTTCCATTTGGATTCCGCTACGTTTAATGAGGTATTGGACATAGTTTTTCAATTTCATGCATTTGCTTGTGGCATGGTCCTTGACGCGATGATAGTCAATGTTCATTTTCTTTGTACCACGTTGGCTTAGGTTGGTTTTCATTGAATGGTTTCATTGTGGGGAACTCAACCATACCATCTTGGAGTAACTTTTAGAATACAACCTCAAGTGGTTCACCCAAGGGAGTATATTTACATTTTGGATTGTTAGGGGGATTCCTCTTTAGAGGAGCAGATGGGATGGAGACATTCTTTGAAACATTTTGGACTACATTTGTCTCTTTTGGTTTAGGAGTGGTGATTTGGATGTAGTTGGAATTAGCAGCACCATCTCCTATGATGTTCTTGTTTTTAGCCCAAAATTTAGGTTTGTCATTGGATGTTTTGTCATTATTGTTCTTGTTGTAGATTTTGACTAGACGTTTTGTAATAAGAGATTTTCAATAGTAACCCCTTTTCTATTATTTCGTCAAAGGTTGATACACAATGTACTTGCAAATGGAAGGCCATTTCTTGGTTGAGGTTTTGGATAAAAATAGGGATGAGTTGTGTTTTCAGGGGTTGTCCAAGGTAGCCTAATAGCATGGGCTCTCCATCTTTGTAAATAAGTAGAAAACCTCTCACCACTTTGTTGTTTGGTGTTACAAAGGTTGAGCATAGTGATCTCATGTTCTACATTGTATGAGAAGTCAGTGACAAATTTATCTAAAAGATCGGAAAAATTAGATATGAAGCCATAAGGCAAGAGCATGAAACATTATAGGGCTTGTCCTCCTAAGCTTTGTGGAAAGAGATGAAGGAGGAATTGGTCATCATAGGCGACTTCTTGGCATGCCATGAAGAACTCCTTGATGTGGTCACGTGGGTCTCCTTTTCCTTTGTATTTATCAAATTTTGGCATTTCAAAGTGTTGAAGAAAAGATTTGATGGCAATGTTTCTATCAAAGAAGTAGCGACATAAGTCTTAGAACTTATAATGTTTCTTTTGTGTCCCTAGTTGGATGTTTTTAAGTGCATTTTTTTATCTCTTGCCACTCTTAATCGAAAGGGTTATAGAAAGAGGTAGTTGCGATGTGTGTTGAAGTAGGGGTTGTTGTGACGATGATTGTTGATATTGGGGATGGATGTATTGTTGTTGTTGTTGGGGATGGATGTATTTTTGTTGTGATGATGATTGTTGGTGTTGAGGATGGATGTGTTATTGTGTATGTTGTGCATGTGGTGAAAGCCCTATAGTCTGGGTGTAAACATGGGACCCATGAGTTTGTTGTTGTGGAATGACTTGTTGATTTTGGGGTGGTGGTTATTGTTGGGTGCTATAAGGAGTTTACATCAATGATTCATGGTGAGGTTGTTGATGCGTGGAAGATTGATATGTGTGTGTGGGATTGGCATAGCTTGTCAATGGGTTTTGTGGTTGGCTGAGTGGATTCATAATGGGTGTTTGATTTGTGGGTGGTACTACTGTTTGCATGATGATCGATCTTGGTGGAATGTTTAGTGGAGGAAGATGTTGTGGTACAATCATAGGGGCTTCTTGTTGATTGTTTAGCAGGGGTGGTATAGCGATGATAGTGATATTAGAAGGTACCCCAGAAATGGGCACATTGGTGGGTAGCATGTCATAAGGTAAGGTCCGATGGGGGGATTGGATGCTTGTGGTTGTGAAACATTTCTAGCCCTCATTTTTTGTCCCAAGGCATGAATAGTGGTGGTTTTGGAAGAAAAAGTAGCCCATGGGTTGTCATAAATGGGTTCATTAGGATTAGGGACACATCCCCATGGTTGATCATGGATGGGTGTTGGTGGTTTGTCATGAAAGATGGTTTTGAGCTTCTCGTGGTCATATGAATATAGGAGGCACATGCCATGTTCAATGAGATATTGAAGAAATTCATCCTTGTGGTTTTCAATGAATTGGTCAAACTTGTCGTGTAACCCATTTTCATTAAGGAACTTGACAAAGGTTGGGAAATAAGTTTGATGATGATGAGTGGATGCTTCCCACATTTTGGGCTAGTTGTCATATTCTTCCATGTTTCTCATGGTAGAGCCACTAGGAGAGAAGGGTTGGTAATGAGCATCCATTTTCTTAGCTTGTGATTGCATGGTGTAAGGCATAAAAGGTGGATTTGAGGTAGATTTGGATGATGAGGTACCAATGATAGAGATAGGTACAAAATCTAGATCAAGATGATTTAAAGGTGGATGATGATCATATATACATATGATAGACAAAGATCCTAAGGAAAAGGACAATAGGATTATTTTACATGGGGTAGACAAGACGCACCAAGAAAAATTGGATTTCTTGGAATCCACTAACTTAGGAGTTCTCAAGATTCCCAAGCCAATTTATCCAAGAGGAGGGCAATGATTCTCAGTTTATACTAAACTTAAGATGAGCAAAGTCTCAAGCTTACTAGAAACAAAAGAATAATTTTGATCTAGAGTTTAACCTTAGGATTTGGATGTGATTTAGATCAGTTTATAGATTAGGATCGATTTGGATAGGCGAATGATTGTGTTGACATTTCTTCAGAATCAGCATTAGGGTTTGCCACTTCTAATGCACAGGCAGATTCAGGCCAACTGAATACAGGAGGTTGCGTGAGCTCCTCCCCTTCACTTCTGGTTCTGCCGCACCAAGGGGGGTATCCCTATAACTCAAGATGTAACCTTGACTAGCTCAAAGATAGAAGGATCTAACTTGACAACAACAGGCAGAATACTCTCATGTATGGACCAAGATCTGTATGATAGATCACAAGGCTAGCAACATTCTTGGACATGATGTCTGGTTGGGTATGAGAGCATGCAAGGGGTTCCTAATCCTACTCCTACAACTAACAGGTGGAGGTGTGAAATGGTTTGATATGAATTTGGATGCAAAGCTGGACATGGTGTATAACACAAGAACACAGCATGACTGGTGCCTATCCAGGGCTTGGAGTCGGTAGACATACACCTGTGAATGATCAGCATAAATAGCTAGAACTGGATTTCAGGGGGACAAACATGATATCTGCCTTACAGACATCTCCCAATATAGAGTGTTGAGCTATCTCTACTTATGGTATCCCTACTGCAGTATACCCTTCCCAATGTTCAACCTGAAAACAGTTTAATCTGCCCCTTGAGCAGAGGTTAAAAGATCAGACATTCAACATAGGAATTCTATGCTCTAGAATCTAAACATAAGCAAATATCCAGATCCAGAAGAAGAATACATGCAATACTGGAGACAGAATTAACACAACACATGCTAAGATAGCATTACTCATATAAGATCAACCATGAAACCAGTGGATTCATGCCAATTCCTACAACAGGAGATACATAAACTCACAAGAAAGACTGTACAGAGCAACCAGATCAGCTGGTTTTGGATTACAGAGCCAAAAATCCACAACTTTCCCACCTTGAATGATCAACACCATCTGTATCATATAGCAGGAGGGTGTATTCAGCATTGACTACCAGGTTGACCAAAACTCCCGCCAGATATACCGTACCATAGAAATGGCGCTCAAACTTGAATGCAGCAGGTAGGGGAGGAGACAGGAAGATTTTTCGAGCCTTGCGCCGCCGCCTAGGGATTCAGATTTTCAATCAGGTACAACATTCGTCCACGCCATCGCCCATACCTCTGCAACAATCGCCATTGATGGCGCACCAACCCGCGGCCTCGGGAAGAACATCAAACAGACAGTCGCAACCGCTTCCCGCCGAGATTCATCATCATGATATTTGAAAATGCAGGATAACAATATCCCACATGCACCCCGCGATGACCTCAATAACACTTTATATACTAGGTCATGAGCATATATCATGTCGGTGCTTTTGCTCCTGACGACACTAGTATAGGACTTCATCATCATCATCGTCCAGCAGCATGATATCCTGTTGCCCGAAATATCACCCTGACGTCATCATCATATTCGAAATACAAACTGCATGATATTCGCCTTCATCGGCACAACCGGATCCATCGGAGGAACATCCTCCTGCTGAGCTTATACCAAAAGTCTGGCCGATGAACATCCTGATGACGTCATCATCATATCCTGCTGACGTCATCATCATATCTGCCTACTGCGCACCTCCTCATATCCGGATAACGTCATCATCATATTAACATCATCATGATATTCGGAAGACAACTGGATATTTGGAAACATCCTCCTGATGTGAAAATATCAGGTTGCACTGTAGCTCCTCTGTAAGATCAGGGCGAAAACTGAATATGATGATGCTACTTGAAAAGATCACCCCCAGTAGATAATGCGCGAAGCCAGCAGGCGGATATCTCCCTGATATCAGCATCATCATGATGCTCGAGCAAACATATATCCGGGTGATATGAAAATATCACCCCTTCCTTCGGAATATCATGATGCAGATAGGCAGAGAAATAGACATCACCCTGATATAAGGATGACGTCAGCATCATCAGGATGAGAAACAAAGAACAAGAAGTGATACAACATCATCAGGATGATATTGACTAAGATCATCCTGACGTTCAAACTATGATGACCCTAGTGAATATCGGGTCGCACTTAAAACTCTTCAACATCATCATCAGGATGATCATAACCAAGATCACCCGATGATAGAAATATCACCCCGGCGAAATATCATGAAGGCAGAAAATATGATGACCACCGCAAGCAGCAGGATGACAACTGAAAAATGATGATGATGACGACCCTTAGGATAAAACAAGTTAGGTTGAGCAACTCAAAGAATAAGCAACATCATCATCATGCCTGCGCAAGGTGATAAATGGAAGATCACCGGAGACTTTGAAGAATCACCCTCGTAAGCAGATCAGGGTGCACTGTAGCTCGTCAGCATCATCAGGATAAAAACCAAACATCACCCCATACTTGAATATGATGATGACGATGAGAAACCGGTCGACGGAGAACATGATGATGATGACCATCATCGAAACAAACATGATGACGATGACCTCCTCCTCAAGAAATATGATGCTGCAGTTGAAAAATGCTGAGGAGGTCCAACACTTAGAAGAAATGGGCAAGAAGATAAAGGCTTCAAACAAAGAAACCTCCTGATCATGACAAATCAACCCCTGGTCAAAATGAGTGTCAACAGTGGCTCTATCTGGGGACGTGCAGGTGAAAACCTGCAGCGAGAACCCCAGATCTCTGGGATGCAGACCAGTCCCTTATCCATTGGGCACAGAGTCAAATACTGCACTGACCTGCATCACCCAACACACTTGATGGCCTAAGGCCACCAAGAAAAGAAAAACATGTATCTCCCTTTGTCAAATATCTTGTTTTCATCTGCATGCACTGGGTCAAGCTTGGAGATACTACAAAGATCCACCCACAAACAAATCTTGTCATCTGCATATTCAACCCTCTGATTTGGCTTGTCATTACCACCCTTGTGCAGATAACCCTCAGCATCATGTGGCATGTGGGTGCAGAATGTATCAAACAATGCATGTTCATATGGCATATAACACTTATCACCTATATCATCATCATGCATTGCAACATGATCTCCTAGCTGGACTGCAAATAGGAAACACTCGGAGTCCACCACAAAACTAGGAAGATCAAGGCTCATTGTATTATATGCTGGCTCGTCAAAAGAAAAGCTTTCAAAATCACAATTGTGTACATCATGTACACAACCATCTGGTACACCAGGCTGGAAAAGATCAGGCTCTGGCATCTCTTTCAAATCAGGCACATCTTCACAGTCACTTACCTGATGTATGTTGTTTCCTCTTTCATCATGATGAGAAACAGAATCCAAGCCAAAAATAGTGTCTAGATCTTCACCATACTCAGACAGATCCTCATCACCACATGTGTCATAAATGGGTGACCCAGGTGCATCAGTTTCATCAGAGTATGTCATTTGTTCATGGGCAGCAGAGCACACCTCTTCATCATCAATGGATTCATTCTGTGGAGGAGTATCAGCCTGTGTGTCATAAGCAAAACAGCCATCAAATGAAAAACAATCATGCTCTGAACTAGCACTTATTTCAATTTCTGACTGCTCTTCATGATCTCCATGTGTTTGAAAGATAGGCAATGGGTCACACATAGGACTGCTTCTCTGTTTGCTTATATCTTCTCTGTCTTGAGTACAATACTCACAATTTTCTCCACAGGTCCATTCTAAAAATTGCTCATTGCTGTCCACAACCTCATTATTGTTTTCATGGTCAGCTGCCTCATCATTGCAATGGGAATCCTCATTAGTCCTTTCACTGGCATCCTCAACTGGTAAACAATCCAGCTGAGCAGTATTGTTAGCATTATGTTCAAACACAGCAGTCTCAACCTCTATGCTTTTATTTTCATTTTCATCTGCACATGATGCCATAGTCATTTGGTCATTTGCAGCTTCATAACCATTATTCACACCAAGGCCTGGGGACAGGGGTTTCAGCAGGTACACATTTCTGGTTTTTTCTATCTTTTCTATGAACCTGTATGCCATCTGCATACTTGTCACCTTGAAATCCCTCAGTATTGCACTAAAGCCTTCCTCAAAAGCTTCAAAGAATATGCCAACACAGGCTGAAATATCAGGTCTGAAACTTTCAGGGACATGTGAAAGGGCTACTGCAAACCTATGACTGAAATCAACACATGGCTCTTCATCTTGTTTTCTGATTCTCATCAATTCTGCAACAAGATCAGCCGGTTCTTTTGCAAATTCTTCCTTGAAACAGTCAGCAAGTTCATCCCAATAGGCAAAGGATTTCTTTGGAAAGCTCAAATACCAGTCTTTTGCTTTTGCATCAAAGGACCTAACAAGAAACCTCATCCACATATCCTCATCTCTGAATGAATATTTTCCCATAAAACTTTGAAAATTTTGGATATGTGCATTCCCATCACATATACTGTGACCACTAAATCTAGGCATCTGACAGTATATCCTAGCAGGCATAGTTTCTACTTTATAATCCACCCATGACAAATCTAGTTGGTCATACAAAGGATCAAAAGGGCTGACAGGAGGTTTAGCTTTCTGACAGGTAGACACAACAGGGTTACTGCTTCTTAACTGGGCCTGCTCAGCCTCTAAGAATATCAACCTATTTCTTATCTCCTCTATTCCTTTATCCAACATTTTACCACTGAGTGTGGGATAACTCATACTTGGATTCATATAAATCTTACTCTTAGACATCCTTTGTCTGTCTAAGACCTAAGGCTTCCCCTGGCATCTAACCTATGCAATAAAACAACAAATAAAGGGGAAAAAACAAGGTACCTTTTCTCATACAGATGCAGAAATATGTACATCTTTTTTGTCACATCACATACATCCATCTTTCATGTGCATTTAGATCTTTTTTGCAGAGTCGCCACCTCTCCAGAGAGGACAAAATTTACAGCAGCTGAAAGCTACTTTTCCAGGTTCATTCCACCAGCAGAGCATCATTTTGTTAGTGACTCGGATGGGTCACAAGTATTATTCTTTATTTTATCAATCCTTCCCCAGCAGAGTCGCCAATTTTGTTGACATTTCTTCAGAATCAGCATTAGGGTTTGCCACTTCTAATGCACAGGCAGATTCAGGCCAACTGAATACAGGAGGTTGCGTGAGCTCCTCCCCTTCACTTCTGGTTCTGCCGCACCAAGGGGGGTATCCCTATAACTCAAGATGTAACCTTGACTAGCTCAAAGATAGAAGGATCTAACTTGACAACAACAGGCAGAATACTCTCATGTATGGACCAAGATCTGTATGATAGATCACAAGGCTGGCAACATTCTTGGACATGATGTCTGGTTGGGTATGAGAGCATGCAAGGGGTTCCTAATCCTACTCCTACAACTAACAGGTGGAGGTGTGAAATGGTTTGATATGAATTTGGATGCAAAGCTGGACATGGTGTATAACACAAGAACACAGCATGACTGGTGCCTATCCAGGGCTTGGAGTCGGTAGACATACACCTGTGAATGATCAGCATAAATAGCTAGAACTGGATTTCAGGGGGACAAACATGATATCTGCCTTACAGACATCTCCCAATATAGAGTGTTGAGCTATCTCTACTTATGGTATCCCTACTGCAGTATACCCTTCCCAATGTTCAACCTGAAAATAGTTTAATCTGCCCCTTGAGCAGAGGTTAAAAGATCAGACATTCAACATAGGAATTCTATGCTCTAGAATCTAAACATAAGCAAACATCCAGATCCAGAAGAAGAATACATGCAATACTGGAGACAGAATTAACACAACACATGCTAAGATAGCATTACTCATATAAGATCAACCATGAAACCAGTGGATTCATGCCAATTCCTACAACAGGAGATACATAAACTCACAAGAAAGACTGTACAGAGCAACCAGATCAGCTGGTTTTGGATTACAGAGCCAAAAATCCACAACTTTCCCACCTTGAATGATCAACACCATCTGTATCATATAGCAGGAGGGCGTATTCAGCATTGACTACCAGGTTGACCAAAACTCCCGCTAGATATACCGTACCATAGAAATGGCGCTCAAACTTGAATGCAGCAGGTAGGGGAGGAGACAGGAAGATTTTTTGAGCCTTGCGCCACCGCCTAGGGATTCAGATTTTCAATTAGGTACAACATTCATCCACGCCATCGCCCATACCTCTGCAACAATCGCCATTGATGGCGCACCAACCCGCGGCCTCGGGAAGAACATCAAACAGACAGTCGCAACCGCTTCCCGCCGAGATTCATCATCATGATATTTGAAAATGCAGGATAACAATATCCCACATGCACCCCGCGATGACCTCAATAACACTTTATATACTAGGTCATGAGCATATATCATGTCGGTGCTTTTGCTCCTGACGACACTAGTATAGGACTTCATCATCATCATCGTCCAGCAGCATGATATCCTGTTGCCCGAAATATCACCCTGACGTCATCATCATATTCGAAATACAAACTGCATGATATTCGCCTTCATCGGCACAACCGGATCCATCGGAGGAACATCCTCCTGCTGAGCTTATACCAAAAGTCTGGCCGATGAACATCCTGATGACGTCATCATCATATCCTGCTGACGTCATCATCATATCTGCCTACTGCGCACCTCCTCATATCCGGATGACGTCATCATCATATTAACATCATCATGATATTCGGAAGACAACCGGATATTTGGAAATATCCTCCTGATGTGAAAATATCAGGTTGCACTGTAGCTCCTCTGTAAGATCGGGGCGAAAACTGAATATGATGATGCTGCTTGAAAAGATCACCCCCAGTAGATAATGCGCGAAGCCAGCAGGCGGATATCTCCCTGATATCAGCATCATCATGATGCTCGAGCAAACATATATCCGGGTGATATGAAAATATCACCCCTTCCTTCGGAATATCATGATGCAGATAGGCAGAGAAATAGATATCACCCTGATATAAGGATGACGTCAGCATCATCAGGATGAGAAACAAAGAACAAGAAGTGATACAACATCATCAGGATGATATTGACTAAGATCATCCTGACGTTCAAAATATGATGACCCTAGTGAATATCGGGTCGCACTTAAAACTCTTCAACATCATCATTAGGATGATCATAACCAAGATCACCCGATGATAGAAATATCACCCCGGCGAAATATCATGAAGGCAGAAAATATGATGACCACCGCAAGCAGCAGGATGACAACTGAAAAATGATGATGATGACGACCCTTAGGATAAAACAAGTTAGGTTGAGCAACTCAAAGAATAAGCAACATCATCATCATGCCTGCGCAAGGTGATAAATGGAAGATCACCGGAGACTTTGAAGAATCACCCTCGTAAGCAGATCAGGGTGCACTGTAGCTCGTCAGCATCATCAGGATAAAAACCAAACATCACCCCATACTTGAATATGATGATGACGATGAGAAACCGGTCGACGGAGAACATGATGATGATGACCATCATCGAAACAAACATGATGACGATGACCTCCTCCTCAAGAAATATGATGCTGCAGTTGAAAAATGCTGAGGAGGTCCAACACTTAGAAGAAATGGGCAAGAAGATAAAGGCTTCAAACAAAGAAACCTCCTGATCATGACAAATCAACCCCTGGTCAAAATGAGTGTCAACAGATTGGATGAGGTTGCAATTGGTTGAGGATAGGGATTGATTATAGGTTGATGTGGATGGATTAGGGATAGTAAGATTGATTTAGGATAATTGATTAAGTCTAATGATGTATGATAAATCAAGTTTTGTCTAATGATGTCTTAGGACCAATTATGGATGGCATGGAGAATTTGGATGTTAGTGAGGATAATGATTGATGATTGGGATGGATCTCAAGCTAAGAATGATAAATGGATAAGGACATGGATTTCTGTGGCATGTGATGTCGAAGGATGACATGAAATGGAGGTTGTTGGCAACCACAAGGACAAAAATTTGACTTTATGCTATATTTTTTGGGATGTGTGTTGATATAGAGAACCAGGCACTAATACAGAGAACCTGGCACTAATTTAGATGACTAGGTACTGATACAAAGAACTAGGCACTAATGTGGGATAGTCGTGGTTTTATGTAGTTTTTGAGGTGGTGAATTAATTTTTTTGCAAATTTTGGGCTTGGGATGTGATGTTTTTAAATGTTTGGAAGCTAAATTATGGATTTGGGATGTTTGAATGTTTCAATGGTTTGTTTCTTTTGTTTTGAAAGGTTCAAATGATGTTTGTGGTATGTCAATGATAGTCTTCTCTGGCAAGTGATACAAACACTCCAAACAAGAGCATACAATGTCGAACGATTTTGTTGTAAAATTTTAAACACTCATGCAAAACCTATGGTGAGGCAAGGACAAAACTTGTTGGGTTCCCACTTGGATTTCTCTAGCCACACTTGTTCAAAAAGGATAGCTCTAGAAACTTGGTTTCATGGGCTCCCCCTTACAGTGCACTCACTTTTCAAGCACACCAAGTTCCAAGTCCTTAAGACATGTAGATCTTAAGGTAATTTGCTATCTCTTCTAAGAACTATGAGTATGTGGGACAGCTCCAAAGGTCTGACCTCTTGCGCCAACAAGTGGAAGGATTTTGGCTTCTAAAACAATGGTCCGTAGTAAGTGCATTCATTTAGGTGGCCATACATGTGGCAATTCACTCTGATTAGGAGGCCTCCCAGACTGCAAAGGTTATGCTCTACAAGTTTTCATGCACCACAAGGGGTACTGAGGGAGACATTCATTGATATGACATAACAACACCTGTTGCTTGTGACTTTCATCACAAACACATTATTATATATACCAACCTGAAAGAGGTTGGCTTTATCTTGTTTCCCCTTGGGTTGTTCCCACCTTTCAAAGTGGGGTGGTATGCCCTCTAAGGGTTCAACAAAAGCAACACAAGTGCAAAAATATTTTTGATCCCCAAGTTCATATAGAGATGAGAGGGGAGAGAATACACAGGTTGGCTTTATCTTGTTTCCCCTTGGGTTGTTCCCACCTTTCAAAGTGGGGTGGTATGCCCTCTAAGGGTTCAACAAAAGCAACACAAGTGCAAAAATATTTTTGATCCCCAAGTTCATATAGAGATGAGAGGGGAGAGAATACACAGTTTTGGCTTGAGTCACACTGGACAATGTTCATTTTTAGTTCTTAGATTAAGATGGGGGTGATTTATGCAAGTGTTGTGAGAAGTTTTTGGTTCCCAAGATCACCAATGGTGTGAGAAAAGAGCATACACTTCCTCAACACTAACAAAACCACAAGACTCTTCACACAAATTTGTTTGTTTTCTTGTTTATATGAGTGTAAAATGCAATTTGTTCTTTTTATCCCAATGAGTGAAGATGCAAGTTGTGTTTGTTTTATCCAAATGAGTGAATATGCAAGTTGTGTTCTTTTTAACCAATGAGTGTGAATATGCAAGTAGTGTTCTTTTTAATTCCAATGAGTGTGAATATGCCTAAGATTAGACAAACAAACTCATACAAAAGTCATCAAAGTTAAATGCTTCAAACTAGTAAAACCCTACAAGAAATGGGGTCAATAGTTTGATATAAGCCTTTGATGGCTGAACGAGGCTGCAAGACAAGATGTTAGCCCAAAAAAATAACACTTTAAGACTAGGCACCAATCTATGGAACTAGGCACTGATATAGAAGGATATGAGCTAATTAAACTTTGGTAGAGTTTCCCCTTTACAAAATGAGTTTTTCCTACAAAACAAAGAGTTTGACCTGCATAAATCATTTATTAGAAACTCCAAAAACCAAAATCAAACATTACATTCACTAAAAGAGGTCATAAAGTGTTAGTCTGTCCTACATCTAGATGGGCACTGATTCAGGACACTAAGCACTAATCCATAGGGACATGTGCTGATCTGAGGCAAACAACAACTCCCCCTTGTAACATTAATTTTTCCTGTAAAACAAAGAGCTTATGTGGGACCGGGCACTAATCTGTCGAGTTGGGCATTGATGTGCTAGATAGGCACTAATTTGCAAATGTTTAGTTGTTGATCCAACCTGTCACAAGAAAAACAACATAAAACATGCAAATTTATCAAGGTTAGGGTGGTGGGTGCCCCACCAGGTGTGTCAAAATATCTACCTATGAAAATGAGACCTAAATGGATGCAAATTAAACCTAAGATGTACCCAATCTCAAGTCCAAGGGACCCCAAGAATGGACTAAATCACTTCTATACTTCTATAGTTAACTATGTTGGAAAGAGACATTGCTAGGCATGTCAGGTGTTGTCAGTGATGGCAACTAAATCTATCTTACACAACCACTTTACATCAATGGAACATATTAAAAGTTAGATTGCAAATTTGTTTAAGTCTAGATAGACAAGAACAGAGCATATGACAGGGTTCAACATTTTGGTCTGCATTTCTCCACATGTAATTATATTGTGTTGCAGATCTGAAGGAGTGATAGTACTATCTAAATCCAAGATTTTAGCCTTCGATGACGAAGGGATTGAAAGTCACATGCATCTGAGTATTAGGTTTTGGTTAGTCAATTCAGTCTGGTGAAGAACATGTTGAACTAGACTTTGACCATTGTGTGGATTAGACAAATTTGTTGGTTAAGTGATTTGTGAGATCCATTGGTATTGGCCGACATGTGTGATGACTTGAATGTATAGGTTTTGGTCTGCATTGGTACTTGGGCATGGATTCAACCAACAGAATAGTGTTCTTAAAAAGACTTCAAGTTTTTCTCAAGGCTAACTGTAGTTGATGTTAATTCATGTAGCAAATATATATGATCGATGGATTCAAGCATTTGAGTGGGTGGTTGTGGAAATATGAAGGGATAAATGTGAAGTATAGTAGAATCAAGTGTGAAGGGAAGAGATCTGAGATCTAGATCATGGCAGAACTTTGAAGCAGAGCAAAAAGAGATGAAACATGTAAATTCAGTGTATTGTGCATAACCGAACTATAATTTTGCATTATTAGATTCTATTTCTTAGTTCAATTATTCTAGTGAACTCTTGTAATTGATTTTGTAGGTAGTGAGCTTCTTTGAGTAGTGAGCTCTAGGCACTGTGCCTGAAGGCAAGTGCCTTTCCCATTTGCAATACTTTAACAGAGTATAAATTCTTGTGGGTTAACCCCCACTATGGTTTTTCCCTTAACCAGGTTTCCATGTAAAAATCTTGGTGTTCATGTGTTGTGATCTTGTTGTTTCTATTCTTGTGCTCATGCTTCTTTCCCTTGAATGCATGTGGTAAATTAATAAAGGAATAAAGTAATAAATTTTGCAGAACACTGATTTACCCCCTCTCAGTGTTCCTTAATTTCAACAATTGTTATCAAAGTGAGGTTCTTTAGAAGAAGTTTAACAACTTGAGGAAGATTTAGGAAGGTGTGTTCAATGGGTCTATTCAAGCACTCTTATGGTATCAATTGACAACTTCAAGTAGCCTTAGATCATCTTGACCTATCGATGGCAAAAATTAGAGATCTACAAGAGAAACTTAAAGATGCTAAAAATTTCATTGAGACCTTACAAGGACAACTGAGCAAATCTAATGAAAAGAGGAGGGAGTTACTTCATCAACTAGAAAATCAGAATGAAAACAATTACATGGATGAGGCCTTGAAGGAAAAGACAAAGGAATGTGAGAAGCTAGCAAAAGAAGTTGTTTTGAAACATGAAATGGAATCAGGGGTGAGGAAACTAACCAAGGAAATTGAGGAAAGAAAGAAGACTAAGGAAAACCTAAACTAGTCTCTGAAAGAAAGAATAGAAGAATGCTTCAGATTGGATAGAATAATTAGCTATCTAGAGTCTGATCTACAAGAAACTAGAGACAATGAGCAAGAACTTGAAAAAAAAATTGTCATTCTCAAACATGACCTAGATGTTGCAAATGAATATAAGGAGAAATTCAAGATAAGCTCAACTAAACTTGAGGTGTTGCTTGATGGTTAGAAGAAGAAAGATGATAAGCATGGTCTTGGATTCAAGAAAGATGAAAGCTCTAGATCCAGTCAAAGAAACCCTGAAGTAAGAAATCAAAGAAGGAATCCTAGAAGACCTCCGGTAAGGCAACCTAATGCTCAAAGGTATCCATCTTTCAATGGAAATTGTTTTAAATGCAATACTTGTATGGTCATAGAGCTAGTCAATGCAGAAGTCAAGTAAATCAAAAATTCTCCAGTCAATGCTTTAATTGCAAAAGGATAGGTCATAAGACTGAGGAATGCAGAAGTGGACAAAGGACTCCTCCTAGAAACAAATAAGTGTTCAATGGAAGATGTTTTACTTGTAATAAGTTTGGACATATAGCAATGCAATGCAGATCTAAACATATTCCAACATGTAATTGTCAGAAAAATAAGATAGTATGTTTCAACTCAAACAAATCTAGACACATTACTAAATTTTGTAGAAG
Organism: Cunninghamia lanceolata; assembly: GCA_027924645.1. Classification (NCBI taxonomy): domain Eukaryota; kingdom Viridiplantae; phylum Streptophyta; class Pinopsida; order Cupressales; family Cupressaceae; genus Cunninghamia; species Cunninghamia lanceolata. The sequence continues at coordinate 16,406,765 of BSBN01000130.1, read as the reverse complement.
TAAAAAGGATCTAACTCACAAGTAGGGGGTGTGTGCAAGAAGTTGAGTCCACTTTTTGGCCAAAAAGTGGAAGTGTTTTCGCTAATTTTTAGAATTTGTGACATTTGACCTAAAAATTTGAAGCACTTGAAGGTGGAATCTTAAAAAAAGTTAGTAAATATGAAATGTAGTACTTGGAGCCTAGTTTCCAAATATGTAATTTTTTTAATACCTAGATGATACAAATTGATTTTTAATAGGTGGTTCTAAAAACCACTGTTTAAAAGTCACTTTTTTTTACTATACCATGCATGTGTACGTCATCCATATTTTGACCTAAGTAATTATATTTTTCTAAATCTTTTTGGGAAAAGATTTGTAACTCACTGAAGGATGTTTTCCATATTTTTTTGTAATATTTTATTGAATTTTTTTTGTTAACTTTTTATTGGCCATTTTTTGTGTTTTAAAAAATTGTCATGTACGTCACGCATAAGATGACCTAAACTTATTATTTTTTGAATTTTTTTTTCAAATTGAAAAGAATTGTCTAAAGTATGTTTTCATACAATTTTTTTACAAAAAAATATTTTGATAAAAAGTTATTAAAATATTAAAAAAAACCTAATCATTCAACTTTATGGACCTATTTCATCAAAAATTAATTGAGAAATAGAAAAATAATCCAATTGTAAAGAAATTTACATATTTGGAATCTGCACTATCTCATCTATAATGGGTTTTAATTTCATCAAAAAATTCTGCAAAAAAGGCATTCAGACATATGCCCAAAGTCACTATTTTGATGTGACATTGATAGGACCTTCAACTTGTAGGTCAAACCAGGTCCAAAGCCAAGGGCCGGGTTCCCAAGCCTTTTTTTTCACCCAAAACCCATAGCAAAAATTGGGTCAGAAATTCAAATTTTATGAAACAAGATCTTGTTTCTAAAAAAAGGTATCCCGTTTCTAAAAAATGAGATCCCGCTTTTGGCTCAGGATCCCGTTAAGTAGGATCCTATTTTATATTAGAATCTGAAAAGATTATTAACCCAAAAAACTAGTGCAAAGAATAGATATCTAAACTATGAATGTAAATGATACAAAATCAAAATAGCAACATAGAGTTAGTCTCCAAGAGAGTAATGCAAATGCTAGAAGCAAAATAGCATTAAGAGGATGCAAAAACAAGAGATACCAAATACAAGCCAGGTAGAATGCTTATATAGAATAGGAAGAGGGATGAGGTGGCAACACCGACCAATGAGGAGCAACCATCTATCGGACTAAAGATAGCAAAGTATCTTCCCAAGTTAGCTAATGGATGTTCACATGTAGGAAGGTGACACCTCACAACCACTCACCTAATAAGACATGCTTTATTAACCTAAGTGAGATTAATAAAAGTGTAGGAAAAACCTAGGAATATAGGGAAAAATAAATAACCCAACTAGGAAATAAAAACCTACACTAACACCCCCCATAAGCGAAGCTTAGGTGGATGTAGAAATGGGTCCCGACAAATCAAGCCTGATGAGGTACCCATGTACATAAAATTTCCCCCAAAGAGAGAGAAAAGCCCCCCCCCCCAAAAAAAAAAAATAGAGAGAGAAGAGAGACCCCCCCAAAAGTACAGAGAGTCAGGACTCCGAGTGAGAGGAAGAAGCCCCCCAGAAGATGAAGCATCCCACACCCCCAGCAAAGCTCACAAATGAAGGAACTTGCTCTCAGTGAAGGGTTTGGTGAAGATATCGACAACCTGCTCGGAAGTTAGACAGTAGTGAAGGTTGATGACATGGCCATGGATGAGCTCCCAGATGTAGTGCATGTGGATCTCGATGTGTTTGGTCTGCTGATGATGGACCAGATTCTGTGAGATCTGAATGGCACTCTGGTTGTCACAAAATATGACTGATGGTCGTCTGATTTGGATACCAAACTTAGTGAGAAGATTCTGAAGCCAAATGGCCTCAGTGGCGGCATTCACAGCCCCTCGATACTCAGCCTCAGTAGAAGATAGAGCAACAACAGACTGCTTCTTGCTCGACCAACAAACAGGACCTGAACCAAGTGAGAAGCTGTAACCTGAAGTAGACTTGTGATCCTGAGAATCGCCTGCCCAATCTGAATCTGTGTAGCCCACCAAGTCAAGCTCAATGCCTGCTGCATAGTGAATCCCAAAATTGTGAGAACCCTGAATGTAGTGAAGGATTTGCTTGGCTGATTTCCAGTGTAGCTCATGAGGCTCCTGCATGAATCGAGAGACCATGCCTATAGCATATGAAATGTTAGGTCATGTATGAGTCAGATAAATGAGACTCCCAATAAGCTGTTGGTACAAAGTGCCATCAATAAGTGGAGAAGAACACTGAGCCTCAAGTTTGACTCCAGAAAGAAAGGGAGTCAGAGCAAGCTTACAATCAGCCATATGAAACCTTGAGAGCAAATCTAGAGCATACTTGGACTAGTTGATGGTGATCCCAGAAGTAGACTGGTAGATCTCAATCCTGAATGAGTAATGCAACAAGCCCAAGTCAGTCATCAAAAACCTATCATGAAGGGTAGTTTTGATAGCCCCAATGGTGGATGAAGAACTCCTTGTGATCAACAAGTCATCAACATACAGAACCAAAAATATGAGTGAATCATCTTGCTACAGAATGTAGACATTGGGATCAAAATGGCACCGAGTGAACCCACCTGAGAGAAGGAAGGAGTCCATCTTGGCATACCAGGCACAAGGAGCCTATTTGAGGCCATAGAGAGACTTCCAAAGATGGCACACAAGTGAAGAATCCTAAAGGAACCCTTGTGGCTGCTCCATGTAGATCTCCTCCTGAAGGTCACCGTGAAGAAAAGCACTCTTCACATCCATCTGGTGTACTTCCCAATGATTAGCTACAGCAATGGCAAGAACAAGTCAGATGGAATTCATTCAAGCAACTGGCAAAAAAAGTCTCAGAGTAGTCAATCCCAGGAACCTGGGAGAATCCTTTGGTGACCAAGCAAGCCTTATACTTGTCAACTGACCCATCTACTACAAATTTTGTCTGATAGATCCACTTACATCGAACTAGTTTTCTTCCCTTAGGAATAGGGACAAGATCCCAAGTGTGGTTCCTCATCAAAGAACTATACTCCTCCTGTATAGCTGTATCCCACTCAGGAATACCAAAAGCCTCATGAAAAGACTATGGATCTGAGGTAGTAGCAATGAAGACATGTGGAGCATCCTGAAACTATGAACAAGTCCACCTGGTGTTTGATGGATCCCCAACCCAATCACCTGCAGACTGCAAGGTCTATCTAGCCCAAAGTGGACCAGAAGATGGAGAATCTAGAGGAGAATCATCAACCTCTAAATGATGACTAGGAGAGGAAGGAGGTGAATCACTCTCTGCATCGGAAGTGGAGGTAGAAGATTACTCAGGTGAATCTAACTCATCAGAAGATCTGTCATGTATCCCAAGTGACTCCAATGTCAAAGTAGAAGGAGTTGGAGAAGTGATAGAAAGTGAGCTCGAAGAGCCCTCCTCAAACTAAACACTCCTCTCAATGAACAAGTCATGTGTAGTAGGGTGGAGCAACTGATAACCCTTTACACCATTAGGATAACCTACAAATATGCAAGGTCTACTCTGCAGATCCAAGGCCTTACGTTTCTCTACAGGAATGTGGGCCCATGTAGGAGAACCAAAAACTTGAAAGTGCTTAACTGATGGTTTTCGACTGCTCCAAGCTTCAAAAGGAGTGACTCCCTTCAGGGCTCAATGAGGAACACAGTTCTGGATATAACAAGCATAGTTAATGGCCTCTACCCAATACTATGGTGCAAGAAATCTAGAGTGAATCATGCAGTTCATCATTTCCTTCAAGGACCTATTCTTCCATTCTACTGAGATTTGTATGGAACTGAATGTTGTAAATCAATCCCCTCTAAAGTGCAAAACCTCTCAAACCGATGGTTGACATACTCACCACCATTGTCAGTGTGTAAAACTTTGATGGCTTTCCTAGATTTCTTCTCTACAAAAGTTTTGAAGTCCTGAAAATGATCAAATACCTCTAACTTCTGTTTGAGAAAGTACACCCAAGTATATCGAGAAAAGTCATCAATGAATGTGAGGACGTATATAGCCCTGTTGAAAGAGGGATGCTGAAATGGACCAGCCAAATCACTGTGAACTAACTCTAGTATCTGTGAAGCTCTCCATGCCTTACCTTTGTCAAACTTTTCCTTAGGATGCTTACCAAGAATGCAACCTTGGCAAACACCACCTGAAAAATGAACTGAAGGCAACCCTGTGACCATGCTCTGTTGGTTGAGCTGCTGCAAGTAGTGGAAGTTAAGATGGCCAAATCGCTCATGCCATAATCTACTCACATCATTAGAATGAGTTAGCAAAATAGTCGAAGGAGGATCAGGACCAAAGTGAGAAAATAGATAGAGCTATGACTGATGATCTTCTCTCCCAACTGCAACTGTAGAACCACTATGCAACTCATGAATCTCCACTAAATCAGGTGTGAACTCAACCCGCTTGCCTGAACCTGCGGGAGTGATCTGGTATACCGATAGGAGATTAGTTGATAATGAGGGCACACAAAGAACACCATGGAATGTGCCATCCCCCACATCAATAGAGCCTCTCCCACACACCTCAATAGGAGTGTCATCACCCATCAAAATAGAAGGCATAGTACACAGCTCCAAAGATGCATGTTCTTCCTTAGATGAAGCCATGTGTTGCGAAGCACCCGAATCAAGAAACTAAGTGGATGGTGAAGAAGCAACTACAACAAGCGCCTTGTCCTTTCCTTTTCCCTTGTTGTTTTCTTTTGCCTTATTAGACCCCTCATTAGAACTTTGTTTGATAGACTCAGGAACACTGATATTATTCTTCTAAAGAATCTATGTAAAGTGATCAATTTGTTTCTTTAGACATTTATGTTCATCATGACGAGGTCTTTTAAAATAGGCACATTGGACCCTCTCTTTCTTAGGCTTGTCGCCCTTGGAATACTGGGTCTCATTAGTTACTTTTGAAGCAACCGTTATCTGATCCTTCTTCTCCTTGCTATTCTTTTGTTTCTTATCCTTACTATTGTTGTTACTACTTTGTCCTTTTTGTTCTTTTGTGCCTTGGTTGGCAGCCAAGGCATGTGACTTAGAGGACTTAAGAGTGCCCATCTGAATTAGCTTGTCTTGTTCCCGAGTGAGATTGACAACAAAATCATCTAAAGATGGCATGGTGAATTGAGTACCAAGTGCACACTTAGTAGCATAGAAAGTAGAAAAAAACACAGAATATTCTAAACTTAGCTTAGAGAGAATACTAAGAATTAGTTGTTCATCTTTCTTTTCAATTCCACATTGTTTTAACTGCAGTCTTAGTGATTTCAATTTAGTGAAGAAATCCTGGATTGTGTTTAAATTGCCTAGACTTAAACTAATTAGTTGATTTTCCAACATATGACCCCTCATTGAATCTTGTATGCCAAATAGTGTTTCTAGCTTTTTCTAGATTCCATTTGGTGTATTCAAAGACTCAATGTGAAAGAGCAAATCAGGAGAAATAGACAAACACAATGTTCCATATGCCTCATCACATTTGTTAAACCACTTAGGCTTATCTTCATCTTTAGTAGGTTTAGTTTCAAGTCCCATAGTTATCCTATTTAATCCAGCTTTCCTTAAGTGAATTGTCATGCGTGATTTCCACTCAAAGTAATTGTATGGAGTTAGGATGGGAAGATTTGTTTGAGCCATGATGAAGAAATGCAGAGAAGAAGTGCTGAAAAGAAGAAAACCAAACCAAGACAACCCCCCTTTTCACTCAATCAAAGAACCCCCCCAAGAAAATATGATTTGGCACTTTATATTAGTGCGTTTACAACTACCACTAGTAAGAAATACTAAGTGGTCTTGATTTCAATGCATTACAAAACCCTCATGAAGAGCATATGCTGAAAATACAACTTTGGCACAATACTCAGAGAGATAAACAACACCACTGCAATCTACTCAAAAAATCATGCACTTTCAAAACAAGAATCACCTCGATACGAGGTCGTATGTGAAAGTTATGATCCTCTAAAGTTCCCAAAATGAGAACTATGCAATGTCACGACTGAGAATCTATAATTTCTAAAAAATATTTGCACCAAAATCAAAAAACCTTTGCACTAGTGCATAGAGAATGAAAAAATAGCCAAAATAAAAAAAAAATCATGGGAAAAGGAGTCCGTATGAGCAAGAACGGAGCATTTGAAAACTGCCTTCAAAACTACAACTGCCAATAGAGAGGGGTCCTGCTGTAGCTTTCTGAGCATGTTTCTACAAAATATATAGACTACATGCAAAAATGGAAAGGTATCTAGATGGTTTTTCTATGCTGCGAACAAAACACAGAAGGCATTTTTCTTGTAAATGCACAAAAGATGTTGCTCCAGTGTAAACAAAATACTTTTGCTACAAAAAAATGACCCCAACAACCAAAAAAATGACATGCAAAGGCTGAATCAGATGCTGGAACCTACAATATTGATTCAAAAGACCAAATATACAAGCTGGTTGTCAGATTTGAGCTTGAAACCCCAGTTCCGCAACTATGTATGACGATCTCCGATTTCAGTGAAATGAAAGCCAAATCTAACTTTCTCAAGCCTCCTGGACACGTTGGAATAGCCAAAAATGCTGCCAGTATAGCTAGAAATGCTGTAATCACCTAGATTTCATAAAACACATGTGTAACCCTAGAGATTGAAAAAGTTTCCATCAAACTTTTCTAATTCTGAAGATCATCCGAAGATGCAAGAGAAGAGCATACTGGGTTTTTCAAAAAACTGTATTAAGATTTATTAGCCCCCCCTGAATCTCTCAAATATGGAAACTAAAATCTACTCTTGCACATAGAATAGCTCTAATACCATGTTAGAATCTAAAAAGATTATTAACCCAAAAAACTAGTGCAAAGAATAGATATCGAAACTATGAATGCAAATGATACGAAATCAAAATAGCAACACAGAGTTAGTCTCCAAGAGAGTAAAGAAAATTCTAGAAGCAAAATAGCATTAAGAGGATGCAAAAACAAGAGATACCAAATACAAGCCAGGGAGCATGCTTATATAGACTAGGAAGAGGGATGAGGTGGCAACACCGACCAATGAGGAGCAACCATCTATCGGACTAAAGATAGAAAAGTATCTTCCCAAGATAGCTAATGGATGCTCACATGTAGGAAGGTGACACCTCACAACCTCTCACCTAATAAGACATGCTTTATTAACCTAAGCGAGATTAATAAATGTATAGGAAAAACCTAGGAATATAGGGAAAAATAAATAACCCAACTAGGAAATAAAAACCTACACTAACATTTTGGTTTACCCAATTTTGAGGTTTTTTCTAACTCTAAAACTTCCACCTTAAGTGGACCCATCTTTGTGCATTTACCCTAGGCAAAGGAAAAATAGAGCAGAAGATAGACAAAGGCAAAGATAAAGTTGATATGTATGAGATCCAAAATGAAATAAACAAAACATGGGTAAAGAATGGTGAAATGAATGTTGACAATGGGTCCACACTGGAATCTAGTGCTAATAATTCCTCGAGGAATTGAAACAGGACCTCTGGCTTAGGGGGAGCTACATTGAAAATCTAATTCTTCCTACCAACAAGTGGGTGCCTAAATTTGGCATGTTGAATGAAGAAAGAGAAGCCTATTGTAGATTAGTTGAAGAAAATTCTAAAAGAAAAGAAGCAAATTTGATTGATTGTGGAGCAATTAAAGATTGACTGTATTTAGAAATAGAGTAACCAGATGAATTGGGGTAGAGAATTTATTATAATAATGAATTATGTTTTGTAGAGCATAAAAAGGTCATTCATTCAACACTTGAATCACTTTGCATTCAAGGAGAACAAGGAGAAGAGTGTCTAAGCTATAATTTCAGAGATGTGAAGTGCGAAGAACGAATTTGACATCTAACCCTAATTCTGTGAAGAAAAAGGTATTTCTCTGTGAAGCTTTAAACTTGTAATTTTTTGAAATGGCTACACCTCTAGTTGTGATTATCACTGAGAGACCTAGGCCAAAGTTCAAGAAGCATCCTTTCAAATCCATCGAAGTCGATCCATTAGGAGCATTTTCTGTCATTTCGTATGGAGTTATTGACATAGAGGACATTAGGGCTTACATTCACGTGCCTCTAGAGGAGGATAGCAACTACAAGCTTACTAATCTATTCATGAATCATTTGAAAGGTGATGATCTTGAGCTCAAACATAAGTACAAAGCACTGGAAGACAAGAAATTCATACAATTTGTTGAGTTTTTGACTTTTACAAAGGACGAGTGGGTCTGATACATCTTAAGCTGAGTCCATGATGAATTTTTATGGATGAACCATCTATTCAAAATCACAAAAGATGTAATAAGGGTGGTTACAAGATTCAGTTCAACTGGTACCTTGCCTCAATTGAAGGTTGTGAAGAATCAAGAAGTTATAGAGGCAACAGGATCAAAATTTGACAAAAGAGCCATGACTATCAATGACATAGAGGATCATGGGGTCAGATTCGTATCAATGGTGGTAGGATATAGAATATATTACTCTAGAAGAGAAAATTTATTTTTTGAAACAACCATTTGTACTATCTATAAGATGGTTAAAGAAGGTACAGACTATGATCTCTGTGAGCTGTTGTTGAACCAGCTAATGGAGAACCTAAGAAAGATAAAGAAGGATAAAAAATAGTCATTCAAATTTGGTACGTTAATTGTGTGTCTCTTCTTCTATTTCTTGAGTGATCTTTCAAGATCCAAAAATATAATTTGGACATATAACAAACTAGTAGCAGTCTAGATTAGGAATCATTTGAGTTATTTGGGAAGTCATGATGCACAAAAGACTGCACTTTGGTGTTTCTTCAAAAAATTCCATAGTATGATGCAAGCTAGAGTTAGAATACCTAGGACTGTTGTCAAAAAATACAAGGACACAATTTGTTTTATTATTACTACTGATCAATGCAAAATGGAAGGAGTAGAACCTAGAGTTGTGTGGATCATGCCCATGGGGTATGAAGTGGATGGGCGTGTCTTGGAATTGTATGCACAACATTTGTTAAGTCATCCTAGGGATCTGGGTGAAGAGAGATTTGGAACCTCTGAAGAAATCTCACAAAAACTGCATCTTGAATTCAAGGCTCCTAAAACTAAAAAGAGAGTAAGGAAAGAAGTTGAGTAGTTGGCAGAGAATCTAGGTCTTACTAAGGAAGTAGTGAAGCAATTCAAGGAAAGAAGAGAAAAGGATGAGAAGGAGAAGCAGGAAAGGGAAAAGGAAAGTGTTCTGGTAGAACCTCCTATGTCAAGGACTACTATAAGTTCTAGTTCAACCTCTGACGTATCATCTTCCCCTGCTATAGAAAAACCTACTAATAAGGAAGGAAAAAGAACAAAAGTAATGGCCAAGAGGTCATATGGTAGTGTAGAGAAGGAGGATAAAGAAGAAACTGACTCTGATGACAAGGTCAAAGAGTTGAAGGCCTTAGGCACTAAAGCTGCTAAAGTGTCTAAGGAGAAACCCTCTGAAAGCAAAGAGATAAGTAAAAGGCATAAATTAGAGGTTTATGTTGAGAAGCCCACTTTTTCTATGCATGGCATCATTAAGTCAATCACTCTAGATGGGAACTTGAAACAATGACTAAATTTTATGATCATTACAGTGATGCTGATAAGAGGGTTTTGGAGGAAGCAACAGTCAAATATTTGAATATCTACAATAAGGATTTAATTGAAATAACTTCTGCAATTCCTAATAGCCTTACAAATATTCTAGAATTAAGAAAAGAAAATGTAAAAGATAAAAGTCATTGAGCTTAGGGTGCATGTGCTAATAAATCTATCTTCAAATTACTTCGGATCAAATGAACATGATGTTCAAAGAAATGAAAGATGACTTCAGAAGTAAGAAGAGAATGAATAAACTTATGCTTGGTGAGACTGATAAGATAGTTGAAAATACACAAGAGATTCTTCAAAATGCATTAAAGATGCATAATATTCCCATTGTTGAAGAAGAGACTAATGATGGGATTGATTCTTCCATTCTGGACACTGTAGAATTTGATAAGAATGATGAAAGTACTGCTGTTGAGTATAGACAAAATCCTCTGGTAATAAGTGTAGAAGACACTACTGATGAAGATAAAGAGGAGGATGCCCATGGTGATGATACAGAGAAAGTTGACGCGAAGAAAGAGAAAGAAAATGATAAGAAAAACATTATTATTGACTCTGAAAAGGGAGAAGATGTAGGCCCTTAAGAGTATAAATCTGAAACATCATTTTGGACAAGAGACACTGTAGAACTAGTAAACGAAATATTGGAGAGAGACAAATAGATGGTAGAAGATTAGGACATAATACAAGGACCAATCAATTTTGATACTTTTTTTTTAGTACAGAAGATAAAGTTGGCCTCTATTGCACAAGTTAAGGCAAGGGAAGAAATATTGAAGTCACATATAGAAGATAGCGAGTTGCTTGACTTTGCATCTGGGATTTTGGAGAAAATCATGCTCACATTTCAGAAGGATTCTTCAGCATCTCCCTTCGGTCAGTTGAAAAACTTGATAAACTCTTTAAGCTCTCATTTTGAAACATTAGAGAAGTCAGTAGAAGTTAAAGTGAAAAATGAATTTTATGAGAAAAAGGTTTACTAAAATAAAGAAAATAATTAGCTATGATAGATCCGGGCTTGATACCATTGTAAAGAGTATTCAAAATGCCCTATCTGAAGGTGCAGATATCTATAAGTTTTGTCTAAATAAATCTAAAGCTCTTGAAGATATTGAGAAAAATATTAAGGACATAGGGATCAAACTATCTAATATTTCTTAGTTATATAGTCCTTTAACTGAGTCTATAACTATCAAAGAATGCCAAGTAGTATGTTTGCAGAATGAATTGAGTGATTTGGAAAAAGAAAAGGTCAAAGTTTTGGGCAGAATGGACGAGCTTTGGGGACTTATCTCTCCTAAGTTAGAAACTATGTGTAATCTATTAGCAGAGTCCTAAGTTGCAACCACTACTAGGGATCCTACTGACCTTCAGAAGGCAAAATCAAAGGCATTTTTGTTCAGAGGGCATATATCTATTTTTGGCAGCATTAAGAAGAATTGGGACAATGGTTTGACAAAGTTGAAAAACTCTTTTGGTGATATCTTTTTGATGATGAACAAAGCCTAAGGATTGCATGTTCATATGCAGAAGTATGAAGAGTTTTAACCCTTGTACATAAAATTTTTGCATGAATTTTGGTATGCAAGTCCCAGCCTTTGCCATTGATGTCAAAGATAGAGAGAAAAAGCAATGAAAAATGAAGAAATCATCTAGCGGGGAGCATTGGAAATCATAAGTATATGTAGTAAAGGGGGAGTTGTTCTAACACTTAGTCATTTTTCACTAAGTGTTGCCATCAATGCCAAAGGGGGAGATTGTTCGCAAGAGAAACTACTAGGCATGTTAGATATTGTCATCAATGGAAACTAAATCTATCTTACACATCTACATTACATCAATGGATCATACAGGAAGTTAGATTGTTGATTTGTCTATGTCTGGATAGACAGGAACATAGCATATGACAGGGTTCAACATTTTGGTCTGCATATCTCCACAAGTAATCATATTATGCTACGGATCTGATAGAATGTTAAGGGATGTCAGGAATATCTGAATCTAAGATTTTAGTCTCCGGTGATGAAGTGGTTGAAAGTTACATGCATCTGAGTATCATGTTTTGGTTAGTAAATTCTGTCTGGTGAAGAACAGGCCAACTTGGAGTTTGATCATTGTGTGGATTAGGCAAAGTTTTGGGTTAAGAGATTTGTCAGATTCAGTGGTATTAGATGACATGTGTGATGAGTTGAATGTATAGGTTTTCGTCCACATTGGTACTTGGGCATGGATTCAGCCGACAAAATGGTGTTCTTAAAAAGACTTCAAGTTTTTATCAAGGCTGACTGTAGTTGATGTTAATTCATGTAGAGCATATATATGAGGAATAGATTTGAGCATTTGAGTGGGTGATTCTACAAATATGAAGGGATAAGTGTAAAGTATAGTGGAATTGAGTGTGAATGGGAGAGATCTAAGATCTAGATCATGGTAGAATAGTGAAGTAGAGTAGAAAGAGATGAAGTGTGTAAAGTCAGTGTATTGTGCATCAACGGAACTGTAATTCTTTATTGTTAGATGCTATTTCTTACTTTAATCATTCTAGTGAACTCTTGTAATTGATTTTTTAGGCAGTGAGCATCTTTGAGCAGTGAGCTTTGGGAAGTGTACCCAAAGGCATGTGCCTTCCCTATTTGTAATACTTTTAATAGAGTATAAATTCTTGTGGCTTAACACCCATCATGGTTTTTCCCTTAATCGGGCTTCCATGTAAAAATATTGGTGTTCATGTGTTGTGATCTTCTTGTTTATGTTCTTGTGCTCATGCTTCTTTCACTTGAATGTATATGGTAAATTAATAAAGGAACAAAGCAATAAGTTTTACGAAACACTGATTCACCCCCCCTCTGAGTGTTCCTTAATTTTAACAATTGGTGTCAAAGCAAGGTTCCTTAGAAGAAGTTTAACATCTTGAGGAAGATATGGCAAGGTGTTTTCAATGGGTCCATTCAAGCACTCTGATGGTATCAATCGAGAACTTCAAGTAGCCTTAGATGATCTTGACCTATCCAAGACAAAAATAAGAGGTCTACAAGAGAAACTTAAAGACGCTAAATATTTCATTGAGACCTTAAAAGGACAACTGAGCAAATCTAATGAAACGAGGAGGGAGTTACTTCATCATCTAGCAAATCAAAATGAAGACAATAACATGGATGAGGCCCTGAAGGAAAATAAAAAGGAATGTGAGAAGCTAACAAAAGAAGTTGTTGTTTTGAAACATGAAATGGAATTAGGGGTGATGAAGCTAACTAAGGAAATTGAGGAAAGAAAGAAGACTAAGGAAAACCTAAACTATTCTCTAAAAGAAAGAACAAAAGAATGCTATAGATTGGAAAGAATAATTGGCCTTCTAGAGTATGATCTACAAGAAACCAAGGACAATGAGGAAGAACTTGAAAAACAAATTGTCATTCTAAAACATGACATAGAAGTTGCAAATAAATATAGAGAGAAATTCAAGATAAGCTCAGTTGAACTTGAGGTGATGCTTGACAGTCAGAAGAAGATAGATGACAAGCATGGTCTTGGATTTGAGAAAGGTGAAAGCTCTGGATCTAGGCAAAGAAACCTTGAAGCAAGAAATCAAATAAGGAATCCTAGAAAACCTCTGGTAAGACAACCTAATGCTCAAAGGTATCCATCTTTCAATGGAAATTGTTTTAAATGGAATACTTGTATGGTCATAGAGCTAGTTAATATAGAAGTCAAGTAAATCAAAATGCATCATCTTTCTCCAGTCAATGCTTTAATTGAAAAAGAATAGGTCATAAGGCTGAGGAATGTAGAAGTGGACCAAGGAATCTTCCTAAAAATAGACAAGTGTTCAATGGAAGATGTTTTTATTGTAATAATCTTGGGCATATAGAAATGCAATGCAGATCTAAACTTGCTCCAACATGTAATTGTTAGAAAAATAACATTGTATGTTTCAACTGCAACAAATCCGAACACATTGCTAAATTTTGCAAAAGTAAAAAGGATCTAACTCACAGGCAAACAAAAGAAAAATAGACTAGAAGATGGACAAAGGTAAAGGCAAAGTTGATATGTATGAGATCTAGAGTGAAATAAACAAAACATGGGTAAAGAAAGGTGAAATGAATGTTGACAATGGGTTTGCACCGGAACCTAGTGCTGATAATTCCCCTAAGAATTTAAACAGGAGCTTTGGGTCAGGGGGAGCTATAGTGAAAATATAATTCCCCCTACCAGAAAGTAGGTACCTGAATCTGGGACATTGAATGAAGAAAGAGAAGCCTATTGCAGATCTGTTGAAGAAATTTCAAAAAGAAAAGAAGTGAATGCGATTGATTGTAGAGCAATTAAAGATTGACTATATTCAGAAATAGAGCAACCAGATGAATTAGGGTAGAGCATTTATTACAATAACGAATTAGGTTTTACAGAGCATAAAAAGGTCATTCATTCAACACCTGAATCACTTTGCATTCAAAGAGAACAAGGAGAAGAGCACCTGAGCTGTAATTTTTGAGATTTGAAGTAGGGAGAATGAATTTGACATCTAACCCTAATTCTGTGAAGAAAAAAGTATTTCTCTGGGAAGCTTTGAACTTGTAATCTTTTTAAATGGGTACACCTCTAGTTTTGAATATCATTGAGAGACCTAGGCTGAAGTTTAAGAAGCATCCTTTCAAATACACTAAAGGTGATCCATTAGGAGCATTTTCTTTCATTCTATATGGAGTTCTTGACACATAGGACATTAGGGCTTACATTCACGCACCTCTGGAGGAGCATAGAAACTCCAAGCTTACTGATCTATTCATGAATCATTTAAAATGTGATGATCTTGAGCTCAAATCAGAGTACAAAGCACTGGAAGACAAGAAATTCATACAATTTGTTGAGTTTCTAACTTTTGCAGAGGATGAGTGGGTCCAGTACATCTTAAGTTGAGTCCGTGATGAATTTTTATGGCTGAAACATCCATTCAATATCACCAAAGATACAATAAGGGTGGTTACAAGACTGAATTCAACTGATACCTTGCCTCATTTCAAGGTTGTGAAGAACCAAGAAGTTATAGAGGTAACTGGATCAAAATTTGACAAAAGAGACATGACTATCAATGACATAGAGGATCAAGGGGTCTAATTTGCATCAATGGTGGTAGGATACAAAATATATTATTGTAGCAAAAAAAAAAAATTCTAGAACAACCATCTATATTGCTTATAAGATGGTGAAAGAAGGTGCAAACTATGATATCTGTGAGCTATTGTTGAACCAACTCATGGAGAACCTAAGAAAGATAAAGAAGGAAAAAAAAACACTCATTCAAATTTGGTATGTTAATTGTGTGTCTCTTCTTCTATTTCTTGAGTGAGCTTCCAAGAAACAAAAATATAATTTGGGCAAGTGACAAATCGGTAGCAGTCCAGATTAGGAATCATTTGAGTTATTTGGGTAGTCATGATGCACAAAAGATTGCACTCTAGGGTTTCTTCAAAAATTTTGAGAGTATGATGCAAGCTAGAGTTAGAATACGTAGGACTGTTGTCAAAAAACTACAAGGACACAATTTGTTTTATTGTTACTACTGATCATTGCAAAATGGAAGTAGTAGAGCCTAGAGTTGTGTGGATCATTCCCATGGGGTATGAAGTGGATGGGCACGTGTTGGAACTGTATGCACAACATTTGGTAAGTCATCCTAGGGGTTTGGGTGAAGAGAGATTTGGAACCTATGAAGAGATCTTACAAAATCTGCATCTTGAATTCAAGGCTCCTGAAACCAAAAGGAGAGTAAGGAAAGAAGTTGAGCAGTTGGCAGAGAATCTAGGTCTTACTAAGGAAGCAGTGAGGTGATTCAGGAAAGAAGAGAAAAGGCTGAGATGGAGAAGTAGGAGAAGGAAAAGGAAAGTGTTTTGGCAGAACTTCCTAAGTGAAGGACTACTAGAAGTTCTAGTTCAACCTCTGGTGTATCATCTTCCCCCATTGTAGAAAAACCTACCGGTAAGGATGGAAAAAGAATAAAAGTAATGGTCAAGAGGTCATATGGTAGTGTAGAGAAGGAGGATGAAGAAGAAACTAACTCTGATGATGAGGTCAAAGAGTTGAAGGCTTGAAGCACTAAAGCTGCTAAAGTGTCTAAGCAGAAGCCCTCTGGAAGCAAAAAAAGAAGTAAAAGGCATAAATCAAAGGTTTATGTTGAGAAGCCCATTCTTTCTATGCATGACATCATTAAGTCAGTCACTATAGATGGGAAATTGAAACCAATGACTGAATTTTATGATCATTACAGTGATGCTGATAAGAGGGTTTTGGAGGAAGCAACGGTCAAATATTTGGAAATCTACAACAAGGATTTAATTTAAATAACTTATAAAATTTCAAAAAGCCTTGTAGATATTCTAGAATTAACAAAAGAAAATGCAAAGGCTAAAGACATTGAGCTTAGGGAGCATGTTCTAATAAAAATGTGTCCTCAAATTGCTCAGGATCAAATGAACATGATATTCAAATAAGTGAAAGATGACTTCAGAAGTAAGAAAAGAATGAATAAACCCATACTTGGTGAGACTGATAAGATAGTTGAAAATACACAAGAGATTCTTCTGAATGCATTAAAGTGGCATAATCTTCCCATTTTTGAAGAAGAAACTGATGATGGGATTGATTCTCCCATTCTAGAGACTGAAGAATTTGATAAGAATGATGAAAGTGCTGCTACTGAGGATACACAAAATCCTCTAGTAATAACTACAGAAGACACTATTGATGAAGATAAATAGAAGGATTCCCATGGTGATGATACAAAAAAAGCTGAAGTAGAGAAAGAGAAATAAAATGATAAGAAAAACATTATGATTGACTCTAAAAAGGGAGAAGATGCAGGCCCTGAAGAGTATAAATCTGAAACATCATTTTAGGCAAGAGACACTGTAGAAGCAGTAAAAGAAATATTGGAGAGAGACAAATAGATGGCAAAAGATCAAGATATAATACAAGGACCAATCAATTTTGATACTTTATCTCTAGTACAAAAGATAAAGTTAGCCTGCACTATACAAGATAAGGCGATAGAAGAAATATTGAAGTCACATATAGAAGATAGTGAGTTGCTTGGCCTTGTATCTAGGATTTTGTAGAAAATCATGCCCACATTTTAGAAGGATTTTTTAGCATCTCCCTTCAGTCAGTTGAAAAGCTTGATAAACTCTGTAAGCTCTCATTTTGAAACCTTAGAGAAGTCTATTGGAAATTAAGGTGTCTGAACCTTTGCAAATTCCTAATGTTGTATTTATTTATCCCATGTTGAGTTGGCATAGTTGGCACCTTGTGAACATACAGTAGGATAAATTTTGGTGTCTTTGGTAGCCATAGTTTCCCCTTGAATAATTAACGAGGGTTTGGGGGTAGTTCCCCCAAGACATGGTCAAGGGGTGGAGAAAGGCATCTTTGGGCGGTCAAGGGAGGTTATGACATGTTGTAAGAGGAATATGATATTTTTAGTCAATGTATGACAAATTCTCTTATAGCTGTAAGTGCTTTCAGTTATGATAGATTCTATGATAGATGTAAGGTGCGTAAGAGCATCTATCATAGCCTATCTTGGGACAAGGAACCCACATTGGGATGGGATGTTGGACAAGTGTCCTTAGGCGTGGGTTTTGGGGCATGAGTCCAAGATGGATGCCCATCTCTAGAAGGTTCCATATTTGGCTTGTAAACTCTATAAAAATAGGTGCTTCGATGGGAGATATATAGTTTTTGTACAAGTACTGTTATGCTACCAGAATATCTCCAGATTCAACATTTCAAGGCTCCTGAAAGAGCATTGGCTCTGAAAATGTATTATAATCTATTATTGTTTACTCTAATACATTTGAGATGTGCTTTGGAGTGTGAGGTTTTTCACTCGTAAGGGTTTTTCCCACGTATATCTTGTCTCTCTCTCTCCTATCTACTTTTTGTGTGTATGTGTATCGTTGCAATATATCTGTTATTGTGTTAATAATGCTGTAATTGGAAAGGTTAATTTGAATTTGCATACATCTCTCCTCATTTGATTAGTGTTGGAAGTGATTTTCACACACCTAACTTCCTTTCAAAGTTAGTAGAAGTTAAAGTCAAAAATGAATTTAATGAGAAAAGGTTTATTGAAAGAAAGAAAATAATTAGCTATGATAGATCTAGGCTTGATACCAGTGTAAAGAGTATTCACAATTTCCCATCTAAAGGTACAGAGATCTATAAGTTTTGTCTAAATAGATCTAAAGTTGTTGATGATATTGAGAAAAAGATTAAGGACATAGAGCTCAAATTTTCTAATATTTCTTAGTCATATAGTTGTTTAACTGAGTCTTTGACTATCAAAGAATGCCAAGTAGTAAGTTTGTAGAATGAATTGAGTGATTTGGGAAAGGAAAAGGTCAAAGTTTTGGGTAGAATGGATGATCTTTGGGGACTGATCTCCCCTAAGTTAGAAACTATGTATGATATATTGGCAGAGTCCCAAGCTGTAGTTGCTACTAGTGATCCTACTAACCTTCAAAAGGCAGAATCACAGACATTTTGTTCAGAAGGTATATATCTATTTTGGACAACATTAAGAAGAACTGGGACAATAGTTTGACAAATTTGAAAAACACTTTTGGTGATATCTTTTTGCTGATGAACAAAGCCTAAGGACTGCATGTTCATATGTGGAAGTATGAAGTGACCCTTGTACATAAAATTTTTGCATGAATTTTGGAATGTAGATCCCAGTCTTTGCCAATGATGTCAAAGGGGGAGAGAGAAAGCAGTGAAAAATGAAGAATTCATCTAAGGGGGAGCATTGGAAATCATAAGTGTATGTAGTAAAGGGGAGTTGTTCTAACACTTAGTCATTTTTCACTAAGTGTTGCCATCAATGCCAAAGGGGGAGATTGTTGGCAAGAGATACTGCTAGGCATGTCAGGTGTTGTCATTGATGGCAATTAAATCTATCTTACACATCTGTATTATATCAATGGATCATACCAGAGGTCAGATTACAGATAAATGTCTAAGTCCAGATAGACAGGAACAGAGCATATGATAGGGTTCAACATTTTGGTCCCCATTTCTCCACAGTTAATTATATTGTGATGTAGATCTGAAGGAATGTTAAGGGATATTAGGACTATCTGAATCTAATATTTTAGCCTCTAGTGATGAAAGGATTGAAGGTTACATGCATCTGAGTATCAGGTTTCAATTAGTCAATTCAGTCCAGTGAAGAATAGGCTTACCCAAAGTTTGATCATTTTGTGGATTAGGCAAAGTTTTTGGTTAAGTGATTTGTAAGATTCAGTGGTATTGGACGACATGTATGATTACTTGAATGTATAGTTTTTGGTTCGCATTGGTACTTGGGCATGGATTCAGCTGACATAACAGTGTTCTTAAAAAGACTTAAAGTTTTTCTCAAGGCTGATTGTAGTTGATGTTAATTCACATAGAAGATATATATGATAGATGGATTTGAGCATTTGAGTGGGTGGTTGTGTTAGTATGAAGGGATAAGTGAAAAGTATAGTAGAATCAAGTGTGAAGGGAAGAGATTTGAGATCCAGATAATGGTAGAATAGTGAAGCAGATCAGAAAGAGATGAAGTGTGTAAAGTTAGTGTATTGCGCATAATCGAAATTATAATTCTGCATTATTAGATGCTATTTCTTAGTTTAATCATTCTAGTGAACTCTTTTAATTTATTTTGTAGGCAGTGAGCCTCTTTGAGCAGTGAGATCTGGGTAGTGTGCCCAAAGGCATGTGCCTTCCCCATTTGTAATACTTTTAATAGAGTAGAAATTCTTGTGGGTTAACCCCCACCACAGTTTTTCCCTTAACCAGGTTTCCACATAAAAATCTTGGTGTTCATGTGCTGTGATCTTGTTGTTTCTATTCTTCTGCTCATTCTTCTTTCCCTTGAATGTATATGGTAAATTAATAAAGGAACAAAGTAATAAGTTTTGCAGAACATTGATTCACCCCCCTCTAAGTGTTCCTTAATTTCAACAAACTATGCACCCTATCTAAGAAAACTAGTGATGGTATGTCCTAATAGATATGTTATGCCAAATTAACTAACTAGAATTGCACTAATTTTGTGTATGTGAGAACTCAAATTGGCAAAAAAACTTTGCATAAAATGACTTGTTCTAAATGGGAAGTGGAGGACTCAATTTATATATTTTTAGAGATGGGATTGGAGGGCTAGGATCAATTTAGAACATCAATGGTGGAGATTGCTTGAGGATCCTCAAGCAAGGAGAATTGGGCAAATGACATGTTTGGATTGGATGAGAAAGTTTCCCCAAGATTCAATGGATGATCAATGGATGAATGCAAGTTTGAATGGATGGATGACTAGGATGGAGTAGGTGTATGACATGTAAGGACTCATTTATGAAAAGGTAAGTCTTGGACTTTGTGAAGAATTTTAAATTTCATGGAGAGGACAAGTGGAATTTAAAATTAGAGGAATAGTGTTCAAATAGTGCCACATGAAATTTTAAATTGGAGTGAATAGTGACACATGGAGTGGGGTGGTAAAATGTACCCATTTTGGTAGATTTGCCCATGCTTCTAAAGTACCACTTGTCATGTACATGTGTGTACATTGGATGACAAGTAGACTTCTAGAAACATGGGGGTTTGTAATGATGAATTAATTAAAATTAATTCATGTGCACATGGATTCGAAGAAAATAATCATGATTACAAAAAGTAATCAAAAGTGCAGAAAATAAGGAATTATATAAATATGATATTTTATTTAATTTTTGGAATGAACTATAGTAAAAATTATTTAATTTTCAAACTATAGTAGAGGAATTTAATATTTATGATATGATAAAGGCACATAATAAATTAATTAAATAAAAATAAATTGTTTAATTAATAATTAGATCAGATGAAGTGATGCGTGTAGATTAGGGTTGAATGCATGGGTGAATGAAATTGGTTGTGACCATTTTTAGGTGTCTACAGATAAAAAGACAATTGTCTACGCCAAGGACTCCTCAGCAAAATGGAGTTGTTGAAAGGAAAAACAAGATAGTTCAAGAAGCTACCAGGACTATGATGAAGGAAGCTGACCTACCAAAAGTCTATTGGAGAGAAGCTATACATATTGCTGTGTACATCCAAAACAGAGTTCATGTCAAAGGTAATGGCACTAAAACTCCTTATGAATTGTGGTATGGAAATCTTCCTACAGTAAAATATTTCATGGTTTTTGGAAGAAAATACTATTTCAAAGGAGAAGAAAATCTAGGCAAGTTTGATGCTAGATGTGATGAAGGAATCTTTTTTGGATACTCTACCAAGAGTAAGGCATATCAGTGCTACAACAAAAGTTGAAAAAGATTGTTCAGAGTGCTAATGTAAAAGTGGATGAAGACAAGGAAAGACTATCAGATTTGAATGGCTATGAATCAGATGAACCTATTAACATATCAAATGAAAAGAATGTTGAATAAGAGGATGGTCAAGATGAAGAAGAAAAGGCTCCAGAAAGTGCAGTTAAGACTCCTAGGTATGTAATAATCAATCATTCTGAAGATCAAATAATTGGCGATAAAAGTAAAGGAGTTTTGATAAGGAAAAATGTGAACTACAGTTTACTTTTAAAGATTGAACCTAGAACTGTAAGTGAAGCTTGTAATGATGAAAATTAGGTGAAGGCTATGGAAGAAGAGCTAATGCAAATAGAGAGGAATCAAACTTGGGAATTGTTTACTAGACCTACTGATAAGAATGTGGTTGGAACTAAATGCGTTTTTAGGAACAAGCTGAATGAGAATAGAGAAGTAGTTAGAAACAAAGCAAGGCTGGTATGTAAAGGATATTCTCAAGTTGAAGGGATAGATTTTGAGGAGACCTATGCTCCTATGGCAAGAATTGAAGCAATTAGAATGTTTTTGGCATTTGTAGCATTCAAAGAATTTAAAGTATAGACATGATATTTCCATTATCCATGATATAAGTGTAGAGCTTCTAGCATAACTTTGTATTACTTTTTTTTATGCAAGAAAAGCAATACACAGTTATGTGAGAAGATCTACATTTATTTAAAAGTGTATCAAATGGATGTTAAGTCTACATTCTTGAATGGTGAGTTGGAAGAAGAGGTCTACATTGAAAACTAGAAGGATTTAAGTTACCAGACCAAGATGACATGGTGTACATATTGAAGAAGGCATTGTATGGACTAAAGAAAGCCCCTAGAGCATGGTATGCAAGGTTAGACAAGTATTTGTTGTAATTAGGGTTCAATAAA
This sequence comes from Cunninghamia lanceolata, assembly GCA_027924645.1. Taxonomy (NCBI): domain Eukaryota; kingdom Viridiplantae; phylum Streptophyta; class Pinopsida; order Cupressales; family Cupressaceae; genus Cunninghamia; species Cunninghamia lanceolata. The sequence goes on along the minus strand of BSBN01000130.1, from coordinate 16,384,764 downwards.
CGTACTACAGATAGTAATCTATTGTAGACACCCAAATTTGTCCCAACTTTGTCCATGTCTAGCAACACCTTCTTAAAATATTATCCTAGACATCTTGTAGCATTTTGTCCTAATTTCCCTAATCCATTAAGCCAATTAATTAAATAAATTTTATTTATTTAATTAATTCCACATCATATCCCAATCATATCCTATCCTCATCCCAATTAATTAAATAAATTTTATTTATTTAATTAATTTCCACATCATATCTTATCTCATCCTATTCAACTTCTCAATTAATTAAATAAATTTTATTTATTTAATTAATATCCAACTCATATCCCAACTAATTCAAATATTTTATTTGAATTAAGCCCTAAACTTTCACCACATTCCAACACTTGTCCATTCAATCATGTGTTGTAGTACAACTTTTATCTTTCACATGTACAACTAATGGGACCTAATTTTAGTATTTATCTACACAAGCACACCTAAGCCTTATCTTCCCTTGCCACATGTCAATTGACTACAATTTCTTGATGTGCAAGGAAACCTAACTTAATCCTATCCATCCATTTCATCTAAAGCCCTAATTGATCCTAGCCATCCATTGGAACCAAACAAGCCTCTCTTGAGCCATTAGAGAAGACATTAGAGAGGACATTAGAGAAGACATTAGAGAAGAGATTAGAGGGAAATTTCATGATTCTTCTTCATGCAACCTCACTCTACTGAATTTTCATCTCAAGCCATTATCCATCTAGCTTGTATCTATCAATCATCCATCATTTATCTTCTTATCAACGTTATGCTGCGGAATCGAGCAATCAACACAACAAAGCGATCAATCAATCAAGCTCATCTTGCATCTTCGAGGTATTGAATTATTTGGGTTTAGGTTATTGCATTTCATTGTTTGAATCATTTCCATTTATAAATCCAAATTTTTCATTATACATTCTGGCACGCCCGGTGGGACTCATGTCCTTGATTAACTTCTCTTGTTGGAGTTGTTTTTATGAAGTTTAGATCTCTTGGAGCGCCAATCTTTCATTTTTGCAAGCTTTTGTAGCAAAAATTTGCATTTTTCTAACCCTAGTTTATAAAGATTTGGCTAAAAATGAACGTAGATGATCTCTTAGCCCAAATCTAACCTCACCATTGCATCCGGGAGGCCGATTTCCATGAACTTTGACTATAAATTTGCTTAGGTTTCGTGACTAAATTTTTTGAAAAAATTTGAATTTTTTTTAGTTTCACAGATCCATACAGTACAGATCGTACCATACGGACCTTCCGTAAGGACTGGATTTGACCATTAATCACTGAATCTGGTTTGAGTTTTGTATTGCAGGCAATGTTTGGTTTTGTTTTGCAGGATATGTTGCAGGTTTTAAGTTTTTGTCTGCAGGCCTAAATCTAAAATCTTGTCACCACCTTCATCGAAATCCACATTTGGTTTGTGATTTTATCCTCTACCTCAATACTGTCACAGATCCCAAACTGGTCATCTCCTTTGAGATCTTGACCGTCACCTCCATTCATCCCTTTTGGTTTCCACTTTCATTGGACTGTGGTCACCAGACCTCTGCCACTTCTATCGCAGCCAACATCCCTTGCAGATTTCTTTCCTCTATGTAACCACTACGGATCACCACCTACATTCCCCATAGTCACTGCTTACCCTAAAGATCTTGGCCCGATTGCTTCCTTTCTGTTACTCCCATTGACTCCCCAACCACTATTGCTCTCTTGTAGTCGATGTCCCTCATCCCAGATCTTTGCCAACCACTGCCCTTGACCTCCTTTCTCTCTGTCTCCTCACTATCGTCACTGCCCTACAGATCTTGACATCCATCATCGTTGACAATATCCTCATCTGTAATCCATATCCTCAGTCACCACCTTCAAACCAGCCGTTCCTAGCAAACACTTTTACCATTGTGACACCTTTCAAATCACAACATTTCTGCTATTGTGACACCTTTTAAAGGCACCCTCGATCAATACACTCGTCGGTTGCTTCTATCCGCAGCGATCGGCTTCTTCCAGCAACCAAAATCTTCCCTCCGGTAGTCGATCCATGGTGGTCAATATCCATTTTAGCATTCATCTGATCGACATCCAAATCACAAACTCTGTCGGTAGTTTCATTGAAATCTTCAGCCTTTGTGATTAATTTGTAAGTTTCATACAACTTTCTCAATGGTGTGTATAGGGGAATTTCCCGATCGACAGTTCATAAGCTTAATAGGCAGCGGATCTCAGTCATCAGCATTCAAATATTGTTGGCGGTTAGTTTTCAATAGTCCGCAGATCTCCAAAATTCTCAGGCAGTTTTCATATTGTTGGCACCTTCCACTATTTATTGTCAGCAGTTATTCAAACCACCTCCATTAGTCTACTTGCCCAGTGCACTCTTCACTCGGTGGTGAATGCAAAATATCAAAGCATAGATGACCTGTCAAATACTTTCGACATACATCGGCGTCGGCAGTTTTCATCTGGAGACAGTGTTTTTAAACCACTACTCTCGATGGTCAATGATCTATCTTCATCGGCAATCTATGAATCAATTCCCGGCGGCCTTGTTTTAAGGCTTCTACCTTGAATTTTATCCAGCAGTAATTGCTTCACATCAAGCAGATCAGAGGTCGATTCCTTCACAGCAGTTAAGCCATCATCTACCAGGAAAATTTCCCAAGGTTGTTAGTTGTTTTCATTAGTGGACATCTAAGCTGGTCTCTCACGCAACTTGTTTTCTCACCCGCTAATCTATAGCCATCATTCGACCACATTGTTCCCAGCATCTGAGATCTCACTCAATATCTGGCAAAGATTCACCCTTGGTGGTCTCCACAATAGTAATCGCCAACTATCAACCATTAAGCCCTTGGTCGCAGTTATCTTAGAGTTTTAAAACCACTTTTCATAGTCACAGTCCCCACCTCTGATTAGTGTTGTCCACCTTGGACTTCTGATCTACTATTATCTCGTCAATGCTATTCACTGTCAATAGTCGATGCAAGTTCTTAACTACTAGATAAGTAAAGTAGTCGCCTGAGGGAGATGACCGCAGTGTGAGCACAAACTACCACTTTGAATAAAGACCTCCACTCTTTCCATTGACCACATCCCAATCTCATCACCACAGACCGCCTCGTAATGCCTGTCGACCTCTATTGTCGACTACATACCATCACCGCTCCAAACACTTAGTCGATGTCGCTTGTTCATGTCTTTTCCATCGTAATCCCTTGCAAGGTCGCCACTCCCTAACCATTGGTTGTTATCTCCTATTCCATGGTCTGCCACTCACCAAATTCTAACCATACCTATCAAGATCTGAGTTACCATAATAGTCGACAGTTGACACTTTTTCCAGGCATTCAAAGATCTTCAAAAGATCCGACAACCATAAGCTTTTCTTGGAGGTTCGTTGTTATTTCATCGGCCTATATACAGAAAGCATTTTTCTATACACATTCCTCACTAGTAGTCAGCATTATCATTTCTACCACAGTCAGTTTCTTTCATTTCAAATAGCCAGCTTTTGATAACATTCACTCCGACAGTGAGTCTTTGCATACGTGGGTCATGGTCATTCATGTTTCAGGGAGGCCTGAATCAACTTGGCTGCTAGTCAAAAGTTTTCCCATCGCTATATCTATTGGTAGTTGAAGTTTTAGTTGTGGGCATTTGCACGTGTGATCCAAAAAAAAATTGCAAACCATTAAAAGTCAACCGGTCAATTGTTAGTCAACCCTATCTTCTTCTTCATGCCATCAGGGGGGAGATTTTTCTTTTCTCTATAACAGGAGCATACGGAGGTAAAATTGTACAAAATTAGACCCGTTGGAATGCGGAGAGGATGAACTTTGTATTTGTATAGGTTTGATCAGGTGAAAGTACCATTTTGTCAATTTTTTTCATAGTCAAAGTCAAAGGTACATGAAAACTTCAATCGAGCACAACTTGAGCATTTTTTATCAAATTTTGACGAATTTTTTTTTAGAAGTGCATATAATTTCATGTAGAATCTGAATATGCACTTAGTTTTTCTGTATTAGGTCATTTGTTTTATATTTTAATCAGATTGCATAATTTGACCTAGTATCACTTTTAGCTTGCAAGTTTACTTTTGTTTTGTCTTGGTGACTTTCAGAAGCATCTAAGGAGCTGGAGCAGCATTGACATCATCATCTACAACAACATGGAAAGTGAAAATAATCAGGTGCACTCATTCTAATCTTTCATCTCCAATCTTGATTGATCACACATTTAGACTTTGGGCATAAAATGAACAACTTGCTTGCTATCACATATCAAAAGTGGGCATAAAATGAACAAGTGTCTTTCATCACATTTGGATTTAGATCTAAAAAGAACAAGTGCTTGAACTATCTTCCACACATTTCATTTCTGAGAGTCAATTAGCAAGTGCGAGTGTGAATCAAGTGATAGCTCACTTGGTTTGCTTTTGTAAACCCTATCTGGGAGGCCTGCTTGGAGACACACCACTCCAAGGGATGACCTCAATCAAGGCTGAATCGAAAGACACCCTCATTGGGAGTTGTGAATCTTGTCACTCTTGGCTAAGCCCCAAAAAACTTTATACCTTTGGGAAGTGAAGGTGAAGGGTGGGTTGCCCCTTTCTCCTAGCTGTGTGGTAGGATTTCACTTTCAATTCCTTAGTCAACCTTGTGCAATCTAGCCTAAAACCTAATTGGCCATACCCACTTGACTAGACATTAGGCATGTTGATGTGTCTTCCATGTGTGCTTGCATAATCATCAAAGTCAACAATTGCTTATGTGTCTTGCGTGAGTGATTCATGTGTGTATATGTATAATCATTTGTTTGAACATTGCCAAATCAAGCTCTAAACACCAAACACATAAACAAATCAATCTAAATAATTCATCCTAAATTTCATCCACATCACCCAATTTTGTCATTCCACATCATATCCTAATCATACCCAAATCAATTTTATTCTAAACATATCCTAGTCACATCCATACTCATTCCAAATCATCTCCACATCATCATCAACCTAGTCCTAGTCAACACTTGTCAAGATGGTCGTAGTTATTCAAGGGGGCTATCTCTCTAATCATGAGACAAATCCCAAGCCTAAGGTGACAATTCAAGGGGGCTATCCCTCTAATCATGAGATCAATCCCAAGCCTAAGGTGACAATTCAAGGGGGCTATTCCTCTAATCATGAGACAAATCCCAAGCCTAAGGTAACAATTCAAGGGGGCTATCCCTCTAATCATGAGACAAATCCCAAGCCTAAGGTGACAATTCAAGGGGGTTATCCTTATAATCATGAGACAAGACCTAAGCCTATAATCACAATTCAAGGAGGCTACCCCTCTAATTCAAACAATGAAATGAAACCAAAGCCCAACATCACAATTAAAGGTGGCTATCCTCCTAATCCAAATCATGAAGATAAACCAAGACCTAAGGTCACAATTAGAGGAACCCCTCTTCCTAATCCAAATCATGAGGAGAAACCAAGACCTAAGGTCATAATTAAAGGTGGCTATCCTCCTAATCCAAATCATGAAAGTGAACCAAAGCCCAAGATCACAATTAAAGGAGCCTCTCCTCCTAAGACCAAGTTTATACTTCGAGGAGGTTATATCTTTATTGATGAGGATGAGACAAGTCCAAAACCCAATCCATCCACACATCAAATCAATTCCACATCAACTTATCCCACTTCATACCAATCTAATCCATCCACACATCAAATCAATCCCACATCAGCTTATCCCACTTCATATCAACCAAATTCATCCACATATCATATCAATCCTTCATCAACCTATCACAACCCTTATCCATATCAATCCATATCACAACAATCATTATCCTATGCAACCCTTCCATCATCATCACATCAACACATTTACCAACATCAACAACAAATCATATCACAACAAGAATTCCAAACACCATCCCAACCTCAACAAATTCCACATCAACCTTACATGTCATCATCTTCAACTTCATACCAACCTAATTAATCCACCTATCATGTCAATGCCACATCAACAAATCAACCTTCACCCCAACATTATCCAATTTCTCATTCTAACATTCCAACATACCACCAAGCCCATCCACAAGGCAACCAAGTGTCATCACAACAAGAACATGTAAGCCCAAATCCACCTTGGCAACAAGATCAAATGCCCTCAACTTCATACCAAACCCAAGATATTTTGTCCACATATCCTACCATTACACCTAGCTACCAAGACTATCAATGGCCTCCCCAACAAGCACAAGTGAGCCTAAGTCCACCTTTGCAAAAAGAAGCACATGCAAGTCCAAGTGGCCCTTTGTACATAAACCATGCAAACCTAATGCAATAAGACTTAATTACCTTTGACAAGGGAGATACCAACCTAGCTAGTTCATCTTATGAATACCCTCCATCATCCAATCCCATGCCAACACATGAGCCAACAAGTCCTATCCCAACACCACCATGTGATCCCATTCCTAGTCCATTAATCCATCAACCTTCCAAACCACCAAGCCCTCCATTACCTTCATCACCATTGCATTCTAATCCTTCACCAAAGGATGCGGCTGAGATAGTTTTACAAAGAATGCTTGAAGCAAAACTCATTGAACTTCCTGAAGTCAAACCATGTGAAGAAAGTCCATATGATGAACATGATTATTGCACATACCATAGGACCAAAGGCCATAATACAAATCAATGCCCAATATTTGTCCCGATTGTTTATAAGGTGTACCTACCTATAATGGGAAATCATGCCACATCATCCCAATCCCATGTGTCACCCCCATCTAGTCCAAATCCTAATCCACCCAATCCAATTAGCCCTCAACCTAATCCTAGTCCTAATCCTGCAACATCATCTGCTATTATTGCTCATCCATTATATTGCCCATCCACTCATACCCTTGCGAAGGATGTGATCCATTGGCTACTAGCTAGGAATAAACTACCTCCATGTCAAACACCCATTTATGAGCCTACCAAAGAACTTCCAAAGGTCATGTCCAAGCCTATAATTCCATCATGTGGTCCACCTATCCTTGAGCCTATCCAAGAGCCCTCAATTAACATGTCTAGCCCTTCAAGCCCATCATGTGACATACAAGCCATCAAGCCTATTTGTGAATCTTCTATCATTAATCCAAGTCAAGAGTCATCATGCCTTCATGTTGTTGACCAAGAGCCTAGCCAAGAGTCATCTACTTCCATTCAAGAAACCCAAGAGGTATGTCAAGCTTTTAATCCTAATCATGTGGAAACATTAAGCCCTAGTCCAACTCAAGATCAAAACACATTTATGCAACCCATCCATAACATGTATCTTTTCCATGATCAAGATGATACCTATAAAGAAACTATCCATGAGCACCTTGATCCTATCTATAATCCTATATCTATCCATGAGAAAGATATCCACATTGCTCTTATCCATCCTCCATCTATCCCTATCCATAATGAGCAAGCACCCACTTGTCGTGATGAGACAATTGCCCCCCAAGTAAGCATAAAAGATCAAACAAATAACTTGGATCTACATGAACACAATACTAATCAAGATCCTAATGATCCTCCTTCCACATCCACCATTGATTCCACTTCAAGTCCACCATCATGTCCTATTAGTCTATCCACCCTTATACATGAATGTTCTTCCTTAGGACAAAAACAACCTCTATCCACTTCACCTTCTCTATCCAATAAAGAGCTCAAGTCTAGTTTCCAAAACACATCTAGTCCTATTGTCCATCGCATACTCCAAAACATGAACTACCAAGGTAAAGGCCTAGGCCTTTATGAACAAGTTATTTTGGAGCCAAACCATGTCAAGGTCCCTCTTAGCTCATATGGCCTTGGATACACACCCCAAGGTAAACAAGGCCAAGATGTTGGTAATCCCTTCATGCATCCTAAATCTACCACTTTCTATCGCACCCCCCATCATTTACCCAAAACATATGTTGCCATTTCACCTCCATCATCCTATAAATGTCAAAAGCATGTGACCATACATCTTCCACCATCCACTTTGCCTCCACTTTTACCAACTCCTAATATCCCTCCATCCACCTTGCCACCATTGCTTCCAACACCTAACATACATATCATTCATAAATATCCTTACATCTCTAATCATGACCAACAAAAGCACACATTGTTTAAGCATAAAGCTTCCAATCATTCCATCCACTCCACCCACCCCATGGGATTCAAAAGAAAAAATTTTGATGCCTCTACCTATAAAGCCAAAAATCCAACTAAAACTCCTAAGGACCCTCATACCTTAGGGTATCAATGTGAAAAGTCTCTAAATCATCCATCTTCTAAGCAAAGTACATTCAAAAAGCTATCCAATCCCATACCTCCAAATGCAAAGGCCAAAAGCAAAATGGTTTGGGTTCCTAAGCGAAAAACTAGCAAAGCAAATGAGGCATCCTCATCCACATCTCAAGAATCCCAATCACCTATCTCCATCCAAAAGCCTACTTCCATCCAAAACTTCCATTCCCTTCAAAAATCCCACAAGCAAAACAAAAGTACTAAAAATACTAAATCTATGTGGGTTCCTAAATCACTTCGTCAACCATCCCCTAAGCAAACATCTCCATTGCTTCCTACACCACCATCCAATCACAAGCTTCAATGTTTATCACGGTGTGTGCAATCGTTGGTCATGGTTCCCTTCTACTCCACAGCACCTCCACATAACTACATCTCCCCATCTTCCATCCATTTTCCTACAAATCTTCCCCAATCACCTTCATATGGTCCATGCTTTTGCATAAGCATTGCATAATCCACATCATAATCTACTATCTACCTAATCCATCTCCCTTCCACATAATCCCTTATCAACATCGATGAGCACACTTGACATGGTCCATGCAATGAAATTCATCTCTAACGACACTACCAACATCCATCGAACTAGACACTTAAGTCCCTCCTATCCATTACCATGGTGAAAACCTGGCAAACAGATGCCATGTGTAATTGTCAACCCATCTAAAAGCAAAAAAAAAAAAGCAAAAAAACAAAGAAAAACAAATAAAAAATGTAAAGAGAAATCCCTTTGTCCAATGGTGAAAACCTGGTAAATAGGTGCCTTGGATAAGTACCATGATGAAAACTTGGCAAACATGCATCATGTGTAGGTTGATCTTCTATGTCACTTACACTTGGGGGCACATTGTCTCATCCAACATTGTCTCATCTAGCCTATCCATTTCCAAACTATCTATCCCATTATATCATTTTCCATCCTATCCTATCCTACCATTACCATACCATCATACCATCCTTAGCCATTACATAAACATGCCTATTCTATTGAACCCATTTATCCATCCTCCCACCTTTTGATTTTGATGAAGATATGGGGGCAAAATTTTGAAACATGCTTGGATATATCTTGACATACCTTCTTTCTAAACCAAGTCCTATCCATTGACCATTTATCCATCTCATTCAAACCAATCCAATCATGTCATCCCTTGGTCATGAACTTTGTCATGTAAGAATCCTAAGCATTACCACCTAGAATGGGGCAAGTTCTTCTTATGCAACATAGCCTTTGGAGATCACATTCTAGCTCCCTTATGATCCATCCACTATGGCATATCCTTATCATGAGCTTTCCATCTTATAGCTTATCCCCATATGTTTATCATGAGCTTTCCACTATACCCTACCTATCCGTTTATCATGAGGCAAGCATCCATCCCTTATATGGCCTATCCTCTTATCTATCCACCTATTTATCACGAGCTTTCCATCCCATTTACTATGAGCCCATCCTTTTATCCATCCCTTGCACCTAGACTTGGTTTTCCCTTGTCATTGGTATCAAGCACAAAGGCTACTCAATTGTAAATCCATCGACATTCAAAACATTTCAAAAACTCCAAAAAACACAAAAAAATCAAAATATTTCAAAAAATACAAAAAAAAATTAAATATCCAACGAAAAATCCAAAACAATCCACTCCATCAACATTCAATCAAAATCAAATCATCATCATCATCATTTCTTTCTATCAATAACATTCATTCATCCATTTCAATCAATCACTTATTCCAATCATATCAATTAAATCAATCTAAGCAATGATCTTAAATCCAAGTCATACTAATCCATATCAAGCAAGCTAATCAATCAAGGAACATTATCCAATCAAATCAACAGGTTTTGATCCTAATCTTGTCATGAGCCAAATCACTCATCATCAATGGGATATAGCGTTCCCACATCCTTGTGTTGATCTAGGGATATAGCTTTCCCCACAATGACAACACTATCCTCATCATCAATCAAACAATCTATTATTGGTTTATGACTTGACAAGGGCAATACCTTATTTGTTTTACATCCTTTGAGCACACTAAGAACACTTGCTCCTGCTTAGATTGAGTGGACACTCTAATCATCACAACATCATTATCATCATTTAAAACAATCCAATCATCAAAATAATCAACCCAACAACAACAAACATCAAAACCAAAGCACATCAAGCTAGCCATCAACACAAATCCAATCACTTCAAAAAAAATCAACAGCAGCTCAATCCACCACAAATCATCCATCCTTCATCAAATCAATCTAATCAACATTTCAACCTCTTCAAATCATTCTAAACAATGATCCAAATGCAAGCCCATCCTTAATCCATACCAATCAAGTTAATCAATCGAACCAAGTTATCCAATTGCAATCCATGGTCTTGATCCTAGCCTTGTTGTAAGCCAAATCAATCAGTCAATCAGCCAACCAACTCAGCAAACAACCTTGTATTGATCCAGGGATATAGCTTTCCCTGCAATGACAACACTCTCAACTATCATCAACAAAACAATCAGCAATTAATCATTGGTTTACAGCTTGACAGGGGCAATACCTTGTTTGTTTTTTAATCATTTGTGCATGCTTGCTTGCTTGCTTGTGTGTGTTATCATTTTATCTTGCATTTGTATCACATCTATAACTTTCTAGCTAATATTCATATCTTGTGTATGTTGGAATAGCTTTTTGCACTATCCTTTGCATCTAAGGTCATATCATATCTTTTGTGCATTAGGACTTTAATGCTCTAAGTTTACTTCCTCATGCATTAGACAAGGTTGTATTATGCTGGGGCATGAGACACATCGTCACCCTGGTCCTTATACCTTGGTGCATCACGTCTAGTGCTATATCAAACATCATGGTTGCTCACCTTCCATTGTAGCATAACGCATCTCCATTTCTTCTATCTATTCCCTTATCTTTCTTTTGCAGCCAAGCCATTTCTTTTCGAGAGCATACCCGTGTTTGTCCAACCCACCTATCCTCTCGAGGGGCATCATTAACCTATCCTTTCTATCATCAACATCATCATCATCATCATCAGCATCCTTATCAATTATCCATACCTTAACTTCTTTGAAATGATGTTACTCAACACAAAGCTCATCATCTCGAACATCATCTCAAAGAGGGGCAAAATGTAGACACCCAAATTTTTCCCAACTTTGTCCATGTCTAGCAACACCTTAAAATATTATCCTAGACATCTTGTAGCATTTTGTCCTAATTTCCCTAATCCATTAAGCCAATTAATTAAATAAATTTTATTTATTTAATTAATTCCACATCATATCCCAATCATATCCTATCCTCATCCCAATTAATTAAATAAATTTTATTTATTTAATTAATTTCCACATCATATCTTATCTCATCCTATTCAACTTCTCAATTAATTAAATAAATTTTATTTATTTAATTAATATCCAACTCATATCCCAACTAATTCAAATATTTTTATTGAATTAAGCCCTAAACTTTCACCACATTCCAACACTTGTCCATTCAATCATGTGTTGTAGTACAACTTTTATCTTTCACATGCACAACTAATGGGACCTAATTTTAGTATTTATCTACACAAGCACACCTAAGCCTTATCTTCCCTTGCCACATGTCAATTGACTACAATTTCTTGATGTGCAAGGAAACCTAACTTAATCCTATCCATCCATTTCATCTAAAGCCCTAATTGATCCTAGCCATCCATTGGAACCAAACCAATCCTATAAAACAAGCCTCTCTTGAGCCATTAGAGAAGACATTAGAGAAGACATTAGAGAAGAGATTAGAGGGAAATTTCATGATTCTTCTTCATGCAACCTCAATTTGCTGAATTTTCATCTCAAGCCATTATCCATCATCTTCAATCCATCTAGCTTGCATCTATCAATTATCCATCATTTATCTTCTTGTCAACGTTATGCTGTGGAATCGAGCAATCAACACAACAAAGCAATCAATCAATCAAGCTCATCTTGCATCTTAGAGGTATTGAATTATTTGGGTTTAGGTTATTGCATTTCATTGTTTGAATCATTTCCATTTATAAATCCAAATTTTTCATTATACATCTATATTTCAAAATCAATGATAATGAAATCCTTATTATTGTAGTCTTTACATTCATGACATTATCTTTGGAGGAAATGAAGGTATGTGCATGAAATTTGTAGGGGAAATGCAAAATGAGTTTGAGATGTCTATGTTTGGTGAAATAATATTCTTTTTAGGTTTGTAAATTACTGAACTAGATAAAGGAATCTTCATTTCTTGGTCTAAGTATGTGAGAGTTGTTAAAGAAATTTGGGATAGAGGACTCTAATTTGGTATGTACTCCCATGGTGACTCATTGCAAGTTAACCAAAACTAATGAATCACCTAAGACTAATTAGAAAAGGTACAGATTCATGATTGGAGAATTACTTTATCTAACACAAACCAGACCTAATATAATATATGTAGTTTGTCTTGTGGCAAGATTTCAAGATCCTAGAGTGTCACATGTGATGGAAGTTAAGAGAATCTTCAAGTATTTAAAAGGCACATTAGATCATGGCTTATGGTATCCAAAGGATAATGATTTCACTCTTAGTGCTTTTACAGATGCAGATTGGGATGGATATGTTGATGATAGGAAAACTACAAGTGGTGGTGCTTTCGTCTTGGGTAATAGATTGGTTTCATGGTTGAGCAAGAAGCAAGATTCAATCTCTTTGTCTACTATAGAAGCTGAGTATATTATAGCAGCATGTTGTTGCACTCAAGTGTTATGGATGAAGTAGACATTGAAGGACATAAGAGTTGTTTATGAAGATCTAATTGCAATCTTTTGTGACAATACAAGTGCTATAAACATTTCAAAGAATCCAGTGATTCACTCAAGAACAAAGCATATATCTATAAGTTATCACTTTCTAAGAGGAAAGGTGATAGAGAATGAAGTAAAGATGGAATATGTGTCTACAAAGGATTGGATTCTAAATATATTCACTGATCCTTTGCCTAAGGATACTTTTTGAGTATCTCAGAGAAAAGTTAGGGGTTATTACCCCTTCTTACTCTGAAATAAGATGCATAGGAATGCATTAGTCCATTGGTGCCGAAAGCCTCATTCTTTGATTTGGATTGATGTTTTAAAGGCCACCTATCAGGGGGAATAGCTAGATGTTATAGATATGTGTCCTGACAAAGAGCAATAAGTGTTATAGTGTTGATGAAAGAGTAATTTCAGTTTGAGAAGAGCAGTAGAGTGCAAGTATGTGCCCTTTGCCATTGATGTCAAAGGGGGAGATAAATCATGTGAAAAACTTAAGGGAAGAAAGAGTGCAGATGTATAAAGTGAAAGAGGGAGAAGGTGATCAGTGTAGAATCTTGTCTTGATGGTCTTTAAAGTTTTTCACATCATATGTTGCCATCAATGACAAAGGGGGAGATTGTTGGAAGTATGTGCCTAATCAGTGTTGTCATTGATGTCAACATATCTGTGTAGTCATTAGTGTAAATTGTGCTCTTGATTTGATACTTGTTTGTAATGAGTTAAGTGTTGAAGATAATAAGTATTCCTATTATAGTAGAATAGTTTGGTAGATTGCTTTACATTTCCTGTAGAATAAATATCCTTGTTTGTGGATTGAAAGTTATTTTGATGCATGTCTAAAGACTCTATGTTTCAAGTTTGAGCCTCTAATATGAAGATTTGACTGAATTATGTTCACTAGAGTGAAAACTACTTTTTCTATATATTTGGTGGTGACAAGGAGAATGCATTATGCTTCACATTCCTCTACAATTAAGTATATCAATCTGTAGTTCTAGAATTAAGTTTATAGTGATGATAAGTACCTTCAACTCCAATGGTTCATGATTTAGTGGTTCACAAGTGATCTTTTCTTTATGATAGTAGCTAGTAGTGTTGTTTATGTGCTCCAGTTTGAAGAATCCTCTTGACAGAGTGGTTAGAGATTGTGTAGTTATTCTTGATGAGGTGTATGAAAGCATGTAATGCAGTTAGGAAAAAGATGTCCTTGTGTAAAAATGAAAAGATAAGTGTGAAGGTGTAAGAAGAGCAGAGCAGAGGTATTAGATTGTACTTTAATGGAACTGAACCCAAGCATGAAGTAGATGCTATCAAATTAATTTACCAATCCTTGGCATTGAGCCACCCCTTGACAGTGAACCGATCTTGGTAGTGAGCCGTAATATTTACGGTGAGCATTTTTTGTCGTGAGCCTCTAATTTTCAATATTTCTATAACTTATTTATTTCTATGGGCTAACACCCACTGTGGTTTTTCCCTTATAGGGTTTTCCATGTAAAAATTGTGGTGTCTCATGTGTTATTGTGTTGAGCTTCTTGTTTCATGCTTTCATGGTTAATCTTAATAACAATGATTAAGAATTTGGTGTGTTGATATGCATAAGTGGTTAAAGTTTTGTGACAACTGATTCACCCCCCCTCTCATTTGTCCTATGCATTTCAATAATTGGTATTAGAGCCAAGTTCCTTGGAAGAAATCCTAACCGCTTGAGGAAGATCCATGATATCTTACAAGAAGGAAGCTCCATAATTTGATGGAATGAACTATGCTCTCTAGAAGGTAAGAATGAAAATCCACCTCCTTTGTCTTGGTTATAAAGTGCGGAAAGTGACAGAGACAAAGTATACCTTGCCTTAGAATGGTTTGCAAACTGAAGATGAAATCAAAGAATATGAGTTAAACATAAACACTGGAGATGCTCTGTTGAGTGCCTTGTCTAACACTGAGTTGATAAAGGTCATGGATCTAGAATCTTCTCATGAAGTCTGGGAAAAGATGGAAAAATTGTGTCAAGGAGATGATTCTATAAAGAGTGCCAAATTGCAGGGCATGAAAGTGAAATATTAGGGTTTAAAAATGAATCGAGATGAAAACATAACTGCCTTCATGGAAAAGGTTGATGAAATTGTTAGTGGAACAAAAGGAATGGGAGGAACTATTGATGAGAAGGATGTTGTGATGAAAATTATTAGGTCACTACCTAAGTCTTACAGTCACATGGTACCTGCAATTGAAGAAGTAATGATAGTGGAAGATGTCACTAAGGATCAGTTGCTTGGAAGGCTTACATCCTTTGAGATGAGAGAGTTTGGTGATGCCCTACCAAAGGTTGAGACTGCTTTCAAAGCCTATACTTCAGAGAAGATCTACAAAGATGAGAAGTACATGGTGGAACCTAATGATGAGATTGATGAAATTGAAGCCAACTTTGTTGACAGACTGTAAAGAGGTTCTTGTAAGTTCAAAGGAAAATTAACTTTCGAATGTTTTACATGTGATAAGGTTGGTGACTATGCTTCTAGATGTCCTAACAGAATTGAAAGGAATAGAAAAATATTTGAGATTAAACCTAGGGTTCTAAAGAAAAGCCACTATATTAGAGATCTTGATAATGAAGGTGTGACAGATGATGAATCTAATGATGCTAGTACTAGTGCAAATGAATGCTTGTTTATTACAATTAAAGAAGAATATGTGTCTACTAATCCTGCTAGCTATGAGAAGGAAGAAAAACCAGTGGAAGAAAGTGCTTTGGCTATTTAGGTTGAGAAAGATAAGGATGAATGGATTATTGACAGTGGATGCTCACATCACATGACTGGTGACAAAAGTAAGTTTTTAAGTTTAAAAAAGTATGATGGAGGACTAGTTAGGTTTGGAGATAATGTAGCTAGTACAATTTGTGGAAAAGGATCTATTTCTTTTGATGGAAAGAACAACATTGATAATGTTCTATATGCAAAGGGTTTAAAGAATTTAATCTTATGAGTGTTGGTCAGATGTGTGACAAAGGCTATAATCTAAGATTTAAAGACAATGGATGCAAGATCATGGAAAGTTTTGCAATAGTGATTGCTACCGGTAAGAAGACCAGAGGTAACATTTACCAATTAAGAGAAACTAATGATTATTATTTAGTGGATCAGACAGATGAGAGTTGGTTGTGGCATATAAGTATGTGTCATATCAATTTTGATAATTTGGTGAAGATAAGCTCTACATAGATTGTAAGAGATCTACCTAAACTTGTGAAGCCTACCAACACTATTTACAAGGAGTGTCAATTTGGAAAAAAAGCAAGAACAAGTTTCAAAAGAAAAGAATAATTTTCTGTTGGATTGTTGGAGCTAGTACATATAGATCTATGTGGTCCCACAAGAACAAGAACTCTACAAGGTGACACGTATTTTATGTTGCTTATTGATTATTATTCTAGAATGTCTTGGGTCACTTTTCTAAAAGAAAAATCTAAAGCCCTAGAGAAGTTCAAAGTTTTGAAGGAAATGGTTGAGAATGAGTTAGAATTGAGGATCAAATGCTTGAGGTCTAATAGAGGAGGTGATTTCACATCAAATGAATTCAATATAGTTGTTTGTACCTAGGACTCCTTAGTATAATGGAGTTGTTGAAAGAAAGAACACGACTGTTCAAGAGGATGCTCAGACTATGTTAAAGGAAGCTGACCTACCAAAAGTATATTGGAGAGAAGACATACATATAACCATGTACATCATAAATAGAGTTCAAGTGAAAGGTAACATCTCTAAAAATCCTTTTGAATTATATTATTGAAGAGTTCCTATAGTGAAGTATTTCAAAGTTTTTGGAAGCAAGTGTTATATCAGAAGAGGTGAAGAACTAGGCAAGTTTGATGCTAAATGTTATGAAGGAATTTTTCTTGGTTACTCTACCAAGATTAAGGCCTACCGGTGCTACAATAAGAGACTGAAAAAGACTGTTGAGAGTGCTAATGTGAAGGTGGATGAAGGCAAGGAAAGAATATCAAATTTGAGTTGCTATGAACTAGATGAACCTATGACTATAGTGAATGGAGAAAAAGTTGATCAAAAAGATAGTCAAGATGAAGAAGAGGCTCCGAAAAGTGTTATTAAGACTCCTAGGTATGTAAGGATAAATCATTCTAAAGATCATATTATAGGTGACAAAAACAAAGGGGTGTTGACAAGTAAAAGAGCTACAGACGAACAAGTCAATTACTATTTTCTTTTAAAGGTGGAACTAAAAACTATGAATGAAGCTTGTAATGATGAAAATTAGGTAAAAGCCATGGAAGAAGAACTGATGTAGATAGAAACAAACCAAACTTGGTAATTGGTTCCTAGACTTGCTGATAAAAATGTCATTGTAACTAAATGGGTTTTTACGAACAAGCTGAATGAAAATGGAGAAGTTGTATGAAACAAAGCAAGGCTTGTGTGCAAAGGATATTCTCAAATTGAAGGAATAGATTTTGAAGAGACTTTTGCTCCGATGGCCAGGATTGATGCAATAAGAATATTTTTGGTATTTATAGCTCACAAAGACTTTAAAGTGTATCAGATGGAGGTGAAGTCTGTACCCTTGATTGGAGAGTTGGAAAAGGATGTTTATATTGAGCAACTAGAAGGATTTCAATTATCAAAACAAGCTGATATGGTGTGCAAATTGAAGAAGGCATTCTATAGATTGAAGCAATCTCCCAGAGCCTGGTATGCAAGGTTAGACAAATATTTGTTGCAATTAGGGTTCAGTAAAGGCACTACTGACAGTAATCTCTATTTCAAAGTCAATGAAATCAAATCCTAATTATTGATGTTTTTTTTTGACATTATCTTTGGAAGAAATGATAGTATGTGAATGAAGTTTGCAGGAGAAATCGAAAATGAATTTGAGATGTCTATGTTTGGTGAAATGAATTTCTTTCTAGGTCTACAAATTAATCAATCAGATAAAGGAATCTCCATTTCTCAGTCTAAGTATGTGAAAGAGTTTGCTGATTTGGGATTGAGGACTCTGAACCAGTATGCACTCTCATGGTGACTGGCTGTAAGTTGAGAAAAAATGATGAAACACCTAAGACTGATAAAAAAAGATATAGATCTATGATTGGAGGATTACTTTATCTAACTCAAAGCAAACCTAATATAACGCATGTAGTATGTCTTGTGGCAAGATTTCAAGAAGATTGTATAGAGTCACATGTGATGGCAGTCAAGAGAATATTGAGGTATTTGAAAGACACATCAGATCATGGATTATGCTATCCAAAGGATAATGATTTCAGTCTTAGTGCTTACACAGATGCAGATTAGGCCAGAGATGTTGATGATAGAAAAAGTACAAGTGGAGGTGCTTTCTTCTTGGTTAATAGTTTGGTTTCATGGTTGAGTAAGAAACAATATTCCATCTCCTTGTCTACTACAAAAGTAGAGTATATTGCAAGATGTTGTTGCACTCAAGTATTATGGATGAAGTAGACTTTGAAGGACATAAGGGTTGTGTATGAAGATCCAATTGCAATCTTTTGTGACAATACAAGTGCCATAAACATTTCAAAAAATTTAGTGATGCACTCAAGACCAATGCACATATCAATAAGATATCACTTTCTAAGTGAAAAGGTGATAGAGAATGAAGTAAAGATGGAATACGTGTCCACAAAGGATGAGATTGTAGACATTCTCACTAAGCCTCTACCTAAGGATACCTTTGAGTAACTAAGAGAAAAGTTAGGGTTATTACCCCTCCTACTCTGAACTAAGATGCATAGAAATGCATCAATCTAGTGGTGTCTAGAGTCTTAATCATTGATCTAGATTGATGTTTTGAGAGCTACCTCTTAGGGTGAGTAGCTAGATGTTATTGACATAAGTTCCTTTTTAAGAGAAGTTTTAGGTTGATCAGAGCAGAAGAGTGCAAGTATGTGCCCTTTGCCATTGATGTCAAAGGGGGAGAGAAATCACGTCGAAAACTAAGGGGGAGAAAGAGTGCAGACGTATAGAAAGAAAGGAGGAGTATCTTTTCTTGATGGTTTCTACAATTTTTCACATCATAGGTTGCCATCAATGACAAAGGGGGAGATTGTTGCAAGTATGTACCTAATTGGTGTTGTCATTGGTGTCAACTGTGCTCTTGATTTGATACTTGTTTGTAATGAGTTATGTGTTGAAGATAATAAGTATTCCTGATACAACATAACAATCTAGTAGATTGCTCGGCGTTTCTTGTAGAATGAATATCCT
Organism: Cunninghamia lanceolata; assembly: GCA_027924645.1. Taxonomy (NCBI): domain Eukaryota; kingdom Viridiplantae; phylum Streptophyta; class Pinopsida; order Cupressales; family Cupressaceae; genus Cunninghamia; species Cunninghamia lanceolata. The sequence goes on along the minus strand of BSBN01000130.1, from coordinate 16,365,325 downwards.
TGTCTATGGATTGGAATTTATTTAGATGCATGTCTAAAGGTGCTATGTTCCAAATTTTAGCCTCTGATATGAAGATTTGAGTGAATTATGTTCACCAGAGTGAAAACTATTTTTTTGTATATTTGGTGGTGATAGAGAGAACGTATTATGCTCTACATTGCTCTACAATTAAGTATTTTAGTCTATGGTTCTAGAATTAAGTTTGTAGTGATGATAAGCACCTTCAACTCCAATGGCTAATGATTTGGTGGTCCACAAGCAATCTTTTCTTTATGACTATAGATGGTAGTATTGTTTATGTGCTCCAATTTGAAGAATCCTCTTGATAGAGTGGTTAGATATTGTGTGGTTGTTCCTGATGATTACAATGTGCTTGTGGATGTCTCTTGATCGTGTTCCTACCTTTGGATTGGTCTAGAAAGAGAAATTTGGATCATGGATGAAGATTGTTCTTAGAAGACTTAATGATAACACTAGTCTTGGTTGATTTGGTTGTTTTCCTTGTGGAGATACATCAAAGATTCTAGAAGCATGTCATGGTGTGGAAGATTACATTTGAATCCCAACTAAGGCATAACATGATCTGCATACATCTTTCCCCAAGCTAATTTTATTTAGGTCCAGACCTATTTCTATGTATGTTTGTAATGCTGATCTTGGAGAATGTTCCAATAGTTGATGAATGTAATGCAACCTTGATGTACATTCCAAGGTTGATGAAGTGTATAAAAACATGTAATGATGTTGCAAAAAAGATGTCCTTGTGCGAAAATGAAAATATAAGTGTGAAGGTGTAAGAAGAGTAGAACAGAGGTGTTATATTATGCTTCAATGGAATTGAACCTAGGCATGAAGTAGATTCTATCAAATCAATTCACCAATCCTTGGTAGTGAGCCACCCCTTGGCAGTGAACCCTAATATTTGCAATGAGCATTTTGGATAGTGAGCCCTAAGGTAGTGAGCCTCTAATTTTTGGTATTTCTATATCTTATTTATTTATGTGGGCTAACACCCACCATGGTTTTTCCCTTATAGGGTTTTCCATGTAAAAATTGTGGTGTCTCATGTGTTATTGTGTTGAGCTTCTTGTTTCATGCTTTCATGGTTAATCTTAATAACAATGATTAAGAATTTGGTGTGTTGATATTCATAATTGGTTAATGTTTTGTGACAATCGATTCACCCCCCTCTCAGTTATCATATCCATTTCAACTGTGTTGTCATTGATGTCAATTGCGCTCTTGTTTTGATGCTTGCTTGTATTAAGTTAGTTTCTTTATACTGGTCTATGTAAGTGTTGAAGATAATGAGTAAGTGATCTTGATATTATGTTTCCAAGTACTTTTAAGAAAATTTACTCTCCCAATGGAAATAGTGTCTTGAAGAGTATCCTTCTTTAGAGAAGAACAATCTAGTAATTTGCTCCGTATTTCTTGTACAATGCATATCTTTGTCTGTAGATTGGAAGTCATTTAGAGGCATGTCTAAATATTATATACTCCAATTTTAAACCTTTGGTATGAAGATTTGAGTGAGTTTTGTTCACTAGAGTAAGAACTATTTTTTTGTGCATTGAGTGGTGATAGGGAGAAAGTTTGCTCCGCATTCCTCTGCATTGAAGTATTATGGTCTACAGTTCTAGAGTTAAGTCTGGGATGATGTTATTTGCCTTTCACTCAAATGGTTCATGATTTGGAGGTCCACAAGTGATCTTTTATTTATGAAAGTGGTTGACAGTGTTGTTTAAGTGCTCTCGTTTGAAGAATCTTCTTGACAATGTGGTTAGAGGTTGTGCAGATGTTCGCCATGATTACAATGTGCTTGTGGATGTCTCTTGATCATGTTCTTACCTTCTAATTCATTCATCAAGAGTAATTTGGATCATGGATGAAGACTATCCTAAAAGACTTAATGTTAACTCCAAGTCTTGGCCGATCTAGTTGTTTTCACTACTTGTGGAGATGCATTGAAGATTATGGAAGTGTGTTGTGGCATGGAAGATTGCATTTGAGTGCAAGCTAAGGCATAACATAATCCACATACATCCTTTCCTTAGCTAATTTTGTTTAGGCCCAAACCTATTTTTATGTATTTTTGTAATACCAACCTTGAAGATTGTTCAAATAGTTGATGAATGTAATACTGACCTTGATGTACATTCCCAGGTTGATGAATTGTATAAATACTTGTAATGAAATCATGAAAAAGGCATCGATTGTGAAGATACAAAGATAAGTGTGAAGTGTAAATGCGGAGTAGAGCAAGGGAAATGTTTTGTGTTTCAATGGAACTAAATCCTGGCATGGAGTAGATGCTATTATCTTAGTTCACAAATCCTTGGTAGTGATCCACCCCTTGACAGTGAGCCCTAACTTTTGTAGTGATCTTTTTGGGTAGTGAGTCCTAAGGTAGAGAGCCTCTAATTTTTAGTATTGCTATAGCATATTATTTTGTGAGCTAACACTCACCGTGGTTTGTCCCTTATATGGTTTTCCATGTAAAAAATCTGGTGTCTCATGTGTGATTGTGCTTAAGTTTTTGATTTCATGTTTTCATGGTTAAATCATAATCATAGTGATTAATTGACTGATGTGTTGATATCTATACGAAGTTAAGTTTTGGTGATAACTAATTCACCCCCCTCTTAGTTGTCTTGTGCATTTGAACATAGGGCTGAAATTTTAAAAGTATGGGGTTGTAATGAGGATGAAGTACCTACATATGTTATGTTGCCACAAAGGAGTAGGAGGATTATATTTCTATTTCTACTTTGAAGAGTCAAAGGCCACCAAATCCATTCAGTTCAAGTATAGCAAAGCCTAAGGGGAAATGTAAGATAGCATCTTCATAACCATTGGTAGATTTAGTCAATGTGCAAGCAAAGGATGAGGCAGATGATGCCATTGGTAAATTCTTCTTTGCCAATGGCATTCAATTCCATGTGGCTCACTCTCCTTATTATTAGGAAGTTGTGTCAGAGATAATAAGGGAAGGACAATCATATGTGCCGCCAAGGAGACTAAATTGAGGACAACAATCTTGGATCAAAGGTATTCCAAGATAATATTTTGATGAAGTAAATGAAGAGAACATGGGTCACAAGTGGATGTAACATAGTCATGGATGGGTGGACAAACATTAGGCATCATCCACTCATCAATATCATTGTTACATTTACATCTAGCCCTTATTTCCTTAGGGCTATTGATTGTTCAGGGCATACTAAGGATGCCCATTATTAGTTCCAGATACTCAAAGATACTATAGAGGAGGTTGGGCCACAAAATGTGGTGCAAGTAGTGATAGATGAGGGAAGTTGATTGAGGCAGCCTATAGACATATTTGGTGGACTCCTTGTTGTGTTTATGCTATGAATAATGCACTTAAAGACATGGGTAAAATCAATTGGATCAAATCAATTGTCAGTGATGTTAGAGATGTGCAGATGTTTATCTGTAACCACCATACTTCACATGCACTTTCAGGTCCTTCTCCAAGAAGGAATTCCTAAATCCTGTAGAGACTCGGTATGCATCATTCTTTAGTCTCTTGGAAAGGATTCTAGAGTTGAAAGAGACATTGCAACTAATGGTAATGACAACAGAATGGAACCGATGGCCTCAGTTGAAGACACATAAGGGATTGAGGGTTAAGGAGGTGGTGACGAGTGATGTCTTTTGGGCTGATGCCAAATATTATGCCTCCATCATTCATCCAGTCTTCACAATTATTAGATTTGGGGATTCTAATGCACATTCCCTTGGAGAGGTATATGAGTGCATTGATTCTATGCTAGATCGAATGAAGGCTATTGTATGAGAGAAGGACCCCACAATGCAATTCTACACCGAGTATATTCATCCAATCATTCAGTGTAGATGGGAGAAGATCAACACTCCCTCACACATGGCTAACTATGCATTGAACCCAAAGTGGTAGATGCATAGGCTCGATAGAATCACACCTATAGAGGATGTTGAGGTGAAGGAAGGGTTCATGACGTCCATTGACAAAATGTATGATTCTATAGAGGCCAGCTTGCTTCGTACTAAGTGGACAAAATTTGCCACTCTTTAGGGATATTTGGAGGTATCTAAGATAGATTTGGAGACTATGTCACAGGAGGACCCCAATTTGTGGTGGACAATGCATGGGCCTAGATCTTTGATTACTACTCTAGCCATTCATTTATTGTCCCAGGTTTCTAGTTCTTCTACTACCGAGAGGAACTAGTCTACTTATAGCTTCATCCACTCCATTAAGAAGAACAAACTTACTTCTAGGAGGGTAGAGAAGCTTGCAGCTATACACAGTGCCTTGCATCTCATTGACCAAAACACAACTACATATAAGGAGAGTCCAACAACCATATAGGATGCAGATCCAGAAGAGCTAGCACAGATAGATGAGGATGCTACGTAGACAAGGTTGGTTGGTATTGGTTTAGATGAGCTTGAGCATTTGGATTCCAATTGTTCCAGTCATGAGGAGATTGACATGGAGCTTGGGGAGGATTAGATCATTAGAGGCATCATGCCATTAACCATTTTGGCATTTACTATTTACTATTTAGTATTTAGTATTTTGTTTTTGAAGTTTGAACTTTCAACATTGTTGATTGTAATTATGAATCATGATTATGAAATTCAAATCATGAAACATCTAGTTCTCATTCCAATTTCTATTAAGTATATTTTCATTGTTTTAATGTTCACTAATTTAATGAAATCATTGCAATGTATTTAAACTCTAAACTTTACCTATTAAGTTATTCCTTAGGATTCTACAATTATACATCTTTTTATAACTAATTTTTCAAGTACTGCGTGTATTTCAGCATAACCCCCCACCACCCCCACCCCCCTCTACCCCCAAAATTAGACCCCCTGCCCCCTGTCCCTGAAATGCATCCCATGTCATCCCTTCGTCCCCATCCCTGAAACCCCATGGAACTATGATTATATGTAAATCATATGATTTTATTTGTCTTAATAATTATTAAGTATTATATATATTAATATTAAATTATTAATTATAAAAATTCATATAGATAATAATTATATTGTATTTATATTATATTATAATTAGTATAGTAATTTTTTTATCAGTAAGCATTGCAAGAGGGGGAAACTCCCATATATTAAATTCGAACTGAAGAAAAAATTAAGTGCATGCCCTTGCCACAAGGGGTGTAAAACAAAGGTGGCACAAATGTGCACGATAAATTTAAATGCATGCCCTTGCCACAAATGGTGTAACATAGAGACATCATTAAGTTATGTTGACAAATAACCAAAAAAAAGACCACTTTTGCAACATAATGGACGTGCCTTTATATTGCATAACACATATCTAGATTCTCTCCTTTCTTAGAGGATCTCAATGTCATTAGATGTTTTTTCTTTGATTAAGGAATTTTCTTCCTTTTCACCTCTGTCCATAATTATTTTTTTTCAAGGGGTTGCAAACTAATGCTATTTTCTACACTCAAATTTTCAATCCTATTGCTGGCTATTGGATTGACCAAAGATATTGATGAGATCTTCAAGTTTTTGTGTCAGGAGGTAGATTTCTCCAAGGGAGGTGAAGATGTCTCCTTGGAGGCATGCTTTGGGTCCTTATCGGTAGCTATATATTGAGAATGATCTTGTACAACAACCGAGGAGGGGGGTCATAATCAAATACATTCCTTGAAGAGTTGGAGAAGCGATGATATCCTTCAGATTAGAAGGAGAGATAATATAGTGGCATGATTCAACCTTGTCCCACCAAGAGGGTTTTTTGATAGGAGCAACATTGGTCTTTTCAAATCACCTTCCACATTGTGCGGCAGCATATTCTATAGTAAAACATTTTGGAAACCTGAAGGAGATTCTTTCATAATCTATTGGTTGGCACCAGTGCCTGTTGCCAACTTTGAGGAAGATCTTATCTAGGAAACAATTTGAGACATCCATTTCGACGCAAAGATGAGTATAGGTCAAATTTTCATAATTAATTGTTTCTTTTGAAATGCTATGGTATTTTCCCAAGCCATTACCAATTGTCTTCAAACAATCAATTTCCCAAAATTGTAGGGGAAGGTAAGGTAGTTGTACCCATAGAAAAGATTAAGAAAATGTCTCTGTTTGTGGGTCGAATGAAGGGAACCATGGTTTCATGCATAATAAGTCTCCTTGGAAGAACCATGACCCTGAGTTGAGTATCATTTCTTTGTCTACCACATATTCAAATTCCAAAATGAGGAATCCTCTTGTGCAAGGGTAAATACTAATTTAATCTTCCAGATATTCTTTCAAATTCAAGCTTATCTAGGAGTGGAGATCACATAGCTTTAGTCATACCTTCATAAATTTGCATATGAGGGCATGGCCTTGTAGGTATTCCTCTTTGTCACCATCAAAGTTATCCAAACATATCTCTGGATTGGGTGTTGAATTTCAAACAGAGAAGGGAGGGCTCTAAGGTACACCTCTGCAAGGAGAGGGCTGCTCTATCCCCAATGACTCAGATCACCTAGTAATAATGTGATTACCAGATGAACCAAGGGAATCACTACGCAGAGCCTTTTAAAATTTAGACCATTGTCTGGTGGTCAAGTTTGGCTAGAGAAAGGGTTTGGGGAGGCTCTATAGCGGTAGTCGATTGCCCAAGATCCAACACCCACACCTGAAATGAAGCCCAAAACCCACACATTAATGCCATGATCTAAGTTTTAGAGAGTGGAAGAGTTCTTTCCCACAGTCTAGCAGGAGTAGCCATGCAAGGACGCCAAAGAATCATGTCCATCAGAAGTGGCAAACCAATAAACGATCATAGGAGCAGCATTTGCAGGAGCAGGAGAAGTCATTGCGACCTTTAATATAATCTCTATATTAACTATATAATAAAAACATAGTATAATAATATATAAATATAATTATATTAATATTAATATTCTACATGACATCAATAAAAGAATCAAGTTGTGTATAAAATAAAATAAAGGAATATATATTTTAAAAATAAATAAAATTATAAAGTAAACTTTAAATAAATAAAAACCTCTTCAAGAAAAATACAAAAAAATATTATAGATAAAATAAAATAACTATTAAATAGATCCAAACTAAAATAAAACTAACTTTGATATCTTAAATTCATTTATGTAAAAATGAGTTAATTTTTTTTTATTTTAATTATATTGTTTACTTTTATGTGAAAAGGTATTTTTAGTTTAAATGAGAATATGACCTTCTAACAATAAATGCCATGCCTTTGGTTCAACTTCTAGGTGATAAGATAAAGTTTTGGTCACATATTTAAAAAATCATTTTAATGACACCTCTCCCTAGACATGTTGATGTGGCAAGTTGTGTGATGAGTCACACCACGAAACCTTGGTTGTAGATAGATAATAGTCCATATTATGTTTCTTTAAAAAATTGGAGGTCCTACACAATTCCATATAATTGTGCAATGTTAATGGCACAACTACTAGCCTTTCCCATTATCTTTATGTTTGATGTGCAAAAGTAATATTTTGACATATGTTTTGACTGAAATGTGATCATGTCATGAATTCACTTCTATGATGTCATTTGAGAATGAGAAGACGACTATACTTCCAAAGGGTTGGATGCACATTTGACCGTATTTATTAATTAATTGAAATTCAGAATATAATAGTATTGTGAATTTCAATTAATTAGTAAATACAGCCAAATGTGCATCTAGAAGGTTGGATAGAGAATTTGAATTCTTTTCATACAGGAAAGAAAACATCAAGTATATGGTAAATAAAAAATTCTAAGTGTATTGTAAATAATTTTTCTCATGATTAGAAGAAAAAAGAATTATCATACTAGCTAGAAGCCTGGATCTAAGGAAAAGACGAAGTATTCATTACTAACTCTCACAGTTGTATTGATCTAAGGGAGAGGGTTCGATCATGGGTAGGGCACCAATCGTGGGTATAGTATGTGACAGCTTGGGGCCCACTTTTCGGAAATAAAAATGCCAACAAAAATAACAAAAGTGTTTTTTAATATGATTGGATAGGTTCATATAAAATTCAAAATATGTCCTATCATAGGTAGAGTATTCCTTTACCACCTTCTCAATAGTAGGTGAATCCAACTTGACATTTATTTGCCACTATCCCAATAATAAGTCAATGCAAGTGGACAAAATTATTTCCACAATATAAATATAAATTGCCACATTCCCAATAAAAAGTTATTGCAAATGGTTTATTTTTTAACCGAAATATATGTCTTACTGCATTAAAAGTGAGTTGACATGTACAAAAGTCATTCTCATCTGACCAAGATGTAAATATATTTTAACAAAATAGATTAAAACATGTTTCATTTCTCATCTTTTTTTTTAATACTACTAGTTCCATCATGTTCATAATCACCAATCTTTTTTTGAATTTACCTGCAAAAAAAAACTCTTAGGCTCACTATGCATTGCAATTTTTCAATAAAACATGTAATTATTATACTATTATTTCCAAATAAAGATAAAATTAAAATAATAAAAAAATATTAAAACTGGTTAGAAATACAACTTTTTTTAATATAATTTCAAATTCTTCCTCTGCATTAAACCAATTGAATGAGCACTGAACCAACTCAGCAATTAGTAAACAACATACAATTCTAACTCTTACAATTAAAAGAATGATACAAATTAAAACAACAAATTCATACATGTAAGAGTGACTATAATTGAAGACATATTTTAGCAATATTTTGGCAGTTTTGAAAAACACATAGTAAACATTGATAAACGTGCTTAAAATATTCCAGGAAAAAAATGGGTCAGGGAGGGGGGGGTTCCAACTAGACTTTCAACAATGAAACAAGCAATGATCAAGCTTATGTATGCAATGAAATAGGTAATGCATGGTATACTATCAAATCCCCAATTCTACCTTTTATAAACACTTGGATGATCATGTTAAACCCTTCCTCAAATAGCACAATGCTAAATATATATATAAACTTCAAACAACAGTATGATACAAATAAAGCTTAAAAAAACAATATGAAATATCTTGAAAGACTAGTATGCTACAGATAAATCTTAAAACAACAATATGAAATAACTTGAAATAGCAGTATGATATAGATAATTCTTAAAACATCAATATGAAATATCTTGAGAGACCAGTATGATATAGATAAATCTTAAAATAACAATATGAAATAACTTGAAATAGCAGTATGATATAGGAAAGAGTTTGAAATAATTTTATCATATTGTTGTTTCAAGTTATGTAAATGTTTCTAATTAAGTTGAATGTATCTATCTATCTCTGCAATATAATATATATATATATATATATATATATATATATATATGGTGTTTAAATAATAGTCATAACATAAGTAGGACTACAACACTATCATAGTTAGCTGTAAGCGAGAGGGGCCGATACTTATAGTCCCTTTAATTGAAGAACAAACAAAGCATACATCTAATTAAGTTCAATGTAAATACGATCCTAGGACTGGGTTTCTTTAGTATGTGACATATGACATATGGTGGGTATAGTGTGATAGCTTGGTATAGGAGACTATATCTAGATAGGAAACTTATGTAAGGGAGAGGGAGCGGTGGTGGGTAGGGTGATGTTTAGTGAGGGGTCCACGTCAGTAGCTTCTGAGTCAGATTATTATTTTTGGCCATGTCCCTTGATAGTCGAGCTGGCACGCCCCTATTTATATATATATCTGACTCAACTATATGAAAATCTCTCAACTATATCTATCTATATTTTCTGAGCTTGTATATTCATACTATTATAGGAAAGGGTTTGGAGAGTGAGTAATTGAAGAACCATCTGATATGGCATTATGATACTCATATATAATTGTTCTCATGAATGGAGTAAATGGTTTCCTTATGCCAAATGTGGTGTTCATAAACATAAAAAGTTTTAGAATTTGTATCACCAATAATCACCCATGGCCTCACCACAAACTGGATCATCCAAACTAAGACTACTCCTGAATGCAAATTATTCTCATGAATGGAGTATTCAAGAAGCTAAATCAAGACTAAGCAAATGGTGTGCATGTCGAGGTGGTAGGCATTAAGACCGTCAGCAGTAGAATGTTGGCAAGTTAATGCACATTAACTGGTAGTATGTTGAGCTAGTACTAGCATGGTACCAACCCTATGAAGGATAATACACATGTCCAATATCGGTAGATGACACATTTTACTACTCAGAAACTCAAATGTCATGAGATATATATACATTGCAAAGATAGATAAATGCATAAGTTTAATGAAAATGAACAAGGCTATAACAAACATACATATCTGTGTATCTCTGCAATATATATATATATATATATGGTGTTTAAAAAATAGTCATAACATAAGTAGGACTACAACACTGTCATAGTTAGCTGTAAACGAGAGGGGCCGATACTTATAGTCCCTTTAATTGAAGAACAAACAAAGCATACATCTAATTAAGTTCAATGTAAATACAATCCCAGGACTGGGTTTCTTTAGTATGTGACATATGACATATGGTGGGTATAGTGTGATAGCTTGGTATAGGAAACTATATCTAGATAGGAAACTTATGTAAGGGAGAGGGAGCGGTGGTGGATAGGGTGATGTTCAGTGAGGGGTCCACGTCAGTAGCTTCCGAGTCAGATTATTATTTTTGGCCATGTCCCTTGATAGTCGAGCTGGCACGCCCCTATTTATATATATATCTGACTCAGCTATATGAAAATCTCTCAACTATATCTATCTATATTTTCTGAGCTTTTATATTCATACTATTATAGGAAAGGGTTTGGAGAGTGAGAGTAATTGAAGAACCATCTGATACGGCATTATGATACTCATATATAATTGTTCTCATGAATGGAGTAAATGGTTTCCTTATGCCAAATGTGGTGTTCATAAACCTAAAAAGTTTGAGAATTGGTATCACCAATAATCACCCATGGCCTCACCACAAACTGGATCATCCAAACTAAGACTACTCCTGAATGCAATCGGTCCAAATGCAAATTATTCTCATGAATGGAGTATTCGAGAAGCTAAATCAAGACTAAGCGAATGGTGTGCATGCTGAGGTGGTAGGCATTAAGACCGTCAGCAGTAGAATGTTGGCAAGTTAATGCACATTAACTGGTAGTATGTTGAGCTAGTACTAGCATGGTACCAACCCTATGAAGGATAATACACATGTCCAATATCGGTAGATGACACATTTTACTACTCAGAAACTCAAATGTCATGAGATATATATACATTGCAAAGATAGATAAATGCATAAGTTTAATGAAAATGAACAAGGCTATAACAAACATACATATCTGTGTATCTCTGCAATATATATATATATGGTGTTTAAAAAATAGTCATAACATAAGTAGGACTACAACACTATCGTAGTTAGCTGTAAACGAGAGGGGCCGATACTTATAGTCCCTTTAATTGAAGAACAAACAAAGCATACATCTAATTAAGTTCAATGTAAATACAATCCCAGGACTGGGTTTCTTTAGTATGTGACATATGACATATGGTGGGTATAGTGTGATAGCTTGGTATAGGAAACTATATCTAGATAGGAAACTTATGTAAGGGAGAGGGAGCGGTGGTGGATAGGGTGATGTTCAGTGAGGGGTCCACGTCAGTAGCTTCTGAGTCAAATTATTATTTTTGGCAATGTCCCTTGATAGTCGAGCTGGCACGCCCCTATTTATATATATATCTGACTCAGCTATATGAAAATCTCTCAACTATATCTATCTATATTTTCTAAGCTTTTATATTCATACTATTATAGGAAAGGGTTTGGAGAGTGAGAGTAATTGAAGAACCATCTGATACGGCATTATGATACTCATATATAATTGTTCTCATGAATGGAGTAAATGGTTTCCTTATGCCAAATGTGGTGTTCATAAACATAAAAAGTTTGAGAATTGGTATCACCAATAATCACCCATGGCCTCACCACAAACTGGATCATCCGAACTAAGACTACTCCTGAATGCAATCGGTCCCAATGCAAATTATTCTCATGAATGGAGTATTCGAGAAGCTAAATCAACACTAAGCGAATGGTGTGCATGCCGAGGTGGTAGGCATTAAGGCCGTCAGTAGTAGAATGTTGGCAAGTTAATGCACATTAACTGGTAGTATGTTGAGCTAGTACTAGCATGGTACCAACCCTATGAAGGATAATACACATATCCAATATCGGTAGATGACACATTTTACTACTCAAAAACTCAAATGTCATGAGATATATATACATTGCAAAGATAGATAAATACATAAGTTTAATGAAAATGAACAATGCTATAACAAACATACATATCTGTGTATCTCTGCAATATATATACCATAATGCTATATTGGAAAGGGTTGGAAATATTTGTACCATACTGCAATTTGAAGGTATATAAACATAACACGGTTAGATTTATGGGAGAGTGGTTGATATTTGGTTGGGTTTGTCTTAGAGGTATAGAATGTGACAACATAAATATGAGATATGAAACAACAAATTCGATTCATTTAAATGTAAATAGACAAGGCATTTGATAGTAACGAAACCATACATGAATGCATAAGAAAAACTAAAGGGAGGTTTGAGTCTTACCATAAAAGGTGAAGGAGGAGACTGCATTGCTTTGGAGGAGCTCATTGTCGATCAGTTGTATCGAGCACAAAGTAAGAAATTTGAATTTGTGAATAAGTAGCTTGCATCACACAATTGAGCATAGCTTGTATAAATAAATAGATTGATATAATTTGATTAGGTAGCAAGTGGAGAATTTTGAATATACATATTTTGAATTATGCATTTGCATATGCATATATGTAATAGGAATATGCATATGCATATGCATATGTATAGACATAATTCAAAATTATGTATATTTAAAATGCAATATGCATATGCATATGCATTATTATGCATATGCATTATTATGCATAATGCATCTAGCTGGTATAAATAAATAGATTGATATAATTTGATTAGGTAGCAAGTGGAGAATTTTGAATATACATATTTTGAATTATGCATTTGCATATGCATATATTTAATAGGAATATGCATATGCATATGCATTATTATGCATAATGCATATAGCTTGTATAAATAAATAGATTGATATAATTTGATTAGGTAGCAAGTGAGAGAATTTTGAATATACATATTTTGAATTATGCATTTGCATATGCATATGCATATGTATAGACATAATTCAAAATTATGTATCTTTAAAATGCAATATGCATATGCATATGCATTATTATGCATAATGCATATAGCTTGTATACATAAATAGATTGATATAATTTGATTAGGTAGCAAGTGGAGAATTTTGAATATACATATTTTGAATTTTGCATTTGCATATGCATATATGTAATAGGAATATGCATATGTATAGACATAATTCAAAATTATGTATATTTAAAATGCAATATGCATTAAGATATGCATCTGCATTATGATATGCATATGCTTTAAGCATAATAATGATTATGCATATGCATATTGCATTTTAAATATACATAATTTTGAATTGTCTATACATATGCATATTGCATATATATATGCATTATATATGCATATATATGCAAATGCATAATTCAAAATATGTATATTCAAAATTCTCCACTTGCTACCTAATCAAATTATACGATATCCATATGCATATGTATATACATAATGTATTATGCATATGCATATGCATGATTGATTATGCATATACATTATGATATTACTATGCATTTATGCATATATATATAATGCATATGCATATACATATACATATACATATGTATATACAGAATTCAAAATTATGTATATTAAAATTTCTCCACTTGCTACCAATTCAAATTCTATAATGCAATATGTGTATGCATATGCTGCATTAAAATATGCATATTACATTATGATATATATATATATATATATATATATATAATTGAGTTGATTGCAAATGATCAAGGGTGTGTCTTCAATGAAACAAAAAAAATGCATGGTATACTATCACATCCCCAATTCTAACTCGCACAATAAAAAGAATGATACAAATGAAAATAGAAAATTCATACATGTAAGAGTGATTGTAATTGAAGAACAAACTAACCATGCATTTAATTCAGTTGATTGCAAAAGATCAAGGGGATGTGTGCAATGAAACATAAAATGCATGTTATTCTATCACATCCCCAATTCTAACTCTTACATATGAAAGAATGATACAAACTGAAACAACTACTTCAGACATCTAAGATTAAGAGTAATTAGATAGTTATATTTGGAGCCATTTTCTGATACAACGTCATGATTTTTAAGAATAACTCAAAAAAACCAACTAATACAACATTTTAATACTAACATATAACTTCAACCAGAATTATGATACTCATATATAACTTAAAACAACATTAAGATTCTGCAAGTTGCATATTTATATTGACAATATTGGAACATTATGATATAGTCTAGAATTGAGGGTGACATGCACCTATCTTCTGGCTAAATGTATGTATGTATGTACGAATGATTGGTTTCCATACATATATGCATACATCATAATAAAATAATGTATGTATGTTACATATGAATGCCATATGTATGGGTACCTGCATGCCCTACATACATACATACATATGAACTGCTATATGTGTGTATGTATGTGTTTATAGTATGTATGCAGTTCATACAAATGTATGTAGATGTATATGAACTCCCATATGTATGCATGTATGCATGTATGTATAGTAGAGACACATGCATGCATACATACATACCTATTAAATTATGTATGTATGTGTGTATGTCTGTGTACGATACATACATATTATTATAATGTTTATTAATATATTAATTTGTTAAATATTATATTAATATGTTACTAATAATAGTAAGATGTTATGTGAATTAAAAAACTAAATAAAGAATTAAAATGATTATGAAACTGACCATAAGAATCCTATATATACATATGAACTATTCATAAAAAATCGACCATTCTGGCTGAGGCGATTCTTATATGGATAGGGCTGAGAGGACAATGGTGGGTGGGAATTGTTGAGTGAGGGGTTCACGGTAGTGGTGGAAATAGTTGGTAAAACTATAGGTGCATCAAACCCTTAACAATCGAGCTATTGAAACCCTTCAATGCTATGTATATGTATACACACAGTCGCTCAAAGGATAGGTACATGAAACCCCTAACAAACAATACAGTATGGAAAAGGTGTCTAATAACTTTGAATACTGCTGCTATACACATATAGAAATTAAAAGAAAGGGCTATACTATGGCCGACTATGTGTATATGTGTGTATACACACATATTTATACATATATTTACATATATGTGCATATATGTCTATACACACATATACATGTATATATACATATATGTGCACATATATATGTGTATACACACATATACACACAGTCGGCCATTATTATGCAATATATATTTGTATATTCACATAGACACACAGTTGTCTACAATATAGGTGCAATATTGCTGCAAAATAACATTTGTATAGTGAAGCTATTTATACAAAAAAAAGATTGCATGAAAATATGAAAAAATCTTGCAATACGTAGTTTCTGCCTTTGTGAGGTTGGAACACAATCTCACCTATGTAACGAGAAGGTAAATGGTTTCCTTATGCCAAATGTGGTGATGATAAACATAGAAAGTTTGAGAAATGTATCACCATTATTCACCCATGGCCTCACGACCGTCAGTGTCTATCCGAACCAGGACTGGTCCTGAATGCAATTGGTCCAAATGTAGATTGTTCTCATGAATGGAGTATTCAAGAAGCTAAATCAAGACTAAGCGAATGGTGTACATGTCAAGGTGGTAGGCATTAAGACCATCTGCGAGAGAATGTTGGACAGTTAATGCGCATTAACTGGTAATATGTTGAGCTAGTACTGGCATGGCACCTACCCACGATGGGACCCTACACATGTCCACTATCAGTTGATGATAGATTTTAGCGATTTTGGGATGGTTTTTGAAAAATGCACCATAGACATTGATAAACGTGCTTAAAAATAGCCAAGAAAAAAATGAGGGGTGGGGTGCCAGCTCGACTATCAAGGGATGTGGCCAAAAAAAAAAATCTGACTCTGAAGCTGTTGATGTGGACCTCTCACTCAACATCGCCCTACCCACCATCAGTCCCTCTCCCTTACAGTTTGGATCTTTTCCAAGATAAACCTTTCGAAACATTTACAAGAAATTGTGACAATCTGGGTTTGGATTTTAATTGTGACAAGACATAAATGGTGCAATCAATTTCCTAAATCAAAACAAAATCAGAACATTATCAATAATACTGGCACACTTGAAATGAACAGTAATTTTTTTAAACCCTAATTCACATTATGTTGTACTGTTAACTAGAGCGTACGTTGGACAAGATTTTCTGTGATCCTCCCTGTCGTCTTAGAATTGCCTAAAGTGGCTCTTGATTTTTGTATGGGTTTGTGCAAATCTCAACAAAGATAACAAACATAAATTTTCCATGCCATTCACTAAAGTGGCTTACAAGTTTCATTGCAGAGAGCACCCCATGGAGCTCGGAGTGCATGAATATACTTCACGAAATGACTAATTTTCTTCTTTCTTACGATTTTATTATTGGTTTGTATGATTTATAAAACTGGTGGTGGAAAAGACCTAAAGAAGCATGGGAAGATAACATGTATTATTTTTGCAGTATCAGGCTACTAAGCTACTGAATCTTTAAAAGACTATTATGGAATGTGATGCCTTTAGGGACATCAAAGACAAATATGCCAATATTTTGACAGGTATTTTTTAATACAATTTATTCAAGGATGGGACTGTAGAGAAGTTGGAAGAGTTCATCATCACTTTAAATATGAAAATGATTAAAATACAGAAGACAAAAAATGACTAGACTGGTTGTCCGACAGGTTGCTTAGCCTCGTGGATTTAAAGTGTTATTCATTCATTCATATAAAGTCTTGTCCCCCTCGTAGCAATGTACAAGACTGGTTTAAAGCTTTTCAACTTTGGTGTGCCAACTGGGAACTGCAATCGTGACAGATCGGGATTCCTATTTCCTAGCTACATAATTACACCAAGGCAGTGATACAGTTTGAGTACAGAAGGGAAGTGAAAGTTAATGGCGGCAAGTTAAGTGGACAAACAATCGGTCAAGGAACTACCCACGGGTATTAGGTATCTGTGCTTTCACATGATAGCCAAACAGGTGATTGGTACATTTTCCCAGTCATCAATGTTTGTCTGATTGTTCTCTGTGCTTTTCCATCACTGTAACGGCAGGGATCCCCACTCATGCCTGTCATAATTGGGACGCCGTGCAGAGAAAAATGGTGGTTAATGGCCAGGATAAGGATAGAGGACCATCAGAATCCTGAATGTAAACAACAAAGTTTTGTCCAAAGATCTAGGTACACTGAATTCATTTTTCCACAGCCATCATCTAAATCGATGGAGAGAAGAATCCTTAGAATTATTGTTTAGCTGGAATACTTTACGCCAAAGGCGAAGAAAACTGCACTGTCCTGCTAGAGTAAGAAAGAGCCTCACCTGCAAAGATTTTTTTAATATTGAGAACTGATGCAGGAGCATAGTTGGTTATGGAGGCAATCTTGTATCGCCTAAAATCTTGTTTCTCAAAAAAATTTAGGTTTCTCTAATAAATATATGCAAATAAAAGTTTACAAAACTTAGAAGGAAGAATCAAATGTCATTAAAAAAACTTATATATAAGGCTGTGGAAGGTCAATTGACGTGTCTTTAAGTGAATGATGATTATCTTGTATTGTTATGGCCCATGTCATTTATTTGTTTTTTTAAGTGTCTGAATTAATTTGCATAATCTTAATGGATTTCAAGATCCTTGTGTTTTTCTCAGTGGTTACTTCAAATGTGTAAGCTTTCATGTTTAGTGTATAGTCTCTATTTATATGCATCCCTTTTGTAGATTCTTGTTCATAGTGACCCTCATTAGTTTTATAATTTCACACCTTTGCATAGTTTGGAGGTCAAATGGTTAAATTAAATTTAGATATGCTATCATTTTAGATTGAGAATTCCGAATTGTTTAAAAATGTTAAATTTTGAGGGAATTTTTTTTTTGTTTGAATTTGCAAATGATATGAGAATAATCTAGAGACCTCGAAAGTGGTGTCAATTCTATGTTATGGGAGGCCATTGCATTCAATCTTTTTTTAGCAAAACTTTTGTAATAGAAACATGACATAGAATGCACATCATGAAGTATGATACTTCGAACTTCATGCAAATTTACACAATTCTTTTTAAAAGTCTTTTGACTCAATATTTTTGTTCCCTTCGTGCTTAGATACATCCATGAGGCAGTTCGATTTATTTTTCCATATTTTAGATTGGATGAATAGGTGATGAAAGGAGCAGGCTACTGTGTATGATATGTTTCTTATAAATTATATATATTGTTAGAGTAGGCTTAAGTTTACTTAGGCTACTCGACAGTTACATTACTAAATGTGTTATTGTTTAATAATGTTTAGGTGCATTTATTTTTTGCCAATGAGGTAGTGGGAGGTTTTTTTTCTGGTACCTCATCACACCTGGCTATATATTCCAAGGTTTGTACATTGTATTATATCTCTTCTCATCTCAATGTATTTTATTCACTGCTAGTGAAATAACTTCTTTTTCATGTTGCTTCTCTCAGTCTTTGTGCAGGTTATTTAGTGTGTAGATTGAATCTTTGGATGCTCTAACATGGTATCAGAGTAGATCAATCATGCCACCCCTTTCTTCTGAGAGTTTTTATCAATTGGAGATCAATTTAAATTGCATCTACATAGCAATCTTTAGCTAGCGATATTACTTCTCATAGTAATCTCAAGATTGTGACTGATGATGATGGCATATCTCCAAAAGCCCTGGCAAAGGAGCCACGATTAGTTAGGTTGCTGGTGATGGTATTTAAGAATCCAGTACCTTGTGGTTCGCTACTGTATGCACCGATGGCAATGTGATAGTAAATGCAGTGTGTGTTTCCCTCTATTCGAAGGCAGTATTTTGACCAGAGAGGCTATGTTTTTCACAAAAGGGCAGCACTTAGGCATCCACATCCTTGCCCACATATTTCTAGCATCTCCATTTGGACTCGCCTATTGGAAAGTAAAGGGCAGATGAAGAGACAGAATGATTTCATTGGCTAATACATCCATGAATAGACATTAGCATATGCAAAGTCTTCCCAAAATATTTATTTAGGGTTCCCATTAGAGGTGTGCAACAAAACGATTGAAGGTGGGCCAATAGTTTGGACCTTGAGTAGTTCGCGAGGACCTTTGTCCCACATTGGTGGTACAGTGCTATCTTTGGCTATTAAATAGCCCTTTCACACACTTCTCTACCATGAGCAAGGCTCACATGGTCGTGGACAGTATCCCTTGAGTGTGGAAAATCCTTGAGCATGCCCAATTAGTGATTGGTGACTTGTATTTACTGATTTAGCATTGTGACTTGTGACTTGTGACTTGTGACTTGTGGTGATGTGGCACCTATGTGGCATAGGTCACTCACCACCTCTTGTCTATCAATATTCTTGGTCCTCGGGGCTCCAATTTTTTTACCTCTTCATATATTGCAGTCATATGGAGCGACTAAGAGCTTTTATGGATTCCAAATTTGCCTAAAATAGGTTTTTTTCTTCAAATTTGCACATTTTTTGCGAACAGAGTCCGTTTTTGACAAAAAATATAGTCAGAAAGTTAGTTCATCAAAGTTAATTGTGGACGAGGTATTTTGTAGAATTTTTTCCATTTTTTGACATTTTAAGTAGCTTGAAGTTACAAGTTGTTTCAGTTACTTCTATTAGAGTTATTTGGCAATTTTGGTGTTGGAAATTATAAATTCTGTTTTCATTCATTCTTGGGGGTGTACATTGCATTTTGGTCCTGTTGTGTTCCCTTGTTTATCATGTTGGACCCAAAGATTGAATTGCTTATTCCACAAAACTATCACACATGGAAGCTCAAGATGTCACAATTGTTGCAATCTAAGGGTCTTTGGTAAATGTTATATGCTGATCAACCTGAGTTCACTAAGCCATTTGAGCAATTTGTTCATAGAAACAAAATGGATGAGGCTAAAGGACTCATAGGTCCTCATGTGTCCAATAATTTGTTGTTTCACATTACAAAGTGTAAGACACTTAAAGCGATGTGGGATAAGCTTGCTGAGTTGTATGGTAAGGTCTTGCCGAGTTGTATGGTAAGGTCAACCAGTTCAATATATTGCATCTTGAAGCCAATCTCACCTCTCTCTCTCTCCAAATGCCTTCCACACTATTCAGGATTTCCTTGCCTAGTTCAAGTTAATTTTGTCACAATTGAAAGGATGTGGTCATGCCTAGGATGATAAGGAATGTATTTTTTTATCTTGTCTAAGTTGAGAGGTTCATTTCAAGTGTTTGCCTCTACCTTCTACTCTACTATGGATTCTTTGAGAAAAGATCATAAGATGCCTTCATTTGAGAAGTTTTTTGATCAACTGACTAGGGAACAAGCCAATTTGATTCAGATGGATGCTCTTTCCTAAGAGTCATGCTTTGATGGCTCAATCTTCCAAGAGCAAGGGTAAGAACAAGAAGAAGCCTGGAAGACAAATTTGTCTATAGGTGGTGAGCCTTCCTCCAAGCCTAAGGTGAAGAATGATTAGAAGACTAATCTTGCACCTCGTCCTCCTTCTAACTCTGGGAGTCATCCTCTAAGCCTAGGAAGAAGAAGGAAAATTGTTCCTTTTGTTGAAAGTCAAGGCATAATGATGCACATCATTTTGAAAGGTTAGCAGAATTGGAGGAAGCTATGAGGAAGCACAATATTACCATGCCTAAGTATTCATCCTTGGGAAAAGGGCAAGCTCTCATAGCAAGGGCTTCATCCTCTACCAGTGATAGTTGGATTCTTGATTTCGGTGCTTCACATCACATGAATCATACTGAGGATCTTCTTGAGTCTATTTCCTCTTACAATACTTCTCATATTGCGGTTGTGAACTCTTCACAAATTTTGGTTGCAGGAACATGCTCAATTTAGATGCATGATGGTTGCATTGATAATGTTCTTCTTGTTCCTGATATTTCATAGAAACTGCTTTTTGTCTATCAATTTTTTCATCATGTTGATGGGAAGGTAGTTGAGTTTTCTCCCATTGATGTGACTATTCAAGAGTTGAAGGATCTTGAGAAGGTTGTTGCTACAGGGGCAGTGGATCATGTGGCCCATTTGTATAGGTTTGATGGATTTGAGTATTCATTAGGATCATCCCTTATTGCTCATGAAGATTCTATGAGCAAGCTTTGGCATGAACAGGTTGGGCACGTGAATTACAGATATCTTCAATAGATGAGCACAAAGAATTTGGTGATTGGTCTACCTAAGATCTCTTGTTCAGATGGAGTTTTTCATAGATGTTTTTCTTGGCAAACATCATAGGATCCTTTTTTGAAGGATATGGCCACACGTTCTTTGACACTCCTTGAGTTAGTGCATAGTGACCTTATGTCATTCCCAACACCATCATTTTTTAGGGGCTAATTATGTGCTCACCTTTATTGACAACTTCTCTTGGCGCACATGGGTTTACTTTTTGAAGTAAACGGATGAGGTTCTTAAATTTTTCATGACCTTCCTTGCATTTGTGGAGGAGTAGTCAGGGCATTCCATTTAGAAGATTTACACATATAGTGGGAGAGAATATTTCAATCAGATATTTCAGATGTTTTGTCATGCTTGAGGTATTCTTCATTAGCACACAGTGCCATACACTCCTTAGCAGAATAGTATGGCCGAGCAGAATAATAGGACCTTATGAGAGATGGCCAATTGTATGCTTCAGTCTCAGTCTATGGCTCTAGCATTTTGGGCAAAGGCTATCAATTGTGCCAACTACATTAAGAACTGTATGCCTCACAAGGTAGTGCAAAATATGACTCCCGAGGAAGCTTGGTCTCATATCAAGCCTGAGGTGTCTTTCTTCAAAGTATTTAGAAGTGATGCATGGACATTCATTCTAGCTGGAAAGCACAAAACAATGGAGAAGAAAAGTCAATGATTCATTTTTATTGGCTATTTTGAGGATGTAAAGGGTTATCATTTGTTTGATCCTATCACTTGAGAGGTATATTTTCGTCATGATGTTCATTTTGATATGTCTTTCACTCCAAAATATTCTCCATCACAAGCCTCTTCCTCTCTTCTTCAAAGGATGTTTTACCTCCTATAGATGATGATGATGTTCCTGATGATGGTATTGATCTTATTGTTGACATTTCTCCATTTCCTCCACTTGGACCCACAAGACCGTTATGGGCTTGTACACTTCTTGAGGATGTCGGTTCTCTTGCAGGTGATCCCACAGCTACACATTTCACTCATTCTCGAACTTCAGATATCTATCTTTTAAGTCATGTAGTTTCTAATGATCCTTAGAAGTTTTCAGATGATTCAAGCATTCTAGAATGGGAAAGTGCTATGATCAAAGAGTATTCTTCTTTAATGAAGAATCATACTTGGGATTTAGTTCCTCCTAAGGGAAGAAAGTTGGTTCAATGGAAGTGAGTGTATCATACCAAGTTTGCAACTAATGGTTCTACTAATAAATTTAAGATTCATCTTGTGGCTAAGGGCTTTTCTCAGGTTGAAGTTATTGACTATTCTAAGACTTTTGCTCCTATAGCCAAGATGGACTCCATTCATCTTGTACTTTCTATTGTTGCATCTCAGGGTTGGTTAGTGTATCAAATGGATGTGAAGAGTACTTTCCTGCACAGTGATCTTAACGGAGAGATCTACATGGAGCAGCCATCAAGCTTTATGCAGGACCCTTCACTTGTTTGTAGGCTATTGCATTCATTGTATGGTCTCAAACAAGCTCCTAGGGCTTTGTACAAGAAGATGGATAGTTTTCTTCTTGCTTTTGGATTCTCTAGATGTCACTCCAGTCCTACAACTTATATTCAGAGACATGGGGGGATCTACTCATTCTTGTTCTATATGTGGATGAATTGATTCTAACAAAGAGTTCTCCGATCATGATTAAGGATACTCAAAGAGATTTGATGGAGCATTTTGATATGACTGACCTTGGTTTGTTGCATTACTTCCTTGTTCTTCAGTTTCATCAATCTTCTATCGGTATTTCAATCTTTTATCAGAAGTATGTTCTTGATTTGCTGAAGAGATTTGGGATGGCTGACTGCAAGCTAACCCCTACTCTTTTTCAGTGAGGTGTTGTGTCGTCTACCACTTGCACTACTTCATTAGTTGATGCTACCTTGTATCGGTAGTTGGTTGGCTACCTTCTATACTTGACACATAGTCATCCTAATATTTCCTTTATAGTTGGTCTTGTCTCCTATTTCTCTCAATATCCTAATGAGAGTCATTGGAAGGTAGCCAAATGTATCTTATGATACATTCAAGACACTATATAGTTTGGCATTCAATACACATCAGGAGCTACTAAGATTGTGGGCTTCACTAACTCAGATTGGGTTGGTGATGTTAATGATTAGAAGTCCACTTCTAGATTTGTTTTGTCTTGGTTCTTGTCTAGTTTCTTGATCTTACAAGAAGCAAACAGTTATTGCATTGTCGTCAACTAAGGTTGATATTAAGGAGCAGTCTTGGCTAGTCAGGAGGTTCTTTGGCTTCAATAGTTGATGGTTGAGTTGGCCTTTCCTTCTCATCATCCCACTACTCTTTTGTGTGACAATCAGAGTGCCATTAGTATTTCTTACAACCCAATGGACCATCACTACACTAAGCATATTGAGATCCACATGCACTTCATTCAGTAGATCATTTAGGATGGTGTTCTTAGTTTAGAGTATTTGCCTACATAGTACTAGGTTGCATACATCTTCACTAAACCTTTGGCATCTTCTCACTATCTTTTGTTGTGATCGATGTTATGGGTGAAGAAAATCATCCATGAGGGGTCTTAAGGAGTCCTCCTTCCTTTCACTTTTTACTTTTCAATATTTTATGTTTTTCTCTCTTTTGAAGAGGAGTTTTCTCCCACAGGGTTTTTCTCCTTTTTCCAGTTGTGATAGATTGCATTATAGTTGTACATGGGTACCTAACATGCCCTTGTTTCCAGGACCCATTTTGCATCTCATATTGCATAATGATCTCCCTAAGTTGCACTTAAAGGGGGGGTGTTAGAGTAGGGTTAAGTTTACTTAGGCTACCCGATAGTTACATTATTAGATATGTCATTATTTAATAATGTTTAGGTGCATTTATTTTTTTTCTATTGAGGTAGTTGGAGGTTGTTGTTTTTATACCTCATCACACCCACCTATATATTTTGGGATTTGTACATTGTATTATATCTCATCTCATCTCAATGTATTTTATTCACTTCTAGTGAAATAGTTTCTTTTTCATGTTGCTTCTCTTAGTCTTTGTGAAGGTTATTTGGTGTGTAGATTGGATCCTTCAGTGCTCTAATATATATATCTCCTTTTCTAGATTCCTCTCGGGTTTGTACAGGATCATGGGGGTCCAAATAGTGGTGATGTGATGACCAAAATTTTGCCTTTGTGGCTGATGACTTTTCTTAATCTAAATTTGATGAAATGAAAAGGGTTTATTGAAGAATTTGTCATCTTTCCACCAATATAAGATATGCCTTATTTTGAATTTAATAGATAATTATTATTGATTTTCTACATATATTATGATTAAAGTCTCGATTGATAGGATGATTAAAAAACTTCTATGATTTTCAAACTATTTCACAGTTTTCAAATCTAAAAGATGCTTCACATACTATAGGATAAAAAAATTGAATTTCATAAATTTTTGACCAAGTTATGGTGGTTAGACAAACACGTTTTAAAATAATTTTGAAATATTCTAATAAAAAAATCATAACTAATTATTTACTTGCAAAAAAATTACAAAAAAAATGTGGCACATCTAGGCATGTGTCATCTACTTATATTGAAAGTTTTAGAAAAAATGTTACTTTTTATTGTACTTAGGTTGGTCAGATACACACCTGCTTTTTATCTTTTTCCTAAAAATTTAGTACTTCTACATCAAAATAGGTTTACTTTTTTCCAACAAAGGACTAGTAGCCTAGAAATTACATTCAATTTGCAACAAATTTTGTTCTTACATATTTTTCAAATTTTGTTAATAACTATTCAAATTTTTATGTCAAGTTGCCTAACTCTATTTTTCTGAATTTTCATTGCCACTTAGGGGCCTAGTTTGGACCCCCATGATCCTGCTCTCTCTCTCTCTCTCTCTCTCTCTCTCTCTCTCTCTCTCCTTTTAGTTTTCGTTTGATAAACACAACAAATGAATGGATCTAGCAGCACCCATCACTTATATTGTCTTGTATTCTTTAGATTGTTGGTGTGAAATGGTTGATTAAAAGTTAGTCTCTCTTTCCCTTTATATCTCTTATCTCTATCTCTCTCTTGCTTTGTCTCTTTGTCGAGCTATTCCTCTCTATCAATCTTACCCTCTCTATATAGCTATGTCTCTTATATTTCTCTCTCCTAGATTATAATAAACATGTATATGGTGGTAAATAATGTTGGTTGTGAATAACATTGAAACCATGTAAGAATGTGTGTTTTTCTATCCCTCTTTCTCTATTCCTCTCCCTACCATTTCATGAGGCTACATAAGAGCTAGATGATTTGGACCAACCCATATCAAGCTCGCCTATTTACATTGTAAAAGTATCATAGCCTGATCTTTAATGTAGGGTTTTCCAATAGAATGTTTGACTATAGAACCAAGTATATCACACAACAAAACACTTTTTTCCACTATGCTTATGTAGTTAAGCTTAGTTTTGTAATCCCATGATGGCCAATGATTTTGTGTTTTAGGAAATGTCTCTTCAATTGTCATGGGTGGTAAAGGTTAAATAAATAAATAATTATTCATAAGAAGGTTATGCATGTAGCCATGCTTTATACTTGAAATCGAAATGTACTTTGAACCAACAAATTTTAGTTCAACACCATACATAAATAAGAATATGGTTTGTCCATGCACCCTTTGGCATACTATACACATATTCAAAGCAAAAGTATGGTGGACCTTGGTCAAACTCTTTATGCTTCCACTGCTGACCCATAAGGTGATCTAGAACTCAAAATCCAACCGATCCCTTAACATGGTGTGGTAAACAAAAATTTAGATCTTTTGTCACATCTCGACTTTTTAGATTTCATTTATAATTTAGACTACTGAATATTTCATTGTGATTGCTTTACTAATGGATAATTAAATTTGCATAAGGGTGAATACTCATTATTTTTATAAATTGCATAAATTTGAAAGTTGATATAATGATGGATTATTGCGATTAATTCATGCTTCGGCTATGGTTATTGGATTAACTTTTTGATGAGAATTTCAGTGCAACTAAGTGCAGGAATATGTCAAAGATGGGAACATGGTTGAGGTAGAAGCGTCTTAGTCTCTAGAATGAGTTGGCATGACAAAAAAATCAATACATGCACACACTCAGTTTCATACACATTGCATCATTCATTTTGCATTATTGAATGGCTTTATTATACATTGATACATGGTTATGTAGTCTTTTTTTGTGCATTTACTTTGGATATTGGATTTGGTTGACATTTGATGATTAGTTAATTGTGTAATTTCATTTGCAAGTACGTTCATTTCAATTGTAAAAGTTTGCCATATAGTTGCACTTTCTTTTTGACTTTTGATCTAAATAAAATTATATCGATTATTTTTATATAGATTAATATTAATTATTTAAATAATAAATATATATATTTATATACTCATGCACGATACAATATTTTAGTTAGACTTAAAATAAGTATATATATATATATATATATATATATATATATATATATATATATATATATATATATATAATGTGAAAAGGGTTGTGCTTAAATGGCAAGGCTATATGGTTCTCAAGATGGAGATCCAAGTTTGAATCCCTTAAGTAACATCTATGTGGCTTCTAAGTGGATTATAAGTGGAATATGCTGATGGGGAGGTCGTCCCCTTGTGACCTTCATTGGTGTGAGGCCAGCCTAAATGCAAAAGTGCATGTTTAAACTGCAACTAAAAATAAGAACACCCAATTCAGGATAGGAAAAAGGATAAGAAATACAGAGTGAAGACATTAGGGGGCACATCAACGAGGAGGATGGCAAGGTCTTCCACCACAAGTAACTGTATTGTTAACGTGCTTCCTTCTTTTTCTTTCATAGGTACGGTGATCTCTGTACACCTCAATTTCTACACAGAAACATATGGAACAGGGAAAACAAGTACTACTTATCAAGTGGAGACCTCTACTATACTTATTAGGAACTCTCTAGTAAATACTCTAATAGTGAAGCATAACGTTTTTTTGGTATTGGGTAGTTGAGTTTTAACGCAAAATGTGTCTAAGCCTAATGAAATGAAGACCAAACATAGTGCTAGTATTGGTAGTGTGTCTGGCTCATCTGTGTCTTGGAGTTTTCAATTCTTTGTGCATAATGAAGATTGTCTCAATATGAGTGTTGATTTGAATTCAGACCCACTGGACTGGATGAGAGCTTGTAGCAATAGAATAAGAGTTCCTTAGCATATACACGTGTCCAAGCCCATGTCAATGAGCTCAGACGAGCAGTCAAAAAGGTGTCTAATGTTTTTGAGTTTTTCTAATTCGGAGAGGAATTTGCAAATGGGTTTTATAATAGGTCTTTTGTTGGAGAAGGTCGGGATTAGTAGAATTGATGAATCATCAACAAGATGCATTGGGAAGGAGGTTCCAACAGACCTGCAAGTGGTGCCAGATGGACCAAAGGAATGGGGGAGTTGGGTGCAACATCATCCATGGCTTGTGAGCAAGGTGTTGTGTATGAAGGGACTCCCTTGCATCAAGGTGTATTGAATGATTTTGGACAGGAACCAAGGGATCAACAACGTGTTCAGGCACATGAGGCATTGATGCATGGCTCCATATTTTGGTCCAATTTCAACAGTAATTCTACTTTCTTTCTGTATTAGATATATGAGGCACACAAGGTGGGGTTGTTTCAATTTCAATGATGATGCTATAGTTTTTCTGTTTTGATACTAGATTCAACTGGAAACATGTTCCATTACAAATTCAGATCAAAGCGTTACATACTGACTAATCTTGACAATAAGCGATTCAATGAAATCGGATCAATTGTCTTCCCTCCGAGTCTACTAGAATTCCTTTTGAATGTATACGATTTGGCTTATTGGAATAATCTAATTTCTAGATGACTCTACCTATAAGAAGGGTCGTTGAAGTATTTAACGATGTTGATGAAGGACTTATCCTAGTGTCGGAGACACAAGATTGAGTACCAAGTGATCTGTTGTAAAGTCTAGTGGAACAATGGTTTGGACGGTGAATTATTGCAAGGACAACCAGAATGGCTGTACAAGACATCTGATACTTTTAGTATTTCATTTAAATCTCATCCGGGAGGGCTTCCCTTTGTCATTCTCCTCGATCGTGGAGGTTAGTTCTATTCTTTTCTCATTGTTGTTGGTATTCTTTCTTTTCAATTTGTAAGATTAGAAATAATTGTAGTAGAATTTATGGGAAATGACGGTATGTTTACTTCTAGGGTTTGGTTTATGTTGTCGTTCCATAAACTAGTTTTGTGAATCGACCCACCTCGGATGCAAGAAAATAAATCTGTTAAATAGGTAGATCCATGAACTATTGTAGATTTTGCACTATAGATTGTTTGAGCTTTTATTTTGAAAGGGAATTACTATCAATTGGATATGAATTCTATGGTTTTATTTTTCTTTGCTATCAACATTAAGAGCCTATTGCGATCTAAATTCTCTTTCACATCTCTCAAAATTCACTTGGTAAATGCTTTGAAAATCCATCTTCTTGTAACGTTTGAGCTTGTCCCATTTTACCCAATGTAGTCCTCAAATGCACAAGGTTTTGTGTCTTTTCTAACTTGTTTGATGGCCGGGCTGTTTGACGTGACCCTTATTAAGAAAGACTTTGTTGATTGGCAACTTTGAGATCAAATGAATGCGCTTCTTGTACTATATTTCAGATAGTTTTTAGAATGGTTATGACTTTTAGGACCTTTCATCCTCTCACAAGTTTTCTTCTTCAACCCACACCGTCGGAAGTCATATTAACTCACTCAGCCATAAATTGTATTCCTATCGCAGCAGACTATATTCCTGTAGCTTATTGTTCATATCTGTTTATGCCTTTAACAATTACGACTTAAGTTTATTCTACTTGCAATGTTTTGATCAAATCTTAGGGAATGGATCCCCTACTTAACAATGTTTATGTCTATTTTTAATCAACAAATATAAAATTTGAAATTGATAGAAAATATGATTCTTATAATTCCTTATTACAAATTTAATCATTAAAGTATTATAAATCTGATATTACATGTGGATATCAATTCATAGATCTATCTTTATTTTGAGATACTTGTGAATGTAATATGGGTTATGTATATAACTAGTTATATACTTGTATATATCTTTCAACATATAACTTAAATAAATAAATAGAAATCTTTGTTAGAATTATTGGCTTGAAAAAAGTATATTCATGTTGATTTTGCAAGAAAGTAATTAGTAAGTATTGCTTGGTAAGTGCATGTGTTACCTGAATTGTTTTGAAAAGAAAAATAGTTTATTTGTCTATGAGTGTGATTGGGCTTACCTTCTGGGATAGGGTGTCGAATGTGGACTAACAGAGAAGGTTGATCCTCTTTTTTGGATTTGATTGATATGCATAAATGTTTTGGCCAAAGCTGTGTGTTTATTGAAATAGATAAAATTGCCTAGTTATATTGATATGTTTCTCTATCACATCCTGCTTGTGAAATAATGCACATTCTAATTAGAAATGCATGTAGACATCAGGTTGCACCAGGTTTTCCCCCCTGCCTATTATTTCCAAGTTTCTAAGCACTTTGTGTAGGGTGAGGTATCCTTCATATTAGGAAGGATTCCGAGGAAGCATATTTCTTCATGGTTGGGCGGAAAAGCACCTAAACCATGTTTCCATCTTTGGCTTGCGGATGACAATGTGGGTTAGTGGCGGATGATGATAGACACTTTATTCATTATCAGTACGTGTATATTCTTCTATATGTATCTTATTAATGTAATGATTTGACTACTTGGCATGAGAGCCAAAGATTGTACCATTGTATATTATATTTCTTATGCTAACTCTTGGACTTGGCACATGTATTGGTAAGATGTAAGTTATTTTTTTTCATATATAGAAGATGTATCTTTTCTATTTTTATGTTAATGTGAATGAGATGATTTATTGAATTCTATGATAGAGTTATGGAAAGTGTTCCTTACATCTTTATTTTCGACAAACAAACCTATGGAATACATACTTTCTTTGAGCTTTATCTTCTAAAAATGTTTCTTGTTATGGGTTTCATAGTAAACCTTTTCTAAATCTAAGTTATTTACTTTATGAAATTTGATTTTTTGGACATCCTCTAGGCTTTCATTCAATCCTTGGAAAAGGAAACTATGTTTAGCATGACCAATCAAAGTAATAACCATAGGATTGATCAATATAATCAAAATAATGTTCATAATTTTCAATACTTGTTAATCCCAATTTCTTCAAATTGGGGGAACATGACTATGAAAAAATAAGAAATTATTAATTTGTTTAAGTGTAGGCGAGCGCAAAATAATTTTTTAATCAAAATACCATATGGGTCTACAATTGGCAACATCCATACATGCAATTAGTCCCATATTGATTGTGAAAACAAATTTGCTACATAGAATCAAAATAATAATAATAATGCCCATAATTTTCAATACTTGTTTTTGGTAGCCTCTTCAATCTGGGGGGAACTTGGCTATGAAAAAAAAATGAATTTATAATCTATTTAAGTCCAAACTAGTACAAAATGAAGGTTACACTATTATTTCAAGTTACAATTGAATACATTATATGCCTTACATAATTCACAATTTGTGGAAATTCATAGAAAATAGAGGAATGCTTCCCCTCTAGCTCATCCTTTGTGTTCCTATTGTTGCATGTCATATTATTATAGAGGCTTCCACCAATTATTAGATCAAAACCTCTAATTGAATTAATCATTCATCAACTCTTTCTTTTTTCAAATTCTGCACATCTTCTACCTCAGTCAATTTACCTTTTTTAATGTATTTTTTCCACTTAACTTTTGAGGATAAGCTTGTTTTGCTTACAAATTTTTGTAGATACAACATAATTGAGTGGTATACCCAACCAATGCAAAGTAACTTTTGCACCCACAATTCTAGAGAACAAAGAAATGATATTGATTCCATTTAGATAAATAGGCTTAAAAAAAAATATGGTCTCCTATAATGAACAAAAAAAAGTGATACATTTTCCTTCTTCTTCTAGTTTTACATCTATAAAAGATAGTTGACTTACTACTACATGAAAAATATTTAAATGTTTGGTTACAAAGTCTCCTTCTTGCATCTTTAAAGAATACAATTATTTTTCTAAAAATACCTTATTTACAAGATAGTTAGTTTAATATAATGCAATAATTTTATCTCATAAACTCTTAGCAATGTTTTTAACTAAAACATTCATCAAGACTAAATTACAAAGGTGTAAGTGCACAAAAATGGGGGACCAAAATAGGGTCTTAAGTTGCCACTTTTTTTTTTAAATCAGAAAATATTGATGTTGGATAAAAAATTTAAGATAGCTACACTCAAAATTTGAAGAAGGAATAGAAACAAGAGTCATAGTGCTTTGAATCGAGTTTCTAAACTATTTTTTTTTTCCACAAATGGTTGAGATTAAGGAGTTAAAAAAGGGGGAGCACACAAATTGGTCCCATTTTTCTCAAAAAAATATAACATAGCATTTGGTGTGATCCCCCTAAAATGTTAACTTTTATTTAGTATTTCAATAATCACTCCAGTGAGAAATTAGATAACACCATGTAGTTTATCCCTATTTTTTTGATAATTTTTCTATGAATAATTATTTTTTTAGGTTCATCCCAAAATAATGGGTTATACTTTTTGGCCAAACTTGACATTGAAATCAATATTTTGAACTAAATCTTCACTTTCTGACATCTATAGCTGCTAAACCATTAGGAATTTGAAGATGATGTGAACTAATAATTTGTGAGATTTTGTTTATATATATATATATATATATATATATATATATATATATATATATATATATATATATATATATATATATATATATATTAAAATTATAATTAAATTGTAAAGAAATTTGTCTCCTTTGATAACTAGTTTTTAATAGTAAACAACATTTTTTTAAAGTGATGTGTATTCTATAGCACATAACTTTTTTTTTTCTACAAATGATAAAGTTTGGATTCTTTTGAATTTAGATTCGTAACACTGATAATAGGGCATGCATTTAGTTTCATAATGTTTTGTTGAATATATTTTTTAAATTATGTTTTGAAGTCAAACCAATTATAATTTAGACATAGGCGTATTCCATAAAACATAACATTTTTTGTATGTATCAAAATTCAATTTTTTTTTTGTTGAAACAAGGACATCAATACCTAGGGCATAGATATTATTCAAAAAAAATTCACTAATTGACTAATTTTCAATGTGTGTCGAACAGAGAACTTGATGTTCGGTTGAAAAACCTACATTCACACGAAATAAAAAATAAATATAATAATCAAATTAAATATATTTAAAATTATACTTTTTGGGAAGCTTATAATAAGGACTACATTCTTACAAAACATAAATTTTAAATGAATATTTTTGATCCCCAAAAAGCTAAATCAAACATGGTTTTCTATTAGCATTTTGATATGTGTAGAGGAGACTCCATTATAGGTATGGTTTAAAACTAGCGGGGTTCTATCCAAAGGGGTTTGACCAAACCCTCTTCAATTCAAAACCTTAAAATAGAACGTTTCAAGGCTTAAATCATTATATTTTCTAAAAATATGTGATTTTAGCAAAAATCAAGTTGTCCCAGAAAGTCTAACCCATTATTATGGTAGCACCCTTTAGTAATTTTTGAAGTGGGCACATCCTGAAAATTAAAAATTTGAGCATGGTCCCCCCTAAACTTTTTGAAAAACTTATCATTTTTTTTTTGAATACATGTAGAATGGAGTCTAGTTTCTAAAATGCAACTTATTTCAAATTTTGATGAATGGTTAAAAAAGTTAAAAAATACTTGACATTGGTTTTTGACAAAAAATGGACACACTAACAAAAGAAATTCAAGATGAAACCCTTAACATACTCAAAATGTGAAAAATATTTTATGACTAGATAGCTAATAGAGAGATCAAGATTATGGTGGTATTTTTTTGAGTTTTCATTGGAAAAAGTGCCATCCTAATGGGGAGCACACTCTAGATTATCTCAGAATTTTGCTAAAAACTAGAAAAAAACATGTCTAAGCATTCTTAGCATAATGCGAGTGTGTTATAATGCACTCACATTATGCTAAGAAAAATTGGCTTTACACATGCCAACTGCATTTGCTTGAAAGTTTCTAAAGCCTTTTCAACAAATCCATTTTTGTCATATCTTGTAATCATTGCATTCCATTACAAAATATCTCTTTGAGGTGTTATGTCAGTTAATTGACATGTCTTGTCTATGCTTCCACACTTTACATACATGTCTACAAAGGCAGCTACACTT
Organism: Cunninghamia lanceolata; assembly: GCA_027924645.1. Lineage (NCBI taxonomy): Eukaryota > Viridiplantae > Streptophyta > Pinopsida > Cupressales > Cupressaceae > Cunninghamia > Cunninghamia lanceolata. Next base: position 16,331,540 of record BSBN01000130.1, on the reverse strand, counting down.
CCTACCATCTCTCTCACTCTCTACTTCCCTCCCCTCTCTACCTCCTACCCTCTCTCTGACTCTCAGCTTCCCTCACCTCTCTACCTCCTACCCTCTCTCTAAATTTCTACTTCCCTCCCCTCTCTACCTCCTACTTTCTCTCACTTTATACTTCCCTCCCCTCTCTACCTTCTACCCTCTCTCTCACTCTCTACTTCGCTCCCCTGTCAGCCTCCTCTCTCTCTCTCTCTCTCTCTCTACTTCCCTCCCCTCTCTACCACCTACCCTCTCTCTTAGTCTCTACTTCCCTCTCCTCTCTACCTCCTACCCTCTCTCTCACTTTCTTCTTCCTTCCCCTATCTACCTCCTACCATCTCACACTCTCTACTTCTCTCCCATCTCTACCTCCTACCCTCTCTCTCTCACTCTCTACTTCCCTCCCCTCTCTACATCTCCACGTCATTCTTCCCATCCAATAAAATTTCATAAATTATCTTGTTTCAATTTCATCATCCCAATTTATATCCTCATCCCTCTTTGCATGGACCCTAGTTTTCTTATTTCCATGTTCTTTGTCGACAAGGGTGAGGAGAGGGAGGAAGAGGGAGACAGGATGAGCTGGAGGGGAGAGATAGAGGAGAGATAGGGTGATATAGAGAGAGATTCCTAGTTTTCTTGTTTTAGAGAGAGATAGAGAGGGTTGGTCGGGTTTATGAGTTTAGGGTTGCTTAAGTTTAGGGTTTAGGGGTTTACGGTTGCTCAAGTTTATGGTTTAGGGGTTAGTTTTTAGGGGCATTATAATTTAGGGTTTAGGGGTTTGAAGAGAGAGAGAGAGAGAGAGAGAGAGAGAGAGAGAGAGAGAGAGAGAGAGAGAGAGAGAGAGAGAGAGAGGCATTATTTAGGTTTATGAGTTTAGGATTGCTTAGACCATTAGGGGCATTATCTAGGGTTTATGAGTTTCTAAGGTTGCTCAAATTTAGGGTTTAGGGGTTAGAGTTAAAGGGGAATTATTTTATAATTTCCCTCCAATCCTCCTAATCCTAACCCATTAGTCCACCCATCTCCTAATCCATCAATCCATATCATCCATCAACCATATAACTCACCATATAATCCACCATCAAACATTCTAAGCTCTAATCCATCAACCCATAAACCATTGAAAAGTTTTCTCCAAAGACTCTTTACAAAATCCAAAAATACAAGCAAAGATATGGAGCCATCTAAATCCATTGATCCAATTTCAACTCCCTCTAAGATTCCCAATCCCAATCCATCTGCTCCTATATCGATTCACTTGATCCTAATCCTAACCCCACAACATCTTCCATCATTGTCCATCAATAATATGCATATCCTAGTCCATCAACCCACGAAGCCATGAAGGATGTCACCTAAGGACTATTGGCAAGGAATCTTAGAAAAACACCATGTACTCAAATTACTATCCTTGAGCAGGTAACAAAGAACCTCCTAATAACATGGACCTGCCACTTCAACACCATCATCCACTCCTATATCTATCCACTTCATTGAAGAGTCTCCTACCATAAGTCCAAGTCAAACCCCATCATATAGTCATGTTGTCAAACATCCAAAGATTATTGATCCCATTGAAGAACCCATCACATCCATCTAAGAAAGCCAATAGCCATGTTAAGAGCCTAGTCCAAAGCATGTGGAAACACCAACCACCCATCCTAATCAAAATCCAAACATCACATCTAATCCTATGTCCCGAATCCCTTACCATCTCATGGTCAACCCATCTACATCGATCCCATCATTGATCCTCTAAAATCTCCTATTGAACCCCCATCACCACCTCTTACTCCCCAATCTAATAAACATAAATGCATCCCCACTTACCCTATCCATATATAATATCATGCTATCCATACTTTTCCTCAATGTGATCAAGATATTATCTATGATAAAGATCTTATCCATGAGAATGTAACCCACATCACTCTTATCTATCATCCCATTAGCCATATCCATCATCCCACTAGTCCTATTCATTATTCATAATATCCCATGATGAGACACACTGGTTTGGACAAGAAAACATCAATAATCAAACAAATAACTTGGATCCTATCAAATAGTTCATCCATTAGAGGATAATGATAATCAAGATCTAGGAATTCTACATCCATTTCTCATTGATCCTCCATTATCCCATAGATTGAACTAGATGTTTCGGGGTTCATCTTGGTTGCTCGAGTTTAGGGTTTAGGAGTTAGGGGCATTATTTGATGTTTATGAGTTTAGGGTTGCTCAAGCTTAAGGTTTAGGGTTTAGGGGTTTAGGGATGCTTGAGTTTAGGGTTTAAGGTTTCTCCTATTTAGGATATAGGTGTTAGGGTTTAGGGTTGCTCCCTCTATCGATCCCCTCTCTCTAACTATACCATTCTATCCCTCCCTCCCTCACTATCTCACTCCCCCTCTCTATCACTCTCTCAATCCCTCTACCTCAAATCTATCTCCCTATGTCTCTGTCAACATCTCTTGATCTATTTTTCTCCACATAGATCCATATCTCTTAATCTATCCCTCTTTACCTCTCTCTCCTTCCCTCTCTATGTCTCTCCTCTCTATCTCTCTCCCCATTTCTCTACCTCTTGAAATGTCTCTCTAGATATTTCTCTGGACATCTCTCTATCTCTTTCCCTATCTCTATCTCTCCCCATAACCCTATCTCTTAATATATCCCTCTCTCCCACTCTCTGTATTTCCCTATCCATCTCTCCCTCACTCTCTATCTCCCTATATCTCCCCTCTCTATATATCTATTTCTATCTCCCTCTTTATCTATCTTTCTCTTTCTATCTAGACCCCTTTGTCTATCTCAATTCCCTTCTCTCCCCCTCCCTGTTTGTATCTCCACCTATCCCTCTCTATCTCTCTATTTGCCCCTCTTTCTATAGGTTTTCCTTTCTCCAACTCTATCTCTATCTCTCCATATCTTTCCATGTCCCCCCTCTCTCCCTATCCATGTCCATACACCCTCTCTATCTCTCGACATCTCCCTCACTCTATCTATCTCTATTTATCCCTCTCCTCCTCCCCCTTCCTATGTCATCCTCACTCTCTAAATATATACCTTTCTATGTATCTATTTTCTTCCTTTATCTCTTTATTTATCTATCATCCCTCTATCTAAATATATGTACCTCTCTGTCTGTATATCTCTCTCCCTCACATTCCAAGGGGTCGATAGAGAGAGGGAGAGAGAAATAGAGAAAGAGAGGTAGATAGAGTTGTTGAGAGGGAGGATAGAGAAATCTTAATCTTTTATGCTTCCCTATCTATCTCTATTTCTATAACATTGAGAAGGTTATGATTTTAAGGTGCATGAAGCTTATTATTTTTATGCTTCTCAGAATGTACTCGCATTATAATGTGCTCGCATTATAAAGCGCATTATGGGAAGCAAGAAAAGTGCAAAAAGCATGTAGGATCCATGATTCAGACCCCACATGCCTGTTATTCCTACTTTTCATGCAGTATATCAGACAAAAAAATGCTTTTGCATGTTATTTAACATATTAACAATCATTTTTGGATCAATCCACCACCTTTTTTATTTTTTCAATGTAGAATAACCGATTTTGCATTTTTTGGAAAAAAATTGATTATTTAAACGTAAAGTTTTATGTTTCATCTGTGATATTGTTTCAAAGCTAATTACCCTTGATATATAGATTGAATTTGATTATACATGTTTATTTTTTCCATAAATTTCACTAATCCTATTCTCGAGTTATATAGAATTCATAATTAGACTTGTGGAAAAGAAGAATTTGAGGATTTTGAAGCCAAAATTTAGAGAATTGGTCAACTCCAATATCGAAGTCTAAGGTATGTTCTTTATATCCATTTTAATTCAATTATATATGTCTTATGTTCTTTATGTCTTTATCTTCTTATGTTCTTTATGTCTTTATGTCCTTATGTTCTTTATGTTCTTATGTTCTTTTATTCTTTATGTATTTATGTTCTTATGTTATTTATGTCTTTAAGGTGCTTGACAATTCTAATTTGTATATAAGATCAATTCTTTTCATCATGTTGTCATCTCTTACCTTGTGAATAGGGTAGTGAGAGCCTATTGTATATGTTGTTTACATTTGATCCTAATAACCCTTATGCATAATATCACATAGCACATGGGTATCATTGTAATAATAGTGAAGAGATGTTTTAGGATTGATTATTCTTTTGTTGATAAGACTGTCCTTTAACTATCCAAACATTTAGTGCCTATAACAGTCCTAAGTGTTCTCAATAAATTCTCTCCTTGTTTAGAGATCTCACATCAACTTTTCTAAATTTGACACTCATATTACTCTTCATCTTTCTCTCCTAAGAGTAATCTCTTTATTTTCCATTTTGTTCCTCATAAGAATAACCACCACCAATCTCCACCATCTTCATTCAATGCCATTAACTCTCCCTAACTTTGGTGCAAGAAGTAGTTGAATAATTAAACACTAATTCACTACCCAATCATTTTGTGCCTATAACAGTCCTAAGTTTGTCCCAAACAACATTTCATCCAACACAACTTCCTTTATGAAAATTCCTCCAATGATTATGACAATCGTAGCTCAAAATTGACAATAATCTCCTTCACCAACTTAGAATCCAAGGTTATAATGAGAGTCTAACATAATTAAGATGATCTCAACCAGATATATATGGTTATGCACTTAATATTTCTCTTCACATAACAACACCACATCATCTTATATCAATAATCAATGACAGCTACATGCATGGGACATCACACCGATCCACTGAGTGTTTGATCCAACACTCCATCCATGTCGAGAATATGGGCCCTCAAATGACTCTACAAAATATGTGATACCAACCCCTTACGTGGCAAGAAATGTGAACAAACAATGATTTCTGAATCATACCTCGTGCCATTGTTCCTTCATTACACAAGAAATTTGCAACACCTACATGTTCCTCCTATGTCCACATTAGCAACCAACACTTCCACTACCACCTCTTCATCTTTATGAATTGTTCTTATTTGGTTGCTTCTACTTTACTAGCAACCATGTACTCTGAAAGTATAAAATACCAAACTCCTCATTGTTGATCTTGCAACTTGTCTTTCTCCACATGAGAACTCTCATTATGCTACATTTGTTGCATGTGTGTGTGCAACACCATCACTCCTCTTCATGATCCCTTGGCCACCTTGCAAAATTGCCTCTTATGCTAGGTCCTCAAACTATTATAGTTTAGGACTTGACTTGTCATCATTAAACATAACTTTGCCTTGAATTTTTGCACCTTGTTATTCCTAGAAAACCCCTCCTTTACACCAAGTGACAAGATATCAACTTATCTTCATATGTTGTATGATGTTCCTATTGACTGTTATGATAGTCCATTTAAGGTGATTGACAATTCTAATTTTTATATATAATCAGTCCAATCATGGCCTCCACTTAATAGCACCAAATCATGTTACTAAGAAGATTTTTGTTCAAGTCTTCTAGATGGAAAATTGGTTACCATATGATTGTTATGCCCAATAGTACAGTCATTAATGACTATCCATATTATGCTAGGGTCATATTTTAGTTTTCTAGGCAAGCTTTGAAGGACTGTCTTGATGTTATTAAAGTTACAAAGTGTGGTTATTAGTGCAAATGTGGTTTTAAGCCTTTGAAATTGTCATTACTCAATGTTGATCAGTCATTTATGACTATTATAAATAGCATAGTCAAACAATGTGAACGCTTAATGCTCACATCAAGTAGGAACTAAGAGCTCTACATGACTCCAACTTCCACTAAAAGTGACTAAAGTTGCCCATGTCATCATGATAAACATCTTCTAACTAAATATCACCCATGGCATCATGATAAGAATCTCCTAATCAAAGATAAGCATCATTTTGTATTAGTCATCATGAGAGTTTATGCTTTGCATTTGTCTACTTAGATTCAATTGCAAGTGTATATATGAGCTTCTTGATTGGTGGAAGATCAAGAGGGATGTGTTGTATTGATGTTATCCTAAGTTAGGTATAGTTTAGAAGGTTAAATGACATTTTGGAGGTCGCTCCTACATGCCTTAGATTATTAGGATCAGATTCATTAGTTAAAAGCCCTTACATTATGGTAATCCCATTATATTACTTTTGCATCAACTCTTAGTCCCTTACATGACATGGATGACATCTAAATAGGCATTGGCACCCCTTAAGATGGGTTTGAAAACATTTGCATTTGAATTTTTTATCTTTATTGTAGGGGATTGTTCATACACCTAACTCATGGTCCTCTAATCACAACAATAGTCCTTATAGTTGAATTAGTATGCAAAATACCATGTAGACTGCCCTAGAAGACTGTCACAAATAAATCAACAATAGGTGGATTGCAGCTTAAAAATAGTCATCACAACATCTACCATGGTCCAAGAGGGTAAACTCCATGCCTAATTTGAAACTAATCGCAAAGGGATTCATTCAAGTCATGTTTTTTGTCTTCACACATCTTGCTCTAGACTTTGGGACATCGGTTGTAACTTTTTTCATGGGTCAATAAAACGAACTACAGATTGATCTTTTAGAAGTTATGAACCTTATGCATGTCTAGGACAACCTGGGCATCATAAAAATGACTTTTTTCAAACCTACAACAACCATGAACATGAAGAACAATTTGCTGATTTGGTTGAGAAAATGGGTATAAGTCAAGCTAGTGTTTCACCACATGAACATAAGCAAGAATTAGGGGAGTTTTCACATGATCTTGATGTTGTCAATTCAAGGAATTTAAGTGCGTTTTGGGACACTTTTTTGGTCTATCATATCTTTTAATGACTTTTGTCCTATTTATGACAACTTTGACCATGGTCTATCATATCTTAATAAACAAGGACAACAATGAATTTCATGAAATTGGAGCTCCTAAAGTGATGCAAATCACCAAACATGGTAAGTGATTTTGTATTTTTTCATTGTGACCATTATTCATTGTCATTATAATGTTTCTAATTATCATTGTCTTATTCATCATGCTTGTAGAAATCATCATCATGCCGAGGAAATGAGCATAGACTCTAACACCAGAAGAGTGTTAAGCTAAGAATGAGAGGAAAAGAGATACAATGAGGCGAATTTAAGAAAGTAGGAATTTGTCAACCATACAAGAAGACATTCCACCATTGCCAATTGAAGAGGAACATGACACATCCAATGAAGCTAAGAGAGAGATAGAATTGGTGGCACAAAGGGAAAGAATGCAATTCTCCATAAAATGAAGAAAGTGAATCTCCAAGTTGGAGGCACTCCATCATCCACATGTCAAGTTGAAGGAACACTATCATTATCTTCTTGAATTAGAGACACTCCATTTCTCATAGGTGAAGTAGAAGGTACATCTATATTTTCTTCTCAAGTTGGTGGCACACCATCATTCACACTTCAAGTTGAAGGTACATCATTTTCATTTTTTTCACCTTCAATTCAAGGTATGTCATTTATCCCATCTCAAGTAAATTTTGAAGAAATTCCATATGTTGAGTTAACTTTTCCAATTAAAATGCCTCCTAGAATTTTATATAGGAAGCCCAATTTTCTAATTGATATTGATGAGAATGTATTGAAGCCCATGCAGGATAACATCCCCATGTGCACTTACAAAAGATATGTGAATAAGATATGGAAATTATTTTTTGAGAATTTAAATAACATTGGAAGATGTCAACTATTTGGTGAATTGATGAGAAACCTAAAATTTAGGCCAACTATGAAGATTCTTGGCCTAAGAACATCAAATGCCTCAAGGGAAAAATCAATTGTCAAGAATCTAATGAGTGCATATGAGAGTGTGGGTTCCACCTCATGCACTAAGGATAGTAATGTCACACAATGTGTCATTACATCGACAATAGTAAGCCAACAAACAAAGAAAGATCAACTCATTAGAAAGACAAGTCAAGCATTGAAAATAAGTAGAAAACTCTAATGAGAGTTGTTGGAAGATGTGAAAGAGTTGAGGACCCAAACAATAATGAATTGTGGGCATTCTCTGGGAGACTCCCATGGAAAGACAAAGTTATTGTTGAAGCTTTGAGATCACTGATTGAATACTTTTGGAAGAATGTAACACAAGGGTATTTTTGAATCAAAGGGATGTGGTAAGAAGGAGAATCAGTATTCAAAACTGTGAGCCACATCTAAAGCATTTTTTGGATATGACTCAAACACAGTTTTTTGTAAATTTCTAGAGATTTATCCTCAAATTAGAATTTTTCAAAGATATTTTCAAATGCTAAAACCTTTCTATATCAAAATAAATCACACATGCACTACTTCTTGTTATAGATTACATATTGAATTTTCTAACCATTTTGATGTTTATCGGTTTATATGTTTAGATTTGCATACTAACAATGTTTTGCAGGATTGTGGCATACATGTCCCACCAACTACTTCAAGAGACTTCATATCAATAATTTTATGTGAAAGAGAGGAAGGTCAAATATTCTAAAGGAAATTATGCTTGGATGGCACATGTCTGCATTATGGTGGCTTGTAACATGTGCTAATATGTTAACATATGGAAAACACACATGCAGTTGGAAATGAACTAGTAGAGTTTAGCAAGTATAAAATGCTTTCCTACAATACAAAAGATGGTAAATAAGAAAAGAGGTGTGAATCGGTTATTCAAAAGATTTCAATGTATCAGTTTATGTTTACATTTCGTGACAGTATATTGTATGAGTATGTAAGGCATACCCATAGAGCTCGACGATTGGACTTGTAATTCAAGTTATGCAAGGACATATTTCCACTTGGTAGCATTGTTTTAGTCATCAACTTTCTAGAGAACTATGGCCTACACCTAGAGTGTGAGGTCTAATCCCAATATTACAACTCGACATAGGTTTCTATATTTGTGCATATCGCATTCATTCTTGCAAATGATAGAACAAAGGATGATAGAAAGATCATAAGGGAGTATCATTTTTATATAAGTCATAATTGCACGCATTCCACAGAGTTTGTGCAAGGTTGCTTAAGGTGTTATACAATGATTTGGCTAGAAGGGGCATATCATATAGTCAAATAACTGTGCATCACAATTCAAGAACTCACAATATTTCTATTAGCTGAGCAGGAGGCATAATATTACAAGTGTTCAACATATGTAGAACTTTTGTGAGGCCGGGCATGGAAAGGGGGAGCATGATGGTGTAGGAGCATGTATCAAAAGAGCCATAGCATGAGAATAGTTAAAGTATAAAGACAATGCAAACTTGATAGATGAAAAATCAATCATCAAATGGTGTAAAGCTTCGATGGGTGTAGTTAATGAAGCTAAGTCTTCAATTCATAGATTTTTTTGTTGATAGATGATACTAACATTGCACCATGAGGACTGTTGTACAGTAACAGGATCAAGTGAGCTACACTCTTTCAGAAGCTCAATTGTAGGTTTATGGACTATCTGTATGCGGAAGATGGCATGATTTTGTTCTTCATGTACAATTCAAGCCTAGAATGTGAGCGAGTCAAAGGAGTGGGTTGATGAATGGCAATTAAATTATCTTATGCCACTTGACACATATTAGCCCCTGATGACACTTGAACTAATACAGATGGAATCATCAGTTGACTTTTACCACATATCAGATCTAGTTCAACTAGGTAATATATCTATTTGCATAGTTTTTAAAATTCCTAATGTTTTCTTACTTTACAGTATTTTTGTAATGTTGACTAATCTCATCTAATTTGCTATACATCTCATTGTAGGGCATGTTTATGCAGTTATTGCAGTTGAAGATAATAAAGAGAGAATAGATTATTACTTGTGTCATTGTGTTGAGGCCAAAAGGAAATTGGAGGCCCCAGTCACAGATGGAGAAAACCTCAAATACCCTACAAGCTCAGTGGTTTTTATGAGAACATGGCTTAGAAGGTACCCACATAAAAGTGTTAATGTTTTGGTTGCTTTAGGAGTTTGGCACGCATTGAAAGATTCTTCATTACTTGAACCTTGTCATGGAAACTAATGTTCATTTGACACAATACTGAGGTAGACCGTTGAACACCTTGTGGAAGGTGCATGATACCAACTTTGACAATAGTTGCAAGAGACAAATGTGAAATAAGACATGTGGAAAATTTTATTATTACAATTACATTCATCTCATACAATGCTCGCTATATAAATTATGGAAGATATTTGGAAAGTAAATACTTGTAGAACTATCTCATCAGGAATTCTAAGGTTCTAATTTATGCAAAGCAGACAGAGCATACTACTTTGATCCTTAGATTTTTCCTAAGACCAGCTTATGAACTTTGAGACACAAAACTTGCTATGAGGACTCACTCACTCAAGACTTGATGATCAAATGAGGCGGCCTTGCTTCCTTATACAGAGAACAAGGAAGATCTTTAACCTATTGATCTTAAGTCTGAGATTGAAATCTGACCATACCAAGTTGACACGTAGCAACTCTTTACCCATAGGGTTATCCAAGTGAGGATAAGATTCCTCTGGTGGATCCCAATAACCTGTGAACATGGAATAAAGAGGGACTGACATGACCCTAAAGGAATCTACTTTTTACAAAGTTGTTTTTTAATCATGAGAGGCATATCTTGTACATACTATTAGGCACGTATGCTTTCCCCTTTTACCGTGGTGTGGGCCACGTCTGTCTATTAACACAAAGGGATAGATTCCTTTGGTGGATGACAAGCCTCATCCACTAGCTAGTGCCGGGCCCAGAATCACTATATCTGGCATATCTTGGATCATTATCTGGATCGAGGATGAATGCACAATTAGCACATGTCTGGTATGAAGCATGTGGAACACATCCTAGAAGCAGTCTATCATCTAGAGGATTAACTGGAGAACTAGGAGCTGGAGGAGGATTAGCTTCTTACCACATAATACTCATCACCTTTAGTTTATAGGCTCCATATATTTCATGGGCCATAGCTCCACTGTCGGTAGACTCCATACGATAGGTTTTTGTATGTAACTAGATTGGCATCTAGGTTGAATACAAGTGTCAAAGCTTGTTTGGAACACTCCAGTATTGATATGTAGTTCCTGCACCTGTCGGTCCATATGTCTACTTATCAGGTTTTCTTCATCTGAATCAAAAGTTAATTTAAATGTACATTTTGTGTAAGTAGATGTTCCCCTAAATTGCATTCCTTTAGCTAGGGGATAAGGACCTTGGAACATGTCTCTAATTAATTCTTTTCCCTTTTCTTCATTGAGCCATCGATCAGTTCTAAGCACAGATGGATTTAGAAACTTAACTAGTAGAACAAAATCTCCACACCACTTCTGGAGAACATGACCGACTTTAGGATCAATCAGCTTAGCTTCAGCTGAGAACTCCAAGAATGGTTTTTCTATCCATAGATTTTCCAAAGTGAGTTGTTCCTTGGCAACCAAACACTGATATCTATCATATAGGAAATCATTGGCCATCTGGAAGTTATGACAAATGAAAATAAATTAGACTGTGATGTCATAAGTTCTCAGTTATCAAATTGTAGAATACAAATCAAACACACTGAGGATAAAGTTGACATTGTTTAGTAGGAAATTCAACGTGTGTCTGAAAACCACATGCTATTGAAAGATTCCATCATTCAGGAGTCAGCAGATATACAGTCAGTTGTCCTAACACTCAAACAATCTCAGTTACAACATACAAGAGTGTTAAACTTCCCTTCTAGTGCAAAAGGCTATTTATAGGCCCAATATGAGGGTCCAAAGCTCTCTACTATAGTCAAAGAGCCTGTAATTGAAAAGGTGTATGATCCATCTACTGGTAAACTTAGGGATACTACAGATGAAGAATGGGCTAAAGGAAAGTTTCATATGGCCCGAGAAAGTAAAGGTTTAACTCTCTTCATTTCCTTCCATTTCTTTGATTCTTGACAATAAAGCAGCTCACACATTGTGATTTGTGTTCATTGCGTGCAAAACCTACTCAGCTAACAGCTGCCCTCACATTTACATTTTACTAGTAATTGCATGTCTTATGTTAATTAGCAGTAGTTGTGTAGCCTCAAGTGGATGATGGGAAACTTGAAAGTGCTAAACAATGTTCAGATGGAAACTAGGTAAGAGAAGCATGATTTTGGGTTTAAACTTTTCCTAGAAGTTGAATTAGAAAGAAAGAAATAAATTATATTAATGTCCACAAATGACCAAAAGAAGGTCAATGGGCCTAGAGGTTATAGTAGTTAACAATAGAGGAGTTGTTGGAGCTTCCTTTAGAATCTCCCATAACAATCAAGGCCAGTGTAGCTCCCATAGTGGAAAAGAAGCTTATAATGTGAGTCTACACCTGTAGTTTGGGCGGCAACTGGTTAGCTAGTAGATCCGTGTCGCTAGAATGGAGCCAAGTCTCGCTAACATGAATGAGCAGAGCCATGATGCTGAGGGAGAGAAGGCTATGGAATGTGAGTAATCTGAGTAGTAATGGTGTGCTGAGAGAAGCACTGCCTAACTGATCTATCAGCTCTGATATGTGAAGAATGGGTATGCAAAGGTTGTTTTGTGCTGCTTGTTGCTTGGGTGGGTTGGAAAAAAGGGGTGATTAGAGAAGAATGATTTTTTGTTTTAATTTTTCCTATCACTAGTTTTTACCAAGCTTACATAATTCCTATTTATAGAGCACAAGTATATGAGGATTATTTTTGTGTGTTTTTGGGATATTATATTTTTATTTATCAGTTATGTGAATAAGTTTAGGACCAAATCTCAACCCTGTAGTTATCAGAAGGAAAAACTATTTAAGCCTCCTTGCAAATGATACATTCAGTGCTATAGCTATTCCACTTGGTGTTTTGACTTCACTGTTACCTAGTTTTTGAAAATGAAGATAACTACATGAAATAATTTGGAGGCTAGGAAGAAAAAATGAATCAGCTTGTGGAAATTGTTTATGTGGATTACTACTACAGATTAAATAATTCAACACACTCAGAGTTAGGATTCTATATTAGAAAAATATGGAGAGGTCTTGCCTTCCTAGTTCTTTCATTGATTACCCTTTGACGTGCATACGTTTGTTGATGCATTTTATTTGGACATTGCCTATAAGCCCTAAATTGTGTTTCCCTTATGAGGAAAAATTTAGAAACTTGGTTATAGGATACAACATGATCAGTAATATAGAATATTGTATTGAGAATATGAAATTCTAGTTGAACATGGCCTAATCTTTTCATTAGAGAAGCGTAGTATATCTATGATCCAAGTTATCGATGATGGTTGAATTCATAACACATACTACTAAATTGAAGTTGATACGATCTATGCAGTAGAGAAAAATGAATGTAACCTCTGTTTCATTATTGTGGGAGCAAAGAGACTTATGATATTGCTTTTCTAGACTAGTTCTTCTAGCTGGATGGTATGTTTCAACATGGTACCAATGAGCCTTAATTTTTTTCATGAGTAAAAAATATCCAGTAATCTTAGCAACAAGATTTAAAATTGGATTATCAAGAAATAAATTATATTAATATATCTTATTATCTATAGATCATCACAGTAGTTCAATGGTACTTGTAAAGGTATAACTAGGGGTCAAACTGTCCTTGGTTCACTAGTATCTATTGATGTGTTTTGTATACACATTCAAACTCAGAATAAAATGTCGACGTATTCTATCCTCTCTTGAACAAAGTCTCTCAAAGGCTAAACAATGTGATCCAATGAGACAACTCCAAAGTTCCAGATGTCAGGTCTTGACTTCCAATGGATAGACTCAGTAGTTGATGCAATTTTTCTAAAACTCACAAACGAACTTATGCTGAATTGACTCCTTATTCCAATGAAATATGTTTTTTTCCTTGTGAAATGGAACTTCTTCTAACCAACTATGAAAAGAAAATACAAAAGAGAAAGCATTTAGAAAACTATTCTAATGAAAATGATATAATGAAATATGCCAAGATAGACAAATTCCTCATAAAACCAAACTTTGCTTCGCCATGGGAACCAACAACTACACGAAGTCGGTGCAATCTTCTAAGGGAACTCAAAGATTTTCATGTTGTAAACTTTCATCTAAACACCCACTGCTGGTGTAGCTTGAATGAACATCCACAATTGAACTAAAACAAATGTGGTTCAGACTAACTTTGCAAAATGACTTATCAGCGACAAATCATAAAAAGTATAAACCATTCAAGGAATTCATCGAATATCTTTACATATATTCATTACATCAATGTAGTTCTAATCTATTTCTAAGCTACTTGGAAACATTTCTCCATCATATTTGAGAACCTGAAACCATGCTAACATTCCATCACCACACAAATCACCATGAAGCATTCAACAATGAGCTTGTATTGATTTTGGAAATGTATTTTTTTTACAACAATTTCATATCTACTCTCAATAATTTTGAAGAGTATCCTCTACTCTAATCCTACTCTAACAACATCTACTCCTACTACTTGATCCCTACTCTCTCTCTCTTTCTAATAATCCTCCTTACAAATGAGAGAAATGGGCCCTTTTATAGGCCCCAAAGTTACATGAATGGCCAGGATTGCTTTGAGAATCAATGGCCAGGATTGAGACAACAAGGCAATTTGTTACAAAAATTTACTATCTTTAGAATATTGAATGGAGATGGATGATGTGGCAGACTCTGATTGGATCAATGTTGTTTATGTGCCACCTCAGCATCGAACAAACTGATTTGATTTTCTCTGTGTTCATATTACTCGGAATGTTTTCCCAGATTATATTATCTTTGGAATAGCCTTCGAGTCTTCAAATGTTTACCTCTGGAACTTGGTTGCTTCAAACTTGAAAACTTGGGAATTTTGTCAAATTTCATGTTTTTGTCAATGTAATTCATGAATTTCTTGAATGCTTTGAATCATTTCTCATTTTATGATGTTCTTGATGATGATATTGTGCAGGATGCAAGATTTTGGCTCTAGACTCTGGAAGTAGAAAGATGCCTTGTGCGTGAATTCCTAGAGTAGACTTATGGATGATGGAGACCCTTCTTCTCTTTGGCACATGAAATGATGGTCCTGGAACTTGAATGTGGAAGGTGAAGTGTTGCTCCTTGTGATACCTCCTCGACATGTATGGTGATCTTGATGTAAACATTCCTCTGCACCTTAGAAGTTCTTTTGTATCCAACTCGAACATTCTTCATTGATCATCCTCATCATGGAACATTATCCCTAGAAAGTAATCCCCTTCTTGCATGTGATCCTCATCTCTAGCCATGTTTCCTTCATATCATTCTTCATAATTTCTTGCCTCTCTTTTGCATTCATCTTTCACCTGCATAACTATCCTATGTCAACACTATGAAAATGATATTTAATAACAAGCCAACAGTAATAAAATTTATCATCTAGTGCATGTTGGATTATCCAAGTGCAAAAGTTTAATTTATCTCACCCTCCTACAAGTATAGTCAATAATGTGATCCTTGTAAAAATAGAAGACACGAATGTCCTATTAACACCTTCAGCTCCCACTTGTTTTTGCCAAAGTTGACTCCTTGGTGGACCTGTAATGACTCTATGTTGTAACCGTGTATGTGCTCTATGGTGGGGGGTTTGATTTCAAGAATTAGAATGTGACTTTCAAACATTTGATGACCTCTTCCTAAGCGAAACTCTTAAACATTCACTCAGGAAAATTCAAGCATACAAAGTAGGTTACGTCATATTAGCTAGCTTGACACCCAAGGATGCATTTTGAATGACCTTGTAAGGATCTCTTCTTGCAAATAAAACTCATAAACATGATTGGGTTTCTACACTTTGATGCAAGAAGCAAGGCTTAGTGTTTGAACAAATTATGAGGCACCATCAAATTTCCAACGCCCCATTTAATGCTATTGCATTCTCTGAAGGACACTGCATACTACGCACGGTCTAAAAGTTGGTATCACAAGTGTCTAGAGGATTTTGCATGTAATAATAAATGATGCATCCCACCTATCTATGCCATAAATAGCACTACTTGAATTAGCCATGGGTCTAAGATAAATCAAGATGCAGCAGATATGTGCTATAATATTCTCTGCTCTGATTAGTAAACACCCTCCCTCTATTTATTACTTATATGCATGGAGTGTAGTGGTGATTTAATCAAATGCTAAGAATAGCAAAGAGTCTCTTCATGTGGTCTCTTGGATGTTACATTTCTACAACTCATGATGCCAAGAATAGAATGCTCGCACAAGGCGGGCGACATAAGGAAGGCATAATAATGATGCATCGAAGACCATCTGCTTGGATGGACGTTCCAGCTCACCAAGGATTAAATCAAACACTAAGAGACCTCACCGCATTAGAGAGACTGTGGAAATCCACCCGAGCGGACATTTGAGGTTGTCATGCATTAAGATGGAGAAAAAGATATGCGAAGAGCACCAAAAGGTCTGCTTGAGTGAACATTTTAGGCATGTGTGCATAATGTAAGGAATGCAAAAGTATGTCCAATGTGCACCTCAATCTAAATTTAGCACTGACTTCAAGTGAGTATGTATTATCCAACTTTTATGCAAGCTTCCAAGTGAAAGTGCACTAAGAATATTATAGAGCATTAATTTCCAAAGTTTATGCATAAGGTATGTTTATTGCAGAGACGGGTTAAATGTCCGCCAAGGTTGAGCGCCGATCTTGGGTGAGTTTGCAATGTTCATGCAGAAGTTGTAAGTTGATCCAATCCAGAAGTCTTTTCCAAGTGTGCTTGAGCCCTAATTTGATGTGATCATGTATAAGATGCTCAAAATGCAAAATGTAATGTGTCTTAAAAAGTGTGTTCAAGCAAGTGAGCACTAATTTCATGTGTTTGTGCATAAATCTATGCTTTACATTATGTAGACCCTATGTGGAAGTGCACCCAAGAGAGGAATAAATGTTAGTTCAAGGAGCTCATGCATAAAGTCCAAAAAAAATTCAATGTGCAAGGTCTTTCAAGAAGTGCATTGTGGGTGGCTTTAACCTTTGTCAAAAAAATGCTAAGTTTAAACATGTTCTTGAGGAGTGCCTTGACTAATGTATGAAGATGACAATTCAAAATTGTGCAATGTTTTTCATGACACAGAGCTATCCTCAAAGCGCTAAAATCATGCACCTATGCATAGAAATTTCCAATTACAGAAAGAGATCAAATATGCGCTCAAACAAGTGCAAAAAAGATTTTCAACTTAAAACTTCAACCTGACATGTTTCCTTGTTCTTTGATCTTCTTAAGGTGACTGACTCTTTGAATCTCATGCTATGAATGACTTCGTGACTTCATCATTTGCTCATTGGTGTTTCAAGTGAGAGACTATGAACTCAACTATAGGCAAACAAACTAATCTACCCTACAACCTAAAGAAAGGAGGGGGTCTCGATTTATGATGGGGTGATGTGTGATTACATCACAACATCTAGCACTAATTTGAATAAATGTTCTTGAACATTTCAAAAATAAAGACCCAATCTAGACCCAAAAACTTCAAACGACTCCTTTATCATCATCAACCTGCTAGGAAATGCACTAAAAAGGGAAGAAGAATCATATATTGTATCAAAACACTTCATAGTTAAATATTTTTAAAACAGTGATTAATATAAAATATGAAGTGTTCCAAACATAAACAAGAATCAAAATTTCAAAATTCTTGAGTACACCCACATATTAGGTCAAATAAACATGAAAACTTGACCAAGGTGTGAAAGTCAAAACTTAGCACAACCATTCATATTCCCAAGATCCAAGTGTGTGCAAGCGAGTTCATTCCCATCCATCAGCAACTAAGATCACATCAGTTCCTCTGCATTAAGCTACATGATTTGTACACACCTCATGAACTACCTAGACATGGCCCCATTGCCAGTGAGCATCTATAGCCCCGACGGGTTTGTCTCATAATTCTAGTCGAGCAGAGCCCTACTACCAATCAGGCATTCATAGCCCTGGTAAAGATTACTTGATTGTCCATCCAACTGAGTTATAGTGTGTGATTTGTGATTTTCTTTTCATTTCTTTTTTCTTTTCTTTTCTGATTTTCAACAAGCTTAGATTTGGTAGAGTACAATGCTGTACCGCTATGTGATAACTCAGCTAGCTCGGTGTGGACTTCCGATGGTGGCAAAGGTGAACCTTTAGATATTTTACCTAATATGAGATCACAAATATTTAGTTAGGTACCTCTAGATTTTACAAGCGTGAAAAGATATAAGATCTCAAAATAGTTCAAGTCATTCTAAACAGACAATTTATCTTCCAAAAACAAGAAACATGCTATTCAAACACTAACAATGGACTCCACAATGAATCCATCCATCTAACACAAGTTTCTCAAAGGAAAACTAAGAGGTTAATAATTAGATTAAGATTTGGCATTTTAAACATGATAATCACAAGATGTCAGTATCAAGACACAATATATGATTCCCTTCCGATTCAAGTATAAATCTTAGCTAGTTGATAAAGTTAAAGAAAATCATTGTTGGATTCTAAAGAATTTCATGAAGATTTATCAAAGAAATGAGCTAACATTCGATAAAAATTAGGATAAACATGATTTAAGGATAACATCTCTTATTTCAGGAATAGGAAACCCACAAAAGCAAACCTAAAGTAAAGAAACAACCTAAGCTATGAAAGCAAACTAAACTAAAGACTAACAAAACACAGTAAACTACTCGAAAGCAACAGAAAGGAAAACCTACTCTAAGAAAGCTATGTACAAAGAGTATACATGACTCAAAAGACCCAAATATATACAAGACCTTGAATGGTTTCTCAAAATGAAAAGTAACAATAAGGCACATGTGATAGTTTAGATTTTGGCAAATTTGTCCTTGAATTTGGAGAAAAATTCTCTCACAACATAATCATTGAATTCAGAAAAAAGTTTGCACAAAATCAGCAGTTGTGGTGACTCATTTGGACCATGATTAATCCATATGCAATTTGTTTTTCCAAAATTTCCATAATCAAATTCATACTCTTCACATTCACAATTTGGAAATTCATAATCTTCAAATTCATAATCTTCAACACTAAGAATAGGGAAAGATACAACCTTGTGGTCTTCATCCTCAAGTAGTAATTCTCATTTGTCACTTATCAACGTGTCAGGAGGTCGAAGTTGGTGATGAATCATACCACTCACATCGGCAACATGCAAATCAACATTATAATCAATAGTGGGCATATCAAAATGAAAAGGTGAAAATAATGGAAATTTAGAAGCATGGAACATTTCACCTATTAATTCATCGTAGATTTTCAACAATGGATACAACATCAATTTGAATTGTTTT
Organism: Cunninghamia lanceolata; assembly: GCA_027924645.1. Taxonomy (NCBI): domain Eukaryota; kingdom Viridiplantae; phylum Streptophyta; class Pinopsida; order Cupressales; family Cupressaceae; genus Cunninghamia; species Cunninghamia lanceolata. The sequence continues at coordinate 16,312,220 of BSBN01000130.1, read as the reverse complement.
GTATATTTGGCCTCCATTTCTTCAATTTGTTCATTTTGGCATAGCTTTGACTGTACCTCATCTATGAGAGCGTCGAGCGCCCCTTTGAATTACACTTGATTGTTAGGCTTGTGGATGATGGCTTGTAGCATATCTTCATGATCACTTCCCATTTCAAGGCTTCTTAATACTTCTTGCAATTCCTTCTCAATGATCTTTTCTAGCAACATGGATGAATATGTAGCAAGGAATTCTTCTTCTTGCAATGAACTCGATTCACTTTCTTCTTTGATGGAGGAATCAATATCTTGTTCAACACTTATATTTATTCAAACATCTTCTATTTCTTTTTCAACTTTATCAGGAGGAGGTTCATTCTTACTTGGAAGAAAGTATGCAAATGGACCCTCCACTTGATTATCAAGTTCACTTGTGCTATCTTTACTTATGAATAACATGGGAACATCTTATTCTTTGGGCGGTGAATTAATTTCTTGAAGACATTTGCTCCACAACTCATCTAATCTCAATTGCACTTTGGATTCTTCTCCCAACCTTAATTCTTCCTTCACTTGATGAACAACTTTCTAACAAGATGAACAAATGAGTTCTGAATGACTGGTGTTGTGAATCTGGCACCAACCACCTAGAATCAACATTTCTTTTGCGGGTAGGTCCTTCTCAATACTTAGTCTCTTCTTGATCATTTCCTTAAAACTTATGAAGAACTCTCTTTCATCAAACAAGGTGTCGGGAATGACCTTTGTAGAAACAATTGGCTCATGTACCTGTGAGAAATAATTTTTTTCTTGCAATGCTAATTCCATCCTTGATAAGAAAGATAGGCAATATAGCTCCTCATGTCCATTGGTTTTGTGAATTCTACATCCATTCCTTGATGCAAAGTCATCCAAGCTCTTAGAATAGAGTTGCGCATTCAAAGTCCACCAAAGCTGAAGAATATCATCTTGAGGATGATCATATTGCTGCCCACAACCATGAAACTACTTCACGTGTGGTGAGAAATCCATCCTTATTTTTGGTTTTCAAATTTTTACTTTTTTGTATTTTTGAAGTTTTATACTTTTTTGGATTTTTTGGAATAAAAGAGATCTAGCAAATCTCAAATTTAGCTTTGAAAGCTCACTTGATTCCAATCCCACAATTCAAAGTTTTTTTGTGTGCTTGGAATGAAAGAAGCAATGTAATTCCTTGTTCATGCCCTTTTATCCTGAGTTGAGATGTATTAAATTCTTCGTTCTGGCCTCCTTGTTGAATTTTGTCAAGTAGTATGAGGAGAGGGGTGCATAAAAGTGATGGATGATGGATCGATAGATGATAAAACACACCAGAATATCTTCTATATACTTGGAACAAATGGAGCAAATTCACTATTCTCGCCCTCCTTCTAGTGCCAATTTTGTTGATGTATTTTTTATGCACATGCAAACTCAGAATAAAATACCAAGGTATTCTATCCTCTCTTGAACAAAGTCTCTCACAGGTTAAAAAATGTGATCCAATGAGACAACTCCAAGGTTCCAGATGTCAGGTCTTGACTTGCAATGGATAGACTCAGTAGTTGATGTGATTTTGTTGAAACTCACAAAGGGACTTACGCTGAATTGACTCCTTATTCCAATGAAATATGTTTTTCTCCTTGTGAAATGGAACTTCTTCTAACCAACTATGAAAATAAAATGCAAAAGAGAGAGGGTTTAGAAAATTATTCTAATGACAATGATATAATGAAATATGCCAAGATAGACAAATTCCTCATAAAACCAAACTTCTCTTCGCCATGGGAACCAACAACTACACGAAGTCAGTGCAATCTTCTAAGGGAACTCAAAGATTTTCATGTTGTAAACTTTCATCCAAACACCCACCATTGGCGCAGCTTGAACAAACATCCACAACTGAACTAAAACAAATGTTGTTTAGGCTAACTTTGCAAAATGACTTATCAGCGACAAATCATAAAAAGTATGAACCATTCAAGGAATTCATCAAATATCTTTACATATATTCATTACATCATGCAGTTCTAATCTATTTCTAAGCTACTTGGAAATATTTCTCCATCATATTCAAGAATTTGAAACCATGCTACCATTCCATCACCACACAAATCACCATGAAGCATCAACAATGAGCTTGTATTGATTTTGGAAATGTTTTTTTTTTACAACAATTTCATATCTCCTCTCAATGATTTTGAAGAGTATCCTCTACTCTACTCCTACTACTTGATCCCTGATCTCTCTCTCTTTCTAATAATCCTCCTTACAAATGAGAGAAATGGGGCCTTTTATAGGGCCCAAAGTTACATGAATGACCAGGATTGAAACAACAAGGTAGTTTGTTACAAAAAATTACTATCTTTAGAACATTGAATGTAGATGGATGACATGGTAGACTGTGATTGGATCAATGTTGTGGACACGCTACCTCAGCATCAAACAAACTGGTTTGATTTTCTTTGTGTTCATATTGCTCGGAATGTTTTCCCAGATTATGTTATCTTTCGAGTAGCCTTCGAGTCTTTGAATTTTCACCTCTAGAACTTGGCTGCTTCAAACTTGAAAACTTGGGAATTTTGTCAAATTTCATGTTTTTGTTGATGTAATTCATGAATTTCTTGAATGGTTTGAATCATTTCACATTTTATGATGTTCTTGATGATGCTATTGTGCAGGATGCAAGATTTTGGCTCTGGACTCTAGAAGTAGAAAGATGCCTTGTGCGTGAATTCTTGGAGTAGACTTACGGATGATGGAGACCCTTCTTCTCTTTGGCACATGAAATGATGGTTCTGGAACTTGAATGCCGAAGGTGAAGTGGTGCTCCTTGTGATACCTCCTAGATGTGTATGGTGATCTTGATGTAAACATTCCTCTGCGCCTTAGAAGTTCTTTTGTATCCAACTCAAACATTCTTTGTTGATCATCCTCATCATGGAACATTATTCCTGGAAAGTAATCCCCTTCTTGCATGTGATCCTCATCTCTAGCCACGTTCCCTTCATATCATTATTCATAATTGCTTGCCTCTCTTTTGCATTCATCTTTCCCCTGCATAACTATCCTATGTCAGCACTATGAAAATAATATTTAATAACAAGCCAATAGTAATAAAATTTATCGTCTAACGCATGTGGGATTATTTGAGTGCAAAACTTTAATTTATCTCACCTTCCTGCAAGTAAAGTCAATAATGTGATCCTTACAAAAATAGAAGACATGAATGTCCTATTAACACCTTCAGCTCCTAGATGTTTTCGCCAAAGTTGACTCCTTGGTGGACCTGTAATGACTCTACATTGTAACCATGTATGTTCTCTATGGTGGGGGTTTGATTTCAAGCACTAGAATGTGACTTTCAAACCTTTGATGACCTCTTCATAAGAGGAACTCTTAAACATTTACTCAGGAAAATTCAAGCATACAAAGCAGGTTATGTGATATTAGCTAGCTTAACACCCAAGCATGCATTTTGAACGAACTCACAAGGATCTCTTCCCACAAATAAAACTCATAAATATGATTGAGTTTCTACACTTTGATGCAAGAAGAAAGGCTTAGTGTTTGAACAAATTATGAGACACCATCAAATCTCCAACACCCCATTTAATGCTATTGCATTCTCTGAGGGACACTGCATAGTGTGCACGCTCTGAAAGTTGGTATCGTAAGTGTCTAGAGGATTCTGCCAACATAAACAAATGATGCATCCCACCTTACCTATGCCATAAATAGCACTACTTGAATTAGCCATGGGTCTAAGATAAATCAAGATGTAGCAGATATGTGCTATAATATTCTCTGCCCCAAACAGTAAACACCTTCCCTCTATTTATTACTTATATGCATGGAGTGTAGTGGTCATTTAATCAAATGCTAAGAATAGAAAGGAGTCTCTTCATGTGGTCTCTTGAACGTTACATTTCTAGAACTCATGATGCCCAGAATAGAATGCTCGCACAAGGCAAGCGACATAAGGAAGGCATAATAATGATGCATTGAAGACCGTCTACTTGGATGGATGTTCCAGCTCATGAAGGATTAACTCAACCACTAAGAGACCTCACTACATTAGAGAGACCGTGGAAATCTGCCCGAGTGAACATTTGAGGTTGTCATGCATTAAGATGGAGAAAAAGATATGCAAAGAGCACCAAAAGGTCCATTTGAGTAGACATTTTAGGCATGTGTGCATAATGTAAGGAATGCAAAGGTATGTCCAATGTGTGCCTCAATCTAAATTTAGTGCTGACTTCAAGTGAGTATGTATTATCCAAGTTTTATGCAACCTTCCAAGTGAAAGTGCACCAAGAAGATTATGGAGTTCTGATTTCCAAAGTTTATGCATAAGGTACATTTATTGCAGAGATGTGTTAAATGTCTGCCAAGGTTGAGCACTGATCTTGGTTGAGCTTGCAATGTTCATGCATAAGTTGTAAGTTGATCCAATGCAGAAGTCTTCTCCAAGTGTGCTTGAGCGCTAATTTGATGTGATCATGTATAAGGTGCTCAAAATGCAAAATGCAAGGTGTCTTAAAAAGTGCGCTCAAGCAAGTTAGCACTGATTTCATGTGTTTGTGCATAAATCTAAGCTTTGCATTATGTAGACCCTATGTGGAAGTGTGCCCAAGAGAGGAATAAATGTTAGTTTGGGGAGCTTATGCATAAATTCCAAAAAAACTCAATGTGCAAGGTCTTTCAAGAAGTGCGTTGTGGGAGGCTTTAACCTTTGTCAAAAAAATGCTAAGTTTAAACATGTTCTTGAGGAGCGCCTTGAGTAATCTATGAAGATGACAATTCAAAATTGTGCAATGTTATTCATGACATACAGCTATCCTCGAAGCGCTAAAATCATGCACCTATGCATAGAAATTTCTAATTACCGAAAGAGATGAAATATGCGCTCAAACAAGTGCAAACAAGATTTTGAACTTGAAACTTCAACCTGACATGTTTCCTTGTTCTTTGATCTTCTTAAGGTGACTGACTCTTTGAATCTCATGCTATGAATGACTTTGTGACTTCATCATTTGCTCATTGGTGTTTCAAGTGAGACTGTGAACTCAACTACAGGCAAACAAACTAATCTACCCTACAACCTAAAGAAAAGAGGGGGTCCCCATTTATGATGAGGCGATGTGTGATTACATGACAACAATATCATTCCTTAGCTCATACAGTGTCCACTAGGGGTATTATTTTTGCTCTTAGATTTGACTCTAACATGATAATCCCTTAAAAGAATAAGAGATGAGCCGAGTATAAGTCTTTCCTCATACATTGGCATCTTAGCCAAAGGAGGTGCTGTCTTTATGCAGGTCAAAAATAAAATTGTCTTGAACCACTAGCATCAAAAAACAAAGAGATTAGGATAGACAAGACAACTGGTCTCCCATTATGAAATTTCTTGAGACCAAGTCTAAAGAATGTTGTTTGCAAAATGGCTAAAATTGAAGAAAGTTCATGAGACTTGGGCTAAGAATATCATGGCAAATGGCCGAAGATGAGGGATGGACAATATAAAATCACTCTTCATGATCCTATATTAACAATGTGTGTTCTACTCTTCCATATTTTATTGATGGTTGCATATCACCATGTGTTTCCTATTTGCTGCCCTAATTATTTAACTCGACCTACTGGCTATATCGTAGTTCAGTACATGAAAAGGGAAGACATGGATATGGCCTTTACATTTAGATCATAATACCTATATAGAATGTAGGATTGTTCATGGAATAGACTTTGTTTTCTCCAAAGATGCTGGAGAGCATGTATCCCCATGCATGATTTGGTATTAAAAAACAATGGATGTTGATTGAGTCAAGACACACTAATTTTATAAACTGATTGCATTTGACATGACGAAGACTATACCAAAACAAATGTTCAAATTATTGAATAACATCTATCTTGTATTTTAAAATAAAAAAATTATTATTTGGTTAAAGAATTTAGAAACTGAAGGGTTTTGGTTATGGGATACAGCGTGATCAGTAATATAGAATATTGTATTGAAAATATTAAATTCTAGTTGAACATTAGAGAAGCGTAGTATATCTATGATCCAAATTATTTATGATGGTTGAATTTAGAAACACATACTACTGAATTGAAGTTGATACGATCTATGTAGTAAAGAAAAATAAAAGTGAAGCAGAGTAGGATTAGGTCATTGTATTACGTAGGATAACAACAAAACACAAGATTGAAACTTGAACAAATGCATGATTAAAGTTTTGATCAGCTAAGATCATTATCACAGCCTCCACCCCCACCTCCTCCCTACTGAACAATCTACATTGCTTTCATAGAATCTACCACGAGCACCATGACCATCATAACTTTCACGGTTAAATCCCTGCTCACCATTATAGTTCCCACCGGGATCTCTTCTAAACTCCTGGTCCCTATTACCAAAGAATCCATGGCTCCCTCATCCACTGCCACCTCGAATCCTACCCCCTTCAGTCTGTGATGCTCTCACTTCTCTTATAGTCATTCATACAAAAACTAAACTTAAGTCCCCAAGCAAAGATAAAAACACCAACTTCATCAACATTTAGAAATTACAAATTAAAATGGAAGACATCTATTAATAATTTAGAAGCCCCAAATCAATACATACCCTTGTATAGCCATAAACCTTATAATAAGTGAGGCAGAGAACAAAGCTCTTCTTACAATGGAATAAGATCAAAAACCTAAAACCCTAACAATAGTTTTATGCAAAACATAGGAAAAGTTCAAGCCAAATAATCAATATAGAAATTGTTGAGAATGATACTTGAAATAGTGAAAGTGTTACTATAGATGGAAAAAACCTACAATAAATGCAACCTATTAAAACCCTTATCCTATGCACGTGGCTCCTCCACCTCTATCACCTCAAAAACTATCGTTGTCACCCCTACCCCTTCCACGAAAGGAAGTCTTACTGTTCTTTATCAAATCATCAAATGACATGTCCATAGCATTTTCCATATCTTCAAAACTCCCATTAACTACAACAATATTTAACAATATTATCAACTATTCTGCATTGAATACACAAATTAATACTATTTGTCATGATCTTGAATGACACTCATTACCTTAATTAGACTCTTGATGTGCTTAGCCATGGGGGACTCCACATGTGCCTTGTGCTCATCATCTACTAGGACATTTGAAAAATTAATGGCACCCTAATTCAAAAGACCTAAAAAGGAAAGGAGCATTTAACATACCCACTTGGAGGATTATACAAACCAGCCCCATCGATTGAGATTATTGGCTGAGAGGCGATTGTAGAAGACTTTTCGGTACCATTAAAATGGGTTTTGTTAATTTCAGAGTTTGATTGCTACGAGATATGCTGAGACAAATATAAGATAGTGGCTATAGGGACACAAGAGGTGACTAGTAACCTATAACTCTTCTCAATGCTACCATTTCTATGAAAGGAGATTTATAGATTCAAGCCTTATTACACAGGAAGAATGTCAATAGCCATATAGTGTGAGATTGTGCTTTTGGGAAGACACCAATGCTAACACCTATCTTCAACAACACTACAACACAACAACTTCAGGCCACTTGCCATTCCAAAACCTTCCAACCTGTACAATGACACCTGTAATTCTATTTCCATGCAATGGGGAATAAAATAGTAGGGGTATAATAATGCCTCAATCAAAAAAGTCCATAAAGCAACAAATAAATAATAAAATATGTGCAACCTTAGTTAAGGCTTTAATATTTTTATGTGGCACAGAGATTAAAGCAAACTAATCATATTTTTTGTTGAGTCAAAATAATAGTCCCCCCTTGCGGGCAGGGACTAATAAAGGAATTTTAAAGGACCTTAAATTTCAAGCATGGTTAGTACACACGTAAAGGGAATCTTTATGAGGGTGAAAACAATATTTAAAAACTTTTAAAAAGACAAAATTTTAATAATAAAAATGTCCCATGTGGCTATTAATAGAAAATGAAAAAATAGATTCATTTAACTAACTTCCTCTTGACTTCCTCCATCCAAAAAAGCAGTCAAAGAACCTTCACATGAATAACTAATGAAGACATACAAAAGAGGTAAGGAAAAACCAACAAACAATGAATATGCATTTGACTTTAGCATGCGACTGGTTGGCATCGACACTAGCACCAGCAACGGGCTTGCCCAATGTCAAAATAAAACCGATGGGGAAAATAAAATGGTGAATCAAAATGAGAAAATGGTGACAATGAAAATGTGATGGTTGAGATTGTTTCACCTGGCTTGCACACATATCTAAAGCCCTCCACCATCAATTTAGATGTCAAGCTAGTTTGGTTCACTGAGGGAATGCCTTTAATGTAAATATTGTAAAATTGTAAACTTTGGATCAAATCAAGGGTAGGTTGGGTGGGCAAAAGATAAAAAAAGAAAAAAAAATTCAAACCCTAGCATATAGATGCATTAATGGATATCAAAAGTAAAAGGATAAATTAGAGATGAAGTTTTTCTCTAATTAAATAAATGGCGTGACAGTTTGCAGAGTGGCAAAATTCAGAATGGCGATATGTAGAGTTGGAGGGAAGCACCGAGGAGCAAAGAGTTGTGCGAAGGTTCCCTTGAAGGGAGAATGGGTAGGCTATATACCAAGAGAACTAGGACAGAAGGGCCGGTGTTGGCCAAAACTTTTTTCACCAGGAAGAACCATGGAGAAGGCATGGTGATTGGTCCCCCCAGGGAAGGCGGCGACAACAAAATGGAGATTTTTGCCGGCCAAGGTAGTGGAATCAAAGAAAACATGATATTCCTCAACAAAGAAACCCTAATGTGCACTGGAGGGGAGGGAGAAACCCTAGAGGAGTTGTCCAGCGAAGGGACTTTCAGAGGCAAAATCTGCAACCTAGAAATCAAATACCTAGAATGAGGGAAGAAGACAGAGAGGAAGAATTGACAATAACCCTCAGTGCAAATCAGATTCAGGACCAAGTCGTGAAATTGGAAGACACAACATTAATAATTAAATGGCACGAGAAGAACTTAAATTGGCAAAGTTTGGAAACCTGGTGGTATGGTAAATGGGGGAAGGATCTAGAATTAAAGAGGTTGGAAAATGATTTTTTTGTGCTCATTTGCCCCACGGCGGCCATTCAGGTGCAAATAAAGGAAGGAGTCTAGATTCTGGATGGCTGCAGCTTTTACTTCTGTCATTGGAAGGCTGGGTTTGATCCAATATTGCATCGAATTGAAAAAATTCAAGACTAATATATCATGCCCAATCTCCCCCTTGAATATTGAGATCCTAGGATCTTGGAAGAAATTGGAAATGGCATAGGTACTTTTCTGTGCGCTAAAGAAAGATCCAACCCAGAAGGGTCTGTCACGTTTGTTAGGTTAGGCATCGAGAACAACCCAAATTGAAGAACCCCTCGAGAAATCAAGATTTTGTCAAGATTAGGTATTTGGACGCAGAGCATGATCCTCAACCCCCTCTCCACAGACACATTAGTCAAAATTCTAGGGTGCAAAAGTTATAATCTTCCAGGAGAATACTTGGAGCAATCTTCAAACAAACAATCTATACCTTTCATGGAGAAGGATCAAATCTTTGATGAAGAAGGCCTTCCTCCTCCTCCTGAAGCAATACCACAAGCTAAATCTAAATTAGGGCAGAGACTAGAAGACAACTAGAGTATCAAATCCATAGATCAACAACTGTCGCATGTTATAGAAATGATTGGCAATAAGGTGAGTAAGGAAGATTTGGATTCTCTTATAAACGTGGGTAATGAACTAGTCGGCCTTGCCAATGCAGCTAAAAAAGGTGAGATCGACATTGATAACTTTGAAGGTGAAGATTGGTTGGCAGAACATGAGCTAGAGTTGGTGGGAAATGAAACCTTTCTGGATAAAGAGAGCAAAATCTTGAATACTTCTATTCCAAAACCTACAGAACAAGGGGTGCTTGGGCTGATAAGTAAGGAACCAGTTAAAACATCGCCAAATTGTGGAGAAACCAGAGGAAAAGGTAGAATTTCAAACAAGGAAAAGCTAAAATGGGATGGGGAAGCATCAGACCAATTAAAAATTGAAACATTGTTGAAAGTAAGGAAGGGAGATCCCCTTCTTGATCAGCAATAAAAATCATTACCTTGAACGTTAGGGGCTTAAATTCCCCTAACAGAAGATGCCTGCATCTGAATGCTCAACAACCGGACATATGTTTAATTCAAGAATCTAAACTAGGGGAACAAGAAAGTATAAACCTAGGTCTGAAAATGAAGAGCTGGAAACTGTGTGGAGTCAACTCGGAAGGAGCCTCAGGAGGTTTGCTAACTTTATGGAAACCTCAATCAGTTCTGGTCAAAGAAGTGGCTTCAAGCAAATTTTGGCAAGCCTATAAGGTAAGGAGTCTAGCCTCGAATCTAAGTTTTTTGTTGATAAATATTTATGGACCTAATAATCACATTCAAAAAAGAACTTTATGGAATGCATTGGACATACTCTGTAAGCTTCCGGAAGATGAGGTTTGCATTATAGGTGGGGATTTCAATGCTATCCTATCAGGAGTAGATAAGAAAGGGGGAGTAGGAAGGAAACTCCAGTCTCAGGTTGACTTTGAAAATTTTATGGAAAGGAATGAGCTTTACAACATCCAAATGGGGGGTGGGTAGTATACTTGGACTAACAGAAGGATGGGCTTCTGCAATATAGCTGAGAAGTTGGATAGATTCCTATTTAAAGGCAATCTCAGTAGATTTCCCTTCACCCTTGATAGTCAGCTGCTACCTTTACCAGGGTCAGATCATTACCTAGTTTGTTTGGAAATCAAGGGCGAAAGGGGCCCAGCAAGAAGCCCTTTCAAGTTCAAAAATATGTGGTTTAAGCATAAGGATTTCTTTGATCTGATTAAACAATGGTGGAATACGACACAACAAGATGGAACCAAAATGTTTTGCATTGCAGTCAAGATGAAAGTAATCAAGCAGAATCTAAAATTATGGAATAAAAACAACTTCAAAAATATTTTTGTAGAAAAGAAACAGTATGAATCAGAGTTGAAAGTCCTCTTAGAGAAGATTATCAGAGAAGGAATGGATAATCAAAATTACTTAGAAGAAAAAGCTTTGATGGCAAAACTAAATGATATTCTCTCCAAGGAAGAAATATTTTGGAGACAAAAGTCACAGTTAGTTTGGCTATCTGCAGGTGACAGAAACACAAAATACTTCCATAATGTAACAAAAGCAAGAAGAGAGGCCAACAGAATTACAAGGGTAAGAGATAAAGATGGTCAAATTTGGGAGGACATAGAAGAGGTAAAACAAGTTGTGGTGGTTCATTTTTAGAACCTATTAAACGAAGAGGAAGGCTCCAACCTCTCAGCCCAAAATGAGCTAGTGGGAAACATTCCCAAGTTGGTAACAGATGCTCAGAATGATATGCTAAACAACAAATCCTCAGAAGATGAAGTTAAGACTGCACTCTTCCAACTCCGCCCAGACAAGGCACCAAGCCTAGATGGCTTCCCAGCAGGGTTCCTCCAAAAATGTTGGGACATAATCAGGAAAGACATTATGGAGGCTTTAGAGGAATCTAGGACCTCTGGACAACTTTTAAAGGAAATTAACAACACCTTTTTAGCTTTAGTCCCAAAGAAAGAAAAGCCAAAATTTTTGGATGATTTTAGGCCTATTTCTCTCTATAACACCCTTTACAAAATTTTAGCCAAAATAATGGCCAACAGGTTAAAAAGACTTCTTCCAAATCTGATCTTAGAAGGACAGACAGGGTTCTTCACAAATAGATCTATCCTAGATGGGGTCATAATAGCCCAGGGGGCAATTCATTCAATTCAAACCTTGAGAAAGTAAGCTTTGCTAATAAAACTAGACATAAAAAAGGCATATGATCATGTTAACTGGCATTTTTTGTTTAAAGTGTTGGAAGGGTTCAGTTTCAATAAGATTTGGCTAGATTGGATTTTCTCCTGGATTGCAAGCCCAAGATTCTCAATCTTGGTGAATGGTTCTCGTGAAGGTTTCTTCAATGTCTCACATGGGCTAAGACAGGGAGATCCAATATACCCCTTTCTTTTTATACTAATGGCTAAAGCTCTCAGAAGATCAATATCCAGAGCCTGGGTTTTAAGGGAGATTGTTGGCATCCAAGTCACAAGTGGGGTCCCGAACATCACCCACCAGCAGTTTGTAGATGACACCATGTTGTTTGGTGAAGCCCATACCAGGGAGGCTTGTAGATTCAAGTCAATTCTCCAAAAATATACAATAGCTTCAGGACAAGAGGTCAGCCAGGAAAAATTAGACGTTTTTTTCTTCGACACAGCAGCGAGAACAGAAGGTCAGATTTTGAGAATCCTTGGCTTCAAGAAAGGATCTCTTCCCTGCAAATATTTGGGGATTCCATTGGATAAAGGTCTCCGTTTGGGCAACACTTGGAATAGTTTATTGGAGAAAGTTAGAATGAAGGCAACTTCGTAGAAAAATATTTGGCTTTCTTGGGCGGTTAGGCTTACAAAACTCAAATCAGTAATCTCTATCCTACCGACTTACTTAATGTCATGCCTCCCTTTGGCAAGAACAACAAGCAAAGCACTGAATAATAAGATGAAGACTTTTTTTTGGCAGGGGTAAGAGATTATTTAACTCCGTTCTTTCACAATGGTTTGCTTATAGCCAAATGGAAGAGTCCTATCAACATCAGTTTAAGTTAGGAGGAAGTAGGAATTTTTGACAGGGTTCTAGGGGAAAGGCGGATCAGCTACAGGCAAGACCAGGATTTTCTTCGATGGACAGGGTCTCCTAACGGAGTCTATAGTGTCAAAGAAGGTTATAAAAAACTTTCAGAAAGCCATGAGGAAGCTTCTGCAATCCCAAGGGATTTATGTTGGAACCCTAATTGTCTTCCAAAGGTAGGGGTGTTCCTTTGGATAGCTTCACAAAGCAGAGCCCTTACTGCTGATAGACTGGCCAAACTCAGAATTCAGGGACCCTCGAGATGTTGTTTGTCCAGAGAAGCCTCAAAAGATGGTGATCATCTTTTCCTAAACTATTCTTTCTCCAATCAATGCTAGATTTGGCTAATGAATAAACTTCTTTGGAAATCTGCAATACCAAAGGATCTATTAGAATGGCTCACGAACTGGCCAAGTGTGAACAAAAAAGTAGCATATCACAAACTATTGTCCATTAGCCCCTCACTGCTTATCTGGGAGCTCTAGAAAGAGAGAAATACGAGACTCTTTTAGGACAAAGAAATGTCTCTTCTCTCATTTCTCAATAAAGTTGAAAGCAGTATAGTTGAAGTCTTCAATTCCAAATTGAGTGAAGCGAAACCCTCATAGTAGTTTTCTACAATTTGGGATGCATTGATAAAACAAGGCTGGCTGGGTCTTAAAATGCCACCTATCAATATGGAAGGTGGTCAACAAATAGCTCTAAAAAGGAAACTCACCAAATGGTTCCCACCAGAACATGAATGGCACAAACTAAATTTTGACGGCGCATCACGAGGGAACCCTGGTAGATCAGGAGATGGGTGCATCATCAGAAATTGGGATGGTAAAACAATGGGCAGCTTGGCTGAGCCACTGCCAGAAGGTACAAACAATGAAGTGGAGTTGGAAGCTTTAATCCTAGGCTTAGGGATTTTCCATGAACTTAAGCTTAGGAAAGTGGCCATTGAGGGAGACTCCCTGGTGGTAATCAATGGTCTTCGATCAAGGAGATTGTTGCACTGGAAATTTGTTGCAAAATTGCAAATAGCTCTATATATAATGGACCGGTTCGAGATGACAATAATCAATCACATCTTCAGAGAAGCCAACTCAGAAGAAGAGTCTCTTTCAAACCAGGGGGCGGATGGAGTAAGAGTTAAATTTTTAAATTCCTTCGAATAAATTGGTTGGGTACTAGGGTGGTTGGGTGGGCACCCAATCCACAAATTCCTAGATGGGTCGATTCCATAAGCCAACATTATGGAAAATCACTCCCCATGTGAATGAGTCTGGATTGACCAGTCACACGCTCCAAATCTAATGGAGGATCCTCCTTCTCATCCTCTCCCCACTTTGAAATGATTGAATACAGCGTATGGTGTTTGACAAAGAAGCATCCAGATGGTTATCTTTTCCTTTATCATCTACAATTGTCTGTTCGATCGAACGAAGTCTGCTATGGCATTGTTAGAGTGGCATAATGGCTAGAGGCTCTAGCTTCATAGCTAAGATTTTAGTTTATGGTCTATTAAACTTGGGTATGGCGACTCCTGTTCAACTAGAGAGCACTGTCCATCAGATGGCTTTCAAAGGAGCCATTACGAACCAAAGACTCAAACGGATCCTGCAGAGGCATGACGGTCTGATAATCCCAGTGGTGAAGATTATTTTGGGGAAATCTTTCCTGTTAGCCGATGAATTTTATAGGGTCGATACTCATGTTTCCTCCTAGTTTCTAGCCTCCATCCTAGATGCAGGAGTGTCGACAGAAGCAACAAAAGGATTGATGGTTAAACTCTTCAAACCAGAATTTCTTGGCGGCCTCAATCACACTCTTGGAGCGGTCATTCAGGGGGTGGGAATCCCCCGCCCAAAAGATATCCTGGCCCAGAAGGACCCTCTGGAGGTGCTGAAGATTTTTCCTCTCATTCTCGACCTGAAAGGTATGGCTCTGATCGAGCACCAGGATCGAGTGCATCAGGTCTATGGTTTTCTTCACAATATGCTGATCGAGGACGGGGACAAGGGGGAGAAGGAATGGCAAGGCAAGCTCCAATCAATGGCAATGGAGCTCAACCTTCTCTAAGAGCCTGATCTTTGATATACTCAGTTCCTTAGAGTAAGTAATAGTAGAGAATCTGCATATGGCTAAGCCTCTGTGTCCAGTAAGCTGTAATGGCAATTTTGGGTATATACTATGATAGGTCCTTTTGGAATTAGCTTTGGTAATCAATTTTTTTAAGGTCTATAGGTAAACAGCTTATAGTCACTGGCTTGTAAATTTCCACTCCATATCAATACAAATCTACATATTTATGAGTAAAAAAAAAAAGTAAAAGGATAAATCATATATGAAAATAATATAAAATCAAGAATAAATGTAGATATAATTAAGGTTTAAATATTAGAAAGTTTTTGTGTTCACAAAAATATAATGAATTATTAGGCTAATCAGGTAAATAAACATAATTAAGTACAAGTTAACCTAAGAATTACATTCAGTGTAGAGCTTAAGTGAAATAGAATGGATTAGATTAGATAATATTAGATAGTAAGAACATGAAGTTAATAATTCTATAATTAGCAAGCAACAAATTTTGAAATGAAGAGTATTGTAGAATAATATTTTGCAATTAGCCAAGAACAATGTTTTAACAAACTGTGAAGCATTTGTAGAAATTAATTACCATCATTCAAAATATCTAGATTATCATCATTAAAATGTAGGTCAAACAAGCAACAAGGACAAAGTTATATTTATGGATTGACATTTTAGAAAATACATGGTTTAAGATTGAGAAATGGTTTCTAACCCTACTAACACCACATATGGTGTTAGAAAAAATGGTTTCCAACCCTTCTAACATCGAAAATAGTCCATGTTAACACTAGAAATGGTTTCCAATCCTACTAACACCTTCAAGGTGTAATGTAGTAACCATTATTAGGCACATGATTGTTATGGAGTAAAAATATCCACATTTCTTTTTACCTCCTTGTTTAGCTCCTAGGATTGTTTAGGAATACTAAGAGGGGGGGTGAATCAGTATTCCACAATACCACTTCTTCACAAATTTATTTATCCAATTTCCAAAGATAATAATATGAAAGCAAAATAAACATAGAAACAACAACCACAATGACATAACACATGACCACTAGGGTTTTTACGTCGAAAACCCAAAAAGAGAAAAACCACGGTGAGTGTTAGCTCACAATATATTAATATAGCACAATACAGTCGGATTAAAATAAGGCTCACTACCTTAGGAATCACCACCTTGAAAACTACTCACTGTAAGAAAGGCTCACTACCTAGAGAAAGAAAGAAGAAAGAAGAATGGCTCACTACCAATTTTAGCTGCTCAGACTGCATCTACACATGCAAGGTTACATCTCTAATGAAGCACATAAAGACTTATTCAACACTCTTCATCTCTGTCTACCTTGTTTCACTACTCTACTCTTATTCAGGGATAATATTTCTAATCTTATGTTAATTATTGTCTTATCTTCACATGTTTTAGACATATAATACCTCTTTGCACAACATCCATACACCAAAAATGAAATTCATCAGATATATATATCTACAACAAGATTTATCTCTTAATTAGGTTGGCAAGTTAAACCTGAAACATGTGAACAAAGAGTTGTACTCTATCATCTTAATCTTTTATTTAATCTACATTGTAGACTCAAACAAACATATACAAGTCTTCACATAGGTCAGCCCCAATCATATAATCACTTAGATTAATTTTCTAGATGCTATAACTTCTCTGCATAAGGATTTACCACACCTATTGGCTTGTTCCATATTCATCTATCATATCATGACTCATACTATGGACCATAGGAAACTTAAATAATCATATCCAACAATCATTACTAATCTCCTAGCAATCTTTTAGATCCATGGAAACAGATAAATTTGTATGTCAGAATACAGATCTTAGAACTGTTGCACTATCACAGAGAAATAATATCAAACTGGAAGCCGATATTGGAAATCTTGTAGAAGCTAAACTGTTGAACTTCAAGGGCTATAATCCTAGATTTAGGTCGTCATGACATGTCTCTTAGTTGTCTCAAAAGCATAGGACAAAATATGTGTTTCCAAAGGAATGCAGACCCTTCTACTTTGCAATGTACACATTCTCTGTCTTAGCTCCGTTATTTTAGACTTAGACATTTTCTCCAAATGACTTCTAGAGGAAATCATGACTTGAGCATTGGAATATATCATCATTAAATAGCCATGATTCATCATACCTAAACTATATTTTCTGATCTTCTACAGAGGAATATTGATTACTTTCTGTCTCTTACTCTGAACACTATCCATACTTAGTCATTTTCACCTTCTAGACTTGAATACTTTTGTGCCTTGATACCAATGCAAGTTGGTCTTCTAGAATGATGTCTTCTTGTCATGCTGATGTACCCTCTTTGCCTTCTTACAACCAATGACAACATTCCAGTCTTCTTCATAGCAGTGCCTCTTGCCAACAATCTCCCCCTTTGTCATTGATGGCAACACTTAGTGAAATATGTTTGACTGCCTTGACTGCTCCCCCTTTCTATATACACTCTGTATTTCTTCTCCCCTTGAGATGTTTGCCCATTTTTCACTGATCTTCTTCTCTCCCTTTGACATCAATGGCAAAGGTGGGGGCTTTGAAGAATTTTTTTATCAAAACTGCAAAATTTGTTATACTCTATTGCATATATATACAAGTGCAATCTTTAATTTTATTCTACATGTGCTTGAGGATGTCATTGAAAATGATCTTAATTTGGGCTAGCTCACCATCCTAGCTTTTCTTAGCATTATCCAAAATCTAAATATGACCACTAAGTAGAAAGACTACTGTCTCTACCTTGTGAAGAACAGATGGTGTGTCAGATTGTAATGCTACTTGTGCTTCAGCTGCTAGATTAAACATATAATCTAGCTTAGGGCTAATTATTCTTCTTAACTGACACATTTTGTTTTTGATTTTATCCCTCTCACTTATTTTCCTTGTTGCTTACTAAATCTATCACCGGATCAAATGTCTTAAAAATATTTATCAGTTTCGGTTCAAAATTCTTGATCTTCACTTCTATTTCCTTAGTGGCTTCCGACTAGCATAAGAAAAATTTATATACGTCACCAACTTCTTTAATGTCACCTTGAATGCCTTTTATTCTATTATCTAGTTGGGCTTTGTCATCAGCTATCATTTTCTTCAGCTCATTCAATCGTTTCTCATTAAACTCTTGCCTAACTTTTATGTCTGTAGATTTCTCAAAGGATTCTAAATGTTTACTTACAAAGTTTAATAGTCCTTTGAGTTGATTTTATGATGACAGAGATGTGTCATTCTATTATGTTGGCATCAGCCTCTCCAAAATGCTGGATGCCTCACCAATGAGCTCACTATCCTCTATGTGATATTTTAGCATTTCCTCTCTTGCCTTTGCCTACACAATCGATGCCAATCTGATTTTTTGTAGAAGAGACATTGTGTCCAATTTTATTGGACCATGTAGAAATGTAGGCTCATCCAAAACTTGTTTCTCTTTCTGCAAAAGTGCTTTGACTGACTTTGCAGTGTCTCTTGGTGCAATAGAGAGCTCTTCATTCAAGATCTGCTCAAGATCATCCAGATCCATGTCCTTATCAGATTCCTCCTTCTATTTTGGTGAGGGATTTCCCATTGCCTATTCCTCCTCAATCCTCTTCTTGTCAATTTTATCTTCAGCTTGATGTTCTAGAGAGGATCTTGTTTCAGGATGAACTTCTTTCTCCTTTGTCACTTTGACACCTTCATTTATTTCTTGATCAATATTTACTTTTGGAGAAGATGTATCATTTCCAGCATCTTTTTCTTCTTTTTCATAAATAATTGGAAGATTGAATTCGCTTAATGTGGTGAAAGTAATTTCTTCAGTTTCCTTTACCACCTTATCAATGTCTCCTCCCATAAGAGCATTCATTCTTTTCTTTGACCTAAATTTTTCATAAATTGCTTTGGAGAATTTTAGTTTTTCCTTCGGAGTGATTTCTGAACATAGTTTTATTCGAGAGTGCTCTCTTAGTTCAACATCCTTAGCCATTTCTGCTTCCTTTCTTGCAGTCATTATACTTGCCAGGGTATGTGGAAGATCATCAACTATTTCAATTAGGGCCTTGTTGTAGATGATCAAATACTCCACAATAGTAGTCTCAATGATTTTCTTGTTCGGATCATTATATTCATCATATAATTGTGTAATAGGCTTAAGATTGCCACCCACTATTATGGTTTTGAGAACATCTTCAAGACTTATGGTTTCTTCTTCTGTCTGAGGCACATCTTTCTTTTGACTTTTTTCAGGTTTACCCTTACTAGAACGTTTCTTTTTGCTAGTTACAGAGGCTTCTGTAACCTCATCTTTCATCTTTTTCACTTCTTCATTAGACTCTGTTTCTTCTTCATTAGTTCCTCATATACTGACGTACATCCTTCTACCTTTCATTTTATGTCTCTTTGTACCTTTGTCAGTGGATTCCTTGGATGGTTGCTCCATTCTTGTAGATGGTGTGGGACTGGAGAAAGTAGAAAAGCTTCTTATAAACCTTTGTGATGCTTCAAGCTTTCTTTGTTTCTTTTTACACTCCTTCAGAGCCTTAACCGATTCACTTCCTTTCTTTTCTCTTGCTTCCCTTTCTACTTGTCCCCTTTCTCTTGCTTCTTTGATTTGTTCTTTAGTGAAACCATGTTTTAATGCAACTTCTTCTACCTCCTTCATCACTTTCCTAGAGGTTTCAGGTTATCTGAGTTTAACATGAAGTTTCACATATAGCTCTTCGTACGTTCCAAACCTTTCTTCTTTGTTGTCCTTGGGTTTACTCAGCATGTGTTGAGCATAGTTATCTAATATTTGTCCATCCACTTCATAACCCATTGGAATTATCTAAACTTTCCTAGGATCAATAGCCTCCATCAAGCATTGATCTTTTGTAACCATAAAATATATAGTTTCATTATACTTCTCAAAAAATTTCTCAAGAATTCTTTCACTTGACTGCATCATGCTTTGAAAGTTCTTGAAGTACCCTCATAGGGATACCTTTTGCTCATCATGGCTTCCAATGCTACTTAAATGATTTCTAATTTGGAAAGATACTGGTTTGTTAGTTAACTAGAATAGATTTTTCATCTTTGGCAACTCATTCATAAAATAAAAGAATAGACAGATAATCAGTGTACTAAATTTGAAGGGATAGTTTTTTCTTTCCTTGATCTTCTTTAAATTCTCAAGGAGTTGGATTCTCAATAACTCACAAAATTCATAATCAACATTCTCTTTGACCATTTGATATGAGGTGTATATCACAGTATTAGAGACATAGTTCTCCTAGTTTGAGAAATAGATCTTGTAGCCTATGACCATAGAAGAAAATCTTACTGCATGGTTTGTGACGTCATTTATGGTTAATGCCCTCTTATCAAACTGGGCTTTGGTAGCCTCTATAATAGTTTGATTCTTCATAGCTTTCAGCAAGGGCATACCTTTGATGGAATTTAACCATGTTACTGCCCTAATCGCTTCCTTGATGATTTTGAAGGGCTACCCTAACAGCATGAATTCATTGTGAATTCAACTTAGGATATACCAAACTCATTCATCTTCTGTGAATATAGGAAACTTTACATACTAGATGAATTTCTTCACTTCTAAGACTTTATATTTTTCCTTTAGGTCAAATTGATCATTACTTAAATACATCAGGTATAGATTTGAGAATTTGTTATCGTTGAACTCATCTAGGGCAACATGGATATATGCCCTAACATCTTCCACATATAGAACTCTGTATGGTATTTTTAAAAGTGCACCCATTGGATCAACTTCGATTTCTTTTAAGGGATGTTTCTTGAATTTAGGTCTTGGTCACTCAGTAATATCAACAACTTGTGGTGTTGCCATTGCAAAGATTTAGTAAAGTTCCAAAGGTAAATACCTTATTATGCCGAATTAGGGTTTTCTTTTCCTAGATCTCTCTGAGTTCTTTGAATCTCTGTTAATGCTTGAAATCTTCCCTCAATCTCTCTTGGATATCTGATAGCTCGAATGAAAAGTGAATTAGAAGGAAAATGAGTTTCCTTTTATCTATTGCTCTTGACCTAATCATCATAAATGCTCATTCTCAAAAGCTGCTTGACTTTCCTCTAATAGATATAGTCAATCAGAATTGCTCCACTACGTATCACACTGATTTATTTTCACCTAGAGTTTCTTCCATAAGATCTTTCATATGATTTCCTTCATCATATCTTTGTGCTAGATTCTAGCACAAGCTATCTGGCTAGGGGTTTTGGATTTTGAAGTATTTGCACCAGATGATGGTGTGGATTCATCCTTGACTTCAATCACATATTTTTCGTTGATCCAAGTCTTGCTCATTTATTTCTTGGTTTCAACCAGATCAACCTTTTCTTTCCCTTTGTCATTGCTTTGTTCTATTTTCCTATATTTAGTATTGTAGTTTCTTTTCACATTTTTGCTTCTGTAGACTCTTGCAATATGTCCATACTTGTTGCAATTGTATCACACCACATTCCTTTGTCTTTGATTCCTTCTATTAATTAGATTTGATCTACATTGATTAGCCATATGTCCAAATTTGTTGCATGCAAAACATTTTCCATTGAATTCTTGACTACTCCTTGCCAGATTTCTATATTCATTTGAGTTGTGACCAATTTTCTTCTAGTTGAAGCATTGACCAAAGAATGATGGAACATTTTGATTCTGGTTTGTTCTACTTTTTCACTGAATAGCTTTATGACCAAACTTATTGCAATTAAAACAATGACCATTGAAAGATGGATACCTTTGAGCATTTGGCTATTTGACCAAAGGTCTTCTAGGTCTTCTTCTTTGATTTTGAACCGGTTCCCTCTATTTTTCTTTAACTTAGAATTTTCTTGACTAGATTTTGAACTTTCTCCTTTCTCAAATCCCAAACCTTTCTTATCATCAGTACTCTATTGACTAGCAATCATTTCATCAATCTTTGCAAAACTTAGCTTGGACTTTTCTTCATAGCTCTTAGCTTCTTCCAGATCAAATTTTAGAAGTAGCACTTCTTTACCCAATTTTTGATATTCCTTTGATTTATCCTTAACAACTTGATTCAGATGCCTTTCAATTTCTTCTTTCTTTTCAACTTCCAGTGTTAACCCATTTAGGAAATCTTGTGCTTCATCTAATTGATCATTTAGCTCCTTGCGTTTCTCTTTGAATTTCTTGACTTGCTCTCTTAGCTTTAGGATGCATTCATCAACTTCTTGAATATTTATTTTTAGATCCCTAATTTTTGCCTTAGATTTTTTAAGATCAAAAAGGATTGTTTCTAGTTCCTTGTTGCTTTCATAATTTCCAAATCTTCTTACTGCCATGATTATAGTACCCTAGATCTTCCTCAAGCTATTAGACTTCTTCCAAGGAACCTTTCTCTAATACGAATTGTTGATAATAAGGAATACTAAGAGGGGGGTGAATCAGTATTCTAAAAAACCACATCTTCACAATTTTATTTATCCAATTTCCAAAGTGAATAATGTGAAAGTAGAATAAACATAGAAACAACAACCACAAAGACATAACACGTGAACACTAGGATTTTTACATGGAAAACCTAAAAAGGGAAAAACCATCATGAGTGTTAGCTCAGAATATATTAATATAGCATAATACTAGATTACAATAGTCTCACTAACTTAGGGATCACTACCCTGAGAACTACTCACTGCAAGAAAGGCTCACTGCCAAAATAGGCTCGTTGCCTACAAAAAGAAAGAAGAAAGAAGAATGGCTCACTACCAAGTTTAGTTACTTAGATTGCATCTACACATGCAAGGTTACAGTTCCAATGAAGAATAGAAAGACTAATTCAACACTCTTCATCTTTGTCTGCCTTGTTTCATTGCTTTGCTTTTATTCGGGGATAAAATCTATCTTCTTCTACTAATTATTGCCTTATCTCCACATGTTTTTCACATATAATACCTCTTCAAAAAACATCCATACACCAAAAATAAAATTCGTCTGATATATAAATCTTCAACAAGATTTATCTCTTAATCAGGTTGGCAAGTTAAACTTGAAATGTGTGAACAAAGAGTTGTACTTTGTCGGCTTAATTTTGTGTTTAATCTACATTATGGACTTAAACAAATGTATACAAGTCTTCACATAAGTCATCCCCAATCATATAATCATTCAAATTAATTTTCTTGATGCTATAACTTCTTCGCATAAGGATTTACCACACCTGTTGGCTTGTTCCTTAAGAACATACTTGATCAATTCATCTGTCATATCATGACTCATACTGTGGACCATAGGAGACTTAACAATCATTACTGACCTCTTAACAAGCCTTTGGATCCACAGAACCAAATAAACTTGTATGTTAGTGTATATCGAAAAATTTAGATTTATAAATGGAAATGATCAAACAATTGAAATGCATAACCTAAACCCAAATAATTCAATACCTCGAAGATGTAAAATGAGCTTGATTGATTGATCGCTTTGTTGTGTTGATTGCTCGATTCAGCAGCATAACGTTGATAAGGAGATAGATGATGGATGCAAAGGCTCTAATGATATTTCAACAGCATGTGGATACTTGAGGATCAATGCCCTTTTAGAAAATTTGACAGAATAAGGGTGCTTAAGGCTCAATGCATGCTAATGGCTTGTGAGGGGTTTGATTTATAGGAAAGGCTTGGTTCCAATGGATGGCTAGGATCAATTAGGGCTTTAGATGAAATGGATGGATAGGATTAAGTTAGGTTTCCTTGCACATCAAGAAATTGTAGTCATGTGACATGTGGCAAGGGAAGATAAGGCTTAGGTGTGCTTGTGTAGATAAATACTAAAATTAGGTCCCATTAGTTGTGCATGTGAAGGATATGAATGAAAGTTGTCTTACAACACATGATTGACTGGACAAGTGTTGGAATATGATAAAAGATGAGTGTTTAATTCAAATAAAATATTTGAATTAGTTGGGAAATGAGTTGGATATTAATTTAATAAATAAAATTTATTTAATTAATTGGCTAAGTAGGATGAGGATGAGATTTTAATTAAATAAATAAAATTTATTTAATTAATTAGCTTAATGGATAATGATTTAACATGGTGTTGCTAGACATGGACAAATTTGGGACAAATTTGGGTGTCTACATTTTGCCCCTCTTTGAGATGATGTTCAAGATGATGAGCTTTGTGTTGAGTAACATCATTTCAAAGAAGTTAAGGTATGGATAATTGATAGGGATGCTGATGATGATGATAGAAAGGATAGGTTGGTGATGCCCCCTCGAGAGGATAGGTGGGTTGGACAAACACGGGTATGCTCTCGAAAAGAAATGGCTTGGCTACAAAAGAAAGATAAGGGAATGGATAAAAGAAATGGATGATGTGTTATGCTGCAAGGAAGGTGAGCAACCATGATGTTTGATATAGCACTAGACGTTATGCACCAAGGTATAAGGACCAGGGTGACGATGTGTCTTGTGCCCCAGCATAATACAACCTTGTCTAACATATGAGGAAGTAAACTTAGAGCGTTAAAGTCCTAATGCACAAAAGGTATAATATGACCTTAGATGCAAAGGATAGTGCAAAAAGCTATTCCAACATACACAAGATATGAATATTAGCTGGAATGATACTGATGTGATACAAATGCAAAATAAAATGATAACACACGCAAGCAAGCAAGCAAGCATGCACAAATGATTCAAAAACAAACAAGGTATTGCCCCTGTGAAGCTGTAAACCAATGATTAATTGCTGATTGTTGATAGTTGAGAGTGTTGTCATTGCAGGGAAAGCTATATCCCTAGATCAACACAAGGTTGTTTGCTGAGTTGGTTGGCTAGTTGATTGATTGATTTGGCTTACAACAAGGCTAGGATCAAGACCATGGATTGCGTTTGGATAACTTGGCTTGATTAATTAACATGATTGGTATGGATTAAGGATGGGCTTGCATTTGGATCTTTGTTTGGAATGGTTGGAAGATGATGAAATGTTGATTAGATTGATTTGATGAAGGATGGATGATTTGTGGTGGATTGAGCTTCTTTTGACTTGCTGAAGTGATTGGATTTGTTTTGATGGCTAGATTGATGTGCTTGAATTGATTTGCTTTAGTGTTAATGCTGATGATTGATAGGATTTATTTTGATAGTTGGCTTGATGTGCTTTGGTTGTGATGTTTGTTGTTGCTGGGTTGATTGTTTTGATGATTGGATTGTTTTGATTGATGATAGTGATGGTGTGATGATTAGAGTGTTCAAGCAATCTAAGCTTAAGCAAGTGTTCTCAGTGTGCTCAAAAGGATGTAAAACAAACAAGGTATTGCCCTTGTCAAGTCATAAACCAATAATTGATTGTTTGATTGATGATGATAATAGTGTTGTCATTGCGGGGAAAGCTATATCCCTAGATCAACACAAGGATGTGGGAATGCTATATCCCATTGATGATGATTGATGATGATTGATTGGGCTTATGACAAGTTGAGGATCAAAACTTGTTGATTTGATTGGATAATGTTCCTTGATGGATTAGCTTGCTTAATATGGATTAGTGTGACTTGGATTTAAGATCATTGCTTAGATTGATTTGATTGATATGATTGGAAGAAGTGATTGATTGAAATGGATGAATGAATGTTATTGATAGGAAGAATTGATGATGATGATGATGATTTGATTTTGATTGAATGTTGATGGAGTGGATTGTTTTGGATGATGTGATTGGTTTTATTGCTTGGATTTTTTGTTGGATATTTGATTTTTTGGATTTTTCGACATATTTGATTTTTTTTTTGTAGTTTTTGAAATGTTTTGGGATGTCAATGGATTTACAATTTAGGTAGCTGTTGTGCTAGATACCAATGACAAGGGAAAACCAAGTCTAGGTGCAAAGATGGATGAATGGGATTGGATGGATAAAAGGATGGGCAATAAGGGATGGAAGGCTCATGATATATGGATGGATAAAAAGATAGGCCATAAAAGGGATGGATGCATGCCTCATGATGAACAAATAGGTAGGCTATAGTGGAAAGCTCATGATAAATGGATGGGGATAAGCTATAAGATGGAAAGTTTATGATAAGGATATGCCATAGTGGATGGATCATAAGGGAGCTAGGATGTGATCTTCAAAGGCTATGTCACATAGGAACAACATGCCCCCATTCTAGGTGGTAATGCTGAGGATTTTTACATGAAAAAGTTCATGACCAAGGGATGACATAATGGATTGGATTTGGATGGGATGGATAAATTGTTAATGGATAGGACTTGGTTTGGAAAGAAGGTATGTCAAGAAATATCCAAACATGTTTCAACATTTTGCCCCTATGTCTTCATCAAAATCAAAAGGCAGAAGGATGGATGAATGGATAAATGGGTTCAATAGGATAGGCTTGTTTATGTAATGGCTAAGGATGGTAGGATGGCAAATGATATAATGGGATAGATAGTTTGGAAATGGATAGGTTGGATGAGACAATGTGCCCCCAAGTGTAAGTGACATAGAAGATCAACCTACACATGACGCCTGTTTGCCAGGTTTTCATCATGGTACTTATCCAAGGTGCCTGTTTACCAGGTTTTCACTATTGGATGAAGGGATTTCTCTTTACTTTTTTTATTTTTTTATTTTTTTACTTTTTTTGCTTTTTTTTTTTAGATGGGATGACAATTACACATGGCGCCTGTTTGTCAGGTTTTCACCATGGTAATGGATAGGAGGGACTCAAGTGGCTAGTTCAATGGATGTTGGTAGTCCCATTAGAGATGGATGTCCTCGCATGGACCATGTCATTATGCTCATAGATGTTGATAAGGGATTGCATGGATGGGAGATGGATTAGGTAGATAGTGGATTAGGATGTGGATTATTGAAGGCTCATGCAAGGATGGATGGATGGAAGGATAGTAGATTATGATGTGCTTATGGAAAAGGATGAAAAATTTATGTAAAAGCATGGACCATAGGGATAGCATGGGAGAGATATGTAGGATAATGGATGGAAGATGGGGAGATGTAGTTGTGTGGAGGTGCTGCGGAGTGGAAGGGAACCATGACCAACGGTTGCACACACCGTGATAAACATTGAAGCTTTTGATTGGATGGTGGTGTAGGAAGCAATGGAGATGTTTGCTTAGGGGATGGTCGATGAAGTGATTTAGGAACCCACATAAATTTAGTATTTTTAGTGCTTTTGTTTTGCTTGTGGGATTTTTGAAGGGAATGGAAGTTTTGGATGGAAATAAGCTTTTGGATGGAGGTAGGTGATTGGGATTCTTGAGATGTGGAGAAGGATGCCTCATTTGACTTGCTAGCTATTTGCTTAGGAACCCAAACCATTTTGCTTTTGGGCTTTGCTTTTGGAGGTAAGGGTTTGGATGGTTGCTTAGATGTGGATGAGGATGCCTCATTCGCTTTGCTAGCTGTTTGCTTAGGAACCCAAACCATTTTGCTTTTGGGCTTCGCTTTTGGAGGTATGGGCTTGGATAGCTTTTTGGATTGCTTTGATTTGGTTCTTTGCATTGATTTTTCATGTTTGTGCCCTAAGGCATGATAGTTCTTTGGATTTTTGGTAGGACTTTTAGCTTTATAGGTAGAGGCATCAAAATTTTTGCTTTTGAATCCCATGGCATGGGTGGAGTGGATGAAATGATTGGAAGCTTTATGCTTAGGTGATGTGTGCTTTTGTTGGCCATGATTAGGGATGTAAGGATACTTATGAATGATATGTATGTTAGGTGTTGGAAGTAATGGTGGCAAGGTAGATGGAGGGATATTTGGAGTTGGTAAAAGTGGAGGCAAGGTGGATAGCGGAAGGTGTATGGTCACATGCTTTTGACATTTATAGGATGATGGAGATGGAATGGCTACATATGTTTTGGGTATATGATGGGGGGTGTGATGGAAAGTGGTAGGTTTAGGATGCATGAAAGGATTACCAACATCTTGGCCTTGTTTACCTTGGGGTGTGTATCCAAGGCCATATGAGCATGGAGGGATTTTGACATGGTTTGGCTCTAAAATACCTTGTTCATAAAGGCCTAGACCTTTTCCTTGGTAGTTCATGTTTTGGAGTATGCGATGGACAATGGGACTAGGTGTGCTATGAACATTAGACTTGAGCTCATTATTGGATGAAGAAGGTGAAATGGATAAAGGTCGTTGTTGTCCTAAGGAAGAACATTCATGGACAAAGGTGGTAAAACCAATAGGACATGATGGTGGACTTGAAGTGGAATCGATGGTCAATGTGAAAGGAGGATCATTAGGATCTTGCTTATGTTCATGTTGATCCAAGTTATTGGTATGATCTTTTATGCTTACTTGGGGGACAAGTGTCTCATCATGACAAGTTGATGTTTGCTCATTATGGATAGGGCTAGATGGTAGATGACTAGGAGCAATGTGGATATCTTGGTCATGGATAGATATAGGATTATGGATAGGATCAAGGTGCTCATGGATAGCTTCTTCATAGGTATCATCTTGATCATAAAGAAGGTAAATGTTATGGATGGGTTGCATGGAAGTGTTTTGATCTTGAGTTGGACTAGGGCTTAATGTTTCCACATGTTTAAGATTATGCTCTTGACATACCTCTTGACTTTGGATGGAAGTGGAAGGTTCTTGAGTGGACTTGATAGGCTCTTGATAGTTATCAACATGAAGGCATGATGGCTCTTGACTTAGGCTTGTGGTTGGAGACTCTTGAATAGACTTGTTGGCTTGTAGGTCACATGATGGGCTTAAAGGGCTAGGTATGTTAATGGAAGCCTCTTGAAGAGGCTCAAGGATATGTGAACCACATGATGAGATTATAGGATTGGACATGACCTTTGGAAGTTCATTGGTAGGCTCATGAATTAGTGTTTGACATGGAGGTAGTTTATTCCTAGCTAGTAGCCAATGGATCACATCCTTTGCAAGTGTATGGGTGGATGGAAAATATAATGGATGTATGATAATGGTAGTTGGTGTTGGATTAGGATTAGGACTAGGATTAGGTTGAGACCTGATTGGATTGGATGGATTAGGATTTGGACTAGATGGGGGTGATGATGTGGCACGATTTCCCATTATAGGTGGGTACACCTTGTAAACAATTGAGACAAATATTGGACATTGATTTGTATTATGGCCTTTGGTCCTATGGTATGCACAATAATCATGTTCATCATATGGACTTTCTTCACATGGTTTGACTTTAGGAAGTTCAATGAGTTTTTCTTCAAGCATCCTTTGTAAAACTCTCTCAGCCGCATCCTTTGGTGAACGATTAGAATGATATGGTGAGGAAGGTAATGAGGGGCTTGGTGGTTTGGAAGGTAAAGGGATCAATGGACTATGATTGGGATCACATGGTGGTGTTGGGATAGGATTAGTTGGCTCATGTGTTGGCGAGTGATTAGATGATGAAGGCCACTCATAAGATGCATTTGCTAGATTGGTATCTCCCTTGTCAAAGGTAATTAAGTCTTGCATAGGATAACTTGAGCTTGTTTGATTTATGTACAAGGGATTACTTAGACTTGGATGTGCTTCTTGTTGCAAAGGTGGACTTAGGGCTATCAATGGTGCTTGGTGGTCTTGTTGAAAAGGTGTACTTGGACCTGATTGATTTATGTACAAAGGGCTATTTGGACTTGCATGTTGTTCTTGTGATATCACTTGATTGTCTTGTGGATGGGCTTGGTAGTGCATTGGAATGGTGGTATGAGGGATTGGATAAGCTTGAGGTGGAGGTTGATAGGTTGATGTGGCATTGACTTGGTGGATAGGTGGATTAAGTTGATAGGAAGTGGATGGATATGACATGTGGCTATAAGGTGGATTAGGTTGATAGGAAGTGGCTAAGGATTGTTGTACTTGTCGAGATTGACTAGTGGCTAAAAGGTGTTGGACTTGGGCTATGGAGTGTTGTAGTTGAGGTGATTGGCTTGCATGGGGTTGAGCTTTTTGGATGAAGAA
The DNA here is from genome assembly GCA_027924645.1 of Cunninghamia lanceolata. NCBI lineage: Eukaryota > Viridiplantae > Streptophyta > Pinopsida > Cupressales > Cupressaceae > Cunninghamia > Cunninghamia lanceolata. Next base: position 16,282,435 of record BSBN01000130.1, on the reverse strand, counting down.
TTGTAATATTTCAATGGCGTCTTGGTTTAGGGGTTGTAATCCTTGATAAAGATTTTGGAGGAATCTTTGGAATTTGATTTCTAGGTCCTCTAGTGTAGACATGTTGTCACCACGTGTTTGTCTTAAGTCCTTTTAGCAAGTGCTTGCTTAGGGATTTAGATGATGATGTGGAATGTTTAGATGATGTGTTTAGATTGATTTGTTTATGTGTTTGGGTGTTTAGAGCTTGATATGACAATATTCAAACAAATGATTATGCATATACACACATGAATCACTCACGCAAGACACATAAGCAAGTTGTTGACTTTGAAAATGAAATGTGATGATTATGCAAGCACACATGGAAGACACATCAACAAGCCTAATTTGTAGTCAAGTGGGTATAGCCAATTAGGTCTTAGGCTATCTATTGCACAAGGTTGACTATGGAATTGAAAGTGAAATCCTGCCACACAGCCAGGAGAAAGGGGTAACCCACCCTTCACCTTCACTTCCCAAAGGTATAAAGTTCTTTGGGGCTTAGCCAAGAGTGACAAGATTCCAACTCCCAATGAGGGTGTCTTTCGATTCAGCCTCGATTGAGGTCGTCCCTTGGAGTGGTGTGTCTCCAAGCAGGCCTCCTAAGAAGGGTATGACAAAAGCAAACCAAGTGAGCTGCCACTTGATTCACACTCGCAGTTGTTAATTTCCCCTTAGAAACTTGAAATGTGTAACAAACAGTTCAAGCACTTGTTCTTTTTAGACCCAAATCTAAATGTGATGGAAGACAATGGTTTGTTTTAGCCCAATTTTTTGATGTGAATTTGCAAACAATTGTTTATTTTAAAGCCCAAATTTAAGTGTGATGACAAACAAGTTGTTTGTTTTATGCCCAAAATCTAAATGTGTGATCAAATAATGATTAGAGATGAGAGATTAGAATAAGTGCACCTCATAAAAATTACTTTCCAAGTTGCTATTATGATTGATCCAAATGTTGCTCCAGCTCCTTTGATTCACTTACAAGTCACTGCAAAAAATAAAATGTGATTTGGTTTGCTAGATTGGAAGATATGATTTTTTTTCTAAAAGTCACGCGTCAAAAATTTCTGAAAAATTAGAATCGCAGGGTCAACTTTAAATCGCCATAACTCTTTGAATACTGAACCAAATCTTTAATGTAACCACTTTTCGGAAAGCTCTCGAAGTCCTCTTTCCAACGAATCTAAGATCTCCTTTTTACAGGACCTGTGTAAAACAAAAAACCCTCTGCAACAGATCTGGTCATAAATTAAAAAAATCAGCAAAAAGTTGCGCGTCAAAAATTTCTGAAAAATTAGAATCGCAGGGTCAACTTCAAATCGTCATAACTCTTTGAATACTGAGCCAAATCTTTAATGTAACCACTTTTCGGAAAGCTCTCGAAGTCCTCTTTCCAACGAATCTAAGATCTCTTTTTTCCAGGACCTGTGTAAAACAAAAAACCCTCTGCAACAGATCTGGTCATAAATTAAAAAAATCAGCAAAAAGTTGCGCGTCGAAAATTTCTGAAAAATTAGAATCGTAGGGTCAACTTTAAATCGTCATAACTCTTTGAATACTGAGTCAAATCTTTAATGTAACCACTTTTCGGAAAGCTCTCGAAGTCCTCTTTCCAATGAATCTAAGATCTCCTTTTTGCAGGACCTGTGTAAAACAGAAAACCCTCTGCAACAGATCTGGTCATAAATTAAAAAAAATTAGCAAAAAGTCACGCGTCGAAAATTTCTGAAAAATTAGAATCGTAGGGTCAACTTCAAATCGTCATAACTCTTTGAATACTGAGCCAAATCTTTAATGTAACCACTTTTCGGAAAGCTCTCGAAGTCCTCTTTCCAATGAATCTAAGATCTCCTTTTTACAGGACCTGTGTAAAACAAAAAACCCTCTGCAACAGATCTGGTCATAAATTAAAAAAAATCAGCAATATAAGATATCTTCAACCTACAAATCAAAGTGCATAAACCTGCAAAAATGAATGATTGACGCTCCAAGAAATCTGATCTTCACAAAACAACTCAAACAAGAGGGTTAATCAGGGACGTGAGTCCCACCGGGCGTGCCAAAATGTATATCGAAAAATTTAGATTTATAAATGGAAATGATCAAACAATTGAAATGCATAACCTAAACCCAAATAATTCAATACCTCGAAGATGCAAGATGAGCTTGATTGATCAATTTGTTGTGTTGGTTGCTCGATTCTGCAGCATAACATTAAGATGAAGATGCTAGAATGAATGATAGATGAAGGATGCAAAGGCTCTAATGATATTTCAACAAAATAAGGGTACTTGAAGCTCAATGCCTGCTAATGATTATTTGGCAGAATAATGTTACTTGAAGCTCAATGCATGCTAATGGCTTGTGAGGGGTTTGATTTATAGGAAAGGCTTGGTTCCAATGGATGGCTAGGATCAATTAGGGCTTTAGATGAAATGGATGGATAGGATTAAGTTAGGTTTCCTTGCACATCAAGAAATTGTAGTCATGTGACATGTGGCAAGGGAAGATAAGGCTTAGGTGTGCTTGTGTAGATAAATACTAAAATTAGGTCCCATTAGTTGTGCATGTGAAGGATATGAATGAAAGTTGTCTTACAACACATGATTGACTGGACAAGTGTTGGAATATGATAAAAGATGAGTGTTTAATTCAAATAAAATATTTGAATTAGTTGGGAAATGAGTTGGATATTAATTAAATAAATAAAATTTATTTAATTAATTGGCTAAGTAGGATGAGGATGAGATTTTAATTAAATAAATAAAATTTATTTAATTAATTAGCTTAATGGATAATGATTTAACATGGTGTTGCTAGACATGGACAAATTTGGGACAAATTTGGGTGTCTACAGTTAGAATGTGGATCTTAGAATTGTTACACTGTCATAGAGAAATAATGTCAAACTGGAAGCCGATATTGGGAAGGTTGTAGAATCTAAACTATTGAACTTCAATGGCTATAATCATGGATTTAGGTAGTCATGACATGTCTCTTAGTTTCCTCAGAACCGCAAGACAAAATATGCATTTGTGGAGGAATGCAAACCCTTTTACTGTGCGCTGTACACATTCTTTATCTTACCTCTATTCTTTCAGACTTAGACATTTTCTCCAAATGACTTCCAAAGGAAATCATGACTTGAGACTGGAATATATCATCATTAAATAGCCATGAGTCATCATACCTAAACGATATTTGTCAGTCTTCATCTGTGGAGGCATACTGATTCACTTTATGTCCCTTACTCTAAACACTATCCATACTTAGTCATTTTGGCCTTCCAGACTTGAATACTTTTTGCCTTGATGCCAATGAAAGTTGGTATTCCCAAATGTTGTTTTCTTGTCATGTTGATGTACCCTCTTTGCCTTGTTTCCATGAATGACAACATTCTAGTCTTCTTCATAGCAGTGTCTCTTGCCAACAGTCCCCATGATTCCATTATACATTAAAAAATGTTTATCCTGACATAAAATTACTTGAAACCAATGCAAAATTGGAATTTGGGCCCTTTCATTTACCTTACTCTAGACCTAAAAAGGACCGATGAACTTGGGTAGTACCACCCATGTCCCTCCTTTTAGGTCTAGCCTAATCTAAATGCATGTCAACCTGGGACCTTTCAAAAGGTTTCTCCTTGTTGGCTCTTTTAATTTAATTTCACAATTATGAGTGTGAAAGTATATATAAGTGTGTTTTTGGATTCATTTGTAACTAGGTTGATAATGATGGAAAAAGCATAACTTAAGATCTTGAAGTAAAATAAATAAGAGCATTCATTTTGATGAACTAGAGCATATTTGTGTATTGTTATTGTGTTGTTGCGGATATAGAGCTATCATCTATCTTCCTTTAGAATTGAAGAATCTTCATAATTCTAAGGGGTCATCACATAGGTGATATCTATAGACACCTGAAATTGACATTCTCTGCAAACCAATTTTCCATATCTCTACACCACCAATTATCCCTCCTATTAATTAAATAAATTTATTTTATTCATCTAATTTATCACTATACCTTACAACACTATCCTTCATTAATTAAATAAGTATTCTCAATATTTATTAAGTTAATTTATCCATCTCCCTAATCCTTATTAATTAGATAAATGATGTTTTAGCTAGTTAATCTACCCTACTAATCAGCCTAAACCTAGTCTAACTGATTAAATAACAATTATTTAATTATCCACCCTAGCCTACCTATCCCCTAGACCTAAATTAATTAATCTAAACACTTAACTAAACCTTTCTTAACCCCTTCTCCCACACACTTTGAATAACAATCATTTTTTCATTTAAAGGGTCACATCTTCCTCTTACACATGTAAGTGTACATGTGTCTTTGACCTTCCCACTTGTCTTATTCTTCCATGAAGGGAACTATTCTCCATGTGTGAATTAAAAATTCACATCTAACCTATCATATCCAAGTCTTCCCCCAAAATAAATTTTTAGTTCATTTTAATTCTCATCCTATCATCACTATGCCATTTTCACAATTTCTTCATCCTATCATCACTATGCCAAGATTTCTATCTTCTCACCTCATCTTAACCTGATAATGCCAAAATCATTCCTCATCCTATAGTCATATTATCTCATCTTGATCTTCATCCAATCATTCCTCAAATCCTCATCATCATATTGTGTTAAAAGCTAGAGCAATCCACATTTATACATTCATCTACTTGGTTAAATCTAGGAGAGCTCTTAGGTGCACTCTCCTACACCTTACCAAGGAGAAGGAAAATATTGAGGTATAAACATTGTGTTTTTGCATTTTGTTTGTGTTTTCTAACCTTTAGATTTTCCTCTCTCAATATCATTATTTGTTTATCATCATTTGAGTCATCGTATTATCAATATTTTGCTCCTCTACTGCCATGAGGGAACACACTCTTTATCAATCAACAGTTAGGAAGCTTGAATGGTATCCCGAGATTTGACTGAGGCAAGTCCCTAAACACCATAACCACCAAACCCCTTCTTATCTTCTTGTGTGCATGTTACATGAGCAAGATCTTGAAAATACAGGACTATGGGAAGATTAAGTGCAAAACAAGGTTTCAGGATTAAAAGACAACTATGAAATATTCCCTCACCAAGGACTTGGGCAGTACCACCCATGTCATCCTGCCTTTTCTAGGCTTGGATATGGCATCAGGACAACATTGATAGCAACTTTCTAGTTTGCACCTTCGATTGATTCCTTTAGTTGGACCTTAGTGGTTTCAGAGGACCTCGTCAATTTTAGAGGACCATGGTGGTACCACCTAGGTCCATTGACACCTCTACTTTTAGGATAAAGGTTCTATCATTCCCTTGATTATCCTTGTGCAATTGGTTTTAGGGTTTTCATCGTATTTTCTCTGTTATAAGAAGATCGTTGAAAAACTAGGGTTTTCAGGCATTGTGAACCTAGGGTTTGAGGAAAAGACTAAATTAAATTTGATCCATCTATAGCATGTATGAGCACAAGGTTAGTCACTGAGTCCACCTTCATTTGGTAGTGATTTGGGTCAGCCTTGTCCTTTAATGTTATAGGGAAAAGAGCTTGATCTACTTTGTGTGCTAGTTGTTGTCATTCTCCTTTTTCATACTAAACAAGGATATCCAAAGTAGTAACCATTGTTAGGCTTTTGAGAAAATAAACAACAAACCCAACATTAGAAAATTTTCACAATTAATCAAAATTTTGATTACCTATTTCAACAAGATGTGTGAATATAAATTACCAATTGAAAGAGCTAAAAATTTAAATTTATAACTTAAATTGGAGAGGTCATAATGATGCTTGAACAAAATATTGTAATTTCCATAAGTAATAAATGTGTTACAAAATATAAGAGATAGCCATATAGTTGTATTCATAAACATAATTAAATTGAAGCAATAATATCATATAAATCTTCTTTCTGGAGATAATTTGATCTACATTGACTAGACAAGAAATTAACTAAAAAAAATTAAATATTATAAACTAGATCATAATTCCAAAAAGCATTGATTGTTCGAACAAATACCCTTCAACATTTGTTTTGGATTTTAAAATCTTTGGAATCTTTTTAGTAGAAATTTAATAAAACAAAGATCCTTAAGCATTCAATTAGACATTCTAATAACCAATATTGTGCCTTTGAATATAATAAAAAATGAATTACAATACAATAAAAAGAAACAAGTTGGGTTATTGCATTAGTGAGGTTTAAGGACCTCACATTCCATTTACAACCACACATAGGAGTGAAATGAATAAATGCCTTCTCAAACAATTAATAAGATTTAAATAGTTGCCAAAACAATACACGAAAGAGTAGAAAAAAGGTGCTATGTCTAGTAGAAGACCATGTGAACCCCAAAAGATAGGGTGCACCAATATTAGACCCCTAAACCCTAAACTCCAAAATAAACACCCAAGTATACAAAACACAATAGAGAATAAATTAATAAAAAAAGATTCTAGTGGGTCATTGTCTTAGTGAGGTATGATGACCTCACCTTCCATTTATATCTAGATGGAGGAGTGAAATGAATAAATTCCTTCTCAAACACTAAACAACAAATAAGAAATGGGCTAAACAAAACATGACAGAGAAGAAAGGATCAAAAAGAAAAAATAAACTAGGTGGGTCATTGCCTAGCTGAGGTATGATGACCTCAACTACTATTTATAGCTAGAGGAAGGAGTGAGTTGAAGAAATTCCTTGTCATATAATAAACAATGGCTCAAAAAATACACGAAAAAAGATAAAAGGAGGGACAAAAAACAAAAAAATGACATGGATCTTTTTCTTAGTATGGTATGATGACTTTAACTTTCATTTACAATGAGATTGAGGAGTGCAATGAAGAAATGCCTTGTCAAATAATAAAAATGGCCCAAAAAATACACAACAAAGAAAAAATGAGCAAAAACATTAGGTGGGAAATTTGCCTTTGTCAAGTATGACGACCTCACCTTCCATTTACAACTAGATGGAGGGTGGAAATTGATAAATAGTTTCTCAAATAGTAAAAAATAAATATACAGTAGCCTAGAGAATACATAAGAGACAATCAAAACTTTTCAAAAAATAATTGACCTTCACTACGTTATTGAGGTATGAAAACCTCACCTTCCATTAAAATCTATGAAGATAACCAACAAATAGAATTTCAATATGACTAACAAATAAACTTCCACCTCCTCTCATCATTTCCTTCACATAGGTGCCAAGAACCTCTTGACCAAACGCCTTCCAAACATGGCTGAATAAGAGCTAAAGTGAACAAATTTTGGTGTAAAATGATGTGTTTTTCAAAATAAAAGGGTTGGTAGTGAGGTGGTGTTGAACATTTAAAACTACTTACTATTACATTGAAGGTCACATCACTTCATATCTAGGTTCCATCCCATACGGGCATCCACAAAAGCATAATGAGTAAATGTGAAGGCATGGGAGTAGAAGTGTGGAGTGGTGATAGAAAAATGTTTCTTTATTTGATTAACACATGTTTTATTAAATTCTATGAACACAAAATTGTGAACACATCCTCTGATCATCATGATCAACAACCAGGGGTCCTCACGCTCCACCTTTACTCAACTACAATATCCAGGGGATATAAAGTGGTGTCTAGTTGTCCTCATCCTCCATGTGTACACTGACTCAAACACCCCTAAAAAGGATATTTTTGAATTGTCCACCTTACTACATGTGTGGCTAACAAAAAAATATTGCTTCCATGTCTTGTAGAAGCCCATGTGGATGTCGAAAGTTAGGGTACACCACTATGGAGTTCTCTTCCCTAAATTGACACCACATGGATGGGTAAGTGTTTATTTAATTATTTTAACATCATTGTACTTCTATAGAGTGACATCATCATGATTCCCTCTACTCACATCACATCATTGTAGTTCACGAGTACCAACTACCACATTTTATACGCTGATCTTGAATTTCAATATCCTAGAATTTAATTTGGTGAGATATCCTTCAACATCTAAACAAGAATTTTAGTTATTTGAGTATCTTTGAGGAATTTTTAAATTTATTAGATATTTCCTAAAATTTTAAGTGTTAAACATAATAGGAAAATTGTTATGAATTGTCAAGAGCTGATCACTCATAAACCACTCACATAGTTGAAACAATCATTTTAAGATTAAAAAACCTTCAATAATATTTAAGAGAGAGGATTAACCTTTTATCTCTTATGTTCTTAATTTAGGTAACTTGAATTTTTAGAAAAAAATAGCACTCCTTTTTTTGTGATTTTAGAGTTTAGAGATATTGTTTGGTGTTCTAGGCATGAATGATGTAACCACATCAACTATGTTTGTTGAGTTGTTAGAAAAAACACACACATTTAAAAAAAATAAAAATAGACCAAAACATATGCATCAAGGCAAATATTACCACACACCTTATGTGTCACCATTGCTTCTTTGATGTGACTTGTAAAAATAAGTATTTATATCCATTTTTAGGTACAAACGTAACAACTAATAGTTCCTAATTTACAAATAATGGACCTGAAATTCAAAAAATAGAGGGCTCTTTTTGTGGTGTAGTGGCTATTAGCATGGGGGTAGCTATTGGGTCCCCTTCCCTAATAAGAATTATTAATTAACCTTTAAAATAATATGGTGTGAAAAATAGAAGTATATAACCAACCCTTTTGCCATTTGTTTTACATCACGTTCTATGGGTGTCATGAGTACTTGGTCACAATGCACAATTTCAAAGGATTTGGCACCTCATTTGACCCAAATTGGTAGTTTGAATTTTTGAAACATGATTTGGAATCCATTCCCAAATAGATCTTGAACCTTACTTTGCTCCTTCACCTACCCAGTTCAAACTTACAATGTAAAATTAACCCCATCTTTTTAACTTCAAATTTAAAAATTGCATCCATGCAAGCCCCTTCTAACTAGTCATTGCATGTATCATTCCCTATGTTAAAGAATTTAAATTGTGTGTCCAATTCATGTATAAAAATATACCATCACTACTTCACTTGAAAAAGACTTTTCATCTAGCATCTACTAAATTTCCATCAATTTAGCAACATTCCATTATCTTAGTTATCACTATCCACTTACAAAGGGATCCATTTCTAAATTTGGTATCTTTCCAAATCATTCTTGTTGCCATAGTTTCGTGCTATCACTCCTAAACCCTTAGTTGCACATTAGGACCTTGCACTATCCTTGTTGCATTCCAAATTTTATGTACCCTATTCCAAAATTCTGATTTCACATCATCCTTTTTAGGGTCCAATGTCTATTATATTTATTATGTGATGGATTCCAATCTTTATCAAGTACTATTCACTCAAAAATAAAGATTTCTCTAAGGAGAACGTGAACCTCACTTAAGAAAAGTTGTCAATGGAATTTACATACACATGAACAATTCTTACTTATAGGTCTAAATATTAGAAGGTGATGCAAACTAATTCTTAGGCAACAAAATGTCAAAGAACAATTTTGTGTGCAAAAGGTCAATTTTATAACATGAAATTGACTAAAAAATGAGAACAACCAAGTTTAAATTTTATCATTGTGTTTCCAATGTAGCCAAGAACAAGTAATTCTAAGTTATGGTTCATAAGTTATATTAATTCTAAGAAAAAGAATAAAACTATCCATTGATTACTAAAATTGGTAAGTATATTTATTTTCATTAATTTATAGTTTTCTAGATTTTTTTCACATGATCTATCACAACTATAAATTAGAATAATTGAGTTGTATTTGTTGTCATTAGTCATAAAACTAAATTTATAGTAAACAATGTATTCTATTTTTTTCATTTTGGCGAACTTGATATTTGAACCCCTTTTGGTCTATCCTAGGGTCTTGACCTATTTTATTTTATCTAATTGTTTAGATCTAATATTCATGAAATTATTATATCATTATTTCACATTTGATTAGCATTTAGATTCACCATCCCTTGTGATTAATTGTTCTATTTGAATAGATTTTGGATATCATTCATTGTTCTATTTGAAGCCTAACCTCCCAACATTCCATTGTTAGATCTTTAACAATGATGAGAACTTTTCCTCTTTATAAGTTAAGTTCACTTCTTATGGAACTATGCTTTATTATAATGATCCAAACTCTTTCATGGATTAATATATAATTACCCAAGTCTTTTTTTAGTGCTATAATCATTTGATACTCCTAGAGGTGATGTTGTATGTGACACGATTCAACTTCCTTTTAACTATTCATGATGTTGTTGAGAATTATGATCTTATTCTTTCTATGTATGTCATGATAGTCCTACTTTTATACTAATTGTATCATTCTTCTATTTCCTAGTGATTTGTTAGATGATGTGGTTAAAGTACAATATTGTGTCCCTCTTTTCAACATTATCAAGCATTTATAACATTCAATCAATTATATTCAACATTCTATTAATAATTTAAGGACAATATTGAGAATTATGATCTTATTCTTTCTATGTATGTCATGATAGTCCTACTTTTATACTAACTGTATCATTCTTCTATTTCCTAGTGATTTGTTAGATGATGTGGTAAAAGTACAATATTGTGTCCCTCTTTTCAACATTATCAAGCATTTATAACATTCAATCAGTTATATTCAACATTCTATTAATAATTTAAGGACAATATAAACTAATGATTTGTGGCATTTTCTCTATAGATTTATGTTATATTTTTAGAGTTTTAAAAGAAAATTCTATCACCTTTTTGGTAAGTTTTCAATAATCTTTTATTGTATTTCCATTATTTATAGTGAGTGGAATTTTACTATAATGCATATAATATTTCCATGATTTCCTATAATTAGATCCTAAACTCTAATATCTAGTGCATGGATATTTTTGGTAATTTTTAATTAATTTTTATTTAAATTATTCATTTTTAATAACTACATAGTAACTACATTTGTATTCATTAGTCCTTGGTGAAATGGACCCTCCCTTGTAATGGGTACTAGAAGTTAAATTTTTATGGAGCCTTTCATGGTAATCTAGGGTCTCTAGAATTAGGTGTGTTTCAAGGGATCAGATTGGAAAAATCGTCATGGCTTCTTCATCAAAATTGTAAATCAAGATTAATTATGGAGTAGAATCACAAGATTTGGTTATGGGCCATAGTGTTAGCAAATAATTCTGCATTTTCAAGATCTACATTAAGGGAGACTCATTAACATTGATTAGCATGATTCGTTCATGACAAGTTGGGAATTAGAAACTAAGAAACAATATTCTTCAAGTTTGGGACATTTTAAAACCTTTCTTAGAATATGGATGTCAACATTGTTTTCAAGGGTAATGCATTAGTAGATAGATTACTTAATCTTGCTATTGATGGATCTTCTATTTCTAGAATAGATTTAAATCTTAGGTATTATGTGGACATGGCCCTTGAGATTATATGTACACAAAATTATATAGGCCTACATGACAATTTGATAAAGATCTAGTATTTCAACTCATGATCCATGTGGCAAGAATAATATCTCCTCACAACTTCTCCACCTTTATGGAAGTTCCCTTGTTTATCTAGGATCCTCTTTGTCATGTTCACCATCCCCATAAATTGCATACTTTGCTTGCATGTCTTCTTTGTCTTCTAAAATTGAGGTTTTCTGCCTCAAGATAGAGGGGAACCTAAGTGATACTTCAGTCACCTGTAGTTTTAAAAATTGAAACCTCCTACAATTTCACATTAGATTTGGCACCTATTATGGCTTGTATATTCACCTATGTTTACATTATGCAATTTCCACCACTTTCATGAGATGCAAGTCTTAATCCTTTGTCATCTAGATTTTGAATAGCCCAAATTACCAAGACTAGGGCACCTAATGTTAGAGTCCTAACAATTTGGCCCCGACAAGTTATATGTGAATGTTAGCCTTATGACTTAAGTGATGCACCTTGTCAGCCTCAACTCTATTGGGCCCTTGAAAAGTAATTGAGATTCATAGATAAAAAGGTCTCTCTCACTCATTTACACCTAATGGATAATTCCCTAGATGCTCTTTATGATGATTCTCTCTAACAATCTACCTCTTTCTCTCTACAAGATCTATATTTCTGTAGAATATTGCTATGTATACTAACCCTTGTTGCAGATCTTGGTGGAAGCTCCTTCCTCCTTCATTCTCTCCTTGTGGTGATTTGATAGTGCCATCATCCCATCAAGGGTTTCATGTTCATGTAACACCTTTCCTTCATGGTTGTTTAAATTTATTTTTTGTTATTCAGATTTACCTTTGCCCACCTAGGCCACATGTTCTTGATCTAATCCTTGTTGTTGTGGAAGTGGGAACACTTACGCAGGGGCTTGACTAAGGCAATATCCTATACAGCACAACCATTTTCCCCCTTTCATGTTTGCATATTACATATAGGGTTTTTGACACAAAATAGCCACAAAAAGATGAAAGGATTTGGGATATGGATCATTAGGCTAAAATTTAAGCTAAAACCCTATGACTAGGGTGCCCAACATCCGAGTCTGACACTTTTTCCCTTAATTTTAGGCTACATGCTCTGATAGCTTTACTCAACCCTGATTTGCTTCTAGTTTTTGCAGAAATGTTCTGGAGCACCTGTTACAAGTTGTTCATTTTGTCAATTAGGTCACTTAAAATCCTAGATATTTCTATTCTGAAATCAATCTCATCTATTAAAAATAAGGTAGACAAGCCCCAAACCACTTGGCTCTCCTTTAAGGACTTTAGTCAAGTACACAAGTCTTGGTCAGCTTGTATTCTAATGTTGGATAGGAAAGATTGGTCTAGTTAGTGTATAATTGATTAGATATCTTTTCCTCTGTAACATTTTGGTGAACCCAATGTATCCTACACTTGTACTTATTGATTTCATTCCATAGATCTATAGATGTGTTTAATTAGTTGATAATTCTATTTACACATTTATGTTGCATATCTTCTTTTATCTTCTATAATTAATCTAGAAAACAAAACACTTATAGATCTTCATTGTTGTGGTTACCAAAATCCCACATTTTGGCAAATCCAACTCATCCTACATTTTGCAACTATCTATTTTTTCTATACCAAATCTAATTATTATTTGATTTAATTAAACATTTATATTTGCACATCTTCCATTTTTACTTCTCCATTGTTGTGGTTATCAAAAACCTCACCTTTTTTGTAAACCCTTCTAGTTTTGCACTTAGTGATCATGATTGCAAATCTTATTTCAGATCTTTGCTATGTTGATTAGTTGCTAAATCTGATTATAAATTACTATAGGATATCACGCTTGTCATATGTGTTTAATTTAGAAAGCAAGAACATTCATACATCTATATTTCTTTGAGATTTGAAAGAAAAAACATAAAGAAAACTCTCTAAATGCAAACATGTTCTCTTCATTTCATACATCATTATTCACTTTCACTAAAAGAGTTGTTCCATCCAAGGCATATTATCATGACTTAGTTCTTCCTATGTCACTATTTGATTGTGATACCTCTCCCAAAATCATCCCTACTTGTGAGGGTATTTTGGCGCAAGAGCATATATAATCATCAATATTTTGCCTCCTTGTCATTCCAAAGCCCTTCCTTTTGGACATCTGGCATTGATGGATGGAGAGGCTCACCTCACATTGGATGAACACATCACTTTATCTTCTCTTCATTTAGATTATCTCTCTTTTAGAAATGAGGCATTAGCATATGTTAAGCACATCACTTATACTTCTACCACATCTTCCATAGTCCATGGTGATATTCCTCCTTTAGTTGCATGTTCAAGTACCATAGATATCACTAAGGATGTGAAGACCTCTTTTGTTTCTCCTTTAGTTGTATATTCAAGTTCCTTGGATATCACTATGGATGTGAAAACCTCTTTTCTTACTCCTTTGATTGCATGTTCAAGTTCCTTAGGTATCACAAAGGACGTGAATACCTCTTCAATTCCTCCTTTTGGTGCATATTCAAGTTCCTTGGATATCAAAAAGGATGTGAACACCACTTCTCTCCCTCCTTTGGTTTCATTTTCAAGTTCTTTGGATATCACAAAGGATGTGAAGACTTATTCTCTCCCTCGCTTGGTTGCATGTTTAATTCCCTTGGATATCACAAAGGATGTGAAGATCCCTTGTCTTCCTCCTTTGGTTGCATGTTCAAGTCCCTTGGATATCACAAAAGATGTAAAGACCTCTTTTCTTCCTCCTTTGGTTGCATGTTCAAGCTCCTTGGGTATCAAAAAGGATGTGAAGACTTCTTTTCCTTCTCCTTTGGTTGCATGTTTAATTCCTTTAGATGTCATTCACAATTTAATCATAGACATGTTTCTCAACATCACTTTACCTACTCTTTATTCCAATGTTCTCCATTATAGAAATGAAACTTCTATGAAGGAAAACTCAGAGCTCACATTAGATTCCACACAAATACATGATTACAAGAACCAAATCAACACAATTTATCTTTTCAGTTCCCAAAAAGAATTAGTGAAACCTAAAATTATTGTGTATCTTCATCTTAATCCTATGATCTATGCTCAAGGTTTCATACACCCACCTTGACCTCCTAGTTACATTCTCAACTTTACAAACCAACTTACTCAAAACAACCAATTTGTTCAAAATGTGTCACAACAACCTAGTTACCACATGGTTTCTCACACGTACAACACTTGCAACAAGAAGAAAAGTAAACAAACACCTTCTCTTTCACTTTCTCAAATTTTTCTTCCACCACCACCTCATCTTTCTTAACACACTAACACAAAATATGATCTTATCGAGCTACTTCGTGCTACTCTAGCTAATATCTCACTCTGGGAATTAATACAAACATTGCCTACATACCACAAGATGCTCCGAGAGGCCCTACAAAAGGTGACCATTCTACCTTCTGATAGACTGAATGACTAAGCAAACCTATTATATTATATGCATGTGATGAGTTTGGATATCATCTTTCATCAATATGAGTTACCTCCTCTTGAATTTTAACAAGAACATGATGCTCTCATGATTTTTGTCATCACTAATAAAAATGGAATAAAGTGTACTCTAATCAATAATGGATCAGGTCTTAATGTTTGTAGCATAGACTTGTTACACAAAATTGGTGTAGATACATCTCTCATTAAAATTTATACTCTCTTTATTCATGGATTTGATAATGGTGGTAGATGATCATTAGGTTTAGTCACACTACGAGTTGAGGTTGGACTTGTGACCTTGCTTAATCGTATCCATGTCATTCTTGATTCTCTTTCATATAATCCTCTTCTTGGTAGACTGTGGATCCTTGCCATGGGGGTAGTCCTACTCTTCATCATAAATTGAAGTTCATTTATAATAACAAACTCTATATAGTTGAGGGTGATCTGAATCCAGATAGTTTCCTATAAGTACAAGTTGGATATCAAAATCGTATTTCAAAATCTCTCAACACTTTGATTCCTTCTTCAATAAAAGTTAATCCACTATTCTTTGCTGCTAACAACAATGATGATTAGAATAGTGCTTTTCCTTCAATTGCATTTTCAGTGATGTTTGTGGTTCATTAGATTTTACACCCTCCTTTATTGGAAAGTACAAAATTTCCTAATCTAAACCCAAGATCCTAAAGGTGGCTTTGGTTTACTTCACACACTCTATTCCTTCTTCTAAATACATCACTCAAACTTATTCTACTTCAAAAAATTCTCAAATACTTTCCTCACATTATATTCATGATGATGTGCCTTCTTCTTCTAATGCATGTCTTGGTGATGATTGGGGCTCTTTAGATTTTAGCCCACATGGGCCTATTGAATCTAAAATTGACCCTCTTCACCCTGACATGTCAACACTCAAAAAGGATCCATGTCCTTTCTAAACAACTAATCCCCCTCCTCATATCAATTCTTCTAATACTTCTTCAACATGTCATCATGCTTCTCATTTCAACAAAGCTCATAATGTCACCTCTCCTACTCTTACTCATTTGGAGACATGCTATGCGCCTTGATTCAAAATTATTTCTAAACATAGATACAATGAAAATGGTTTAGGATGTATGGAACAAGGAGTTAAGGTTCTTGTGAAACCAACATGTTACTTTTCTAAGGTAGGTTTATGTTTCTAACCTTCTCCTATAGCTACATTCCATCCACTATTATCTAATGTCTCTATGGATCCTTATTTCAAAAATCAAACATCTCTCCACAATAAAAAGGATTTCTTCCTACTCCACCTAGTCCTTCTCTTCTATCTCAACAAGAGTGTATCTTTCCAAGTCTAATCAAGGACTTCTTGATCATTCTTCCTCTTCCAAAATACAAAAAGTTTCCAGTAAACAATCAATCAACTCTTCCTTTCTATACATACCATCTAGTGCTTGGACATTCCACTAGTGAATGCCAAGCCTTGTATGACAAAATTCAACACCTTCATGACACATGTGCTTGCACTTCCCTTTCTGTTGTAGCATATCTTCTTTCTTTAAATAAAATTCTTCTCTCTACATCATCATGATTGAGAGCCACCTCTATCTAGCTCACTTGGATCTTCAGACTTCTTTCACACTTAACATTAGTCACCTCAATTGTGATTCTACACTTCTCCCTTCCTTGTAGTAAGGAGTCATTTTCATCCATTGATGGTAAACCTACTATAACTTTTATGCTTCAACTCTACCCTTGGAGGTCCCTACTCATTCTCTTTGTAATGTAGAATTCATTAATCACTTCATTATGGAGATGGTAATTGTAGCTTTTCTCTTATTAGCTCTTTGTTATGAATAATGATGCTATCTTGTTTCTTTCTTTCTAATGTAACATGAGAACTCTTTTTCATGGTTGTTCTCAGCCATACTTTGGGGGGTAAAAGGACAACCTATTAAAGGGGTAGGCATTCTTTTTAAGGATCTCCCCTCTTCTTACACTTTCCCCTCTACTTTACCTTAAAACATTCACATACTATACAAGAAAATATTTTAATGGGGGCATATATATTCCCTATTCACTTGTGTATCTATACATGGACGCTTATTCATTCCTCTTGAGTTTATCCTATTGATGTACCCCCCTGCAACAATGTTTCTCATAGCACCCCTTGAGGCATAGTTATCAATATGCTCTTGAGGCATTATTTATTTTTATGCTTCTTGAGGTGCTATGCTACTTGAGGTGTTGTTTATTTTTGTGCTCCTTGAGGCACTATGCTCCCTGAGGCATTACTTATCTTTATGATTCTTAAGGTAATGGTAATATATAGTCACCTACAATAAGATAACTTATTATCATGTGATCTGTATAGTCTATGAGCCACCTAGCATAACACAATTTGCTAGCTTGTGTGCTTTATACGACCTTAACTCATGGTCACCTAGCATAATTCAACTTGCTAGCCCATGATCCATGAAATTATCTTAATTTGTATGACCCTTAATGAAATATCAAGCTAGTGCCAGATTTGTGTACTCCTCTTTGATCGATTGCTCCTTGTCTATTAGTTTGTCTTCTCTCCTTATAGAAATTGATCGGCTCATTCTACTATCCCTTTTTAAAAATTCCTCAATTTTTGGTTTTCTTTTGGGGATGATACAAAATATTGTGACATCCTTTTAGACTAGGTTTCTTTACTTTGTTGACTCAAAGTTTCATTTTCATTTTCTTATATGTGTGCTTTTATGTATGTTACTTGTATACATTATGTTTACTTCATGTTTTCTTTGTGTATTTTATGTTTGTTTCATGCATTCCATGTTTTCCATGTGTTTGCTTTGTGTTTTCCATGTGTATGCTTTGTGTCTTCCATGTGTATGCTTTGTATCTTCCACGAATACCTTGTGTATGCTTTATGTGTTTGATGTACAATTTATGCTATGTGCTTTGTGTATGTATAACCTCTTTATCTAGGTGTTGTAGATTTATATAATCCTAAGCTTAGGGGCTAACACAAATCTCAACTTAGTGACATTCTATGGCTTCAACATCCTGGCAAAGAGATTTTGTCTTCTCCATACTTTAGTGAGCATAATAGTGTAAGTTCATACCCTAACTAAAGTGGAGGATAAATGTAGTGTTAAAATTGATACCTCCTACAAATTCACACTAGATTTGGAACTCATTATGGCTTGTATATTCACCTCTGGCTGCATTATGTAATTTCCACCAATTTCATGAGATGTATGGCTTAATCCTCTGTCATCTAGCATTTAGATAGCCTAAATTACCAGGACTAGGGCGCCAAACACTAGAGTCTTGGAAATTTGGTCCGAACAAGTTATATGCAAATGTCAGCTTTATGACTTAAGTGATGCACCTTGTCGGCCTCAACTCTATTAGGCCCTTAGAAAGTAATTGAGATGCATATATAAACAAGTTTCTCTCACTCTTATATACCTAATGGACAATTCACTAGATGCTCTTTATGACAATTCTCTCTAACAAGATACCTCTTTCTCTCTACAAGATCTATATTTCTATAGATTATTGTTGTGTATACTAACCCTTGCTTCAAATCTTTGTGGAAGCTCCTTCCTCCTTAATTCTCTCCTTGCGGTGATTTGTTAGTGACATCATCCCATCAAGGGTTTTATGTTCATGATAACATCTTTCCTTCATGCTTTTTTACATTTATCTTTGATTAGTACATATGCCTCTACCCACCTAGGTAACGTGCTCTTGATCTAATCTTTGTTGTTTTGGAAGTGGAAATACTTACACGGGGGCTTGACTAAGGCAAGCTCCTATACAACACAACTATTTTCCCTCTTTCATGTGTCCAGATTGCATTTGGGGTTTCTAACATGAAATAGCGACAAAAAGTCTGAAAGATCTAGAATATCAATTATTGGGCCAAAATTAGGCTAAAACCCTAGGACTAGGGTGCCCATCATCTGAGTCTAGCAATTTTTACCCTAATTTTGGCCTACAAACTTTGACAGCTCTGCTTAACCACAATCTACTTCTGATTTCTACACAAAAGTTCTGTAACACTTGTAAGTAGTTTGTTTTGTCAATTAGGTCACTTAAAACCCTAGATCTTGCTATGATAAAATTAATCTAATCTATTACAACAAAAAGAAGACAAGACCTAGACCACTTGGCTCCCCCTTGAGGACTATAGCCAAGTACACAAGTCTTGGTCAGCTTGTAGTCTAATTTTGGATAGGAAAGCTTGGTCTAGTTAGTGTATATTTGATTATATCTCTTTTCCTATGTAACATCACTTACAAAACCTAGGTAAAGTTGTAGGGTCACCAAGGCAAATTGCCCTAGTAAAATGGGTGACCCACCTTTTTAAAAAATACAACCCTATCATGTATGGTTGGCATGTGAAACTTTTAGTTATGGTTGTTTTTCCTCTAATTTGGCTCATGATTTTGAGTTTGTTTAAGTCTCGATGAAATGTATCACTCCATCTCATTACGTTTCTTCTTTGCTTGACTCTTTTTCATATTCATTTCATTGAGTATTCTTTCCCACATAAACATCCTCATGCCTCATTCATCTAGGTGGCTTTATTTTCTTTTGGTTACCACTACATAGATTTTTAGAGAAGCTCTATATCTTTTTCCTTTCTCTTTACTCTACCATTAAGTAAATCATCCACACCAAATCTTCCAAGTAATCTATAATATTCCCATAGATTTTAGTTTCCCTTGTTTTCTTGCTTACATCGAGAGAATTATTCAAGAGCTAGAGGGGAGAAGACACAAAAGAAGTAGAACACATAATGATATAAGCTAGAGAAGCTCCATACAAGCTCTACAAAAATATAGGTTCATTTGTTTTATTTGTAGTGGTTAGACATAATTCATTTTCATAAGGATAACGCAGAAATAGTAATTAAATCATCTCTAGAATCTATGATACACAATTTTTGCTTCTTAGTATTACATTATATTTAGAGTCTAGATTTAGTTAATTTTTTAGATTAGATAAGGGTTAGCTATAATTTATTTATTTCAAAGCATTCTTCTAAATATAGATATGTACATAATAATATTATAACCAATTAAAATAGAGATTCATCTCATTCCAACAATCAAATGAAAACAAGAGCTACCAAGTCATCATTCAATAGAAATAAGAAAACCCCAAAGAAAAAAGGTAGTGAAGATGATGGAAAATGTTAGGAGAGCTTAAAACATAAAGAAAACATAAAAACAATGATTATACCTTGGATCTTCAACACTCCATTCTCCTTGATAAGGTTGAGAAATTCATACACCCAAGAAGCAATTCCTAGCTATACCCAATGCAAAATGTATGTGGATTGCTCTATCCTAACCAACACAAGTGAAGGTAAGGATTTGGCAATAAGATGAGATCGAATTGGCTAAGAATTTGGCATAAATTAGATGCTTGAAGACTTGTTATGAAAATGCTTGGGGATATCTTGTATTTATAGATTTTTGGAGGATTTTTTTAATCAATGGTGGAGGTTTGGAGTGGAGATCGAATGGTGGATATTTGATGGTGAAACAAAAGGATAGGGTTGCATCATCAAAATTGGAAGGCCCAAAATATTTTGGAATTTTAAATTCCACCTGGGGAAGGCTTTGCATTAATTAAGATAATGACTTATGAATGAATTAAAAATTTATGTCTGGGGGAGAGTGAACAAAATATTAGATTTTATGGATGAATGCGATCAGAATTTACACATACATGGATTTGGAAAGGTGAGGTGGAGACATGTGTGAGCTTTATTATTTAAATAATGCTCTTGCATGAATGAGGAAATATAAGGTGGACACACATGTGACTCCCCTTAATTAAAAAATGTTAATATTTTAATCAAGTGCGGGAGATGGCATAATGAGAAGTTAAGCCAATTAATTAAGTGATTAACTTAATTAATATGGCTATTAGAAATTAGGCTATGAGTTAATTAGTCACATAAATTAATTAATGTTTTATTTAATTAAATTGAGTCTAGGGGCGAGGTAGGGTATGATAGATAATTAAATAAATGATATTTGTTTAATTAGCCCAGTTTTAGTCATGGGCTAGGTGGGTTAATTAAATAAATGTATTTTATTTAATTAATTTTGGTTAGTGGTGTTGGTTCCCAAATTAGCAGACATCAAACTCTAGAGATTTGCCACTTCTCATGCTCATGTTTAATGGAAGATTTAGACAACAAAGATGGGAGATTGTTTGCACTTGTCTCCCCTTCAAGTTCTGCCACACCTAGTGGTGCAGGGACACCTAATCCATAGTGGCCTCCATGAGGCACTTAACTTCATGATGTGTCTAATGTTCATTTTGATGTTTCTAATAAGGTCCTGGAAGACCATTCATGTAATAAGGTCAGTTTGAACAATGCATGTCATTTTAGTTTGTATCTAGGTTTATGTTGTAAGTCCCAAGGACACTTGTCAATCTGTAATCACAAAGGTTGTTAGGCAATTAGGAGGTTGTTAGATCTCCCAGCCACTTGGAGTCAATTTAGTACTACTGAGGGAGAGTAGATAAATGCCCAAGATCATTGAATGTAATCAGTAGTTGTGGTTGAGATTAGAAAGATTAGAGATCAGTGTGATTTGTAATTGATAAACAAAGCATCTGTGTGTACATTTCTAAAAGGCATAATAAACAAGTCATGTTCTGTGTATCTTTCTGTCATTCAATTTCGTTAGGTTTTCTTTGTGCAATTGATTTACTATTTTGTGGCCGAGATGGATTCTTAATCCATTCCACCGGTTAGATTTCTTCAAAATCGGTGCAATAGCTATACAATTCATTTTTTTGTTTTTCATTTTGTTCATTCATGTTTGTAGGATCATGTACAAGATGCATTGATAGATCCTAGCATTTGTCATGTGCTAGATTGTTGGAGAAACGGGTCTGTGAAGCTATAGGGTTTGCAGAGGTTCAAATCGGTGAAGATTCGTGTTGTCTCACCTGGTATAAATTATGTGTGTATATCACTAATGTATGTCAGGGGTCATTTCATGTGTATCTCGCAGGTGAATATTGTGGTTGTATGTGGTGAATGTGCATTTCGTATGATACAAAGAAAGTCAACAGTCCCCCCGAATGCATATTCTAAATGCAAGTTTTGAATGTATCTTCCGAATGTATATTGAGAATATACATTACGCATATACATTGTGTTAGATGCAAGAGGTTGACCGATAGCAGTGGTGAATAGGACCGGTGATCGTAAGTCATGTTATGCATGTGCAAGTGTTTGGCATAACAGTGAGCATGGCAGGTACATTAGTTCACTGGTGATAGCGGGTCATGCTATGTACATACAGGATTAGTTGTACCTGTTGTGATGTTCACAACACGCCCCATTATGCTCCTTAGCAAAATGGGGACCCCTGCTGATGTCTTGCTTTTTGCTTCTGCTTGTGTTTTTTTTGCTTCCTGGCGGTCTGGTAAAAATGAAGGTCAGGTGCATCATCATCATGATATATGATGAGGTAGGTCATCATCATGAGGTCTGTTTGTCAAAGTTCATATTTTGTTTCTGTGACCTCATATTTTAAAAGAGCTTGAAATTCCATGCAGGTTTGCCTTTTACTTCACTTGAAAATTCGTCCATATGTGGAAGTTATGCACGGTCAAAGTCTTGGTCAAACCTGATATTCGCAGGAGGATCATCATATTTTTATATCCTAAGTCATGTTGACAGGATCATCATGATCTTGGTCTATCACCCGCTAAAAATCATGCAGTCGCAATATCTGGACGTCAATTTTAGGTGGTAGTTCCCTTTACCCGTCAAATGGCCTCAGGGGCATCATCAGCATCATGATTTTCTTAGGAGCGTCATATTTTATAAACCTGGTTTTGATGTATGAGGACATCATCATCATATTTGAAACGTACCCCCCCGATAATATCCTGAGGTTCAAATATCATGATGACATCGGCTTTAAGTCAAGGTAAGTTCCCCGTCGAAGTGGTCTTTTGTATCGCAAGCATCATCATGATAATTCAACATTACCTGATCTTATATTATCATGCTGATCACCCAGACTTAGAAAAATCCACCTTCGGCATATTTGCGTGCACGTGTTATAATCCTATCGCAAGGTCATCATCATGATATTTGCTGAACTTCGAATTATGATGATGATGACTCCATATCATCTTGATCTTTCACGGGTCATTTGCTGAAATTCGCTAAGTGATGGGGACAACATCATCATAAATCGAAGAGGATCATCATCTTCATATCCTCCTGATCTCCGGTTAGTGAATATCATGATGATCACCCTATCTATTCAGAAGAAGTCGATATTGCATTCCTCAACCGCACGATCATATTTTGCAATATCACCCTGGCCCGAATATCATGATGACCAACTCATCCTTGTGCTCTGAAAACGAAATATGATGATGACGTCATCATCATATTTTTATCCTGTCATATTGTCAAGATCATCATGATCTTGTTTGTACAACCGATATTTCGCCAAGTCCTCCTGCCGATGAAATACAACCTTTTGCAAGTATCCTGATGATCATCATCATCACCTTTTCCCTTCGGCAGGATTTTTCCCAAACATGAGCCGGTTGGCGAAATATCATGATGACGTCATGTTCAAGTTTAACGAAGGCTCTGAATATCATGATGACGTCATCCTGATCTGATAAACGAAGAAGTAAATATCCTGATGATCATCATCATCATCATTTTTTCCCTTCAACAGGATATTTTCCAAAGCACGATCCGGTTCCCAAATATGATGATGATCATCATCATCCTGATCTTTCGAGAGGGTTACCTTGGCCGCGAAAGGGTCATATTCACTTCATCTTCCTGATCATGCTCCTTAGGTGACCCGATATCACAAATATCCCCCTGATCTTAACCGAACATGATGATGACGTCATCCTTAGCATTTCAATGAAGCCCGAATATCATGATGACGTCACCATCATCTTCCTTTCCTCGGCAGCATGATTATATTCATATCCTCCTATTCTTCTTCAACATGATGATGATGATGATGTTGTTCTTTTCTCCAATATGCAGAAGCGAAATATCATGATGATGAAGTATGTCGGCTAACATGTTTTTTTTTGACGCACCGACAGGGATAGTCATGCCGATGGGCGGGAAATGAGGCGGTGGAATTTTAAAGCATTTTTTTGGTGCCTCTGGCATTTTTCGGTCAGTGATGGTTGACCCGTGAATCTTGAGCAGTCTGAACGCATTTTTTTGACGCATTTTGAGAGGATTTCTGGATCCGATTTTCTCCATCTTGCGCAGTCACCTGGGTTTAAACGGTTATTTTAATTTCATGCTGTTTTTATGATAAATGTGAAACTTATTGCTTGTCTTGTCTTGCAGGCTTGCAGTTGAGGAAGCAGCTGGAAAGTCAGCGCAGTGACCTCATGGAGGCAGAAGATCTGATCTCAGGAGCAAGAAGATAGAGATGAAATGCAAAAGGTCAAGGCCATTCAAGTAAAGAAGAAGGTTGCAGCTGAGGGTATTATCACAAAAGACAAACAGAAGTTATTACCCAGCTGCCGGAACTTCTTAGAAGGGGCAATATTTCACCCAGATTTGACCACTGCTCTGAGATATTTTTGAGAACTGGTTCACCTGCATTTATTGTTGTGACTAGGGGTTTGAACCAGGGGTTCAATTAGGTTTTTTGCTGTCATGAGGACAATCAGAATGTCTTTATATTGTGCCTCTCTACACTGTAATACTTTACAACAGGGATTTTTAGGGCCTACAACAGAGATTCTAGGAAAACACAGCATGATAGCTTAGCATAGTTTAGAAGTAGAAGAAGGAGGTCGCCTGTTTGTCTGCAGTAAGGTGCGCGTGGAATGTCTGGCTGCCTTACTGTATCTGTAAAGCTTGTAAGTTCTCTGTAGTATGATCAATGAAACTAAGAGTCATTCTTACATTGTAAATCATGTATGGATATTCGTTTCTAATACAATAGAATCTGGAGTTCTGCATCTATCTTCTGAGTGTTCTCCTGCTCTTCTTTGTGTTTTGAAATATCTTCTTTGAGAGCTTGCAATTTTAAATGTATGTTTGTGAAAATGCTCAGAACTTACATTTAGGGTTTTTACTGTGGATTTGATCAAACTACTGTGGTATTTACATAGTGCATAACAGAAACACTTAGATCCTTCGGTAGATTAAGTGAGGTATAGAGTAGATCTTTCTAACTTTTCCCAACCCATCTGAAATATCTAGCTGAAAACGTAGAAATCCAAAGGAAATTGTCTCAAATTTGAAGAAGCATGCATAACAGAGCTATAAGTAGACAGTTTTCATAAACAGATAAAGAAGAAAGCTGCAAAAATCCAAGAAAACCCTCTGAAACTTGCAGCCCGGTATCACTTGTATGCAAATGAACAGAATACTTGTTGAAATCTATGACCTCTTTGCATATTCTTAGTCCAGTAAACCACAAAATAAACCTAAACTACGTAAGGCCCCTTGAACATTACAGCTTCACATTGACCAACTGAACTTGACCAACCGAACCATTGTAGAGTTGGGATTAGTTGAATCACCAAATGATTCCTTCTTGTCTTTCAAGTATAGTTTCAGTTCATTTTATGTGAATTTTAACTTATTGTTATGATTGCATCAAAACAGTCATCAACAGTTTTCTGGCGCTAGAAGGAGGGCCTGATTTGGTTTAGGGTTAATTTTCTGAGTTCAAATGCTATATTCTGAGATATGTTAGATCTCATAAAATTTCAAAAGGCCTAAAAGGGTGAAAAGAAGGTCCCATTTTTTTTTTTAATGGACACATATGGGGACAGTTTTCAAGTTAACAGTACTTTATTTCAGGGAGCTTTGAATGAACAGTTTTATTCTCAAAGTTTATCTAATTTTTGTTTGTCCAGTTGTTGCAGGATACACCGGACTATTGAACACAATGAACTTAAATGTTTAACATTCCTCACTAGGATAGATTCATATTTGAAAGGACTAATTATTTTTTCAGATGTGTTCAGGGCTGAAAGCTGGCAGGAAAAAGAAATTTTGCAGCAACAAGCTAATACAACACTAGAAACTAATAGGTGGTTAGAAAATACAATAGAAAAAACAATTCTGGAAGGGAATGATAACAGAGCATCTTTTCTTAGGTCATATTATGGAGGGATTGATAGCAGGTCTCTACTTCCTAATACAGGAAAAGGGGAGTGCAAGTATAAGTCTTTTAAATCTTGTAGAGAGGAAACCATTTGTCAGGATAAGGTTTTTATTGCTGACCCTAATGCTTTTGGTAAAGACAGTAAAACATATTTCCTTAAGTCATTTTATGGAAAGGAGAAATGTGGGCAAATGAAAAAATTAGAGTGCACTGAAATTGATGAGATCCCTACTATAAAAACTAGTGAAGTCATAGAGGAGAAAGTAAACCCCAATCCCATGACTGATTTCTCTGAATTGAATGACCAAGTTCCGGATTGTTGCAGGTTAATAGAAGCAGACTCCACACTGGACGATAAATGTGAGTCAGTTGATGACCAATTCTTAAATATTGAAAATATAGAAGATCATGGAGCTGCTATGCATAATCAGACATCGCCCCAGCACCATGTTGAAAGTAAAACAGGGGAGTATTCCTATCAATCAAAAGATGTCGTCCCACCTTTACTCTCAAGTGATTTAGAAATGATTAATTTCTGTATGTCAGATTATGATGATGGAGATACTTACTTAAGTGCTGATGTGCAGGAAACTAATGAGAACATTGAGAAGTTTGCTAAATTTGAGGATAAACTGAACATCCAGAATGAAGAAACAAAGCTGGATGAAGATGAAGAAATGATACATCTAGAGTCATTCTTCTTTCAACTTGAAGAAGGACTAGACATAGAGCTGGGCAATGAAAATGCAGAGCTAAATGAAGAGCCAGCTATCAATGAACAAGTGTGTTCCACAGAGCTAAAGGCACATCAGGTTGTCTCTTTCCTTTCCTTAGTAAACAATGATAAATGCTATTTTGATTATGGAAATTCAAGAGATAGGACATGCTTATGGATTAATCATAACCCTAATGAGCAGCCTCAGTTACTAGTTAAGAGCTATTCTGATAAACACAATGAATCTAGAATATCAGAATTTTTTTCAGAATTCAAAG
The DNA here is from genome assembly GCA_027924645.1 of Cunninghamia lanceolata. Classification (NCBI taxonomy): domain Eukaryota; kingdom Viridiplantae; phylum Streptophyta; class Pinopsida; order Cupressales; family Cupressaceae; genus Cunninghamia; species Cunninghamia lanceolata. Next base: position 16,255,343 of record BSBN01000130.1, on the reverse strand, counting down.
ATAAATCTGCTATGATGAGGACCATAACTAGTACCCTGTTACTCCTGCACAACCTAAAGAAATATGCAAGTAGGGGTGTTCTTGGGTCTATTTCCTGGGTTTCTAAATTGCCTCGTAGAGGCTTGTATATAGTCTGGTAGGGTAGTTGTTTTTGTTTTTGTGTTCTTCTTTTGCTGTTTTCTTTTTTAGGTTGGTTGTTTGTATAGCTTGTCTTCTTTTTGTTTCTTTCTGTTTGTACAGTTTTTTCTTTTGCTGTGTTGTTTGTACAGCCTGTTTGTTTGGTTTGTTTGTTGTCTCCTCAGCAGGGATCTTTATTTTACTGTAGAGTATTAAGGAGCAGAACTAGCAACCATTCAAAACAGTATATAATTTAGGATATTCAGGTTAACCATTTGCAATTTACACATAACTTGTCACTGTCATGAATGTAGAGAGTTGTTCATCTTCTGAAGTTTCGTATTCAATAAATGTGATTGAGAATTCAAAGCAGGTTTCTCACGATGACACACCTAAAATCCTTGGGTTTGTTGAACCTACCAGTGTAGATATTAGGTGAAAAATCAGAGGTCACCCTTGCTACCATTACAATTCTCAGCTTAATTTCAGCAAGTGTCCACTCCTTGCATCATGAAGTTACAAATTGTTATATCTTATGAAATCTTTCAAAATTAGAAAACAAATAAATAAATAAATAAATGAAAAAAGCGGATTATACTGAAAATCCAGATTAAGCCATCTAAGTAACTCTACCGGGGCTATGGACGCTCGCTGGCAGTGGGGCTCTACTTAGGAGAATTGTAACGATAACCTTACCGGGGCTATAGACGCTCGCTGGCAGCAAGGCTCTATCCGGTCGGCTATGAGGGAATATCCTCACCTACGTAGGCTAATGTCAGTCACTGGTTTGTTCAACCGATCTTCAAGATGAGGATAATTAATCACATGCACACAACTAAACTGAAAATGGAAATTCATGCATCTTTATTGAACACTTTGAGTCTCAAGCTGAATAGTAATTTGCAGGAAAGATAGTTGGAAGTTATGAGTTCATTTCACCTAGTTTCCTTGAACACTCTGAATTTAATTGTTTTGTTTTGGTTGCTAGTTGTTGTGATGTTCACAACACGCCCCATTATGCTCCTTAGCAAAATGGGGACCCCTGCTGATGTCTTGCTTTTTGCTTCTGCTTGTGTTTTTTTTGCTTCCTGGCGGTCTGGTAAAAATGAAGGTCAGGTGCATCATCATCATGATATATGATGAGGTAGGTCATCATCATGAGGTCTGTTTGTCAAAGTTCATATTTTGTTTCTGTGACCTCATATTTTAAAAGAGCTTGAAATTCCATGCAGGTTTGCCTTTTACTTCACTTGAAAATTCGTCCATATGTGGAAGTTATGCACGGTCAAAGTCTTGGTCAAACCTGATATTCGCAAGAGGATCATCATATTTTTATATCCTAAGTCATGTTGACAGGATCATCATGATCTTGGTCTATCACCCGCTAAAAATCATGCAGTCGCAATATCCGGATGTCAATTTTAGGTGGTAGTTCCCTTTACCCGTCAAATGGCCTCAGGCGCATCATCAGCATCATGATTTTCTTAGGAGCGTCATATTTTATAAACCTAGTTTTGCTGTATGAGGACATCATCATCATATTTGAAACGCACCCCCCCGACAATATCCTGAGGTTCAAATATCATGATGACATCGGCTTTAAGTCAAGGTAAGTTCCCCGTCAAAGTGGTCTTTTGTATCGCAAGCATCATCATGATAATTCAACATTACCTGATCTTATATTATCATGCTGATCACCCAGACTTAGAAAAATCCACCTTCGGCATATTTGCGTGCGCGTGTTATAATCCTATCGCAAGGTCATCATCACGATATTTGCTGAACTTCGAATTATGATGATGACGACTCCATATCATCTTGATCTTTCACGGGTCATTTGCTGAAATTCGCTAAGTGATGGGGACAACATCATCATAAATCGAAGAGGATCATCATCTTCATATCCTCCTGATCTCCGATTAGCGAATATCATGATGATCACCCTATCTATTCAGAAGAAGTCGATATTGCATTCCTCAACCGCATGATCATATTTTGCAATATCACCCTGGCCCGAATATCATGATGACCAACTCATCCTTGTGCTCTGAACACGAAATATGATGATGACGTCATCATCATATTTTTATCCTGTCATATTGTCAAGATCATCATGATCTTGTTTGTACGACCGATATTTCACCAAGTCCTCCTGCCGATGAAATACAACCTTTTGCAAGTATCCTGATGATCATCATCATCACCTTTTCCCTTCGGCAGGATTTTTCCCAAACATGAGCCGGTTGGTGAAATATCATGATGACGTCATGTTCAAGTTTAACGAAGGCTCCGAATATCATGATGACGTCATCCCGATCTGATAAACGAAGAAGTAAATATCCTGATGATCATCATCATCATCATTTTTTCCCTTCAACAGGATATTTTCCGAAGCACGATCCGGTTCCCAAATATGATGATCATCATCATCATCCTGATCTTTCGAGAGGGTTACCTTGGCCGCGAAAGGGTCATATTCACTTCATCATCCTGATCATGCTCCTTAGGTGACCCGATATCACAAATATCCCCCCTGATCTTAACCGAACATGATGATGACGTCATCCTTAGCATTTCAATGAAGCCCGAATATCATGATGACGTCACCATCATCTTCCTTTCCTCGGCAGCATGATTATATTCATATCCTCCTATTCTTCTTCAACATGATGATGATGATGATGTTGTTCTTTTCTCCAATATCCAGAAGCGAAATATCATGATGATGAAGTATGTCGGCTAACATGTTTTTTTTTTACGCACCGACAGGGATAGTCATGCCGATGGGCGGGAAATGAGGCGGTGGAATTTTAAAGCATTTTTTTGGCGCCTCTGGCATTTTTCGGTCAGCGATGGTTGACCCGTGAATCTTGAGCAGTCTGAACGCATTTTTTTGACGCGTTTTGAGAGGATTTCTGGATCCGATTTTCTCCATCTTGCGCAGTCACCTGGGTTTAAACGGTTATTTTAATTTCATGTTGTTTTTATGATAAATGTGAAACTTATTGTTTGTCTTGTCTTGTAGGCTTGCAGTTGAGGAAGCAGCTGGAAAGTCAGCGCAGTGACCTCATGGAGGCAGAAGATCTGATCTCAGGAGCAAGAAGATAGAGATGAAATGCAAAAGGTCAAGGCCATTCAAGTAAAGAAGAAGGTTGCAGCTGAGGGTATTATCACAAAAGACAAATAGAAGTTATTACCCAGTTGCCGGAACTTCTCAGAAGGGGCAATATTTCGCCCAGATTTGACCACTGCTCTGAGATATTTTTGAGAACTGGTTCACCTGCATTTATTGCTGTGACTAGGGGTTTGAACCAGGGGTTCAGTTAGGTTTTTTGCTGTAGTGAGGACAATCAGAATGTCTTTATATTGTGCCTCTCTACACTGTAATACTTTACAACAGGGATTTTTAGGGCCTACAACAGAGATTCTAGGAAAACACAGCATGATAGCTTAGCATAGTTTAGAAGTAGAAGAAGGAGGTCACCTGTTTGTCTGCAGTAAGGTGCGCGTGGAATGTCTGGCTGCCTTACTGTATCTGTAAAGCTTGTAAGTTCTCTGTAGTATGATCAATGAAACTAAGAGTCATTCTTACATTGTAAATCATGTATGGCTATTCGTTTCTAATACAATAGAATCTGGAGTTCTGCATCTATCTTCTGAGTGTTCTCCTGCTCTTCTTTGTGTTTTGAAATATCTTCTTTGAGAGCTTGCAATTTTAAATGTATGTTTGTGAAAATGCTCAGAACTTACATTTCGGGTTTTTACTGTGGATTTGATCAAACTACTGTGTTATTTACATAGTGCATAATAGAAACACTTAGATCCTTCGGTAGATTAAGTGAGGTATAGAGTAGATCTTTCTAACTTTTCCCAACCCATCTGAAATATCTAGCTGAAAACGTAGAAATCCAAAGGAAATTGTCTCAAATTTGAAGAAGCATGCATAACAGAGCTATAAGTAGACAGTTTTCATAAACAGATAAAGAAGAAAGCTGCAAAAATCCAAGAAAACCCTCTGAAACTTGCAGCCCGGTATCACTTGTATGCAAATGAATAGAATACTTGTTGAAATATATGACCTCTTTGCATATTCTTAGTCCAGTAAACCACAAAATAAACCTAAACTACGTAAGGCCCCTTGAACATTACAGCTTCACATTGACCAACTGAACTTGACCAACCGAACCATTGTAGACTTGGGATTAGTTGAATCACCAAATGATTCCTTCTTGTCTTTCAAGTATAGTTTCAGTTCATTTTATGTGAATTTTAACTTATTGTTATGATTGCATCAAAACAGTCATCAACAGTACCAGTAGATCAGAGGAGGTTCATTGGTGCATCGGCAAGAAAGACTTTGGGTCGACTAATGCAAGGAGTCTTGCCGAAGGCAAAGCTTGGTATTAAGCTTATTGGAAAGAGACATAGATTAGTGGAAGGGTTTTGAGTTATGCTGACGGAACAAGTCATAGCGATAGTGGTGTCAGAGACACATGGGTATGAGGAAGGACTTCGGTACGAAGGTATTTGGTTAGCTGATGGCATATGATCTTGTTGATAGTGAAGAAAGTATATGTTTTGAGAGCTTCCATTGTGTGCTCTGCATCAAATTGGTATCAAAGCCCAGTAAAAGGTCTGGGTAGTTGTGTGTTCAGTTTTGTCATTGAGAAGGAAGAAGTAGAGTTGAGGAAGAATTAAGAAGTTGCATAAATGAGTTAGCAAGATGCCTCCAAAAAGCACTGGCACTGCTAGAGAGTTGCAAGAGATGAAGGAAAAGCATGCTAAAGAGATGAGGAAGATGAAAGAGCTTGCAGAATCCCTTCAGGCTAGGCTTGCAGCCTTGGAGACAAACAAAAGAAGAGAAGTGGAAGAAAGTGAATCAGGAAAAGAAGAGGATGGTGAAGAATTTGAAGATGTAGATGAAGATCTAGATCCTGAAGATCAGAGATTTGTAAAACTATTAAGGGAAATCAAGAATGACAAACCTAAGGTAAAGATTGATGTTCCAAAGTATAGTGGAAGTTTAAATGAGGAAGAGTTACTTGATTAGATTGCTGCATTAAATAATCATTTCGAATGTGAGGAGTTTCCCAAGGAGCAGAAAGTAAAGATTGCAAAGACTAAATTGGGAGGTCATGCCTTAGTATGGTGGGATTACATATAGTTAGAAAGGAGAAAGAAAGGAAAGTCAAATATTTCTTCATGGGACAAGATGGTAGCAAGAATCAAAGGTAAATTCTTACCCAAGGATTATGAAGTTCAAATGTTTAAAAAGCTTCAATTTTTAAGACAAAAAGAAATGGATGTGAAGGCATATACTGAGGAATTTTATAAATTAAGTATGAGGTCTGGTCATCATGAGAATGAGGTTGAAAAGGTTGCTAGATACTTGGCTGGTTTGAGATTGAATATACAAGATGAATTAGTTTTGGCTAATCCTAGGAGTGTGGAAGAATGTTATCAAATGGCAATCAGGATTGAGGAGAAGATGAAAAGGAAACAAGATAAGTCCATGAGAGGAAGAGGCAGAAATATAAGAGGGGAAGGATCAACCCCTACAACAAGACAAGCCAATGAGAACTGAGGAGAAAATAGGAAAGGACAAGAGCAGTCTGATTTCAGGGGTGGATGGAGAGGCACAAGAGGCAGATTTGGAGGTGGTAGAGGTTCTAATGTTTTCACTAGGAGATGTTATCATTGTAATGAAATTGGTCACCTAGCATTCAAATGTCCAAAAAGGCAAGGATCATCATCAGGAGGTGATAGGAAGAATGAAAAGAGGGTTCAATATGTGTAAGAAGAGGAGGTGGATAACAGTGTTAACTCTCCAATTGGGAGTGCAGCCCCAGTTCTAGATGGAGAAGCATTGATGCTAAGGAGAACACTCTTGAAAACATCCAAGGACATGATAAAAAGGAGAGCACTTTTTAGGACCAATTACAAAAGCAAAGGTAAAATATGCAAGGTAGTAATAGACTTTGGTTCAATAGATAATATGGTGTCTAGAGAAATGGTGGATAAATTGAACATAGAAAGGATTCCTCATCAAACCCCTTACAAAGCATCTTGGGTAAGTGATAGCCAATCACTTTGGTAGATGAATAGGGATATGTTGATTTTTAGATTGGAGAATATCAGGATAGGGTTTTATGTGATATTTTTCCCATGGAATGTTGTCACCTACTTTTTGGTAGGCCATGGCAATTTGATAAGAGAGCATTGTATGATTGATATGCTAATACCTACACCATCAAGAAGGATGGGAGGACTATTGTGATGACACCATTACAGGAGGATGTTGAAGCAATGAAGGTAGCCAAGATCATTTTGGTGAGTAAGAAAGAGTTTGTGAAGCTCAATGAAGGAGACATAAAGAAATTTGAGGATACCTCAAAGAATGGGGTTGCTAAGGATCAATGTTTGAAGGTGATTTTAGTTTTGACTGATGGAGCTCAGATGTTGATGTCTGAAATGGATCCAAAGAAGGTCACAGAGCAGGTTTACAAGTAGCCACAAGTTGATTGGAAAGACAAGGATGCTATCATAGTAGGGAGCATTGTTTGTCCTCTAGAACCAACAAGAGTTGAAAGACAAACATACTCTACCATAGCAATAGTACAAGAAACATTACCCAAAGTTTCCCCTACAGGTGTTAAGGTAGAGATGACAGTGAGAAAGCATGGCACGCGAAGGATAGGTCTGGTTGCAAGCACTCACTCATGACAAGGTGTGAGTAGAACATACAAAGCTAGGCATGAGTCTTTGATTCCATGGAAGTAGGTTGCAGTCTAAAGATCATGGGGAAGACATGACACAGCAATGGATACAGGTGGAGCAAGCCCAAGAATTAACTCATGGGGCATGATTTCTTGTGTTGGTGGGGTGTATGGTGCAGGGGCACCTAATCCATAGTGGCCTCCATGAGGCACTTAACTTCATGATGTGTCTAATGTTCATTTTGATGTTTCCAATAAGATCCTAGAAGACCATTCATGTAATAAGGTCTGTTTGACCAATGCATGTCATTTTAGTTTGTATCTAGGTTTATGTTGTAAGTCCCAAGGACACTTGTCGATCTGTAATCACAAAGGTTGTTAGGCAGTTAGGAGGTTGTTAAGCAATTGGAGGTTGTTAGATCTCCCAGCCACTTGGAGTCAATTCAGTACTACTAAGGGCGAGTAGATAAATACCCAAGATCATTGAATGTAATTAGTAGTTGTGGTTGAGATTAGAAAGATCAGAGATCAGTGTGATTTGTAATTGAGAAACGGAGCATCTATGTGTACATTTCTGAAAGGCATAATAAACAAGTCATGTTCTGTGTATCTTTCTGTCATTCGATTTCGTTAGATTTTCTCTGTGCAATCGATTTACTGTTTTGTGGCCAAGATGGATTCTTAATCCATTCCACCAGTTAGATTTCTTCAAAATCGGTGGAATGACTATATAGTTCATTTTTGTGTTTTTTCATTTTGTTCATTCATGTTTGCAGGATCACGTACAAGATGCATTGATAGATCCTAGCATTTGTCATGTGCTAGATTGTTGGAGAAACGGGTCTGTGAAGCTACAGGGTTTGCAGAGGTTTAGATCAGTGAAGATTCATGTTGTCTCACTAGGTATACATTCTATGTGTATATTGCTAATGTATGTCGGGGGTCATTTCATGTCTATCTAGCAGTTGTATGTTCATGTGTATCTTGCAAGTGAATATTGCAGTTGTATGTGGTGAATGTACATTTTGTATGATACAAAGAAATTCAACAGTCCCAGCGAATGCATATTCTGAATGCATGTTTCGAATGTATCTTCTGAATGTATATTGAGAATATACATTGAGCATATACATTGTGTTAGATGCAAGAGGTTGACCAGTAGCAGTGGTGAAGAGGACCGGTGATCGTGAGTCATGTTATGCATGTGCAAGTGTTTGGCATAATAGTGAGCATGGTAGGTACATTAGTTCACTAGTGATAGTGGTTCATGCTATGCACATATAGGATTAGTTGTACCAGTAGATCAGAGGAGGTTCATCGATGCATTAGCAGGAAAGACTTTGGGTCGACCAATGCAAGGAGTCTTGCTAAAAGCAAAGCTTGGTATTAAGCTTATCAGAAAGAGACATAGATTGGTGGAAGGGTTTTGAGTTACACTGATGGAAGAATTTATAGCGATAGTGGTGTCAGAGACACATCGATATGAGGAAGGACTTCAGTACGAAAGGTATTTGGTTAGCCGATGGCATATGATCTTGCTGATAGTGAAGAAAGTATATGTTTTGAGAGCTTCCACTGTGTGCTCTGCATCACCTAGGGGGATCCCTCATTCACAATAGAAGATTTATCCTTGACTCACTTAGGCAGAATGCTCTCAAATATGTGCCAAGATCTATATGATAAACCTTAGACTGACAACATTCTTGGATTATCCCACTAGTTAAATTTGAGAACATGCAACTAAAGCCTACTCCTAAAATCCTAAGGTTTTCAAATGACGTTTTGATTTTGTTTTTATGCTTGGATGAAAGACTTGGGTTTTGACTTATAAACTCAATACAAACTCATACCAGTGCTTATCTCAGGGCAATGGCGTCAAAAATAGACGTATATGTGTGAATGATTTGCATAAACTAAAACCAACAATCAAGTTTCAAGGGGATTTTCTAGTATTTACCTTACAAACACCACCTAGAAAAGAGTATTCTATTAACACTACTTACACATATCCCTGCTGCAATACATTCTTCCCCATACATTTTTCACCCATCCTCAAAATTGCACATTAGTTGCTGAAGACTCTTCATTCCTCTGTGTGCAAGTACGATACAAACTCTCAGACCTCTTTTTTCAGCTCCACAATTGTACTCAACCTCAGAGACATCATCATAGCAGCATTCAACTGAAATTTTTGCCCAAATCAAACTTTTTGGGTCATTTTTCATGAAACAAGGGTGTTTGTCATCATTTTGGCAACTAAAAGTTAAAACAAACGAGAAGAAAACCTTTGTGAATGCATGAGAAATGGTCATAGCAAGAGTTTGCAACATGGAACAACATATTTGAGTCAAAAAAATGCCTCCAAAAAATGCCCTGAAGCCAAAAAACGTGGTTGCAGTTTTGGATCAGCAATATTTCTGCCTGGAGCAGCTCCAAATCCGTTGAAACTGCCAAAGGAATGAAGGAAATACATTTATTAAATCTATAGAATTGACTTGAGGGCAAAAAATACCTTGCGATGGGCATTTCACACCATCGCAGGGGTTTGAGGATGCAAGGAGCCTCCCGTGGGACAGTACGATATGCACCAAAAGCACTTCCTTTTCCCTTAATAAACTTTAATCTAAAGTTTAAATAAACTTTTCTTTTAATGTTTGACTTTCATTATCATGTTCAAACCTTTTTTAGAATGCCCCTTTTAATATTCAATTTTAATATTTACATTTTTTAAAACTTTGATACTCAGACAATTTTAATTTCCTCCTCCGAGTGTATGGTGCTTTTCCACTGTAGGCAAACAGGATGTCAGATGGTCGCAAAAATTTGCACAAGAGCATTATTAATTATTTAAAGCAAACTCATCTCCTCATAATCTTATTCATCAACCAAATTCAAGCACCTACTTTGTAAATTGACCTGGTGGGTGAGTTCGCCGCAATCAAATTTCATTAAAATGTCAAATCAAATGGTCTTTGATTTTGATGAAATTGGAACTAGAGATGTTTGAGACCATATCAAGAAATGGGTCGCCCTCAGATTTTTGATATTTCAAACTTTTTGGAATGCCAAATCTAGCCCGATCGTAGTCAAGAAATAATTAAATGCCTCATCAAACTTCATCTTGGGAGCATGAAACTGAGCAGGTACCAACCATATTTGCAAGATGATGCTTGAGTTACAAAATTTTAATCACCAAAGGTGAACTTTGGGGTAGATTGAATAGCTAGTCGACCTAGCCTTTATCGACATCTCAAAAGAATACTAGCACATCAAATTTTTAAAATTTGAGGGTGCCACTGATGGCTCTGATTGGGGATGTATGCCCCTTATGGGCATAGCAATAATCTAGATCTCTAGGGTGTAGACTAGGTACCTACTCCATTGGGTTCCTCAACCACTGTATGCTTCATTTTGCCAATCAGACTTTAAACTTTATTTGGTGGCCCCTGGCAACCAAAATTGAAGAATCAGTACGTTCCCTTATCAAACACCTGATTCTAACCTGAATGATGCAAATACAACATGAAATTACTTATGCAATTTGCCCGACCATATCCACTGCCACTGGAGATTTTTAGAATAACACTACATTCAACATTGCCCATATCTTCATTATTGTTCTCTAATTCACAATTAGGCATAGTTTGAAACTTTTTACCATTATGTGATAAACACGTGCCATATTCATCATATAAGGAACATTCACATTCAATGTGACACCCCTCACCATTCTGGTTACTATCATGCTTCATGGAATGATCTCCTAGTTGAACTGAAGACTCAAAGAACTCATAGTAGACCATACAACTAGGACAAGTGGGTCTTATTTTGTCATAAGTTTTCATAGAAAATGTAAAATTATCATAGGGCTATTGATGCAAACTAGGAAAACAACTTTTAGGCGTACTAGAAGCAAAACCATCATACTCATTCATGTCATTCATTCCATCGTCAGAATTCTTTCCACATAAGTCTGAGAGCTCTACCACATTAACATATTCTAAGATAGCCTTATCTGAGAGACTTTCAACACACTTCATATCACTAACTGGTAGTGACATCAACTGTTGATAACTGAGAGGGGGGGTGAATCAGTTATCCTAATCTTTCTTTTCAACTCAAACAATCATATCCACTATGTTATTCATTAGCATAGAAATTTAACCATTCATGAAAACATAAAGCATAAAATTAGAGCAGATAAACATCAACACATGAGACACCAAGATTTTGATGTGGAAAACCTAGTTAAGGGAAAAACCACAGGGTGATTAACCCAAGGATTATTCTCTGTTAGAAGAATAAGAAAAGAATGGCACCTGCCAATTAGGGCTCACAGCCCGAGCACACTGCTCACAAAGAGGCACACTGCCTATAAGAGACTCACTGTCTACAAAGTGATAAGAATCACAATCTTGAACAGGTGAATGACATCTTTACCATGTCCAGATCAATTCCAATTAAGCCCAAAACACTTGCTCTGCCTTTCGAACTTCTCTTCGCTATGCCACACACATCCACACCACAGCACTCTTCAAACTGAATTCACAAACCCTTATTTATACAAGGCATCGACTCAGGAACAATCATCTAAGTCAGCAAACAACCATAATAACAATCGCAAGGCGTGTAGAACATCCAGTTGGCCTGTTACAAGAAGAACACGAACAACCGGTAGTCATAGCATCAAATCCAACTCTAACTTCAATGCGGACCACCAACACAAATAGGACATGATCCAATGATCATCATAACCTTCCCTGAATCATCAAGAACATCCGCACTTCATCAACTTACCAGAATTCTTCTCTTCATCATCCAAAACTTCAAGAACACAGTCTGTCACCACTATCATAATGCAAAACGTACTTCCAGACCTCCAAATAATACACAAATCAAGATGACACATCACAAGGACATCCCAAACACTCCTTCCAATCTGTAGATTAGGATAATATAATTCTGGACCTCACCAGACCTATCTGTGATCCTCTGTCACCTCTAAACACCTGTCAGAACCGGTTCCACACAAACAGCCACAACTTCTTCAGATCTTCATGCGGACCTCTAAAATATTAATTGAAGCATCTCAAGACTAATATCTACAAACCCTTTAATCCCTATCCTTTGGTTCTCAACCCATTGAGTACTTTTGCCTTCTTCTCATCACTGTTCTTCACTATTCTAGATAGAGACTAATTTTCTCAATATCCTCAACACACAGCTCATTCAATCCTTCTTACCAATGCAATATGAGTATGTTGACATCAATGACAACACTAAATAACCTCATACTTGCAACAATCTCCCCCTTTGTCATTGATGGCAACATATGATGTGAAAAATTATCAAGACAAGAACTTCTCTTTTCTACCACAACTCCCCCTATCAGCAACAACTCTTCACATGTCTTCTCTTCCTTTACTGCTCCCCCTTTGATAAACAACCACTTGTTTTTCACATGTCTTCTCTCCCCCTTTGACATCAATGGCAAAGGGCTCATACTTGCAATTCCAATACATCAGAATCATACTAGCTACTCCCCCTTAGTAGCAGCTTCACATCATCAATCCGGATCACAAGATATGACTATGATATCCACCAGACTGATGCACAACAGTGCATTCTAATGCATCACTAGAGGGGCCATGACCCCTAACTTCTCCCTGAGAAACTCAAAAGAGTCCTTGGGAAGAGGTTTAGTAAAAATATTCACAAGCTGATCCTTGGAGGGCACATACTCCAATCTGACTTCACCCTTGTTCACTTGTTCTCTCAAAAAGTGAAACTTGATAGATATATGCTTGGTCTTGGAATGCAACACCGGATTCTTAGAAATATTTATTGCACTTGAATTATCATAGAAAATTGTGATAGGCTCCTCATATTCTACTTGAATATCTATTAGCATTTGTTTCATCCACAAAAGTTGAGTGCAACTACCTGCTGCTGCAATGTATTCTACTTCTATTGTAGATAGAGATATTGCTTCTTGTTTCTTGCTTAGCCAAGAAACCAACCTTTTTCCCAAAAAGAATGCTCCTCCACTTGTACTCTTCCTATCATCCACATCACCTGCTCAATCTGCATCTGTATATGCATGAAGAGAGAAGTCATGATCTCTGGGATACCATAGACCATACTCAATTGTTCCTTTCAAGTACCTAAAAATTCTTTTGATTGCCATAACATGAGATTCTCTGGGATCAGCTTAGAATCTTGCCACAAGACCAACTGCCTACATTATATCCAGTCTAGACTGAGTGAGATATGATAATCCACCAATCATTGATCTGTACTTTGTCTGATCTATCTTAGGAGAGTCATCATCTTTACTTGACTTACATCCGGAAGCCATAGGAGTGTTCATTGGCTTTGAATCTTCCATTCCAAATTTCTTCAATAGTTCTTTCATATACTTGGTCTGAGAGATAAAGATTCCTTTCTTTGTCTGAGTAATTTGCAGACCCAAGAAGAAATTCATTTCACCGAGCATTGACATTTCAAACTCACTTTTCATTTGGTTTGCAAAAGTTTTACACATACTGTCTCTTCCTCCAAAAATGATATCATCTACAAATACTTCAACAATCAAGATGTTTTCATGATCAATTTTGAAATATAGATTACTATCAGCAGTACCTTTGTTGAAACCAATCTTCAAAAGATGATTGTCCAGCCTTTCATGCCATGCTCTTGGAGCTTGCTTTAGACCATACAGTGCCTTCTTCAGTTTGTAGACCATATCACCATGCTCAGATAACTGAAATCCATCTGGTTGTTCAATGTACACCTCTTCTTCGAGATCACCATTCAGAAAAGTAGATTTGACATCCATCTGATACACTTTGAAATCTTTGAAGGCAGCAAATACAAGAAATAGTCCGATTGCTTCAATTCTTGGCACCGAAGCAAAAGTTTCATCAAAATCAATCCCTTCAATTTGAGAGTAGCCTTTGCAGACTAATCTAGCTTTATTTCTGATTACTTCACCATCTTCATTTAGTTTGTTCTAGAAGACCCATTTGGTTCCAATCACATTCTTATTACTAGGTTTGGAAACAAGATCCCAAGTGTGATTTTTCTCAATTTGCATAAACTCTTCTTCCATATCTTTGGTCCAATTTTCATCATTGTAGGCTTCATTTATTGTCTTGGGTTCAATCTTTGAAATCAGACAACATTCATCCTAATTTTGAGCAACATTCCTTCTAGTTTGCACACCTTTGCTTCTGTCACCTATGATCTGATCTTCAGAGTGGTTCAGTCTTACATACCTTGGAATTTTGGGAGTATCTTGCACTGTTGCTTCTTGATCAGGGTCATTCAGACCTATCTCTTCTTCCTGATTTACCGGATCAGTCTGACTTTGACTTACCGAAGAGGGTTGAGCTTCTTGAACCTAAACACTATTTTGATCATCTTCATCAATCTCATAGAATCTTGAGGGCTTCTCAATTACTTCATCAACTTTCACATTTGTACTTTCTATCATCTTTCTCAGTCTCTTATTGTAACACTGGTATGCTTTGCTTTGAGTGGAGTAACCCAAGAAAATTCCTTCATCACTTCTAGCATCAAACTTTCCTAGATCTTCATCTCTTTTATTATAACACTTGCTATCAAATACTCTAAAATATCTCACAGTAGGAGTGATGCCAAACCAATGTTCATAGGGGGTCTTACAGGTATTATTTCTGATTTGAACTCGATTGAGAGTGTAGACTGCAATGCTGATAGCTTCTCTCCAAAACATCTGAGGAACATTTGCTTCCAACATCATTGTCCTAGCAGCTTCCTGGATGGTCCGGTTCTTTCTCTCAACTACTCCATTCTGCTGTGGAGTCCTAGGAGCAGACAACTGTCTCTTTATACCATGCTTCTCACAAAAGTCAATGAACTCAGCGGATGTAAATTCACCACCTCTATCAGACCTTACACACTTCAGTTTTAATCCGGTTTGATTCTCTACCATAGCTTTGAAGATTTTGAACTTTTCAAAGGCTTCTAGCTTCTCTTTTAGAAAGGTGACCCACATTATCTGGGAGTAATCATCAATTAGTAACATGAAGTATCTATCACCTTGCATACTCTTGACTCTAGTCAGACCACATAGATCAGTATGAACTAGTTCCAATAATTCGGTAGAGGACTGATCTTTGCTTTTGAATGAAACTCTGCTCTGTTTACCTAGCTGACATTTTTTGCACAAACCATTTGTAGGTTTTACCAACTTTGGAAGATCTCTGACAGCTTGAGTATTGCTTATCCTAATGATGTTATCAAAATTAACATGACACATCCTTCTATGCCATAACCAGCTCTGATCAACTTGAACAAATAGACAACTCTTATCAGTACCAACCAAGTGAAAGATATTACCTTTAGTTTGAGTACCGGATGCAATCTTTGTTCTGGATTTTTCTAGGATTTTGCATTTTCCATCTTTGAATCAGAGATCATAACCTTTGTCCACCAACTATCCAACACTGAGAAGATTGTGCTTTAGACCTTCAACATACAACACATTACCAGTTTTGTTTCTTCCATTAAAAGAAATGGTTCCTCTTCCTCTGATTCTACCAGCTAAATTATCACCAAACTTTACCACTCCTCCTTCATATCTTTCCAACTCTAAAAACTTGTTCTTGTCACTGGTCATATGGTGAGAGCATCCACTATCAATAACCCAGTCATCCTTTTCTTGAACTTGGGCAGCCAAAGCTCTTTCTTCAACCTTATGATTGATAGATATTGGATCTTCTTCCTTGATAGCAATAAGCACCCATTCATTTCTAGATTTGTCTCCTATCTCTGATTCATCATCTATTACTCATTCATTATCAGCTTCTTCATGAACATAATAACAATTCTTTTGAAACCTTTGTCTGCTAGAATCTGACCTTGTAGATCTTTCCAGACATCTTGAGGCAAAGTGACCAATCTTATTGCAGTTGAAGCATTTAAAAGGTAATTTTCCTTCATACTTACCGGATCCTCTTGGCAGTCTTTTTGCAATGAGGGCTTCAAGTTGAGCTGTTTCTGCTTCTTCCTCTTCCATATCTTTCCTTGCTTGTTCATACCATGACAGCTTCCTTGAAGAGTTCTCTCCCAAATCAAATCTCTGTTTGCCTTTCACATAGGCATTGGCTTTGAATGCAAATTCAGTCTTGGGGTGATCATCTCCAAACTCGGTCATTTCAAAAGCAGCTAGTTTGTCAGCCAATTGCTCTCTTGTGACAGTTGTATGGGCTCTAAATTCATCAATGGCAGCAACCTTGATTTTGTAGGCATTAGGAAGAGATCTTAGAATTTTGCAAACAATCTCATTTTTATCCAAAGTTCCACCAGCATTCCTGATTCCACACACCAGCTCATTTACCCTTGGCATAAAGGTAGTGATATTTTCATCATCTCTCATCTTCAATCTTTCAAATTTCCCATTCAGACTTTGCAATCTTGCACTCTTAACAAACTCATCTCCTTCATGCAGAAGTTTCTGTTTAACCAAGATCTCATAAGCAGTGGGAAGGTCAATGACATTTGAGAGTTCTGAGTCATTCAAGGCACTTAGAAGAGCTTCTTTGGTCCGCAGATTGTTTTTAGCATCTATGATTTCATTCAGAGTTGTCAGACCACCCTGCGGAGGTACATAGGGTTTTGTGACCATGGATAAGTACACCTTTCCCATACACTCCAAGTGACATTTCATTCAGCCTTTCCAGAGAGTGAAGTTGGTACCATCAAACTTCGGACTATCCTTCTTATAAGACAACATTCTAGATCTCCTCAAGCGGTTAAGCTCTCTTCAGAGGAACTCAGATCTGATACTAATTGTTGATAACTGAGAGGGGGGGTGAATCAGTTATCCTAAACTTTCTTTTCAACTCAAACAATTAGATCCACTGTGTTATTCATTAGCATAGCAATTTAACCATTCATGAAAACATAAAGCATAAACATCACAGCAGATAAACATCAACACATGAGACACCAAGATTTTGACGTGGAAAACCCAGTTAAGGGAAAAACCACGGGGTGATTAACCCAAGGATTATTCTCTATTAGAAGAATAAGAAAAGAATGGCACCTGCCAATTAGGGCTCATAGCCCGAGCACACTGCTCACAAAAAGGCACACTACCTACAAGAGACTCACTGTCTACAAAGTGATAAGAATCACAATCTTGAACTGGTGAATGACATCTTTACCATGTCCGGATCAGTTCCAATTAAGCCCAAAACACTTGCTCTACCTTTCGCACTTCTCTTCGCTATGCCACACACATCCACACCACAGCACTCTTCAAACTAAATTCACAAACCCTTATTTATACAAGGCATCGACTTAGGAACAATCATCTAAGTCAGCAAACAACCATAATAACAATCGCAAGGCGTGTAGAACATCCAGTCGGCCTATTACAGGAAGAACACCAACAACCGGTAGTCATAGCATCAAATCCAACTCTAACTTCAATGCAAACCACCAACATGAACTGGACATGATCCAATGATCATCATAACCTTCCCTGAATCATCAGGAACATTTGCACTTCGTCAGCTTACCGGAATTCTTCTCTTCATGATTCGGAACTTCAAGAACACAGTCTGTCGCCACTGTCATAATGCAAAAGGTACTTCTAGACCTCCAAATAATACACAAATCAAGATGACACATCACAAGGACATCCCAAACACTCCTTCCAATCTATAGATTAGGATAATACAATTCCAAACCTCACGGGACCTTTCTGTGATCCTCTGTCACCTTTGAACACCTGCCGGAACCAGTTCCACACAAACAGCCACAACTTCTTTAGATCTTCATGCGGACCTCTAAAATATTAACTAAAGCATCTCAAGACTCATATCTACAAACCCTTTAATCCGTATCTTCTGGTTCTCAACCCATTGAGTAGTTTTGCCTTCTTCTCATCACTGTTCTTCACTGTTCCGGATAGAGACTAATTTTCTCAATATCCTCAACACACAGCTCATTCAATCCTTCTTACCAATGCAATATGAGTATGTTGACATCAATGACACCACTGAATAACCTTATACTTGCAACATCAACCTCTTATCCCAACACTCATCACTACACACATCTGAACTAATTGATGTTGAACATACATTATTCATGATATGCATATCAATATTATTCTCACAAGGGCTGAAGATCTCTGATTTTGACTCACATATCCTCTCCTCACAAAATGGTGCAACACCTAGATCATCTAAAAATATAGCTATCTCCTCATACTCATCATTATTTGCGAAAAGAGGGTTAATCCTACACCAATAAGGAATATGACTGACAATGTCCAATGTATCTAAAGGCTCGTCACAAAGGAAATTCATTCTTATTACAAAGGTCTCTACACCTTCTACATGACAATGGAACTCTTCTTTAAGACTATCAAATCTAGAATCATAAGAACATGCCTCATCTATGAACTGATCATAGACTTTGCCTTCATCATCCAATTGCCTTACACACAAAATTTCTGCTACATCAATACACTCTAAAACTGCATGATCTGTATCAATTTCTAGAGCTCTAATGCTTCCTGATGAAATTGATATTGAATCCTGATCTATATTATCACAACTATGCACAAATGAATCATTTAATCATGAAGACTCCTTGCTAAGGACTAGCATATCAATATAACTTTGACACTTTATACGATCTTCTAACTCAACTTTATTCAAATCATCACAAACAGCAATATTATGATCATCATGATTAGTCTTAGCAAATAAAGGTATATGAGAAAACTTATTAATTTTATGATCATTGTATGAATCACTTCTCCCATTATCACCCACACCATTGAAAATTTTATCTAATAGATATAGTTCTAATTCACTTTTATCATACAATTGTATACAATTTTCTGATTTATTTTCTATGTTTAAGAATACCTTTCTCTCCTCTCCAACTATATTCACATGAGGCTTTTGCTGATTCATTACTATTATTTCATCATTCCTTTCATAATCACTCTTGATTTTGTTAATAATTCCAATCCATTCACATACCTGATTAAGGCTTTGAAGCTTAAATTTCCTTGGCATTGAACTCAAACCTAATTCATATATTTCAATGAACAAGTCAATGCATGTATCTTCTTCAGGCTTGCAACTATCATGAATCTACAAGAGGACATCTATGAATCTAGCAAATAAAAAATGTGCTGACTCCCCCATGAATCTCCTTATGTCAAACAAAGCTTGAACATACACCATATAGTCATCATTGTATGTAACTTTCTAGCAATTTGTTCAGGACTCTACATGATCTTCATTATGGACTAATACACAAACTAGGACAACAGGGGTGTAAGTGCCCTGACACTGATTTTCAAAACTTGAATTACACTTTTCAGGAACATTGGAGGCCTTAGGGGATCAAAAGAGAAATAACCCAAGTTTGCATTTCATGCTTCTAGTTGTTTTCAATGTCCATGGCAGTCTGATATGCCTGGTGAAGTGTTGCAGGCTCTTTACTTCTCAATCTATAACTCATCTTCTTATCAAATGCACCCAAATAAATAAGCAGAGCTAAAGCATCATTAGGCCTAATTTTTTTAGGAATTCTTTTCAATGCCTTTATGAATATAAGGTTAAAGGATAGAACTAACTCATCTTCTTCAATGTGGATATACATGAAATCACTGATAAGTGAAATCTTAGATATTCTTTCACCAAACTACTCATTGAAGGCTTATTTAAATTCATTCCAAGCATTGACAGAGCAGGTTGGTAAGTAAGAAAACCAGTCTCTTGCATATCCTTTTAGAGACTAAATAAAGTCTCATGATCACATCTTCATGGTCAACTTCATAATCATCCATTAGATCATTAAACTGTTGCAAATGCTTCTCTACTGACTCACTCTTCATACCACTGAATTCTAGTAGATATTTCCTGATTTTACTAGGGACAACATTTGGTTGACCATTGATGCCACTAAAATTTATGGCTCTATATATGTTAATGCTGAAATTTATTTTATTGTATAGCTGGGACATTGCACTATACATTGCCACGTTTGGGTCCATACAAGGATGTAGGGGTTGATGATACATTATTTCACACCTTTACAAGCCTTTTGATATTAACTTTATAGTTACATAGGACAACTCAAACTCCTTTACAACAATGATCTTAATCCCTTACAATGCAAATTTCTATTTAAGCTTGCTTAAGATTCTCTAGATGAGTCTCTTAAAAAATATTGCATACTTCATTGAAAACACATACTACAATCTCAACAAATTCAAAAGTATGCAAGCCTATCACTACTATTTCCCTTATTTAGTACTTAGCTTGACTCAATAGGGAACCCAAATTTTTTTAGACTTTCAAATATGGTTTTCAAACACAAGATTATCCTTTTTGAAAACCAAAATATGAAAAATACTTGAATATGTTGTAGCTGTTGCACCCTAACTTGAAATCTTTATAGATCTGAAACATCTTTCACATTTTCATCAAGTTCTTTTGATAGAGTTGCCACCTCTCATCATAGAGGACTATGCTTCAAACAACACAAACTTCTTTTAAAACATTCTTTCAATTCTAAGTTTTCTCCAACAACAGAGCCATGCATAAATTCATTTAATTTTGCTGCAACAAAGCTTCTTCTAGGTCTTAAAACTTCAATATCTGAAACAAATATTTAGATTCTCCAATTTTCTGACTCTTTCCACAAAAATAATGTGTTGATCCCTAGTAGAGTCACCAATTTTATTAGTTCCTAGACCAACAGACAACAAACTCTAAAGATTTACCACTTCTCATGCTCAAGTTTAATGGAAGATTTGGCCAACAAAGATGGGAGATTGTTTGCACTTGTCTCCCCTTCACTTCAAGTTCTATCACACCTATGGGGTATCCCTAATTCGCAACAAAGGATTTATCCTTAACTCAGTCAGGTAGAATTCTCTCAAATATGCACCAAGATTTATATGATAAACCCTAGATTGGCAACATTTTTGGATTATCCCACTAGTTGAATCTGAGAACATGCAACTAAACCTTACTCCTAAAATCCTAAGGTTTTCAAATGATGTTCTAATTTTATTTTTATGCTTGGATGAAAGACTTGGGTTTTGACTTATAAACTCCATACAAACTCAGACTAGTGCTTATCTCAGGGAAATGGAGTCAAATAGACATATATGTGTGAATGATTTAGATAAACTTATACCAACCATCAACTTTCAATAGGTTTTGCTAGTATTTACCTTACAAACACCACCCAGAAAAGAGTATTCTATTAACTCTACTTACACATATCCCTGCTACAATACATTCTTTCCCATACTTAACCTAGACCATTTTTTCTATTCCTTGAATTGAAGTAGAAGATTGAGTATGCAATACAGAAAACATATATTGTAGAATCCAAGATAACCCTTAGTTATCTGACTCAGAAGAAGAAATGCACACAGCCATAGAGACAATTAGCTAAACACATGCATTTAGCATTTTTCATATACATCAACATGAAATTGAATAAATTTTATACAAAAATGCATTCAACACATAATACATTGACATACAGAACAAGAGATGAAGCAACCAAGAAATTGTATTTCATTTACTCCTCAAAAATATCCAATCTTCAACAACCAACAAAATGAGAGCCCAACAATTCACTTATAGGCTCAAACATGCTACCCTAATATTAACTCATTCTAGAGGTAGATAAGATACTTTCACATTGCAATTTTCCCTCCAAAATGCATTGGGAAAAATATATTAATTTAAAATTAAAAGAAGAGAAGAATAAATAATAAACAAATATATTTTAATCTCCCCTTTTAATTTTTGGCATTTTTCACCCATCCTCAAAATTGCATGGTAGCTATTGAAGACTCTTCATTCCTCTGTGTGCAGCTATGATACAAACCCTGGGACATCTTTTTTCATCTCCACAATTGCATTCAACCTCAGAGACATTATCACAACAGCATTCAACTAAAATTTTTGCCCAAATCAAACTTTTTGGGTCATTTTTCATGAAACAGGAGCATCTCTCATCCTTCTGGCAACCAAAAATTGAAACAAACAAGCAAAACACCTTCACCAATGCATGAGAAATGGTCATAGGAAGATTTTGCAGCCTAGAACAACATATTTGAGTCGAAACAATGCCTTGAAGTCAAAAAACGTGATTGCAGTTTTGGATCAGCAACATTTCCGCTTGGAGCAACTCCAAATCCATCAAAACTGCCAAAGGAATGAAGAAATACATTTATTAAACCTATAGAAGAGACTTGAGGGCACAAAATTCCCTACGATGGGCATTTCACACCATCACAGGGGTTTGAGGATGCATAGAAGCCTCCCGTGCCATGGTACGATATGCACCAAAAACACTTCATTTTCACTTAATAAACTTTAATATAAAGTTTAAATAAACTTTTCTTTTAATGTTTGACTTTCATTATCACGTTCAAACCTTTATTTAAATTATTCAATTTTAATATTTGCATTTTTTAAAACTTTGATACTCAGGCAATTTTAATTTTCTCATCCAGGCATATGGTACTTTTCCACTGCGGGCAAACAGGATATCGAATGGTCATAAAAATTTATGTAGGTAATTATTTAAAGCAAACCCATCTCCTTAGAATCCACTTCGCCGATCAAATTCAGGTACCTGCTTTGTAAACTGACCTGCTGGGTGAGTTCACCGCAATCAAATTTTATTTAAATGCCAGATGAAATGGTCTCTAATTTTGATGAAATTAGAATTGGAGATATTTGAGACCAAATTGAGAAATGGGTTGCCTTATATTTATGAGATTTGAAACTTTTTAGAATGCCAAATCTATTGGAGTACAAGATCATTGAGATGACGTGGGGGGTGTGAATCAGTGATCTAAAACCCTAAAAGATTTTTACACTTATCAATTCACTAAAATGCAAAACACATGAGACCTTAAAGCTTGCTAGGACACATATACATAAGAATAGTGATGTGAACAAGACATTAAACCATAAGAGCATACAAATAGAGAAGATCATGAGCCATAACACAAAAAATTGATGAGTGGAAAAACTCTTAAAAGGGATTAAAAACCCACTCTTAAACTCTTCCTTTTTATTGCTTCACTAGAAAAACAAAATATCTCATTGATACATAATGAGCCTCACTAGCTGATGAATGCCTCACTAGCAAAAGGAACCCTCATTAGCTAATGAATGCCTCACTGACAAAAGGAAGGCTCACTGGCTAATACAATCATCAAAAATACAAATTGAATCAATTCAGGGGATTACCCTGATTCACTTTTATACAAAAAAAACTTTATCACTTCTCTAGATTTCACTCAATGAAATCTTCTTTATTGACAACATATTCAAGCTATACACATACTACAATTATCATACTACAAATACCATACTACAAGCAATTCAACCCTGTTATGATCACATACTACAAACACCATATTTCAAACACTATACAATACACTAAAAATATCACAATATCCTACACAAATCTTTTGTATTAAATTCTCTGGCCCTCTGCATGCTAATCTTCATCATATATCCTTTTTTATTAAACTATTTAAACCACAAACCCCATTTTATTACACAAATGCTCTCTCTTATCTAAAATCAAAATCATATCTGTATGTATAAATAAAATCTTCTATTTTCCTGAAAAAAAATGTATATGCATCCTGTCATTTTTTAATAGCACCTCCAAAAGTATTAAAGAAGACCTTTCATTTCCTCTTCTCTGCATATATATTTTCACCTTATCAATAAGAAATCTTCAATATTCTTTAATCACCATTCATCTTCCCTGCATTAAAAAAAATTCAATAATATTTTATCAATCTGCCCCTATAAGAGAAATAAAAACTCTTTTATTATCTCAGACCCATTATTTATTTCTATGAGAATAGAAAAAGAAGGCATTAAAAAACCTTTAAACTTATCTCATAATGAATATTAATCAACACTTCACTTATTATAGAAAAAACAAAAAGACTTCCTCCTTTATAGTCTTCGATGCCTTGAGAGTGGACAATTAAAACATAAAGAATCCCTTAAAAAATGCTTTTAAAACTCTAACAGAAACTACCACCATAATAGCTAAAAGTAGCCTAAAAAAGTCTTATACAATGCGGTCAAAATATATATGACGTTCTAATGTCCGTCAAAGTGGATGCACGTAAGAGAGGGCACACATTTGAATATCGACCTTTGATCTTTCTCTGTGTGCCCATGAAATTTCACATGAAGGCCATTGATTTCAATATGGCACCCACACACCCATTAGGAAGATTGGCCAAAGTGGTCGAGAGGGTTAAAGGGGTCAATTAGGCTATGTTGTAAAACCCTTTCAATGGGCAACTTTAAGTGAAATGACCTTTGACATCAGGTCAACACTAAATAAGACAAAAAGTTTATTTCAAAGGTGATGGGTAGAGAGATGCATAGAATGATATTAAGGTTTGAGGATTTAAGACGGAAACTTAAGGTTTAAGAGAATCTGAGGACCTTATAACATGAACAACTTGAACTAAAGTTATGAGGTAAGCTGAGAAACTCTTATCAACCAAACCTGCCATGAACACTGAGGAAATGTTATGGTGGAAAACTTAAAAACTCTTGAAACCAAACTCTTAAGAGATCTACTCAACACTATATCATCATCAACTACTAATGTATCACACTTCTCATCCTTCTATGAATCATTCAAGAACATGATCCTTGTGTCATGCCCACATTTGCTATGCAATCATGATATATTTGTAATGTGGTCATGACATAAAATGTCAAAAAAATTCCACGCATCCCTACAAACCCCCTCGCATGCGTCAGCGTGCTCGATGGAAATACGCAAAAGGTG
This sequence comes from Cunninghamia lanceolata, assembly GCA_027924645.1. NCBI lineage: Eukaryota > Viridiplantae > Streptophyta > Pinopsida > Cupressales > Cupressaceae > Cunninghamia > Cunninghamia lanceolata. The sequence continues at coordinate 16,230,627 of BSBN01000130.1, read as the reverse complement.
TAAACATGTCAATTAAATTCAAGGTAATGCGATCACATGCGCATTCCCCTATGTAATTAAGGCTGAGTAAGGGGGTCAATGCAACACGAGGAGTGTCACCATTAGGGTTAGGATTGAAAGATCAAAACCTTAAGTTTACCTAAGTGGGTAAAAGGATTTCGACACAAGTCAAAATCAAAAGCCTAATTCTAGAGCATAAAAGAATTAAATAATAACTTAATTAGGATCATCAAGATTGTGGAAACATCAAACATTACTCTACACATGGTTTAAAATTACTAAATTAAATTAACCCTAGATCCTAAAAAAATCCGACAGCATAACGCCTCACAGGTGTGAATAGGGATTATTTTAATTAAATAATTTTTTTTATCAAGGATTCCCTAGGTTCACTAAAGTAGGTTTAATGATTAAAATAATTAAATAATTAATTAATTAATTAATTATTACACAATATAGTAATTAAATTAAGGCATCTAAATTGCATGAAAATAAATAACATTAACCTCTACGATTAATTTAATTTGAATTGATTTAAAAGAGAATAACTACATTATTATTTAAATATTCGAAGGGTAACCTTTAGTATTAAATAGTTCCCACATCAAAATAATTAAAGCAATTAATTAAGTCTTTTAGTTTAATAAACTATGCTTTAAATGATCACATACAATTAAATAGTAGATTATAATTCGTAACCTCTCACAATTGAGATAACAAATAACAAAATTTAACTTTACTAATAAAATAACACATCCATTATCAAATCTCCCCTAAATCCCCAATTCAAATAAAAACATAAAAAAATAACAAAGGTGTCTAAGTCATATGGAGAGGGAAAAGTAGCAAAATCTAATTTTTAAATGTAAAGCCCTAAAAAGCCTTTCAATAAACAATTAATTTCCTTATGGAATGGAGTCAAAACCCTTGCCTCCATTCTCTTTTCTCATTTTCTCTCATTCTCTCCATTTTCTCATTTTCCCCTATTTGTTTTTGTGTTGTAGGTATTGGAATGGCGCATCCATGGCCGCCATGGAGGTATACTCATAAAGTATACACGTTTGTTCTTTTTTTAGCATATATATATATATATATATATATATATATATATATATATATATATATATATATATATATATATATATATATATATATAAAGATTGTTAAAGTATGCAGGAAAACCCTAAGGCTGAATGGCCATGTGGAAGGGGGTGGCGAGATCGAAATGGCAGCTTGAAGATGCCACTCAAGTTTCAAACTATGTTTGAAATCTTATTTTACGCAGCATTTATTTTTAGGAATGCAAGAATGTTTGGGGGGTGGGGCGGATAACCCACCCCCACTCCATATAATATGGAGTGGCGGGTGGGGCAGCCACCATCTGCCCTAGCCCCCACTCCCACATAGTAAATAAAAATAAATGTCGCCGCCCCCCTCCCCCCCCTCGCCCATTCAACCCTCATTTAAATACTAACAATCTTCAAACCGCCGCTGGTGAATTTCGGCATTGAAAATTTCATATGTTTTTTTCAAGTTGTTTTCTGTATAACACAAAGTTCACTATATATATATATATATTTATTTATTTATATTTATATATTTATATACTCAGGAAATATATACAGTTTTTCTCAAAATCATACTTTTTTTCAATTTATTAAAAATGATAATAACTATTATAATATATATATATATACAATTTCTCAACTCATATGTTTTCCAGCAAGCTTTAGTGTATTCATAATATATATATATATATATATATATATGAACATGAAATGTATTCCCAAAGTGACAATATCATTCTCATATATTCACTTTTATAGAGCAAAAGAGTAGGTTAAATAAACACATGTAAGTATTTTTTTTTTGAATAAAATAGCAACTCTCCTATTTTATTAAATTCTTTATTTCCACATAGCAACCCACTCTATTTTTTAAAAAAACTAAAACATTAAATAACTAAGTTTTTTTTTTTAATAACATTTTCACAATCTCTTAAAATAAAAACAATAACTTTTTTCTTTCATTTGCTTGATATCATAAGGAAGTGAATCAAGTTTAAACATTTATTGACAACATAAATAAAGATTTACATGCAATAATTCTCTCTTTATACATTTTTTCAAGCACATGAAACAAACTAGCAACCATATTTTTATTTCCAATATCAATAAAACTAATTACAACTCAAAATAATAACATGTAACTTTACAAAACAAGAGAAGAACTATCTTCTTTCTTTACAACAAAACAAATACAAATAGGCCAAACTTGACCATAGCTCTCTCAAGAGCCAAATGTTAAAACTCCAAGTTATTAAGTCTTTTTCTTCCACATTCCATAACTTCAAATAACCTACAATAAAACACACATAGATAGGGGGGAAATGCCACTAAAAACCACTCTCCTCCCTACCATAGACTCACTCATGAGTCACCCCCGAGCTTGGAGGTCATCCTCACACAAGGAACACACACTCCACTTTACAATAAAACACTCAAACAAAGAGCAAGAAGAACACCCATGGCTTGCACAAAACAAAACTCATAAAAAATTAGTTTAAAAGGGTAGGGGAGTGGACATAACTCAACTCAAGAGTTCCACTCCAAATATCTCCCAAAAACCAAGTTTCAAAAGGCCTCAAGCCATCACATAAACACCATCTTTCACAAAATTTTCCCATGGCTCTCGACCCATTCAAAAAAAAACTATTCATTTTCTCATGTTGCCCTCAAAGCTAAAATACCACAAAAATTAGGATGTGACCTCAAGGAGACTCACTCCTCCCCCACTCCACATATGTTGACCATTTTCGCCAAATGGAGAGGCTCTCACAACTACCATAAAAATCCCCACAACAAACACAATATGAAAATACACACACACAAGCATCACACATGAAATGTAAATAACATAAGGAAAGGCCACAACCTTGAATCCTACCTTTAATATCCCAAAAGGAAGATAGTTGAACAAGAACCCTTCCAACTCCACCTCCAAATCCTTCTCCAAATGAGCCTCCAAAAAATCTCCTCTAACTCTCCCAAAATTCAAAATAAAATTAAAATTCAAAACAATTCAACAACCCTCTCTCTATCTTCAAGAGGGATTAAAATAGGCTCTCCTCATAAGCCTTGAGGAATGGAGAGGTGACACATGTCACCTCCTCACTCTTCCACACAACCACTTGCAAGCTTCATGGAATGTGGTGGTGACACATGTCACTCACCCATTCCACCAAGTCTTTCCCCCTCCTTTTGTGCTCTCTCACACATGTGGGAGAGAAAAATGGAGCCAAAGAAGGAGTGGGTACTACAAGTGCCCCAATCATCTCCTCCTATGAAAGCCCACAAAACCCCAAGGTACCCTCACCAATTGTCGAAGAGCCTTGGAGTTGAGTCCTCCACAATTTAGTGGTCTTGAAGACTCCCCCAAACCTTGGAAAGAGGAGTGGATGAGGTTGAGTGTTTGGCCCAAACTTCCATTTTCGTCACTTTATTTTAGGGTGAAGGTTAAGTGACCAAATGGGAGTTTACCTAAGGTTAGACAAGCTCAAAAGGTCCCTAGACCCTAGCGGTACAACCCAGGGTCACTTTCAACCCATTTTGAGCACCATAGGGTGAGGAAAATCACATAAAAAGGGGTCTCACAAATATAAACTCAAAAAAATAAAGTCCATTAACATTACACTTTTACAATACCAAATACAATCAAATATAAGAAGGGGTAGACCTAACCCAAACAACATCACATATTTGATCTTCGTTCCTCTTCGAAGTAGATCAGCTTAACATGGGAATTCACAAAAGTATGGGATCATCTCTGATTATTCGTGGCTTGGTTAGAACACCTGCACACATAAACAAAGGATTAATCTAACATGTATATCATAGCCAAAGAAAAGTAAAAATATACTCACACCATCACATAATCATATAAACAATCATAAAATCACATCACAATAGATTTATAATTTGGATTTCAATAATCCATCTCAAGATAACATCGCATAATAAATCCATAACAAAAATCACATAGCTAGTATCTCAATAACATCGTAATGCAAATTGTATGTCAAATCATCGTCAGTGAATCAAATCAAGATCTACTCTCATCACAAACATGCTAACATAATAAATCAAAAGTAAGAGCATATAGTCTAATAATCCTACATATCATGATCAATAGTCCCCAAAAGTCTAAAATATGTCTCCAATAGTAATATAAACTGATCCAACTAAGGGAGTGAAAAGGTAGGCCTCACATCCTCCCCCCTAAGACTAAACTTCCTCTTGGAAGTTGTTAAAGAGGTGAGGATATAGTGCCCTCAATCTAGCTGCATCCTCCCAAGTTGTCGTGACCTCATCATACATGTCCCACTGGACCCTAACCTGGTTCATCTCTCTACCTCGAAGGCCAAGCGTCCGATGAGCCAATATGTGAATTGGCTCCAAAGGCAACTTCTCGTCTACCTTTACTTGTAAAGTAGTCCAATCAAATACACGACATAAATCAAATATGTAAAGCTGGAAAATTGATACATGAAAAACATTGTGGATGCATGATAGGCTAGGTGGCAAGGCTAGGCGGTAGGCTATAGGTCCTATCCACTCCAAGATCTCAAAAGGCCCAACAAACTATGCTGCAAGATTAGAGCCCTTTCCATAACAGAATAGACTCTTGTGTGGTCGCACTCTCCAGAATACTCCATCCCTAACCGAGAAGCTCTGATCTACTCTCTTAGCATCGGTATACTTCTTCTGTCGATCCTGTGCCTCCTGAAGTTTATGTCTAATCAAGGTCACCTATTGCACCATATCCTAAACCAACTTTTGTCCTATCACAACCCTATCCTCATTACGATCCCAACTCAACAGTATCCTGCAAGGTCTGTCATACAAGGCCTGAAATGGAGGTATACCCAATGAGATATGATGCCCATTGTTGTAGGCAAACTCAATTAGATACAGATACTCATCCCATCTAGAATGGTGGTCCATGATGTACATATGGAGCATATCCTCTAGAACCTAATTAACCCTCTCTGTCAAACTATTTGTCTCAGGATGATAAGCAGAACTCAAGTTGAGCTGTGTGCCCAATGTCTGTTGTAATTCCCTCCAAAAGGCTGATGTGAACACTGAGTCCCTGTCAAAAATGATACAGTGAGGTACCCCATGCAATCTAACAATCTCATCTAAGAATACTCTTGCCACTGATGGTGCATTGTACATCATGCGTACAAGTGAGAAATGTGCCACCTTGGTCAACTTGTCAACCATCACCATGATGGCGTCATGGTGACGAGATGACATAGGAAGACCAACAATGAAATCCATAGAAATGGTGTCCCATTTCAACTGAGGTATCCCATGAGGGTATAAAAGACCTGTTGGATGCTAATGCTCAGCCTTAACCCTCTAGCACTTAAGGCATCAAGCAATATACTCTGCAATATTTTGTCTCATGCCCACCCAATGGTATAACTGTCACAAGTTGGCATGCATCTTCTTCACCCCTAGGTGTGCTACAGAAGGTGCTCTGTGTGCCTCTAAAAGAACTACTACATGTAGATCAACCGTATGGGGTACATAGATGCACTGTCAATGTCTAAGTAACCCATCTGCCTCAAGGGAATAACTTGCAAATTTGCCCATAAGGGCCCTCTGTGACTAGATCTCCTGTTGTACCTCAAAAAACCACTCATCCTCAAGCAGATGCTAAATGATGCGCTCTCTCAAGTCCACACTGAAGGTCAAGGGCATTATCTCATGGCACCTCCGACTCAATGCATTAGAAAACATGTTCTCCTTCCCTTTGATGTAGTGAACATCAAAGTCATACTTGCAAAGAAACTCCATCCAACACCGCTGGTGAGTGTTCAAATTTAGCTTTGTGAATATACATGTCAAACTGTTGTAATCCGAATGAAGCTCAAAGCATCCCAAAAGAAAGTGTCTCAAATGAACAAGAGCATGAAATGCTATTGTGAGCTCCAAATGGTGAGTAGGGTAGTTTAGCTCATGTGTCTTGAGATTTCATGACTCATACGCGATCGCTCTACCACTCTACATAAGAAGGGCTCCCAAACCCTCAAGTGATGCATCTATACAAACCACAAAATCCTCTACAGGATCAGGAACCACTAAGATGGGAACATTGATAAGATGCTTCTTGAGGACCCCAAAGGCCCTCTCACATTGCTCAGTCCAAGTGAAACTCTTCCCTTTTCAGTGAAGGGAAGTGATGGAGTGCGCTACCCTAGAAAAGCCCTCTACGAATCTATGGTAGTAACTGACTAATCCTAAGAAACTCCAGACCTCTGTCACACTGGTGGGTGCTGGCAAATCCTTGATAGCCCTAATCTTCAATTTATCTACTAAGATACCATCGCTAGACATGATGTGTCCTAAATATCACACCTTGGTCCTAAAAAAGGCACACTTCACCAAGTTGCCATAAAACTACTACTCTCTCAAGTACTACAGCACCTGACGTAAGTGATCCTCATGCTCTTCCTTGGTCTATGAGTAGATCAAAATATCATCAAGGGAAATGATCACGAACTAATCCAAGTAAGTGTGAAACACCCCATTTATGAGACTCATGAACACTATAGGGGCATTCGTCAAGCTAAAGGGTACCATAGTGAACTCATAGTGGCCATATCAAGTCCAGAAAGAGGTCTTATGGATATTCACTTCTGTGATACATAACTGGTGGTAACCAGAATTTAGGTCTATCTTAGAGAACACTCTAGCTCCTTGCATCTGATTGAAAAGGTCATCAATCCTAGGCAGAGGATAACGGTTCTTCACTGTCACCTTATTAAGCTGCCTATAATCTATGCACAATTAAAGAGACCCATCCTTCTTCTTCATGAAGATAACTGGTGTGTCCCATCGTGAAACACTAGGTTGGATTTGCCCCTTCTCAAAAAACTCATCTTACTACAACTTGATCTCCATGAGCTCATGTGTGGTCATCCTGTAGGGTGCACAAGACACTGGCTAGGTGCCCAGCTTTAGATCGATGTGGAAGTCTACCTCTCTGCGTGGAGGCATACATGGTAACTCTAGTGGAAAGACATTGGCGAACTCCCTCTTGATAGCCCTAATCTTCAATGGATCTACTAAGATACCATCGCTAGACATGATGTGTCCTAAATATCACACCTCGGTCCTAAAAAAGGCACACTTCACCAAGTTGCCATAAAACTACTACTCTCTCAAGTACTACAACACCTGTCGTAAGTGATCCTCATGCTCCTCCTTGGTCTATGAGTAGATCAAAATATCAAGGAAAATGATCACAAACTGATCCAAGTACAAAACACCCCGTTTATGAGACTCATGAACACTACAGGGGTGTTCGTCAAGCTAAAGGGTACCACAGTGAAATCATAGTATCCATATCAAGTTTGAAAAGAGGTCTTATGGATATTCGCTTCTGTGATATGTAACTGGTGGTAACCAGACTTTAGGTCTATCTTAGAGAACACTCTGGCTCCTTGCATCTGATCGAAAAGGTCATCAATCCTAGGCAGAGGATAACGGTTCTTCACTGTCACCTTATTAAGCTGCCTATAATCCATGCATAAACAAAGAGACCCATCCTTCTTCTTCATGAAGATAACTGGTGTGCCCCATCGTGAAACACTAGGTTGGATGTTCCCCTTCTCAAGCAACTCATCTTACTACAACTTGAGCTCCATGAGCTCATGTGTGGTCATCCTGTAGGGTGCACAAGACACTAGCTAGGTGCCCGACACTAGATCAATGTGGAAGTCTACCTCTCTACGTGGAGGCATACATGGTAACTCTAGTGGAAAGACATCAGCGAATTCCCTCAAGATAGGATGGTCATCTAATGATGCCTCTAGCTAATCCTCTGATCTGTCGCTAATAGTGATAGAAAACAACTAGCATCCCTTCTGCATGTACTGCTTAAGATGCTGAGTGGATATCATACAAAATGTCATGGGCTTCTAAATGCCTACTACCTTGATTGACGTGCCATGATCATCTAAACATCTAATCACCTTCTGGCGATAATCTAGCTTGGCTCTATGAGCTGCAAGCTAATCCAAGCCTAAAACTACACCATAGGATCCTAAAGGCATAACCCTAAGGGCGCATAATGTAGTGAAGCCCCCCAAAGAGATCTCACAATCCTGAACTAAAGCATCTACTGACATCCTAGCCCCAGTGGCCAACTCAACCTCCCACCTAACCTCCTACCTAGAGGCCACTAGCCTACAACACTCAACTAATGATGGAGATATAAATGAATCAGTAGCACTAGAGTCAAATAAAATAGCAATGGGAACATCCTCAATCATACCTTCTATCTAGATCACTGAGGCCTGGTAGTCGATCTGGCAATTTGTCAACTACTACAATCATAAGGTGGGACTTACATCTCCTATAGTCTTCTATGATCCTCCTGCACGAGGCTATCCCCTAGCTGTAAAGCCCTGTGGGCACTCTCTGGCTAAATGTCCTACCCCACCACATACATAGCATCGACCCCTAGCTTGTACCTGTCCAGTCTGAGTCCTACTACTCTGCTGCTATCTAGTCCATCTTGTGGACCCTTGAGAAGCCCTATAAGACTGTTGTGATCTAGCAGGTTCCGTAGGTGGTCCTTACTATCTTTGATCCCTATGCGAGCCCTGCTTCTGCTAACCATGATTTTCTCCTCCCTGTGCCCTCTACTGGGGTCCAAACCTCTATTGATACTGCTACTACTACTATTGTGGAGGCCTAGGAGGTAAGGATGGAGAACTAAATTCTCCTCTCTATGGTGGTGGTAGTTTATAGAAATTCTACTATTGTTACTAATTATGATCTTGAAACTAGGATCGTGAACTCTGACCTCATCCTTCAATCTCCTCTGTAATATATGCCTTCTCGACAGCCTCACTCATGGTCTGGGGGTCTTCCATATGCACCATTCATGCTATTCCCTGATTCAAACTTCTGATAAATTTGTGCACTAGAAGTTTCTCATCATGGAGATACTCTGCATATCATGATAGCTTAATGAACCTACTCTCATACTATGCTATGGTAAGTCCTCTCTGCTACAAGTTGTGTAACTGTTGATCCGACACTACCTATAGTGGTTTGACAAATAACACACATTAAAGTGCTATATGAAAGTGTCCCACGTAAGAGTGTCCAAAGATAATTGACACTTGCACTCCTCAATGTGCACCATGTCGCTGTTGTGTCTCTTAGAAGGTGGACTACCACATGTTCCTTTGTGTTGTTCCCATAAGGTCGCAACGCAAAGTACCTGTCTAAACTAATAAGCCAAGCCTCAGCCTCGGCTCCCTCTGTGGCTCCTGCAAAGGTAGGTGGTTTTAGCCTAAGTAAGTCTCTGATGGGGTCTCCTCATTCTCTGTGTCCTCGAATAGGTTCATCCACACCATAATCATAAGGTCTGTGATAAACTTGCTCTACCCTCACATCCTCCTCTCATCTTGAATGATGTAGAGGGCTCCTGGTACGTGCTCTATAAATTGAACCAACCTCCTCCACTATGGTGCCAGGTATCTCTACAAAGGGCTCTACATGTGGCGCCTCTTGTGGCTCGACGCGGGACTCTACATGTGGCTCAACATGCGGCTCCTCACATGGCTCCTCTCACAGATCAACACGGGGCTCAACACATGGCATTGCTACAACTAGCAGTAACCTCTCTAACATGGCCTATAATGTCTGCAAGATCTATGGCCCTATATCAAGTGCTGGTGGTGCCCATGGTGCCTGCTACTCTGGTGAGGCTAATGGTCCCTGACCCTTTACTGAAGATGCATTTCAGATCTCTATGGATGATGTGGTGTGTGAGCAGACTTATCTAGTTTGGGGTGGCATCCTACAAGAATAAGATAGTCATGAATTAATTGAATTTGCAAAATAACTAATGTGCCCAAAGAAGCCTAGAGTTTAAACTTGGGCTCTAATACCAAATGTCATGCCCACATTTCTCATGTGGTCATGACACACAACACACGTGTCATGTCCACATTTGTCATGTGGTCATGACACGAAATGTCAAAAATTTTCTAGGCATCCCTGAAAACCCCCTCGCATGCATCAACGTGCTCAGTGCCAATATGTAAAAGGTGTAAACATGTCAATCAAATTTGAGGTAATGCAATCACATGTGCATTCCACTACATAATGAAGGCTGACTAAGGGGGTCAATGCAATGTGAGGAGCGTTGCCATTAGGGTTAGGATCGAAAGATCAAAACTTTAAGTTTACCTAAATGGGTGAAAGGATTTTGACACAAGTTAAAATCAAAAGCCTAATTGTAAAGCATAAAAGAATTAAATAATAACTTAATTACAATCATCAAGATTGCGGGAATGTCAAACATTACTCTACACATGGTTTAAAATCACTAAATTAAATTAACCCTAGATCCTAGAAAAATCTGACAGCATAACGCCTCATAGGCATGAATATGGATTATTCTAATTAAATAAGTTTTTTATCAAGGATTCCCTAGGTTCACTAAAGTAGGTTTAACGATTAAAATAAATAATTAATTAATTAATTATTACACAATATAGAAATTTAATTAAGGCATTTAAATTGCACGAAAATAAATAACATTAACCTCTACGATTAATTTAATTCGAATTGATTTAAAAGAGAATAACTACATTATTATTTAAATATTTGAAGGGTAACCTATAGTATTAAATAGTTCCCACATCAAAATAATTAAAGCAATTAATTAAATATTTTAGTTTAATAAACTATGCTTTAAATGATCACATACAATTAAATAGTAGATTATAATTCATAACCTCTCACAATTGAGATAACAAATAACAAAATTTAACATTGCTAATAAAATAACACATCCATTATCAAATCTCCCCTAAATCCCCAATTTAAATAAAAACATTAAAAAAATAACAAAGGAGTCTAAGTCATATGGAGAGGGAAAAGTAGTAAAATCTAAATTTTAAATGCAAAGCCCTAAAATGCCTCTCAATAAACAATTAATTTCCTTATGGAATGGAGTCAAAGCCCTAGCCTCCATTCTCTTTTCTCATTTTCTCGTGATGGCAGAAATGTTGCCGCTCCAATGTTTCTTTTTACTTAAGAATGATAAGTAAGACAAGTGGATATTTAAATGTGCATGTTATAACTTTAAAAAGAGCAGCAAAGAGAAGAGTGATTATTGAAGATGATCCAATTAAGCCATATTGGACATTTAGTGGTAGACTCCCAAGGTCTAACATGAAGTTAAATAATGAAATTAGGTCTTTAAAAAAAATTGGCATGATAATACAAGGGTTTCATCAAATGCTAGAGATGTTTTGAAATTAAGGGTGGGGTCAAAAACTCATGATCCTCATCTAAGACATCTTTTAGACATGACTCAAATAGAATTATATAGAAAATTTTAGCATAAGTCAAAGATCATTTGAGAAATGTAAACCTTGGTATGTCAAGATTAATGAGCAACGAATCTCTTGTTGTTACAAAATTCATGTGTAATTTAAATATTATTATTATGTTTTTAAATATATATATTGTACTTTGCATACTTTGCATACTAATCAAGTTTACTTTGTGAAACAATTGATGGTGATTCTTTTTTCAAAACCATGTGTTTCTGGACAATGCAATAGATGTGGTAACCTTTCATTGTTAGGAGAATGCATGCATTAAAGTAGTTAAACACATGATTTTGAACAACAATTAGTGGATGTAAAGAGGTTCAACAATGTTCAATATCCATTAAAGGATGGAAAAACTGGAAAGCATTGCATGAGTTAGTCATAGAACAAAGTAGTTCACATGCATTCATCGCAGAGTTCAAGAATAAGATTGTGTATAAATATGTGAAATACTCTCAATATGATCGGTGTCTTGATGAACAATTCCAAAGATGTAAGAACACATTTCCAATTGGAACTATACTTTTAGTGGTTAACTTTGTAAAAAACTATGCCCTTGCTCCACAAGAGGAGATTTGGTCTCATTACTATAACTCAATACAGGTGGCCATCTATATTCATATTGTATACATACATGCAATTGACAATATAGATGACAGGAAAATTTTGAGGGAGTACTATTTCTATGTGAGTGATAATCAGTTACATTTAACTATAGGACTTGGAATATAGAAGATGACTTGTACATCTGTGTAGGCTCATCAATGGTAGTATTAATTAAACTTGTGCCTATACTAATCTCATTCTGCATATATATACATGTACATTTATGTATTTAAACTCAACTCAAGAAGAATTTAAAATCATGAAATTATACTAGAAATTCAAATTTAAACTAGAAAAATGTACAATTTTAAGATACAAACATGGGAATATGAATTAGGCTCCTGCATAGATGATGGTGGTGGTCTTGGATGGCTTGGTTGGTTTTGAAAATAATGGGTGCTTGTAGGGGCTAGTCCCCCCAGTTGATGGGCGGATTGTGACACCAACAAAGGAACACCACCGCCCAGCCTCAACCAACAACTCACTATGACAAAACCACCTGTCCACTACTGCTGCTGGCCATCAATTAGTAAACCAATATGTCTACCACCTACCTTTATCTTTTATGCCTATTGGAGGAGTGTTTTTCTAGGGGGCATAACTTCTACATATGGTATCCAATTTTTGACTTCTTATAGGCATTACAAAGGTCTCTCTGAGCAATACATAATGGTATAGGTTTAGTGATCAAAATTTTCTAGTTATCTCATAATTTGGTACTTGAAGTTGATGTTGCTCTGAAATGGTTAAATGGTTATATCTTTTGCATACATAATCATATTTTTTATTTCAATTAGGTGTTGGAGAGAATTTGTAGAGTACTACATAGTGGATTAGGTAGATTTTTAGGTGGATGTGTAGAGACTTTTGTACTTGTTTGAGCACTTGTAGGAGCCTAAGATTCAAGGTGTGATGTGAGAGTACTAAAACAAATTTTGGGACATAAACTTGTGGGAGTACATGTTTTTATGAGACAAATATGATGGTATAGTAGGATCTTAAATTTGGTGAATCTTGATATAGGTTTGTTGGCAAGAGACACAATGTGGATTCATGAGTGTTATCATTGATGGCAACAAAGTCTATCCCACACATCGAAAACACATGGTATGCCTATACCAGAAGTCAGATTAAAGAGTGTTTTGGCCTGGCAAACAAGAATAGAGCATGCAGCAAGGTCTGACAATCAGGTCCAAATCTCTCAGATGGTGTAACTCAGCAAGTTTTGGACTTGGACAAGTCAAGAGGAGTATCATGACTACTATATTCCAGAGATTGAGACTCCAGTGATAAAACATGCAAAAGATATGAGCATCTAAGTGTTAGGTTCCTGATAGGCAGAGCAGACTAAGGAAGAACTGATCGATAGAGTATCAGACTTTAATTTGGATGAGTAATTGATGTTGATCAAGCTATTTGAGGGATCATACAATGTTGGCTGACATGATTGATGACTCCAATGTCTATAATTTTAATAAGCATCACATCTCAAGCATGGATTCAGCTGATAGATTAATATTTTGTAAATATCTTGAGTATTCTAGTTGTCAACTAGAAAGTTGTTGAAATCCTTGGTGCGGATATATATACTAGATGAATTTTAGTATGTAGAAGTGTGTGGTCATAGATATGATGAAATAAGGTGCAAAGAAAGGAAGAGATAAGTGTGGAAACATCAATACAATTCTGGTATGTGATAGAGCAATAGCACTAGAGCAGACGAAGAATTAAGTGAATTAGATCAGTATATTGAGCCTAACCAAAATTGAACTTCAGCATTTGTGGATGCCTCTCATCAATTCAAACACCTGGTTACCTTCTATAAACTTTGTAGATAGTGAGTCTCTTGTAGACAGTGCGCCTCTTGTGAGTATTGTGCTCAGGTAGAGAGCCCTAATTAGCAAGTGCCATTTTGTACTTCTTATTCATTTAATAGAGAATACAATCTTGGGTTAGTCACCCCATGGGTTTTTTCCTTAATAGGGTTTTCCATGTAAAAATCCTTGTGTTATGTGTGTTGATTTTATTTTTGCTCTCATGATTATGTATGCTTATATGTTTTGATGTTGCACTAATTATTAAAGTAGAAAAGAAAGTTAAGTTATTTAAGATAACTGATTCACCCTCCCCCCTCTCAGTTACCTACCTTGTTTCCAACAATTGGTATTAGAGCTAAGTTCCTCTAAATAGAACCTAACAGCTTGAGGAAGATCTGTGAATCTCAATGGATATGTATGGTATGGAGGAACAACTTCAGTCTGCCCTAGATGATCTTGAGCAATATCACTTTGAAGTCAATAACTTGAGAGAAAGACTCAAATAGGCTGATGATTTCATAAATGAGCTAAAAGAAAAACTGAGTATCTCTGTGAAAAAGAGAAAGGAACTACTTCAAAATTTAGCAAGTCAGACTGAAGCCAATGCTACTAATGAAGATCTGAATGAGAAAAACAAGCTAAGTGATAAGCTATCAAAAGAGGTCATTATGGTAAGGCATAAGATGGAATCCGGGGTTATGAGATTCACCCAAGAAATTGAAGAGAAAAGGAAAACTAAAGATAATCTAAAACAATCCCTCAAGGAGAAAATAGAGGACTACTGCAAAATGGATAGAATGATCAGGCATCTTGAATGTAATCTTGAAGAAGCTAGAGATAATAAGGAACAACTTGAGAATTAGATAGACACTCTTAAACAAGTTCTTCAAATAGCAAATGAATATAAAGAGAAATTCAAGATAAGCTCAGCTCAACTTGAAGTTCTTCTTGAAATCCAAAAGAGGGTAGATGACAAGTATGGCTTGGGATATGAGAATGGTGAAAGCTCTGGATCTGGTTAGAAGAATTTTAGATCAGGAAATCAAAGAAACAGGCTTAGAAGACCTCTGGTAAGGCAACCAAATGCTCAAAAATATCCATCCTTCAATGGATATTACTTCAATTGCAACAACTTTGGTCATAAAGCAACTTAGTGTAGAAGGAGAATGAATCAGACCAATCCATCCTTCTCTAGACAATGTTTTACCAACAAAAGGTAAGGCCACAAATCTTATGAATGTAGAAATATGCAAATAAACAATTCATTCAATGGTAAATGCTTTGCATGCAATAGAATGGCACTTATGGCTAATCAATGCACATCAAGACAATATCAGTCAAATATGCAAAGAAATGTTGTTTGTTACAATTGCAATAGATCTAGTCATATTGCCAAGTTTTGTAGAAGTAAAAACTAGGATAAAAGGGATTTAGCACATCATAATCAGAAACAAGATAAGGGAAAAGGCAAAGTGAATGTAGATGAGCAAGATTTAGGTGAAGAAGAGTACATAAAATGTTGGGAATGGATTGGCACCAGAATCTGGTGCTGATACTCCTTCCAGAAACTAAATAGATGAGCTCTAGCTCAGGGGGAGTCACAAAGAAAAATAAATTCCCCCAGCTAGTCAATTGGTGCCTAAATTTGGCACATGGAATGTTGCAGATTAAAGGGTTCTCAGAAAAATATTGAAATAGCCCTCGGTAAAGATATGAAAGATCTGCATGGAGTTTTGCAAGAATTTGGTCATCCAAGATTGATCTAGTTTGACAGCCATTCGATAAAGCAGGATCTTCATAGACAAATCCGGTATGATTCAAAATTGAGTTATCTTGATCTGTGGATCCCTGGTATGATTGGAAGAAAGGATACATTGTCAATTATCACTAAAAATGATTCTAAGTGCAACACAGTGATTCGAAAAGATTTATCTTAGAACAAGGCAACTGGATAACTTAAGTTATGCATTTATTACAAAAGGAAATTAGGGTTTGTGAAAGAATAAAAGGGTTCTTTCACTCATCATTTGCACATTTACATTCGAAAAGAAGAAAAGAAGAGCTCTGCATCAAGTTTCTACAACTATCTCAAAGATCAACCACAAAATCCAATTCAACTAGCGATTTGTTTTGGCTTTTATTTTGAACCCTAAAAGCATAAAAAGGTACTTCCATTCTGAATATCTTTCTCTAAATCTTTGGCAAAAATGGCTACTCTAATGGTTGTTAAGATCACTGATAGGCTACGCCCAAAGTTCAAAAAACACCCCTACAAAACCCTATAAGTTGATCCCTTAGGCAGTTTTTCTAGCATTCCGCATGGGGTACTGCACATAGAAGATGTTAGGGTTTTCATCCACGCCAATATTGGGGAATTTGGAGAATCTAAGTTGATGGACATCTACCATAAACAATTAAGAGATGAAAGTTTTGAACTCAAACCTCAATACAAGGCCATCCAGGATAATCACTTTGGACATTGCATCCACTTTCCCTATTTTGTAGAAGATGATTGGGTCCGATATGTTCTTAGCAGAATACATGACAATTTCATGTGGTTAATGAAGCCCTTCAAGATAACAAAAGATGGTATTAGGTTAGTAACTAGACTACACTCATCCAGTGGGTTACCTGCACTCAAATATGTCAAGAACCAGACAGTAAGTGAAGCTACCAGATCTAAGTTTGACAAGAGAGAAATGACCATAGAAGACATCATAGATCTAGATGTCAAATTTGCCTCTATGATAATTGGGTATAAGATCTATCATTCCAACAAGGAGAATTTTGTATCTGGGACTGCAATATATATAGCATATCAGATGTTAAGGGAAAATGTAGATTATGACCTATGTGATCTTCTTTTAAGCCAACAGTTAGAAAACCTATAGAAGATCAAGAAGGATAAGAAGAACTCATTCAAGTATGGTTGTTTAATACTATGTCTTTTCTTCTACTACATGAATGAACTACTCGGATCAAGTGATTGGGTATGGTAAAATGACAAACCAGTTGCCATATAGATTAGAGACTATATGTATGGACTTGGTGATGCTAAGGCTCAAAGAACAACACTCTAGGGATAATTTAAGAACTTTAAAAACATGATGCAAGCCAGAGAAAGGATACCTCAATCCATAGTACAGAAATACAAGGATACAATGTGTTTTATGGTAGATATTGATCAATGCCTAATGGAGGTAGTTGATCCCAGAATAGTTTGGATAATGCCAATGTGATATGAGGTCGATGAGAAAATATTGGAGCTGCACATTCAACACTTGCTAAGTTAGCCTAAGAACCCTGATGCATAAAGGTTTGAAACCTTTCAAGAACTAAGTGTAAAAATTCATGTTGAACTAAGACAACCAGAGATAAAAAGGAAGGGTAGAAGGGAAGTAGAGGAAATTACCAAAAGATATGGCATATCAAAAGAGGTAGTTGATGCAAACAGAGCGAAAATAGAAAGATCTAAGAAAGAGAAACAAAAAGTAGAAAAAGGAAGTGTTCCAGTACAAGCCTCCTCCTAGACTAGATCCTCAAAGAGCTCTGCACCTGCCACTCCAACAAGGTCAAAAGCCACCAAACCAGAAGTCAAGACATCCAAAAAAGGAGAAAAGAGAATGAAAACAAAAACCACAAGGTCTTACACAAGTCACAAGCATGATGAAGAAACATAATCTAATGAAGAGATTAAGAAAATGAAGAAGAAGAAGAAAACATCTGGGGAATCCTCTGCTGATAAAAACAAAGAAGAAGAGGAAGAAGAATTTGTTGAAAAGCCCACTCTTTCCATTAATGATATCATCAAGGTAGTCGCTATGGATGGGAACCTGCAACCAGTCACAGAATTCTATGATGAATATAGTGATACTGATAAGAGGATCTTGGAAGAAGCTACAGTCAGGTATCTGAATATTTATAATAAAGCATTCATTGAAATCATTTCATTAATTCCCAAAAGCCTAGAGAAGGTACTTAAACTTAGAAAAGAGAATTCCAAGGCAAAGGACTTAGAGATGCAAGAATAGATTGCAATTCAGCTCTATCCTTCCATTACTCCAAATCAAATGAACATGATCTTTAAGGACTGCAAGGATGAGTTCTGGAGAAAAGCAAGAATGAACAAACTTATGCTTGGAGAGACTAATCAGGTAGCAAGAGAAACATAACATATCCTCTAGAATGCCTTCAAAAGATTCAATCTTCTTATTATAGAGGAAATAGATGAAGAACCTTCTACCATGGATGTCAAAGGATTAAATGCATCAAAAGAAGAATCTACTGAGAAAAATGTAGAAGGGTCAAAAGAGATAGATGAGGAGAAGTCTAAGGACTTGGATTCCTTTGTTCTGGAAGAGGAAGCTCATGAAGAAGTTAACATCTCTCCTCCAGATCCCACTTCAAACATTCCAGATTCAAGAATTGAAGGAGAAGGAAGAAAAGAGGAGAAAGTGAGTCAAGAAGAGGAGGTAAAGGGAAGAGAAGAAGAGCAAACAGAGAAGATCTCTGATGACAGTTCTAAGATTCCAAAAAAAAAGGAAGACTCAATCTCTAGCAAGAGACACTACAGAGGTAGTGAAGAATTTCTTGAACAAAGAGATGATGGATATAGATGAACTAGACCTATTCCAAGGACCACTAAGTTTTGACTTCCCTCTCTCTAGTCCAGACAATGAAGATAGTATCTTTTGCTCAAGCCAAGGCAAAAGAAAAACTTCTGAAGTCTCACATGGAAGATTGCGAGCTGTTAGAGATTGCATCCAGTATGCTGGAGAAGATCATGCAATCTTTTCAAAAGGATCCTTTAGCCTCTCCATTTGGTAATTTGAAATCTCTGGTAAACTCTATTAGAAGTCATTTTGATTCTTTAAAGAAATTAGCAGAAGAAAAGGTCCAAAGAGAGTTTTTGGGAAAAAGGTTCAAAGTACAGGGACTCATTACAAATGATAGGAAGACCCTAGATATTGAGATAAAGAGCCTTGAAAATGCTCTTATAGATTGTGGGGACATGTACAAATTTTTTCTATCTTGGTCTAAACTGATAGAGAATATTGAAATGAAGGTGAAAGAACAAGAAGGTAAACTATCAAGTTTATCTCAGAATTTTGATCCCCTCACTATATCCATAATGAATCAATAATGCCAAGCTATTTCCATTATAAATGAAATAAAGAGACTAGATACAGAGAAGAAGAATATAATAAGCATGATGAGTGAACTTAGAAGGATAATTATCCCTAAGTTAGAGGCAATGCATGAGGCCTTAACAGATGCTCAAACCACAGCATGGACTAGTGATCTGGCAGATCTAAGAAGGGCAGAAGCATATGCATTTTTGTAGAGTAGTCACATCTCCTTTTTGGATAGGATGAAGCAGAGCTGGGCCACAGAGTATGTACATCTGAAGGCCACTTTTGCAGATATAGTCAAGTACATATAAGTATAACATGTATATACATACTTATGCAGCTATGTATAGGTCAATTTTTGCAAATTTTGGTGTGCGGATTCTACCCTTTGCCATTGATATCAGAGGGGGAGTAAGGAGTAGTGTAAAATGTAGAATCCAGCTAAGGGGTAGCTCTGATAAAATAGTGCACAAGACAGAACATCAGCCAAGGGGGAGTTTGCTGCGACACTTAGTCATTTTTTACTAAGTGTTGCGATCAATGCCAAAGGGGGAGATTATTGTCAAGAGACACTATGTGGCTTCATGAGTGTTCTCATTGATGGCAACAAAGTCTATCACACATATCTGCAGAACATAGTATGCCTATACCAAAAGTCAGATTGAAGAGAGTTTTAGTCTGGTGAACAAGAACAGAGCATGCAACAAGGTTTGACAATCAGGTCCAGATCTCTTCGATGGTATAACTCAGCAAGTTACCGAATTGGACAAGTCAAGAGGAGTATCATGACTACTATATTCCAGAGATTGAGCCTCTGGTGATAAAACATGGAAAAGATATGAGCATCTAAGTGTTGGGTTCCTGACAAGCAGAGCAGACTGAGGAAGAACTGACCGGTAGAGTATTAGACTCCAATCCGGATGAGTAATTGATATTGATCAAGCTATTTGAGGGATCAGATAATATTGGCCAATATGATTGATGACTTCAATGTCTATAATTTTGATACACATCACATATCAAGCATGGATTCAGCTGACAGATCAATATTTTGTAAATATCTTGAGTATTCTGATTACTGACTAGAAAGTTGTTAAAATCCTTGGTGCGGATATATATACTAGATGAATTTTAGTATGTAGAAGTGTGTGTTCATAGATGTGATGAAATAAGGTGTGAAGAAAGGTAGAGATAAGTGTGGGAGTAGAAATACAAGTCTGGTATGTGACAGAGCAGTAGCACTAGAGTAGAGGAAGAATGAAGTGCATTAGATTAGTATATTGAGCCTAACTAGAACTAAAAATTAGCATTTGTGGATGCCTCTCATTAGTTCAAACACCTAGTTACCTTCTATAAACTTTGTAGATAGTGAGTCTCTTGTAGGCAGTGTGCCTCTTATGAGCAGTGTGCTTGGGTAGTGAGCCCTAATTGGCAAGTGTCATTTTGTACTTCTTATTCTTTTAATAGAGAATACAATCTTGGGTTAGTCATCCTGTGGTTTTTTCCCTTAATAAGGTTTTCCACATAAAAATCATTGTGTTATGTGTGTTGATTTTATTTCTGCTCTCATGATTATGTATGCTTATATGTTTTGATGCTGCACTAATTATTAAAGGAGAAAAGAAAGTTAAGTTATTTAAGATAACTGATTCACCCCCCCTCTCAGTTATCTACCTTGTTTCCAACAAGGTTTACATGTGTTTTCAAAGTTTGGACTTTGATGGAGATAGGTATACAGGTTGTCTTCTAGTTTTAGGTCTTAATTAATACCTGTGAGAGACTAGGAGTCTTGTTTTAATGGGAGTTGAGTATAGGTACATTGATGGTGATGATTATGGTGTCATGGATATGCATGTACATTTGAGCATTAACATGACATAAGCATGTATGTGGTTGATGATTTTGGGTTGTGATGATGATTGATTTATGATTACAAGTGATGGCATAGTTCAGTGTTAGGAGGTTGTTCTTATCTCCTAGATGTTTGATTAGTTCCTAGACTTTGGTTATTCATTTGTGGACTTGTTTGGCAAATTAGATCTGGGTTGATCTGATGTTTGAGTCTTGAGGTCTATAAGATTATCTTCTTGTTATCTCAGTTTGCAAGTTACTAATGTGATGGCAAGTTTACATTTTTCATGTTTGGGATCTACGAGTTATGAGGTTCTATGCATTGATCACCTATTTGATTGTAGTAGGATGACTCATATGTGGACTGTCTCTATCCATGAGATCAATTTAGTGTTGATGCAGACTTTGTTTGTTGGCCTTGTCCATGGTCATATGTGCATTGGTATGTTGCATTGGGATGAGAGGATTGATGATTAGAGTGCTTGGATAGTCATTTATTAGGACTTGTAGGATGTTTGTCATGATGTCAAGGATATCTTGGTTACATGGTTTAGTGTGAGCTTTTGACAGTGATGGTTTTATCTTCTTGGCTTGGAGATCTTGGTTCTACTAGGAGTAATTGGTATTGCAATTGTGTGTGTGTGTGTGGACCATGGTGATCTTCATTTAGGAGATGGTTATCGTAATACCATGGATAGATTGATATCATGGCTCAATGGAAGCTTTGGTGGTGATGTGCATTCTTCACCTAGTGATGGATGATCTTCTATAGTAGTTGGGTGTCATGGAAAAACTCTTGGATTATGACTCTTTTATGTACTATGAGTGCTTAGACATCTTGAGTTCTATTGTTAGGAGATGGTTATCTTCATGTGATTGTAGATGTTGATCCTTGGTTTAGAGTATGGTTGGTATTGTGTCTTGGTTTACTCTAGATACTAGTTTGAGTGTTGGCATGATATAGGTTCTCTTGAGACCAAGATATGTTCATCTAAGCATGTGATCTCATAGGAGGAGATGCTAGATCATGATGTCATGATGTGTTCCTAGATTATGCAAATGTGCAGTGGGAGCTTTGACAATGATCTTGTTGGTGTTGAAATTAGGGTAGACAACTGAGAGAGGGGGTGAATCAGTTGTCACAAAATCTTCACCTTTTTCTCTATTTAATCTTCTTTATCACTTATTAACATATTAATGATATAACCATGAAAGCATGAATCACCAACACATGAGTAGAAAAATAAACAACACACATAACACCAAGATTTTTACATGGAAACTCAATTAAGGGAAAAACCATGGTGGAGGTTAACCCACAATATTTATTCTCTATTAAAAGAATAGAAAAATGGGAAGGCCCCTGCCTTCAGGCACACTACCCAGAGCTCACTACTCCAAGAGATTCACTGTCTACAAAAACATTCACATGACTAACATTGGAAGGTTGAACTAAGAAACAACATCTTCTTCATGCCAAGGTTCAGTTCCATTGAAGATCACAACACCTCTGCTCTACCCCCAAACACTTCCTCACTACCTTTGCATCTTCACTTACACCCACATTTACATGACTTCATTACACTTATTTATACATGACATCAACTTTGGAATGAACATAAAAGTCAGCCTTACAATCATCTATCTAGAACATTCTCCAAGATAGGCATTACAAGCAATTACAATTACAAGACTTGACTTAATACAAAATGTTACATACATATCACTATAGATATATGTATATTTTCATAAATATGAACATGAAATGTATTCCCAAAGAGACAATATCATTCTCATATATTTACTTTTATAGAGCAAAAGAGTAGGTTAAATAAACACATGTATATATATATATATATATATATTGAATAAAACAACTCTCCTATTTTATTAAATCCTTTATTTCCACACAGCAACCCACTCTATTTTAAAAAATAAAATAAAACATCAAATAACTAACTTTTTTTTATAACATTTTCACAATCTTAAAATAAAAACAACTTATTTCTTTCATTTTCTTGATATCAAAAGGAAGTGAGAATCAAATTTAAACATTTAATTACAACATAAATAAAGATTTACATGCAATAATTCTCTCTTTATACATTTCCTCAAGCACATGAAGCAAAACAACAACCATATTTTTATTTCCAATATCAATAAAACTAATTACAACTCAAAATAATAACATGTAACTTTACAAAACAAGAGAGGAACTATCTTCTCTCTTTACAACAAAATAAATACAAATAGGCCAAACTTGACCATAGCTCTCTCAAGAGACAAAATGTTGAAACTCCAAGTTATTAAGTCTTTCTCTTCCACACTCCATAACTTCAAATAACCTGCAATAAAACACACATGCAAAGGGGGAAAAAGCCACTAAAAACTACTCTCCTCCCTACCATAGACTCACTAATGAGTCACCCCCAAGATTGGAGGTCATCCTCACACAAGGAACACACACTCCACTTTAAAACAAAACACTCAAACAAAGAGCAATAAGAACAACCATGTCTTGCACAAAACAAAACTCATAAAAAATGAGTTTAAAGGGGTAGGAGAGTGGACATCACTCAAATCAAGAGTGCCACTCCAAATATCTCCCAAAAACTAAGTTTCAAAATGCCTCAAGGCATCACATAAACACCATCTTTCACAAAGTTTTCCCATGGCTCTCAAGCCATTAAAAAAAAATTACTCATTTTCTCATTTTACCTTCAAGGCTAAAATACCACAAAAACTAGGATGTGACCTCAAGGAGGTTCACTCCTCCCCCACTCCACACATGTTCAACATGTTCTCAAAATGGAGAGGCTCTCACAACTCCCATAAAAATCCCCACAACAACACAATATGAAAATAGACACACACAAGCATCACACATGCAATGTAAATAACATAAGGAAAGGCCAAAATCCTACCTTTAATAGCCCAAAAGGAAGATATTTGAAGAAGATCCCTTCCAAATCCACCTCCAAATCCTTCTCCAAATGAGCCTCCAAAAAATCTCCTCTAATTCTCTCCCAAATTTCAAAATAAAATCAAAATTCAAAACAATTCAACAACCCTCTCCCTCTCCTCAAGAGGGATTAAAATAGGCTCTCCTCATGAGCCTTTAGGAATGGGTAGGTGACACATGTCACCTCCTCACTCCTCCACACAACCACTTGCAAGCTTCATGGAATGTGGTGGTGACACATGTCACTCACCCATTTCACCACATTATGCCCCATCCACTTGTGCTCTCTTACACATGTGGGAGAGAAAAGTGGAGCCAAAGAAAGAGTGGGTACTACAAGTGCCCCAATCATCTCCTCCAATGAAATCCCATAAAACCCCAAGGGACCCTCACTAATTGTGGGATAGCCTTGGAGTTGAGTCCTCCACAATTTAGGGGTATTGAAGACTCCCCCAAACCTTGGAAAGAGGAGTGGATGAGTTGAGTGTTTGGCCCAAACTTCCATTTTCGTCACTTTATTTTAGGGTGAAGGTTAAGTGACCAAATGGGAGTTTACCTAAGGTTAGACAAGCTCAAAAGGTCCCTAGACCCTAGCGGTACAACCCAGGGTCACTTTTAACCCATTTTGAGCACCATAGGGTGAGTAAAATCACATAAAAAGGGGTCTCAAAAATATAAACTCAAAAAAATTAAGTCCATTAACATTACACTTTTACAACACCAAATACAATACAATATAGGAAGGGGTAGACCTAAC
Organism: Cunninghamia lanceolata; assembly: GCA_027924645.1. Taxonomy (NCBI): domain Eukaryota; kingdom Viridiplantae; phylum Streptophyta; class Pinopsida; order Cupressales; family Cupressaceae; genus Cunninghamia; species Cunninghamia lanceolata. Next base: position 16,206,071 of record BSBN01000130.1, on the reverse strand, counting down.
CTAAATAACATCACACAGTAACATTACATAATTTCATTATGTATCACATAGTTGATCTTGGTTCCTTTTAGAACTAGATCAGCTTAACATGGGAATTCACAAAAGTGTGTGGGATCATCTCTGATTATCCGTGGCTTTGTTATAACACCTACACACTTAAACAAAGGATTAATCCAACATGTATATCATAGCTGAAGAAAAGTAAACATATACTCACACCATCACATAATCATATAAACAATCGTAAAATCACATCACAATAGATTCATAATTTGTATTTCAATAATCCATCTCAAGATAACATCGCATAATAAATCCATAACAAATATCACATAGATAGTATCTCAATAACATCATAATGCAAATCATATGTCAAATCATCATTGGTGAATGAAATCAAGATCTAGTCTCATCACAAACATGCTAACATAATAAATCAAAAGTAAGACCATATAGTCTAATAATCCTGCATATTGAGATAAACAGTCCCCAAAAGTCTAAAATATGTGTCCAACAATAATATAAACTGATCCAACTAATAGAGTGAAAAGGTAGGCCTCACACCTTAAAGCATGAAGTACATATGAACTCTGTAAAGACATATAAACAATTGAAGAACCTCACAAGCATGAACAACAACTGAAGAGCCTCACAAACAATGCAACCAATCATCCTGCATCACAAGACAACTTACAAATTCTCCAAATCCATCTCACCGTAATAACATCCACACAATGATATACACTAAAGAACATCAACCAATCATGGAGGCATAACAACATTAATGGCTCAACATCAACTCAACTATGTAAAATGAACAATGAATCACAACTAAGGTGCTTTATAACATGGAAACTAAAGATCCACTTCACCTTAGGATTCTTGAACATGATGACACTCTAAACCTTAAAGAAACTTCCTTGAATCCTCCAACAAAGTTAAGGCATGAAGCATTTGGGGAAACAATAAGAACAACTCCATCTGAGACTGAGATCAATTCAACATGCCACCAACCTACAAACATTGAACCACCTCCTGCATGACATTAAAACATAAAGTCCTGATTTGCATCAAATCTTATTACTCAACTTGCAATATCAGATAATCCTCAACACTCTATGAGATTGATGTCTTCAACATCCTAAGGCATAGCAATCATCAAATGTAGATCAACAATATCAAAACATCAAATGATCAACATTAAAGCATTAACACATCATAGCATGTAAATAAGAAACGGGTAAAAGCACAAATCTGTGTCACACTTTCAGCCGACTTATCAGCATAAGTGAATTTAAGTATTTCAAAATAAAAATTAATTTTGGTCAAACATATGATCTTGTAAGATTCATTCTAGCTAAGTTAGCTATGTGCACAACATTTCCAACTAAAATTGTTCACTAAAATGCATATGTAGCACCATGATGAGGCCAATTTACCAAAAAAATAAAATTATTTTAAAAACTTGATATTTCAACAACTTCTACTCATGTAAATAACATTTTTTTAAAAATATAAAAATACCCTTTTGTAGATCTATAAGTTTAGTTTTCAAAAAAATATATATTTTAATAGTTTAGTTATTATTTACATTTTACTTTTTATTTTTACTAAAAGTAGGTTATCAGCACAAAACATTAAGTCAATTACCATGTCAAGGAAAAATAGTAAAACTTATTTTAAAAAATTGAAAAAAATATGATGCCCTAGATAAAAGAATCTATATCAATATGGTATTATTTTTTTTCTATTTTAGATAAATAGTTAATATGAAAGTTGACGTCGACTGGAAACAATTATGTTTTAATACACGCATATTTTAATATTTGTTTAAAAATATATGTTTATCAAAATTAAAAAATAATATATCCATGCCCTAAAGTTTCAAGTTATAAATACAGACAAAAAAATTGAAGAAAAACAAATAAAATTTACTATATAAAGATTGATGTCTCATGTAACTTCATTTTTCAGCATTTTATCAGCAACTAAATTATAGTGTCAATTTATTAAAAACTATATTCAAATAATTTTTTAATTTTTTCAAAAAAATAGAAACATAAAATATAACTAAAAATAAATATTTTATTAATTTACATCATTTCAAAATTTGAAACATATATGTCACTTTTTAGTGATTCAAATTTAAAAGTTGGATCAGCGTTGGCCGTTTCCTTCATAAAAGTGTGACACAACATTGTACTTTTACCCAAACATTATCTTGTTCTGAGTCATCTTATGAACAAGTTATCTCCTGATATAGGATGAGGCATGAACACCTTCATGTGAAGCCTCTTGTTGAAGCATGAACAACTCTTAAACACAAGAGTAAGGCAATCAACATCAAGACACCTTTTTACATCAATGACAATAACAACACAACAATCTCCCCCTTTGTCATTGATGGGAAAACTCTCTACTTTCTTTCTCTCCCTTTGACATCAAATGACAAAGGTTGCACAACTCCCCCTATGATATAGCACTGTCCAATCATTGCAAAGATGTAAACATTGATAATGAAGACATGTAAAAGAAAGCACTGTCATATAGATCAATAGACCAAAACCAAAGCACTACTATCAAAACTCATTGTAATGAAAACTACTGTTATCCATTCAATAAAACTTCTCATCACACCCCTTCTACCTTTACTCTTTTGATTGCTCATTCTAATTATGTCTATTGAAATTATGATGTCTATTTTATTTTGAGTTGATGCCGCTGCTTTTGGTTCCTTCCTAATAGTCCTTTGTCAACTCAAAGGCTACAAGATGTTCTTAGTCTTGTGAAGCATATCTTACTTTTTACATCAAATAACCTTGACTAATTTGACTTATGATCCTTTGTAGATCATTGTGAAAACATGTCATTATGAATAAATCTCCTCAAATGTTACTTATCTTTGTACTAGGCCCACTGCAAATACCACTGCTATCTTTTTTTATCATAGTACTAACCACGTCACCTTAAAAGCAATCACTGTCAAGAAACTTCTGACAAGACTACCAAAACACATTACTTGTAGAAAATTGATAAGTTTGAGAATAAAGCAATAGTATCACAGACCATATTGACCCATGTTCCTAACCAGCACTATCAACTACTACAATTTGTAAAAATACATCCATTTTCAATTATACTTTGATAGATTCCATATTATGTTCCAAAGGTTCCAATAGGACAAAAATGCTAGCAAATATTGTAAAGTTCATAATCTCACAACGTTTGAAAAACATTGTTGTTTACTACACTATTTGATGTTACACCTGCTAACTGCAATTTCATGAGCACAAAAAAAAATTGCCTAACCATTGTATGCATACACTATTCCAATGCATTCTAGTCACTATGTTTATGCACTATCTCCTTGACATTTTTACATCAAGCTTCTTCTCTCAGTACATAAATTGTGTCTCAAACCTTTGTATCTTCTTTATCTATTGTCCACCATAAATTCATATTTCTATTCCAAAACCAGAAAACAACCTTGATGACTTTCCATTTGTAATACTTTCTCTGTTGTCATGCACCCTTTCTATCCTACACCTCTGTTGTCCACTAAAAAATGTGTAAAGTATATCAATACCAAGGTATTGTGTATCAATACCAAATCTCTGAACTATCAATCTGCCTTCTCAATGGATTGGAACCCTACACTCTTTTTATTCTCAATTTGCTTTGAATGCTCTCTGTAATCATGAAAAAATTTATCTTCTTACTGATTTTGAAGACCTTTTGAATTAGTTGATATTCTAATGGCTTGTAGGAGGTTGCACAATCCTAGCATCCCACTTATAACTCAGACTTGACTCAACTTCAACTCACATTTCTTCTAATCTTTATCACTTTATATTTAGAGAACCTTGAAATAAGATCTCCCTCCATGTTGTTAGCAATTTGAAATAACATGTATCAAATATACTTGTTTTGGTCATGGGCTAAGTAAACAACCTGTGAACTCTTCAAAGTATGAACATTAAGATATGGATCCCTCAAACTAGTTTGAAGAAACATTAAACTACACTTCTCTGTTATCTTAGATGATTAACATCAATGACAACTATATCACCTTTAATCAATCTCCTGATGATATCTATCTTTTGATGATATGCATGTCTAATCAAACTCACACTTAACACAATCATGTTATAACCAACTTAAATCAATTATCCAAAGTCTATGACAAACAAGACATTCTTCAATCAACAACCAATAATGCAACTAATACATATCACACTCAACACTTCTCAAGTGTTATTTATGGGGTTGAATGATAACACATTAACCAACACACCCCCCCTGCCCTCAACTTATGCTATATGTTAGACAACTGATGATGTGACTTGTGAAAGATGCACAAGTTTAGGATCTATCTTCTCTTGCCTTTGTTTCAGTCTCTAAAATTTCACGGGTTCTTTCTTCTTCCAAATTTTTTCAACCTCTTTCCTTTTTAAAAATTTCAAACTAGGTGATGCTATTCTTCCATACATTCTGTAGCTATATGCTTCTTGACCAAGAGAGTTGCACTTGAAACATACAAGATTAGTATTCCTTCTGCAATCAACTACTTTGGGTCCAAAGTGATTATAGATAAAACAATAACCAAAAAATGAATAATTATACCTGTACATACATGCTTGTCTTACTGGAGCAATCCTTCTTATATTTCTCTTTTGATTGTGCATCTTGGTAAACTCATCTTTAGTTTTCACCACAATTTCATTCTTCTTTTTGCCTTTAGGAGAATCAACATGATAACATAGATCAATTTTCTTTCTGGGAGTCTCTCTAACTTTAGATGTCTATCCCTTTTCATATCCAAGTCTAGTAGTTTCCCTATGTTGTTTTTGTTTACCTAGCATCTCATATAACTTGGTGGTGCTCTCTTCAAACTCCTAACTTCTCTTTGACATACTCTTGAGATTTTCAATATTTTTTCTCAAGCTGACAATTTCAGCCTCTAGTCTTAGACATTCAATAGATTTGACTTCACATTCAGACTTAGTAACATATGTTATTCTCTTTTTTTCTTCAATCTTAGTCTTTAGGCATATAATGAATTTATTTGATTCTTCAACTTGTTTTCTTAAATTTGTAATTTGATTTCTTGCCTCTTAAAGATCATAAGATACTCTTTCAAGGTCTAAAAGTCCTTTGTCTTTGAAGTCTTTTGCTTATTGTAGCTACAACTCTTATCTCTGATTCTCCTTTTTGTATTTCTTGATTTCACCTAGAGCACAAATGAGTTCTCCTTCTATATCAATTTCACAGTCTTGTTCATCATCACTCATAATGTAATCTTCTTCTTATGAGTTAGATTGGACCTCATCTCCTTCATGTGAATGTCTTCTATCATTGTCACTTTCCTTAGACACCAAGTTATCCTCTCCTACAAGTGCATCACCTTGATATATTCTTATCAATTCCTTCCACAAATGTTAAGCTATTTCACAATGCATAACTTTACATGAAACTTCATTGAATAATCCAGACATAATAGCCTTCTTTGTTACTTATATTATTAGGTGATTGAGAGGAAATATAATACCCATTCTTAACTGACATCCACACACCATACCCTAAAGAAGATAGATAGACTTGCATTCTAATACACCAAATAGAAAAATTTGGATCATCAAAGAAAGGAACTCCTAAAAACTCTTCCTCTAATTTAATATTTGACTCAACTTTTGAAACATTTCGATCAAATGATTGTATATCAACATTTGAATTTGGTATAGATGGTGCCTTTTGACCAGTATGTGACTTGACATTTCTCCTGCCCTTATTTCTTCTACACTTTCTAATGGTACTCCACTATCAGGACCTACCTAAGCCTATTAGACTTTTATAGGAAACCTAGCTTTGATACCACTTGTTGGAGTACAAGATCACTGAGAGGGGGGTGAATTAGTGATCTAAAACCCTAAAAGCATTTTACACTTATCAATTCATTGAAATACAAAACACATGAGACCTCAAAGCTTTCTTGGGCACATATACACAAGAATAGTCTTGCAACTAATGCACAAGACATCAAACCATAAGAGCATACAAATAGAGAAGATCATGAGCCATAACACAAAAATTTGATGAGTGAAAAAACCCTTAAAAGGGATTAAAAACCACTCTTAAACTCTTCCTTTTTATTGTTTCACTAGAAAAACAAAATATCTCACTAATACATAATAAGCCTCACTAGTTGATGAATGCCTCACTAGCAAAAGGAAGCCTCACTGGTTGATGAATGCCTCACTGTCAAAAGGAAGCCTCATTGGATGATACAATCATCAAAAATACAAATTGAATCAATTCAGGGGATTACCCTGATTCAATTTTGCACAAAAAAACCTTTATCACTCCTCTAGATTTCACTCAATGAAATCTTCTTTATTCACAAGCTATTCAAGCTACACACATACTACAATTATCATACTACAAGTAATACAACCTATTATGATCACATACTACAAACACCATATTTCAAACACTATATAGAAAGCTATTCAAACTTCATATACTGCAAATATCACAATATCTTGGGCAAATCTTCTGGATTAATTTTTTTGGCCCTCTACATGCTAATCTTCATCATATATCCTTTTTCATGAAACTATTTCAACCATAAACCCCATTTTATTACACAAATGCTCTCTCTTATCTAAAATCAAAATAATATCTATATGTATAAATAAAATCTTCTATTTTCCTTAAAAAATGTATCTGCATCCTCTCATTTTATTAATAGCACCTACAAAAGTATTAAAGAAAACCTTTCAATTCCTCTTCTCTACATATATATTTTCACCTTCTCAATAACAAATCTTCAATAGTCTTCAATCACCATCTATCTTCCCTGCATTAAAAAAGCTTCAATAATATTTTATCAATCTACCCCTGTAAGAGAAATAAGAACTCTTTTATTATCTCGGACCCATTCTTTATTTGTATGAGAATAGAAAAACAAGGCATTAAAAATCCTTTAAACTTCACTCATAAGGAATATTAATCAACAATCCACTTATTATAGAAAAAACAAAAAGACTTCATCCTTTATAGTCTTTGATGCCTTGAGAGTGGACAATAAAAATAGAAAGAATCTCCCTTAAAAATGCTTTTAAAACTCCAAAAGAAACTGCCACCATAATATCTAAAAATAGCCTAAAAAAGCCTTATACATTATAGTCACAATATATATGACATTCTAATACCCATCAAAGTGGATGCAGGTAAGAGATGGCACATATTTGAATTGAGACCTTTGATCTTTCTCAGTGTGCCCATGAAATTTTAAATGAAGGCCATTGATTTCAAAATGGCGCCCACATGCCCATTAGGAAGACTGACTGGAGTAGGGGAGAGGGTTAAAGCGGCTAGTCATGCCATGTTGTAAAACCCCTTCAGTGGGTAACTTTAAGTGAAATGACCTTTGATATCAAGTGAACACTAAATAAGACAAAAAGTATATTTCAAAGGTGACGGGCAGAGAGATGCATAGAAGGATATTAAGGTTTTAGGATTTAAGACAGAAACTTAGGGTTTAAGAGAATTTTATGACCTTATAACATGAACAACTTGAACCAAAGTTCTAAGGTAAGCTGAGAAACTCTTATCAACCAAACCTGCCATGAACACCAAGGAAATGAGTGATGAAGGCATGAAATAATTTTATGGTAGAAATCTTAAAAACTCTTGAAACCAAACCCTTAAGAGATCTACTCAACATTGTATCATCATCAACTACTAATGTATTATCCTTCTCATCTTGTTATGAATCATTTAGTAACATGATCCTTGCAGCATGAAGTCATATGAACTTTGTAAAGACATATGAACAATTGAAGAACCTCACAAGCATGAACAATAACTAAGGAACCTCACAAACAATGCAACCAATCATCCTACATCACAAGACAACTTACAAATTCTCCAAATCTATTGCACCATCATAACATCCATTCAATGATATACACTAAACAACATCAACCAAGCATGAAGGCATAACAACATTTGTGCTTTAACATCAACTCAACTATGTAAAATGAATAGTGAATAATAACTAAGGTGCTTTATAACATGGAAACTAAACATCCACTTCACCTTAGGATTCTTGAACATGATGACACTCCAAACCTTAAAGAAACATCCATACAGCCTCCAACAAAGTTAGTCCATGAAGCAATTAGGGTAATAATAAGAACAGCTTCATCTGAGACTGAGATCAATTGAACTTGCCACCAACCTACAAACACTAAACCACCTCTTGCATGACATTGAAACATAAAGTCCTGACGTGCATCAAATCTTATTACTCAACTTGCAGCAACATCAGGTCATCCTCAACACTCTATGAGATTGATGTCTTCAACATGTCGAGGCATAGCAATCAGCAAATGTAGATAAACAATATCAAAACATCAAATGATCAACATCAAAGCATCAACACATCATGGCATGTAAATAAGCAACATTATCTTGTTCTGAGTCATCTTATGAACAATTTATCTCCTTATATAGGATGAAGCATCAAAACCTTCATGTGAAGCCTCCTATTGAAGCATGAACAACTCTTAAACACAATGAGTAAGGCAATCACCATCAAGACACATTTTGATATCAATGACAATAACAACACAACAAAAAATAGCCCGATCGCAGTCAGAAAATAATTAAATACCCCATCAAACTTCATCCCGAGAGCACGCAACTAAGCAAGCATGTTACCAAATGTGCCAAAAAACATTCCACCAACTGGATTTGTAAGATGATGCCTGAGTTGCAAAATTTTAATCTTTGAAGGTGGCCTCTAGGGTAGATTGAGTAGCTTATCGACCTAGCCTTTGTCGACATCTTGAAAGAACATTACACATCATATTTACAGAAGTTCAGGGTGCCACCAAGTGGTAAAGGATGGAATAATCATTTAAATAAATTGTGACATTTATTTAATTAATTATAAACCATAGACTATGGGGAATTGTTAAATTAATTAAATTAATTAATTTTATTTAATTAATTAGGGAAAAGGATAAGTTTGTGCAAGCATGTTTGGGAATGGTAGCATGGGTTATGCCATTTTTGGATGTTTACATTTTTCCCTTCTTTGACATGGCATCATGACCAAGTGGGAGTGGTGTTAGATCAAAGAATTTTAAATTTTTTGCCCTAGCTGACGAGGAGAGGAAGAATGGATGAGTGAGATCAAAGAATTTTGAATTTTTACCCTAGTTGATGAGGAGAGGAAGAATGGATGAGTGATGCCCTCTCGAGAGTTTGAGTGAAAAAAATTAAGTTTTTTAGAAAACTTTTGAAAAGGAGGAGATGGTGATAAAAGTGGGTTAGGATGAAAAAATAGGGTTAATAGGAGGAAGAACGGGTGAAAATGGATATGTTTTGTGGCCTGGTGGTGAAAAGATATGGTTAGGGCTTATGTGAAAAGTATAGATAGGCTATGGGGGGCCCAACATACCACATTTGCACACCTAAGCTTGTAACTAGGAGAGAGAAGAGAGAGATAGAAATGGCACAGAGGAAGATTCCACACAAGACACATCAAGCTGATAGGGTTAGAAACTACTAGTGACCTCTATAGGCTCATAATCTAGTATGTCACATATCCTTCACTTTATCATTCATGGGTTTCAGGTCATTTTGGGTATTGAATGTGGGTAGGTTAGGTGTTGTAGCAACTGCACACAAGCTTGTAGTGCTAGGGACTAGACAATTAGTGCTTGTGTCTCATTCAATGCCTTCAGCATAGACAAAAAGTGTTAGCACTATTTTAGTGCTTAGGGTAGGTAAAGTAGTGCTTGGGGCAAGGCTAGTGCCAATGGTATGGTTATCAGCACTTGCGACTAGTTAAGTGCTTGCATTAAGGAAGGTAGTGCTTGCATCTAAAATGGCAGTAGCATGAAATGGAATAGTGCTTGCATCAAGATTGACACTTGTAGTCAAAATGTTAGTGCTTGTGTCCATAATGGCACTAGCATAAAGTAGGGTAGCACTTGCATCTAAAATGATGCTTGTGTGGAATGGGGTAGTGCTTTCATCTAGAAAAGTGCTAGGGGTTGGTCTATTAGCACAAGTGAGCTGAATGCTGCTTGCAGTCTATCTATTAGCACCTAAGTGTAGTTTGGCACTTTGGTGAAGAATGTTAGCTCTTCTGTGCCTATTGGTACATTCGCAAGAAAGATTAGTACTTTCACATAGTTTGAAAATAATTGTTTAACTTAATGGTTTGGTGGATGCACGATGTTCTTCCATCGCTATAGTCAAGGGAGTGCCGACCACCAACACTATCATTGAGGGATGGATTGACATAGGTGGAGCATGGTTGATTGAGGGCAACTAGCTTGATGTACATTATAGAGATGCTGACCCTTCAGGCCAATCGAGCCATGATGATAGCTCTGATAGAGCACTGGCACAATGAGAGTTGCTCATTCATGTTACTTACAGAGGAGATTATATTCACCCTTGAGGATGGTTGGAGGATTTTGTAGATTCCCATTTGTGGTGAGTGGGTAGTTTATAGTCAGATTAGTGGATTGAAAGCATTGCGTTGTGTGTTTGCCCCTACCCAGATCCCTATGGCTTATAAGGGGAAGGAGATGTTATGGGTGAATGCTATGGTGTTATTGGGAGGTTTGGAGCTATACACTTGTAGAGTGATAGTAGGATTATTGTTGCTAGATCGATGATTAAATGGATTCCCCATGGGGTGGGGAGATGTCTTAGAGTAGATGATGCAATGGAGTGTTGTATATATGTGGGGCCCATATCTACTAGCCTAGCTATACCATGATATGCATTTGATAGTGTATTAGTATGGGATGAGTGTAGGTTGTGGAGTGATGCTCCTTCACATTTGGGCTTGGAAGTATATTGCAATTACCAAGCCATAGTGTTCACAGGTATGACCATAGTTTATATCGTACATATATGGTTATAGAGGTATACTAATACATTGGACACTGGGAGGGTGGTGATACCAGAGGTGTGCCTTCGATGATTCAATGACAATGGTATGATAGTCATGGATAGGCTGTGAGATGTGGATTGATGATGATGTTTACCTACCGTTTACATGACAACCTCGGTATTTGATAGGTAGGATGTAGCATATCCTAGATCATTACCTCCCTAGGTAGGCACTGCAATAGTTTGGTTTACGACAAGATGTGCCTCAAGTAGATGTAGTTTTTGCTCAGGTGAGGCTAGAGATTGAGATGTGGAGAGTAGGACTAGATGTAGCTATGGTGATTTTAGAGTTCTAGCATTTGGTGGTAGTGGCTTGGGACTAGGGGTTAGTCATGGCTGATGCAGGCATGAGTCCAAAGTATGATGCTTGGTGGGCAAGATTTAGACATGTTTAGCTAACCATTCTAGAGGATCAGCTAGTGGTGGTGGAGATAGACGAAGCTGATGGTGGTGGTGGTGGTGGTGAGGGGGACCATATGCATATTTTGGTAGTTGTTGCAGCAGGGGACTAGGTAGGGGGCATCTAGTATGTCCTAGGGTGGATGCATGAGCTAGAGGGGATATGGATGGAGAGGACATGGATATCCTAAGGGCTCAAGTGGCAAGATTAGAGGAGGAGGTGGTGAGAGATTGTTCCATCATAGTGCGGAGATGATGAGGTAGAGGGTTGAGGCATAAGTATCCCAACTATAACAACAAATGATGCAGTTGCAAGGGCTAGTGGATGGTAGAGGGATGACACAAATGTGGAGTGACTAAACTTGTGTATAGGCAGAGTTGGGCACAAACATAGGGCAGGCAGAGTATTACCATGCCTTATATCATGTAATGGTATTGACAGATCAGAGGGCGGCTAGCTATAGCCACTTAGGGGTGAGTAGGTCCATAAGGACTTGGACATCATTAGTGACAGGTCCAGTTAGGTATCCTCCTTCGTCAATGCCTCCACTAGCTATGACACTAGGGACTACAAGGGTAGCTAAGAAGCCTCCACTAGTTGTGATGCCAGGGACTACAAGGGTAGGGCCTTCTATAGCACTACAGTCATCACCACCTCATTCTCCCACTCCTCATTAGGGGAGTTTAGTTTAGTGATATTTTATATGCTTGTGGGCTTATGTCTTATAGACATTTGATGGAAAATGTTAGAAGACCTCAAAAACATAAAAAAAGCATAAAAATAATAATTATACCTAAAATCTTCAATACTTCATTCTCCTTGATAAGATTCAGGAATACATGCACCCAAGAAGCAATTCCTAGCTATACCCAATGCAAAATGTATGTGGATTGCTCTATTCTAACCAACACAAATAAAGGTAAGGCTTTGGCAATGAGATGAGATGGAATTGGCTAAGATTTTGGCTTAAATTGGATGTTTGAAGACTTGTTATGAAAATGCTTGGAGATGGCTTCAATTTATAGATTGTTGGAGGATTTTTTATCAATGGTGGAGATTTAATGGTGAAATCCAAGGCTAGGATTGTATCATCAAAATTGGAAGGCTCACAATATTTTGGAATTTTAAATTCCACCTAGGGAAGGCTTTGCATTAATTAAGACAATGACTGATGAATGAATTAAAAATTCATTTGTGTGGGGGAGAGTGAACTAAAAATTGGATTTTATGGATGAATGGGATGAGAATTCACACATGCATGGATATGGAATGGTGAGGTGGAGACATGTGTGAGCTTTATTATTTAAATAGTGCTCCTGGATGAATGAGGAAATATAAGGTGGAGACACATGTGACTTTCCTTAATAAAAAATATCAATTTTTTAATCAAGTGCGAGGAGATGGAATAATGAGTAGTTATGATAATTAACTAAGTGATTAACTTAATTAATATGGCTATTAGGAGATGGGTTAATTAGTGGTATAAATTAATTAAGGGTTTACTTAATTAATTTAGGTCTACATGTTAGGTATGATATGATAGGTAAGTAAATAAATGATATTTATTTAATTAGCCTAGGTTTAGTCATGGGCTAGGTGGATTAATTAAATAAATGTATTTTATTTAATTAATTTAGGTTAATGGTAAAGGATGAAATAATCAATTAAATAAATTGTGACATTTATTAAATTAATTATGAACCATGGACTATGGGGAATTATTAAATTAATTAAATTATTTTGCTTTATTTAATTAATTAGGGAAGGGGATAAGTTGGTACAATCATGTCGAGGAATAGTAGCATGGGTTATGCCATTTTTGGATGTCTACAATTGCCATACTAGATTAATCTTCCAAAGTGATATTGTAGGGGGTTTGAGATAATCTAGGTCTTCCTAGTTGTTCCTAGAGCCTCTTAATGATCATATTTATATTTGTACCTAGGTCTATCATAGCATTTTTTACCTTTTTGTGATATATGAGCATCTACTAATAATGGTTTTATCTTCCAATGTCTATCATTTTTTCCCATTTACAAGATTTGATTTTAGGTATCTTCTCCTTGTTCTAGTATTTTGTAAATTGCTTAAATTTCTCCATAAGATTGTGATGTTATGTTCGTATTGTAAACTATTTAAGTGCCTCAACTTCTTCTATGAAGAATTGATTATCTTGTTTCTATCTATCTTGTTCTTGGGTCACAATCTACTTTGTTTTTTGGACAATGTCATCATATTGTCTCAAATCAGGGAAGAATATATCTTCCTCCTGACTTTCTTCCTTCTTTGTTTTAGTAGTATCATGTCCTATGGTATTTGTACCCTGTCTTGTCACTACTGTGGCTTGTTCTTTTCCTTTATTTTATCCATTTTAGATTTTTCATACTTAACTCCTTTTCTTTGGTTTTCTTCTTCTAAAGTTTCTGATGAAGATATATGTATGTTGCCATCTTTGTCTCTCTAGCAAGTCCTTAGGAATTGACCTTGCTCTTTAGGGACTCTCTAGATTACTCTGGCCCCTTTTTTTTTAGCCTTTTTGCTTGTTGTGGTGCATTTTGAAAGTATTATTGTGCTTTATCACATGTGAAAATGTCATGCTTTCTACTGTTACAGAATGTACATTGTCTTCTTTCTCCCTAGCATTCATTAGCAAAGTGTCATGGTTTTCTGTATTTATAGTAGGTAGCTGTTGAACACCCAGAATACTAAGAGGGGGGTGATTCAGTATTCTTTGAAGCCACTTAAGCATTTAAACATTCATTCCACATAGTATATTTAATTTACAATATGAAAGGAATGCATGAAAGTAACCATTAAAACACATAACACATGAACATTAGATTTTTACATAGAAAACCCAAAAAGGGAAAAACCATGGTGAGGATTAGCTCACAATATAATAATAACAATACCGAATACAATTAGGCTCACTACCCAAAAGGACTCACTGTCCAAAAAAGAAGTACTCACTACAGGTGGCTCACTACCACTACCAAAGGACTTGTTGTCTTAAATAGAAAGAGATACGAGAAGAGGTGGCTCACCATCAAATATGAACTTCTAGTATTGCATCTGACTTGTGCTGAAGATATAGTTCCACTAAATCTTAGAATTGCTGACTTAACACACTTCATCTTCACTACAATCTTATCTTATCCTTCTCTGCATCAAATTTCACTCACACACAGAAACACTTAACTATTTTGCATTGCACCTTGCTCCACACAAGAATTCAATCTTGTTTATATACCACAATCATGCAACACATCAAACAAGTCAGCATGATAGATGTACTATGTGAGTTCTGGACTTGTCAACCCAAAACTCAACCCTATATGCTTTGTAGAGAGAACCAAATAATGTAGCACATTCAGATAGGTTGGCATAACCTATATTTACTCCCATAACTTTGTTCCATACATGACTTAACTCCGCACAACATCAACACCTTTAGTTCTGCTCTACTTGTGAAGTAACAACAACATGAACTAATAGTTTTCTCACAAATCAACATGAAAACCACAAAAATGCTTACCACTTGGATAGCATATGTCTCTGACATCTGTAAAATTTTCCTCAAAACCGTATAGAAAAATATTCATCTACGATGGAATGTGGAGCATTCCAATATACCACTAACAATGTCATTACTCTATCATTACAGATTCTGATACTCTCTCAACTCTATCCTTCACTGTGGAGGGCTTCAGGACCTAAAACTTTGCGTTTAGACTCCTTTAGTATGCACCAAAAGTACCCTACTTGACCACATAGCAAGATTCTTCATAGTGGAGAAATGCAGACTAAAATAATGTGATCCTATCTTAGGTTCTATACTGCAAATGTCTATATAACTTCTCTGACCCAAGACAACTGTAGCTTTATACCTTGTTTCCATCAATGACAACACTACTCACTATCATGTGCATTAGTATCTTCATCATCATGCTTATGTTTCCAACAATCTGCCCCTTTATCATTGATGGCAACATACGCCAAAATGTCCCCCCCTTTGTCATCAATGGCAAAGGGACCACTTGTATATCTACAGGTCACAACTTCTCCCCTATCTCAAAACTGATTTTATTTTTGTATGTACATACTCCCCCTTACTATTTTACTCCTATGTAAAAAATAATATTATATCATCACAAAAATTGTTTTCTTCTATCTTTCTGCATATGTATAAGAAATAAGGATATGAACCTTATTATTTATTAGGGAGAATATCCTTGTATATATTATTCAGCTATAACACTGTAGAGTCCCAATGCATCTTGGTAGAGTTGAGTATTTGTATCTTCCTAGTAATCTACAAAAATAATTCTTCTTCTTCAATTGATGAAGGTGCAGCTATTATCTGACCAACCTTATCAACTTCTTTCAACAACCCTGTTAGTGCTACCATCTTGAAGTTGACAATCTCCCTCAACTGACTCATCTGATCCTTAATTAGTTCTCTTTGATTTTGAAGTATCTTGATGATTGCATGAGTATTTTCAATGTCATCCCTCAGATCTCCATTGTTATCCTTTAAAGGCTCATATGTTCTAGAGATGTTAGCTATCTGCATTTCAAAACCATCAATCTTGTCTTTTATATCCTTTATAGTTATAGGCCATGATAAGCAAAATTGATACATTACATTAGCATCACCTAGGACATTTTGAATACTCTTTACACTAATACCCAACTAATTGTGTGCCTTGGAACACTTTTTTGATAGATCTAATAGTCTCTTATTATTAATCTGCTCCATTACTTTATTCTCAGCTTCCTTCTCTAAAGAAATAGAATGGCTATTAAAAGACTCCAACAGTTGCTTCATTTGTTGTACAGGAGTGAGAGAAGCATCCCTCTTGGTGTCTGGTAACACCTTTCTAAAAACCTTTATTTCTTCCTCTAGAATCTCATTTCCTTCTACCTGTGATTGTAATATTTCTTCCTGGACAGTAGCCTGAAAGATGGTTCCTAGTTGCAATATATTTAGAGGAGAGATATTGGACAAATTGATTTGTCCAACCATAGATAGCAATTGAAATAGTTGGGGGGATGCAATAGCCTAAACTTGTGTCTATTGTGCCAAGAACTCTCTGATGAAGTCGATTAGAGAGACTCCAAAACTCTCACCCTATGTATTTTTCTTCTCTTCTTCACAATCAGTGACCCTGTGTGAGCCTAAGATCTCTGGAGGACAATTTTTTTCATGTACCCTTCACATTCTTTGTTCTCAGCCTGATGCCCAGAGGTTTCTGGCATAACATAAGCATTATCCATAGTGCTTTCTACTTGTTCATTTTTCTTCAAGACCATCTTACTCTGTTCTCCTTTTTCTTTATCTTTCTTTTCCTCTAGATTCTCCTTTTCTTCAACACTCTCTACATTCTCTAGAGGAGGATTAACATGTTCTATTCTAATTTCTTTTGGAGGAGAGAGGTTTCCAACTTGTTGATCCTCTACAATGGTTGTTTTAGTGTTTATTAGAGGAGATGAGACATTTTACTCTATAGTATTTTGCACATCCTCTTTTTCTACTTCATGCTCATGTTGAGTATCTTCCTGTTGTGCATCTCCTACTTCAGGTAAATCATCATGTACATGCTTTTTACTATCAGGAATCGTGCCTAGCACTTTTACCAAACTAGGAATTTTCTCAATTGTTTCATTCCTGAGCCTCTCAAGGTCATCCTTATCGTTGCTCATTAAAGTACTTACCCTTTGTTTTCTTCTGAACTCCTTGTTATATACTTGAGCTAATCTATTTTTGTCCTTATCTATGAAAGGAGCATAGATCTTCTCCAAGGAATATGTTCTCCACTTTTCTTCTTCATTTATTGCCTCTTCTCTTCTATCTAACAGTACACTCTTAAACTCTTCAAGAATTTGGTCTTCAACATCTCTTATACTAACCTCAAAAGTAATAATATATTTGATAATTACTTCTTCTATTGTAGATTTATTAGCTTCATCCATAGTGGTGTACATGGAAGCTACTTCTTCTAACATTTCATGCTCAACAATTCCATTAAACAATGCTTCTAATTTTAAATAACTATGTGTTCTTACCAGAGGGGAGGAATTGTCTTTCTTTTTATTCTTTTCTTCTAGTGACTTCTTTCCCTTATCAAATTTTGATTTCTTCTCCCTCTTCTGAGTTTTATATTCTTCCTTTTCTTTTTCAACTTCTATATCAATGTCTATCTTTTCCTTCTTTGCACTTGTCTCTTCACAGGAGGCTTGAGGTTCTCTTTTCTTCTTTTGGACCAACTTAGTTCCTTCCTCATCCTCTTCTTCCTCATCATCATCTTGACTGATGTATGTCTCTCTTTTAGCCTTTTCTTTTACCCTTCTCTTCATGGGAGGCTATTGTTGTATAGAGGTACTTGATGTTGTTTTCTTTGCTAAAGATGTGGCTTCGGAGGCTTTTGGGACAATAAGAGTGGAAGTAGAGGTCCCCTTTCAAAGCAATAGATATGTTTGTATTCATCCATAGGACTCTTTGGTGACACTATCTCCTCTAACTTAGTCCTCATCCTTTCAACATTTTGCTTTATTTTCTTTTCTTTGTGCTTCAAGTGCACATCAGTGAATTTATCTTCATAAGTTCCAAATCTTTCTACAGAGGTATCTTTTAGTTTCGTCAACATCAAATTTTCAAGTCTTGTGATTATGTCATTCTTGTACTTCTCAACAACACTCTTTGGGATTCTTTCTCTTGATTGCATGTTTTCTTGGAATGTCTTGAAGAAACCCCATAATGTAACTTTTTAGGTTTCTAAGTTACCCAATCTTTTTAAGTGATCTTTAATTTACACTACTACTAGAATATGGCCAAACCACACAATGCTCTTTACACCAAGAATTTATCTGAGAAAGTAAAACAATAAGAAAATAATTAGAGTACCAAATTTGAAGGCGTACTTTGAGTCCTTGGTCATTTGCAAGTTCTCTAGCAATTGTGCTCTTAACAATTCACACAACTCATAGTCTGCACCATTCTTAACCATCTCATATGTTGTGTTAATAGCAGTTTCAAAGACTGAGTTATCTCTTTTAGTGAAGTATATCTTGTATCCAATCATCATAGCAGCATATTTTACTATATGATCTTCAATATCACTCATTGTTAGGGCACACTTGTCAAATTTTGCACCAGTGAGCTTCATTACCATACCATTCTTTATAGATTTCAGTGTTGGGATTGGTCTAATGGAGCATAACTGTGTTATAACCCTGATGACTTCCTTGTTGATCATGTGTGATAGATCCAGCCACATAAATTTGTCATGGATGCCACCCAACACATACTTGACCCAAGCATCCTCATAACAGAAAATATGGAAGTTATTCCACACATCTAGTTTCTTCTCTATCAAAGCCTTGTGTTAATGTTTCATCTTAAACTTGTCATTGGTTAACCCATTCATCCATACTTCTCCCAAATTTGCATGATTATATTCTTCCATCTTGGTGTGGATGTAGATCCTCGCACCGTCTGTGTGCATTGTAAAATATGGAATGTCCAAAAAGGCACCATCCAGATTTGTCTCCATGGATTTGAAAGGATATTGTTTGAACTTAGGATGGGTTACTCCACTACCTGTACAATTTGGGGGTGAACATCTTAAAAATACTACTAAAAACTTAGGGAAAGATGTAAATACCTTTCAACCACTTCCAATTAGGGTTTTGTGCACAAGAATTTTAAATTGCTTTGCCCCATTCTTTCACTATTCTTCTCTTCTTCAAATGTTTGTTTGTAAATGATTTCTATTTATGTGAGATTGCTTATAACCCCTTTTGTAAAAATTAAATTGCATTCAATGCTCAGATTGATAAAGCTGTTAAAACTCTAATTGTAGTACACAGTCACCTTCAGTTGTTCTAAATTTAAATTCTACAACAAGACATTTTTTACTGGTGTCTTCTCTAATAGGTCAAGGGTATCAACTTACATCCCATATCCACAAGATAAAGTTATCAACATCATATCCTTAGTAGGGTTTTAATATTTATATGTTAAAACTCCCCCTACAACAAAGATTTCTACTTAGTCTACACCAGAGACTGGCACAACCTCATCCTTCACTTTATTTTCTTTTTTATTTTTCTATACCTTGTCCATTTCTTTCTTCAGCTCTACTAGATCCACATTATTCATTGGATCACTCTTCTTTACTAGATAAACCTTCACATTCTTACTTCTACAAAATTTAGCAATGTGACCTAATTTGTTGCATTCGTAACATCTAACGTTTTGAACAAGCTCACTTCCATTTATTCTAGATCTACATTGATTAGTCTTATGCCAAAATCCATTACATATATAACAATAACCATTGAAAGATGGAAACATCATATCCTTGTTGTAACCATTCATCATCTAATTTTTGCATTCACTAGCTCTATGACCAATTCTTTCACATGTAAAACATTGGCCAGAGAATGATTGAACATTCTAATTTTTCACTAGCTTTGTGACCAATTCTTTCACATGTAAAACATTGACTAGAGAATGATTGAACATTCTGATTTATCTCGCTTCTACATTCCATAGCCTTATGTCCAAATTTATTGCAAGAGTAATAGTATCCAAAGTAGCTTTGTGTAGCTGGTTGTCTAATAGGTGGCCTCTTGAATTTTTTTTTTTGGTTTCAGACCTCTTATTATTCTTCTTGTCTTCAATCTTCTTTTGGTTATTGTTCCTCTTCTCAACATTGTTCACCTTTGAGCTTTCACCCTTTTCAAATCCCAATCTTTCTTTATCCTTACAAGACTTTTGATTTACAATCATTTCATCAAGAAAGGTGGAACTTTTATTGAATTTTTCTTCTTGATTCTTTGCTTTCTCCAACTATATCTTAACGACTACAATTTCTTGTTCAAGCCTTGAACATTCTTCAATTTTACCTTTCAGTTTTTCATTTAGGTATTCTTTAATTCTTTTACCTTCCTCAACTTGTATTTTCAAACTAGTGATTGTCTCATTTAATTGAGTAAGAAGTTGATTTACTTCCTCGTATCTTTCTTTGAATTTCTTGTTTTTCTCTCTCAACTTCTTGATGCATTCATCTGCTTTCTTAATATTTTCTTCTAGATCTCTATTCTCACATTAAACTTTTTCTAGATCTTCAAGGGCTGATTTAAGTTCTACATTCATGTCAGCTATGTAGTCTTTTTTAGTAAATCCAATAGTAGGAATTTCTTCCGGAGGTATAGGATATCTCCTAGTCAACATGTGTTCACACTTCAAGATCTTCCTCAAGTGGTTAAGCTTATTCCAAGGAACTAGACACTGATACCAATTGTAGAACAACCAAGAATACTGAGAGGGTGGGTGAATTAGTATTCTCTAAAACCACTTAAGCATTTAAACATTCATTCCACATAATATATTTAATTTGTAGTGTGAAATGAAAGAATAAAAGTAACCATTAAAACACATAACACATGAGCATAAGATTTTTAAGTGGAAAACCTAAAAAGGGAAAAACCATGATGAGGGTTAGCTCACAATATATTAATAACAATACTAAATACAAGTAGGCTAACTGCCCAAAAGGACTCACTATCTAGAAAATAAGTGGTCACTACGAGTGGCTCACTGTCAAAGGACTCACTATCTTGAATAGAAAGAGATAGAATAAGAGGTGGTTTACTACCAAATATGAACTACTAGTAATGCATTTAACTTATGTTGAAGATATAGTGCCATTAAAGCTCAGAATACTGCATTAACACACTTCATCTTCACCACAATCTTATCTTTTCCTTCTCTACATCAAATTTCACTCACACACACACACAAACACTTAACTCTTTTGCATTGCACCTTGCTCCACACAAGAATCCAATCTTGTTTATATATCGCAATCATGCAAAACATCAAACATGTTGGCATGATAGATGTACCATGTGACTTCTTGACCTGTTGGCCCAAAAACTCAACCCTATATGCTTTGTGAAAAGAATCAAAGTGTGTAGCACATTCATATAGGTTGGCATTACCTATATTTACTCCCATAACTTTGTTCCATACATGACTTAACTCCACACAATGTCAACACCTTTAGGTCAGCTCTAGTAGTTAAGTAACAACAACATGAACTAATAGTTTTCTCACAACTCAACATGTAGACCACATAAATGCTTACCACTTGGAGAACATATGTCTCTGACACTTGTAAAATTTTCCTCAAAACCTCATAGTAAAATATTCATTTGTGGTGGAATGCAGAGCATTCCTATATACCACTAACACTATCATTACTCTATCATCGTAGAGTCTAGTACTCTTTGAATACTATCTTTCGCTATGGAGGGCTTCCAAACCCAAAATGTTGGATTTAGACTCCTTTAGTATGCACTAAAAATACCTTGCAACTACATAGTAAGATTCTTCATAACAGAGAAATGTAGACTAAAAAATTGTGATCCTATCTTAGGTTCTATATTGCAAATGCCCTAGCAACTTCTCCAGACCAACATAACTGTATCTTTATACTTTGTTTCCATCAATGACAACACTACTCACAAACATGCTCATCAGTCTCTTCATTATCATGCTTATGTTGTCAATGGTAGCTTCATCTCTCCTTCTTTCTCTACCATGGCATTAGCCTCCACTAGAGCCTGCAAACTTCTCTCTTTCATCATTACTATAGTTATTTCCATATTGTACCTTAGGATTTATATTTTGAATAGTGTTCATGTTTCTTTGATTTCTCCATGTAGGTTGCTTATAACCCTGATCCTGAAGATATAATAGTCTTTCCACTAGGCCTTTTACATATGCCATGGTATTATTTTGTGCTTTGTTCATATGAATTGTGTTATACCATGACTCATTTTCATCATCATCTTTTCTCACCCTAAATAATTGTGAAGGGTAATCCAGTGTTTCATGGTCAACCCACTCACCACATAATCCACAATATATTGTATTGTTTTTGTAGGTGGTTCTTTGATGTCCACCTTCATGGTAGCAACATGTCTTTCCCTTTTCAACTTCGGACACTCATTCTTGATGTGTCCTTCCTTTGTGTAATAAGAACACCATATATTAGGCCTCTCTTCTTCCTCTTTTGCCATAATTTCTTGATCTAGCTTCAACTACTCCCATTCTAGCCTCATTCTTTCTAGTTCCATCTTTTCTTCAATTTTCTTCTATTTGCACAATGTTGTGACTCAATGCGATAGGCCAATGTGACAACTTCTGCATATGTTTTATATATTCTACCATCCAAAGATGCTCTAACATCGGGGCTTATCCTAGATGCAAACCATTCAACTTTTTTCTTTTCAGTTAATGGTTCTTCTAATTCGTAGACTGTTTCTTTGAATCTTTTATCAAATTCCTTTATAGTTTCTCCCTCTTTTTATATTAATTTTCTCAATTTGCTTACTCCTTTAATAGGTATCTCTAAAGTTTCAATATTTTCCAAGAACACCTTCTTAACTTCATCCCAAGTTTTATCATGTCTAGGACATGCCTTTTAATACCATTTTAAAGCATCATTCCACAATGTCCCAATAAAGTCAAAAAGTTTAGTTTCATCCCTAGTTATACCATTTCAACTCCAAATGGATTCTAGAACAAAGACATGCTTCGCTACTTCATTTGTATCCTTTCCAAATACTGGTAACTTAATTATGGCCTCCATTTATACTTTCTTCTATTTTTTTGGTACATCCAGTGTCTTGTGGTAGTTTTCTTCCTTTCTTTTCTCCTTAGGTTTTGGACTCTCTATTAGGGTATTGTGTTCCCTTCCTTTATCTCTTTGTAATTTGATGTCAAAATTATTTTTTCCCAATATTTCCTCAAAATCTTTCTTAATTTATTCTTCTCTATCTTTCTTACTATCAACTTGATCCTCTCTTGAAATTCATCTTGCTTTATAAGGCACTCGATGTGACTCCTAGTCAAGGGGGTGTGTCTCTTCAAATTACCTTTTCGTTCTTGGGGATAATTTTTCATTTGTGAAAAACATTATGTTTTCTATAGGTGACTTTTTACTATTTTGTCTTATAGGTCTAGAATTAATCTCTCTCTATATATGACATTTTCTCTAATATTCATTATACTTTTATTTATGAGGTGGTCTAGGTTATCTAGATCCAAATTTAAGGGCTGGAGGTTACGTAAAGGACTTAGTAATTCCTCCCATTGTTTATCAACTCTAACTTGAATATTAGAAAAATTGGATTGGAATTTTAGAGTTTTATATATTTGAGGTAGGGCTAGGGTTTCGTTATGTTCTTCCCTCCACATGCTTCTTAACTTGTCATATGCCTCCATTCTTCCTCCTATACTTTATAGGATTTCCGTAACACTATCAAAATGGATTGTGATAGGTTCATGATTGTCTATGTCTCTTTATATCAAATTTGTAGTAGCCTCTATGGCTATTTCATCCATTCTTTCTTTTTATTTTATATTATTCTCTCTAGTAGCACCCATCTTGGTGTGGTTAGCAGCACCCTTATTGGCACGCTCATCTAACTATTTATTTTCCTCCACAATTTCTCTTTCACATTATCTACTTGTCTCTCTTTCTTTCTCCATCCTTCTGTAGTACCTTTCCTAATGTTCCTAGTTTTTTTTTTGTCTTTCCTCCTTTCACATCTCCATTCTAGTTAGTATAATCTCATTGATCTCCCTTAGTCTTTTGTTATCCCCTTTTTCCATGGGTGTTTTTGATTTGGTATCATATTCATCCTTATGTATCCCATTCTTGACTCATATTAAAGAGTAACATATTTTCAAGGATATTTTTAGATCCTCCCCCTTTTCCATTTGTTATCCCCTTAAGTGTCTACCCCCTCTCACAAGGGTAGGAACTTAAGAGAATTCAAAGTCTTCTATAGATCATAAAAAATTCTTGTTATTATATCTTTGTTTCTTTGTGCTACTCAACACTTTTCCTATTTACTATTTATCCTCTCTTTTCTTCACTTCCTTTTCTAGAGTCCTGATAATGGAACCAAAAGTTTGTAAGAAATGAGAAGGAACCAATCCAGAGATCTAGTCCTCAGTTAAGTCTCTATAGTATGTTTATACCCTAGTCATATGGTGAGAGAATCATAGATAAACATTATGGAAATAAGGTTATGTGGTATTATCTAAGTCATGTAAAACATTGATAAGACACACATACATATATCAGAACACTTATATCTCCTTTATATATTCATATTCAATTGGTACATATACATTCATACAAGAAAGTTTGAGTCTTTGCCTCTTATATATCTATCTCATTCTCACTCTCTCTTCTACATGCTATTGCTAACATACATATGGGTGATCCCACAATAGTGGGTTATAATTCTATTGATGAACAAAAATTGTCCAAGCATGAAATTTTTGTTTGGACGTGTTGGTTTATAGATTTGCCACCTAACTCTATATTCTCATGCCCATGCAAGTGACAAATGTAACAAGTTACAGTAGTTGAATTAGTTTCAATGGTATTCTATAATGATTCTCTGCTTATTTACCAAGACACATCTACCTTCTTATAATATTCAATGAATGAAAACTCAAATTACTTTTAACTAGAAAGCAAAGGGAAAGGTGGTGCTTTTAACCAAAAGCCAATAAAGGCAATATTTCCCAAAATTTAATGAAATACATGAAGCACAAAGACTTCCACAGCAACAACTATAATGAATCAATAAAATAAGAAATACACCATATATCATACATTCACCACTATAAACCATCCACCCAAAGATAAACACTTCACAACAGTGAGCAAGAATCAAAATATCCAACTTCTCCAATACAGAGAGACAACCAATTCACATCAATATATTTAATGTAGGAAGAATATGAATTCAAATAACCATAACACAAAGTTTATGATCATCCAAACTTTACTACATTGATTTCTATTTCATATATTAAAGTAATTGAACAATAAAGAAAAATTGACATATCACCAACACAAAGTTTACCAAAAGATCCATACATTGACCTGCTAATTAAATTTATAGCCAAGTCGCCCAATAACTTTCTTTCAAACCTAACGACTTCTTGAAGACAACTGATTGAAAGAAGTCTTAAATTAAGCATCATTTAAAATAAGGGCCCTCTAGAGCCAATTGTTTTTAAGAAAATATGAAAATACTAAAGCATAAGAAAAGAGAATTAATTGATAATTTCCATGCCCTCCTCAACATTGTCTTTTTGTGTTGCTTCCTTCTCCTTCACCTATCCATCTTGATTACACAAGTCATCGTATGTCGCTTGAGCTTCCTATGACCTTACCTTCACCTTGTAAGCCTTGTACTTGTTAATGATTGATGATAGTGCCATGCTATTGGGACTCCCTATCATGCTAATTCGGAGATTCTTCTTGCTTACTACCTTATCAGCATTAGTCACCTTTTTATGTGTGTCATCCAACCCACATTTGAGTGCTCTAACATATGTAGATATTCTTGCAACCTTACCAATTGTCTCTTCTATGATGACATCATAACTCACCATTTCCTTGATCACCATCCTTTTGAAGTTTTTCATGATTTCCTAACATCAAGCAACTTGTCATCATCATCACCTACAACTTCTATTTAAAAGATAGAAAAATTACCTTTAATGTCTTTGAGTTATGTGTAGTAAAGGGCTAGAGCACTTCTCATTTCATCTTCAAGTGCACTCATAATAGAGAACTTCCATTGAATCACATTAGGCCAAGCAACAAAATTCATTTCCCTAGGATCACTCAACACTTCCTTGGCCACTAGAATGTTAGCATTCATTCTAGACATATCTTGTATTTCCTTTGAGACAAGGGATAAGCTATTGCGATCATTTTTGATAGTTTGGAAATCAACTACCATTGTCTCCCTCTTTCTAGAAATGGAGTTAAATAGATTGTAAGATTCCTCAATAAATATCAGGCCATCTAGGGTCACCTTCTCTATCCACTGCTCAATAACACTAGTCAGGGCTTGTGATCTTTTTATTTGTTGCAATAAATTAGAGTCAGGGGCACTAACACTCATATAAGGTAAGGCATCAGCTGATGGTGTTGTTATCTTCCAAATTCACTGAATGAAAAGAGACATGACGCAACATAGTATTCTCATTGTGGTCCTTTTTTACTCTTTCTAATAAAATTGTTGACTAAGTGTTTTGCACGATAAATATCCCCCTCAATAGTTTAGGGTCCCATGTCTACTTTTCTTAGATTAAAATTTGCCTCAGTCACTTCATCTTCATTTTTATTTACCACTAGATCTGTAATCTCCAAAATATGATTTCCTATGGCAGAATCAGTTACATTCTTGACATCCTCCTAGCCCTCTTAGGTTTAGGTGTCTCTTGCAAAATCTTGGCTACAGTGTTCACACTAATATCCACCATTGGGGTGTACCTTTTCTTAACCAGGTAAGGGATGAAGAAGAAACATTAGTGTTACTAACCACAATCACTACACCATCTGAATGCACATGTGGGGAATTGTGCTCCGAAGGATTTCTTATATTAGGTGAATTTGGAGTACTCAATAAACATTGCAACATATTATCTTCCCCCAAATGAGCAAAGATTAAGGAATCACTATCACTTACAAGATTGTTGACAAGGGGCACATGGTCTGCTCTTTGTGGAGAAGCAGCCAATCTAGTGTTACTCTTCACTGATTGACCATATTGTTCACATGCTATTTTCATCTTATTGACATCTTCAAGGGGATGCTTGCCATCTCCACTCAATTGTGAGCCAACTCTTTGAAGAGTAGGGTCCATACTAGATGGCCTCTTCTAGGAGTGAGTATTTTTGAGATCTGTTATGTCCTTGAACAGATGAGTCCCTTGGTACTACTAAACGATCTTGTTCTTTTATCTTTCCTTTCAACCATTTCTCTATTTTTCTTATCACATGGAAGGAGTGGAACTTAAAATTAGTGATCTCCTTTTCTAACCACTTTATAGGAGACAAGGGCTATAACGAGGCATCATGATAACCCTCATCTAGAATATCAAAATTATCATCAACCATATCAAGAACTCACATAAGCAATTCAACAACACGGATTTGATCAATGGTTAATCTCATCCAATTCCTCCTTTGTACTTCCCTTTCATCTAAACAATCCTCCCATAAATCTTTGAGTTGGGGCTTGAGTTGGTATGAATCTCCACCATGCATGTTTCATTTCACAAAATTCTTGCTATCAAAGGCTACCTAGGAAGACAAACTATGAAGATTGAACTTAGCCAGCAATTTATCCACACTTCTATCACTGTCATTGCTTTTATAGCAATAGAAAGAAATTGTTACAGGGAAATAATACCCTTTCTTTTTTATTGCATGATACTTTGCATTCATGACCACCATTTGACAACACACCTCTAGAAATATGAGGTAATCAGATGGATACTATGGTAATTTCAATGGGGCATTTTCAAAACCCCCAATCCTCAAATAGGAGAAGTGATCAAACTAAAAATAAAAACTTCCAAAATTCATCACCAAGGCAGCAGTCTTTATAAAGAACCTCCACTCTAGTGAACCCTCAATTTTTTTTGTAAGACACATAGAAAAGGCATCATTAATCTGCCAAACATCTTTCATACCCTAACTTTTTTACAACTGTGGGAAAGTTTGGTACACATGTGTGCTGCGGGTGGTAGCTCCTTGAGCTCTTAAACTAGGCCAAGTAACCTCTTTATGAGCTAACAAGTATATCATCTAAGAACACATGTAAAATTTTACACTCCACAGGAAATTCACCAACTCTTCATACATACATTCACTTATTACCCTTGCCCTATCTATATGGTGATCTCTACAAATAGGATGGATAAATCTACACATCCAATACTCAAAGGAATCAGATTCAGAGCTTCCAACTATGAGATTAATAGAGTAATCATGTCTAAAATTTCTTCTTTGAAATGGTTCCTCTTCAAACTAGCAGGGAGCCTCGACTTCCCTTTCTTCTCAACTTCTGAGTGGTGCCATGTTTGAGAAATGCAAACCAAATAGGAGTCTTGAATATGACTTGTCCTTGCATTTCTGAGTTTAGTTCTTGATGTCCATTGATGTGTTCAATGTGCAACAATTTCTCCTACCACCTTGAATTTGTTTTACTGAGTCAAACTAGTGAGAGGGAGTTGTCACAAATCTGGGAGCTAGTTTGTAGCCTTGGCATGCTTAGATTTTTGTATAATTAGAGGAGCTCTTCCATTTATTCTACACACAATTTTCCATCAAACTATTGATGTTGTTCTGGTGCAATTTTCTGAGTCTTGTATTTTTTATTGTGCATTGTTATTTTGGTCTTGAGTTCGTGAGGGAGAATACTAAGAGGTAAAGAGGGGGAATTGAGTTGATCTAGGAGGAGATATTCAACTACCTTGAGGAGATAAGAGCAAGGAATCCAGCTGATCTATTGGAGCTTAGCATTAACAGGCATGCTAATTTCTTCTCCATTGTGCATTTTATGTTTGAAAGGATTATATGTCTTTGATTGATTGTTTGGAAATAGGCTTTGGTTGCTTTATGTATTGAATTGCGTATTTTCTTTAACAATATTTAGTATGAGAAATATATTATGTATTGAATGTATGAATAACCTCCATAGTAGAGATTAGTGTCTATATTGGATTTATGTGCTATATCAAGTTAAGTATGATTAGCTATTTCTACATTGTAAAAGTTAGGTTATGAAAACCATATAATACAACTTGTATTACTTTGGTAGAAGAGTCATTGTAAACTTGGAATTGTTGTGAGGTTAATCCTGGGATTAGTTGATCAATGGTTAAGGGAGTAACCTTTGTATAGAGATTGATGTCATACAAAATTGAGCTAGGAAGATGGGTGAACATTTGATGTCCATTCTAAATTAGGTGTGATGAATACTTTGGCCAAAGTAGTGTAAGTAGCCACTGTTTACACTATCAATTCACTATTCCAACTTTACATACTAGGCAAGGATAATCATACTTGTACATTGAAGCCACAAAATGAAAATTCTAGTTATGTAGGACACAACATCATGCTCAGAATAGGCCAATCATTGAGGTTACTATACCAATGCCTTCATCAAAAGGTAGGGTTGTTTACCAGTTTGGTAAATGTGCAGGGGACTATAGTTAGTCCATGGTTGGAAGAAAAGTTCTTGAGTGATGCTTATCCTCATGTAGTTAGCCGCTAGGATTTGATGAAGGACATTGGAACCATTGGTATCTTTACTTTTAGTTTAGCTCTTGAAGATTGTTTGTAACTTTGTATCCATCTTATGGAATTTTGTAAATGAGAAATATTCAATACTTGTAATGTTGAAAAGTGATTTGATTATGCATGGTAAAGTTTGAAATATGTTTCAAATGTGCATCATATCATTTTGTAAGAAAGAATAATTTTATTGCTCATATTGTTGATATGAAGAACTATTTATTTTTGGGTTAAATATAGTAAAATTTATTTGGTAGAACAATGGGCATGTAAGACATGGTATCAGAGGTACTAGGTTTAGCTCTAGAACCTATGTGCTTATTGTGCTTTCCCATCCAACATTATGAGAGTCTAATGTTTGGAATTCTTGTGCTAGGATGGTACATCTCAAAATGACTGCAAGGAAGTCAGTCATTGGGAATGAATGCTGCCTAAAGGCCAAGAAAGAGAGAGAAGCCATTGTTGTACCATTGAGGGAACAAATGGTGTTAATGAGATATGGTGAAGTGACACGGAGACATTGAGTCATGCCCTCACCTGAATTTGCCAAGAGAAAAGAAGGATGAGAGACACTGTCAACTTCAAATGTTTGCCTTCTATCACTCCAACCAAGTTGGAATCCTTACCATTCTCTAGGGATATGCCCTCATAGTATAGTGTGAGTCCCATCATGTTGTTTAGAGATTCGCATGTCCCTCCTTTGGTAAAAGTAATTGTAATTTCTTCAAGTGATGATTCAGAGGAGTATGTTCCCTGAAATTATGTGTTAGAGGATAAGTCTGAGGGTTACTATCCATATGATGGTAATCGTGAACTAGAATCTAAGGGATACACTCCACTCATTTATGTATCTAAGATTGAATCTGATGGATACTCCCCATTAGACTATCTTAATAGTCATTCTATGTAAAACTAAGGATATTTAAATCCTTATTGATATTAAATAAAAGAAAGTGTTTTTATCAAAAACTTGTGTATATGTACTATTTTAGGGAAAATGTTTTCAATATGTATAGATGATTCTATTTGAAATGTTTAATGTTTTAAGAACATTAGGAAAACATTCATAGAATCTAATCTTAATGGAAACCTTTAGGTATAAACTTTCTTGAAAAGAATGGTTTGTACAAGAACTAATCTGGGAGGAAGTGAAGTAGGGAAAGGATCAGAAAACATGGATGCTTAGTTGGATCAAATCTTAGAAGTGTTGGAAGAGAAAAGAAAGAGAGTAGGGAACTTGGAACAAAAATAAAAAGGAAAAGATAGAGTGGAAAAAGATGTACCTATCAATAAAGAAGTCCCTAATAGTGAGAATGAAGGTGAGAATTCTCGTGACCACACACAACCTAGTGATAATGAGGATGAAGGGTCACAATCTCAATCTTAATCATGATCTGAAGGAACCAAGAGGAGGAGAATGGCTAAAGAGTTATCCCAAGACATGAGGAAAATTACACCTCCTATGTTTGAAGGAAGTACTAATGGGGATGTAACTGAGGCTTGGCTCACTGAAATGGAAAAGTACCTCGAGATTAGAAACTACATTGAAGTTACCAAAGTAGTTTGGGGAGATTTCTAGTTGTCAGGAGAAGCATCCAATTGGTGGATGAGTAAGAAGATGGAGCTAGGGCTTAGTTCTACTATTCTCACCTAGATTGAATTTGTTAAAATATTCTAAAAATGTCGGTTATCCCAACTTTTCTATAACCAGAAGCTCTTAAATTTTTAGAGTCTCAAGCAAGGAGATGCTTTGCTTAGTCAATATTGGGAAATGTTTACACCTCTTCTGAGATATGTACCCATGTATCAAGCTGATGAGAAGTTCTGTATTAGGAAGTTCATCATGGGATTCAATAATCAGATAGGTGGGGAGGTGGATATGCATGGTCCTACCACTATGGATCTTGTATATGAAAAATCTCTTAAGCAAGAGTAGAAGCCTAAGTCCATCGCCAATTATCGTGAGAAGAATAGAAAGAGATTTAAGTGGTCTCTTCTAGGAAGCCAAATGACGTGCAAGGGTTTCAAAACCAAGGGGAAAAGGACTCTTAGAATAACTAGAATGAGCCTAGGAGAGATGAAGCAGAAGTTTCTGCAAGTTTTTCAAAATTTTGAAAACTCTTGAGAATAATGTGATATTTGATATAATACTTTTTATGTCTTGTTTATGTTATGGTCATACTTGATACTTAAAAATCATCAGGAATGGTGATTCACAAGGGGGGAATATGTTACACCCCATGTGTTTCTAACTATTTACTATTTACCTTGACTAGTTAATTTGCTTGAATAAATGAAGGGTTTATGAATCTTGAATTGAATATATTGAAAGATTGAATGATGCAATGAGATGTATTATAAGTGATTCTAGTTATGAAATGTATAAAGAATATGATTATATTGTGATCAACTAACTACTATTGTGATGATATAAGTTGAATCAAGGAATAGGTTGCTCCTCTGAAAATGAGGGGAAGTATCACCCAAGAGAAGGACTTGGTCTCGTAATCTTTAGAGAAGCCTAAGCTAAGAAAGCACACACCACTATCCTACTTCATCTAGGTTATGTCGAGTCTATGTTAGTCAAGGTTACTAATGTGTAGTAATGATCTTGAATGGATATTTGGATATGATTTTATGAATGTTTTGAATGAGGAATATGATTTAGTCTGAGTGTTGATTGAAGTCTTCTCGATAAAGTTTGGAATTGCAAATACACATAAAAATGTCCACAATAAACTTATACATATGAGAAAATATGTGTATGAGCATATGTAGGTAGACGTATCTAGACATGTTCATGAACGTATTACTCATAGGCATAAGAGTATCAATTGGATGAGGGATATCTATATGCATGTGTGTATATGAGCATTTCATATTCATATGTCATCGGTGGATATGTGGTTTAATGAGTTTTATTTTGTTTTCAAGTAACAATAATATATATATAGTACATATATATATAAATATATATTAATAATAATAAATCTATCATCAAAACACAATGCAATAATTCAAGAGCAGAAACACATTAACACATGACACCAAGATTTTAACATGGAAAACCTGGTTAAAAGAAAAACCATGAGGTGACTAACCCAAGATTGTATTCTTTGTTAAAAGAATAAGAAAAATAAGGTGGCACATGCCAATTAGGGCTCACTGCCTGAGCACACTGCTCATAAGAGGCCCACTGCCTACAGGAGACACACTATCTATAGAATGATAAATATTACATACTTGAATTGAAGAATAACATCTTCACCATGCTTGACTCAGTTCCATTTAATTCCAACACTTCTGCTTTGCCTTTCGCTCTTCTCCTCTCTACCACACTCTCATCCTCACCAAGATCCTTTTGAAATGACTTCACAACTTCTTATTTATACAAAACATTGACTTTGGGATAATCATCCAAGTCGGCATACTTTATAGAGAAAATACACAAATACAACTTGACTTATTACAAAAGACTTCATCTGAATCATCACACTGTTGGCCACACAGATCTGGGACTTCAATCTTCTTTCAAGAACACACCATGCTTCACAGAACATCTTCAAGATCATCCGCAAGATGTGTAACTCATCTAGTTAGCCAAGTTTAGGAAGAACATCATCATCTGGAAGTAATTCTTCAATTACAAGCTCAATCTTCAATGTGAACCACCAACATGAACTGGACATAATCCAAAGACCTCCACAAGCTTGCTTGAATCACCAGCAACATCCACACTACTTCTGCTAACTAAAATCATTCTCTCCTTCATTCGAAACCTCAAGAACATAGTTTGTCATCACTATCATATTGGAATAGATTCTTGCAAACCTCCAGACCATGAACCAATTGAGTTGTCAATTCACATTGACTTCCTAAACACTCCACCAAATCTACAGAACAAGATATTGCATTTCTGGATCTCACCGGACCTATTTGTGTCACTCTGTGACCTCTAAACATCTGCCAAAACCAGTTTTACTCATATGGCCATAACTTCTTATAATCTTGATGCAGACCTCTCAAATCTTTACTATATCACCTTTAGACACATATCTACAAACGCTTTGATATGGAACCTTTGATCTTCATGTTAGCTGGGATCTTTACTTTAGTGACTTCACTATTCTTCTATGTTCCTAATAGGACTAATTTTCTCAATATCCTTAGCATACAACTCATCCAATCCTTCACATCAATACAACAAGAGAATGTTGACATCAATGACAACACCGGTTAGGCCCATACTTGCAACAATCTCCCCCTTTGTCATTGATGGCAACATATGATGTGAAAATTTGTTTTAACCACCAAGACAAGAACTTCTCCTCACTGACTGACATATGTCCCCCTATCAACAACAACAATTCACATGTCTTTTCTTCCTTTATTGGTCCCCCTTTGATCAACAACCATTTTTTTATTTTTCACATGTATTCTCTCCCCCTTTGACATCAATGGCAAAGGGTACACACTTGCATTACTTAGAATCATACAAACTATTGCCCCTGATTAACAGCTTCCTATCATCAATCCAGACCACAAGATATGACTGAGGGATCCACCAGACTGATGCACATTAGTGCACCTTAATTTAGAATCAGAGGGGTAATAACCCCTAACTTCTCCCTAAGATACTCAAAAGAGTCCTTAGGTAGAGGTTTAGTAAAAATATCTACAATTTGATCCTTGGAGGGCACAAACTCCAATTTGACTTCATTCTTGTTCACCTACTCTCTCAAAAAGTGAAACTTGATGGATATATGTTTTGTCTTTGAGTGCAACACTAGATTTTTTTATATATTTATTGTACTTGAATTATCACAGAAGATTGTGATAGGTTCCTCATACTCCACTATGATGTCTCTTAGCATTTACTTCATCCACAGTACTTGAGTGCAACTACCTTCTACTACAATATATTCTACTTCTATAGTGGATAGAGATATTTCCTCTTATTTCTTGCTTAGCCAAGAAACCAATCTTTTCCCTAAAAAGAATGCTCCACCACTGGTACTCTTTCGGTCATCCACATCTCCTGCCCAATCCGCATCTATATATGCATGAAGAGAGAAATCATGATCTCTAGGATACCATAAACCATACTCAACTGTTCCTTTTAAATATCTAAGAATCCTCTTGATTGCCATGACATGAGATTCTTTAGGATCAACTTGGAATATAGCAACAAGACCAACAACATTCATAATGTTAGGTCTAGTTTGAGTATGATACAGTAGTCCTCCAATCATTGACCTGTACTTTTTCTAATTAGCCTTAGGGGAGTCATCATCTTTGCTCAATTTACATCCAGTTGTCGTGGGAGTATTCATTGGTTTTGAGTCTTCCATCTAAAATTTCTTCAACAATGCTTTCACATATTTGGTCTATGAAATGAAGATTCCTTTGTTTGAATGATTTGTAGACCCAAGAAGAAATTCATTTCCCCAAACATGGACATCTCAAATTCACTTTTCTTTTGATTTGCAAAAGTTTTGCACATACTATCTTTTCCTCCAAAAATGATATCATTAATAAATACTTCAACAATCAAGATATTTTCATGATCAATTTTGAAGTACAAGTTATTGTCAGCAGTACCTTTGTTGAAACCAATCTTCAAAAGATGCTTATCTAGTCTTTCATACCAGGCTCTTGGTGCTTGTTTGAGTCTATATAGTGCTTTCTTCAACTTGCAGACCATATCACCATGACTAGATAATTGAAATCCATCGACTTGCTCAATGTATATTTCTTCTTCCAAGTCACCATTCAGGAAGGAAGACTTGACATCCATCTAATATACTTTGAAGTCCTTGAAGGCAGCAAAGGAAAGAAATAATCTAACTACTTCAATTCTTGCCATCAGAGCAAAAGTTTCTTCAAAATCAACTCCTTTTACTTGAGAATAGCCCTTCCAAACCAATCTGGCCTTGTTTCTAACTACTTCACCATCTTCATTCAGTTTATTCTGGAAGACCCATTTGGTTCCAATCACATTTTTGTTTCTAGGTCTAGGAACAAGATCCCATGTGTGATTTTTCTCAATTTGCATCAACTCTTCCTTTATTTCTTTAGTCCAGCTTTCATCATTGCATGCTTTAGTCATAGTTTTTGGTTCAATCTTTGAAATCAGACAATACTTTTCTGAGTCATGAGCAATCTTTCTTCTTGTTTGAACACCTTTAATTTTATCACCTATGATCTAATCTTTAGAGTGATTTAGTCTTACATACTTGGGAGTTTTGGGAATTTCTTGCACTTTTGTTTCTTGAACAAGTTCATTCAAACGTATCTCTTCTTCCTGATTCTCTGGATCAGTATGGAACTGAATTTTAGAAGGGGTTTGGACTTCTTGGACCAAAACATCATTCTGATCATCTTCTTCATATTCATAAAACCTTGAGGGTTTTTCAATACCTTCATCAACCTTCACATTTGTACTTTTTATAATCTTTCTCAATCTCTCGTTATAACACTGGTATGCTTTGCTTTGAGTAGAATAACACAAGAATATTCCATCATCACTTCTAGCATCAAATTTTCTAAGGTCTTCATCTCTTTTAATGTAACATTTGCTACCAAAGACTTTGAAGTACTTCATAGTGGGAGTGATGCCAAACCAAAGTTCATAAGGGGTCTTACCAGTATTGCTTTTGATTAGTACTCAATTGAGAGTATAGATAGCAGTGCTTATAGCTTCTATCTAGTAGATCTAAGGAACGTTTGCTTCCATCATTATGGTTCTAGATGCTTCCTGGATGGTCCAGTTCTTTCTCTCCACTACTACATTCTTCCATGGATTCCTTGGAGCAGATAATTATCTTTTTATCCCATGTTTCTCATAGAATTCTATGAACTCTCTGAATGTGAATTCTCCACCTCTATCAGACCTAAGACATTTTAT
Source organism: Cunninghamia lanceolata (assembly GCA_027924645.1). Lineage (NCBI taxonomy): Eukaryota > Viridiplantae > Streptophyta > Pinopsida > Cupressales > Cupressaceae > Cunninghamia > Cunninghamia lanceolata. Next base: position 16,169,591 of record BSBN01000130.1, on the reverse strand, counting down.
GTTTAATCCAGTTTCATTCTCTACCATATCTTTGAATATTTTGAATTTCTCAAGAGCCTCAGATTTCTCTTTCAGAAAAGTCACCCACATCATTTGGGAGTGGTCATCAATTAATAACATGAAGTATCTATCGCCTTGCAAACTCTTGATTCTTGCCACTCCACATAGATCAATATGTACTAAGTCCAACAATCTGGTAGAAGATTGTTCCTTACTTTTAAATGTGACTCTGCTCTGCTTACCCAACTAACATTCTTTGTACAAACTATTGGTAGGTTTGGTGCAGGAGCACATTCTCTGTAGTGCAGGATCATCTTTTCTTTTGTTGTCTCATAAGGCTCTTAAGCCATTTCATTTTGTAATAAGGGTCAATTTGGTCCCATGAATGTAATTGTGCAAGGCACACATGTAGTTTTGCTTGTATGAAGGGTAAACCAACGGCTAACTGATTTGAAAATCAGTTTGCACGGTTGGAGGAGATAACTGCTGTCTCTACATCTTCTTTAGAGGCAGGTTGTATGTCACACAGAGAAAAGGGAGAGAAGTGTGTATTACAACAAGTTCCTTTTCTGATAACTGAATAAAGAGAGTTCTGGGTATGATCTGTGTTGATTTTCTTGGTTGTTCTTAGTGATTTGATATCTTTGTCCTGATTTTGTAAAATAGAACCCTAACCGGATGCTATCCGTCAATCCATAGTGACTCTGTAGTGTGCAGACGGTGTAAAAACCCACGATTCCACAGTGGCTGGTTCGTAACCTAGGAGTAGGGTTTTGATTCATACATGGAGGCCCTTTCCTCTATCCACTGAAGCCCTGTATAGTAACAGTGGGATGGGGGAAAGACTTCTCACGTTTGTTGTTGTTGAATTCTTACCCAGGAAGCCAGCGAACTCAGTCAAGTTCGACTAGACATCATCATGTGGCTAGTCGGGAAATCAGAGTGAAATTGGATAGTTTTGATGTGGGATCAGATTGCTACAAGTGATCGAGGGTTTGATAAATGAAACGGCTAAATTTCTTTGTTCTGTCGAAGGGAATTCTGGTTCGGCGCCTCAGAACAGTTGGAGACCCATCGGCGTGAACGGCTCTCCGTCTTGCCGAAGATTGGTATAGTGCCGGAGACACATACCTTTGTGTTCGCATCGGTGAGAGAAACGATATCGGGCTAAGGAAAATATACTTAGCCGACGGTATAGAGTTTCACCGATCGGTGAGACATCCTCGGAGTGTTGCCGATAAAGAGTATCGGCGTGAGGTACCTTGTCGGGGGGAAGCCGAAGAAGTCACGGCGACCGTTAGAGTCCCGCCGATAGAAGTTCATCAGAAGGAGTTCGAGAAGTCTCAGCGACAAAGGACTCGTCGGAGTGAGATGAACCATCGGGACTACGAACCGGAGTCTTACCGAAGCAGGAGGTCTGGCCGATGTGTCTGACGATATCGGTGAGAGACAAAGCGTCGGTGTAGGTGAAAGAAGCTTCACCGAAGGAGGAAGTCCGGCCGACAAAGAGTGGTCATCGGCGTGACGGAGTATATCGGCATAAGAAATTTCTCGTGGTCCGATAGAATGAGGTGTTGCCGATAGGTAACGAACCACTAAGGAGATATCGGTGAGAACTTGGCCATCGGAATAAAAGAATAAGGTTCAGCCGATAGTTCATGTCTTTCCGATAGCGAAGACATCCTTGACTTCGGCGAGACATTGGGATATCTCTTGCCGATAGGGAAGATATATTCAAATCTTCATCCACTTCTGCTGGGCATTCTGCATCAAATTGGTATCAGAGCCAATATTCTGAATCACAGCCGTGTATGTCAGACGAAGAATTGGAGATAGAAACAGAGGCTAGCACAATGCCTCCCAAGACGATGAGTAAAGTAGCCATCCAGAAGATGGTGGAAGAAATGCTCGAAGAGAGACTGAAGGAAGAGAGATCCAAAGAGAAGGATGGAAGCACTTCTGAGTCAGAGGAGAATGAAGAGGGAGAAACTGGGGAGAATCCTCAAGGAGAAGGTATGACTGCTGATCAAAAGGCATTTCTGAATGCACTCAAGGGTCATGGAGATAGTGGTGATCCGAAACTGGATGTTCCCACGTTCAATGGGAAACTGGATGGAGATACTCTTGTGGACTGGATTGAAGCCATAAGTAATTACTTTGACTTCAAAGAGTATAGTGACAGTAAGAAAGTAAAGTTTGCAAAGACCAGACTGCGAGGTTCTGCATTGGTTTGGTGGAACTACACTCAATGTGAAAGGGAGAAGGTTGGAAAGAGTCCAATCACCAAGTGGAGCAGAATGGTGGCCATGCTGAGAGCCAAATTTCTACCATGTGATTATGATCTGCAGACTATCAGAAAGTTTAATCATCTTAGGCAAAAAGATATGGACGTGGCTACATACACTGAAGAATTCCACAGATTGAGCATGAGAGCCAATCACAGAGAAGAAGAAAAAGAGATGGTGGCCAGATACCTGGATGGACTGAGGTACAATATACAGGATGAGTTCAGTATGGTGGTTCCCAAGACTGTGGATGAATGTTTTCAGTTAGCCTCTAGGGCAGAGGATAAACTGAAAAGGAGAAGTGATCAAAATAACAGAGGAAGAGGCGGCAGGAACAATAGAGGAAGAGGTAATTTTGGCAGAGGACAGCCAAACAAAGGTGAAAGTTCTAGTCAACAAGAATCACGTTCTGACACAGAACAAAAAGGTGGTGGTTTCAGAGGTTGGAGAAGACCTAATGGCAGAGGAAGAGATGGTGGTGCAGGCAGAGGACGTGGAGTCTTCACTGGAAGATGTTACAACTGCAATCAAGTAGGCCACACTGCAAGTAAGTGCCCTGAGAAGGCGTCTAGCTCTCATGACGGTGGGAGAAGGAACCAACTATTGCAGGAGGATGATTGTCAAAGTGTAAACTCACCAATTGGTAGTGCTGCACCAGTGCTTGAAGGAGAGAATATGATGATTAAGAGGACCCTCGTGAAGATGCCATTGAAGCAGGAGCCCCCACAAAGGAAGAATCTCTTCAGAACCCAAGGAATAGCATATGGTAAGCTCTGTAAAATCATTGTTGATTCAGGTTCTACTGAAAATGTAGTGTCTACTGAAATGGTAGAAAAGCGTAGACTGAAAAGATTACCCCATCTTAATCCTCACAAAATATCTTGGTTGAATAAGAATCAGAACTATTTGGTGGAAGAACAAACTTGGGTAGAGTTTGAACTAGGTGATTATAGGGATAAGGTGCTGTGTGAAATTATTCCTATGGATGCTTGTCATCTTCTTCTTGGACGACCTTGGCAGTATGATGTGAAGGCACTGCATGATGGTGAAAAGAATACATATATGATCACCAAGAATGGTAAGAAGTTTCAGATGGATCCCTTACCAGAGCAGGTTGGAGAGAAGAGCAATGACAACAGTGTCATGTTAGTGAGTGGCAAAGAGTTCCTACAACTCATGAAGGAGAAGGATACCCAAGGGTATGCACTGATGATGAAGCCTGTATCCAATCAGCAAAGCAAACAGCAGAAGGAGATCCCATTGGAGGTGCAACAATTACTGGATAAGTACCAAGATCTTGTGGTAGAAGATACTCCTAATTCCTTACCCCCTATGAGGGACATAAGTCATCAGATTGACTTGATTCCTGGAGCCACATTACCCAACAAAGCTGCCTACAAGTTGACACCACAGCAGAATGAAGAAGTAGGTAGACAGATTCAAGAACTTTTGGAGAAAGGTTTGATTAGGAAAAGTCTTAGTCCATGTGCAGTCCCTAGTGTACTTGCTCCTAAGAAAGATGGCAAATGGAGATTATGCACAGATTCAAGGGCTATCAATAAGATCACCATAAGGTATAGATTTCCTATGCCAAGAATTGAGGATCTGTTGGACTATCTTGGTGGTTCATGTTACTATTCCAAGATTGATTTGAAATCTGGTTATCACCAGATCAGAATAAGGCAGGGAGATGAATGGAAGACTGCTTTCAAAACAAATGAAGGTCTCTATGAGTGGCTTGTCATGCCATTTGGTCTCAGTAATGCTCCAAGCACCTTCATGCGGTTGATGAATGAGGTACTTGTAGAATTTATTGGAAAATTTGTTATTGTTTATCTTGATGACATATTGATTTTCAGCAGGACCAAAGAAGAGCATGTGAAGCATCTTGGACAGGTGTTAAAGAAATTGCATGAGAGTAAGTTGATGATCAACTTGGATAAATGTGATTTTATGAAAACTGAACTAGTATATCTTGGATTTGTGATTTCCAATGGCTGTTTGAAAATGGATCCTACAAAAGTTGAGGCTATTCTCAATTGGCCTACTCCTAAGACAGTAGGAGATGTAAGAAGTTTTCATGGTTTGGCAACTTTTTACAGGAAGTTCATTAAAGGGTTCAGTCACATAAGTGCTCCTATTCTCAATACCATCAAGGGTGGAGTGAAGTGTAAATTTCAATGGACAAAACAAGCAGATGATAGTTTTGAACTGTTGAAACAGAAAGTGGCCGAGTTACCTACGTTGGTACTCCCTGATTTTGATAAAGTATTTGTTGTGGAGTGTGATGCAAGCCAACAGGCTATAGGTGCTGTTCTTAGTCAGGAAGGACATCCAGTAGCATTCTTTTCAGAGAAGTTGAATGAGGCCAAACAGAGGTATTCTACCTATGACCTAGAGTTGTATGCAATGGTGCAAGCTCTAAAAAAATGGAGACATTATTTACTGCCAAAAGAGTTCATTGTTTTTACTGACAACCATGCTCTTAGCTTCCTAAATAGTCAAGAGAAGTTGAATCATAGGCACGTTAAGTGGATGGAACAATTGCAGGCCTATACCTTCACTATTAAGCATAAGAAAGGTGTTGCCAACAAAGTGGCAGATGCTTTGAGTAGGAGGATACTGGTCATACAGGAAGTACAAATGGAACATATGGGTCTAGAATGTCTGAAGGAGTTGTACAAGGATGATGCAGATTTCAAGGCTGCCTATGAAGTGTGTGCAAGTTTGGCTAACACTTTTCATGGCGAGTATTCTGATTTTGTGCTGCAAGAAGGGCTCCTATTTAAAGGTAATTTATTGTGTGTTCCTAAATGTTCAATGAGGGACAATATCGTCAAGGAGAAGCACAATGGAGCCTTAGGAGGACATTTTGGGTTGGACAAGACTTTGGAACAAGTCACCAGGTTCTATTATTGGCCCAAGGTACAGACAGATGTAAGGAGATATGTTGCAAGCTGTACCATATGTCAAAAGGCTAAGGGTATGTCTTCTAATGCTGGTTTGTACCAACCACTGCCCATTCCCACCAGACCTTGGGAAAGCATTAGTACGGACTTTGTGCTTGGTCTTCCTAGGACAGCAAGGGGTGTAGACAGTGTTTTTGTCATTGTGGATAGATTCAGTAAGATGGCTCATTTTGTGCCATGCAAATGCACAAATGATGCATCTCAGATTGCTGGTCTCTTTTTCAGAGAGGTGGTCAGAATTCATGGTTTACCCCTATCAATTGTTACTGATAGAGATTCCAAATTTGTTGGTCATTTTTGGAGGACCCTATGGAGAAAATTGGGCACTCAGTTGTCTTTTTCATCCGCCTACCATCCCCAGACTGATGGTCAGACTGAGGTTGTTAATAGGTCCTTGGGAAACCTTTTGCGATGCCTTACCAAACAGCATGGATTAGCATGGGATTTAGTGATCAGTCAAGCTGAATATGCTTATAATGACTCAAGAAACAGAAGTACTGGGAAAAGCCCTTTTGAAATAGTTTATGGTTTCCACCCAAGAGGACCACTTGAACTCAAGGACCTCCAAGGATGGGATAAAAGGAGTGCTCTAGGAGAAGACTTTGCTGCTACCATGAAAACAATACATGATCAGGTCAAGCTTCAGTTGGAGAAAACTGTCTCCAAGTACAAGGATAGAGCAGATCTGAAGCGAAGGGAGGTACAGTTCCAGGTAGGAGATTTGGTGATGGCCTACCTCAGAAAGGAAAGATTACCTAAGGGGCAACCAACCAAATTGTCGATGAAGAAGATAGGACCTTGTAAGGTAGTGCATAAATTTGGTCCAAATGCATATGAAATAGAATTACCATCTGGCCTTGGTATCTCTCCCATTTTCAATGTTGCAGACCTGTTCCCTTTTAGACCTCCATTACATGCTGACGATAGCTCAGATGCTGTGATTGAAGCTGAAGACTGGATCAAAGACTTACCTCCAAGTAAGCCTTTGCAATTGGAATGCATCTTGGATTCCAAAATTGTCAAGAAGACAAGAAAAGGGGTATACAAAGACTACTTGGTCAAGTGGCAGGATCTTCCTGATTCAGAGGCAACCTGGATGAGTGAAGCCGATATTCTAAAGCATGGGAAGACACTTCAGCAGTTAGCAACTCAAGGGACTTGAGTCTTTCCTGCAGGGGGAGTATGGTGCAGGAGCACATTCTCTGTAGTGCAGGATCATCTTTTCTTTTGTTGTCTCATAAGGCTCTTAAGCCATTTCATTTTGTAATAAGGGTCAATTTGGTCCCATGAATGTAATTGTGCAAGGCACACATGTAGTTTTGCTTGTATGAAGGGTAAACCAACGGCTAACTGATTTGAAAATCAGTTTGCACGGTTGGAGGGGATAACTGCTGTCTCTACATCTTCTTTAGAGGCAGGTTGTATGTCACACAGAGAAAAGGGAGAGAAGTGTGTATTACAACAAGTTCCTTTTCTGATAACTGAATAAAGAGAGTTCTGGGTATGATCTGTGTTGATTTTCTTGGTTGTTCTTAGTGATTTGATATCTTTGTCCTGATTTTGTAAAATAGAACCCTAACCGGATGCTATCCGTCAATCCATAGTGACTCTGTAGTGTGCAGACGGTGTAAAAACCCACGATTCCACAGTGGCTGGTTCGTAACCTAGGAGTAGGGTTTTGATTCATACATGGAGGCCCTTTCCTCTGTCCACTGAAGCCCTGTATAGTAACAGTGGGATGGGGGAAAGACTTCTCACGTTTGTTGTTGTTGAATTCTTACCCAGGAAGCCAGCGAACTCAGTCAAGTTCGACTAGACATCATCATGTGGCTAGTCGGGAAATCGGAGTGAAATTGGATAGTTTTGATGTGGGATCAGATTGCTACAAGTGATCGAGGGTTTGATAAATGAAACGGCTAAATTTCTTTGTTCTGTCGAAGGGAATTCTGGTTCGGCGCCTCAGAACAGTTGGAGACCCATCGGCGTGAACGGCTCTCCGTCTTGCCGAAGATTGGTATAGTGCCGGAGACACATACCTTTGTGTTCGCATCGGTGAGAGAAACGATATCGGGCTAAGGAAAATATACTTAGCCGACGGTATAGAGTTTCACCGATCGGTGAGACATCCTCGGAGTGTTGCCGATAAAGAGTATCGGCGTGAGGTACCTTGTCGGGGGGAAGCCGAAGAAGTCACAGCGACCGTTAGAGTCCCGCCGATAGAAGTTCATCGGAAGGAGTTCGAGAAGTCTCAGCGACAAAGGACTCGTCGGAGTGAGATGAACCATCGGGACTACGAACCGGAGTCTTACCAAAGCAGGAGGTCTGGCCGATGTGTCTGACGATATCGGTGAGAGACAAAGCGTCGGTGTAGGTGAAAGAAGCTTCACCGAAGGAGGAAGTCCGGCCGACAAAGAGTGGTCATCGGCGTGACGGAGTATATCGGCATAAGAAATTTCTCGTGGTCCGATAGAATGAGGTGTTGCCGATAGGTAACGAACCACTAAGGAGATATCGGTGAGAACTTGGCCATCGGAATAAAAGAATAAGGTTCGGCCGATAGTTCATGTCTTTCCGATAGCGAAGACATCCTTGACTTCGGCGAGACATTGGGATATCTCTTGCCGATAGGGAAGATATATTCAAATCTTCATCCACTTCTGCTGGGCATTCTGCATCAAGGTTTCACCAATCTTGGAAGATCTCTTACAGCCTAAGTGTTACTTATCTTGATGATATTATCAAAATTCACATGTCACATTCTCCTATGCCACAACCAACTCTGATCAATTTGAACAAATAAAGAACTTTTTCTAGGACCAACCAAGTGGAATATGTTACCTTTTGTTTGAGTACTGAATGCAATCTTTGTTCCAGAACTTTCAAAGATCTTACATTTTCCATTTTTGAATTGGAGATCATAGGCTTTGTCCACCAACTATCCAACACTGAGAAGATTGTGCTTCAAACCTTCAACATACAGTACATTACTGGTTTTGTTCTTTCCATCAAAAGAAATAGTTCCTCTACCTCTGAGTCTTCCAGTAGAATTATCTCCAAATTTTTCCACTCCTCCTTCATATCTTTCGAAATCTATGAACTTATTTTTTTCACCTATCATATGGGGGGAGCATCCACTGTCAATGACCTAGTCATCCTTTTCTTCAACTTGGGAAGCCAAAGCTCTTTCTATCATTTTATGATTGACAGATTTAGAGGGCATTGGATCTTCTTTCTTGATGGTAATAAACACCCAGTCACTTCCAAATTTGTTTCATGTCTCTAATTCATCATATGTTACTCCTTCATCATCATCATCTTAATGAACATAGTAACATTTCTTTTGGAATCTTGATATGTTTGGATTTGCCCTTGAAAATCTTTCCAGACACCTTGAGGCAAAATGACCAATCTTATTGTAGTTGAAATATTTAAAGGGCAATTTTCCTTCATATTTATTGGATCCTCTTGGTAGTCCTTTTGCAATAAGGGTTTCAAGTTGAGAAGATTCAACTTCATCTTCTTCCAGATCTTTTCTTTCTTTTTCATACCATGATAGTTTCTTTGAGGAGTTCTCTCCTAGATCAGACTTTTGTTTGCCTTTTACAAAGGTACTACCTTTGAATGCAGATTCAGTCTTGGGGGTGCATCTCCAAATTCAGCCAATTCAAATGCAGCTAATTTTCCAACCAACTGATCCCTTGTGATATTTGAAAAAGATTTGAATTCTTTAATAACAACAACCTTGTATTTGTAAGGAGGTAGGGATCTGAGAACTTTAGCAACAATCTCATCTTCATCCAAGATTCCACCAGCACACCTAATGCCGCAAACAAGCTCATTTACTTTTGGCATAAATGTAGTGATATTTTCATCTTCATTCATCTTCAAGTTTTCAAATTTTCCTTTTAGACTCTGTAGCTTGGCATATTTAACATATTTGTCTCCTTCATGTAGAAGTTCTAGTTTTTCCCAAATCTCATATGCAGTTTTTAAATCTATGACATTTTTTAGTTCTGAATCAGATAAGGCACTTAGTAGAGCTTCTTTATCCTAAAGATTGTCTTCAGCATCTTTTATTTCATCTATACTTGTCAGACCATCCTTTGGAGGAACATACTTTTTTGAAGCCATGATCCAATATTGCATTCCCATACATTGCAAGTGACATTCCGTGTGGCTTTTCCAAAGAGTGTAATTGGTTCCATCAAACCTCAAACTATCCTTCTTGTAGGAAGACATCCTGAATCTCCTCAAGTGGTTAATCTCTTTTAGAGGAACTTAGCTCTAATACCAATTGTTAGTTTCAAGATAGACAACTAAGAGGGGGTGAATCAGTTGTCCCAAAACTTTCCAATGATTCACCACTTAAATCCTTCTTTTAATTCAATAGCATAATAATAAATTAATCATGAAAACACAATCCAATAATTCAAGAGCAGAAACACATTAACACATATGACACCAAGATTTTAACGTGGAAAACCCAGTTAAGGGAAAAACCACGGGGTGACTAACCCAAGATTGTATTATCTGTTAAAAGAATAAGAAAAACAAGATGGCACATGCCAATTAGGGCTCACTACCAAAGCACACTACTCACAAGAGGCCCAATGCCTATAGGAGACACACTGTCTACAGAATGATAAATATTACATACTTAAATTGAAGAATAGCATCTTCATCATGCTTGAGTCAGTTCCATTTAAGTCTAACACTTCTGCTCTGGTTTTCACTCTTCTCCTCTCTACCACACTCTCATCCTCACCAAGATCCTTTTGAAATGACTTCACAACTTCTTATTAATACAAGACATTGAATTTGGGACAATCATTCAAGTCAACATACTTTACAGAGAAAATACACAAATACAACTTTACTTATTACAAAAGATTTCATGTGAATCATCACACTATCAGCCACATAGATCTGGGACTTCAATCTTCTTTGAGGAACACACCATGCTTCACAGAACATCTTCAAGATCATCTACAAGATGTGTAACTCATCCGGTCGGCCAAGTTTAGGAAGAACATCATCATCTGGAAGTAATTCTTCAATTACAAGCTCAATCTTCAATATAGACCACCAACATGAACTGGACATAATCCAAAGACCTCCACAAGCTTGTCTGAATCACCAAGAACATCCACACTACTTCTGCTAACTAAAATCATTCTCTCCTTCATCTGAAACCTCAAGAACATAGTATGTCATCACTGTCATATTGGAATAGATGCTTGCGGACCTCCAGACCATGAACCAATTGAGTTGTCAATTCACACTGACTTCCTAAACACTCCACCAAATCTGTAGAACAAGATATTACATTTTCAGATCTCACTGGACCTATTTGTGTCACTTTGTCACCTCTAAACATCTGCTAGAACCAGTTTTACTCATATGGCCATAACTTCTTGTAATCTTCATATGGACCTCTCAAATCTTTACTGGATCACCTTTAGACACATATCTACAAACTCTTTGATGTGCAACCTCTAATCTTTAGCTTAGCTAGGATCTTTACTTCACTGACTTCACTGTTCTTCTCTATTCCTGATAGGACTAATTTTCTCAATATCCCTAGCATACAACTCATCCAATCCTTGACATCAATGCAACAGGAGTATGTTCACATCAATGACAATACCAGTTAGGCCCATACTTGCAACAATTACATACATTAAACTCCCTACATCACTAGCATATGGCACATTAGACATATCATCAAGATCATCCTCAGTCTTTGGACACATATCTAATGAAAGCTTAGTACCAATGGGTAAAGGAACTCTAACTGGGTTACAGTCCTACAAACTAAACCTCTATAAAATAGTATTCACATTATTACTTTGTGACAACCAAAGCTTTCTGTTAACTCTATCCCTCCTAATTTCCATTCCCAAAATATACCTTGTAGCACCAAGATCCTTCATCTCAAATGCACCTAAAAGTTGGGCTTTAAGCTCACTAATCATACCCTTAGTATTGCTGAAAAACAACATGTCATCAACATACAAAGCAATAACCAGTATAAAATCATCAACACAATGAATGTAAACACAGTGATCCTCCTCAATGAACTAACAAAACCCAATTTCAAAAAAAATGAATGAAACTTTTGATACCACATTCTGGGGGACTCTTGTAGACCATAAAGAGACCTCTTTAACTTGCAAACCCAATGTTCTTTTTCTTTTACCTCAAAACCTGTAGGTTGTTGCATATAAATTTCTTCTTGAAGATCTCCATGTAAGGATATAGTCTTAACATCTATTTTCTCAATCTCCCAATCATAAGTTGCAGTAATGGATAAGAGAAATCTAATAGAATTCAATTTGGCAATAGGAGAGAATATCTCACCAAAATCAACTCCCTCTCTCTGGGAGTAGCCCTTAGCTACTAGTCGAGCCTTGTACTTCTCCAATGACCTGTTTGCTCTAAATTTCTTCTTGAAGACCCACTTACAACCTATGGCCTTTCTTCCTTTGGGCAGATGAACAAGATCCTAGGTGTTACAAGAGTCTAAAGCCATCATCTCCTCCTGCATGGTTAATTGCCAAGACTCACTATCATCTACAAAAATAACTTCCCTATAGGATCTAGGTTCATTGTTAGTACTCAATAAAGCATATACACAATGGAAATCTTGTGGGCTATACCTGTCAACTAGATTTTGTTGTTTTGTGGATCTCCTATAGGGTGGACTAAGAGACTCTACTTGTTCTTATGCATGATCATATGTGTTGGATCTCAAAAGCATAGGTTTTAGACCACAAGAGGGTGCCACTCTCTTGATATGTTCTTGACCCACAAAATAGGGTTTATGTAATTAGAAACCCCCTACTCTTTAGGTTCTACTAGACCTAGGTAGGTGTACCTAAATGTTAAGGCAGATTTGAAAATCTAAATGGATTCTGATTTGGGAAATTCTACTCACTATGGCACATAGGTGTGAGATAACTGTAGATCTTACTTACTAATTCCTAATGAAATTGCTTGAAGTATCAAGAATGTGGATTAAATTTGTATAAAATGTTCTAAACCAGTGCCTAACCTATTGGGCGAATGGAATCTATGGATGGATAATGATTATGGAGACATATGTGTAGGATTGGTTGGTTTACATTACATCTTAACTCTAGCTTGTTGATTACTTGGAATGTTTGCAGCTTGTGCAAATGTGTAGATCTATAATTTATGTACTTTTCTTTAATAATCCCAGTGATATTCTTCTAAGTTACTGTGATCTCATGAAGGAGTTTTAATTCCTAGCTTGAGGGAAACCAATCATAATAATCATTTGAAAAGGATTTTTAATCCTTGGTAGGATCCAATCAAAATGAATTATCTAAAAGGATATTTAATTCACTCTAGCTAGAAGCCAATCAAAATAACCACACACCAACAACAAATGTGTTGTGACAATTATATAAATTTGAGTAACTTAAAAGAACCACTTTGGAGACAACACAATAGCATATAAGCATGAAAATAAACACAATAGTTGAACACTAAAATAGATCACCATTTAAGAACAATATGCTTCATTATATTGCTTCAGAATATATATATTAATTACATAAGTTTTTTGAAATGTGAGAACAGATAAGTGGAATGGATGAAATTGTGTACTAATATTGATTTCTACTTCTTCTATTACTTTCTACTACCTTTGAATCATCATATGTCTTCGATTATATAACAATATCTTGAAGAGGATGTACCTATTTGTAAGTGTCTTTTGAAACTTTAACAACAATAAACAAATATCAACATTAAGCTCTAATGAGCCACAAATGAACTTGGGTGACATGATCCAAATACTTCTGACTCAAGTATGTGTCAATAAACTCCACAACATTCCTCCCCATGATTTCCATAACGATCATTTTTCCCAAGCATTCACAGGCCTCTCCCAGTGTTGGATTTTCATCTTTGGCTTCTTCCAAGGCTCCCTGCAATATCAATTCACATTCTTTTATCCATTCACTTTGATTTTTCAGATCTTTATTATCGTGGAACAGTGCAGGCACACCCTCCTTTGAGGCATCAATGAACTCTTTAGCATCTACTTGAAGTTCTTCATAATAATCTTTATGTTTCATGATTAGATATTCAACAGTACTAATGGCCCCAATATTAGAAGTGTTCCTATTTTGTATTTCTTGAAGCTTTTCATGAAGCCTGTCATTTATCCTTTTATGTTCTTAGATAGCAGTGTAATTCTTAGAATGAGTAACCCAGAACTTGACCATCTAGATCATCATATTAGTGTATCTCTTTTTTAATACTATAGAAAGTGCATCAAACTTGGCTTGGATTATTTGAGAGTTCATCTGTGATATCTCACTCTTTTCCTTTATTTGGGAGATTTCTCCTTAAGTCAAGATTTTAATGGGTTCTTTAAAGGTATACTTAACTTTATCTTTCATAAAATCAATTTCCTTACGCATCCTTTCACTATTCAACTTGTACATGTCATGTTCCTTAATCAACATATGAATCTGCACCTTATTTAGTTTGGCTACATTAATTCCAATATCTGTTGTGACCATAGGATCAGTTTCACCCGCTTTTAATGTCATCACATGACCTAATGTTTTTTTTGTATCAATAATTGCAAGCTTCTTATGTGGGGGGTATAAGGCCAAGATCATGAGAGAATTCTCATCAGAATTATACCTTGACCTAGTGTATACCTTTGTTACCCCTGCTGGACTGAGCTTGTGTTTGTCATCATTATTGTGTAAAAAAAAATCAAAAACTAAAGTAGAACTTAAATCCAAACCAAGAAAGATCATCACACCAGACACCTCTAATAATTTTCTTCCCCCCTCTAGAGTCATGTTCTTCATTTCATTTTCTACATCCATTTTCAATGTGTTCATCAATTTCCTTTCATTACTTGGTGTGATATCTATAACTGATTCTATTATTGCTTTTCCTTTGTGTATATACAAGAAAAATTTAAATTCCAAAGATTGAATGAAATGGTCATCTAAAACAAAAGATTTATAGGCCAATTACTTAGCATCTGTATCAGATGATTCCCTAAATTCTTGTTCTCTGGTTAGACGCTGGTAATCCCTAATCCTTAGTTTGGGGATTTTATTAGGTTGGCCTTCGGGTTTACTTTCATCAGAAGATCCTTCACTATTAGAGGATAAAAGCTCTACTTCTTGTATCTCCCTCATTTTCTATTGAACTTCTCATTTATACTCATCAATTGCCAAGTTAGCCTCTATTTCTTCTAGGTTCCTGATGATATCATCATGAGGATATGGTATATGAACATATCCACTCAAATTCTATTTCTTTCTGGCAAAGTCAATAAAACCTTCATGATCAAATAATTTCCTTGGTGCTTCTCTCTTCATAATTAAGTGTGACAATTTATTGAAAATAAGGTCATATCCTTCTCTTAATAATATAGTAAAACCTCTAAAACATAATGTACTAGGCATGAATGATTGCTTGTTGTATGTGCTCAAGTTCATAACATTAGAATAATCTAGCTGCCTGACAATCTCCAGATATGCAATTCTATTTGGCACAGTCTTGGTCAATAGAAAAGGTGTATCTTCAAAACTGTAAATCATAGTGGAATCATGGAAGCAGTACCAATCACCCCAATTATGATTTACAGTTGGTGGTCCATCAAAATCTTTAGGGCTTAAAAATCTTTTGATCTCATTAGATAACAAATAATCACAAGGATGACCATAAAATCTATATGATGTTTCGACAAAGTATTCTTCAAAATGCACATAATTAGAATTGACATATCTATTGTCCCAAATGGAAGTCAATGATTATATTGGTAGTGGTTGACCCTCTTAATCTAATTGTCCGTAGTATAGTATCATGTGCATAAGAGAAGAATAATGTTTGAAGCACATTGTGGGAGAACCATTCTTGATAGCCATTAACCCTGAGTTAATCCATCTGGAGATGTGTGAAACATAATCAAAGTCTCTTGCATTATGACATTATATATCTGTAGCAATCACCATTGGCCCTAGAGACATGAATTCAAGAACCTCTGTTCCCAGTACTTGACCTACTAAGTAGGAGGTATATTTCAAATAGGGCTCAAACAAATCAACATGGAAGGTAGGTCATTCACCATCCTCAAGTGGTACCAAGTTCCCATCTTCTCTAGGCATATGTAGTGGCAATCTCCATCCTTTGTACATGGTGTCCATTCTCCAGTACCCCTTTTCTAAATCCTCATGCACTATTGGCATAATGCATGTGTCATCCAGGCTGAAAACTTCAAACAGTGCATTTTTAGATACATGTATGAAAGGTTCTTCTTGTAGGTTGCAAATGACTTTAAGGTTCGGGTTATAGGGGTTAGCCAAAAGTTTTATAACATCCATATTCACAAAGACATCAATAACAACTAGTTTCCCCAAAATAAAACTCTAAGGGTTACAGACTGGTTCAAATCTATTTCTCAGACAATAATGAAACATGAACAATTCATATCCCCTAATGGGGGTTCAGACATTTCCTATATGTTTGCATTTGTATTCTAATCTTTGTATCTCCACCCTCAATTGTGTAGTCCTCCTATCTTTTGGCCCTAAACCAGGCAATTGATCGATGAGGTCTTGATTCAATTTTCATTCTTGTGCTTTGACTTCCCACCCTGTTTCAGTTTTTTGCTTCTTTCTTTTTGATTGATTAGTTTCACCTTGTTGTTTCTTAATTTTTGTTTTCATAGGACCCTCCATTCTATCTCTCTACCAGATAATAGAATTGAATTATAATTTACCAATAGTAGGGAAATCTTGTATGCTTACTTGTATGTTTCTGGCGTTATGAATTCCTCAACCTCTGCTCAATTCCCTGTTTTCTCTGCTGTAACTCTTGAAAATTCCTTTTGGTTCAATCCCTTTTCAATTCAAAAAGGTTCATATAAGGTTTGTTTATGTGGCCATTAATGCCTGCCACTGGAAATGAATGCAGTGGGTTTTTCAAATTTTGAAATGTCAGAGTGATACAATGCCATTGTATCGGTGAAACGCTTCTAGTCTCAGGCCAATCTCTGTGTCTCATTTAGCACCATCTTTTGTTTATACATTCTTAATTGATCCCCAAGACCAACTGAATGTCTTTTTGATATGAAGTGTCCTTTTAGTTCACTTATTTAATTTGGAAGACATCTTAATTTTCTTACCGATATGACTACCTTTTATCTCACTTTTCAATTTTGTGTTTTGGGGAGAACACCATGAAGTTTACCCGATATCAGGGTGATATGGACTATTAGAAATCCCTTTAGGTATCACTCAATATCCTATTGACAAATAATAGTCATGTATATCATCATCAGGCTAACATGTACCATTGTTAAGAAAATAGGATGCCCTCCCAATGTACCTAGTCTCCCCGATATGTTTCTTCTATAGCTTTTGTTCATTGGGATACATCGGTGGGACTTTCCCTAAAAACTTTTTAGTTCTCTCTCATTTGAGTGACATATATAGTCGGCAAGATATGGAAAACCTACTCCAATCATACATGTCACTCTAACATAACTATTATCTTGACTTAGCGGTGAGAGTATATATGCCTCGTGCCAAAAATGTATCCATTGGTGTGACACCCAAGATCGGTATGATTTAAAAAAATTATTCCAACATTCTTTCTTTTCCTGATGAGTTTTTCATTAGCAAAATATTATGTAGTGTCTTCCCGATCATGCACACTTGTTATCTTTTGAAATTTTTAATCACTATAACTTTATTTATGTATTCCCAATATGCATAAAATGTTCAATAGAGAACTATAGCTTGTTGATCAAAAAGACATGCACATGATCTTCCTGATAAAGATCAATTGCTCTTAAAGTTATTTTCTCAAATTTGATCAGGGAGATGCTTATCTCATGGTTCAATTGGTATTGGAAGTTCATCTAGACCATGATTATCAAGTCTTACAAGGCAGAATAACTCAGAAAACTTCTTCACCTATTGAAGACTAATCTCAACTTAAATTTGTTCTTGCTTGGTTCATAGTTATTTTTGATTGCTTTAAAATATGTTCACCTAATGGTAAGTAGTCTTTGTGAACCTTTTCAATGAGATCTTTCTTGTTTGGAGGCAAGCCAAAACATTGTAGCAAAAATAGTTCTGCTTAGAGTTGCACATGAAAATTAGGCTAGCAAGCTTGTCATTTCTATTTTCTTCTTTCTTTCCTTGTTCAAATTCATTACTATGGAAACCTAAAAATTTTGCAAGAATTGGTGTGAAATTTTAGGTCTAACAGTGGCTGTTTGGGGATGTATGCCCCTTGCGGGCATAGCAAGAATCCAGGTATCTAGGGAAGTAGGCCAAATGTCTTCTTTATCTGGTGTAGAAGTTGAAGTGGATATAGGAATTTGAAGTGGAAGTTGGTATGGATGAGAAATGGAAGTAGAGTGGAATCCTATAATTCTATGCATGGAAAAAAATTATTTTAAGAGGTTTGTCAAGAATTGTCCATGCACTGGCAAGTGTTGTTCCCCTTTATAATCTTTAAGAAAAAAAGTTTTTTAAGCATTGTCCATGTACTGGCAATTCTTGTTCCTCTCCTATCATGTTCTAGAGGTAATATGAATCTTCACTAGCCTTGCCAATAATTACAAATGGTCCTAACCATAGAGCTTCAAATTTCCCATGCTTCCCTTTGTCTTGACTCCTAACATTCCACATGAGAACCAAATCATTTAGTTCAAATTTTCTATTTTTAGCTCATTTATCATATAAGTATTTCACTTGTAATTGCTTCTTTTTATTGCGTTCCTGAGATTGGTCCCTAACCTTATCAAGTTCCATTAACTCTTCCATCCTCTCCTCCATAGATTTAGGAATGTTCAATTCTTCTTGCAAAATGAACTTACATACTAGTAATAGATTATACAAAGGGAGTCTAGCGTGAGTTCCATACACAAGTTCAAAAGGTGATTTTCTTATGGCCTTCTTCACAGTGATTCTATCTGCCAACAAGTCTAGTTTCAATTTGGAATCCCAAGCCTTTTTGTTACTATACAGCATCCTTTTTATGATCTTTAGGAAGGTTTTATTACTAGATTCAACCTACTCGTTTGCCTGTGGATGATATGGTGAAGAGTATGAGATTACTATACCATAGGATTGGAAAAATCCCTTAAAATCATCTAACCTAAAGTACATCCCATTATCAGTTATAATTCTTGCTAGCACTCCGAATCTGGTGATGATATTTTCTAATAAAAAGTTTGTTATAACCTTAATAGTTGCTTGTTTGGTAGGTACAACTTCTACCCATTTTGTGAAGTAGTCTGTGGCTACTAATATCCACTTGTGTCCTCCACTAGATTTTTCTTCAATTTCTCCTATGAAATCAATCCCCCACTAGTGAAATGGAGCCTCAACTTGCAAAGGTCTTAAAGGCAATGCCCCTTGATCCTTCACATTTCCTAGTATAATCATAGGCATCATTAAAAACCCTAGGCCAATAGTAACCTACCCTTAACACCTTATGTGCAATAGTCTTTGCCAAGAAATTCCCTCCACATACTCCTTCATGCATTTCCTTCAAAACATGCCTTGCTTGACTTTCATCTAGGCATAAGAATATAACACCATCCCTGTTTTTCCAATAGAGGTCTCCTTTCATGAATACATATTTTGAGGCCTGTAATTTAAGTGTCCTCTTTTTGTTATCATCAAAACCTTTAGGACATTTCATATGTTTAAGATAATACATGATATCAGTGTACCATGATGTGTGCTCAATACTAGTAATCAAGTTATTTTCATTATTGCACACCTGGGCAACTTCAATATTTGTTTAAGCCATTAATTTAGCAAGACCCTATCCTCTTAATAACTTAGTGATTTGGATCTCTATGTCAAACTCCTGAATTCTAGTGATCCATCTACATCTCCCTTCAATTACTTTAGTTTGGACAAAAATATCTTTTATTGCAGCATTAGGTACATAGGCTATCACTTTTGCTCCCACCAGATATGGTCTAAATGCTTTGGCAACCTTTATTAATGCATATGCATATTTTTCTACAATGTCATATTTTAACTCTATATCTTGGAGGGATTTGCTAAAGAACGAAATAGGCTATTAATACCCCTCATCATTCTTTTGTAGCATTACTACTACAATTGTGTGATAGGATGCAAATGAAAAAATCTAGAATGGTTTATTGAAATCAGGGGATTTCAAGATCGGGGCTTCTTTAATTGCTCTTTTTATGGATATGAATGCATCTATGGCCTCAACTATCCAATCAATCTCTGCACCCTTCTTTAACATTTTTGATATTGGATTCACTATCTCAGCATAATTTGATATAGATCTTCTCACAAAATTAGTTTGCCCAAAGAAAGACTCAATGGCCTTAACTATCTTAGGAATAGGAATCTTATCTATGGCTTCCAGCCTTTCTAGATCAATTCTAACTCCATCCTTGGACACTATATGTCCTAATAAATTTCCTTCTGTTATTGCAAAAAGACAGTTTTTAGGATTCAAGGAAATGCCATATTCTAATGCTTTGACAAATATTTTTCAAGGTGTACAACATGATCTTCTACTTTCTTGGAATATGCAGTGAGATTGTCCTAGTATACCACCATTATTACATTTATCAAATCAGCAAAGGCAACATCCATGGCTCTCTTGAAAGTTGTACCAACATTTGTAAGTCCAAATGGCATCCTGACATATACATATGTGCCCCAAGGAGTGGTGAATGCAATTTTGTATTATTCTTGTTCCTTTACCTTCACCTAGTTATAACCCAAATATCCATCCATCATAGATAGTAGCTCACATCATGTGACCCTCTGCAACAAAGCCTCCATGTTTGGGAGTGGTTAATTGTCCTTAAGAGAGGATACATTCAAGTTTCAAAAGTCTACACATAGCCTTATGTCTCCATTTTTCTTTCTGATGGGTACTAAATTAGAAACCCAAGATGAATGTTTGATAGGTTTGATGATACCCCCATCCCTAAGCTTCTTAAGTTCCTCATGTATTTTAGGTTCTAAGGTAGGATTTATGGGTCTCTATTTTTGTCTGAAAGGCTTTGCATCAGGTTTGAGTGGAATTTCATGTTGGAACAAATCCTCTCTATATGCCATGAGATCATCATTAGACCAAGGAAAGACATGCTTATACTTCATTAATAATGCAACCAACATCTTTCTAATTGTTTGGCTTATCCTTTTCCCAATGTATACCATTTTTGGTGTCAATTTAGTGCCCAAGTTAAGTTCCTCAACATCTTCCCTTTTTACTTGTGTTTGTTTCATGAGGGCTTGACCATTTCCATCAAACACCCTCTCTAATGCCACAAGTCCCTTTGGAATTTTTTTACTTTTGAGATGTATGACTTCCTTGCCAAATAAAGTTTGATTACCATCTAATTCCTCCACAAATACATTAAAATCAATTTCTTGGGCCTAATATTGGTCAATGCAATGTACAAATTTAATTAGATCAGTGTCATCATTAAAAACTTTCCAATTATAGATGTTATCTAGAATTGTTGGTTTGGATTTGAACTCTACTTCAGTAATGACTGCTATTGTGATATCACCCCTCTTCAGGGCTACATTTGCCAAGAAGTCTGACATCATATTCTTGGATCTATCCACCCAATTTATAGAGAATGCATCAAATAGCTTGATATCATCCCAAACAACATTTCTATATTGTTTTAATCATTTATTTTTTGATGAATACTTCCCTTTGACTTGAGATATAATCAATTCTGAATCCCTATACACAAAAAGGTATTTTATTTTATGCTTTATGGCAATATTCAACCCTATGAGCAGTGCCTCATATTCTGTTATGTTGTTGGTCCATTCAATTGTTAGCAGGAATGAATATTTGAAAATCTTACCAGTTGGTAAGATGAATAATATCCCTGCTCCATTACTATCCTTACTACATGCACCATCAAACTACATCTTCCACACACCACACTCATCAAGTTGGGCTTCTTGATGTATGGGATTAGTGTTTTGTAGCTCTGGTTGATTTTTTTCAATTCTAAATGTACCAAGGTTTGTATCACAAAAAAAATTATTTGATTTTGATCAATGCGTTCTATGATATTCTCATACCTTGGCTCTCTATAAAGCTTAACTTCTTTATCTCCTACTGGTATGGTGGCATAAGATAGATCTAATTGGACATTTCCTCCAATTGTGGTAGTCCACTATCTAAATAATAACATTCCATAATATCATGGGATGTCCACTACAATGATGTCAATTTTATGTATAGCCTCAGGGTAGGTGGCTAGCCTTATCTCCACATCCCACATAATGCCCACAACTAGGATGAATCTGTTGTCCATTGCATAACATTTTCCATATGTAATGTCAACCCACATACCTAATTCCTTAATGACTACCATTGGAATGATATTCATAGCTACCCTGAAATCAATCATACAATTCCTCACTAATTTATTTTTTATCAACGTAGTGGTGTAAAAAGGATCCACTTGAGAGGGATTCTTTGTCAAAGTATCACCCAGATATACTTTAGGAGTTTTGGCAGTCTCTTGTTGAACACTATTTATTTTGATTTCATGTTTTTCTTTCTTCTTTTCTGATATATCTGAAATCATCTTGACCACTGTATTTCTGTGTTGATCTATCTTCATCATTTCAAGAAGTGGTACTGATAACTTTACTTGGGATACTGCTTATGCTATGTCAAATGAGGGGGTCATTGTTTTATCAATCTTTTCTGCTTTGATATGCCCCTTTTCTTTAGCTGGTAATTTATCCTTTATCTTACCCTGATTAGTCTTTATTGGCTCGTTAAGTGAATTTTTCATAGTGTCTTTATTATGACTGATCTTTTACGAACACACTTCTAGGTGTTCCTTGGTCTGCATTAACTACTTTATTTCTCAGATTATAGTTACTTTTTTCCTATGCCGCTGTAGCCATTCTAAGAGCCCTCCTTTCATCCTCAGTTGGTTTCCTCCATTGGTTATGTGGTGGCACAATAGTTTCCTCATAATTATTCTCCTTATCTGAAAATACCTCCTGTCTTCCCAAATTAATGTTATATCTTTGATTTCCCACATCATATTCATATCCATCCTCTTTTATGGATGAATATTCTTCATCAACCTGGTGAGGTCTAATTTCTAGTGCATATTTATGGTATGATTTTGTCTTTCTTGACCATACGGTGTTTCTTCTTCCTGTACTGATTGTGCCACCACATAATAGTTAGGTAAATGGGGCAAATTACATCTTAGGCACCATGGGTTACATTTGGCTACATGTGTCCCTTTCCTTTTTAGGGGGTTAGGAGTATCTTTCCCATAATTCTACTTTCTATTATTTTCCATAGGCCTTCCATCTTTGCAATTGGTGTTATAAGGCATGTCATGTAACCTTGGCCTATCATTTCTGTAATAATTATTCTATTTTTCTTGGTTATTGTTTTGAGCTGGTATAATCTTTGGATTTTCTTTTTTTCCCAAGCTTCCCTACTGCTCTTCTATTATTCTCAATAATGATGGCTGCCTTTTGTGCTTCTTCCAAAGTCATGGGGGCATTGTTTCAGAGTTCGTATATAGTTTTTGGGTCAAAGGCATTTAAGTATAAGGCTAGGGCCATACAATCTGGGGGCTTCAATTCCAATGGGATCTTATGATAGATTTTGGGAAATATTTGATTGAAGTCTACCACAGATTCATTATAGTTTTTTCTAAATACTAGTTGATTCATGAACCACAAAATTTGGATCATATTGTCTCCCATACTATTCCATAAATTTATCCTTAAAATCTTCATAAGACCAGATCGATGCATTGAGTAAATTTTTACATCAATCTCTGGCATCTTCAACAAGGGATAGCATGAATAACTTCATTATAACATCTTCATATTGCACTTCAAAGCTATCCATGACTATTTCAAAACTTCTAATGTGCTCTTCTACAGAAATGGCAATGTTCCAAGCAAATTTTGCGAGAGCACTCCTCACATCATTACCAATAGGATCAGGACATATTTGATATCTCTAGACAAGTCCAGCTATCTGTATCTATTGATGTTAAGGGGCCCTTATAGTCACTGATTTGGTTGTTACTAATTATGAGGTTGTTGGTATAGTTGGTATTGGTTATGAGGAGGATGCTATTGTGCATTTTGATGTTGAGGTATAATACATTGTTGACCAAAGGGTGGGTATGGATTGACAAGATGTTGAGAGGTGTTATGGGTGATGGGTTGTCTTGGATTTCTTGGAGGAATATTTTGCTAGACATAGCTTCCGGGTGGTAGTGGTTTGGATGAGCTACATGCATTCTGGTGTAAATTCTATTGTACATTCCTTGGAACATACCCTCCTTCTTTATGTGGAGGTCTGTATTTTGAGTTGGCTACTTTAGTTCTATATTTTATCTGTTGTATTTCCTATTTCAACTGGCTCTCAGCTTCCCTTAACTTAACAAGCTCAAGTTCCTCTTGTAATTTAAGCATATTCTGTTGCATCTCATCCTTATTCCTCATATCTTTTGGTGAGCTATTAGTCATTTGTATAAAAGTTTCTTGGTTTTTGAAGTCCTGTTGAACCCCTTCACCATGTTGTAATGAGATATTGTAGTCATATTCTACCTAATTTTGGTCTATTTCCCTCATAATTTGTGCTTCATACTCAAGTTGTCTTTGGGGATTAGGCCTCTATTGGGCTAAAACATCATCAGATTATCCATAGTTCTAAGATAAAGTCTCATTTGATTTGTGCAGAGGAGTAAAACTATTATGGGTTACAATAGGTTGTTCTGAAGTATTCTCCTAGGTATTTTGATTATTATTCTATTGAGATTGGTTTGATGACCCAGTTTTCTTTGAAGGAGCTCTTTGAGGTGGGAATGATTGTAGTTTTCTACCATTATCTTTAGATCTCCTACCATCCATGTTAAGAGATTATTATATTTTAAGACATAAAATGACTTGTATTCTAAATAGAGACGTCACCTCACTTAAGAGGATAAATTACTTTCTGGGTTCTTCTTGACCAGCAGAGTTATACCTTATAACTTTCTAAATCTAAGGATATGATCTCATACCAGGTCTTCTAATGTAGAGCGATTACTGAAACATTTATATTCTTTCAAATCAGCAAGATAGTCTACCATCAGCCACTCCAAACATTCTTCCACTGATACCAATAGTCATTCCAATGACTTTTAAAACTGATGTCTACACTTTGCATATACATACTTAACCTTCTACTACCAGTTCTCCTCATTGTTATTACCAGTCACCCCTTGCATTTTATGGAATGCACATTTGCTGCATACATTAGCAACATACAACTTCCGATATGCAAAAGTGAGATATACACAGAATGCAGCCCATAGACAATTGAGGTATACACATACACTATCTGCAACATACAACTAACGAATACTCACAACTTGTATCTTCTCAACATGCAACCGAAACATGCTTCACCAAATGTAGATTCCTCTACATGCATACAAACCAACCTTTGACTAACGTTGACCTCCTTGTATGTACTCGATCAGCTTTCTCTCTCCCTTGTATGTCGATTACCTTGTACATTTACAATGTACATCCGCCACATGCAACTGCGATAGACAACTACGAGATACTCATGACTTACAACTACGGGATACACAAGAAATGTATCGACATACATTAGAGATATACGCGCAAAATGTATTTTTGTAATGTATGTTTACTAATCTTGACATACAAAGCCTTAATAAACCTGATATGTTCTGTGACAAGCAAACCTCAACAGACAATAGTGATATACACACAGAATGTATATCTGACATACAATTGCAGTATATACATAAAATGCATCTTCAGGAAACTACTCAGATCTTCACTATTTGAATTTATGCAAAACCCTAAACTTCTCAGATCCAATTCTCAATCAACCACACAAATCTCAAACTCTTTAAGCCTAGCACATGACAGCACTAGGATCTATCAAAGCATGTTGTACTGGTCCTACAAACAAAGAAAAAAACAAAATAGAAAACAAAATGATTGTACAACCATTCCACCGATTCGAAGAATCAACCGGTGGAATGGATTGAGAAATCCATGTCAATCCCAAAATAGGAAAATGATTTGCATAGAGGGAAACCCAAATGAAATTGAATTACATAGATATAAAAATAGGATTCATAAATTATGCTTTCAGAAATGTGAATACACAGATACTCTATTTTTTAATTGCACAACTGATTTCTCTACAATATGATAATCTAATCACAATTGATCTGACCTAGGGTATTTATCTACTCATCAAGAGTAGTACCAACTCCACTCTAGATGGCTAGGAGATCCTTCTAAGTGGCTGGGAGCTCTAACAACCTCTAACTACCTAACAACCTTGGAGATTACAAATTTGCCAAGTGTCTTGTGGGGCTTACAACATAAACCTAAATACAAACTAAATTAACATGCATTGGTCAAACAGACCTTATTAGATTGAATGGTCAATTTAGGACCTTATTGAAAACATAAAATGAATCTAAAATAGTTAAATGCCTCATGGAGGCCACTGTGGGTTGGGTGCTCCTGCACCATAGACCCTACCGCGAAAAGAACTCATGTCCCATGAGTTAGGTCTTTGTTTTGCTCTAGCTACACACTCTGATGTCTCATATCTGTTCCATGATTTCTGAACTGCATTGTAGGTTCTACTCATGCCATTCTTTCTTAATATCTTCTCTACCTGAACATTTGCATTCAAAGCCTTGTTTGATGCTTCTTTTATTGCTGTTATGGTAGAACATGTTGACCTGTCAACTTTTGTTGCTGCTAGAGGACAAACAATTGTCCCAACTATGATAACATCCTTGTCTTTCTAATCAACTTGTGGCTACTTGTAAACCTATTCTTTGACTTTATACTAACCCACCTAATCTCCATCGGTCAGAAATCCTTTCCCTGAAGTATCCTCAACTGCCTTTATGCCTTCTACTATAGACATTTCCACAAACTCTTTCTTTCCCACTAAAATGATTTTAGTTGCCTTCTATGCTACAACATCCTCCTGCAATGGTATCAACACAATAGTTCTCCCATCCTTCTTGATGGTGTATGTGTTAGCATATCCATCATACAATGCTCTCCTATCAAATTGCCATGGCCTACCTAAAAGTAGGTGACAATATTCCATGGGCAATATGTCACATAAAACCCTATCATGATATTCTCCAATCTAAAAATCAACATATGCATGTTCATATACCCAAAGTGATTGACTATCACTCACCCAAGATGCTTTGTAAGGGGTATGATGTGGAATCCTTTCTAGTTTCATCTTATCCACCATTTCCTGAGATACCATATTATCTGTTGAACCAGAATCTATTACTACCTTACATATTTTGCCTTTCCTTTTACAATTGGTCCTGAAAAGAGCTCTCCTTTGTATCATGGCCTTGGATGTCATCAAAATGGTTCTCCATAGCATCAATGCTTCTCCCTGCTTAGGATATCCATAACTGTCAGGAGCATTCACTCTTTGATAAGTGTTGGAGCTTTGCACATTTTCCTCTACCTTCTCTTCTTGCACAAGTTGAACCCTCTTGTCATTCTTCCTATCATCTTTGGATGATGAACCTTACCTTTCTATACATTTGAATGTTGTATGACTTACTTCATTACAATGATAACATCTTCCCATGAAAACATCAAAACCTCTATCACCTCTAAATCTGCCTCTTGTACCTTTCCATCCACCTCTGAAATCAGACTGTTCCTGTCCTTTACCAGTCTCCTCATTGACTTGTCTCATTGTAGGGGTTGATCCCATTCCCCTTATATTGCTGCCTCTTCCTCTCATGGGCTTATCCTATCTCCTTTTCATCTTTTCCTCAATCCTGATTGCCATTTGATAACAATCTTCTACACTCCTAGGGTTATCCAAAACTAACTCATCCTATATGTTCAATCTCAAGCTAGCCAAGTATCTAGCAACCTTTTCAACCTCATTCTCATGATGACTAGATCTCATACTCAATTTTTAAAACTCCTCAGTATATGCCTTTACATCCATTTCCTTTTGCCTTAAAAATTGAAGCTTCTTAAACATTTGAACTTCATAATCCTTGGGTAAAAATTTACCTTTGATTGAAGAATCAACCGGTGGAATGGATTGAGAAATCCATCTCGATCCCAAAATAGGAAAATGATTTGCATAGAGGGAAACCCAAATGAAATTGAATTACATAGATATAAAAATAGGATTCATAAATTATGCTTTCAGAAATGCGAATACACAGATACTCTATTTTTTAATTGCACAACTGATTTCTCTACAATATGATAATCTAATCACAATTGATCTGACCTAGGGTATTTATCTACTCATCATGAGTAGTACCAACTCCACTCTAGATGGCTAGGAGATCCTTCTAAGTGGCTGGGAGCTCTAACAACCTCTAACTACCTAACAACCTTGGAGATTACAAATTTGCCAAGTGTCTTGTGGGGCTTACAACATAAACATAAATACAAACTAAATTAACATGCATTGGTCAAACAGACCTTATTAGATTGAATGGTCAATTTAGGACCTTATTGAAAACATAAAATGAATCTAAAATAGTTAAATGCCTCATGGAGGCCACTGTGGGTTGGGTGCTCCTGCACCATAGACCCCACCGCGAAAAGAACTCATGTCCCATGAGTTAGGTCTTTGTTTTGCTCTAGCTGCACACACTGATGTCTCATATCTGTTCCATGATTTCTGAACTGCATTGTAGGTTCTACTCATGCCATTCTTTCTTAATATCTTCTCTACCTGAACATTTGCATTCAAAGCCTTGTTTGATGCTTCTTTTATTGTTGTTATGGTACAACATGTTGACCTGTCAACTTTTGTTGCTGCTAGAGGACAAACAATTGTCCCAACTATGATAACATCCTTGTCTTTCTAATCAACTTGTGGCTACTTGTAAACCTATTCTTTGACTTTCTACTAACCCACCTAATCTCCATCAGTCAGAACTCCTTTCCCTGAAGTATCCTCAACTGCCTTTATGCCTTCTGCTATAGACATTTCCACAAACTCTTTCTTTCCCACTAAAATGATTTTAGTTGCCTTCTATGCTACAACATCCTCCTGCAATGGTATCAACACAATAGTTCTCCCATCCTTCTTGATGGTGTATGTGTTAGCATATCCATCATACAATGCTCTCCTATCAAATTGCCATGGCCTACCTAAAAGTAGGTGACAATATTCCATGGGCAATATGTCACATAAAACCCTATCGTGATATTCTCCAATCTAAAAATCAACATATGCATGTTCATATACCCAAAGTGATTGACTATCACTCACCCAAGATGCTTTGTAAGGGGTATGATGTGGAATCCTTTCTAGTTTCATCTTATCCACCATTTCCTGAGATACCATATTATCTGTTGAACCAGAATCTATTACTACCTTGCATATTTTGCCTTTCCTTTTACAATTGGTCCTGAAAAGAGCTCTCCTTTGTATCATGGCCTTGGATGTCATCAAAATGGTTCTCCATAGCATCAATGCTTCTCCCTGCTTAGGATATCCATAACTGTCAGGAGCATTCACTCTTTGATAAGTGTTGGAGCTTTGCACATTTTCCTCTACCTTCTCTTCTTGCACAAGTTGAACCCTCTTGTCAT
Organism: Cunninghamia lanceolata; assembly: GCA_027924645.1. Classification (NCBI taxonomy): domain Eukaryota; kingdom Viridiplantae; phylum Streptophyta; class Pinopsida; order Cupressales; family Cupressaceae; genus Cunninghamia; species Cunninghamia lanceolata. Next base: position 16,140,647 of record BSBN01000130.1, on the reverse strand, counting down.
TCTTCCTATCATCTTTGGATGATGAACCTTACCTTTCTATACATTTGAATGTTGTATGACTTACTTCATTACAATGATAACATCTTCCCATGAAAACATCAAAACCTCTATCACCTCTAAATCTGCCTCTTGTACCTTTCCATCCACCTCTGAAATCAGACTGTTCCTGTCCTTTACCAGTCTCTTCATTGACTTGTCTCATTGTAGGGGTTGATCCCAGTCCCCTTATATTGCTGCCTCTTCCTCTCATGGGCTTATCCTATCTCCTTTTCATCTTTTCCTCAATCCTGATTGCCATTTGATAACAATCTTCTACACTCCTAGGGTTATCCAAAACTAACTCATCCTGTATGTTCAATCTCAAGCTAGCCAAGTATCTAGGAACCTTTTCAACCTCATTCTCATGATGACTAGATCTCATACTCAATTTATAAAACTCCTCAGTATATGCCTTTACATCCATTTCCTTTTGCCTTAAAAATTGAAGCTTCTTAAACATTTGAACTTCATAAGCCTTGGGTAAAAATTTACCTTTGATCCTTGCTACCATCTTATCCCATGAAGAAATCTTTGACTTACCTTGCTTTCTCCTCTCTGATTGTACATAATCCCACCATACCAGAGCATGACCTCCTAATTTGGTCTTTGCAATCTTTACTTTCTGCTCCTTAGGAACTTCCTCACATTCAAAGTGATTATCTAATGCAGCAATCCAATCAAGTAATTCTTCTTCATTTAATCTTCTAGTATACCTTGGAACATCAACCTTTACCTTAGGTTTATCATTCTGAACTGCTCTCAATAGTTTTGCAAATCACTGATCTTTAGGATTCAGATCTTCATCTACCTCTTCATACTCTTCACCATCATCTTCTTCTTCTGATTCACTATCTTCCACTTCTCTCTTTTTGTTCTTCTCCAAGGCTGCAAGCCTGGCTTGAAGTGGTTCTGCAAGTTCTTTCATCTTCCTTATCTCTTTAACATGTTTTTCCTTCATTTCCTACAACTCTCTAGTAGTACCATTACCTTTCGGAGGCATCTTGTCAACCTCTCAATCCTTCTATTGCTACCTTCTTAGTGATAGAACCAACATACAATAGCCCAGACCTTTTGCTAAGCTCTGATACCAATTTGATGCAGAGTGATTATCGAAACATTCATATTCTTTCATATCGGCAAGATAGTCTACCATCGGCCACTCGAAACATTCTTCCACCGATACCAATAGTCATTTTGATGACTTTTCAAACTGATGTCTACACTTCGCATATAAATACTTAACCTTCTACTGCCAGTTCTCCTCACCATTATTACCAATCACCCCTTGCATTTTATGGAATGCACATTCACTGCATACATTAGTAACATACAACTCTCGATATGCAAAAGTGAGATATACATAGAATGCAGCTCATATACAACTGATGGATACTCACAACTTGTATCTTCTCAACATGCAACCAAAACATGCTTTGCCAAATGTACATTCCTCCACATGCATACAAACCAACCTTTGACTGATGTTGACATCCTTGTATGTACCTGATCAGCTTTCTCTCTCCCTTGTATGTCGATTACCTTGTACATTTACAATGTACATCTGCCACATGCAACTGCGATAGACAACTGCGGGATACATAGGAAATGTATTTGACATACATTAGCGATATACACATAAAATGTATATTTGCAATGTATGTTTACTAATCTTGACATACAATGCCTCAATGAACCCGATATGTTCTGTGACATGCAAACCTCGACAGACAATAGCGATATACACACATAATTTATATCCGACATACAATTATGGTATATACACAAAATGCATCTTCAGGAAACTACTCAAATCTTTGCTGTTTGAATTTCTGCAAAACCCTAAACTTCTTAGATTTGATTCTCAATCAACCACACATATCTCAAACTCTTTCAACCTAGCACATGACGGTGCTAGGATCTGTCAAAGCATGCTACACTGGTCCTGCAAACAAAGAACAAACAAAATAGAAAACAAAATGACTGTACAACCATTCCACCAATTCAAAGAATTAACTGGTGGAATTGATTGAAAAAACCATCTTGATCCCAAAACAGGAAAATGATTTGCACAGAGGGAAACCCAAATGAAATCAAATTACACAGATATACAAATAGGATTCTTAAATTATGCTTTTAGAAATGTGAATACACAGATACTCTATTTTTCAATTACACAACTAATTTCTCTACAATATGATAATTTGATCACAATCAATCTGACCTAGGGTATTTATCTACTCATCATGAGTAGTACCAACTCCACTCCAAGTGGCTGTCAGATCCTTCCAAGTGGTTGGGAGCTCTAACAACCTCTAACTACCTAACAACCTTTGAGATTACAAATTTGCCAAGTGTCCTGTGGGACTCACAACATAAACCTAAATACAAACTAAATTAGCATGCATTCGTCAAACAGACATTATTACATTTAATGGTCAACTTAGGACCTTATTGAAAACATAAAATGAACCTAAAACAGTTAAATGCCTCATAGAGGCCACTATGGTTTGGGTGCTCCTACACCATCTTCTTGTGTGTTGTCCCCAGTAAAGTCACCAATTTTTTGGATCTCAAAAACATAGGTTTTAGACCACAAAAGGGTGCCAATCTCTTGATATGTTCTTGGCCCACAAAATAGGGTTTATGTGAGATCCCTATTCTATGTACTCTTGTTTATTTGAGATCCTTGATGTTCCTAAAGACATTTTGATGATTATGATATGCAATACTTATAGATGGCACATTTATTTATTGTGTATGGTATTTGATATACTTATGGATGTTATATTTTATGATTCGATTCCATATGATAACCTTTGATGAGATTATTTGATTTATGTATTTGTGAATGAGGAATTTTATATGTTAGTCTACGGTTACTAATGGACTTGTGATAATATGTTATTTATGATGGATATATTTTGGCTATATATTGTACTAACACTTGTTGTTGAGTGTACATGTAGATTTATTATGTCAATGGATGATGGGGGTCATTTAGCCACTTTATGTCTTTGTGTGATGTCAGACCTAGGCATGGAGCCCTAAGGTCTATTGGTCATGATGTTAAGAAATGTTATTTTTAGTTTTATGTGACAAAATGATTAATTTCTTGTGTGGGTTTTAACGTTGTAATTTTTAAAATGATTTTTAAGTGTTTTTAAGAGGTCTGGGTTGAATTTTATGTTTGGAAAATTGTCTTATGTCTAAGATACATAGCTTAAAAGTTTATTTTTGTTACTTATAATATTTTTAAAGGCTTTTAGACCCTCCTTTAAGCCTCACATACAAAAGTGACGAAAATGGGAAGGTAGTTGAGTTGTTGAGGTAGTTGGTTGGTTGAGATAGTTGGGTGGTTGAGATAGTTGGGTGGTTGAGTTAGTTTTGGGTAGGAAGTTACTCCATTCTTCTCTTTAAAAACTCTTCATGGAGTAGGGGTGAGATGCTCATTTTTATGATTTTCATTCAAGGATTCTACCATTAGTGGGATATCATGATTGAGGTATCATGTTTTTCTTTATTGATTAAATGTAAATATTATATTTTTCTTTATTGATTAAATGTGAATTTTATACGTTTTTCTTTGTTGATTTAATGTAAATAATATATGTTTTTCTTTATTGGTTAAATGTAAATATTGTATGTCCTAAATATTATATGTTTTATTTATTTATTAAATGTAAATGTTGTTTTCTAAGGGTCTGTTGCTTGTGAAATCAGAAAACCAAACATTTCAATGTAAATCTTGAAAGAACCATATTTGTTGCCTTATTTGCATGTCATAAACCTAGATCATCATAGCATGAATTATATTTCAGATTTTTACATTAGATTTTATTAGAAAAAAAGTAATTTTTCATTTAATAATTATACATATTACATTTAAAATATCTCCATTGCTATATTTTACTAAAAAGAAAAAAGAACATTTTTTTAGAAGACATAGTTACTATTGAAATTTAGGATTTGCATTTAATATCTTGTTGAACAGATTTGCTGCTGTAATTTACATTCTTAAATCTGATTTTAATTTATTGTACCTCATGCCATATGTCATCTTGCATTGAAAATTGAAAGAAGGAACAATTTCTATTTAAGGATTTTGTTGGGGTTTGTGAATACATGCTTTACTTTGTGTTGTGTGATGTTCTTTATGTGTTTGATAGGGGAGTTGACCCCCTCTTGTATAGAGGAGCTTTGGTCCTCCATGTATAGGGGTTTGAGTGGGAGTAGCTCCCTCACATTGGGGATTTTCATTTTTGGAATATGAGTATTCCATTTAGGTAATGGCCATTATCGGCGTATGAGTACCCTTGTATCTATGGGATATGAGTACCCTTGTATCCATGGGATATGAGTATCCCCTTGTATTTTGCAGTAATATATTTTTTTTTGAGAGGTATAAGGTATGGATTGGGTGGAGTATGATATATTTTGTTCCCCATGTTTGGTTGAGCCCCCACTCCCCCTAAGTGGTTTTCTCTTGAGGTAAACCAATGTGATAGAAATATGTTGTGCTTTATGTATATGTAAAACATTGTTGTAATTGTGTACGAGTTGTGTGGCTTCACATGGCTAAGTGATTACCCCAGGCTTGGGGATGGGCTGTTATACAACCCTATGGATGGGTGGAGAGCCCATTGGCATATTGTTGTTTCCCTCTCTTGTTCATTTTCAGGTTCTTAGATGGAGGTTGAAGATGTTTTGGAGCTGTTCAAGTCTCTTGGATAGAAAAGAAATATTGTTTTGTTTTCAAGAAAGACATTTTTCTTTCATGATGTACTTTATGTACCAAATTTTGTAGATCATTTGAAAAGTGTTAAAGTAGAAAACTTGTGTTGTTACTCATGCATTTGAGGGAAAAGAAAAAGAAAAGATCAATTGTTAAGTTTTAAGTAAAAAAATGGATGTGCAAGAAAAGAAAGTTATGTGTTTCTTTGGAAGAAAAGATTGTATCATTGCATTATTTAGTTATCAAGGATCCTCATGTTTCATAGATTATCTTGTAATCATTTCTTATACACTTGATTTAGAAAATGTTAAACAAAGACAAAAATGATTTGAATGTATAATCATATTGATTGCGTTGTATGATTCAACAAAGGAAATCAATAAGAAGAGAACTAGTTTTTGAGTTAAGAATAAGGTAGTTTCTATTTAAGAATCTTTAAATTAAGATTTGGGGAATAAAAATTAAGTTAAATGGAGTTAAAATATAATTGTAATAAATCTATCAATTTAAAATTTAATGAAAGCATAATTAAAATTTCTAAAACCATTAATACTGTGATGTAATATATACGTGTATTTTAACTTGACTTAGACATTAATCAAACTTAGAATCAGATTATCATTAAACATTAAACTCATCTAGTGGTGGTTAATCAATTGCCAATAAATTATAAAGTTATGATTTGACATTAATAGGAATAAGTTGGAGTTGTAATTAATCTTAAAGTTTATCTCAATGAATGAATCTAGTAGATAGGATAAATTCCATAGAGAAATATAGGAGATCTTCTTGAACTACAAATGAGTGAGGAAATCCTAAATTGAAAACCAAGTCAACATAGTATAGCTAACTTATTTAAACCTTTGATCAAGAAAAGTAGTATAACCAAGTGGAAATTTTGTTTAGTTTGAACATTAAGTCAATGAAATCAAAGTTTAGTAATTGAATTAAAATGTAGCAAGTAGTTACATCTAAATCTAAAACTACTAGAAACAATAAGTAATTGTCATTTATAACTTAGAACTTGAAACTAAGCTAATCTATCTTTTGAGTCTTGATAGCATCAAATGATTTTTGTGTCATTGATGTTAATAGTAAAGTAAATAAATAGTTTCATTCACATTAAAAGTTTGTTGCATGCATTATTATTTGTGTAAGGTTATTTATATTAAACGTAGCTCTTCATTTTCAAACTCTTGATAGTCAAGTTATTATTAAGCAATAATTTTTCTCTTTATAGCTATACTAGATAAACAAATGTAGATAGAAAATGGGAAATTAGTTAGAAGAGTGACCAAATTCTATACTCTAGGATACCTAGGAAAAGTTTTGTACATCTCAATAAGGAAAAACTTAGGAAAAAATGCAAACTAAGAATGTTTAAGTAGTGAGAGGACATCATAAACTTGATGTCACAGATTCTAGATTAACTTTAAAACTTTAATTTATCTTAGTAGGACTAGAAATTCAAAAAAAATTGGTAGTTGTGTTTGGTTTAGGTTGAGTTAAATTTACGGCATGACAATTTATGTAATTGGAAACCCCCTATGCTTTAGGTTCTGCTAGACCTTGGTGGGTGTATGTACATGATAAGGCAGAATTGAAAATCTAAATGGATTTTGATTTGAACAATTCTACTCACTATGGCACACAGGTTTGAGATAACTACAAAGATTACTTACTAATTCCTAATGAAAGTGCTTGAAGTATCAATAATGTGGATTAAATTTGTATAAAATATTCTAAAGTTGGCGAGTGCCTAACATATTGGGCGAATGGAATCTATGCATGGATAATGATTATGGAGACAGATGTGTAGGATTGGTAGGTCTACTTTACAGCTTAACTCTAACTTGTTGGGCACTTGGAATGTTTACACCTTGTGCAAACGTGCAGATCTATAAGTTACTGTACTCTTCTTTAATTATCCCAGTGATATTTTTCTAAGTTATTGTTAGCCCATGAAAGGAATTTTAATTCTTAGCTTGAGGGAAACCAATCACAATAATCATTTGAAAAGGATTTTTAGTCCTTGGTAGGACCCAATCAAAATGAATTATCTAAAAGGATATTTGATTCACTCCAACCAAAGGCCAATCAAAATAACCACACACTAACAACAAATGTGTTGTGACAAATTATATAAATTTGAATAACTTAAAAGAACCACTTTGGAGACAACACAACAACATATAAGCATGAAAATCAACACAACAGTTGAACACTAAAAAAGATCACCATTTAAGAACAATGCACTCCATTATATTGCTTCAGAATATTTATATTAATTGCATAAGTTTTTTGAAATATGAGAATAGATAAGTGGAATGGATGAAATTGTGTACTAATATTGATTTCTACTTCTATTACTTTCTATTGCCTTTGAATCATCATATGGCTTGGCTTATATAACAATATCTTGAAGATGATGTACCTCTTCATAAGTGTCTTTTGGAACTTTAACAACAATAAACAAATATCAACATTAAGCTCTAATGAGCCACAAATGAACTTGGGTGATATGATCCAAATACTTCTGACTCAAGTATGTCTTAGCAAACTCCATAGTATTCCTCGCCACGATTTCCATAGCGATCATTTTTCCAAGCATTCACAAGCCTCTCCTAGTGTTGGATCTTCATCTTTGGCTACCTCCAAGGCTCCCTATAGTATCAATTCACATTCTTTTATCCATTCATTTTTACTTGTCAGATCTGTAATATCACAGAACAGTGTAGGTATACCCTCCTTTGAGGCATCAATGGACTCTTTAGCATCTGTTTAAAGTTCTTCATGATAATAGTTATGTTTCTTGATTAGATCTTCAGCAGTGGTAATGGCCCTAGTATCAGAAGTGTTCTTGTTTTCTATTTCTTGAAGCTTTTCATGGAGCCTATCAATTATCCTTTTATTTTCTTGAATAGAATTGTGATTCTTAGAATGAGTAACCCATAACTTGTCCATCCAGATCATCATATTAGTGTATCTTTTTTTAATATTGTAGAAAGCGCATCAAAGCTAGCTTAGATTATTTGAGTTTTCATCTGTGATATCTTGCTCTTGTCCATTATTTAAGAGCTTTCTCCTTAAGTCAACATTTTGGTGGTTCTTTGAAGGCATCCTTAACTGTATCTTTTAGAAAATCATTTTCCTTACGCATCCTTTCATTATTCAACTTGTACATGTTCCATTCCCTAATCAACATTTGAATATGTGCCTTATTCAGTTTGGATACATTAATGCCAATATCTGTTGTGACCATAGGTTCAGTTTCACCCACTTTTAATGTCATCACATGACCGAATGTTTTTTCTATATCAATAACTACAAGTTTCTTATGTGGTCGGTATAAGGCCCATATCATGAGAGAATTCTCATCAAGATTATACCTTGACCCAGTGTATACCTTTGTTACCCCTTCTAGACTGAGCTTGTGTTTGGTATCATTATTGTATAAAAAACTATCAAAAACTAAAGCGGAACTTAAATCCAAACCAAGAAAGATCATCAAACTAGACTCTAATAATTTTCTTCCCCTCTCTGGAGTCATGTTCTTCATTTCATTTTCTACATCCATTTTCAATGTGTTCAACAATTGCCTTTCATTACTTGGTGTGATATCTGCAACTAATTCTCTTATTGATTTTCCTTTGTGTTTATAAAAGAAAGATTTAAATCTAGGAGACTGAATGAAATGGTCATCTAAAACAAAAGATTTATAAGCCAATTTCCTAGCATCTGTATCAGATGATTCCCCAACTTCTTGTTCTTTGGTTGGAGGCCAATATTCCTCAATCCTTAGTTTGGGTATTTTATTAGGTTGGCCTTGGGGTTTACTTTCATTAGAAGATCCTTATCAGAGCATAACACCTCTACTTCTTGTATCTCCCTCATTTTCTATTCAACTTCTCGATTATACTCATCAATTACCAAGTCAGCCTTTGTTTCTTCTAGGTTCCTAATGATATCATCATGAGGATATGGTATATGAACATATCCACTCAAATTCTATTTCTTTCTTACAAAGTCAATTAAACCTTCAAGATCAAATCCTTTCCTTGGTGCTGCTCTCTTCATATTGAAGTGTGAAAATTTATCAGAAATAAGGTCATATCCTTCTCTTGATAATATAGTAAAACCTCCAAAACATAATGTACTAGCCATGAATGACCGCTTGACGTATGCACTCAAGTTCATAACATTAGAATAATCTAGCTGCCTAACAATCTCTAGATATGAAATTCTATCTAGCATAGTCTTTGGCAATAGAAAAGGTGTATCGTCAAAACCGTAAACTCTAATCATAGTGGAATCAAGGAAGCAGTACCAATCACCCCAATTATGATTTACAGTTGGTGGTCCATTGAAATATTTGGGCCTTAAAAATCTTTTGATCTCATTAGATAACAAATAATCACAAGGATGACCATAAAATATGTACAACATTTCGACAAAGTATTCTTCAAAATGCACATAATTAGAACTGATAAATCTATTGTCCCAAATGGAGGTCCAAAATTGTATTGGTAGTGGCTAACCCTCTTTATCCAATTGTGTAATTCTCAATTCTTGTAGCCACATTCCTACTCTTGTCCATAGTATAGTATCGTGTTCATAAGAGAAGAATAATGTTTGAAGCACATTGTGGGAGAACCATTCTTGAAAGCCATTAACCCTAAGTCAATCTTTCTAGAGATGTGTGGCATAATCAAAGGCTCTTGCATTATGACATTATATGTCTACAGCAATCACCATTGGCCCTAGAGACATGAATTCAGGAACCTATGTTCCCAGTAATTGATCTACTGAGTAGTAGGTATATTTCAAATAGGGATCAAACAAATCAACATGGAAGGGAGGTCCATCACAATCCTCAAGTGGTATCAAGTTTCCATCTTCTCTAGGCCTATGTAGTGGCAATCTCCATCCTTTGTATGTAGTGTTTATTCTCCAGTACTCCTTCTCTAAACCCTCATGCACTATTGGCATATCACATGTGTCATCTAGGCTAAAAACTTCACACAGTGCATTTTTAGATACATGTATGAAAGGTTCTCCTTACAGGTTACAAATGGATTTAAGGTTTGGGTTATAGTGGTTGGCCAAAAGTTTATAAGATCCATATTCACAAAGACATCAGTAACAACTAGTTTCCCCAAATTAAAACTCAAAGGGTTACAAACTAGTTCAAATATATTTCTTTGATAGTAATGAAACATGAACAATTCATATACCCTAATGGGGGTCCACACATTTCCTATATGTTTGCATTTGTCTTCTAATCTTTCTATGTTTGTCCTCAATTGTGCAGTCCTCCTAGATTTTGTCCCTAAACCAAGTAATTGATCGATGAGATCTTGATTCAATTTTCATTCTTGTGCTTTGACTTCCTGCCCTGTTTTAGTGTTTTGCTTCTTTCTTTTGGATTGACTTGTTTCAACTTGTTGTTTCTTATTTTTTGTTTTCACAGGACCTTCTAGTCTATCTCTCTACCAGATAACAGAATTGAATTATAATTTATCAGTAGTAGGGAAATCTTGTATCCTTATGTGTATGTTTCTAGCATTCTGAATTCCTCAACCTCCGCTCAATTCTCCATTTTTTCTGCTACAACTCTTGAAAATTCCTTTTGATTCAATCACTTTTCAATTCAAAAAGTTTCATATAAGGTTTGTTCACGTGGCCATTAATGTCCACCACTAAAAATGAATGTAGCGAGTTTTTCAAATTTTGAAATGTTAGAGCGATACAATTCCATTGTATCAGTGAAACTCTTCTAGTCTCAGGTCGATCTGTGTCTCATTTAGCACCCTCTTTTGTTTATACATTCATAACTGATTGCCAAGACCATCTGAATGTCTTTTTGATATGAAGTGTCCTTCTAGTTCTCGTATTTAATTTGGAAGACATCTTAATTTTCTTACTGATATAACTGCCTTTTATGTCACTTTTCAATTCAGTGTTTTAGGGAGAACACCATGATGTCTACCTGATATCAACGTGATCTGGATTGTTAGAAATCCCTTTAGGTGTCACCCAGTATCTTATCAACAAATAATAGTCATGTATATCATCATCGAGCTAACATGTACCATCACTAAGAAACTAGGATGCCCTCCTGATGTACCTAGTCTCCCTAATATGTTTTTTCTATAGCTTTTGTTCATTGAGATACATCGATGGGACTTTCCCTAAAAACTTTGCAGTTCTTTCTCATCGGAGTGACCTTTATAGTCATGAAGATATGGAAAACCTACTTTGATCATACATGTCACTCTGACATAATTATTATCTTGACTTATCAGTGAGAGCATATGTGTCTCACACCAAAAATGTATCCATCGGTATGATGATCAAGATCGGTATGATTTAAAAATTTTGTTCCAACTTTGTTTCTTTTACTGGTGAGTTTTTCATCTGCGAAATATTATGTAGTGTCTTCCCAATCATTCACACTTGTTATCTTTTGAAATTTTGATCATTGTAACTTTATTTATGTCTTCCCGATATGCATAAAATGTTTAATATAGAACTATAGCTTGTTGATCGAAAAGACATGCACATGATCTTCCCAATAAAGATCAATTGCTCTTAAAGTTCTTTGCTCAATTGTGATTAGGGAGATGCTTATCTCATGGTTCAATTGGGATTGAAAGTTCAACTAGACCATGGTCATCAAATCTTACAAGGTGGAATAACTTAGAAAACTTCTTCATGTGTTGAGGACTAAGCTCAACTTAAATTTGTTCTTGCTTGGTTCATAGTTATTTTTTATTGCTTTAAAATATGTTCACCTAATGGTAAGCAGTATTTCTGAACCTTTTCAATGAGATCTTTCTTGTTTGGAGGCAAGCCAAATCATGGTAGCGAAAACAATCCTGCTTAGAGTTGCACATGAAAATCAGCCCAGCAAGCTTTTCCTTTCTATTTTCTTCTTTCTTTCCTTGCTAAAATTCATTACTATGAGAACCTAAAATTTTTGCAAGATTTGGTGTGAAATTTTATGTCTAACAATCTTCATCAATTTCTTCTGTAACAATAGACTCATCTTCATCAAAACTACTTGAATCTTCTTCTTCTTCTTCACCCCCCAATCCATCATTTTGTTCTTCCTAAGGTGCATCTTACTGCTCTAACTCAAAGTGCACCTTCTTTACCTTTTCTTCTTTTTCTTTTGGCTACTTATGTTCAGAAATAGCTCTAAGTTCCCTAGAAATAACATCTCTATAAATGATAATCTTTTGGGTTAGTTGATTCCAAAGCTTATAACCTTTTACATTATTACCATATCCAATGAATGTACACTTTTCAGCCTTTGGATCGAACTTAGATCACTTTTCCTTAGGCACATGAACAAAAGCCTCACAACCAAAAACCCTTGAATGTGAAATAAAAGGTTTCTTACCTATCCACACTTCATAAGGTGTTGAATCAAGAGCCTTACAAGGAGATCTATTTATCAAGTAGCAAGAAGTACACACAACCTCTGCCTAAAAGAATTTATCCAACTATGCATCACTAAGCATACTTCTGGCTCTTTCCATAATTATTCGGTTCATCCTTTCTGCAACACCATTCTATTGTGGTGTATACGGAGTTGTCTTTTGCTTGATTATACCTACATTCTTGCAAAACTCATCAAATTCCTTAGAACAATATTCCCCTCCATTGTCAGATCTTAATATTTTTATCTTTAAACCTAATTGGTTCTCTACTAAGACTTTGAATTCCTTAAACTTAGTGAAAACTTTAAATTTATGTTTCATAAAATAAATCCATGTATATCTAGATACATCATCAATGAAGGTGACAAAGAATGAGATTTTGTGATAGAACCACTATCCACAGGACCAAACACATCCATATGAATAATTTATAACATCTCTTTTGCTCTATTACTTCATGAAGGAAATGATTTTCTATTTTGTTTACCAAACACACAATGCTCACAAAAATCAAAGTGCTCATCAGAATAGGAGAAACCATCCAACATTTTTTTATTCTTAATAGTTTTCAATACATTATTGCTTGTATGCCCCAATCTACAGTGCCGCAACATACATGTATTTTTAGTGGTGGTCTTAGATACATAGGAGGCATTACAAACTATAGTGTCTTCAAGCTTAAACAAGTTTTTGAATCTCTTCCCTTTCACTACCACCAAGTTCCCTTTCACCAATCTGCATCCATGCTTGTCAAATGTCATATGCATTGCCAAGTCATTTAACTTTGAAACTAAAATTAGATTTCTATCTAATCTAAGAACATGCAAAACACCAGGGAGGGTTTTAATCCTCCCATCACTGAAACACAACAATACCTTTCCTTTCCCAACAATCAAATTGAAGAGTTGTCACCAAGGTAGATATTACCTCCATAATATTCTTCATATGAGGAGAACCATTCCTTATGTGGGGTCATATGAAACAAGCATCCTAAGTCAACCAACTAGTAATCATTAGAAACAAGATTACATGCAGAAAGTAAAACTTCTTCACTTGCATTCAAAGACTTATCCAAAGCACTCTTCCACTATTTCTTGGGGTTTCTGCACTCCTTCACATGTCCCCTTTTACCACAGTTCCAACACTTACCTCTGTTCTTTTTACTAGGAGTCTTAGACCAGCCCTTGGATTTGTCCTTAGCCCCTTTTTGATCTCCTTTAGGTCCCCTTTCCTTAGACCTTCCCCTGACACTGAGAACATCCCCTTAACTATCCAAACTCTTCTTCCTCAATTCCTGTGACAGTAGCACTGAAACAAGAGTATCCAACTTTAGATTTGCAAGGTTAGCAGTGATAGCAAGGATAACATTTTCCCAAGACTTAGTTAAAGAATAAAGAAGTAAGATACATTTCTTTTCCTCACTAACCTCAACATCTACTGAATCAAGCTAACTCAATAACAAATTAAAAGAATTTAAATGCTCTGCAACTGATTCACCTTCTTGCATTTTCATGGAAAATAATTTTCTTTTTATATAAAGTTTATTTACCATACTCTTGGCTTGATAGATCTCACCCAACCGATTCCACAACTTGCGTGCAGTCTCCTCCTTTGCAACATTCAACAGGACAGAGTCTGAAAGACACAACTGGATGGTTCCTCATTCCTTCTTATCCAATCTATCCCACTCATCTTGAGAGACATCGTCAGGTTTCTTCTCTTTTTGAACAACCAACCATTGGTTTCTTTCTTCCAAGAAATCTTTCATTTTTAGCTTCCACAACTCATACCCCATACTGTTGAACTTCTCAATGTCCAATCGAGAGGTTGATGCAATGGTGGATCCAACCATAATAACAACACAAGATATGGAAAATAAACACACCCAAATCTCCCATTGCAGCTACAACTTCCACACTACCACCCAAGAGTCAAAGCTGACCAAGTTCTTATAACAATTGTTAGAAATGAAAACAACACTACTTTAATGGAAAACTGATTCTAATAAATTTCAACAATCTTTAACTTTGTTATTAATGGAGATTGTAACATAGAAATAAAACTATGCTTCACAGAAGTGCAAAATTAGAAATATGAACACATAACACAATGTTTAACATGGAGAAAGCCCTTTCGGGTAAAAAACTCCAAACAGGAAAGAGGCCCAATGTTTGTAGTAATTTGAAAGTAATTTACAATACAACACTTCAAGTCTCTCCACCAGTCTTCAATCCGACAACATTTTGGTAGCACCTGAGTACCTAAAATCTGTATTACAAATACATGGCAAATACTTATTGAAATGTTTTCCAACTCCTCCTAGGCATTCACCCTCTCTCTCCTAAGATTCCCTAACCTGTAAACATTAATTACCATCTTACAAGCACCTTATACTTGTCCAAAAATAGCCATGCAAAGGTTGGGGACCCAAGACTAAATCTAGCCTCTTACAACATCTTATGATGCATCATAACTATCATAGATTCCACAAAGAGTATCTTTCCAAGATAGGAACCTTGGGCTAAAAATAGCAAATATACAACTAACATATCCGTCGTATGCATCACAAAATCTCAAAATCTTAGGACAACTTGTAGCTTTCATAGATTCACTTACCAAACATTGTGACAATTTTCATACATGCCAAATATAGTATATTCCTCAAGGGAGCATGCCTACCCTCATTAACTTTGAGTTTTTACATTTGCCAATAGTAAAAGTCACTCCGTAATTACCTGTGGTTACTCTTAAATTACCCTTGCCAGTGAAATTAGTACATCTCCTCATGGATAATTACAAATTACATATAATAAATGGAATAAATACAATATTGGGATTTACAAGGTTAATGGTTACTCTTAAATTACTCTTTCCAGTGAAATTAGTACATCTCCTCATGGATAATTACAAATTACATATAATAAATAGAATAAATACAATATGATAATGTTTTAAGTGTTGAGTATATATGAATAATGTCTCTTAAGTGCTGCCTTAATAGCATAGTGCATGCATTTTGAAGCCAATGTAAACATTATACACAACGCGTAGTTTTTTGTGACTATTTCATAGCATGTTTGTTATGAAAATAGCACTGGAAGGGCAACACATTCTAGTATATTGCTTCAGGATTGAGCGTGTAAAGTGCCATATAATTTGTATGTGGGTAGTGCACCATAAATCATTGATAACTAATAAAAAAATGTGTGGAAGCTTCAACCTGTTTTTTCAAATTGCCATCATGTAAATAGGGAAGCATGGTGTTTTGAGTGGAGCCATGTTTGAGCAATGTAAACCAAATAAGATTCTTGAACCTGACTTGTCCTTGCATATTTGAGTTTATTTCTTGTTGTCCACCGATGTGTTCTATGTACGATGATTTATGCTACAACCCTAAATTTGTTTTACTGAGTCAAACTACTGAGAGGGAGTTGTGGCAAATATGGGAGCTAGTTTGTAGTCTTGGCATGCTTAGATTTATGTATAAATAGAGGATCTCTTCCATTCATTTTACACACAATTTTCCATCAAATTGTTGATGTTGTTCTACTGTAATTTTATTAGTCTAGTATTTTGATTTTGCATTGTTATTTTTGTCTTGAGTTTGTGAGGAAATATAGTAAGAAGTAAAGAGGGGGAATTGAGTTGATCTAGGAGGAGATATTCAACCATCTTGAGGAGATAAGAGCAAGGAATCCAACTGATCTATTGGAGCTTAGTATTAACAGGCATGCTAATTTCTTCTCCATTGTGCATTTTATGTTTGAAAATATTATATGTCTTTAATAGATTGTTTAGAAATAAATTTTGGTTTCTTTCTTTATCAAATTGGCTATTTTCTTGTATGTTAAATGAAAGGTGTATATATATCTAGTATGAGAAATATATTATGTATTGAATGTATGAATAATCTCCATAGTAGAGATTAGTGTCTATATTGGATTTATGTGCTATATCAAGTTAAGTATGATTAGTTATTGCTACATTGTAAAAGTTAGGTTATAAAAATCATATATTATAACTTGTATTAATTTGGTAGAAGATTCATAGTAAACTTGGAATTGTTATGTGAGGTTAATCTTGGGATTAGTTGATCCATGGGTAAAGAGAGTAACCTTTGTATAGAGATTGTTGTCATACCAAATTGATCTAGGAAGATGGGTGAGCATGTGATGTCCATTCCAAATTAGGGGTGATGAATACTTTGGCTAAAGTAGTGTAAATAGCCACTATTTACACTGTTAGTTCATTGTGATCCAGGTTTACATACTAGGCAGGGATAATCAAACTTGTAGGTTGAAGCCATAGTATGATAGTTCTAGTTATGTAGGACACAACATCATACTCAGA
Organism: Cunninghamia lanceolata; assembly: GCA_027924645.1. Taxonomy (NCBI): domain Eukaryota; kingdom Viridiplantae; phylum Streptophyta; class Pinopsida; order Cupressales; family Cupressaceae; genus Cunninghamia; species Cunninghamia lanceolata. Next base: position 16,124,081 of record BSBN01000130.1, on the reverse strand, counting down.
ATAGGCTAATCTTTTAGGATACCATACCAATCCCTTCATAAAAGGGTAGGGCCGTTTACTAGTTTGGTAAATGTGCTAGGGACCACAGTTAATCAATGGTTGGCGGAAAGTGCTTGAGTGATCCTTTTCCTCATGCAGTTGGTGTCTAGGATTTGATGAAGGACATCGGAACCATTTGTATTTGTACTTTTAGTTTAGCTCTTGAAGCTTGTTTGTAACTGTATCCATCTTATGGAATTTTATAAATGAGAAATATTCAATACTTTTAATGTTGAAAAGTGATTTGATTATGCAATGGTAAAGTTTGAAATATTTTTCAAATGTGCATCATATCATTTTGTAAGAAAGAAAAATTTTATTTCCCATATTGTTGATATGAAGAACTATTTATTTTTGGGTTAAATATTGTTAAATTTATTTGGTAGAACAATGGGCATGTTACAATTCTTATTGGACTATGCTATCCCTAGTAACAAAGCCTCATATTCTGTAGTGTTATTGGTGTTGTTGAATTCCAACTTGTAAGTCAAAGGGAACTTGCAATCACTAGGGGAAACTAGAACTACTCCAGCACCAGAACCAATAGTTGAACAACTGCCATCAAATTCCAATGTCCAAACCTCATTGGCCAAGTTAGAGCTTATTAGGTTTTCACTATCTTCTACTATAGAGGTACACATGTATGTGTCAGGCCTAGTTTCTACATATAAAATGTTTACCCTTGGGTCCCCTAACTTTAGTATAATGAACTTGGCCTTAGGTTTAGGGTTTGGGCAAACTCTCTTCCCATCCACTAGTATCAGGGTATGTGACCAGTCCATCTAAATCTCCCCTCCCAAGTCTCTATAGAAGTTGCAGCTCAAAAACATCCCATATCTTACAGGTATATCTGCCACTAAAATGGTTAACTTCAATCCTTTGTTATGATAAGTGGCAAGGGAAACATGTGCATCTTTAATTTGACCTAAGATAGGTACTAGAGAGCCATCCATGGAAAATCATCTACCATGTGAGGAGGTATAGGATAAACCTTAGGCTTTAGTAACCTAGGTAGATATTACATTATCTGAGGCTTTGGAATCGGTGACTCAGTTGCTTAATTTATAACCAGCAATGTATAATGATACATAGAAAGGTTTTGGTTTTTCAAAGGGATTTTGACAACTGGGTTCTTGGGAATGGGAATTTGAGCAATTTATTTTCCAACATGGACCTCACTATCATTTGACACCTGAGCATTGCAATGAAAGGGAGATGGCTCTTGCTTGTCATATCTAACCAGTCTATCTAGTTTAGAGGGGTTGATCCTAAGGTTTTCAGCTGGTGAAATTTGGATTTTAGTATTTTTTCAAGACTCAATGATGTCAAAAGAACAAGAAACAAGATGCAACCTTGGTCGTAGTATTCTCTTCTTTCTTAGAAATGGCATTGTTATGTCTTGATAAAATGTATTTTGGAGTAGAAGATGAACTACCCAGTTGGCCTTGGGGATCTTACCCCTTCTGTTCTTGCTGTCCTCTAGTGAATATTGCACAATTGGGACTATCAATCTCAGTGTACATGTCCTCCCCACCTTCAGAGTCTAATTCATATTCAAATAAATTAACACTCGCATCACTAGATGGAGAAGGTTCTTCTACATAGGGATCTTTTGTATGCTTATTCATTGAGAGCATCTACATGAATCTAACCATCTCTGGATAGGATGCCCCATCATGATCAGAAGTTAGATGAAAGTTACATGTCATATGATTATTCTTGCTGGTAGAAGGACCAACTTCAATTGCTAACCTTTGAGTTGGACTAGGTAAGGGGAGCATTCTATTATAGTTCCTCTGGTAACCATGATCTTTCTTTGTTAGATCTTGGTAGAAAGAATGCAGGGAACCTTTAGGCATCTGCCTCTTCAAGGTAATTATGTCATTAGCTAGTCTATATATGATAGGGTTAGTCAAGTTAACTATTGAAGGTTTGCCTATCTGTAATTCCTTCTTCCTTTTTCCAATAGTTATAAGATCATCTTCAATCACAATGGCCAGAGTTTGGGCTGGTGCCAAGTTAGTAGCACCTTCCCTCTTTATAACATAACTGACATGAAGAGGGAGAGAATTGATAAAGATGCATTTCAACAATCCATCATTAAGGATTCTATTTGCAAGTTTGTTGAATTTGACTACAAAGTCTCTCATTTGTTCATGGATTTCTTTCTTCATTCAAGAGAGTTGAGCTATAATGTGTGCTCATCATCAACAGTTTTAAACCTATCTTCAAACTATTGCCTCATGGTGGCCTAGTCTCTAATGGATGCATTTGGTAAATGGTAAAACCACTCAGTTGCGGCATCGGTGAGAGACTTGACAAAAAATCTAATAGATGCATCTTCGTGTTGCACCCTTAAGATAGAACATGCCATGAAAAAGGCATTTATGTGCTCATCTAGGGTGACATTTCCATCACCTCTAAACTTTGGTACAATTTTGCTAGACCCTCTAGGTAAATCATGCAGGTTTTCTCCTAATCTCAAAGGACCTATAGCAACACCCCATGGAATAAGGGGTGGTTGAGCTATATTTAAGGGATTATGAAGTGGGAAGTTAACTTTTAGGGGTAAAACAATATTGTCAAGGGTTAAGACTTGACAAGAGGAACTTGTAGACTTTCTTATAAGTGGAGGAGAATATGGCCTACTTAAAGACTTAACTTTACATGTAGGAGGAAAAAAGGAAAAATTTAAAGACTGAAGAAAGTCAAAGTCAACATCAGAGATACCCTTCTTTCTATCTCCCTAAGTATATCTTTTTATAGATGACTTTCACATATATGTACATATGAAAACAAAAGTGTAGTCACCAAACAACTTACTGGTTGTTATGAGGGAGAGCCTACTAGGCATGCACCTAGTTCCTCAGTCTATTAGCAGGGTTTCTCTATCTATTATTAGGAACTACCTGAATTTGAAGGGGGTTATCTCTCCTAGGCACAAGGACTACGCCTTTAGTGAAAATAATCTCCTGATCTTCACCAAAACAATGTGCATTTTCTCTTATGAGATCACTAAGTTCTTCTCTTTCTTCAAGTACTTTGTCAACTTGGTGATATTGTTGATTTGTTGTCCTAGTTTTCTAGGCTACAACTCGAAGACCACTAATACTGTCTTCTTGGTAACCCACAAGCCATCTACATTAGGCTGTAGAACCGGTGCACACCTTCCATGGAGAACCATGAAATCCAATGATAAAGCAACTCACAAAAATATATAATTATTGTCATAGGATATCCCCAATAGAGTTGCCAAAGGGATGGGTTTGCTCGAATAAGGGTGTTCATTAGAACACATAAAGGTGTTCACTCGAACACCCTTGTTTAAGCGAACCCACTTTCTCTCAAGGGTTCATTAAAACCCCCAGTTAGTTGATTTTTTATTAATAAAAATAATTGGTTCAAGGAAATGGGGGTTTGTTCAAACCTATTTTTAAACATTTTTTGTAAGGCATTTTTTACTATCAAAAATGATAGTTTCTATTGTCATTTTTTATAGCGACTACCAAACCCCAGAATAATGACAAGATGAACCATAGGAGAGAAAAAGTGTCATCCAAATCACCCCCCATGACATCATCTTTGCATTCAAGTTAGTATTTTATCTCTTCTCATTTTCTCAGGTGTGCACGTGATTTGTATATGCTTCCACATTTTTCATACATGCCAACCAGGGTAGTTTCAACTACAACATCTGGCAAAATTCCTCTACAACATGCTGGCAAAGGTTATAAAATTTGGTTTTACACCCATCTATTAAATTTCCTTGAAAGTTTCTAAAGCCTTTTCATCAAATCCATGTTGTGTATATCCTTCAATAATGGCATTCCATGAGACCACATTTCTTTGAGTCAGTCTATCAAACTGATTTATTTATGCTTCCACATTTTGCATACATGTCAATCAAGGTAGTTTCAACTACAACATATGACAAAATTCCTCTATTATTTATGCTTTGATTGATGTCCATACACTATTCCAAAGCTCCCATTTTGGCACACGCAGGGAGAATGCTGGAAAAGGTTGTGAAATTTGGTTTTACAGCCACCAATTACATTTTGTTGAAAGTTTTTAAAGCCTTTTCATTAAATCGATGTTGTGCATATCCTTCAATCATGGAACTCCATGAGACCACATATCTTTATGTTAGCCTATCAAACTAATTTGTTTATGCCTCCTCATTTTGCATACATTTTAATCAGGGCAGTTTCAACTACAACATCTAACAAAATTCCTCTATCCTTTATGCTTCGATTGATATCCATACCCTGTTCCAAAGATCCCACTTTGGCACAAGCATGGAGGATGCTAGCAAAGCTTGGGAAATTTGGCTTTACACCCGCCAATTGCATTTTCTTGAATTTTTCCAAAATATAATAAAAATGATAGGCTTTTCTTCTCAATGCATGTAACCATTCAATACACAGACCACAATGAAAGTAACTTTAAACCTCCATATGAAAATAAGTAGTAACTCAAAAATAAATTCTAATCTTGCCTAAAATCTACAGTTGATTTCCATACCCTATTCAAAAGCTCTCATTTTGGCACAGGCAAGGAGGATGTTGACAAAGGTTGTGTAATTTTGGATGGGAAAAAAATAATTTTTATTTAGGAGAGTATTTGTTATGTCGTAAAATGTCCCCCTAGGGCTTTTACCTCCTAAGTTTAGGTTTTGGCTCCCTTAGATTTAATCATGCATGTTAAACATGAATCCCAGAGAAAAATCCCCCAAAACCTATGTCAAATGGGTCTTAGGGGAGACTCTTAAGCTTAATCAAGTTCCAAAATACGACCCTAGACTTGGGCACCCATGCCCCTAGTCTAGACCTATTTTGTTAGGACCCAAATTTTAAATGTCGACATAATGACTATTAAAAGGTTTCCCTTTGTTGGCCTATTCAATTTGAATTATGAATGTTTAGCAAGAATGCATTTATAAATATATTTAGGACTTCACTTTAAACCCAAATGGATAATGTGAACTTATGATCTTGTTCTAAGTATATTCAAGGCTTTCATTGTGTTGTACAATAGTATTGTATTGTGTTTGTACTTGTTTGTTGTAGATTTGCCTTCATTAATCCATCTCCTCATGGTGTCAAAGATCTTCATCTCCCCGTGAGAGCTTCACCTCTAAGGTGACATCTATTTTGTATTTCAATCAATTTATCATATTATTTTCTTTTGCCTCTATCCACCAAGGACACACATGTTGGAATATTGAGAATCACTTAGAGGGGGTGAATTAGTGATGTGATAAAACTAATTCTTCAACCTAAGATCTTCATATAGTAATACAATCTAACATGATACTGAAACACAATATATTTGCATCAGGACATGAAATCATTAATACAAGACAAGAGACATAGATGAACATCACATAACATAGATGTTTGAGTGGAAAACCTCAAAAGGGTAAAAACCACTATGAACTTTAATCTCCATTATGCCTCACTAGTTACAATGCCTCACTGGCTACAATAGGATCTCACTGATCACAAATCCTATGCCTCACTGGCAATAGGAGTATATACCACAAACTTAGAAAAACAAGATGTTACAAAGGGTTTCTTTGTTTCACTATAATGCTCATATCAACATATCATTCTTATTCAACCTAAAAATCAATTCATCTGCATTCGTATTCCATACCACTGCTACATAATGTCTTCATCATGTACTTGATTCACCTGCAAAAACATTTCTTACTCTGCATATTTCACCTTCAAAATCCACAGTCAAATCACCTGGTTCATCTTTTTCAACACATACACCCTTCACAATTCACCCACAAAAATATATTCCCTACAGAATATTTCAATCCTCATCACAAATTTTCCATACCCACACAAAAACAATTAAAAAATAAAACCACCTTATTCATTAAACCTTCTCTACAAGCCTACCAAAGTCTTCATAAAAACCATTACTTTAATTAGCTCCCACTTTTCAAAGCATTCTAATTTCCTTTTCATGAAAACCCTATCAGAGACAAAAATTAGTTTCCTATAATCAGATCCACTCCAACAAGCATTATCTATATGAAATCATAAAATAAAATTTCACAAAAATCCCTATACTTCCACTCACAAAAGGCATTTAAAGCACCACTAAAACATCTACCCATTTTAGAAAAAAAACAAATTACCCCTCTTAAAACTCTTCAATACCATGAGTAGGGAAACTAAAGAAAGAAAAAAGTTTTTATGAGCTTTTGCATGAAAAACATTAGAAACTACCTTTTGAATGGTTAAAAATAGCCTTAATAATCGCTTTCTTTGTTGTCACACAAACCAACTTTCTAATGACCATCAAAGACAAAGCACAAAGGTCAGTGTCTCAAGTTTAAATGTTGGCCATAGATTTCCTTTCATGTGCCCATTGAAGATTAAAATTGAGCCCTTGATCATTATTTGGCACCCACGTGCCCATAGTGAAGACTAATGGAGCTAGTGGTGCTAGGAAGGGGGTCCAATCAAGGGATGGCCATGACCGCTCCTGTGATAGTGGGTCACCTACCAAATAAAACTAAAAGTGCATGAGAAAAGAGATGGTCTCCAAGGAAGTAAAACGTCCTTCATTGCTTTAGTTTTCTAGGGTTTATAAGGGGTTTAGGACTAGAAACAACTTTATGCCTTAGATTCTTAGGACCAAATTGCAGACAGAGGCAATACTTAGATAGAGAACACTCTATAGTAGGACAAGAGCAAAGACATAAATGAAGGTAGTTTTAAACATGAAAACTATGAAGATGAACACTGATATGAAGTGAATTTGAAGGACATCAACACCAAACCAACATCAAACTTGATGAAGTGCCTTGAGTACCAATAGCTCCTTAGCATATATCAATGGCATCCTATCATGAAGACCATCTGAGAAAAATAGATATCCTTATTTGTACTTGTCAAAGACTTTTGGTCATTTCAGACCCAACTGTGGTCATGCAACCTTTATGAAGATCATTGAGGTCTCATGCTCCTGATATTGGAAGACTAACAACTCCTGCACCACAACAACTTCTGACATGGATGAAGAAACTCTTTCTCTTGAAACATGATCACATCTAAACATCTGATTAATCAATAAGGTGAACTTAATGGTGACATCAAATGCCAACACACACAATATGCCAATCATGCCAACAATCTCCCCCTTTGGTATTGATGGCAACACAACATTAAATCCACTTCATTCTCCCCCTTTGACATCAATGGAAAAGGACATCAAATATGTTGCTCCTGTAAATGACTTTGAAGCTTCATAAAGTGTAACAATAGTCAAATTTTTGTCATCAACTCTTTGAATGCTGATCACTATTCCCTGTTGAAAGCCAAAAACAAATCAAGGAAAATAAACTCTTCTTCAAGAAAATCACTATCATATCTAATATCTTTGTCCTCTTGTTGTCATCCAAATATATTACTATCCTTCATGCATAACAAACACTATCATAGACATAAAACCTCTCCATGGACTGATCATTGACTGCCATGACTGATTTTCCCTTGTTTTGGATGCCCTACCCTATTCTAAAGATTGTAGAGTTTGAAATTACACCTATCCATCTGTAATTTTTGATTTTACATCATGACAAATGACTGATCAAAACTAATGATTGTTCAACATTGACTGAACATATGACTTCTATGGTACAAATTTTATGACTGTCATAGAGATTGTCCTGAATAGTCCTTGCATAAACTATTATGAACTTCAAACAAAGATACCCAATAAGAACATAAAAAAGATATCACCAAAGCTCCCCTTGAGACACTCATGAAGTCACAACATAACCATTTTTGATAAACAACTAAAATCATGCAAAGTATAATGCCTCATGATAGTCATCTATTCCTACTTCTATGACTATCTTCAAGTATGCAAACACATTCTATCTATCAAGAATTATTGCAGCATGCCATGACAAAACAATATGCTCAAAACATCTCAATACAACTCCCCTGTGTTGAAGTGCACTGATGCTATCTACATTTAGCATATATGTCTATCTCATCACTTGCAATTACAACATATGACAACTAAATCACTACAAACTAGCAACAATACATGGTACTATCACTATCTTATCTTGTCCATTCTACTACATATTTTCATGCAAGCTTATCAAGGAACTTAGTGTAAGAAGTTATGAAAAGTGTTGCACCTTCACTGTCCTTATGTCAACTTACCAATTACTATTAAAGGCTATCTCTATCTCTCCTTACTCCTAATGTCTTTTGAAATATAATCACCAGAGAGTGATAATTTCCTCCAAAGTGATAATTTCCTCCAAACTAGATTCAAGGACATATGTTCATTTGGTTTTAAGAAACACTCAGAAATAATGAAAAAAGGAATCAACACAATCATTGTCATTGCTTACTAGTGTACCTAAATTTTGAAGAGAGAAGGACCTGTTTGCTAATCATGTTGATATACTTTCACTTGCTTCTTGACCGCTATAAATTCCTGATTTTCACCTTGGGGATAAGAGATAGGACTTTGAACAACTCCCCTTAACCTCATGTTGTATTTCATGCAACTAGTGAAGTGTCTTGTGTAATATGCACTGTTTAGAGTCTCCAAACTTTTCTTGTCTTTGTTTTAGTCTCCAAACTTTCACAAGTTCTTTCATCTATTTAGGTTTCTTCTTCCAAAGCTTTTTAGGCTCTTTTCTTTTCCAATCTTTCAAACCAGGTGATCCTTTTCTACAATAATGTGCTTTGTGTCCATAGTTGTTGCACTTATAACATAATATATTGTAATCAAGATCAAATGAATGATAGTTCATTTTTTACAACCAATGAGCATTTCTATTGTGATTCAATGCATGATCATACCTCCCATGCACTCTACAATTTCTTTTTATGTGTCTAACTTTCTTGCAATTGTAACACAGTAGATCAACATTCCATATTGAAGCAGGTTGACTCCTTCTACAATCAATTGCTTTGTGTCCAAAATTATTACATGTATAACAATAACTAAAAAATGAGTAATTTTACCTATTCATATATGCTTGCCTTGCTAGAGTAGTTCTTATGAGATTTCTCCTTTTCTTGTGCATTTTGACAAATGCATCTTTAGTTTTCATCTCACCTTCAATCTTCTTTTTGCCTTCAGGAGTAGCAGCATGATGACTTAGATCAATTTTCTTTCTAGGAGTCTCTCTAACTTTAGAAGTCTACCCTTCTTCATATCCTAGGCTAGAAGTGTCCTTGTGTTGTTTTTCCTTACCTAACATCTCATACAAATTGCTAGTGTTGTCCTCAAACTTTTGATTTTTCTCTAATTGAATCTTGGGATTTACAATATCTTTTCTCAAGGTGACTATCTTAGCCTCTAGTTTTAGGCATTCAATAGATTTGACTTCACATTCAAACTTAGTAACATTTTTTATTATCTTGACCTCTTCAATCTCTATTTTTAGACTAATAATCATTTTATCTGATTCTTCAACTTGTGTCCATAAATACACAATCAGATTTCTTGCATCTTCAAGATCTGATAAAGCCCTTTCAAGATCTGAAAATACTTTACCCTTGGAATCCTTTTCTTATTGTAGCTACAATTCTAATCTGTGGTTCTCCTTTTTGAATTTCTTGATCTCACCTAGGGCACACATGAGTTCTCCTTCAACATCAATTTCACATTCATCTTCATCATATTCCTGTTCATAATCATCTTCACCCACAAAGAAGTCTCCTTCTTTGTCATCAATCTCAACAACAAAATCGTCTTCTCTTTCAGATATATCATGTCTCATGTCAACTAGCAAGGGTATTTCTTTCAACACCTCTTCACTTGATTTGATTTGAACTTGTTGAATAACTTTTTTCTTGGCAGCTCTCATTCCCTTATTTCTTCTACACTTACCCATAGTATTCCTCTTCCAGGAACTACCCAAGTTTGTTAGACTCCTATAGGGAACTTGCAACTCTAATGCCAATTGTTGGAATACTGAGGATCACTGAGAGGGGGGAGGGGGTGAATCAGTGATCTCATAAAACTAATTCTTCAACCTAAGATCTTCATACGATAAAACAATCTAACATGATTATGAAACACAAGATATTTGCATCAGGACATGAAATCATTAACATACCACAAGAGACATAGATGAATATCACATAACATAGATGTTTGTGTGGAAAACCCAAAAAGGGTAAAAACCACTATGAACTTTAATCTCCATTATGCCTCACTGGGAAACCTCACTAGTTACAATGCCTCACTAGCTACAATGCCTCACTGGCTACAATACCTCACTGGCTACAATGCCTCACTGGCTACAATAGGATATTGTTGAATGTCAGGAACACTAAGAGAAGGGGGTGAATTAGTGTTCTAAAATTTTTTTCATGCACTTTAACTTTCATGTATTTCCCAAATCTAATTAAACATAAACACAATATGCATATGTATAGCAACCATGAAAACATGACACATGAACACCAAAATTTTTACGTGGAAAACCCAAGAAGGGAAAAACCATGGACATGATTAGCTCTCATATATATATTGCAATATTTGCAAAAATAATATTCAATCTTGGTCACTCCATGGGCCTAGAACATGATGGCTTACTGCCATGAAGTACAACTAGGTCCAACAGGCTCACTACCTCAACCTTAAACCTAGCAAGACTACAATAAGGGATATTAAAACCTGAGGGCTGTTAATACCTGATGAAGTGACACTGTCAGCTCATTACCTTGATGATGAAACCTTTATTTCAATTAGATTGCACATGAAAACTGAATACTGCTTAAGCATCTCTCGCTATGCCAATGTGTAGTCATTTAGCAATTGAATTATGAATCCCAAGTCTTCATCATTGTGGATCTTCTAATTCTACTCTCTTATTCATATGCTCGCATCAGACCACACTTTCTCCACACTTACACAACTCAAATTCATTGCCTTTATATATCTACATTATGATTTGATCCACTATCAAGTTGGCATCAAATAAGTGAAACATGTACATAGAAAGATGTACCTTATTGGCTCAATCCAATGCACTATGTATCGTGTGGACCCAAAAATTTCTCCAAACATGTTCATATATGTTGGCTCTAATCATTCCAATACTTAAATAGATCTTTCACACACTATCCTTTCTCTGCCTCATGATTTATCTCACTACTTGACTTGTTTTTCACGAGCATGCTTAACAAGTTCATCTATTGACTTACAACTTCTACTGTGGATCACATAGCACTTGTAAAATCATATCAAGGACTCTTTACACATTTCCAATCTTATCCTCAAAACTACAAGGCATGATATCATCTTGTGGAGAAATGCAGACCATCAAAACTTAGACCATGCCTCTGTCAAACACTATGTCGATACTTAGCAGCTTGCAACTATCTTTCTAGTGAACTTCAGATCTCCTAACTATGAAATAAGACACTTCACATAGGTGTTTACAACACCTCAAAACTACATAATGAAATACTTGTCTATGGAGGAAAATGAACCACTACACTAGACCATGTTCAATGTTCCTGCTATACCTTTGCTTACCTTGACTTAGGCATTTCTTCAAGGTGACTTCTGGAGGAAGTCAGGACTTAATCATTGAAGCATAACATTATTAAACAACTAAGATCATCATACCTAAACCGCATTATTAGATCATTATCTATGGAGGGATACTATCCAACTTACTATCCTCTACTCAAAATATTTTCCATACTTAGCCATTTTCTATCAACCAGACTTGGAATCCAACATGTTCTTATGGAGATATTTCTTCCTGTCATGATGATAAGATCTTTGATCCTTGTTTCCATCAATGACAACATACAAGTGCATACTGGAGTAGTGTCTATTGCCAACAATCTCCCCCTTTGGTATTGATGGAAACACTTATTGAAAAATGCTTGACTGGTCCCCCTTACTATAGACACTGACTGCACCCCCTTCCTATATAGTCTTTATTTTCCTACTCTGAGATGATTATCCATTTTTCCCTGATCTTTTTCTCCTCCTTTGACATCAATGTTAAAGGGTGTGATCTTAAACCCAAAAATTTGTTGACATTTCAAAACTTGTATGTACTTAGCCACATATTTACAAATACAATCTTCATTTTAATTTGTGACTGGAGGCAAAGATATTCTTTACTAGAGCTATCTTCTCCATTCCATCTATTTCATGCACTTTCTAGGATATGGACATGGCCATTCATCATAAAAACTAGCTTCTCTGCTCTCTGTACATCTGATGGCATGTCTATTAGTGCAAGTGATTTCATGGCTTCATCTGCAACTTGTTTCCTTCTAGAACTAACTAAGACATCTATAGTGTTTCTTGCTCTCTCAGATATTTATTCTCAAATTCATTCCAGAGGATTTATGTCCATATTTTCTTATTGTTCTATGCTTTGTTCTCCTTAACTATTCCTTATCTTCTACATCTTCAACTTGATACTTAGGAGACAGATCTGTTTTGGTTCTGCCTATATTGCCTATGTGTTTACTTCTGTAGCACCACTCTTTACACTATAATAATTTTGTGATCTAGTCTAGTGACAAGAGAAAGGATCATATCCAGCCTCACCTACTTTGAGATTAAAATTAGCAGGCTTGATCATTGAAGCACTCTTAAAATTTTTAGATTTGTTTTTCTTATTCATCTCTACAAGCATTATGGCTTTTGCATCCTTGCTTTTTCTCTAAAGTGAAAGGACTTCTAAGTCTTTGAAACTTGTTTTGATCTTGTCTACTTCTAAATAATCATGTTCTCTCTCTACAAGCTCTATCTCCTTCCTCAACCTATCCTTCTCAGTAGCTAGATTTGATGGCCTTGCAGAAGCCATCTTTTTCTCTGACAACAACTACTTAACAGTTTCTGTAGAATAGACAAAATTATTTATTTCCTTTAGTGCATTTTTCTTCTCTTTGACATCAGCTCTACCTAAAATTTAGCCCTCAGTACACTCTACTTCCCATAAAATATTTCTCAAGAGGCAGTAAATCAGACACACCCTCCATCTGCCATCTAGTTGCACTATCATCATTGTCTCAAACACATTCCAAGTACTTGTGGATAATGTTATTCTCAAATTTGTAATGCTTGCCAGCATTAGTTGTGTCTAAATTTCTGACCATGCAATGATGGTAAATATGATGTCCTATCCTTGACATACCAATCCAAATTCACAAGACAGCCCACAATGTTCTTGTCGAAGAATGGCTCCATGAACCTCTTGGCAATCTTTGATCTCTGGATTGTTGTACTCTTAATATCTTCAAAAGAAGGAATATCAAAATTTGTGCCTTCTTTGTCATTGTCATCTATATTTCCTTGACTGTTTGGACTCTAATCCCTATTACTAGAGGATGATGGACTAATACTAGAACTAGCATGAGATTTTCATCTTCCAAGTGAGAAATCCCATCATCTAGATGACCCAATAGCATCCCTTCACTTTCTCTGCACATTTGAATCATGTGCCTTCTGTCTCCTTGCAACTAATTCATTTGAAGGCATTTTCTTTCATTCTCTTGGTAGATTTTATAGAAGAGCACATCTGTGAAGATGGTGGCTCTACATATTTTCCCTCTGATTCCTAGTCTCATTCTATTGAGCTTCAGCCTTCTTTCACACCAAAAATTTATCTCTCGCTTTTGCTCTCTCTACAAAAATCATCCCAATGTCTAGTTTAGACATCTTTCATAGGTGCTCCCTATCTTCATCATCTTTGTACAAATGACTCCCAAATGATAATCCATCACTAGCTTAATCATCTCTTTATCCCACATCATCATTATCTTCTTCACCATAATCAAATATCTTCTTCAAAGTTGTCCTTAACTCAGATGCCTTTCTATTTATTGTTCTAGCATTATCAGAATCATTCCCATTATAAGAATTGGAATCACTGGTATCATTTGAAAGGAATCAGATTGCTTCCTCTTTGTTGGAGCTCGATTCGTATGCTTTCCATCATGGGCATTAGTCCAACCAGCTGCCTCCAGTAGCAAATTCTCAAAATCTATGATAGTCCTTGCTTGATTTACAACTGCTACAAATAAAACCTTCCAATGGCTTCTATATGTGTGTGTGACCAAATAGAATCATTTATCCTCAGTCAAAAGAAAAACCTCCACATTGTCCCACCAAATGCAAAGTGATTTAGGAATCAAACATGTTCCTTTGTATCCTCTATGCGGCTTGACCTAGTTGTCATTAAATGCTCATTCAAAAAGATGTTAAGACCCTTCACTATAGAATATAGTCGATTAGGATTGCTCCACAATATGCTGCATTGACAATTTTTCTTCTGGTTTCTCTTCTAAGAGTTGTGTCTCATCATATTTCATCATACACCTTCATACCAGATTTTAGCACCCACTTTCTGGCTGGGCGATTTGGATTTTCTACACTACTCCCCCTGAACCAGAGCTCTCAATTTACTTCTCAGAGGAAGTATCTACACCAGATACTGGTGCGGATTGATCCTTAACTTCAATTACTTCTTTCTTGATCCATACCTTATTCATTTCTTTCTTGGTTTCTACCAAATTAACTTTCTCTTTTCCCTTATCATTTCTCTGTTCTATTTTCCTTTCTTCAAAATAGTGATTTCTCTTCTCATTCCTACTTCTACAAAACCTTGCAACATGTCCACATTTGTTGCAATTGAAGCATACCACATTCTTTTGACCTTGATTCCTCTCATTGATTGAATTTGACCTACATTGATTAGCCATATGGCCAAATCTATTGCATGTAAAATGCTTTCCATTGAATAATTAATTGTTCCTTGTATTTTGAAAATTATTTCTTACCGATCTTTTGCATTCATTTGATCTGTGTCCCATTTTATAGCATGCATTGCATCTAATAAGATTTTGACTTGGTTTACTTCTGCATACAACAACTATATGACCAATTCTATTGCAAGTGAAGCATTTACTTTGGAATGACTGTTCATTCCTCCCATTGTTGAAACTTTTCTTGATCTAATTTATACATTCATTTTCTCTATGACCAAGTTTCTTGCAATTAAAACACTGACTAGAGAATAATGGAATCTTTTGATTTATTCTGGTCCTACACTAAGTAGGCTTATGACCATACCTATTGCATGAATTACAATAGCCATTGAAAGATGGGTACCTTTGTGCATTTGGTTATCTAACTAGAGGCCTTCTAGGTCTTCTTTTCTAATTTTTGAACTGATTTCCTTTGTCTTGCTATAC
Source organism: Cunninghamia lanceolata (assembly GCA_027924645.1). Classification (NCBI taxonomy): domain Eukaryota; kingdom Viridiplantae; phylum Streptophyta; class Pinopsida; order Cupressales; family Cupressaceae; genus Cunninghamia; species Cunninghamia lanceolata. The sequence continues at coordinate 16,108,815 of BSBN01000130.1, read as the reverse complement.
TTTAGTGTTTATTTGACTAGATTTCAAAGTTTCCCCCTTTTCATATCCCAAACCTTGCTTGTCATCTGCCCTCTTCTGACTGAAAATCATTTCTTCAAGCTTTGTAGTACTTATCTTGAATTGTTCTTCAAATCTCTTATCTTTTTCCACGTCTGTCTTTAGATTTGCAATTTCTATCTCATGTTTTACACACTCTTCTGATCTATTCTTCACAATTAAATTTAGATCATCCTTTGCTCTTGATCTTTCCATAACTTCTACTTCTAAATCATTCAAGGCTTCATTTCTTGATACTAATTGATTACTGACTTCTATGTATTTATCTTTGAATTTCTTGACTTGCTCTTTTAGTTTTAAGATGCATTCATCAGCTTGTTGCTGGTTTTCTTTCAGATCCCTGACTTCTACTTTAGAGTTTTTAATATCCATAAGAGTTGCTTCTATTTGGTTGTATCTTTCATAATTTCCATATCTTCTTTTTGCCATGATCATATTATCCCAGATCTTCCTCGGGCTATTAAACTTTTTCAAAGGAACTTAGCTCTGATACTGTACACTCAAAATCATCACTCTAGATGCCTATGGGCTATCAGGTCAGACTTTGGCACGCACACAGACCCTTTCCCTCCTTTCCACGGGGTGATCTTCCATGTCACTCTCACTCACGTGGGAGTAGCCAGTTGAGAGGAGGTGAGACATGTTGGGGGTCTAGATCATTTGAGAGCTAGACTTCATGAAGAGGGGTTGACAATATCTATGGCCTTTGTTATTGTGCATTTTGTTGTTTGTTTGTGATTCTTGAGATAACCCTATGACCTAAAGGGTCACTAGTCTCTCTATTTCTATTTGGGTTCCTTGAACTCCACCTTTGTGTGGGTAATCAGTTGTTTTTGTTAATGGCTTCAGTTGTTTCTATGTCTCTAAGAAATGTTATGTGTAGTCTCAATTGCCTAATTTCCTTAACTAACAATAGAACAAATTGGGTCTTTCTTGTGGTGGAATGTGTGTCTGTTGTTGAGGTTGTAGATGTAACTCCTTGATCTTGTCTCAGATAGCCCTTACCAACTCTCCTCTGACTCAACTCATACGTGAATTAGGATAGAGGAAGTTGTGTAGTTGCTAACTCTAACTAGATCTAGGGTTTAGACCTAGGGTTCTATTAACCTAGGGTTTGTCTATGTTTTGACTGTGAATACATCATGATGTAATCAATGGTTTGTTTATAAATACCTTGTGATGGAATCCAGGGTTTTGCAATGTTATCTATTTTATCATATCTATATGAATGCAAGCTAAATGATGATATACAAAGCATCTTTTTGGTATTTTTAGAGTATTTTTGAAAGGAAAATTCTTCTAATCTATGAAATAAATGTGCATGCAATCTTATATGAAAATTTTGAATCTATGTTTTTTTGGGTTTTTGGTATTTTCAATGCAATCTAATCTAATGAAAAGGGAAGAATCTTTTTTTAATCAAGTAGATCTAGGAATGCAAAAATGACTAATCTAACATGGAAGATCTAATATATCAAAGAAAAAGCACAATGTTACTATTCCCAAGAGCAAATTATGATGATCTAATTACTATGAAAGTAATGAAAAGAACCTAAAGAGATGAAGATTTGAAGACTCCACTACCCTCAGTAATCCTTGTGTAGGCAACCTCGAATCCTTTTGTGACAACAATTTATTCTCTTGATGACAAAAAGACTCAAAGAAGTGAAAAGAAGCTTTTTTGAAGCTTGTGTGAGCTTGATGTGAGTTTGGATTGAGCACAATGGCATATAGAAAAGAAGAAGTGTAGCATTGCTTGTCCAAACAACAAAAGTAATAGGCCCATTTGTCCTGTATGAGCATATGAATGCTAGATTTGGAGAGAAAAATTGGCAAGAGTTGTGTGCATAATGAATTTGCCTCCCTTTGTGCATGGGGGGAGGGGTATTTATAGGTTTCAAGAAGGGATTGGATTGGAGAGTTAACTCATTTGATTGATGAGTTAATAAGAATAGATTAGGGAGTTAACAAGGTTGATTACCTAGTGAACTTCGATGAAAAGGGAGTGATGAAGCAATGATAGCTTATCATTGAAGAAGAAGATGGAGTTAGAAGAGTGCATGAGATTGATTGGGGAGTTAATTTAAGATTAAATAGAGCTAAATATGCATGTGTGGGTGCATGAAATAGTTAACTCTATATCAAGGATCAAAACTCATGCAAACAGAAAGAAAAAGAGTGGAAATAGAGCTAAAACATGAGAGAAACTTCAATTTTTCCATGGGTCAAAAGATGGCAGGGTCACCACCTTTGTCGATCAAGGTTGCCCAAGGGGATCCCAGGTCACCCGAGGGGCGACCCTAGATCAATAGTGCAGAATGCAGAAATTAGGATGACAGAAGATAAGGAAGAGGAAAAGAATGAATTATGCATCAGAAAATAGGCCAATCAAATGGAATAATCCAAATCTCCACTTCTATCCTCAAGATGCCCAATGGGGATCTAGAAATAATAGGGGGAGATTTGGATTGGATGGTTGAAATTGAAAATGAAAAGCGAGAGATGGATCAGGGGACCTCTAGAAGGCTTCTATGAGGTGCACTAAACAAAATACAAAGGGGAGAGGTGAAAAATCATCTACAAGACACTCATAAGGCTTAGGGTCAATGTGAAAAGCCAAAAAATGCAAGTCAACAAGTGTCACAACAAGTGTCGAAAAGCATCGCAAATAGGGAAGGAAGGGAATTGCAAAGCTGAAATTACACAAGACAAGAAGAAACAACATATTATCAAGAGACCTGCAGCCCAAAGGATTTATTTTCATGCTTACATGTATGTGACAAGGATTTGAATCATCATAGGGATCCTCATGGAGGGAGTGCATGATTTTGGTGCTTACATATTTTCCCCCTTAGGGATGGTAGTCTACATGAAAGGTAGGTACCATTCCCGAACTAGACCTTACCTATTGTTCATTTTTTTGCAATGTGTACCTGCAATAACTAGTATCAATCTGACATCTAAATGTATCAAAATAAATAATGAGAACTGAAATGACAAACTTACCATGGATTGTTTGAGTTCGACTAGTCACTTGCTTTTGTCAGTTTGAACTTGCAGATATGAGAGCACGTAAAACAATGCACAAAACAAAAGCATAAAAGCAAGAAACTAAGCTAAATGCAAGAAATGAAACTAAGCTAAGGGCAAACAAAGAGAGCCAATTTGTGAGATTGAAGTGAAACAATGATGGAATCATTCGCATGAGCAGTCATTAGAAAGGTATCGTCGAGGGGATTGCAAAGATGGCCGCTTCTTCCTCAACTGCCGAGAGTTAGGTGAGTAATTAGTAAAAGACTCTCCTCTAAACCCTAGGTTGAATTTTATGAAAAATCTCTTGAAAACATCTATTTTTGGTGATTTTCTTGTTGCATTGTCTTTGTTTCATCATTTAGAGTAATGCCAAACTTTTGTTTTCTGAAATCAGTTGAGAAATAGGGTTTTTGGACCAATTTTTGCTTGAGGGGTTGCTCTTTAGGGTCACCCCTTTTAGCAAGCAGGGTTGCCTATGGGGATCTTGTCTGACAACAGGGTCACCCGGGGGGATCCTACTTTGCAACAAGGTCACCTGGGGACGACCTTGTAGGGTTGATTTTTGGCTGCATTTGATGTTGTTTAATGCTTCTTTCATTCTGAATTGACATGATTTGGTTACTAAATCTACCTGTTTATTGCAATTTTTAATGGTTTATACACCTTTTTTGTGTTTTTTATGAGTTTATGAGGTCTAACCTAAACTTCTCTTTTGATTTTATAGGAGGGACGCATTCGATGGAATGCTTGCCGAGAGCAGGGGTGGCTCTTAGGGATGTTCACTTCTCTTAGTACAGAAGATCATGTCATACTCAAGAGGATGAGCCTTGGTAGAGTTTGTCATGTTCACGTGGTCCATCCTATATCTCGCATATGCCATGACATTATGACTTACTGGGATGCAGATAGGAACACATTCAGTTTCCCATAAATTTTGGGAGAGTGGACTATCACTATTTCTGATGTGTATCATATCCTTGGGGTTCTTGTGAGGGGTCTAACTCTATTTCTTCCTACTAGTGAGTCTCATGAGAATAAGGCTGCTTGGGCTACTTTTATTGGGGTTAATCACCCTGGGGATCAGATAGGTGTTCTTCTTTCTTCTGTATCATAGCTTCGCAATCCACTCTTGAGGAGGTTCCTGATTGGTTTGATTTCTTCAAGGCTGTTGGGAGACAAGGCCTCAGCTAGACTAAGATGCTGTTGGGCACCCAACATTCATGGTTTAGAGGAGGGTACAATTTATGCATGGGGACTTGATATCCTAGCCTTGGTCTATAAAGATTTTTATCGGATCTCTCGATGAGGGGCTCTTGCTTTCAACCACTCTTCCTTGGTTATGACATGGATTTTTGAGCATGTGAGACCCTATCAAAAGTTTATTCCTCTTCCAGACAAACAACTTCCAAGAGCAGAAAGGGGGGCACATGTTAGACATTATGATGCTACTCTTCTGACCATCACCACCCTTATGGATGATGACATGATTTTTTATCCTTATCATGATATGGAGGGGGTTTGGACCCGAGATGGTGAGGTGAGAGCATCCTTCCATGAGGTCTCAGAGATCATAGATCACAATGGTCAGGTCAAGGCTCATCAAGTGGACCGAGTCTTGTAGTAGTTTCATGAGGAGATCCCAGAGGACCTACCCCCAGTGTCCACTTGTTATAGGAGCATTCAGGAGATGGGGAGATTAGACAGAGGAGCGTCATTTGGACACCTTTGACTCTAGGTGTCTTTATCACTAGAGCTTCTAGAGGAGGATAGAGGGGAGGGAGAGTGACTCCTTCCTAATTTGTGACTCTAACAATTGACTCAGAGTCTAATAATGAGGATTATGTTCCTGACAGCAATGGTTTATCAAATGAGGCTCCCCTTGAGGATGAGGATTTTGATGACATTGATGTCTCACATGATGTTCCTGAAATCCCTGAGGCTCCTCCTACTATTCCTCAACCTCCTCATTCAAATGAGGTGATGCGTCAGCTTGACTCTGACTGGAAGTAAGGAGATCCAAATGAGTTTTGTTTACTTTCTCTTACTTTAACTTTGGTTTTGACTTCTCTCTTTTCTCTTTTCACGTAGTACTGACTTGGTCTTGTCTTTGATTTGGTACTTTAGGAAATGTCAAAGAATGGAGGGACTTGGTTCATGAGGTTAATGTCGGATTAAACTTTCCTTTCATTATGATGCCTCATGATCATCTTTTGGATGATCCTGGTGTACCACTTGTTGTAGGATGATACAGAGACATTTTTTCTCTTGTTTACCATGGGTGTCAGATGATAGTCGAGTTGAGGGCCTCGATAAACACGCTTCAGGGTGAGAACAAAGTACTACGAGAGATGGCTCACCTTAATGTTGGGCATTCTAGTACTAGTATGGTGGGGCCTTCACAATCACATGCCCATATCAAAATACGTCATTCTCATAGATCCCATGGAGTGACAAACAGTACTCATAGATGGAGGAGCTAGAGGCCCGAGGGTTCTATTGGAGGGAACCAACCTTGACTTGCTTTTTCAAACTTCATGCCCCCTTGCATGGGGAGCCTATACTTCTCTTGAGAGCATTTTATCCTTAGCTCTTTGATACCTACTATATATGTAAACTTTAGATGTATCTATGAAAGTTTATCCTTTTTCTATGGTTTTTCTCTTTGTCAAATTTTGTACCCATCTCTTGTGTATGTTTGAAAGTTTTTAGGAATTTGTTTGATTATGTTTAACCTTTTCAACTCTTTTAACAAATGCAAGTATGACAACAATGACATGTTTTTGTAATTTTGTAGAACATATATGATAAGTAGTTTATGATATGATAATGCAAGATCACAAGAAATGTTGTAAATGAAACTATAACACTTTACTGAATGTCATGAGATATGACACTTGACTTTATTGCTTTGAGACTCTTTTTTTGATTTTGGTATTTATGCAATGTGGAGCAAACAAAATGACTACTCTTAAATACAATTTTCAATCCAGGGGACTATAGGTTGTCCTAATATAAGATATCTATCTAAGGCTGTGAGATGGGATTTTTAGGAAAACTCAAGTGGGAAGTGAAAATGAATCATGGAGTGCTTCTGATTTCTAGGGTTTGCTAAAGGCTAAACATTGATCCTTATCTAGATAAGATAATTTGATAAGATTTCAACTTGGACGAGTATCAAGTTTTGTAGGTGTTAGCTAGACTTAGATCATAGATGGCAAGCAAAGTAGACCCGGGGTAAAGGATAAATGAGAAAGAACAAGGGTCCCTAAATAGAAGATGATCCTAGAGACTACTAAACTCTTTAGCTTTGCTCAGCTAGTGCGTGTGTGTACTTTGTACCTTTCTTTCTTTGTTAGAATGTCACTCTTGAGGCTTCAAGCTTAGACTAATATCCACCCAGGAGTACAGACACTCAACAATCTTCTCTCTCTCACTCTTTCTTTTGTATCTCTCTTTTTTTTCCTTCTTTTTTTGCTTTTTTTGTTTTTGCTCACTTGTCTTTTCTCACTTTTTTTTTGTTTTGACTTTTCTAGAAATGAATGCTTTTTTTGAATTTTTGCTATGCAATGATTTGATCTCTTAATTCTCACTTTTCTACACTCTTATTTTGATCACTCATTTTTTTATTCACTCATATCTTAGATTGCTTCCTTTAGAGTTTTGATCCTCTTGATGTTTTTGGCCAAGAAATATAAGGGGCTGAGGGCCACCTAATGTTTTCATAATCTGGTTGGACTTCTCTTCTACTACCGAAGAATTGGGAAGGTCTACTTGCAAGCTTCCTTTAAACACTGTAAGTTTGAATATTGACTTTGATTAGACCTTACATCTTGACTCATTAAGACCAGGATTAGTGTAAAGCTAAGAGCTAGGCTTTGATTTAGAATCACTGGGAGTGAAGGGGGATAATGGCAAATTATGAAGAATGAGGAATCTCTAGGTCCTGAAAGGATGGCATATATCTAGGAAACATTAGACTCCTTATTGAAAGGAAAGTAGTATAAGAGAAAGTCATGAACTATAATGTAAAATGAATAGAATGAAACTAAAATGCAAGAAACAAATTGTTTTTGACATTTTTGAGTTTTATAATTTTTTTGTACTTTTTATGATTTTTGTTTTTATTGTTTTTTAGACATAGTATTTCTTGAGGTGAAAGGCATTGAATGTTTCACTAAATTCCTCTCCCTCCATTGTACACAAGATATAAGTACCATTTCTGATATCTTCTTTAACCATGCAGGGGCCTTTCCAGTCTTCTAAGAACGCTCTTTTTCATCTCCTTTTCTTATTTTTTGTGCTACCTCTTCTTAGGACTAGTTCTCCTATTCAGTATGGTTTACCACTTGAGTCTATTGTCTACAATTCAGTTGTTTCTATTGGCATTATAAGACATAGTAAACCTTGAGGGGCATGTTGGTGGGAGGGGGTCTAGTACAGGACTCCATCACAATTGAGTAATTCTATCAATAGATCAAATTATTCTTGCATGTAGATTTTTATTTTTGGTCTCTCTTTGATTCTTTGCAAGAATTGGAATAGTTCAAGAGGGGTTTGTGGCTCCCTTTGTTTGTTAGGAGGGACAAAGCTTATACTTGTCCTCCCATTGGATTCTGGTCTCAAGTCCATGGCATACCCAATATAACTTTTTGGTAGTTCAAAAATAACAGGGTCATCAATACCGACTATCACTCTCATCTTCCATTCTCTGTGAAAGATTCCTTCACTTTCTTCATCTTCATCGGGAAATCTTTCCACCATTTCTATTTGTACCTAAGGTACTTCCCATTCACCAAGTTCATTTGATTGAACTGAGGCAGAAGTGGTTGGTCTCTCCTATGGCTTGGTTACTACAAACATCCTAGGTAACACTCCTAGAGCATTATTTGACTCATTGTCCATAGAATATGCTTCTTCCATGGGTAATATCAGTTGTTGTGAGTCCTCTGTTGGTGTGAGGGGCTCATATGATTCTATTTCTTCAAGCATGTCCATGAGATGTGACTTACTTAGCAATGATAGTGGGGTATAACCCTCTGTTATGTCTTCCTCTGCATCCAAGAAAGCATGTGGGGCAGCATCTCTCAAATCTAATGTGGTGGTCTGAAATACCAACCCTTCAGTTCTATGAGGTTTTTTCCCTATGCATGGGAAAAGTTTGTAAACTTCGTGGATGTGAATGGTGAGTATCTCTATAGGGAATTGGAGTGGTCCATCCCTTTCAATCAACTCCATGATTTTGATTGTCTTGTCTTTAGGGACTAGTTCTCTTTCTACTTCGGTGGTGGCCCATTTTCCAACATTTTAATGTCTATTATATTTACAGTCTTTTATAGGGTTCCCATCCTTTTGAAACATATTAACTGCAGTGTTGGACTTGGGATGGTTAATTTGTTGGTAGGGAGCTCGTAGTCTATTGGAATTCCTATGCATTTGTTTGGGGTATTAGATTATAACATTCTAAAAGGTTATGGATCTCCCTGCATAACATATACCTTCCCTAGGTGTAGGAACCAAACTTCTTGAAATAATGTGGATGGCACAACTTTCATCCTCTGTATCCATGGCCTTCCAAGAATTAAGTTATATCTTGTGTCATTGTCAATGATATAAAAAGTAGTCAGAATGATTTCAGCTCCCAAGGTTACTGGGAGGGTGATTTTCCCTATGGTTGCTGCTTTAAATTGTCATATTTGCTCAAAGTATCCCTTGAAGCAGTGATGTTGGTGTGTCCATAGCCCATTCTCTCCAAAAGGGAGAAAGGCACTATGTTCACTGTAGCTCTGTCATCGACCAACGTTCTTTTGATACATGTATCATAGACCCATACTTGAAAATATAATGTGGGGTATCCTTTTTTATTTAATTCTACCTTAGAGGGCATCTATTCTAAATCAAAGAAGAACCCTGGCTCCTTAAGTTCTGAGCTTGGTGGGGTAAGATCATAGCCAACATAATTGATTTGTTTGCTAGGCGTCAGCATGATTTGGTCAAGATATCTCAAGCCTATGGCTTTTAACAAAGCTAAAGGATGTTAGGGGGAGTTCCTGAGACAATCAATGAACAAGGTGTGAGCATATGTTGTCTTTAGGTCTTCTATGAGTTCATACAGTCTAATTGGAGTTGGTGTTGGTTCAACTACCGAAATGATGCTTTCACATGTTTCGATCTGCTCATTGTCTTCTTCATGACTCTCCCCTTTTTCTTCATTGTGCATGATCTCAACCAATCCCATCAACATAGTTTCTCCTTTCTGTCCTAGTTGAGGTGGGACTTCGAGGGTACTATTTTGGGTTGCTTTATCTTGATTTGTTGTTTTCATGTTTTTGTGTGTAGGGAATGGGTCTTGATAAATCCTCATATTTTTATTTTGAGGTTCTATAGGTGCTTGATTCTGTCTTGTGTCCTTGATGTCTGGAGTGATCTTTTGTAGGTTCAAGAACATTTCTATGAACAAGCATTGTTGATCCTTTGGAAGCTTTTCTATGAATCTATTGTATTCCCTGCAAGATTTTGTGCTATGCCCCTTTGTTCTATGAAAAGCACAATACTAGTTGTATTCATAAGTGGGTCTCTCATATCTCCGATCATTTTTGTTCCCATTCCTATCACAATTCCATCTTTGATAGTTATCCTTAGGATAGTACCTATTTTTCCCTGGTCAATCTATGGTGTTTACATTAGGAGGATAATAATCTTTCCCTTTGTAATCAGCTCTTATCCTTTTAACTGGGGGTTGATCGGTTACCCCATCTATGGTTTCATTCCTATTGTTTTTGATAATCTTAACACGAGTGTTTCTTTCCATGTCTTCTTTTGTTATTTTTTTAGTTTGAGCCATAAACTTTTCATCCACTATCAATGGCGGCCTGATCAATTCTTAAAGCACTTTCCAATGCCTCTACATAGGACTTGTATGGTAGTTTCTGAACATCCTCTCTCATGTCTTTGTTAAGAGCATGCAAGAAGAGGTCACATAGTTCTCGGTGGTCCATGTTTGAAGTGTTGGTCAATGAATAGAGTACTTGTCTCCATCGAGTGACGAAGTGTGCTACAGATTCATTTGGCTCTTGTTTCATTGTGAGGAACTCTCTAATCTGTGTTGTTACGAGTTTGTTCATGTTGATTGCCATGACAAACCCTCTAATTAGTTGTCTAAATGAATGGATCAAAGCCTTAGGAAGGCGATAATACCAATCCAAGGTGATGCCTTCAAGCATTTTTGTGAAAATATTTTTGACATCTCCATCCCAAGGAAGGAGTTCTCTTATGGTTGTGGTATAATCTTTGATGTGGGAGTTTGGATGTCCTTCTTTAAATTTTGGGATATCTCGTAGAGGTCGGGGTAGTTGCACATTCCTTATACTCAGGTCTAGAGGTCTTTCAGATATTCGAGATATGTTCCTAGGAAAACACTCCGAGATTGCGAGGTTAGCAATAAACCTATACGTGGGTTATGATAACCCACTATTGGATTCATTGGACTATTCTAAATAGGAGGATTCCCATTTAGACAAGTTTCATTACTAGCATGCCGTGAATAGTGATTGAGGTAAGGGGGTTTTTGAGATGCCCCCTAGTTTTATTCGTGGGATTTTGTTCTTTTCTATGGAACAACTTTTTTTGCTTCTAGGATCCTGATTCTTTGCACTAGAGTTGTGATTACATCTACGAGAGTTGCAACTCTAGTGTTTTCTTTGTTTCTAGGATACTCTCTTTGACTATTCTCATAGTGATGGGCTTCCTCTTGTGCGGCTTTCTCTTTTTGTTCTTCTTCTAAGGAAATCCTCATTGTTTCTTGAGCATCTTTGGTTTCCTGTAGATGTCTTTATAACCTTCTAACCTCTTCGTCTAGGTGAGTATTTGATGTACTGGTGGAGGGTTGTTCAGGTTGATGAACTTCCAATCTTATCCTCCTAGCTTTGTGTGGTGCATTTGGTATGGCTGTGTCATTTTCCCAACCTGGGTTATTGAAGGATAGGGAACGCCTAGACTCTTTTGGATCAGGCTCATAATCAGAGTCTTCATAATCATAGAAATTTGTGACATGTGCATTAGGATGAGGTGACACATACCTATCAAAAGAAGGTGTTTCAATTTTGTTTGAGGGAAAGTTTCCCTAGTTTAGGTCTGGTTCCGTCATATTCGGGGGTGTCATAGACACTATGGAACAAATGGTATGGATAGTTGCACAAATGATGGAGATCAAAGTGGCTATGACAAGCAACAAGAGAATGTTTGAATGTTTTTGTTGATATATTTTTTGCAATGGGAACACGAACTACAAGATCTAAACATTCTACAATTCACGTAAGATTCACCAAAATATGTATGCTCAGAATCATGACTCTGGTTGCCTGGGGGTGTCGAGTCAGATTTTGGCATGTACATGAACCCTTTCCCTCCTTTCCATGAGGCAATTTGCCACATCACTCTTGCTCATGTGGAAGTAGCCAGTCAAGAGGAGGCGAGACATGGCAGGGGTTTGGCTCATTTGAGATCTGGACTTCACAAAGGGGGTTCAGCAAGATCTGTGGCCTTTGTTGTTGTGCATTTTGTTGTGTGTTTGTGATTCTTGAGATATGACCCAAAGGGTCACAAGTCTCTCTCCTTCTATTTGGGTTCCTTGAATTCCACCTTTGTGTGGGTAATTGGTTGTTTTCGTTAATGGCTTTTGTTGTTTCTGTCTCTGAGAAATGCTCTGTGTAGTTACAATTGCCTAATTTCCTCAATTAACAATAGAATAAGTGGGTCTTCTTGTGGTGGAATGTGTGTCTATTGTTGAGGTTGTGGATGTAACTCCTTGATCTCATCTCAAATAGCCCTTACCCACTCTCCTCTGACTCCTAAACACATTCGTGAATTAGGATAGAGGAAGTTGTGTAGTTGCTAACTCTAACCAGATCTAGGGTTTTATTGATCTAGGGTTTGTCTATGTTTTGACTATGAATACCTCATGATGGAATCAAGGGTTTTTTTGTGAATACCTCATGATGGAATCAAGGGTTTTGCAATGTTATCTATTTTATCATATATATATATGAATGCAAGCTAAATAATGATATGCAAAGCATCTTTTTGGTATTTTTAGAGTATTTTTGGAAAGGAAAATGCTTCTAATCTATGAAATAAATGTGCATGCAATCCTATATCAAAAGTTTGAATCTATGTTTTTTTGGGTTTTTGGTATTTTCAATGCAATCTAATCTAATGAAAAGAAAAGAAGCTTTTTCTAATAAAGTAGATTTAGGAATGCAAAAATGACTAATCTAACATGCAAGATCTAATATATTAAAGAAAAAGCACAATGTTAGTATTCCCAAGAGCAAAGTATGATGATCTAATTACTATGAATGCAATGAAAAGAACCTAAAAGAGATGAACATTTGATGACTCCACTACCCTCATTAATCCTTGTGTAGGCAACCTCGAATCCTTTTGTGATAGCAGTAGATTCTCTCGATGGCAAAAAGACTCAAAAAGCAAAAAGAAACTTTTGTGAAGCTTGTGTGAGCTCGATGCAAGCTTGGATTGAGCATAATGACATATAAAAAAGAAGTAGCATAGTGTTGCTTGTCTGAATAATAAAATTGAAAAGCACTTTCATCCTATATGAGCATATGAATGCTCGATTGGAGAGCAAAATTGGCAAGAGTTGTGTCCACAATGACTTTGCCTCCCTTTGTTCTTGGGGGAGGGGGGTATTTATAGGTTTGAAGAAGGGATTGGATTCCAGAGTTAACTCATTTGATTGATGAGTTAACAAGAATAGATTGGGGAGTTAACAAGGTTGATTACCCAATGAACTTAGCTGAAAAGGGAGTGATGAAGTAATGATAACTTATCACCGAAGAAGAAGATGGAGTTAGAAGAGTGTATGAGATTGATTGGGGAGTTAATTTAATATCAAATAGAGCTAATTATGCATTTGTGGGTGCATGTAATAGTTAACTCTATATCAAGGATCAAAACTCATGCAAAAAGAATGAAAAATGGGTGAACACGGAGATAAAACATGAGAGAAACTTCAATTTTTTTGTGGTTCAAAAGATGACAGGGTCACCACCTTTGTCAGTCAAGGTCACCCATGGGGATCCTAGGTCACCCCGGGGGTGACCTTGGGTTGCCCCAGGGGTGACCCTAGATTAGGACTGCAGAATACATAAATCAGGATGACAGAAGGCAAGGGGGAGGAAAAGAATGGATTCTGCATTAGAAAATATATCAATCACATGGAAGAATCTAAATCTCTACTTGTGTCCTTAGGATCCCCACTGGGGATCTAGAAATAATAGGGGGAGATTTGGATTGGATAGTCCAAATCAAAAATAGAAAGTAGGAGATGGATCAGGGGACCTCTAGAAGGCTTCTATGAGGTACAATAGATGAAATACAAAGGGGAGAGGTGAAAACTCACCTACAAGACACTCACAAGGCTTAGGATCAAGGTTGAAAGCCAAAAAATGCTAGTCGACAAGTATCGCAACAAGTGTCAAAAAGCGTCGCAAACGAGGAAGGAAGGGAATCGACAAAGCAAAAATGACACAAGACAAGAAGAAAAGACATGTCATCAAGAGATGTGCTTCTCAAAGGATTTATTTTCATGCTTACATTTACATGACAAGGATTTGAATTAGCATAGGGGTCCTTGTGGAGCGAGTGTGTGATTTTCATTCTTACAGATACCAATTGTTGAATGTTACGAACACTGAGAGAGGGGGTGAATCAGTGTTCTAAAAATATTTTCATGCACTTTAAGTTTTAGTTGTTTCCCAAATCTAATTAAACATAAACACAATATGCATATGAATAGCAACCATGAAAATATGACATATGAACACCAAGATTTTTACGTGGAAAACCCAAGAAGAGAAAAACCACAGAGAGGATTAGCTCTCATATATATATATTGCAATCTTTACAAAAATAATATTCAAGCTTGGTCACTCCATGAGCTTAGAACATAGTGGCTTACCACCTTGAAGTACAACTAGGTCTAGCAAGCTCACTACCTCAACCCTAAACCTAGAAAGATTATAATAAGGACTATTAAACCATGAGGGATGTTAAACCCTAATGAAGGCTCACCATCAGCTCACTACCTTGATGATGAAACCTTGCTTTCAATCAGATTGCACATGAAAACTGAATACTGCTTCAGAATCTCCCACTATGCCAAGGTGCAGTCATTTAACAACTGAATTCTGAATCCCAAATCTTCATCATTGTTGATCTTCTAATTCTACTCTCTTATTCACATGCTCACATCACACCACACTTTCTCCACACTTACACAACTCAAATTAATCACCTTTGTATATACACATTATGATTTGATCCACTATTAGGTCGACATCGAAGAAGTGAAACGTGTACATAGAAAGATGTACCTTGTTGGCTCAATCTAATGCACTATGTATCGTGTAGATGTAAAAATTTCCCAAATGTGTTCATATATGTCATATCTAATCATTCCAATACTTAAATAGATCTTTCACACACTATCCTTTCTCCACATCATGATTTATCTCACTAGTCAGCCTGTTCGTCAAGAGCATGCTTAACAAGTTCATCTGCTGACTTACAACTTCTACTGCAGATCATAGAGCACTTCCAAAATCATATCAAGGACTCTTTAGACATTCCTAATCTTATCCTAAAAACTAAAAGGTATGATATCATCTTGGAGAGAAATGCGGACCATCAAAACTCAAACTCTGCCTCTTTCAAACTCTGTCAAATACTATGTTGATACTTAATAGCTTGCAACTATCTTTCCAATGAACTTCAAATCTCCTAACTCTGGAATAAGACACTTCACATAGGTGTTTAAAATACCTCAAAACTGCATAATGAAATACTTGTCTGTGGAGGAATGTGGACCAATGCACTAGACTATGTTCATTGTTCCTGCTATACCTTTGCTTACCCAGACTTAGGCATTTCTTCAAGGTGACTTCCGGAGGAAGTCAAGACTTAATCATTGAAGCATAACATTATTAAACAATTGAGATCATCATACTTGAACCATATTATTGGATCATTATGTATGGAGGGATACTATCCAACTTATTGTCCTCTACTCAGAATACTTTCCATACTTAGCCATTTTCTGTCAACCTGACCTGGAATCCAACATGTTCTTCCAGAGATATTTCTTCATGTCATGATGATAAGATCTCTAAGCCTTTTTTCCATTAATGACAACATACAAGTGCAAACCAAAGTAGTGTCTCTTGCCAACAAATATCACTGATCACAAATCCTATGCCTCACTAGCAATATGAGTACATACCACAAACTTAGAAAAATAAGATGTTACAGAGGGTTTCTCTATTTCACTATAATGCTCATATCAACATATCATTCTTCTTCAACCTAAAAATCAATTCAGCTACATTCATATTCCATACCACTGCTACATAATGTCTTTATCTTGTACTTGATTCACCTGCAAAAACATTTCTTACTCTGCATATTTCACCTTGAAAATCCACTCAATCAAATCACCTAGTTCATCTTTTTCAACATATACACCCTTCATAATTCACACACAAAAATATATTCCCTATAGAATATTTTGGTCCTCATTACAAATTTTCCATACCCCTACAAAAAAAAATTAAAAAGTAAAACCACCTTATTCATTAAACCTTCTCTGCAAGCCCACCAAAGTCTTCATAAAACCCATTACTTTAATTAGCTCCCACTTTTCAAAGCATTCTAGTTTCCTTTTCATAAAAACCTTGTCAAAGATAAAAAATATAGTTTCCCATATTCAGATCCACTCCAACAAGCATTATCTGCATGAAATCACAAAAGAAAATTTCAAAAAAATCCCTATACTTCCACTCACAAAAGGCATTTAAAGCACCACTAAAACATCTGCTCATTTTAGAAAAAATAATTTGCCCCTCCTAAAACTTTTCAATACCATGAGGAGGGAAATTATGTTGATTTTTAGGAACACTGAGAAGGGGGGAGTGAATCATTGTTCTAAAAATCTTTTCATGCACTTTCACTTTCAATCATTTCTCAAAGTTAATTAAACAAAAACACAATATGCATACGAACAACAAACATGAAAACACAACACATAAACACCAAGATTTTTACATGAAAAACCCAAGAAGGGAAAAACCATGAAGAGGATTAGCCCTCAAATATATATTGCAATCTTGACAAAAATTATGTTCAGGCTTGGTCACTCCACGGGCCTAGAACATGTTGGCTCATTGCCATGAAGTACAACTAGGTCTAGAAGGCTCACTGCCTCAACCCTAAACCTAGGAAGATTACAATAAGGGTTGTTAAACCTTGAGGGCTCTTAAACCCTATTGAAGGCTCACTTCCTTGATGATGAAAGCTTGCTTCCCATCAAATTGTACATGAAAACTGAATACTACTTTAGCATCTGCCAATATGCTAAGTGCAGCCATTTAATACCTGAATTGTGAATTCCAAGTCTTCATTCTCTTTGATCTGTGTCACCACTCTTCTATTCACATATTCACATCCACTCCCTCACACACACTCAACTAAAATTCATTTCTCTTATATATCCGCATCATGATTTGATCCATAGTCAAGTCAGCATCCAAGAAGTGAAATGTATACATAGAAAGATGTATCTTGTCAGCTCAATCCAATGTACTATATGTCATGTAGACCCAAAAAATTGCCCAAACATATTCATATAGGTCATCTCTAATCACTCAATCACTTAAATTGATCCTTCACATATTATCTCTTCTCTGCATCATGGTTTATCTCATCAGTCAACTTCTTCCTCAAGAGCAAGCTTAATAGGTTCATCTGCTGACTTCCAACTTTTATTATGGATCACAAAACACTTCCAAAATCATATCAAGGACTCTTTACACATTCCCAATCTTTCCCTCAGAACCACAAGGCATGATTTCATCTTGTGCAGAAATGCATACCATCAGATCTTAGACTCTGTCTCTATCAAACTCTATCAAACACTATGTCGATACTTAGCAACTTGTAGATATCCTTCTAGTGAACTTCAGATCTCCTAACTCTAGAATAAGATACTTCATATAAGTGTTTAAAATACCTCAAAACCACATAGAAAAATACTTATTTGCGAAGGAATGTGGACCACTGCACTAGACCCTGTTCACTATTCCTGCTATACCTTTATTTACCCAGATTTAGACATTTCTTCAAGATGACTTCTGGAGAAGATCAGGACTTAATCTCTGAAGCATAACACTATCAAACACTAATTAACATCATACCTAAATTGCATCTACAAGTCTTCAATTGCAGAGGCATATAAGATGACTTACTGTCTTCCACTCAGAATACCTTCCATACTTAGCCATTTTCTATCAACCGGACCTGGAATCCAACATGTTCTTCCAAAGATATCTCTTCCTGTCATGGTGATAGGTTCTCTGAGCCTTGTTTCCATCAATGACAACATACAAGTCAATACTAGAGCAGTGTCTCTTGCCAACTAACTAAAGAAGGAAAAAATCTTCTATGAGCTTTTGCATGAAAACATTAGAAACTTCCTTTTGAATGGTTAAAATTATCCTTAATAATCACTTTCTTTGCTGTCACATAGACCAACATTCCAATGACTATCAAAGACAAATCATAGAGGTCGGGGTCTCAAGTTTAAATGTCAGCCATAGATTTCCTTCGGTGCACCCATTCAAGATTAAAACTGATCCCTTCATCATTATTTGACACCCACGCACCCATAGTAAAGATCAATGGAGCCTATGGTTCTAGGAAGCGAGGCCGGTCAAGGGATGGCTGCGACCCCTCAAGTTTGTCACTTAAGTTACAAACCACCTGCAATAGTGGGTCACCTACCAAATAAAAAAAAGTGCATGAAAAAAGAAACGGGATCCAAGGAGGTAAAAGGTCCCTCATTGCTTTAGGTTTTTAGGTTTTATGAGGGGTTTAGGACTAGAAACAACTTTATGCCTTAGATTTTTAGGACCAAATTGTAGACAGAGGCAGTACTTAGACATAGAACACTCTATAGTAGGATAGGAGCATAGAACTAAATGAAGGTAGTTTTAAACATGAACACTATGAAGATGAACACTAATATGAAGTGACTTTGAAGGACACAATCACCAAACCAACATCAAACTTGATGAAGTACCTTGAGTACCAACAACTCCTTAGCATATATCAATGACATCATATCATGAAGACCATCTGAGAACAACATATATCTTTTTTTTACTTGTCAAAGACTTTTGGTCATTCTAGACCCTACTCTGGTCATGGAACCATTATGAAGATTATTGAGGTCTCCTACACCACAACAACTTCTAACATGGATGAAGCAACTCCTCTTGAAACATGATCACATCTAAACATTTGATTAATCAACAAGGTAACCATAGTGTTGACATCAATGTGAGCACACAATATGCTAATCATGCCAACATGATAGGTTGACCTTTTGGATTAATGGAAATCGTGGGCAAACAACACACTCTATCTAACAATGGTGTTGGAAGGCTTGAATGCTATTTCAAGGATTGACTGAGACAAGCTCCTAAACACTACAACCCCCAACCCCTCTCTTGTGATCACAGGTTACAAATGTTGGATCTTGTGGAGAAGAGTTGCAGGAGATCATATTAGAGAATAAAGATTCTAGATCTGAAGAAAACAATAGAAAATATCCCTAATTAGACACAGACACCCACTCTTTTGTCCTCCAATTTGGCAGTGCCAGAAATCTTTGAGTAGGTTATAGTCTGAAACATATTTCTATCCAAAGCCCTCAGAAAAAGTACCGCATTGGACAATAGAGCTCACTCATTTTTCCTTGAGGTTTCCACTTTCAGAAATTCAAATCCTAATATATTTCTAATATGCATTTAGTGTCAAGTCCTGTGTGAGCATTTGTCAGGTTTTGTCTGTTTGTTTATGATTTTGCATTATTAGGGTTTTAGACATAATTGGACTAGGGTTTAACAAATTAATCAACAAATTGTAAATTTCCTTATCATTCCAAGTGACACAAAACCTACAGCTGAGTCCTCTTGTACAATTTGTGATTCAAATTAGTTTAATTTCCTTGAATGTATGTAGTGAAAGGAGGATCTAATTAAACAATCAACCTCATCAACATCCCTCTTTTCCTACATAACATTTTGGTGAACCCATGTTTTTTATGAATTTTTCACATTGCTTAGTGTTCTACATCATATTTGCATTCATACATATCAATTTCATCATCATACATTTGAAAATCTTGCATAAAATTGAAATATTTGAAAAAATAGGCATTTTTGGCTTCCATTTAGACATAATTTACATTATTTTCCTTGTATAGCATTGAAAACATTTAATTTTCTGATATTTACATCAGATCTGAGATAAATTACAACATTTCATGTTTTGATGATCATTTACCTTGCATTTTCATATCCCATTTGCGAGGGTTTTTCTTGAAAATTTGCATTTTTCATATAACCTAGTAATTTCAAAAGCTAGGGTTTGTAATTAAAATATTGTTTCAGATTTTATTACTCATTTTAACACTCTTTCAAATCTGATTTTTGAATGTAGTGTGGCTGCATTGTGTATCTTTGCATTTACATTGAAAAAAGTGAAAAAATTGAGCATTTTAGGTGCATAGTTTTGCTTTGTTTCATTGCATTTGTCATAAATATCATTCATTTCATATATTACATTCATATTCAAGCATATGTTCATCTATCATTTGAAAATTTAGGATCATTCAATGCTCTAGATTGAAAATTCACATATTTGCTAAATTACACATTGTGTATTTCAACAAGTATATTTTGCTCCTTCGGTTTGTTCTATTTGTTTATGCATTGAGTGTTGTATGCTTTTGTATGAGTTGTATAACTTGATTCCCTAATAGAAACATACCTCTAAGGAGAAGTCTTAGATTAATGGGTTCTAGTATTCCCGATAGCAATGGTGTTCCTACATCAAAAAATCCATTAAACACCTATTTTACAAAAGGAGAAACACAAGCTTTGCAAGATATCATACCTACAACTACAATGGAAGAATAAATATTTCATGATTTTGAGGATCCTATTGATATAATAACACATGTACCTAATGAAAAATAAGCAAACTTGATAAAGAATTAGCAGATTTTAAAGCATTTGTAGAAAAAGAGGCTAACGAAAGAAGTTGTGCCTGTTGTTCATAATTTAAGAGAGTTATTAAAACAAGGACAAGATGGTGTTAACAGGCTCTATGGCTTAGCACATATAGTGAATCATAATGTTGTGCTTGTGACTGAATGTGTAAATGTTATTAATAATATGTCATCACCAATTCATACACAAGTATCGGCACCTATACCGACTACCAGAATGTCTAATTTTACATCATCAAACCTTATGACTAATGCACAAGCTTGTAGTAATGCTACCACTAGTATTGGAGTATCTAATGACATCAATTCATTGAATTACAAGTTTGTGGGATTCAATTATAAAAACTTAGCACCTAGGGTGACTTGTTTAATGAATAATCGCTCTCAATCACCTCTTCATTCCACCTATTCTCAACCATATTTCACTTACAATTGTTCTCAACCACCTTTCATTACCATACACAACCAATTAGCTCAAAATTTCATGACCACAGTTTCTAATTCTTCTCAAACACAAACTGCATCTCCAAATGATGCCCTTTTAAATCAACTCTTGCAAAGCATGACTTCTTTACAATAGAAGGTGACAAACTTGACTAATCCTTCCCAACCTACTTTACCAACATACAATGCTTGTAATCCTCTATCTTATGCAATCCTGAGAACTCCTATGCCTAAAAATTTGAGACTCCTCGCTTTGAAAAATATGTTGGTAAAGGTGATCTTAATACTCATGTGGTAGCATTCACGACGATGTGTAGTAATTTCTTTTTTGAAGAGGACTTGTTAGTAAAACTTTTCCCATAATCTCTCAAAGATACTACTTTGGAATGGTGTTGCTCTTTACCTTCGAATTCAATACATTCTTTCTCACAACTCATTGATCAATTCTTACAACATGTCCGAGAAAACATTAGACCTCGGGTCTCATTAATTGATTTAGTTCATTGAAAGAAAGGTCTGAAAGAGAAGTTATTTGAATTTATCAGTTGATATAAAGCTCTCTATCCATAGATTCAATACTAGATGAATGATGAGAATGTTTAGGTGGTGTTTATTATAAACCTATAGCCTAACATCTGTGATAAGATCCTTTTAATGAAGTATAGTTCTTTTCAACATTTATGCACAACTCTTTGTGATTACCAGCTTTCATCTTATTATTATGAGAACCAAAAATCATCGGCTCAAGGTGACCAAGCTCAAGCCAGAAAATCTCAAAATATTTTTAAGAGTAACAACAAGAATTTTATTAAAGTAAATGGGCAAAATTCAAACACTTTTCACAAGTGTCCACTATCAATAATCCAAAGAGGGCACCATTTTAGTTTTGACAATAACAAAGATAGTTTACTCCAATATCTGATTCACTACAGTCTATTATGAATCAAGCAATGAGCAATAACCTCTTGAAGCTTCCTCCCATCAAACCATTGGATAGTAATAGAATGCAAGGACATCACTTTGATGCTAATTCTATGTATCATTATCATTGACAACAAGGGCATGACACAAAATGATATATGCATCTTAGTCATTAAATTTAAGACCTCATTGACTCTAATGTAATACAGGTAATTGGTGTGAATGATCCAAATCAAAATTTACAAATCTTTACTAATCCATTTCCTAAGCATAGCGATAACAATATGGTAGAGTAAAACACAATTGAGCAATAAGATGACTATCTAGATTATGATGAAATAGTTGGTATGATAGAAGTGCATAAGGAGAAGATCAAAGACTCACCTCATCCACAAGGAAAAGGTATTTATGTTGAGTTTCCTCCACTATTATCCCTTCAAGGATCAAGAATTAACCAAGATGCACCAAATTTACAAATTGAACAACTATGACAAGATATTATGATACAAGGAAAGGTTGCCATAGTGGAAAATATCCCATTCCTCCCTGAAAAGATTAACAAGAAATCAAAGGATTCGAAAAGAACAAGATGCTTATCATTAATGGGAAATAGCAATGCTTCCCCTCCTCACAAACAATAGAAAATTTCAAATATACTAGGATTGGAGAAACAAGCATCGTATGACCATCTTGGAAATAAAAATCAATCATGTACGAACTACTCACACTTTTTACAAAACTTGATGGAGCACCTTTCTAAGATGCCCACAAGTTCAAAATCCTCTTAGATAAAATACAAATATATATGTATATATATGTGTTGTGTTCCCTCGTGATGTGTTGTGTGTTGTTTAGGCCTCCTTGGATGATCTTTGATACTCTTGTAAGGTCAAGGAAACTAGGAAACCACCTCTATTATGACCATTCTTTTATTTGTTTCATCACTCTTCTATCTTGCCTTTCCTTTATTTTATTATTGTGTGTCGTGCCTTAGGGGCATAGCATTGCAGAGGGTGTTTTGGGGAATCATCCTATGTGGTGTTCCTAAGGCATTTGTTCTCCTCTCTCATTTTTATTGTTTAGCTTCTTTAGTGATTCTACCTAGTTGACGAATGACAGAAATAAACAAATATTGATATGGACCATGAGTCTCTTCAGTGAGAAAGCAAAAATGGACCTAGTCCATATATGAAGATGGGGTTGATCTATATATATCCAATGCTTGGCTAGTAGAATCACTCCATGTGATTTATCATCTTGTGACATTTCTTGTGACTAACATTTTACAATCCACTCAATCTACTCTTGTACACTTTGAATGGTATCTCACCTTGTTGCTACACTCAGTTCTAAGGTACCTGCAGTATAGCCCAAATGGGTATACTTAGCTCCAAACCCACGAGTATAGCCTTGGTCCTTGATGTGATTGTTTTCATGCATAGTTTTTATGATGTGATATGGTTGTTATCTTAGAGTAAGATTTTCTAACCATCTTGTTGTTTATCTTAGCATAACTATATCAATGTGTTTGTGGGAACATTTAGCGATTGTAAGCACATGTCACCTTAGGGGCATGGGATTTGTGAGAGCTCTTGGTCCCTTGTGTTTCTTCTCTCTACCTTAATGTGCTTGATATCAGTAAATGACATCAACCACCATAAGGTGGGGGCATATGTAATGATATCTATCTGATGATTTTGGTACTAATGAATCATGTTTGTAAGCCCTCTCCATAAGGTAGGATGATGTATCTCTGGTGCAAGTACGCATCCTTATATCAATTTAAATAAAAAATCCCTCTCTGTGAGGTGGGATAGCATATCCTTTTATTACAAAGCTCTCTTCGCAAAGTGGGATGTTGTATCTCTTGAGCTAGTGCATATCCTTTTATAAAAAGCCCTCCCTGTGAGGTGGGATGGTATATCTTATGAGCTAGTGCACATCCTTTTATTACAAAGTCCTCATCTGTAGACGGGGTTGAATCTTAAGCTATCCTCCCTTAAGCATGTCTTTGGTAGTTTTTGTGGCATAAGCCCAACAATCAGGTGTGTCTACAATGTGTTTGAAATGGCGGGACTTAGCAATAAGCTCCTCCTATTGTTAAGAAAAGTGTCTCAACCTTGCAACTTTGAAAGGTTACTATTCTTCCCAGTTTTGGTCTTTTCAAATACCCTTTATCTTGAAGAATGATCTAGAACTTTCAAAGTTTACAAAAGGGCTAAAAATGGTGGGACTTACTATTTTTAGTAACTTTATATTTGACCTCAAATTGACCTAAAATTTTCCTAGAAGGTGAGGAACAGCTAAGTAAACATCTTGGGTGAGTTTCAACTCAATATCATACCTGGATTACAAGATATTAAAGTTTCTATTATTGTTGAAAAAGTTTGAAACTCAATTTTGAGGCACTTAGATGTCCCTAAATGCTTTCAAAATTGTTGTAACCAATAAATTAGGTTACATAATGATAGATCTCTTCACGAGTTTTCAGACACATCAAATGGTTCATCAATCAGACACCCACATCAAAAGTTATGACCTCCAGAAGTTGGACCTCCTATTTTTGGGAAATGTAAAAACATGTTGGACACATAAAAGAGTTGTAAAGAGGAGAGTTACACATGGTGTGTGTTTTGGTACATCACAAGGCATATTTGATTGGAGATAATTTGGGTGCCACTTTTGGGTGGTTTTGGCTCATGGTTTTGTAATTATCAGTAACAATTTACTGTATTATATCTCCTATATATCATGAGATGGAGATGGAAGTTGTGTAATAATCTTATAGATGTTGAGTTACCTCCTAGATCTCTGGTTGGATATACTCCTGTAAAAACTTACTCTACAAGTATATTGTAATCTTCGTGATTCCTAAATAATATGTTAGGCAGCTTTGGAGTGTGGGGTTTTCTACCTGAAAGGGTTTTCCCCATGTATATCTTGTCTTGTGAGTTTTATGTTTGCATTTGGATGTTGTTATTATCTTTTGGTTCATGTACATCTTAATCTATAACTGTAAAAGTAAAAATTTGCAGAAATCTTTCCTCAGCAGATCAAGGTAGGAAGCATTTCTACATACCTTACTTCCTTTTAGTTGGTATCAGAGCTTGATCACCTTTAGTTCTAGTTGTTGGGTAGAGGATTTTTTGAGATGATCTTCATTTGAGTGGGAGCTTGTGTAGAGGATTCTAAAATCTTTGTTGCAAGTAAGAGATGGCAAGAACATCTTAGAGGATTGAGATAGAGAAGTTTAATCGCAGTAATTTCAAGTTGTGGAAACTCAAAATGGAGGACATGCTTATAGATCAAGATTTATGGGATGTCATATCTGGTACAAAACTAATGGAAATATCTCAAGAAGATTGGGATCTCAAAGATCGAAATGCTAAGGGTTTGATAAGACTCTGTTTAGCTGATTTAGTTCTCCTGAATATCCATGAAGAGAATACTACAAAGGATCTTTGGAAGAAGCTTGGAGATGTTTATCAGGCTAAATCCCTGTGAACAAGTTATTACTACAAAATAAATTCTATTCTCTAAGGATGGAACATGGAGAATCTATCACTGATCACCTGAATACATTCAATGTGCTTGTTTCCTAGTTGTCTTTTGTTGGTGTGAAGATGGACAAGGAGGATAGATGTATGGCATTACTCTATTCCTTACTAGATTTGTGGGACCATCATGTTATGGCAATTGGGAGTACCACTACCACCTTCAAGATGGATGAAGTGGTTTCTTCACTATTGTCTGAAGATATGTAGAGAAAGTCTTTCAAATTAGCTAAGGAGGCTCTTTTAGTTCATGGTAGATCTAAAGAGAAGGGAAAGAAAAAGGATAAGAAAAAGGAAGTTTCAAATCTTTTGGGAGATCTAAGTCTCCTAAAAAATCCAAGGCCTTGTGTTGGAACTATGGAAAACCTGGTCACTTGCACAAGGAGTGCAAGGAGGAGAAAAAGAAAAAGAAGAAGAATTATGATTCAAATTCTAACAAGTCCTCTTAGGATGAAGGAAAAGCATTTGTTGCTACCTTGGCAATGTATGCATTTGAGGATGTGTGGCTTATTGACTCTGGTGCATCTTTTCACATGACCTCACATTGGGGTTGGTTCTCAAAAAATGAAGAATACGATGGTGGAAAGGTGTACTTAGGTGATGATTCCCACCTAAAGATTGTTGACCATGGAAGAGTCTTGATTTGATTCCATGATGGATGAGTGAAGGGAATCAATGGTTTTCTACATATCCCTAGTTTGACATGAAACCTTTTTTCTGTAAGTAAGTTGAATGATGTGGATGTGTAGATTTTTTCTCGAATGGAGGATACAAGATGACCATAGGATCTATGGTGTTGGATAAGGGTGTTTCGATTGGCACTCTGCTTCAGCTTGTTGTATGTGCAATTTAGTGCAATAGTGCCTCTATTTTGAAGAAGAGAGCTTTAGAGTCTTCATCCTCACCATTGGAATGAGCATCAAAGAGGACAGTTGCATCTACTTCTGATTGTTGTGTTTTTTGGGTACCTAAGAGTGCTCATTCTATGGAGATGAAACTTCTAGCTGAGGAGACAATGTTATGGCACCAAAGGGTTGGTCACATTGGTGAAAAGGGTTTGAGGACCCTAAAAAATAAAAATCTTGTTGAGGGTATGAATGACTGTAATCTTGAGTTCAATTTTTGTGAACATTGCATTTATGGAAAACAAAACCATGCTCAGTTCTATTCCAGTTCTTGTAAATATTCTAAGGTGTTGGACTTGATTCATTCTGATCTGTTTGGTCTTGTTAATGTTCCCTAGATTTCAAAATCTATTTACTTTGTTTCATTCATTGATGAAGTCTTATAGTAGAAGGACATGGGTGTATTTCCTTAGAAGTAAATCTGATGTCTTTAATAGATTCAAAGAGTACAAATCTCTTGTAAAGAATCAGAAGGATAGAAAGATTAAATGTTTGAGGACTAAAAATTGTGGTGAGTTTTGTTCAACAAATTTTGACAAGTTCTATAAAGAACAAGGGATTGAGAGGCATAAGACAACTCTGTATACCCCTCAATAGAATGGAGTTACAGAGAGGATGAATAGAATGTTGATGGAGAGGGCAAGGAGTATGCTAAGTGGAGCTAGTCTTGAAGAAAAGTTCTAAGCTAAAGCTGTTTCTACCGCTTGTTACCTAGTTAACAGGTCTCCTACATCAGCACTTGTTGATAATACACCTATGGAGGTATGGTCTAGTAAAAAGATTTCATCAAGACACATTCAAGTATTTGTTTGTGAGGCATATGAACATGTGCCTAAGGAGAAGAGGTCTTAGTTGGAGAACAAGGATGTGAAGTGTATCTTCACCGGTTATGGCATCAGTGTTAAAGGGTACAAGCTTTGGGATCCAGTGGTTGAGAGAGTTCTATATAGAAGAAGTGTGATCTTTAGAGAGTTCAATCCTTCTTCTATTGTCTTGTAGCTAGAGAAAGAAGAGAAGAAAATGATGTGGTTCAACTTCCTTCCACCCTAGAGAATGTTGAACCAAAAACATCTATTGGACCTGATAATGAGGAGAGCTCTAGTATCTCTAAAAGTTTAGAAGAAGATGAAGAACTTGAACCTCAATCTTTGAGGAGGTCCACATAGATAAGGCAACAAATTGATAGGTTTGGTTATTCATTGCATGATTCTAATTGTATTTTTGCTTTGATTTCTAATACTGATGAGCCTAGAACTGTGAAAGAGGCTATGGGTATGAAAGACATAGGTTCCTAGAAGGAGGTCATGGAAGAGGAGATGACTTCTTGAGAAAAGAATAATACTTGTGACTTGGTACCTTTGCCTGAAGGAAGAAAACCTATTGGATGCAAATGGGTGTTCAAAGAGAAATTTAGTGTAAATGGCAGTGTTGAGAAATATAAGACTAGATTGGTTGTGAAGGGGTACTCTCAAGTGGAGGGAATTTACTATGGTGAGATTTCCTCTCCCATTGAAAAAATGACATTTATTCAGTTCCTTTTATCTCTAGCACTAGCATATGATCTAGAAGTGGAATAGATGGATGTGAAGACAACATTTCTTCATGGTTACTTGGAGGAAATCTATATGTCATAGCCAGAGCACTACGTGGTGAAAGGTAAAGAAAATCTAGTTTACAAGTTGAAAAAATCATTGTATGGTTTGAAACAGTCTCCTAGGACATGGTACTAGAAGTTCGATGCCTTTGTGTTGAGTATTAGATTTTAGAGATTGAAATTGTATCATTGGGTTTATTACAAGTTTTACATTGATCACATTCTCATTATTACATTTTATGTTGATGATATGTTATTCATTGGGAATGGTAAAACTTTGATTTCTGATTTGAAGTCTCAGTTGTCAGCACAATTTGAGATGAAAAATCTAGGGGCATCTTGGTACATTCTGGGGATGGAGGTTAGAAGAGACAGAACAAACAAAAAACTTTGGTTAGGTCAAAGTATGTATGTTAACACTGTGTTGGAGAGATTTAGCATGGTGGATTGCAAACCTTTGACTGTTCCTGTTACAATGAGGACACAATTATCTATTATAGATTGTCCAAAGTCTCCTTTTGAGATAGAGGATATGAACAAAGTTCCTTATTCTAGTGTAGTCGGTAGTTTGATGTGTGTGATGATCTGTACAAGACTAGACATTGCCCAAGTAGTGGGAGTCCTTAGTCGATTTATGGCTAATCTTAGATGGGTACATTCAGATGTAGTGAAGAGAGTATTCAGATATTTACAGGGTACTTTTAAGTACTCCTTATGTTATCATGGTTATCCTATAGGACGTTGGCATTCACTTTGTATTCTTATATTTGTGGATTCAGATTGGGCAAGTGACATTGACAACATGAGATCCACTAGTGCTTATGTGTTCACTATGTTTGGTGGTGCTATTAGTTGGATGAGTAAGTGGCAACCTGTGGTAACTTTATCCACTACTGAAGCTGAGTACATGGCAGCAACTCATGCTTGTAAAGAAGTAATTTGGCTTAAGAGATTGTGTTCCAATGTTGGGTTTGATGTAGGGAAGATTACTATTTGTTGTGACAATCAGAGTGCCATATGTTTGGAAAAGAATCCTACTTTCCATGAGACGACTAAGCATATTGATGTCTAGTACCATTTTTTTTATGACATGGCAAAGGATGGGAAGGTAAACTTAGAGAAAGTTGATACTATGACGAATGTTGCAGATTCCTTGACAAAACCTGTGAGCACAAAGAAGTTCAGATGGTGTTCAGAGTCTATGGGCCTCTCGGCCCCTAGCAATTAAATCATGGTGTTGATACTCCCTTTACTCTTGCAAGGTGTTTGACAAGTGGGAGAATGTTAAGAAAAGTGTCTCAATCTTGTAACTTCAAAAGGTTACTATTCTTTCTAGTTTTGGTCTTTTTAAATAACCTTTATCTTGAAGAATGATCTAGAACTTTCAAAGTTTACAAAAGTGCTGAAAAGGATGGGACTTACTATATGTAGTAACCTTAAATTTGATGTTGGATTGACCTAAAATTTTTCCAGAAGGTATGAAATAGCTATGTAAATGTCTCTGGTGAGTTTCAACTCAAGATCATACCTAGATCACAAGATATTAAAGTTTATATTTTTTGAAAACTACCGAAAAAGTTTTGAACTCAATTTTAATGAAATTAGAGGTCCCTAAATGCTCCAAAAATTGTTGTAATCAGAAAAGTAGGTTACATGGTGATAGATCTCTTCATGACCCTTCTGATGCATTAAATAGTTTGTTAATCGGACACCCAGATCAAAAGTTATGACCTCTGAAAGTTGGACCTCCTATTTTTGGGAAATGTAAAAACGTGTTGGACAGATAAAAGAGTTGTAAAGGGGAGAGTTACATGTGTTGGTGTGTGTTTTGACACATCACCATGTATCTTTGATTAGAGAAAATCTAGGTGCCACTTTTGGGTGGTTTTGGCTCATGGTTTTGTAATTACTGGTAATAGCTTACTATATTGTATCTCCTATATATCAAGAGCTAGAGATGGAGGTTGTGTGTAAGAATCTTATAGATGTCTAGTTACCTCCTAGATCTCTGGCTGGATATACTCTTGTAAAATCTTGCTCTGCAAGTATATTGTAATCTTGATTCCTGAATAATATATTAGGTGGCTTTGGAGTGTGGGTTTTTTAACCTGAAAGGTTTTTCCCCATGCATATCTTATGTTGTGAGTTGTGTTTGCATTTGGAAGTTGTTATTATCTTATTGTTAATGTGCATCTTAATCTGTAACTATAAAAGTGAAAGTTTGCATAAGTCTTTCCTCAGTAGACTAGTGTAGGAAACATTTCCACATACCTTGCTTCCTCTAATCCATCATTCGTGTTTGTCATGTTTAAGACATATAGCATTTCTATGGCATTCTATATGATGCTCATGTATTCCATGTGTCTTCCATGTGTTTTCCCTCATGTGTGGTGTACTGGGTGTGGCGATGTGTCCCCCCACACTTGAGTTTTGTTTAGCATGTCTTCCCTCGTGTGTGGTGTAAAGGGTGTGGCGATGAGTCCCCCACACTCAAGTTTTGTATGGCATGTTTTCCCCCTGGTGTAGTGTAAAGGGTGTAGTGAAGACTCCCCCCTACACTTTGGGTTTTGTATTACATGCTTTTTAGAATTTTATTTCATATGTGAAAATGTTATATCAATGTATTCATCATGTTTTCCATATTTGCTCTCATGTATTCATCATATTTTTCATGTATTCGATATTGTCTTCTCCATGTCTTGTATGCTTCCTACTATCTTCATTGTTTTTTGTGTGTCTGCGATATGTCTTCTAGTTCTTACTTGGGATTGGTGACTAGAAATAGTCCCTCAATCTCAATGTATGCCTTAGCTTCATCTGTCAGGCATGTTTGATGTGTTTTTGACTATACTTTAATGCATATATTGATCATAAGATCATACATATATTAAAGTGGGAGCTAAATGTTATGTCATAAAATATCCCCCTAGGACTTTTACCTCCTATGTTTAGCTCCTAGGTCCCTTAGATTTAATCGTGCATGTTAAAAATGAATCCTAGAGAAAAAACCCCAAACCCATGTCAAATGGGGCTTAGGGGCCATTCTTAAACTTAATCAAGTCCCAAAATAGGACCCTAGACTTGGGCGCTCACACCCTAGTCCATACCTATTTTGTTAGGACCCAAATTTTAAATGTTGGCAAAATGACCGTTAAAAGGTTTCCCTTTGTTAGCCTATTTATTTTGAATTATGAATGTTTAGTGGAAATGTATATATAAACATGTTTAGGACTTCATTTTAAACCCAAATGGATAATGTGAACTTATGATCTTATGCTAAGGATATTCAAGGCTTTCATTGTATTGTAGAGTAGTATTGTGTTGTGTTTGTACTTATTTGTTGTAGATTTGTCTTCATCATTCCATCTCCTCATGGCGTGAAAGATCTTCATCTCTCCATGAGAGCTTCACCTCAGAGGTGATGTCTATTTTGTATTTCAATCAATTTATCATATCATTATCTTTTTCCTTTGTTCACCAAGGACACACACTCTATCTAACAATAGTATTGGAAGGGTTGAATGCCATTCCAGGGCTTAACTGAGGCAAGCTCCTAAACACCACAACCCCCAACCCCTCTCTTGTGATTGCAAGTTACAAGTGATGGATCTTGGGGAGAGGAGTTGCAAGAGATCATAGCAGAGCATAAAGATTCTATAATTGAAGGAAACAACATAAAATACACCTGATTAGACATAGTTTCCCTCTATTTTGTCCTCTAGTTTGACAATGTCATAAATCTATGAGCAAGTTATAGTCTGAAGCATATTTTGATCCAAAGCCCCTAGAAAAAGTACCACATTGGACATTAGAGCCCACTCTTTTGTCCCCGAAGATTCCATTTTCTGAAATTCAAATCATGGTATGTTTCTAATCTATATTTAGTGCCTTCCTGTGTGATCATTTCTCAGGTTTCATCCATTTCTTTATGATTTTGCTTAATTAAGGTTTTAGCCCTAGTTGACTAGGGTTTAACAAATTAATCAACAAATTCCAAATTTCCTTATCATTCCAAGTGACACTAAACCTGTAGCTAAGTCCTCTTGTAGAAGTTGTGATTCAACTCAGTTTAATGTCCTAGAATGTATATAGTGAAAGGAGGATCTAATTAAAAAATCAACCTCATCAACATCCCTATTTTCCTACATAACAGTATTATAGAAAATTAGATATTTACATATACAAAAGGATAGCTAATTTATTTATTAATGTCAAGATCTAGCTAATTTACCTCGTAGAGGAGTTCCCACTTAATCATTGATATGGATTTTCATTATTATTAGTAGGAGATACCTATCAAGGTTAAGCATAATGAGAAATTTAACTTTTTAATGATACAGATGTGGATAAGTAAGATCTTTTTATCATAGGACAATTAATTTTTCAAGATCTTTCTAATGTTACTTCTACTTCACAATTGGTTACATCTATTCATAATTTATTGTTTAGTGCACCCTTTGGTACATAGATTATTCATGTAATTTTAACTATGATGTCCTCTTCTATTTATTTTCATGGTGCATCTTCCCCTTCCCACCTAATGCATGCCAAATCCTCTTTCCAACCTCTTGATTGTGTTCCCTACTTTTTGTGATTATCATGATGATTTGATTATTTACATTTATGTATTCATTGATTTATATATACTTCTCATGGTCCTTCTTCTAGTTTCTTCACTAATCTAATTAGTGTTACATCTACCTCCCATCCCACTAATGCCATCTTCTCATCTCACTTTATGAGTTTCATTCCTACCTCTTTCCTCATACTCTTTCCTTCCATACTTATAGAACCATATATTGCATCTTGTTTCCCATCCCCTTTATAATCCCACTATTTCTCATGATATTTCTGCCACTACTATCCCTACCTCCACCCCCTAAGAACAATTATAAAATCTATCTATAGAGTTAAAATGAAAGTTAATTCCATGCCTAGTGGGAAAAATTCCATTACATATTCACCATCACATCACAAATTACTAGCTTTTGAAATTGTGGCATATCCACTACCTATATATTAGTTTTTTGGAACTTCACTTTGAACTATATATCATGGTAAAGGTGATCCAAATACTCATTTACAAGCCTTTAATTCAGCATTCTTAGACTATGCTTAAGATGACAATATATTGGATAATTTGATCCCTTACACTCCTAGAGACTATGTAACTCAATGGTTTTATTATTTGAATCCTATATCTCTCCATTATTTTGATCAAACAACTAGAATTTCCATAATCACTTCTAAGAGAAAATAGATGTAAAAATCATCTTTGAATGAGCTCAATCTTGTACAATATGTATGAATGATTATATCATTCAATTCCAATCTTTTTGTGCTAAAATAATACAACATTTACTTGGCAATGATTTAAAAATTATTTTTATTAAGGGCCTATTATATTCTATCTAAGTCAATGTATTCTTACTAGCTAGAGGTGTATTTCCTATCAATGGGATAATAAATCAAGTTAGTATAACAATAACCAAATATATTTTTATTCTTGGTGTAGGAATAAAAACCAAAATTAATTGAACTTTTAATATTCCTTTTACTATTTTTCAATGATCAATATAATGATCTTGTACAAATCTAGATGTAAAACCTACTGTATAGGTATTGTTTTATCTAGATATTGTATGTTTATCTAGAATATAATTGATTTTATTTGATCTAGATATTTGTAACTGATCCTAGAATATATCCAATCCAAATGAGGAAGAGGGATAGATATGTTATCTTCAATAATAGAATCAATTTGATTATAATAAGCAAGCTATCTACATATAACATAGCTATAATGTTTTCACCAAAAAATTGAATCAATACGCAAAAATAATAATGATTTATCCATCTTCATTTTTACAAGATCATTAAGACATGAGATTGACACAAACATAAGTAGGTATGAATTTTCATACTTTTAAAGAAGTAAAAGGTAATCGTACTAAACATATAATCAAAGAGCCATACATAAATTGTCTTAGTAATGGGTGACCTATCCTTTCTAGATTTTCTTCTCAAATAGTTTTCTTAAGGCAACAATAACCCATTACAAATAGGTACATTATACCTAAGATATTAAATGGAAGAAAAAATGTGTACATAATGGTCCATGATTTACAAAATGCAATGGACTTTTGTCATGGAATTGAAGTAATTTTTACCATCCTCTACCAGAACTACATAGACCATTGATGAGGTTGATCATTAATTGTTTGATATGGGTAAGTAAATTGTGTTACAATTTGATGAACTACATGCTCAATTATGTGACACCTAACCAATATAGGTGATATGATTTGGTTTTTAGACAAATTTTATCTAGTTCATTAGTAGAATTATACTTCATTTTCATAAATTAGTCTACAAATAACTATATTTCTTTTAGAAGGTGGAGAAATGATATTCCATGTTTTATTTTTTTAATTAGATTCTCATACTTTATAGAATCTATCCAGCTTTCATCTCTATTAGCTTCATGTTATTGAACATATTTTGAGTGTGGACATATCTACTTTTTCCTTAGAGAGAAAGAGTGAAGTACATAATGGATTCATATAGCCTCTAGTTCTCTTTACTTTGGTGTCAATTTTGATGATAATTTGCAAAAATTAAATATTCAAATACAAATTTACTCTATTTTTTTGTATTTTCTTGGAAACTAAAATATTGCCAAGTATAGATATGGTTCTCTCAACATGAGTCATTGACCTCTTAACTCATGTTAAGAATACAGTCTTGAGTGAAATGCTTTAAGATTGTAAGATTATTTAAAGATAAGGTTCTTTATTTAAATGTTATCTTTAATTAGGGTAAAAGAATTTAGTGTGAGGTGATTTTTTTTAAATGCACTTGGTAAACTTTTTAACGTGACCATCGACGCTGGTACGATAAGGCCTCTGGCTCCACGTGAATGCTTTTGCTCGAAGCAATGAATTGGTGAGGCCACAACATGGGGGACCTCATCCCCTAGCAAAACACTTCAAACCCGCGAACTCGTTGGCCCAACAAAGGTGTAAATCCTGCGAGCTCATTCATCCAACGGGGGTTTAAACTCTGGTGGCCGCTACCACAACCGAGTGACTTAAACCACCGAACCACACCCTTATCAACGAGTGTGAGGTGATATGGGTGGGCTTAAAATTTATAATTATTTATACAGAATTGTATTTAATCTAGGTTTTAATTGATTGCTATTTGGTTGCGTTTATTTAGTGATCCTAGATCATTTGATATATATTTAAATATATGTAACAATTTTCTACATTTTGGTGAAAATCACATGAAATGAATTACATTAGATTTATTAATACTTTAATTTAATTTACTAGTTTCACTTATTTAGTTGTTTCTAAGTTAAACATTATTTATTGTACACATGCACACAAGAACTATAGATAAATAAATACATTCTAGATCACTTGTAAATAGTTACATTTAAATAATTTAAATTTAATGTACATCTAATATTTCTATTCTGTATAGATATTAAAGTAATAACCTTATTGCTCCTTCAAGTAGATCATGGCAAATGCACCAGTTCCACCTCAAGAACTACTTTTATAGACTAATAGTGAGATTGAGAGATTGAGAGTTTCCCTAATTGATGGTACCAATACAGGAATATATAAGGACACTTGCAAGTCCATGTTAGAAAGCCTAGAGAAAATTAGAGATAAATTCAAGACACAAGTGCATATTCCCCTGATGTTGTAGCTGTTATTCTTTCCCACATGCAGGAAGAAGTTTGTAGTGACGTTTCCCTTTGTCATATTCAGGGTTTGGTGACCAGAGAAACCATTAAATCCCAATGTTTTCCATACTATCAGGATAAACCTAAGGTGAAGGCATACCAGGTTACCAAATGTGTGGGTGGTGCTATGGCTGCTTTAATCTATCGTGGGTTTCTTGCAACCTTTTGTTGTTAACCAAACACTAGTATAGAAACAATAATATATGATTAAAAAAAGTACTAAAAACTACATATAAATGACCAAACATGATCAAGTGACCATTAGTAGCTTATTTCCAATCATTTATAATGTACCAAATTGATGACTAAACCGGTTTAAGTCATTTATTGGTTGTTTTGATTGATCAATTTGGTAGTATATTTAGTCATTGACTATTGTAATCTAGTCACTTATTTGGTCATTTTTTATTCATTGATATATTTAATCATTAATTTAGTCATTGATTATTGTTAACTGGTCACTTATTTAGTCATTTTTATTCACCAATTTCACTGGTCATAGATTTAATCATCATGTTGTTTCCATCTTTAGGCCCATCTGATCAGTTTTGTCATTGAGGGCATTTTAGCTCAGGCATACAATTCATAGTGTTCTTTCTACTTGTTTCCTCAGATGGATGACAGCCTTGTTATGTATTTCATGTTCTATATTTGAGCCTATTCAGGAATGTTTGTATTGTGAAGTTTAGTTTTTGGCATTGGTTTTAGGCAGTCTGTTCTATTGCTTGTACATAGTGTGTTCTTTAATGGTTTCATATCTGTTGTTTCTGTCTGCTAGTATAGTTTGTATTGTAGCTAATTTTTCTTGGTTTTGTTGCTATCCTTAATAGTTCACTTGTTGGCTGTTCTTTGTATTGTAATTCTTTCCATTTCTTCAATATAAAAAAAACACAAAAATACACATAAATCATCAATTGCACACAGTAAGATAGCCATTGAGAAGGCAAAATCACTACAATTTTTTAAAAGAAAGGTTTTCTTACAACTTGCACAAGTCTAAAATATCTATGTTGCTTGAAAAATGCTTAGAAATAGAGTATTACAATGTTTATTTCTAGTTACAAGACTAAAAGTCTAAGTTACAATGCACAAAAATGACAAGAAAGAAACTGCTCCAAAAAACTTTTGCAATGATGGAAATGCATGCTTGGAGCCCTTCAATGCAAGCACATGCCCCTTTCATCTATTAAAACTTATATAATGTGGGTAATCTTCCTAGAGCAAGTTGTAATGTGTAGAATCCAAGAAGGAGAGTGTTGATAGTATCCCATATATGAAACTCTCTCCTTCAATGCAGCCAACAATAACCCTAGAATCTTTCCTCATTGATATGCAACGTGCCATCTGTTGGGTCTCAAAAATGTAGGTTGTGGATTCTAAGGGGATGCCAAGCCCCATGGTCAAATCTACAACATTTTTGAGCCAATGACTAGAGTTTGACCTTAATGATCAACTTCTCCCTACGCTTTAGGTCCTGCTACAACCTAGGCGGGCGAACCTTTGATTTTCAAAGTAGGTTGTATGATTAAATCAATGTTGGTTTGCTCCTAGTTTATCCAATTACAATGGCATACTTGTAAATCAGATGAGATATTATAAACTATTTCTAAAGAAAGCAAATGATTTAATCTAAATTCTAACAGAAATAAATAACAACTAACATGAAATGAATCTAAACTATAGCAA
Organism: Cunninghamia lanceolata; assembly: GCA_027924645.1. NCBI lineage: Eukaryota > Viridiplantae > Streptophyta > Pinopsida > Cupressales > Cupressaceae > Cunninghamia > Cunninghamia lanceolata. Next base: position 16,071,719 of record BSBN01000130.1, on the reverse strand, counting down.
TAAAATAGAATAAAGATTTTAAACATAAAATGAATCAATAGTTAGACTGATGCTTTGTCTATTTCGGCAATGGAGTCAGGATGTCAGAAAAAAATAACTTGTATCAGTTAATAACTCGATCTGATTAGCACATATAACTGTTTGCAACTTGTACAAACGTGCAAGGAAGAAATTATTAATTCATTCTTGATAATCCAAAGGATATAATTGTATGAAATGCAAAATATTAAAAGGATTTTAATCTTTCCGGAAAGAACCAATTTAACTTTGTAAAATAATAAATTAGATCAATTGTGGAGACAAATTAATAACCCTAATCAATTAATCATACTTAATAATCCAATCAACATTCTAAGACTACTATAATTGATGAGAAAGGATTTAATTCTCTCTAAGAAACCAGTCAAATCAACTATACTGAATTAGCAACTGTAATAAGAAAATTTGAACATATCCTTAACACATTCAAATTGAATAATCTAAAAATGAATGATATGGAGATAATTAAATTGATTGAATTTAAACAACAAACAGATGATACCATCACAATGTATTTTGAATTCGAATCCTCAACTATTGCTTCAGAATGTATCACGCACCATAGTCTTTCTCAGAACGAAATTGCACAGAAGGATAAAATTTGCATCAGATTCTAATCCTAAAATGCTTCCATTTGCCTTTGTGTCTAATCTAATTCTAACCTAATTCTAACTTCATTCTAACCTAATTCTAACCTAATTCTAACTTCTTCTTTCTAGGTCCTAGGATCTCTATTTAAAGAGATGCGACAAGCCTCAGACCTGTTACATTCATTTTGCAGTTTAAATAACTGACATAACAGATATATGGTTTTAAGTAATAAGAAAATAAATCAATCATCTATTTAATCTTCATGATTGCATTCTTTCATCTCTGGCTTGAAACACTCGATGATTATCTTAGGCTGAAAAATTAATCTTCTCGAGCCGCTTCATTTAACCGCCAGTTGAGAACTGCTTGAACGTATTTCAGTATAACCATAATCCTGCATAGAAAACAAATTATTCATCAGATAAACATTATATAAACTTATAATTTATATTGAGGTGAACCTTAGGACCTGTGGAGTGCGGTAACGTTTCCTTGTTTCTGTATATTTTCTCACAGTTTTTAGGGTTACAACCCTTCACATATAAGTCCCTAATGTCTTTTCCTTTATGTTGAATGCCTTTGGCAAAAAATAAAATATTCCATATTAACCTTCATTAGAGTATCATCGCGAAGAAAATAAAATAATTATTTTATTTCTTCTTTGGCTATTAATCTTTATTTTCACATTTGCTAGTTATGTTTTTCATATTTGTTGTGAAAAATAAGTACCCTCGATTAGCGTTTGACAATAACCTTCATTCTACATGTGTTTGATTCTTATTAATATTAATCTTCGAAAGATAATAGCATCCATACTTATATTTATCTTTGTTGGAAATATTCTGCCCTTAATTATATACATTCTTATATAGTCAAGGTAAAATCTTCTTCATATTTTTCACTTAGCCAATTTCATCTGGGATATTATGAAATAATTTTATTGGCATAAAATGTTCTCCATACTTATCGGATTAATTGTTTTGCCATGAAAGTATTTAAAATCTTTCCCTGAAAAAAAATAATTATCTACCCCATAGAAATACTTCATACCTCAGTGAAAATCTCTTATATCATCGGTAAGATGTATGTCTCTAAAGTAATAATCCAATACTAGGATTATTTTAATAATTTTTATCTTAGATTAATATGGTTTCATCAAAGACTTCCATTTGATTGTGCTCATTGGGAAAACAGTTAGGGTTTACTAATAATGTGGCTTCATTCTGAGTATATTTCTGTCTTAATCTTTCTGCCCATGATACTCTTGTGAAGAAATATTATTTTTCCTTTGCTAATAACATCCATTTTATCCCTCGGGTAAGAAGTAATGACTCACCAAAATAATTGTTGTTGTCAATTAACTATCTTGGTGAAAATATTTCATCCCTCGATGGACATGTAATTATATTTTACATTTTTAATTCCAAAGCTTTACTACTTATATCAACTTTGTTCTATTTCTTCTATTCCATATTGTGTTTCATTGAATGGAGAGCTCCAACAATATCTTCTTCCTATGTATCAGAGTATTGGAGTGATTTACACAATCGGAGAAACCTTGACAATTCATTCTGATCACATATGTCTCACCGATAAAGTATCCATCGACAAGACTTTTGAGGTTGGTGTAATTTGAAAATTTCCATCCAATGAGTTTTTTAGGGTTTTCTATGGAGTTTTTTATTTTTATACTTTCTGGCAAGAACGTAGGGTACTTTGCAATATATTTTATACATCTATCAAAATTCTCTTTTTATTGTGCTTAGATGGATTTTTATTTCCTATGCCCATTGAAAAAGTCAAGGATTTCTGATGTTCTTGCAAGGCATCTTTTTGAGGAATCTTCATAATTTCTTGTCGTACATTTCTTATTTCATTCACAAACCTCAAATCGCATTTTCCAAACACCAAATAGGGGTTTTCAAATGTTCATCAATTAATTTATGGGTCCGAATCATTTCCCTAATATTGTCATGAGCCAATGAACAAATTTGATCCAATGCAAGCATAGGGAAAGGATCCTCAATTTGAACTCTGACTTTTTTGATGCTGAACAATGATGCTACACTGATAAATGTAGTTGGTACAACCATCCGATCACATTAGTCCCAAAGGATAATGGGAAAGAGTGAGATGCTAGAGGACTAAAAATCTTGATGTTAGTCGAGTATAGGATAATGGAATTGGTGTTTCAATGAGATGTTGGCAGATAGCAATATTCTCATTGAACTGAGATAAATGTGAATCCAAACTATTGCGTTCATGATCATTCAAGTGCAGCGGCCTCAAACATTTAGACATAAACTGAATGATACAATTAGGTGGATGCTATGAAATGAGCACAATAGATATATCATTGTCTGGAAGGAAGCTTTCTAAATCACATCGGATATCTGATCCTTAAATAATGTGGCACTCGAGAGAGAAGGGAAAAGCCACAATGTAGTCTAATAGTTGGTACTTGAGGTGGGTATCATCGGGATGGCGAATCCTGGCATTAGGTGGATGACTAGATTTCTATTTTTGGTTACTTTTGTTGGCATTTTAGTGTTGGTGCCCCTCTGAAAGATAACATGTTATGCTTCCTCAGTAACTCTGCTCACTGAGTGTTGAGAAATCGTGATATTGATATTGACTATGCATTTCAGTAAAATATTTGTGCATGAGTATGAATTCAGTAGATGTTTATAGGTGTTGATTGTTGATTACAAGCTAACTTATCAAAGTGGTAAAGCAACCGCTGTTCTCGTCTGGGAAATTTTTGTTCCCGACATCTTACCTTGGAGACCTGCGATTGTTTTCCACTTTCCTCACTTTTTGCAACTTTGCAGTATCTCAACAAGACATCCACCCTTTACCAGTCAAGGTTATATCATTGTCTGATATCTTCATCATTTGGAATTGGATCCATTCAAATAAATCACTCTATAAATACCAAATAATTTTCGTGTAGCATGGACAGTTGTCATCTAGCATTACACTAGTTTTCTTTCTATATTTTAACTGATTAATGTAGGGATGCCCAAATTTCTTCCACTGGAGGTATCAATTAAAGACATAAAATTTTCACAGTCTATGGTATGGTATTGTAAATAAGTGTTTCTGATTGCATTTTCTTTCAAAGTCTCTAAGACTTTTCCAACAAAACTATTTCGTGCATACCGTATTACATTGTAGTTGATGATATCTGTATGGAGGCATTTTTAAAACAATTTATATGCATTGTTTATGCTTCCACATTTTTGTAATATGTATACCAGCGCACTTGCAACTACAACATCTAATGAAAATTCCATTTTTTGTTTTGCTTTGAAGGATGTCCTTTCGTTACTACTGGAAGCATGACACAGTGCATATGATTGTAGTGTGAGCCTATTTTCAAATTGCTTCTTTCAGCATCACCAATAATCTCCACAAAACATGACGCCAAGCAGCCAGTATCCCATGATACCATGGATTCGCTGTGGTTGATATTTTTTCCTCCCCCTTCAGAATCTTTTGATTGCAACTTTTACAAGGGGAATGGGAACTCTCAGCCTTCTCGATGAAGGAATCGTGAATACCATCAAATTCGCTCTTTTCAAAAGCACCAAGAATAGATTTGTCATTCAAATCATGTAAATACTTCCTCGTCATCTATTGGTCTTCAACTTGAAGAGCATCAAACCCTTCCAAATCTTCTATTTTCTGAAATTGACCTCGATGCATGATTCCACATAGGCATAACTCCCTTGTATGATAGAAGAAGTATTGTTTTTCCTTCAAGTTTTTACTTTCAAAATAAATTTTGAAATTATAGGTGGGTGGGTTGAGTCAAGAATACGAGGGCTTCACATTTGCCACATTTAGAGGTGCCGGCCATGCAATGCCAATTTTTAACCGACGCAAAGCTTTGGCTTTCTTCAGCTCATTACTCTCAGGCACAGTTTTGCCGAATCGAAGCTAATAACAGTGCTTTAGATTAATTTATTAATTTTCCTCAACGAACATATTTCGTCAATAGAAAAAATAGAAATTGTGATACAATATGTAACAAGCAGGAATGATACATTTTAATTTAAATAACATGAAAACAATTAATGAGAAGCCTGACTTGGAACACATTTTCCAAGGCTTGGTCTATCTGAATATTTCTGTGAAGACTTAACCAGTCAAGACTGAAATATCATATAAGAAGAATGCTGATGTATACTACTCCTGCTCCTTGCATTTCTTGGTTTAATTGTAGCATTGAATGTATAGATGCGAAATAGTTTATGTGAATTTGAATGGCACACAAATCCATGTAATTAGATGATTATGAATTAAGTTCAAGAAGATAAGGATGATAGTGAGCATTGACATTTTGCCTGTCCATCTTTTCCTCTCCCCAAGTTTATCATGTCATGCTACTTCATTTAAACATTACACTCTTCAATGGTCAAATAGTCAATAGTACTTAGTGGGTGGAAAGAATCACTTTGTCATATGTTTTATTGATTTTTTGTTCTTTCTTTTTCAATAAATCAACTCGGTGTGAATCCAATCATCATTGCAATCTAATTATAGTATCTAACAAAAATCTTGTGCCCCATTTGTTGTATTTCAGTGGACTGAGAGTGCATAGGTGAGGGTGGCATAATTTGATGTTGCACTTACCATTTGTTTTTGCATCAAAGTTTCTAAAGCTTTCTCAACAAATCCGCTATTTTCATGGAGACACGATGGAAAAAGGTGACAGAATTTACAGATAACAATCTTTCTTTATTTGAATAGGCCACAACCTTATTTGAATAGGCCACGGCCTATAACCTTGTGCATCTTCACCTTGGATGAACACCTGAATGTTTCCATCCATCTGCATGTTTGTCAATATGCAAACTATATCAAAAGAAGCTTTGCTTAAAGATATGCAGTTTCCACGGCAAAATGACCTCGGAGAGAAATGGAACATAACACAATGTTCATGGTCAACAATGTGTAAATAAACATTTTGAATTTCTTTGCACAAGATGAAGATTTAAAACTACTTTTAAAGGCCTAATCTCTCCTAGTTGTAAAATATGAGGGATCTCCATGAAAAATGAATTTCTACGTGTGCTTCCATATAGAAGATATGCATTTAATCTAATAGTGTTCATAACATCTTTTCCATTATAGTGCACCACCCAGTTTTAACTCAGGAGGTCACTTTCTACCCACGAGGTCTGGCAAAAGGCTACAATATTTTCAAGTGATCCCGTCTTATAAACTCCTCAATCTTACACTACGAGAATCCATAGCAAACCCAATCTCCTAACAAGTCACCCAAGCGCCATTGGCTATCTTTTATATTTTCTCTGTGTATTCTCAAGAGAAACCTTGATGAGTAAAAGCCATTTTATCTGTTTCTTTTCATGTACCCTGTTATCAGTACTAGATGCATGTACTATCTCCAATAATCAAATAATGGTAATGGCTTGAGCAGGGAAATGACTTGTAGATGAAAGTTACTAGACTAATTCTATTGCTTTAACTACACAGCACAACTACAATTGCCTTTTGCTTGCTGATGAGGTCAAAAAAGGTTTAAAATCAGAAATTACCTTACCCAAAAGGTGAAATGAAAGAACTTTGAATTCTCTATCATAAACATAGACCTACTCAAATGTTGTCATACTTTCTCATAATTCTAAATTATTGATGGTAGTGAAGGAATAAAAAAAAATTGGCAATCACCACTGTAAGGCATTTTGCATACAAAAAAGCTTGAAATATTTTGTAAAAAATAGTTGGTATTTTTAGTTCCAACAGTGGCTCTGTCTGAGGATGCATGCCGCTTGTGAGCATAGCAAGATCCTAGATTTCTGGAGGAGCAGACCAGTGCCTACTCCATTGGGCGATAGAGTCCAATTATTCTCTCTGCCCTAAAATGATATGGTTTTGAGAAACCATATCATAATTGATGGCTCAAGGCCATCAGAAAAAGAGAAGTTTATATTTTCCCCTATCATATACTTTATTTTCATCATGCTGTAATGAAACAAATATAATCATATTACTAAGATTTGCATGATTGAACATATCCATATTTAACTGATTAGTGATGCTGGTAAATTCTTCACCATTATGCATTTGAAAACCATCTATAACCTTACACTTGTATGACAGGCTAGACACAATCTCTGTGTGATGTTTTATGTAACCGTATTTGTCATCATCTTCCAAATGATAATTTTCTATATGAACAGAAAAACAGGCAAAATCAGACTATATTTGATATTCACTTTTTTCAATGTTAGCGTCATCTAATGGTATTATATCAAATTCAAAGTCATCACCACTACCTTTAGCACTATATGTATTTTCCTCATACAACTGTTATACCCAGACTTCATTATTACAAGGTTTGATAGAACTTATCTCTGGATAATCATTGCTATGAAACTCATAATCACTAGATGTTTCTACCTCAACTGAATATGATCCTGATGTTATCCTTTCACACCAATCACATGGTCTACTATCATGCAAAGTATCCTCACTATCAAAGCATATGTATGATGGACATGAAACATTCAAATCACCCCCATGTGCATATTTTTGATATTCTATGGTGAGTAACTATGAGATTTGATCACTATCAAGTGAATATTCCTCTTCATCCATCATGTTTCCAACATTTTCTTCATCTCTTTCAACATACCACAATGCTCAAGATCATTAAAATCATATACTCCTATTTTGTCAGCATGTTTACAAAATGACACATCACTTTGGTTATCTGAAGGCACTTCATCCCTCTCATAATTTAGATATGAATGCACATAAAATTCTTGTTCAGGAATATCTTGGTAAAGTATCACCTCATCTTCTTTTACTATGTTATCATACAAAGGATTTGAACAAACCTGAAAATTATCCTCAGACATGTATATTTCCTCCTCATTGTCATCTTGTCCTGATTGCAAATACTCATTCCCCTCTTCTTCCCAACACTGTTGGTTATTTTCCTCTTCCTCCCAACACTGCTGATCCATATATGGAAGTGGGTGGGTGGGTGGGTAAAAACTCTGTCTTATATAAAGACTAATAGTAAGCATTGTGATGCGGCACATATTGCTGGTATTGCGGGGTATAGTGCTGTCCTAGTGGTGAATAGTATTGAGGAATGTTACTTGCATTTATAAGCTGGGGCTCTTGTGGTGGCTTATTATGCTGGATAGGGTTATGGTATGGATCATGAGGTACACTCAGAGTATGTGGAGCATAGGTGTTCTGAGAGGGTGCATGTGAATTGACATCACCACTTTGTTTACGTGGAGGGATAGGTTTCGGTGGTTCTAGTACCTGGAGGCCCAATTGTGCCAGCTGTCTATCCAATCCTACTATTTGTCTTTCTAGTTCTTTGTTTTTTTGTATCATCTGTAATCTCCTGAGATGTTGTTCTCCCCATTCTAAATACATTTCTAATTCTTGATCAGTCATCCTATTAAAGTCAACAACAGTTTAATCAACAAACTTCCCCTCATCATGTGGGGTGTTATAGTCATTATTTTCATTTGCATACCCATTATTTAATGGTTCTCCTTCATGTCTCCTTAGCTCAAAAAACACATCTAAAGGGGGTATGGTTTTCATGTTCTATCTATTTTATTTTCGGAGTCACCACCTCTTGTGAGAAGAGGAAAATTAAAATACTTTTCTTCCCAGTGGAGTCTTTTAATTAAAATTTAGGATTGACTCTATGACAAATGGCTTTAGATTTTTAGGCAAACCTTCCCCAGTAGAGTTGCCAATTTGTTGCGACTCAGATGGGAAAAACTTTAAAATTGCTGGCTTATACTTTCAATTGACTCCCCAGTAGACTCCCCAGCAGAGTCACCAATTTGTTGGATAGACTCGGATGGGGAGTGCAAATTTCACAATTATGAATCTATGTTTGAAGACCTGAAAAAGTTTTAATGACTCTATAAGGCGAGATGGCCCACTACTAGATTTTCTCAAGTTGTTCCCCAGCAGAGTCACCAATTTGTTGCGGCTCGGATGGGAAAAACTTTAGAATTTCTGGCTAATACTTTCACTTGAGTTCCCAGTAGAGTCACCAATTTGTTGGGTCTCAAAAATGCAGGTTGTGGATTCTAAGGGGATGCCAAGCCCTATGGTCAAATCTACAACATTTTTGAGCCAATGATTGGAGTTTGACCTTAATGATCAACTTCTCCCTGTGCTTTAGGTCCTGCTACAACCTAGGTGGGTGAACCTTTGATTTTCAAAGCAGGTTGTATGATTAAATCAATGTTGGTTTGATGCTAGTTTATCCAATTACAATGGCATACTTGTAAACCAGATGAGATATTGTAAACTATTTCTAAAGAAAGCAAATGATTTAATCTAAATTCTAATAGAAATAAATAACAACTAACATGAAATGAATCTAAACTATAGCGATAAAATAGAGTAAAGATTTTAAACATAAAATGAATCAATAGTTAGACTGGTGCTTTGTCCATTTGGGCAACGGAGTCAGGATGTCAGAAACAAATAACTTGTATCAGTTAATAACTCGATTTGATTGGCACATATAACTGTTTGCAACTTGTACAAACGTGCAAGGAAGAAATTATTAATTCATTCTTAATAATCCAAAGGACACAATTATATTAAATGCAAAATATTAAAAGGATTTTAATCTTTCAAGAAAGAACCAATTTAACTTTGCAAAATAATAAATTAGATCAACTGTGGAGACAAATTAATAACCCTAATCAATTAAGCATACTTAATAATCCATTCAACATTCTAAGACTACTATAATTGATGAGAAAGGTTTTAATTCTCTCTAAGAAACCAGTCAAATCAACTATACTAAATTAGCAACTGTAATAAAAAAATTTGAACATATCCTTAACACATTCAAATTGATATATCTAAAAATGAATGATATGGAGATAATTAAATTGATTAAATTTAAACAACAAACAGATGATACCATCACAATGTACTTCGAATTCGAATCCTCAACTGTTGCTTCAGAATGTATCACGCACCATACCCTTTCTCAGAACGAAATTTCACAGAAGGATCAAATTTGCATCAGATTCTAATCCTAAAATGCTTCCATTTGCCTTTGTGTCTAATCTAATTCTAACCTAATTCTAACTTCATTCTAACCTAATTCTAACCTAATTCTAACTTCTTCTTTCTGGGTCCTGGGATCTTTATTTAAAGAGATGCGACAAGCCTCAGACCCGTTACATTCATTTTACAGTTTAAATAACTGACATAGCAAATATATGGTTTTAAGTAATAAGAAAATAAATCAATCATCTATTTAATCTTCATGATTGCATTCTTTCATCTCTGGCCTGAAATACTTGATGATTATTTTAGGCTGAAAAATTAATCTTCCCGAGCCGCTTCATTTAACCGCCAGTTGAGAACTGCTTGAACGTATTTTAGTATAACCATTATCCTGCATAGAAAACAAATTATTCATCAGATAAACATTATATAAACATATAATTTATATTGAGGTGAACCTTAGGACCTGTGGAGTGTGGTAATGTTTCCTTGTTTCCATATATTTTCTCACATTTTTTAGGGTTGCAACTCTTCACATATAAGTCCCTAATGTCTTTTCCTTTATGTTGAATGCCTTTGGCAAAAAATAAAATATTCCATATTGACCTTCATTATAGTATCATCGTGAAGAAAATAAAATAATTATTTTATTTCTTCTTTGGCTATTAATCTTTATTTTCACATTTGCTAGTTATGTTTTTGATAATTGTTGTGAAAAATAATTACCCTCGATTAGGGTTTGACGATAACCTTCATTCTGCATGTTTTTGATTCTTAATTAATATTAATCTTTGAAAGATAATAGCATCCATACTTATATTTATCTTTGTTGGAAATATTTTGCCCTTAATTATATACATTCTTATATAGTCTAGGTAAAATCTTCTTCATCTTTTTCACATAGCCAATTTCATCGGGGATATTATGAAATATTTTTATTGACATAAAATGTTCTCCATACTTATTGGATTAATTGTTTTGCAATGAAAGTATTTAAAATCTTTCCCCGAACAAAAATAATTATCTACCCCATAGAAATACTTCATACCTCGGTGAAAATCTCTTATATCATCAGTAAGATGTATGTCTCGAAAGCAATAATCCAATACTGGGATTATTTTAATAATTTTTATCCTAGATTAATATGGTTTCATCAAAGACTTCCATTTGATTGTGCTCATTGGGAAAATAGTTACGGTTTACTAATAATGTGGCTTCATTCCGAGTATATTTTTTTCTTAATCTTTCTGCCCATGATACTCTTGTGAAGAAATATTATTTTTCCTTTGCTAATAACATCCATTTTATCCCTCGGGTAAGAAGTAATGACTCACCAAAATAATTTTTGTTGTCAATTAACTATCTTGGTGAAAATATTTCATCCCTTAATGGACATGTAATTATATTTTACATTTTTAATTCCAAAGCTTTACTACTTATATCAACTTTGTTCTATTTCTTCTATTCCATATTGTGTTTCATTGAATGGAGAGCTCCAACAATATCTTCTTCCTATGTATCGGAGTATCGGAGTGATTTACACAATTAGAGAAACCTTGAAAATTCATTCTGATCACATATGTCTCACTGATAAAGTATCCATCGACAAGACTTTTGAGGTCGGTGTAATTTAAAATTTTCCATCCGATGAGTTTTTTAGGGTTTTCTATGGAGTTTTTTATTTTTATACTTTTTGGCGAGAACGTAGGGTACTTTGCAATATATTTTATACATCTATCAAAATTCTCTTTTTATTGTGCTTAGATGGATTTTTATTTCCTGTACCCATTGTAAAAGTCAAGGATTTCTGATGTTCTTGCAAGGCAGCTTTTTGAGGAATCTTCACAATTTCCTGTCGCACATTTCTTATTTCATTCACAAACCTCAAATCGCATTTTCCAAACACCAAATAGGGGTTTTCAAATGTTCATCAATTAATTTATGGGTCTGAATCATTTCCCTAATATTGTCATGAGCCAATGAACAGATTTGATCTAATGCAAGCATAGGGAAAGGATCCTCAATTTGAACTCTGACTTTTTTGATGCCAAACAATGATGCTGCACTGATAAATGTAGCTGGTACAGCCATCCAATCACATTAGTCCCAAAGGATAATGGGAAAGAGTGAGATTCTAGAGGACTAAAAATCTTGATGTTAGTCGAGTATAGGATAATGGAATTGGTGTTTCAATGAGACGTTGGCAGATAGCAATATTCTCGTTGAACTGAGATAAATGTGAATCCAAACTATTGCGTTCATGATCATTCAAGTGCAGTGGCCTCAAACATTTAGACATAAACTGAACGATACAATTAGGTGGATGCTGTGAAATGAGCACAATAGATATATCATTGTCTGGAAGGAAGCTTTCTAAATCACATTGGATATCTGATCCTTAAATAATGTGGCACTCGAGAGAGAAGAAAAAAGCCACAATGTAGTCTAATAGTTGGTACTTGAGGTGGGTATCATCGAGATGGCGAATCCTGGCATTAGGTGGATGATTGGATTTCTATTTTTGGTTACTTTTGTTGGCATTTTAGTGTTGGTGCCCCTCTGAAAGATAACATGTTATGCTTCCACAGTAACTCCGCTCACTGAGTGTTGAGAAATCATGGTATTGATATTGACTATGCATTTCAGTAAAATATTTGTGCATGAGTATGAATTTAGTAGATGTTCATAGGTGTTGATCGTTGATTACAAGCTAACTTATCAAAGTGATAAAGCAACAGCTATTCTCATCTGGGAAATTTTTATTCCCGACATCTTACCTTGGAGACCCACAATTGTTTTCCACTTTCCTCACTTTTTGCAACTTTGTAGTATCTCAACAAGACATCCACCCTTTACTAGTCAAGGTTATATCATTGTCTGATATCTTCATCATTTGGAATTGGATCCATTCAAATAAATCACTGTATAAATACCAAATAATTTTTGTGTAGCATGGAAAGTTGTCATCTAGCATTACACTAGTTTTCTTTCTATATTTGAACTGATTAATGTAGGGATGCCCAAATTTCTTCCACTGGAGGTATCGATTAAAGACATAAAATTTTCACAGTCTATGGTATGGTATTGTAAATAAGTGTTTCTGATTGCATTTTCTTTCAAAGTCTCTAAGACTTTTCCAACAAAACTATTTCGTGCATACCCTATTACATTGTAGTTGAGATATCTATATGGAGGCATTTTTAAAACAATTTATATGCATTGTTTATGCTTCCACATTTTTGTAATATGTATCCCAGTGCACTTGCAACTACAACATCTAATGAAAATTCCATTTTTTGTTTTGCTTTGAAGGATGTCCTTTCATTACTACTAGAAGCATGACACAGTGCATATTATTGTAGTGTGAGCCTATTTTCAAATTGCTTCTTTCAGCATCACCAATAATCTCCACAAAACATGACGCCAAGCAGCCACTGTCCCATGATACCACGGATTCGCTGTGGTTGATATTTTTTCCTCCCCCTTCAGAATCTTTTGATTGCAACTTTTACAAGGGGAATGGGAACTCTTAGCCTTCTCGATGAAGGAATCGTGAATACCATCAAATTCGCTCTTTTCAAAAGCACCAAGAATAGAGTTGTCATTCAAATCATGTAAGTACTTCTTCATCATCTATTGGTCTTCAACTTGAAGAGCATCAAACCCTTCCAAATCTTCTATTTTCTGAAATTGACCTTGATGCATGATTCCACATAGGCATAGCTCCCTTGTATGATAGAAGAAGTATTGTTTTTCCTTCGAGTTTTTACTTTCAAAATAAATTTTGAAATTACAGGTGGGTGGGTGGAGTCAAGAATACAAGGGCTTGACATTTACCACATTTAGAGGTGCCGGTCATGCAGTGCCAATTTTTAACCAACGCAAAGCTTTGGCTTTTTTCAGCTCATTACTCTCAGGCACAGCTCTACCGAATCGAAGCTAATAATAGTGCTTTAGATCAATTTATTAATTTTCCTCAATGAACATATTTCATCAATAGAAAAAATATAAATTGTGATACAACAAGTAACAGGAGGGAATGATACATTTTAATTTAAATAATGTGAAAACAATTAATGAGAAGCCTAACTTGGAACACATTTTCCAAGGCCTGGTCTATCTAAATATTTCTGTGAAGACTTAACCAGTCAAGACTAAAATATCATATAAGAAGAATGCTGATGTATACTACTCCTGCTCCTTGCATTTCTTGGTTTAATTGCAGCGTTGAATTTATAGATGCGAAATAGTTTATGTGAATTTGAATGGCACGCAAATCCATGTAATTAGATGATTATGAATTAAGTTCAAGGAGATAAGGATGATAGTGAGCATTCACATTTTGCCGGTCCATCTTTTCCTCTTCCCAAGTTTATCATGTCATGCTACTTTATTTAAACATTACACTCTTCAATGGTCAAATAGTCAATAGTACTTAGTGGGTGGAAAGAATCACTTTGTCATACGTTTTATTATTTTTTGTTCTTTCTTTTTCAATAAATCAACTCGGTGTGAATCCAGTCATCATTGCAATCTAATTATAGTATCTAACAAAAATCTTGTGCCCCATTTGTTGTATTTCAATGGACTGAGAGTGCATAGGTGAGGGTGGCATAATTCGATGTTGCACTTACCATTTGTTTTTACATCAAAGTTTCTAAAGCTTTCTCAACAAATCCGCTATTTCCATGGAGATGTTAGGGTTAGCCAGCAGAAGATATCAATTAAATGCAAATAAATATTAAACAGAGAAATGGAAATACACAGAATTAATAACAGCGAGAGACAAGATTTAACGTGGTTCACCCAAACTCGGGCTACATCCACCAAACAGAGAGTCCAATATTATTATCCAGTAAATCAAACCGATTACAATCAGCAATCCCTGCAACTCAATACCGCTGCAAATGCTACAATACAATTCACAAACCCTATCCCTTGGCCGCTTTTTATCAAGCCTTTTTGTCAGTTACAAAAATTAGGGTTTCTTATGTCGGTGATAAAAAATAGGATTTTTTTTAAGTCGGCCCTAGGATTTTTTAAGTCGGCCCTAAAAAAAATAATCTCAGGGGCTACCGCCCCTGAACCCCCATATCTCGGGGGCTGCCGCCCCCGAACCCCCGCTCGGGGCCCAGCCCGACCCCAAACCCTGGCGAGGACACATGGCTAGTGTACAGTACTTTCCTGATCAGTCGTCACCTACCAACAATCTCCCACTTGGAGACTGATCCTGGACGACACCACTGCACATGCAACTCCCATTGGAAATAAGCACCCTGGACTCTACTGTTCTATTTTTATGGTTTTCAGTCTAGAAGACCAACTGAAGCTGAAGAGGAGCTCAGCTTCTCCCTTGTCACTGCCTTTGTAAACATATCCGCTGGATTTTCATTTGTATGTATATTTTCCAGCCTTAATTGTCCATTATCCAACACCGACCGAATAAAGTGATACCTCAACTGTATGTGTTTGGTCTTTGAATGCAAGGCAGAATTCTTTGCAAGATGTATGGCACTCTGACTGTCTGTATACAAAGAATTGTTAGCTTGTTGTTTACCCAATTCTTCCATGAAAGATTGCAGCCATATCATCTCCTTGCTTGCCTCTGTTGCAGCTACATATTCTGCCTCTGTAGTGGATAAAGCAACCACCTTTTACAACCTAGAAATCCAACTCACCGATGTTCCACCTACAGTAAAGACATAACCTGTAGTACTCCGCCTGGTATCAATATCCCCTGCCAAATCTGAGTCTACATAACCTGCTAAATCAGTATTAGAGCCCCTAAAACATAAGTGTTTATTAGATGTACCTCTCAAATATCTGAGAATCCATTTGACCGCATTCCAATGCTCAAATCCGGGATGACTCATATACCTGCTAACGACTCTGACAGCATGTGCAATATCTGGTCTCGTGCATACCATGGCATACATTAAACTTCCTACAGCTGAAGCATAGGGTACCTTGGACATTTTTTCTTCCTCCTCTTGTGTCTTTGGACACATCTCCTTAGTCAATTTCAAATGACTAGGCAAAGGTGTGCTGACAGCTTTTGCATTCTCCATATGGAATCTTTGCAACACCTTTTCAACATAAGCAGCCTGAGATAGAGTCAATTTTCTATTCTTCCTATCTCTACAAATTTTCATACCAAGGATTTGTTTTGCTGCCCCCGAAATCCTTCATATCAAATGACTGTGCCAACTGCTGTTTTAACTCTCTTATGTGATCCATGTTAGACCCAGCTACAAGCATGTCATCAACATATAAACATAAAATAATGTAGCTATCATTATCTAACCTCTTAAAATAAACACAATGGTCAGAATTACACCTGTTGTAGCCTTGCTCAGCCATAAAACTATCAAATTTCAAATACCATTGCCGAGGTGCTTGTTTCAGGCCATACAAACTCTTCTTCAATCTGCACACTAGTTTCTCCTTACCTTTGACCTCAAATCCTTGGGGCTGTTCCATATAGATCTCCTCCTCCAAATCACCATGGAGAAAGGCAGTTTTAACATCTAGCTATTCCAAATGTAAATCTTCAGCAGCCACAATGCTTAAAACAGTACGAATAGAAGTCATCTTGACAACCGGAGAAAATATCTCATCAAAATCAATGCCCTTTTTCTGTGCAAATCCTTTTACAACTAACCTGGCCTTAAATATTTTCCTACCTCCATCTTTGTCTTTTAGCTTGTAAACCCATTTATTTGGTAAAGCCTTTTTACCTGCAGGTAACATAATTCCCAAGTCTAATTTTTCAGCAAGGAGTCCATTTCTTCTTTCATTGCAAGCTCCCACTGAACCTGTGTATCCACCTGCATAGCTTCATCATACCCTTCTGGTTCACCAGCATCTGTTAACAAAATAGAATACAAAGAGGGAGAAAACCTTTCAGGAGGTCTACTTATCCTTGTGGAACGTCTAACATTCACTGGAGTTTGTGGTATTTCTGGTTGCTGTTGCGGAGCATGAGGAACCACTGGAACATCACTATTTGGAGTATCATCCAGCACCACATAATCCTTTTCTTTCTTCTCATGCTGCTGCAAATGATCTTTGTACAACACCTTCTCATTGAATATAACATCCCTGCTTCTCACAATTTTCTGATTTTCAAAATCCCAAAGCCTATAACCAAAGTCATCAATGCCATATCCAACGAAGGTACATTTTTTTGATTTCGCACCCAGCTTGGTTCTATTTTCAGAATCTATATGTGCAAATACTTCACAACCAAAGGTTTTTAGAAAAGAATAACTCACCTTCTTGCCTGTCCATGCTTCCTCTGGAATACCACAGCCCAAAGGAACTGAAGGACCTCTGTTAATTAAATATACAACAATGTTGACAGCCTCTGCCCACGTGTTTAAAGGCAGCCCAGCATGTAATCTCATGGTCCTTGCACGCTCCATTATTGTCCTATTCATGCGTTTAGCCACTCCATTTTCCTGTGGAGTCCCTGGAACCATTTTCTGCCTACGAATTCCATTAAAGGAACAATAATCTTCAAATTCTTTGCTGCAATACTCACCGCCATTATCAGATTTGAGACATTTTAATCTTTTACCTGTCTCATTTTCAACCAAGCTTCTCCATTTCTTAAATGTTTCAAATACATCAGATTTCTATCTAAGGAAATAAATCTAGACCTTCCTAGTTGCATCATCTATGAATGTAACATAATACCGAGAGCCACCGAAAGAAGATCCCTGAGCTAGTCCCCATACATCTATATGCACAAGCTCCAACTTTTTATTTTTCTTTTGCTTCCCATCTCTGACAAAACTGACTCTCTTTTGTTTTCCATACACACAACTTTCACAAAAATCCATATTAATACATTTCAGACCTGGTAAAACTTTCTTAGAATGAAGTACCTTCATACCTTTTTCACTCATATGCCCAAGTTTGTTATGCCACAGTGTTGTTTCAGAACCTGCAGTAACTTTTCCAGTCTCTTTCTGCAAACCTGCAGCAACTGTTCCTGAACCTGTTTGTTTTTCCTCTGTAATAGCTAAAGTAGAAGGAACAGTATGACCTATACAAAGATATAAGGTGCCTACTTTCACACCTTTTGCTACTACTAAGGCACCTTTTGAAACTTTTTAATTTTTATCAGTAAATGTAACAGTGCAACTTTGTTCAGTTAGCTGCCCTGCTGAAATTAAATTCCTACTGAGCCTTGGAACATGCCTTACCTCTTGTAGTAGCCAATGATTCCCATTCTGCAACTTAATCTTGATTCTTCCCTTTCCAACAATCTGACAGGGTTCGTTATCTCCCAAATAAACCAACCCAAAATCCCCTTGGACATAATCAAGAAAATAACTTCTATGGGGCGTAGCATGAAATGAGGCCCCTCAATCTAAAACCCATGAATCATCAACATTATCTAGGGAAAGAATCAAAGCATCATCTTCAGACTTATTGCTTACCACATTTGCTTCCTTATTGCCTTCTTGTTTGTCTCCTTCTTTGTTCTTCTGAGACCAGCAATCTTTCTTCAGATGACCTGGTTTTCCACAGTACCAGCAATCCTTCTGTCCTCTTGTTTGGGATCTTCTATCCTTTGATTTTCCTCGTGACTTCCCATGACCTCCAGAACCTTTTCCTCTCTCCTTTGATCTGCCCCTGCTTTCTGCATTCAAAATACTGCCTGATTTGGATCCACCTGAGCTTTTCTTACGAATTTCCTCACTCAGAATAATACCAAAAACATCATCAAATTTTAGGGTATTTGACCCAGAAACAGAGTTACTAACCGCCATTACCAAACTATCCCAGCTTTCAGGCAATGAACATAATATCAAGAGAGCTCTAACTTCTTCATCAACTTTTACATTTACAGAAGTCAATTGACTGACAATCGTATTAAATTCATTTAAATGACCTGTCACAGATCCACCTTCAACCATTTTCAAATTAAACAACTACTTCATAAGAAATACCTTATTTGAGGCTGAGGGTTTTTCATATAATTTTGCCAAAGCTTTCATCAGACCATCTATTGTCTTCGCTTCTGTTATATTGAATGCCACCGACGGTGCCAGGCACAACCGAACGGTTCCCAGTGCCTTTCTGTCAAGAAGATTCCAATCCTCATCAGACATTGTTGCCGGTTTCTTGGCTACTCCTTCCAACGGCCTCCATAAATCTTTTTGATAGAGGTAATCCTCCATCTGCATCTTCCATAACTGATAGTTCTGCCCATTGAATTTATCAACCTTCATTTTTCCCTCGTCCGCCATTGCTCCCACTCAACCGTGAGACTTTCCTACAGATGATAATCGAACACAACCTCGCTCTAATACCACTTGTTAGGGTTAGCCGACAGAAGATATCAATTAAATAAAAATAAAGATTAAACAGAGAAATAGAAATACACAGAATTAATAACAGCGAGAGACAAGATTTAACGTGGTTCACCCAAACTCGGGCTACATCCACCAAACAGAGAGTCCAATATTATTATCCAGTAAATCAAACTGATTACAATCAGCAATCCCTGCAACTCAATATTGCTGCAAATGCTACAATACAATTCACAAACCCTATCCCTTGGCCGCTTTTTATCAAGCCTTTTTGTCGATTACAAAAATTAGGGTTTCTTATGTCGGTCATAAAAAATAGGATTTTTTTTAAGTCAGCCTGAACCCCCGTATCTCAAGGGCTGCCGCCCCTGAACCCCCGCTCGGGGCACGACCTGGCCCCGAACCCCGGCGAGGATATATGGCTAGTGTACAGTACTTTCCTGATCAGTCACCACCTACCAACAGGAGACACGATGGCAAAAGGCAACAGAATTTGCAGATAACAATCTTTCTTTATTTGAATAGGCCACAACCTTATTTGAATAGGCCACAGCCTATAACCTTGTGCATCTTCACCTCAGATGAACACCTGAATGTTTCCATCCATCTGCATGTTTGTCAATATGCAGACTATATCAAAAGAAGCTTTGCATAAAGATATGCAGTTTCCACAGCAAAATGACCTCGGAGAGAAATGGAACATAACATGATGTTCATGGTCAACAATGTACAAATAAACATTCTAAATTTCTTTGCACAAGATGAAGATTTAAAACTACTGTTAAAGGCCTAATCTCTCCTAGTTACAA
Organism: Cunninghamia lanceolata; assembly: GCA_027924645.1. Lineage (NCBI taxonomy): Eukaryota > Viridiplantae > Streptophyta > Pinopsida > Cupressales > Cupressaceae > Cunninghamia > Cunninghamia lanceolata. Next base: position 16,051,915 of record BSBN01000130.1, on the reverse strand, counting down.
ATATGAGGGGGCTCCATGAAAAATGAATTTCTACACGTGCTTCCATATAGAAGATATGCATTTAATCTAATAGTGTTCATAACATCTTTTCTATTATAGTGCACCACCTAGTTTTAATTCAGGAGGTCGCTTTCTACCCAAGAGGTCTGACAAAAGGCTACAATATTTTCAAGTGATCCCGTCTTATAAGCTCCTCAATCTGACACTACGAGAATCCATAGCAAACCCAATCTCCTAACAAGTCACCCAAGTGCCACTGGCTTTCTTATACTCTCTGTGTATTCTCAAGAGAAACCTTGATGAGTAAAAGCCATTTTATCTGTTTCTATTCATCTACCCTGTTATCAGTACTAGATGCATGTACTATCTCCAATAATCAAGTAATGGTAATGGCTTGAGCAAGGAAATGACTTGTAGATGAAGGTTACCAGACTAATTCTATTGCTTTAACTACACAGCACAATTACAATTGCCTTTTGCTTGCTGATGAGGTCAAAAAAAGTTTAAAATCAGAAATTACCTTACCCAAAAGGTGTAATGAAAGAACTTCGAATTCTCTATCATAAACATAGACCTACTCAAATGTTGTCATACTTTCTCATAATTCTAAATTATTGATGGTAGTGAAAGAACAAAAAAAAAAATTGGCAATCACCACTGTAAGGCATTTTGCATACAAAAAAGCTTGAAATATTTTGCAAAAAATAGTTGGAATTTTCAGTTCCAACACATCTGAAATGAGCAATAGGGTGTTGTATTTTATACCATGAATGAAGATGTGCCTTAATACAACCAACATAATTACTATTAGTCTCAATTCAGAAAGAATAAAAGTGCATTGTATATTACAAGTTTAGAAAAGTCCAAACACAGTAGAAAGATAAATCAATTAAAAAACTGTAGCCTTGTCAACAAATGCCTTAAATAGAGTGTTCAACATAGGCCTGAAATATGCATTTATTTGAACCCTTCATTTTAGAACCTTGTTCAAAGTTTAAGAAAGGTGATACACTTAGATTATAGAATGAAAGCTATCAACACTAACCAGACTGGAACAACACTATCAACAGAAATTTCTTGGAAACCAAGCCCAAGAATGCCATTAAACTTAGACAACAAAAATGTCAACCCTAGTTTATGTGTTGTCTCGGTAAAGACCTACACCAAGAAAGAATCCATTTATACATAAATTCTAAATTAAATTGATGAGAAGAGATCTTTGATATCCAACTGGGAAGCCTTAACACTCAAAAATTACTAACCTAATGTTTCACAACAAGTTTCCCAACTATGACATTATCTTTACTTAAGAACCCAGATATTAATCCACTACTATATTGGATCTCACATGATTCTCCTTCACAAACAACAAATGATATATATTAGTTGTTTAGCAACATCCTTAATATCCCCATGTAAGTAGACTAAACTAAGTGAGGTTGAGGGTTTGAAGTAGAGTACCATCTTCTTGGTATGTGCTTGACTTTGATGACTTGTATCTTGAATGAAAATAGCAAGCTAGCTGCACTATAGAATCATTGTTAATCATTGTTACAAAAATAATCACAAAATCCTCTTTAAATAAAATAATCCTTCTAGATATTTCAAGACAAGGTATTTTAGTTAATTTCTAAGAAAACTAATTTTACTATCCAAACAGCCACAATCTATTTACTGTATATAATTTCCCAAATTTTAGAATTTAAATGTAGGCTAAGTATTCCAACAACCCTACTTTTTTAGTTGGATCCTAAAACTGTTGCAACTTATGTTCTTCTCTAAAACATCTGTGCAGAAGTGGATAGGTGTGGTGAGGTTCAAATAGTAAGGAGATTGATGAAAGATAGAGGAATTAAAAAGATACCTGCATGTAGTTGGATTGAAGGGCATAAAATGGTACATGCTTTTTTGTGTAGGAGATAGATCACATCCACAAACATGGGAGAGATATGCAAAATTGGAGAAATTGGCTTGGCAAATGAAGGCGGTAGGGTATTTCCAGATTCAAGACTTTTACTTAATGCTATGGAATAGAAGAAAAAAGAATCATTTATCTGCCACCATAGTGAAAAGTTAGCAATTGCATTTGGTTTGTTAAACATGGCCCCTGGTACAACCATTAGAGTTGTTAAGAACCTTCGAGTATGTTCTAATTTTCACACTACATCTAAATTCATCTCCAAGATTGTTGCAAGAGAAATTGTTCTGAGAGATGTGAACCATTTCCATCATTTTAAATAGGGACAATGTTCTTGTGGAGAATATTGGTGATGCTAAATGAAACAATCTAAAAAATAGGCTTGCATTATAATAATGTGCACTACATAAGATATCCTGTAATAATGAAGGGACAACTATCAAAGCATAACAACAGGGAATTTTTTGTCATATGTTGTAGTTACAAGTGCCCTACTAGACATACATTAAAATGTGGAAGCATAGACAAGGCAAGTGAACTATTTCAAAAAATGTCTCAAAGAAATGTGATATCAAGGAATGCAATGATTAAAGGATATGTTTAAAATGGGGTTTTTTGAAAAGTCCTTAGAAAATTTTAAGAAAATGCAACCAGTGGGTGTAAAGACCAAATCCTCAACCTTTGAAAGCATCCTTCTTTCCTATGTGTGAATTGGAGCTTTAGATGAGGATATGAACATTCATCAAAAACATGTTTGGAAGTAAATTTTTATCAGATATTGTAGGTACAAGTTCCACTTCGGATCACCAAAGCCTTCACAAAAATTTTTGCACAAAATTCAATAATGAAGAGTTTATGCACAAATTCTCTTTTGAATGATGTACAAAGCCTCCAGTGCAAGAATGTATAGTTTATTGTTGGGCCTTGTAGTGATACGAGAATCACCCGTATCACTGCAAGGCCCAGCAAAAAATTGTGCGGTGTTGTGATGGAGGCTTTGTGCATCATTCAAAAGAGAATTTGTGTATAAATTCTTCATTATTGAATTTTGTACAAAAGTTTTTGTGAAGGTTTTGGTGATCTGAAGGGTAACTTTCAACATTTTTCTTGAACCTACAATAAAGATTTAAATTAAAATAAATAGACTACTAGATATGAATATGGGCACTTGACAGATCAACTCACATCCATTTAAAGTTGTCACCCAACAAAGTCTCAACTATGTTTCTTGGAAACAAGAAAAATGTGTTTCTTATGGAGAGATGGCTTATCCATTTGAGAATGTGCATGTATTCATGAAATGAAACAAGGTTTGTTAAGAAGCATGTGGAGTCAATTCATCTTCTACAATGATTCTCCTACAATGTTCTACATGTGATATAGATCTATACATACATTTGATAAAAGAACATTTTGGGACTGATACCTCATAGAGTTTCTATTGTAGACATAAAAAATTGTCACTAAGACTTAGATTCAACTACATATATACAACCCACCCCCAACCAATAATCAAATCCATAAGATTTTGATTTGATTTTCCCAAACTCAAGCTTTTATCTAGGCCATGGGCTACAAACTCTACAAAAGCACTCAACCCAAAAGAAACGACCTAAATTTTCAAAAAGTACTTCATTGATTTAGCAAGCATGCACTACTTTTGTTGGATACTAATTCAACCACGAGACAAAGACCAAAAGTAACTAAGGCCTTAATTTTAACTCCAATATTTCAATAATTATATAAGTTATAGATCAGCCCATAATGTTTCATTTAGGATTTAAAATTTTACCTTTGAATGGCATGACAAACTTAAGTATGTATGGTTTCATAATAGGTGAAATACAACTAAAAGTTCACCATCAACAAAGAGATTATCTACCTAGAGAAAAACCTAGATAAGGAACTGGTGGTTGTGAAGGGATGTCCACTAGCCATTAAGAGGTCCTAAAGTAGGACTAGGTCTTGCTAATGGAGGACCACTAAAATATGGCAAAGTTGCTTGCATTGATCTTGTGCTTGGAAACTATACAATAATTACAACCACCAAACTAATTTAAACCTAGAAGCATGACTAATCTCAATAATAAAAACAAATATAATAGATATAATTGTTTCAACTTTTTAATAAGTGACTGAGAAATCATGAAATCCAATCAAAAGACTTTAGACATAATCACCTCATGTTTTCAAATGAGCAGGGCATAATAACCTCTTAATAAAGTCAATAAATGAGACAATGTAATTATTTTCATACTATACCATGTTTGTGTTAGACCACTGTGTAAATTTCAAACAAACATCAATTCTAGTAATTGTCCAATGATAGAGTAGTTATTCATCTTCTACAATGATTCTCCTACAATGTTCTACTAGTGATACACATATATACATACATTATGATAGAAATATCACAATCCTAGAAGGTCTGTAGATCATTAGAAGGTCTATTTCAAGAATGTATGCTCATGGAGGAAATCTTCAGGAGTTCTACAAGACCAACAGTACTTCTACACAAAATCAAGGTGGGAGCTCTATCAAACCTAGAAAGACTATGAAAATCATTAGAGATAAGAGGTCGATCAAGCATTAAGGAGACTATGGAAGCTTAAAGGAGGTCTACAAAGTGTAAAGAGGCCTATATAACTATTAAGAAGTCTTTTTAAGCCATATCAAGTGTATCAAATCATGTTAGGGCCTATGTTGTTTAAAGAATCTCTACATAACCATTAAGGGTCTATGAAGTTCTCTTAGGATCTATGAAAACCATTGTAATGCTTGTAAAGAGTCTTAAAAGCATGCAAAGGTTATTGAAGATCTGTATAATATTAAGACCTTGTTAAACCTTAAAAGACTTTATCAAATCATTAATAGTCTATGATCTATTGCAAAGCATGAGATTGCCTAAAATACATATTATAAAACCTTGAAGACCTTGCATAAACCATGAAAAATTATGCATGATCATTAGGAACTCTATCAAGTCATTAAAGGTATGCACAAGCTTTTTAAGGGTCTATGATGTCTTATAAGGGTTTATGAGATATTTGTAAGGTCTATATAGATAGACTTCTAGAAACCCTATGGAACCCATAACAGGCCTATACATGGCCCAGCTAAGATAAGAATAGAAAGGTTTGTAGTCATTCATTAGGTTTGTTAAGGCATGAAGAGTCTTTGAAGCTATTAAAAGGTCTACCAAACATTTCTAGGTCTGTCAAACTTTTATGAAGGGTTTGTGAAGCATTTGGTGTATCTGATTATCTTTGGAGTACTTGTGCCATCATATGGAGAAATAAATGGTAACTAGGCAGAGAGTGACCATACACAGGGATCAAATATAGTGGAAGGGTAAAGCATAGGATGTTATACCAAAAGATTATCAAGGGAGAAGTAATGAAGGAAAATCAATCACCAAATGATCTTCATTCCCAAAAATAATGGGTAATGTTGGCAATGCATACAAGGGTAAGATCCCCATTACCATGAGGTATTTCAAGAATTCAAAGTTTTTATAGCCCTAAGAAGGTTTGTCAAGAGTTTTAGGGATATGTATAACCGAGGAAGGTCTACATAATATTTTCAAGGTCTTTGTAAACCCTAAGAGCTCTATTAAACCCTAATAAGGTCTATCAAACCCTAAAGTCCCATCATTTTTATTAAATCTGGTGTTTACCGCAGTACCACTGAGTGCAGTATAAGAGAGGTGTAGGCTGGCGGTGTTAACTACAATCCGATAGGAGTCTTTTGGTAGTCTATTGATAGTGTTTACTGTAATACTACTAAGTGCAGATAAGAGAGGTGTGGCTTGGTGATGTTAACTACCATCCTGCGATGGTCAATGGAATGGCCTTTTGGTAGTGTGGTATACATACCGTCATCCCATGATGGTCAATGGAATGGCCTTGCAGTAGTGTGATATACATACCCTCATCCTACTATGGTCAATGGAATGGCCTTTCGGTAGTATAGTATACATACCGTCATCCTGCGATGGTCAATGGAATGGCCTTACGGTAGAGTGGTATACATACCATCGTCTCATGATGGTTAATAGAATGCCCTTGCAGTGGTGCAATGTATAACCTACAACACCATGATAGTCATGCCATGGGGTCTGCAGTATGGAAGTTAAGCCTGGGAACGATAGACAAAGATGGAACTGTGAGAAAGGTCAATGGTGATTGACTAACGAGTAAAGTGTTGACATGTGGCATGAGGCTACTTCTTGATCTAAGCCATCAAAATTCCTATAGCACGTACTTTTTGGTATGTAAATATCCAGCATCTTATGAGGTACTTTTTAGTACTCATTCAATGTCATGTCAAAATCTTCACACAAGACTTTCAGTTTCATGAGATTGCCAATTGGTGCTGCCTTAAATTTTGACTCTTTAGATGATTCCTCCTTTATCACCTTTTCTAATTATTCTCTCAAGGTCCATCTACTGAGTTGATTGAATTGTTTTCACCATAAAACTTGCATGGAATCCTTTCAATGAATTCATGAAAATTATCTATGGTATTTGGGGCTAAAGCATAAGCCTCCTTGAATTTATCTTTTCCTCCTTCTAAGTTTTTAATCTTGTATTTATAATCCTCTTTCCATTCTTTATGAAAATGGAGATCCTTCCCATCAATAATTTCTTCAAAGACAAGAGTGTTGAAATCAACTTTGGCCATCTCCAACATTTCCTTTATATAGTCAAGCATGACTTGATGGACTACTTGGTTTGAAGAGTTCCTAATTTCACTAGTATCTTGATTATAAAAATTTTCAAAAGTCATGACAAGCTCCAAGGATTGAACACAAATGGGAAAGAAAGCTACTTGTATGATACCACTTTCTGTGAGGTGTCTACCCATGTACTTTGTTTTCTTCATTTGCTCTATCCTTTTGTGGAATTTTTCTAGGCTCACATGGCCTAAATCTATATCTAAAATTTGTCCAAGTTCTTAGATGATCTTAAAAGTAGGAACCACCTCTTCGAATTCATATTTCATGTTGGCTGGAGATGACATATGCCCCAAATTCCCTTGGTTTTGAAAAGACTGGAGAAAAATAGTTGAAAATATGCTTTGGCAGGAGTTCAAACTTTTGATGTAAGTTTGTAATTACCAAGAAGGACAAAACATTTGGATCTTAGCCTTTGATGGAGTTTTAGACTTTTCACGTAATGATCTAACAATTACAAGAGTGCCTTGAAAGCTCACAATTCCATAGAGGATTTTAGTAAGCAAAATTTTAGGTATTTGATGTAGGATTACAAACAAATCCCAAAAGTCTAAAATTAGAACAAGGTATGGTTCTAGGGTTTTATTATAAAGATGTAAAATTTACAACAGTGTAAGAAAAATTTAGAATTCCAGAATGGTGAACTAACACAAGGTTTCAGTGTTTATTTGTAACTTAGTAAAAGTTACAAAAGAATCATGAAAGTTCAAAAACCTGAAGACTTAGGCATAGGCAAAGTTTTATGACCAATGCCATCTCATTTCCTATTTCTCATTTCTAAGAGCACAGATCAGAGGATAGTTGTGGCCAATGTTGAACAATGATAGCACAAAGTGTAAATATGTAACTAATCTTGAATAATCCAAAATGTGAGAAGATACTCATCAAAACCCTAAAATATGGAAAACCTCACAAAATTGAAATCAAATCTTATGAGATTAATTCATACCATGAAAATAAATTCATAAGAAACATTAAATTAGAAAATAAAAAAATTTGAGTATTGCCTATGCAAATTGTTGCAAACATACTAAGATTATGGGGTAAGCTGCATGCTGATTAACACAGAGGAGCACATAGAAGACATGTGGTTATTGTAATAGTAGCCATAATTTGCAGCTTGGTTTCTCTGGCATTATTATTGCTTGGATTCTACCTCTATAGAAGAAGCAATGTAGGTAGAAGAAGCCATAAAGCAAGGAAAATTGATGGATTCTCAAAAAATCCTAGTAATGGCAATATATCAAGGCAACCTAGTGAGAACAGTAGCCCAGATTTGAGGAAAAATTTATCATCAAATCACATCAATCCTCCTATCCCTATCAACCATGTTATAACACACAAAGAAGCCCAAGTGTTCACTTATAGACAACTTCAATTTGTTACAAATAATTTTAACCCTGCTAATGATATTGGCAATGGAGGATTTGGGTTAGTGTACAGAAGCATCTTGCCTGATGGTAGAATAGTGGCCATCAAACAACTTGATAGAGGTGGAAAGAAAGGGGAATGTGAATTTAGAGTTAAGGAGGACCTTCTGAACTATTTGTATTCTCCCTATCTACTTGAGATGATAAGCTACTATGAATGGATTTGTAGATTTCACATCCTATTAAAGCAATTTTGAAAAAAAAAATAGTGTACTAGGATGAAGTACTTTATGGATGAACCTATTGAGAGAAACAAATTACCCTCTATTTATTGTCATTGTAGTCTATGATAATCTATAATAGAGGGTTTGGGATTCTAATTTTACCCTCAGGATAGTCCCATGGAAATATATAATTGCACTTACATGAATAAGTGATTTATTCTTTAAAAACAAATGAATCCTGGGTCTTGTGGGATATAAGTTAGATGTTATTTGGTATGGTCATGGTAGGAGGGTTCATAGAATGAACTATCCAAACCTTGAAGCAAGAGTAAACACAATGGAAACAACTTAAACATATGAAACAGAAGCAGATTCAGTCATTTAGTATATCAAATAATTCAAATACAAATTGGGTGGCAACATGTGGGCTTACAATTAGGGCTCACAAGCATAATTACAAAATACCATTATATGCACAATATATAGATTTGAATCTCCTTCGCAATAATTCAAACTATGAACTTATGCTAATGATCATAACTACTTTCCTAGGCATCTACTACGACAATATATATCATCTTCAGGACATAAGATTCCTCTGCATCGGCCAAAGAAGATCACAAACTCCAATGAAGAGCTGTAATGTGTGTACATGGATAGGTCAGACCTAAATGAATTAATCTCCTCCATAAATGAATGGAATGGTATGAAAATATCACTAAAGGCCAACCATGATCCATAGATCATTGAATGATCTGTCAATAGGTTCCACAAGTCAGGAAATGCTCTGCATGTCTTTTCCTTTAGCTGATTTCCTGAGACTACCATGATGCTCTGCTATGAGAAAACAATTGATCTTCTGGTAGCGATATCTTACTGGTATCTTAATGAAATGCTCTGAGATTTGGATATGATGTGCATGAATGAATCTAGATGCTAAGTCCAACTTCACAAGATCTGAGATGCAACTGCAGTAGAATGCAAACCAAGATACAAAAACTGCTACTGACTGAATTGCCTCAACTATACTAAAAAATAAAGAAAACAAACTAAACTACAAATATTTTTGGTTGATGAATGATGGCTCTTGAACTAGGGATGCTCGTACTTCAATCATTTGGGGTTATTGAAAAGGTGAGTCTCTCACTTTGTTGGGACTAGGGGAGAACCAAGACGGTCCACCTCAGCCTAAGAAATCTATGATGAATCTTCTTCTGGTCTTCCTTTCCACTTCACAAAATATTCTTTGTATTGTCTTCCTCTGGTGCTACATCCAACTCTTCTATCCAAAATGTATTCAATCTGATCTGGTTCTTGTTATGGTAACTGCTTCTTCAAGTCTCCTTCAATGTTGTCACTAAATTTTGCTTCATGCTACTGATATAGGTCTACAATGTTGAAAATAGGTGATATACCCAATGTCTCTAGTAACTCCACTTCATATGCATTTCCTAAATCAATTTTTTTGAATATCTTACAAGGTCCAAACTTCTTCATCTTCAACTTGTTATATGTTCCAAGTGGAAACCTTTCCTTTCTCAATTATACCATCACTTCATCTCCAACTGCAAATTCCTTATGTCTTGTTTTCTCATCTTCTTGTTCTTTATATTTGTTGTTCATGTTCTCCAAATGCTTTTTCACCTTTTTATGCATTGTCTCCATATCTTCTACAAATTCTTCAGCTTCTATAGTTCTCTTTTCTATTATACTGATATCTCTCAACTGTAGAACTCCTCTAGGGTTTACTCTAATAACAATCTCAAGAGGTGTACTTCCAGTACTCCTATTCACTGAATTATTATATGCAAACTCTACTTGTGAAAGAATCAAATCCCAACTTCTTATCTTCTCTTTGACCAAACATATTAATGGGTTTCCCATACTCCTATTCACTACCTCTATCTATCCATCAGTCTGTGGATGAAATGTTGAACTAAACTTCAAATTTGTCTTCATATTTTTCCAAAGTCTCTTCCAAAAGTATCCAGGAAATCTGGTGTCTCTATCTGAAATTATGCTCTTAGATAATCCATGCAATCTCACAATCTCTTTGAAAAATAGGTCTGCTACATGCACTGCATTAGTTGTCTTCTTGTAAGGTATGAAATGTGCCATCTTTGAAAATTTGTCCACCACTACAAATATTGAATCATGTCCTCTCCATGTCTTAGGCAATCCCACTACAAAATCCATACTTATCTCTTCCCAAGGTCTCTTTGGTAATGTCAAAGATTTATACAATCTAGTGTTCTGACTACTTCCTTTTGCAACTTGACAAATGCTACAGCCTTGCACAAATTTCCTGACATCCTTATGTATCTAAGGCCAAACATAGTTTTCACTCACCAAAGCCACTGTCTTATCAATGCCAAAATGTCCTGCCAATCCACCACTAAGTTTTTCCTTGATCAAATTATCTCTCATTGAACTTCTAGGTATGCATAACTAATTTCCTCTGAACAACATATCTTCCCAAGTAAAATAATCCCACCACTTGCTTCTATTTGTCATAACAGGTTCCTTACATGCTTTCCAAGGTTCTGCAAAATCAATGTCTCCCTCATACATGTTCTACAATTCATCAAATCCCATCACTTCAACTCTCATCTCTGTCAACAAGTTTCTTCTCCTGCTCAAGGTATGAACCACTTTGTTTGATTTACCACTCCTATGCTTCAACACAAAAGTATAACTCTGCATGAACTCTACCCATCTCATATGTCTCTAATTCAACTTTCCTTGACTATTCAAATATTGTAAAGCTCAATGATCTGTATACAACACAAAATCCTTAGGCAATAAGTAATATCTCTACTTCTTCAAGACTTGAATTATGGCATAGAAATCTTGATCATAAACTGAATATCTTCTCCTTGCATCATTCAACTTCTCAGTGAAATATGCTATAGGTCTACCTTCTTAACTTAACACTGCTCCAATTGCATTCCCACTTGCATCACAATCTACTTGAAATACCTTATTGAAATCTGGTAATGCCAAAACAGGTTGCTCTATACTTTCTGTAATGGTAAAATGTGGATCAATCAATTGAATTATATAAGACCCAAACATCAACAGAATAGAAGATAGCAAGAAAGATTGAACGAAAATAGCAATGAATAACACAAAGCAAACCTTCCCTGAAATTGATGCTTCTGTTGTTTGCCTATTACAACTGTCCTTTTGCAGATGAAGTAAGCCCTTAGAGAGTGCACTCCTTTAAGTTGTGTTCGAGGAAGTCGATGGTAAATGGCTCTAGTGATATGCAATGAAGATGAGCTTCAAAGCAAGTATGTGATCTCAAGCTAGTGAATAACAAGAGGGTGCCAAAGGCGCGCTGGTGATATTTCTGCAGAGTAACAATGTAGATAACTTGGATGATTAGAATGGAGGGATGAAGCTTCATTTATAGACTTGGAAGAATGGGAATCAACGGTTGAGAGGAGATATGAAGATCGACGGCTAAGGATGGTTGAGGAATGTGCAACCAGTAGAAATGTGACAAGTGTCCCAGCTCCATCATGAAAGAGGGGATGTGACAAAATTGATTGGAGAGTTAACTCCATTGACTGAACAGTTAACAGACTTGATTGATCAGTTAGAAGAGTGGATTATGGGATTGACTGAATTGATTGACCAATGAACTGGGTTGATTGAGGAGTCAACAGAATAGATTGACCAGTGAACTCAAATGACTAATTAGTTAACAGATTTGATTGATTAGTTAACTAACTTCTGATTTGAGAAGAAATAGGCCATGTGGGTGAGAGAAAAATAGGTAATTAAATATTAAATATATTTAATTACATGTGCAACCTAATGAGGTGGACAAGGTGAGGTGGATTTTTGGAATTTAGAACTTAGAGGAATTTGGATTAATTAAATAATTTATGATTACTTAATTGTGTAGGACATTTAGAAGAATTTTAATTAAATAAATTGAATTTGTTTAATTATGGAACAGTGAATCGATTAAATAAATTTAGAATATTTATTTAATTGATGGAAGAATGGAATAAATATTTAGAATATTTATTTAGTTGAATTGTGTCATTTTTAGGCGTATACATTTTGCCCCTCTTTGATGCAATGCTGTTTATAGTGTTGTTTCAAAGAAATCGATAGTCTGATAGTGATACATGCCCCAGTTTGCCCCTGGTACAAGTTTAACGATAGGATGCCCCCTCAGGAGATTGGACGAGAAGAAGGCAGAAGGCATGAGACGGACAATCTCATGATGAAGAAGGTTAGGTTTGAAGAAAATGGGTGAAGAAAGAGCCGAATGATATGTGATGCAAGAGAAAATGATAACATACACAAGCAGGCAAGTAAGTATGCACAAATGACACAAGAACAAACAAGGTATTGCCCCTATCAAGTGGTAAACCAATGATATACTGATAATGATATACGACAGTGTTGTCATGGCGGGGAACGATATATCCCTAGACCAACATGAAGGATAGTGTCTAGTTTCAAGAAATGAAGCATGTCATGTAAGACGCATGTGTTGGTCTGATTTCGACAATGCAACATCATGTATAAGACAATTGATTGATTAACTGATCGAGTTGGTTTACGACCAGACAAGGATCAAGACCACTGATTGTGATTGGATCATTTGTGCAAGATTGACTTGACTTGATTGGTATGGATTAAGGATGGACCTTACATTTGGATCATTGCTCAGACTGACTACACAAGGATGAAAGATATGATGATAGATAGAAATCTGATTGATAGAAGAAAGACTCGATAGAAGGACTCACAAGCTTTTATTTGTATTGATGATCTGCATTGTCAGATCTTTATTGCATGGGGTGTGGTATGGATGTATAAATGGATATAGAATGGATGCTTTGCTATTGAAGTGCTTTATTTCATCATTGGGCATTTTTTTGTGGTACTTTTCTAAAATGTTGTAAGTGAATACAGGCATCGAGGTATAATTGAACCGAGATGACCTGAGTACCACTTACATGGATTGTGATTTAGCAAGTTAATACAAGCATCTAGTCAAAATTGAATCTAGATGACCTAAGTACCTCTTGTGTTTCAACAAACAAGGATTGCCCCCGTTCTTGTTATACCTTTGATGTCCTCGATGATCTTTTGTTGATCATGTCCTTAGACAAGGCTTCACATTACTAAAGTTTAATCCACAAATAGCAAACAAAGAAAGTAATCATGCCCCCATCATAGCGTCTCTAGCTTTTGGCATTCTTGAGTAGCATAGGAAGGTATGATAGCAAAAATCAGGACTCAAACTGTTAACCATGTTTCCGATCTACAAAGCATATTTTCTTTGATATGTGTTTAGTTCTTGCCTTAATTTGCATAAAATCATTTAGAAGACCTTGGGTATTTGCTTTGCATGGGATAGGTTAAGATACTCACAGTCAAGATTTCTGCTTGAGGCGCGGGTGCTGCTTGCATTTGTTTGCTTAGTGAAAAGATTGCACAATCCTTATTGGGGAGACGGACCCTAAGGGACTAACCTAGTGCCTCGAGGGCTCATTGCTAAATGGCCTTGCCTACGTGACGACGCAGAGGCAATGTAGTTCGGGGTAAACCCTAATGGACCATGGATGGACTAGAAGAAAGACGACAAGAATGAAGACAAGAAAGGGGATGAATGGGACTGTGGGAGAAATGGAAGCCTCGGGGGCGCATTAGAATAATGGCCTTGCCTACGTGACGATGCAGAGGCAATGTAGTTCACGGACTTGGACCATGGATACCGACGAGAGACACTATACTAGGCTCACATGAAGGAGACGGTATGGGACAAAACCTTGGTAGACAAGGCCACAAAGAGATGATCAAGCCATGAAAGGTAACTGTCAAGTGTTTATTGTGGGACAGATATGGGTCAAATGGGAAATGAGTGAAGGATGAATGGACTCAGGATGATTAGATTCCCAAAGATGGAGAAGGCGGTTTATCACAAGTAACACCTGTTTACCAAGTTTTCATCACTTGCTTTTATTTGCACGAGAAGCTAGAAAGTAAACATGACGCTTGTTTGCCAGGTTTTCATCACGATACCTATTCGAGGCGCCTGTTTGCCAGGTTTTCACCAAAGAATGATTTTTTTTGGTATGCTTTCTATTTTTTCTGATTTTTTGTATTTTCTCTTTTCAACTTTTTTGATTTTTTGATTTTTGATTTTATTGTGCCCCCTTGCATTGGGGTTTTCCTAGGTATAGAACCGGAGAAGGTGCATGTTGTTGATTGGATCATCTAACAACTCACCCTCTGAAGTGGCCAACTGATACGCCCCTGATCCGTAAGTAGGTACAATCACATAGGGTCCAAGCCAGTTAGGCTCGAACTTACCTTTCTTTTTTCTGTCTTGTTCCCCAACCTTAAAGCATCTTGGTCGAACCTTGTGGTTGTAGCTTCTTGACATCATCTGTTGATAGGCTTTGAGATGATCAAAGGCTTTCTGGCGTCTTTCTTCTAGCAGCTCTAGTTCTTGTAACCTGGAGACTCTGTATTCTTCATCTGATATGAGACCTTTCAATGACACCCTAAGGGATGGGAGTTCGACCTCAATGGGAAGGATGGCTTCGGAACCATAGACAACGGCATAGGGTGTAGCACCTGTGGGAGTGCGTATACTGGTTCTGTAGGCCCACAGAGCAAGATTGAGTTGGACATGCCAGTTGCGACCAGCCTCATTGACAGTCTTCTTTAGGATTTTCAGGATGGTTTTATTTGATGCCTCAGCTTGGCCGTTACCTTGGGGGTAGTATGGAGTGGAGAAATGATGTTGGATTTTGAAACACTCACAAAGTTCCTGGACATCCTAATTTTTGAATGGTCTTCCATTATCTGTTATGATGGATGAAGGGATACCATATTGGCAGATAATGTAATTTAGAATGAAAGAGGAAATTTGCTTTCCTGTGATGGTGGTTAGGGGAACGGCTTCAATCCACTTTGTGAAGTACTCAGTGGTGGTTATAATGAATTTATGGCTGTTGGAAGAGGGTGGATGAATCTTTCCCACAAGGTCAAGTCCCCATTGGCAAAAGGGCCAGGGTGTCGTTAAAGGTCTCAACTCTTGAGCAGGTGCATGGATCAGGTTCCCGTGTATTTGGCACTATTTGCACTTTTTGATGAACTGGTATGAATCCATTTCCATGTTCGGCTAGTAATAACCCAAACGCATGAGTTTCTTGGCTAAGGAAGGACCGCTGGAGTGTGTTCCGCATATCCCTTCGTGTACATCTCGCAAGGCAGTTATGGATTCTTCTTGTTCTAGACAACAGAGCAAAGTACCATCTAGACCACATCGGTAAAGGGTATTAGCTATGATGGTGTAGCGGGAGGTTTGTTGGATGAAAGTTCATTTTTGGTTGGAAGAGAGGTCTGGTGGGAGAATATTGTCTTTGAGGTAAGTGTAAGTCTTACCGTACCAAGGTGAATCAGATCTGATTAGGAGGCAAATGGAATGGGTTTCAAGGAGATCATAAGCCGGTTGCCGAATGGTTTCCACTAAGAACTCATTCAGGTATTTCTAGAAGAGAGGCTATGGTAGCCATTGCATCCGCTGCTTTGTTCTCTATCGTGGGGATTCGCTCAAAGGAGATGGTCCCAAAGTTTTCTTTGAGGTCATCGACCATGCATTTGTATGGGATGAGCTTCTCATCTTTGGTTTGATACTCATCGTTGACCTGATTTATGATAAGCTGAGAATCACCATAGACATATAGTGCTTGAATTTTCCACTTAGTGGCCATCTTGAGACCAATTACCAAGGCTTCATATTCTGCTATGTTGTTTGTGCATGGAAATAACAACCTGTAGGAATTCAGAATTGTGTCGCCTTGGGGAGTGATAAACAGGATACCTGCCCCCAATCCATGGTTGGTGTAAGACCCGTCGAAGTAGAGTTTCCAAGGAGATGTTGATAGAGTGAATAAAGACTCATCAGGAAACTCAAACTGCATTGGTGAGGTGTCTTGTAATGGTGCATTGGCCAGTTGGTCAGTGATGATTTGTCCCTTGATGGATTTTCTGTCCACATATTCTATATCATATTCGCTAAGAAGCATAACCCACTTTGCTAGTCGACCTGTGAGAGCTGCTTTGCTGAGAAGATACTTCAGTGGGTCAATTTTTGCAATGAGCTTAACTAGATGTGCGAGCATGTAATGACAGAGTTTTTGTGAAGCAAAAACCATCACGAGACATGATCTTTCTACTTGTGAGTATTGTAACTCGTATCCCACTAAGGTTCGACTGATGTAGTATATAGCTCTTTCCTTGTTCTCATAGTCTTGCTGCGCTAGGAGAGCCCCAAGAGCAGTAGGTGTAGCAGATATGTAGAGAATTAGAGGTTTTCCTTGGATCAGATGCATGAGAATAGGTGGATTCACAAGGTACTCCTTTAGTTTGTTGAATGCCTCTTTGCACCGCTCATCCCATTTAAATGGAATGTTCTTATGTAGGAGGTGGCTGAAAGGTTGGCACTTGTCTGCCAGCTATGAGATGAATCTGCGGATGGCCTGCAGCTTGCCCTATAGGGATCTCAACTAAGTTAGAGTCTTGGGTGGTGGCATGTCCATTATAGCTTTGACCTTGGCAGGGTCCACCTCTATTCTGTTTACCGACACGATGAAGCCTAGCAGCTTGCCTGAAGTTACCCCAAACACACATTTCTTCGGGTTCAGTTTGACTTGGAATTGATCCAACTGTTGAAAGAATTTTTCTAGGACATCCAGGTGTGAGTCCCTTGTGAGAGATTTTGCTAAGATATCGTCAACATAGTCCTCCATAGTCACATGCATCATGTCGTGGAATATGGTCGTCATGGCCTGTTGATATGTAGCACCTGTATTTTTCAGCCCAAAAGGCATGACATTCCAGCAAAAGGTACCCCATGGGCAAGTGAAAGATATTTTGTGTTGATCCTCTGGTGCTATTTTGATTTGATTATACCCTAAGAATCCATCCATGAGTGATAGCATTGTATGTCCTGCAGTTAGGTCGACTATGATATCGATGTTTGGCAATGGAAAGTCATCCTTGCGGCATGCTTTGTTTAAGTCTCAAAAATCATTGCATAGTTGAACTCAGCCATCTGGTTTAGACACTGGCACAATATTGGATATCCATTCTGGGTAATCTATGGCTCTAATGAACCCCACATCTAACAATTTTTTGAGTTCTTCTTTGACCAAAAGTGCTATGTGAGGATGCATTTTTCTCAGTTTCTGCTTTACTAGTTTTACTCCCGGATCCAATGGCAAATGATGTAGAATCAGGTTTGGGTCTAAACCTGGCATGTCTGCATATGACCAACCAAAGCTGCCTCTCTTCTTCTTAAAGAACGGTACAAACCTAGTTTTCTCTGGTGGTGTAAGAGATTTGGCAAAGTGGATAATCTTGGGCTGCTCTTCTGTTCCAATATTCATGGGCTCTGTCGGCTCCATGACAATTTGTGACCTTTCCTCATACATATCACTAGGGAGAGTGTCAAGCATTCCATCGTTAGGTGCCACAGTTGGGTTTTCACCTTTGGATGCATCCTTTCTTTTTACTGCTTTATGATCTGACACTGCCGCAAGGCAGTTTTCACTGTCAGATCCATTTTTGATCTTGATATTTTTGCGACTGGAAGGCTTGGCACCCTCCCCGAAGTAAGCCACGGTATTCAGTTCGATAGAAAAACCAGCTTTATGATCTCCCTTAAGCAAGTGGTCCCTAAGTTCCATATAATCAATGTAAGCATCATCTTTCTGGAACATATCTAATTGGGGAGTTCCTTGCAGATCCTAGTCAATAAGTTCAGGGTACGAGAGGGGAAGGGAGTCGGATGATAGACTTGATTCATTGATGGTGTGAATGGAAATGTTAGGAGCATTGCCAGGGGTAGTGTTTTGGGTGGTACTTTCCTCCAAGTTGTTTATTGCAATAGAATTTAAACTTTCCTCGAAAGCCATAATCTCAGGGATTGGCAAATCAGACTCCAGTGGTCTGTCCTGTTGCATTTGTCCCTCATGGTAGGGGCTAAGAGTTTGGATGGTGTCTACCTCTTTGTCATCGTAGGAGTGCTCTGTTAGCTTGTCCCACTCATACTCATTTGAATCCTCTGAACCTGTGTCGCTGTCCACTTGGAGTGTTTGGATTGTTTCCACAGGGCAAGCATTTTCCTTGGCTTTACCCTTGCCTTTGTATCCTAGGCCACTTGTGTTTCTAGCCAAAGAGGATGAAGAAGGTTGTATAGGTTCAATGATTCCTTCTTTTCTGAGGCCTATGGGACCTTGTCCTTCGTACCCCATCCTATGCAAGATAGTCTCACCCCGCCCATAGAGTTCTGTAGGGAGTCTAGGCGGCTCTTGGGGTGTGTTTTCTTCTTCAGCATAAAGCCATTGTAGGAGATCTCGCTCCTCTGTTTCATCAGATAAGGTCCCCCATTTTACAAAGGGATTTGCGGGAGTTATAGGAGGAGCAGATGGCTTTAGAAAATGCACGGGGATGCTTGGGTTGGCCAAAAGAGCGAGGAGACAAAGGCATTTTGGCAAGGTTGAGGCTGTGCTCAATGGAGTATTCCCCCATGCCACTTTCTTTTATGGTAATTTTCAGTGGTTTGGGTCTTGAGGAGGAAGCTTCAACGGTATGGCCCTGTTGCGGGGTAGGGGAAATGTAGGCTCTATTGTTGGGTATGACACATTCAGGTTTTGCACGGAAAGAATTGTAGTGTTGGTAGGGGTCGGGGTCACCTTGAATGGTGACCTGCTTGCCATTGTGCGGGAACTTAATGCATTGATGATAGGTTGAGGGGACAACCTTCATGGCGTGGATCCATGGTCTCCCTAGTAGGATATTATAAGCAAGCTCCCGATCAAGGACTTGGCACACCACATCTTTGATTACCGGTCCCACTTGAATGGGTAGGACAACCGTTCCCTTTGTGGTTCTTTCTTCCTCGTCATATGCTTTGATGGTAATTTTCCTCCGTGGATCAACTGCCTGCTCGGAGAACCCTAGTGCAAGGACTAGCTTCAATGTGCAAATATTTAAACTGGCAACCCCATCAATGAGAACCCTCTTGATGCAGTGCTTGTGTACGAATGCGACAATGTACAGAGGAGTGTTGTGGGGTTGAGATACAGAAAGGTCATCTTGCTCAGTAAACAATATGGAAGTGGAGGATGTCAGATTGCCTACCATGGTCTAGATCTTCTCTTGGCCCAGGTTAGTGGGGACAGTGGTTTCCACTAAGGCTTTCTCAAGAATCTCCTTATGAGAAGGAGATAGACGCAATAGCTCCAATATCGAAATGTGAGCCAGAGTTTTCTGTAACTGGTCGATGACAATGTACTGACGGGGGTTGGACGGAGAGGGTGACGACCTTGGAGGGGCGGTATTGATCATGACTTTACCATTGCAGGTAATTATACTACAACCAGTTCTGTTAGGTCCTAGTTGTTGGTTGGGGGAGATGACATTGACCTGTGGAATATGCTCATAAATGTAGTTTATGGTGTACTCAAATGGAACGCTTGCATAGTTAGCATTACTAGTCCCGCTGTTCTGATTTGGCCTGTTGCGATTGTTGTCGTTATTGGTATTACCATTGTAGTTGTTGCCATTGTGGCCGTTGTTGCTGTTGTGGCCGTTGTTGTGATTGTTGTTTTACGGCCTGTTGTGATTCAGAAGTGGATCCCGGTAGGCCACATGGGATTCATTGGAGGTATGCTATTGTGTCCCTCCCTGGTTCTGATCTAGCACATCTTGTATGACATTCTTAAGGCGAATGCAATTGTTAGTTGTGTGCCCTCTTCCTCTATGATATTCACAATAGTCTGTGTCCTTCTAGTAGGGAGGTTTGACTATAGGCTCGTAATCACTTGTTGGAGGTAGAGAAATTTCGTTGTTAGCCAACAACTTCCTTAGGGCCGACTCTTGAGACTCACCCAACGGTGTGAATTTTCTCCTTGGATTTGAATTGAACCAAGGTCTAGGCTCCCGAGAGGGTGGTTTGTTGAGTGCACCATTGTTTGTTTCTCCCTTAAGAGTGAATATGGGTTGTTGTTTAGGGGCTGCCGCCTTGGCGTCCACTACTCCATCGTTGACCACATTCTTGTTCTTGGTCCAAAACATTGATTTATCCGTTGTGTAATTGGAAGGAGGTGTGTCCTTGTAGAGCTTGAGAGTTCCTTTAGTGATCATAGCTTTTTCAATGAATAGGCCCATTTCAATGACTTTGGAGAATGAGGTAGGGCATTGTATCTGAATCTGATAGCTAAGATCAGTGTTTAGGTTGTGGACAAACATTTCCAATAGCTACTTCTTAGGCATATTGTAAGAACACTTACTAGCTAGCTGTCTCCATCATTGTAAGAAGGTGGCGAATGACTCACCACTCTTTTGTTTGGTGTTGCATAGATCTAGCATAGATACCTCGTGTTCTATGTTGTAAGAGAAGTGCGTTATAAATTTATTGACAAGTTCATCAAAAGTTTTGATTCTTGGTGGGAGACGCGAGAACCACTCCATAGCTTGACCACCTAAAGATCTTGGGAATAGTCTCATCAAGTAGGTCTTGTTGTGAGCTACTTCTAAACATGCTGCAGTGAATTCCCTGATATGATCTCTAGGGTCCCCCTTCCCTTTATATTTGTCAAATTTTGGAACTCCGAACTGAAAGGGGAATGGTTTCATGACCAAATTTTTGTCAAAGGGGTACGGTGCTATATCTTCCAAGGAGTAGTTCTTGGAACTTGTACCGGTCTTAAGGTTGGATATTTCTAGCTTTAGACTTTCGATTTGTTGTCTCATGTCCTCCATAGGAGCATTTTGATCTATGGGTTGCTTTCCTCTATCATTTGCATGGGGGGCCGTGTCATTTGTGCCCCTCTCATTTACACGTGGGATTGTGTCATTCGTGCCCCTCTCATGATCATCACACCTCCTCTCATGATCATTGTCTATATTTTCCATGATGGAGCTTATGTCAAAGTCTGCAGGGAGTTTGATTCCGAGACTAGTAAGATGATGAAGTATTTATGGGGGTCTTCAAGGAGCATCTTCTCTACGAGGCGTTGAAATTTTCTATCTTGCATGTGCGCCACTAATTCTTCATGAGAAATCTCTTCATCACCATCACGTGGTGGGAGAAGGTGATTGGATGAGTCGGCCATTTCTATTTTCTTGTTGTACTGGGATCGAGTAAGAACCATGCAAGGTGACGCGGGATGGAGGGGACTGGGACTAGAAATTCTGGCAAGGTGCCGACTGAGACTGTTATGAATGGGATATCTAGGACAAGACTTGGACAAAGGATTTTCTCGCTCAATGACTTCAAGTAAGACGGTTGACACAAGATGCTAGCCACTAGCAAGGGTAGTCGATACCAGTCTTACTGTGTAGGGCTTAGTCATTCAACAAGACTACTAGCAAAGGTACTGTGACCTACTAGGCTTATGTGAATTCACTAATGAAGCGAAGAAGGGACCTATGTTGAACCGGTATGAGATAAACTGACCTTGGGACAAGAAGGGTGTGGACAGAAAGTGAATGGGATGATTGATGAAAGAGAGAGAGTTGGGTGAAATGAATGAAGACTGACTGCAAGGTTGAATCTGATCTCAGAAAGTGAAGCTAGGCTGAAATGGGTGCATGCGCAACTTTGATTTTTTTGGCAAAATTTTTGATTTTTTAGTTGTTTTTGGTACTTTTGGCTGGAACATGACTTTCTTGGTCTAATTTTATGAATTAACAGCAAGAAAACATAGCAAGCACAAAGAATATTTTGTAGTTTTTTATTGTTTTTATGGTTTTGTTGACTCTATTTTGGACTATACTGAACAAAAGCAAGCACAAAAATCCTAGGCGAGAAATGGATTAATAAGGGATTTGGGCCACTAGAACAAGATGTATTTAATGCGGCAACCATTCAAGTGGTTACACATGCGGCGGCACTACTCTCTGTTATGGAGTCTCCCAGCCTCAAAGGGTTGCGCCTTAAAGGGTTTTGGGGGAGGTTGGCCGTCGGTGTAACATAACAGCACTTGTTGCAGGAAGTTTTCACCTCAAGCACAATTTATTTTAAGTGGCTTGGTAGGGCTTAGCTTTAGCCTGTTACCACTCAGGGTCATTCCCACTTAGACAAGCATGCATCCAAGGGCAGGCCCCTCCTAAAGGTTAAACAAATAGAATGACAAGTCTGGCACTCTGATCACCTAGAAAAGGGGAGAGCATAAGCCTATTGTCATTCGCAAGCACAGAATACACTGGTTAATCCAACCTAGTTAAAATTAGAAAAACTAAATGGGCTACTCTACTTGTGCACTCACACAGTTGTTAACTTTGAAGTGATTAGGAGATAGCAATGATTCTTTCCTTTGCAAGATAGCAATATTCTTAACTGAAAGAGATAGCCATATAGCAATGATCAATGAAACCAAGATTGCAATAATTCAGTTATCACCCTCCTAATTAGAAACTATGTGAGATGGGCATGCATGTTGTTACTTTCCTAATTAGAGTTGGATTAAAATTGTATGCAAGTTGCATGAACAATGGGTTACTCCTTCTTAATTAGAATTAGATGAAAGTTGTATGCAAGTTGCATGAACAATAGGTTACTCCTTCCTAATTAGAACTAGATGAAAATTGTATGCAAGTTGCATAAACAATGAGTTACTCCTTCCTCATTAGAACTAGATGAGAATTGTATGCAAGTTGTATGAGCAATGGGTTACTCCTTCCTAATTAGAACTAGATGAAAATTGTATGCAAGTTGTATGAGCAATGGGTTATTTCTTCCTAATTAAAACTAGATGAGAATTGTATGCAAGTTGCATGAGAATGCCTAAATTAGTCCTATTCAACACTTAGTGAAAAATGATTGTCTTTAGTGGACTTTTTGCACCAAACTGGATTAGTAGTCTCTTGATATCCACCTGTAGTCCATAAAAACAAAAATTGAATCAAGAAGTTTGTAAATCAAAAGATTAGGTGAAAAACACATAATTTGGAAATTTCATGAAAATGTGAGTTTTGACAGAAAAATAAATATTAAAATCAGAATCTTCATGAAATTCTATGCTGTTTTAAAAAAAAATTCACGAAAATTTCATAAAAAATACTAAAGTTATGGTCGATTGAAGTTGCAAGGTAAATGGGAGGTTTGACTGATGTTACCTGATGAAGTTGATCAAATGGGCTAAAAATACCTTCATCACTGTCAATTTTTCGAGATCAACTTTCCGATGACTATAAATTTGTGACAATCTGACTTCCCTGCAAAAAGTTAGACAAAAAAGAAAAAAAATGCCCTATTTGACTAATATTACCTTTTTTTTTTTAAATAAAAAAAAAAGATGAAAGATAAAGCTAAAAAAAATTTATTTTATTTATTTTTTATTTGTTAGGTTAAACCCTAAACCTAATTTTTTGTATTTTTTTTATATGTATTTGTTTGGTTTTATTTTATTTTATTGACTATTTTATATTATGTTTGTGTGCAGTGTGTGCAGGTACGGCAGGGTGGAGGCAGAGGAGGGATGGCACAGAGGCGGCGGCGGAGGAGGGAGGCGAAGGAGGATCTGTAGGGGCGGTGGGATCTGGGGAGGAGGGTAGGCGGGGGATGGGACAGGGGAAGGCCGTAGGGAGGGACGGGTGGCAGAGCAAGGTTTCGGGGGGGGGGGCGAAAGAGTGAAGGGAGAGGTGTCGGGGGGGTGGGTCGGGTGTAGGGGGAAGAGGGAGGGAGAGGGGTTTGGGCGTGGGGGATGGGCGCGGGGGATGGGAGAGGGAGGGTAGGTTTCGGGGTACGCAGGGGGGATGGGGAGCTGAGCGCGCGGGGGGGGGGGGGGGGGGGTGGGTGGGGATGGGACAGGGGTTTTGGGTATCACACAGGGCTTCGGCCCTATGTGAAATTTTTTTTTTTGGTTGTTTTTTTTTTGGTTGTTTTTTTTTTTTTAATTTTTTTTTTTAATAAAATAAAAGTAAAAAATACTATGCAAACTTTTTTTTTAGGTTGTTAATTTTTTGTTTTTTTTTTTTTTGCTGTGTAAATATTTTTTTATTTTTATTTTTTTTTAAAACAGAAAAATACAATAAAATCGTAAAATTAAAAATTAAAAAAATACTCCAAATTTTTTATTTTTTGTTTTTGTTTTTTATTTTTTATTTTTAAACTGAATAAAATAAATTCTAAAAACTTTAAAAAATGATATTTTTTTTTTAAAAATAGTGTAAAAATAAAGAAAATTTCAAAAATTTTCCAATAACCAAAAATAGGCAAATGATATGTTATTTTTCACCTGTGAGGCCTCCCGAGCTCAATGGTTAGGTCCAATTGAGCATAAGAGGGTGTGGATGAAAGTTGTTGTCCAAATTTGTAACAAAACTCCCTTGAAGCTGTGACAAAACACACTCGACAAAACACACTCAACATAACACTGAGAAACAAAATGGGTTAGATCACGGTGGGTGCCAAAAATGTAAGGGTAAAATGTGGATCAATCAATTGAATTATATAAGACCCAAACATCAACAGAATAGAAGATAACAAGAAAGATTGAACGAAAATAGCAATGACTAACACAAAGCAAACCTTCCCTGAAATCGATGCTTCTGTTGTTTGCCTATTACAACCGTCCTTTTACAGATGAAGTAAGCCCTCAGAGAGTGCACTCCTTTAAGCTGTGTTCAAGGAAGTCGATGGTAAATGGCTGTAGTGATATGCAATGAAGATGAGCTTCAAAGCAAGTATGTGATCTCAAGCTAGTGAATAACAAGAGGGTACCAAAGGCGCGCTGGTGATATTTCTGCAGAGTAACAATGTAGATAGCTTGGATGATTAGAATGGAGGGATGAAGCTTCATTTATAGACTTGGAAGAATGGGAATCAACGGTTGAGAGGAGATATGAAGATCGACGGCTAAGGATGGTTGAGGAATGTGCAACTAGTAGAAATGTGACAAGTGTCCCAGCTCCATCATGAAAGAGGGGATGTGACAAAATTGATTGGAGAGTTAACTCCATTGACTGAACAGTTAACAGACTTGATTGATCAATTAGAAGAGTGGATTATGGGATTGACTGAATTGATTGACCAATGAACTGGGTTGATTGAGGAGTCAACAGAATAGATTGACCAGTGAACTCAAATGACTAATTAGTTAACAGATTTGATTGATTAGTTAACTAACTTCTGATTTGAGAAGAAATAGGCCATGTGGGTGAGAGAAAAATAGGTAATTAAATATTAAATATATTTAATTACATGTGCAACCTGATGAGGTGGACAAGGTGAGGTGGAAAGGTGAGGTGTAAAGGTGAGGTGGATTTTTGGAATTTAGAACATAGGATAGAGGAATTTGGATTAATTAAATAATTTATGATTATTTAATTATGTAGGACATTTAGAAGAATTTTAATTAAATAAATTGAATTTGTTTAATTATGGAACAGTGAATTGATTAAATAAATTTAGAATATTTATTTAATTGATGAAAGAATGGAATAAATATTTAGAATATTTATTTAGTTGAATTGTGTCATTTTTAGGCATATACACTTTCTACTTCAACAATTCAAAGCTTTTGTCTGCTCGTGGTCCACTTGAAATCTTTTCTATCACCTCTCATTGTCTTTGTCATAGGGTTACAAACTAAACTAAATTTTTTGATGAACTTCCTATAGAAACTAGCTAATCCATGAAGTGATCTCACTTCTCCAATACTTTTTGGTGTAGGCCATTCAACAATTGCTCTCACTTTCTTAGGTTCCATCTTCAATCCTTCTGCAAAAATCACAAATCTCCAGTATACCAATTCTTCCTTCATGAAACTACATTTCTTGATGTTTATCAACAATTTCTCCTCTCTCAGTCTCTGCAATACTTGTCTAAGGTGTTGCAAATGTTCTTCATTTGTCTTACTGAAAATCAAAATGTCATCCAAATACACAATAACAAACTTACCCAAGAATTTCTTTAGAACTTCATTCATCAACTTCATGAAAGTACTAGGTGCATTTGTCAATCCAAAAGGCATCACTAACCACTCATACAATCCTTCATTTGTCTTTAAAGTAGTCTTCCATTCATCACCTTCTCTAACTCTAATCTGATGGTATCCACTCTTCAAATCTATCTTTGTGAAATATCTTGCTCCCCTCAAATAATCCATGATATCATCCATCCTAGGTAAAGGAAATCCATACGTAACTATGATCTTGTTGATTGTTCTAGAGTTAGTACACATTCTCCATTCTCCATCTTTCTTTGGTGCTAATACTACAGGTACTGCACAAGGACTCAAACTTTCTCCGATCAAATCTTTCCTCAACAACTCTTGTATCTTCCTATTTAGTTATTCATTCTCTGCCAGTGTCATCCTATGTGCTACTTTGTTATGCAAACTTGCTCTTGGTATAAGACCCATGTGATGAATGATACTCCTAATCGGTGGCAATCCTTCAGGTACATTGTTTGAAATGATATCTTCATATTCTATCAGCAATTCCTTTATCTCCTATGGCTGTGATTCTTCAGTCTCCTTCAACATTTCAGGCTTCTTAGGGATCAAAGCATAACACATATTCTCATGTCTCAAACTATCCAAAAAAATTCTTCCATCTACCAAATAGATTCTAGCATTCCCACATACTTCACTCTTAGGGTCATCTTCCAAAGGAATCAAGCTTCTTCTCTTTCGATATGATGTTATAGTGCATGTATTCTTCCTCCCATCATGTATAGATTTTATATTATACTGCCAAGGTCTACCCAACAAGATATGACAAACATCCATAGGCATAATATCACACAAGACTTCATCATGATAAGATCGAATATGAAATTTCACCAAACATTGTTCACTCACCAGCATCTTATGATCATCCTAAGCCCATGCTATCTTATAGGGCTTAGGTTGTTTCAATCTCTTCAACTTCAACTTAGTCACCATCTCCTCTGAAACTAGGTTATCTGAACTACCGCTATCAATAACAACTTTATAACATTTACCTCTTGATTTGCATCTAGTTCTGAACAATTTTCCTCTGCGGTGGTTCCTCATTTGTCTCTATTTGAAATAGTTCTCTCCTCACCACAAGTGATTCTCCTTTTTCAGGTTTACCAACTAAACTTTGTGATTCAACAAGTTCTTCTTCCACATAAGCTGCTCTTCCACGATTATATGTTCTCTTGCTTGTAATCCCTTTATTGCATTCAAATGCTCTATGTCCTTCACCTCTACACTTGAAACAAGTGCCTCTGAATGTTCTCCCATCAAATCCTCTTCCTTCTCTTTTGTATCCTTCATTCTAGTATGAATTATAATTACCTTTTTGATGAAATTTTTTTTCATTGCTTAGGTAGGCATTGCTATCTTTGTCTTCCTTCTTAAATGGGTTGTCAGGCTTGTTCTATTCCGGATGTGATCAGTCTGCTATGCCCTTAATTTTGGTGTATATAGGGTTATGAATAGTTGGCTTGTGGCTATCTTAACTCCTAATTAAGTCATGTTATCACTATTATGTTATTATTAGTTAGATAGGTTGGAATAGGTCTTATATAGGGGTGTGTCTATTCATCCTAAGCATAATTACGTATATATAGGAGGATGTGAGTCTTATTTCATCATCATATTGTGAAGTGTGTTCTCATTGGAGATATTTTGAGGTTGCCCCTCAAAGTGGCCTATTATTCTCAGTTATTATCAATTCTTTGCAGAATATTTCATATCATCTTCTTCCATTGTGCAAGTTATTTCATTACAAATAGTATCAGAGCATGATTTTGGCACCATAGAGGCAAGGTTTTTTCTCAATATTGGAGGCGCTTTTAGGAAGAGTATGAATTTCAGATTTTAGCAAATTTTTAAAGATTTTTAAAGGGTTTTTTAAGACCATACTAAATAAGCTATAGTCCACATTTTAGAGGAATTGGAGTAGATTTGAACAAATTATTACATAATTATGATTTCTACACAATTTATTTGGGATCTACATATCTCTCACATCCTGCCGAATTGGAGCATAATTTTTATTGGGTTTATGAAGAAATAATAGAGGACCCTATAGTCCACATATTATAGAAATTGAAGCCAAAATAAGAGAGTTATTGCAAAATTAGGGTTTCCAACAAATTTGCTCTCAAGGCTGCAAATTTGCTATTTTTTTAGATTTTGTTCTACATAAGTGGTATCTTTACCCCAGTAAGTTATAGTAAAAATCTAAAAGAATTTACATTTCATTTGTGTGATTTATTCCAAAAATATTGGTTTCCATCATGATAGGTCCTACAATAAGAGGCAAAAAGAATGTTGTCACACTAGGGAAATCCTCTTATAGGGATGGGGAAACAATAGAGGATAATAATCCCAATGAGGAAATAAGTAAGGTCAAGGAAGATGTTTCCTTAATTAAGAAGGATATATGTGACCTAAGAGGAGATATATCAGATATACGAAGCATGTTAAACACCTATATGAATGAATGAAGAAAGGAGTTCTCAAGAAACCAAGATGAAACCTACAAGTCGGCTAATATTGAAACAAATTTTAATACTCCTATCGAATCTAGGAATTTGCTTCCAAGGGTGGATATGTGCAAGTTTGATGGCAAGGATCCTATAACATGGATAAACCAAATGGACAATTTTTTTGAAGTGCATCAAATCCCATATGGACAAAAGGTCACAATGGCTTCGCTATATCTAGAACCAAATCAATTCATTTGGTATCATTGGCTTTGTACTCATCAAAAGAAGAAGGGTCTCACTACCTCATGTGGTCAGTTTTTACAGAGGAACTCCAAGTACAATATAGAAATAGTGTGATAGACAACTTCTTTAGCCAACTAGCTAAACTTCAACAAACATGATCAATTAAGGATTATATTTAGCAATTCTAAAATATATCCTTAAGAGTGATACAATTATAGAGGAGAACCTGAATGATTTATTCTTGGGTGCTCTGAAGGATCACATTCAACATGAGGTACACATGTTTTGTCCAAATTCTATCTCTGAAGCAATGATTATGGCAAGACAAGTGGAGGAAAATTTTTTGGCTAATAGAAGGGAGGAATTACCTAGTAACAAAGTTGACAAGGCTCTTGCATCATCATTTACTCATCCTATTATGTTGACACCTCATCAATTGGAAGAGAAAAAGGCCAAAGGGTTATGTTTCAACTATGATGGAAAATATTATAAAGGACATAAATGTGATGAGAAGAAGTTGTTTTATATTGAGGCTACCAATGATGAAGATAAGGATGAAGAAGATCTAGTGGTGGTGGTAGAGGACTCTAAGGATGTCCAACCAACTATCTCTTGTCATGCACTATCAAGTATTAATAACCGACAAACACTCAAGGTAAGGGGTTTCCTTAAAAAACAAATAGTCACAATATTGATTGACTCGGGTAGTACACATAACTTCATCAACAAGAAACTAGCAGTAAATTTAAATTTCTTTGTCTACTCTACCCTCGAATTCTAGGTTATGATTGCAAATGGTGGTAGAATCAATTGTTCAGGGAAAAGCCATACTATTAAACTCACCATGGGAGACTACTTGATAGATAGCCATATGCTTGCTATACCCATGGATGGTGTTGGACGTATAATTTCCTACCAATTTTATCAAAAAAATTTAGGTTTCCATGTGAAAAAATCAACTATAACTCTCGGAAATACACTTGTGCAATCTACCCGATGAGCTTTCTTTGAGGGATCATAATTTAGAGTCTACTCATTTTCATGTAAAACCACTTTCCAAGCATGCTTACCTATAATATGTGAACACACATATCTGATTACAGCTTCCTATGACAAGATTTGACTGAGTTTTGAGGAGTCAAGTTGAAGGGTTCTGGTAAAATTTGCTACCTACACAATGTGAAATCAACCCACTAAGCCAAGTTTCGAGGCTGATATCTAGCAATTGAATGACGATCCTAACAAACCAATAAGTGTTCCATTTTCCCCTCATGATAATGTACTTTCATGCCAGTCCTTAGAACCCCAGCATCTCGTTTGCTATTTTTTCAAAATCAAAAGCAAATGTAAAAAGTTTAGTTTTGACATCTGCATTTCCAGCAAGTTGCAGAGAGGTCAACTTTGGCCCTTAATATTTCATGACATAATATGACTAGTGAATAATCCTATTGAACACATGCTCATCAATCCTAAATGAACTAAACCCTCCAGTTACAACTTCTCAGGAAGGGATTCAATGGTCTCTCAAAATTGCAAGTTGGTGAGCTCTAATTAGGTTGTGACAGGTGCAGTTTTCAAGAAGGTTGCTTTGGAGGCTAATATCTAACAGTTGGGTGATCTTCATAACAAATAAATTGATGTCTTAGATTCTTCCCATATTAATGTGCTTTCATGCTAATTCCCAAAATCCCAACACTTCAGTTGATATTTTTTCAAAATCAAAACCAAATGGATTTTACATAATTTTGTAACTACATTCCCAGGCAGCTTTAGAAAGGTCAACTTTGACACATGATATCTTATGAAGGAAGAGGAATGATGAAAAATCCTTTCGAATGAATTGATCTCTAGGATGGAAGCTCCTCAAAAATGGCTTTGATATTTTTCCAAAGAGGCAAGATGACAAGTTTCAATTGAGTTTAAACAGGTACAAAACATGTTGAATGAGCTAATTTGATTGTGAGCAGCTTTTAATCCTAACAAATTCATGCCAATCTGTATGAAAACCATACTCCCCTATCATAACTCAACATGTTGGTGCATTTTCGTGGCTCCAGGAGAATTTTTGATCAGTTTTCCAAGGTAATTTTGGAGGCCATTTAACCTATTCTGCTCACAATACAAAATGCCATAAAGCAAATTTTCATGACAACCCATTTCAAATTTTTACTTCAAAATCATATTGGAGTGGTCCTAAATAAATTAATGATAGAACACTTGTTTCAAAACTAAATTATTTTAGCCGGGCCCATAGGGAGACTTAGCATGCTTCATGCAATTATGAAGCTATAAGGGCCATGAAGAAAGCTATTTCAAGGATAAAATATTGACAATGGTAGCCTGAACCTAGAAAGGTATTTGTTATTCTAAATCTTTTTGAGATATCAGGTAATATTGATAACTACAATTGATGTTATTTACAAATAATGTGCTACATGAAGGCAATCAGATTGTGGTCTATGGAATGCAAGGTCCCATTTTGACAACTTGTGTTATCAGTATAATAAGGAGGAATTGGAATTTGTATTGTGGCTCTTTGAAGCCACTACCTATGCCTATAGGAGGTGAGAGGTCATTTGTGCAGTTCATTCTTGAACCTTTATATAAAATTTATAGCCTAGTGATCGGTGAGCACAAGAAGAGTGTGGAGACTACTCTGGCAAAGTTAGGGGTGACACTTAGCTATGCAGCATACAAATGTAATGCAAGGCCATTGCTAAGATTGACCTACAGTTCTATATTTGAGTCTGCAATTGAATTCATAGATATTCTAGTCCAACATATTCCTTCTGCAAAGGATACTCCAGCTAAAAAGATAGAGCATATATACATTGGCCTACACGACACACCAAAATGTCAACAAAAGTAACCAATTTCAAATAACTATATTCTCTTGTCTAGTGAAAGGAGTTTGTAAGAAGCCACCCAAATCCACATCTCAGCCATGAAAGAAATACATCTAAATATATAATTGAAGTTGCTTGGGTTCCAAATATATGCCATTGGGATAACACATCATGGAGGAGTTTGAGATAGTGGCTGCAGATGCTCCATCGCCTGTGATACCAAATCTATGATTGATAGAAAGAAAATTATATTCTTTGGTGAGCGTGGTGTTATAAGAGAGTATAATTTTATTGCGACCTGCTATAAAAAATGGTGTTTTTGTCTGCTACTATGTCTGATAACAAATGAAGGAGAAATCCTAAAGTGAGAAAACCCTAAATCTCACTCATCGGCGATAGTAACTATAACAGAGTGAGTTCACCAAATCCTACCAATTGTGTGTGTCACTTTAATGAGGAGGAGATATTATGAAATACATATGCAAAGAAAAACCTTATCAAAAGGAAAGCACATCTGAGAAAGATAGAAGCATCAGCACATGATTTTAAACTCTCCCCGACACTTTAAGTCCCTCCAATGTGGATGCGGGTAGGGTGTGAAATGTTTATCGGGGAGACGGTTGCTTATTAGTAGAGATTATTTAAAACACACCAATACTCCAAGTCTTTCCAATAGGACAAAAAGATAAAATTATGAATGGATAACATTAATTCATTTCAAGCTTTCATAGGCAAGTACAATATTATTATTATATCTGAAGATAATATCACTTCAAGAAAAAATTAATCTCACCGATGACAAAAGGAGAAAATACTTTTACCCAGGATATAAGGTGGATAATCAAAGGAAGATTTAATAATTGTTCACTTGGAGATGAAATACATTTTTTTTGAAGAATTAATAAATTGGGTAATCAATTTACCTAAAGGATATTTTTATGTGAAAGTGCATATAATGACCTGTGAAAATATTTTCAATAAAGAAGTAAGGAGGGGTAATCATTTTCACCCAAAGTGTATATTTTTCCCAAACAAAGATGCAAATGTATACAGGTTTATATTTTCCAACAAAGTTCTTAAAATTAAAATACTTTATTCTTCATGGGAGAGTATATCAAATATCTTGTAATTAAAACAAGGTGAATACATTCACGAGGAGGTAAACATTTATTAAATTTAATCACCTCTTGACATAAAATGAAGTTCTAACATATTTTCACAAAGACTTATAAAGTGGTGATTAGTTTAGCCCGATGATATTTTTTCTAATTAAAGGTGAGATGTTTCCAACGAGTAGTGAATGTGAATGTAAAGATTGCCACCAAAGGAGAGATAAAAATTATTAAAACTATTTTCATGGGATGTGAAGACAAAAGGGAAATTAAAATCAAATATTTGTGAAGCTAGGAAATAAAACATTAATTAAGTGTAATGAAAGATTGCCCCAGATGAACATGGAGGGTCATAACCCTAAAAATGCAAAGTATAAATGGAAGATAAAAGTAAGGAAGAAAGATGGAAGAATAATAAGCAACAACAAAGCAATAATTAGGGTCAGGCAAAATATATCAAGATGAAGACTTCCAAGCACATATTGTAAACTTTTTTTGAATGGAGAAGGAATATTTTATTTGATGTCCAATCTATATGGTGTTCAATTATTTGTAAATATTCTTTTATATGTGTTACTTGAGTTGTCTCCAAAATGGTTTCCCTTTTTATTTAAATTATAATATCGAGCATATATTTAATTTACATGGTTACATTTGTTGATTCAGTGTGCGCTACTTGATTGGTTTATGTGAGAAGTTGATTTAATTCCTTCTGAGTGATTTATGTTCATTGGTCTCTGCCAGGAGTTAAAACCCTTTAAACAAATGATCTTGGTTAGGTTTCCTTCTTACTAGAATTAAATGTCCTTTCAGTTGTTCACAGTAACCTAGGAAAATATCATTGGGATTGGGTAAGAAGAGCACAAGTAACCTACATCCTTGCACGCTTATACAAGGTATAAACATATGAGAAAGTGCCAAGTAATTTGAGTTAAGCCAAGAGGGAGGACATATTTATCATACAAATCTTGACTCTGTTGCCCAAAATAGATAAGACACTGGTTATTTTAATAACATTTTAAAAACCTTATTTACATTTTTGAATCTCAAACATTAGCATTAGATATAATCATCACACTTTATATCTACTTCACACCTATTTGCCATCATGAAGGTCAAATTAAGTCTACACTAATCATTAAGGTATACCTACCTAGGTCTGGCAGAGCCTGAAGTGAAGGGGGTTTAGCCGTATCTACCCTGTGTCAGTTAGCCAAAAATGTCAAGAGAGCCTGACAACCTCTTAGGGTTAACAACCTACTTTTTTGAGACCTAATAGAATTGGTGACTCTACTGGGGAGTAATCTAGAATCTAGTTAAAGATCATCTCATCACAGAGTCAATACATTTTTGAATTCCAACACATCTTGGTAACTCTATTGGCAATAAAGGACCCGAAAAGACAATCATTTTCCTACTCATGAAAAGTAGGTGGCGACTGAAATATTTTTAATATTATCCAACCATTAATGGAAGATCTATGTTCCA
The DNA here is from genome assembly GCA_027924645.1 of Cunninghamia lanceolata. NCBI lineage: Eukaryota > Viridiplantae > Streptophyta > Pinopsida > Cupressales > Cupressaceae > Cunninghamia > Cunninghamia lanceolata. The sequence continues at coordinate 16,017,524 of BSBN01000130.1, read as the reverse complement.
AGAGAGTCCTAAGAAAATGTGGACAGACAAGCATGGATCTTCTTATGGAAAAGAACCTCAAGAAGCAAACAAATTTGAGGTACAGGTGGAAGAACAGGAGAGGTTTGCTGATCAAGCTGTTGTTGATCTTGATAGCATGACTAATCAGGATATAGAAGTGTATTTAGAATGGAAGGAACAATAGCTTAGGTGGATACAACAGATGATACAAGAAAGCCAAGATAAAAAAATGGCAGAATTGGACATCCAACCACCAAAATCACCAAAATATGTTACTCCACAAGGGGGTAATGCCAATCGACATAGGACATTTCATAACACATTTGCTCCAAATACTTCAAGTGTACCCCATAATACATATGCTAACCCCACTCAACATAATATGCCACCACAAAGGACTCACCTTGCAAAGATTGGAAATATTCCCTAACCCTATCCACCATTAGGACAGCATTATATTCCATAATATCAGCAGCATCAGAATGTACACTCTCATCAACCCATCCAACAAAATGCTTACCATCAACCCCCATATAGATATTATATGTAGGAAGATATTTTTACACCACACTTGGAGCCACAACATATTCCAACAACTAATGAATCATCATATGATATATCTAGAGATGAGACAAATTTTCAAAATACAAATTCTTTTGTTGTCCCAGCCCACCCACCACAATATATGAATCAACAGTTTGGGGAGGAAGAGGATGACTATTTTCAAACAGGACAAACATTTGATGAAGAGGAAGTGTGCATATCTGAGAATGATTTTCAGATCTATTCCAACCCCTTATATAATGACATAATAGAGGATAGTGAGATGACATTTTGCCAAGGTATGCTGGTAGAAGAATTTCAAGTGTTCTCAAATCCATATTATCAAGAGGATGAAATGCTTTGAGACAATCAGAGAAGTGAATATGCTGATATACATGAAGGTGAGTCCATAAATGAAGAGAAATTAAATGATGAAATGAGCACATTTGAGTATTGTGATGATGATGAAGAGAACAATGAGCATTCTCATCTTTTAGATCAGCCAGAAGGTCAATTCACAATGCATGACAATAAGAAGAATAATGAAAAACTACTGCATTAAAGAAGGATGCTCTTCATGTAACAAAAATATATCACATAGAGATGAGATTGTGCAGATTATACCTAACCTACAGGTTCACGATGATAAAAAATATACCAGCCACATTGAGCGTAGAAAATTGATCAAAGATATGAATGCATTCAATCATATAAATTTTAAAAATATTGGTAGATAGGCTTCAACACAGCATGATGAGAATCAGTTTTTTGACAGAGGAAAATATATGTTATTCCGTTTAGGGCAAGAAATGACATTGGATTCTCTGCCCAAATGGAGTAGGTACTGGTCTGCTCCCCAGAGATATGGGATCTTCATATGCCCACAAAGGACATACATCCCCAGATAGAGCCACTATTGGGCCTAAAATTTCCTATCAATTTTCTCAGAAAATTTTAGGTTTCCATGTGAAAAAATCAACTATAACTCTCAGAAATACACCTGTCCAATCTACCCGAGCCTACTCATTTTCATGCAAAACCACTTTGTAAGCATGCTTACCTATCATATGTGAACACACATATCTGATTATAGCTTCCTATGACAAGATTTGACTGAGTTTTGAGGAGTCGAGATGAAGGGTTTTGGAAAAATTTGCTACTTGCACAATGTGAAATAAGCCTGGGAAGCCAACTTTGGAGGATGATATCTAGCAGCTGAATGATGATCCTGACAAACCAATCATTGTTCTATATTCCCCTCATGATAATGTATTTTCATGCCTATTCTTAGAACCCCAGTATCTTGTTTGTTATTTTTTCAAAATCAAAAGCAAATGTAAGAAGTTCAGTTTTGACATTTGCATTTCTAGAAAGTTGTGGAGAGGTCAACTTTGGCCCTTAATATTTCATGACAGAAGATGACTAGTGAAGAATCCTCTTGCACATGCACTCATCAAGCCTAAATGAACTAAACCCTTCACTTACAACTTCCTAGGAAGAGATTTAATGGTTTTTCAAAATTGCAAGTTGGTGAGCTCTAGAGGTTACTTTGGAGGCTAATATCTAATAGTTGGGTGATGTTCATAACAAATCAATTGATGTCTTGGATTCTTCCCATATTAATGTTCTTTCATGCTAATTCCCAAAATCCTAGCACTTCAGTTGATATTTTTTCAAAATCAAAACCAAATGGATTTTACACAGTTTTGTAACTGCATTCCCGGGCAGCTTCAGAAAAGTCAACTTTCACACCTGATATCTTATGAAGGAAGAGGAATTATGAAAAATAATTTTGCACACATGTTCATGTGACCTAAATGAATTAATCTCTAGGATGACAGCTACTCAAAATAAGCTTTGATATTTTTCCAAAGATGCAAGATGACAGGTTTCAGTTGAGTTTAAATAGGTACAAAACATTGTTGAATGAGCTAATTTGATTGCGAGCAACTTTTAATACTAATAACTTCATGCCAATCTATCTAACAACCATACTGCCCTATCATAAATCAACATGTTGGTGCATTTTTGTGGCTCCGGGAGAAGTTTTGATCAGTTTTCCAAGGCAATTTTGGAGGCCATTTAACCTATTTTGCTCACAATACAAAATGCAAGAAATTAAATTTTGATGACAACCCATTTCAAATTTTTACTTCAAAAGAAGATTGGAATGGTCCCAAATAAATTCATGATAGAAAACTTGTTTGAAAAAGATTTTTTTTTAGGCGGGCCCATAGCGAGACCTGACATGCTTCACGTAATTACAAAGCTATAAGGGCCATGAAGAAAGCTATTTCAAGGGTAAAATATTGACAATGGCAGCCTAACCCTAGAAAGGCACTTGTTATTCTAAATCTTTTTGAGATATCAAGTAATATTGATAACTACAATTGATATTATTTACAAATAATGTGCTACATGAAGGCGATCAGATTGTGGTCTATGGAATGCAAGGTCCCATTGTGACAACTTGTGTTATCGGTATAATAATGAGGAATTGGCATTCGTATTGTGGCTCTCTAAAGCTAATACCTATGCCTATAGGAGGTGAGAGGTCATTTGTGTGGTTCATTCTTGAACCTTTACATAAAATTTATAGCCTAGTAATCAACAAGCACAGGAAGAGTGTGGAGACTACTCTGACAAAGTTAGGGGTGACACTTAGCTATGCAACATACAAATGTAATGCAAGGGCATTGTTGAGACTCGCCTATAGTTCTATATTTGAGTCTGGAACTGAATTCATAGATATGCTAGTCCAACATATTCCTTCTGCAAAGGATACTACAGCTAAAAAGATAGAGCATATATACACTGGCCCACAAGACACACCAAAATGTCAACAAAAGTAACCAATTTCTTATAACTATATTCTCTTGTCTGGTGAAAGGAGTTTGTAAGAAGCCACCCAAATCCGTACCTCAGCCATGAAGGAAATACATCTAAATATATAATTGAAGTTGCTTGGGTTCCAATTATACGCCATTGGGATAACACATCATGGAGGAGTTTGAGAGAGCATTTGCATATGCTCTATGGCCAATGATACCAAATCTATGATTGATAGAAAGCAAATTATATTCTTTTGTGAGCATGGTGTTATAAGAGAGTATAATTTTATTTCCACCTGCTATAAAAATGGTGTTTCTGTCTGCTACTATGTTTGATAACAAACAAAGGAGAAATTCTAAAGTGAGAAAACCCTAAATCTCACTCATCAGCGGTAGTAACTATAACGGAGTGAGTTCACCAAATCCTACTGATTGTGTGTGTCACTTTGATGAGGAGGAGATATTAAGAAATACATATGCAAAGCAAAAGCTTATCAAAAGGAAAACACATTGGCAAAAGGTAGAAGCATCGGCACACAATTTTAAACTCTCCCCGACACTTTATGTCCCTCTGATGTGGATGCGGGCAGGGTGTGAAATGTTTTTAGTGCAGATGGTTGCTTATCGGTAGAGATTATTTAAAACAAACCAATACTCCAAGTCTCTCTAATAGGACAAAAAGATAAAATTATGGATAGATAAGATCAATTCATTTCAAGGTTTTATATGCGAGTACAGGATCACAATAAAATATTATTATCATATCTAAAGATAATATCACTTGAAGAGAAAATTAATCTCACCAATGACAAAAGGAGCAAATACTTTTACTCAGGATATAAGGTGGATAATCAAAGGAATATTTAATAATTGTTCGCTTGGAGATGAAATACATTTTTTTTGAAGAATTAATCAACTAGGTAATCAATTTACCTAAAGGATATTTTTATGTGAAAGTGCATATAATGACGTATGAAAATATTTTCACTAAAGAAGGAGTAATCATTTTCAACCAAAGTGTATATTTTTACCAAACAAAGGTGAAAGTGCATACAGGTTTATATTTGCCAACAAAGAGATTAAAATTAAAATACTTTATTCTTCACGGGAGAGTATATTAAATATATTTTAATTAAACAAGGTGAATACAGATGATTATGCTTTTGGATTAAACTGTATGTATTTTTGCTTCAACGTTTCGGATCACACTCAGTGATCCATCATCAGGACGAGGATGTATGTGATTAGGATTGCAGACTTACCCTTTAAAAGGGTGAACATGTAGGGTTAGGTTTAGTGAGGTGCACATAAGCTAACAGTAAACAAAGAATAAAGAAAACAATAAATAAGTGAGAAAAGGATAAATAATATAATAATAAAAAAGAAGAAGAAGAAAAATGCAATAATTAGATAAGAAAGGAAATAGCAAGTATGTCAAAATTCATAAGTATTTAGTGAAGAGGTAAATGTTAATTATAACAAGAATAATATATCTAATATAATAAATATCATGGATAGATAAACAATAGATAAATAGATCAAATTAATATATAGGAATTACAGAAACAATTAAATCAGTATAAATAAAAATAAATTAGTTAAGAAATATTTAATAAAATAAAATAATATTAGGCGATTAAATTAAATAATAAGTTAGTACAATAATCAAGAGAAGAAATAAAATAAAATAAAATAACTAAGAGAAGTTTAAAATAAAAATAAAGTCAATAAAGTAGAAATCAAAATAAAAGTACCTATATATATATGAGAGAGAAATTTCACAAAATGTCAAACATATATGAAAGAAATTTCAAAAAATATATCAGAATAAACTAACTAAAAAATGGGGGGTGAAGTAAAGGTTCAAGAAAAATTAAATTAAATAAAAGGTGAGTAGCTAGGGGTAAAAAGAGAGGAACGAAGAAGGGCAACAATTTAGGACACAAGATGGGTATGAAAAGAGACTAAAAAGTGTGCCTAGACATAGAAAGAAATGGTCCAGAATGTGAATCAGGAAAAAGTAAAACCCAGTTATAAAGAGAAAGGGAGTAAAGTAAGAAAGCAAAGCCAACCTAGGCACACTTTTTAGTCTCTTTTCATACCCATCTTGTGTCCTTAATTTTTGCCCTTCTTCGTTCCTCTCTTTTTACCCCTAGCTACTCACCTTTTATTTAATTTAATTTTTCTTGAACCTTTACTTCACCCCCCATTTTTTAGTTAGTTTATTCTGATATATTTTTTAAAATTTCTTTCATATATTTTTGACATTTTGCGAAATTTCTCATATATATATATATATATATATATATATATAGAGGTACTTTTAATTTAATTTCTACTTTATTGACTTTATTTTTATTTTAAACTTCTCTTATTTATTTTATTTTATTTTATTTCTTCTCTTGATTATTGTACTCACTTATTATTTAATTTAATCGCCTAATATTATTTTATTTTATTAAATATTTCTTAACTAATTTATTTTTATTTATACTGATTTAATTGTTTCTGTAATTCCTATATATTACTTTGATCTATTTATCTATTGTTTATCTATCCATGATATTTATTATATTAGATATATTATTCTTGTTATAATTAACATTTACCTCTTCACTAAATACTTATGAATTTTGACATACTTGCTATTTCCTTTCTTATCTAATTATTGCATTTTTCTTCTTCTTTTTTATTATTATATTATTTATCCTTTTCTCACTTATTTATTGTTTTCTTTATTCTTTGTTTACTTTTAGCTTATGTCCACCTCACTAAACCTAACCCTACCTATTCATCCTTTTAAAGGGTAAGTCTGCAATCCTAATCACATACATCCTCTTCCTGATGATGGATCACTGAGTGTGATCTGAAACATTGAAGCGAAAATACATATAGTTTAATCCAAAAGCATAATCATCTATTCTGTGGACTGTGGAAAACTCATGCCTACTAAGGTGAATACATTCAGGAGGAGGTAAACATTTATTAAATTTAATCACCTCTTGACATAAAAAGAAGTTTTAACATATTTTCACCAAAATGTGAAATATTTTCACAAAGAGTTATAAAGTGGTGATTATTTTACCCCGATGATATTTTTTCTAATTAGAGGTGAGATGTTTCCAACGAGAAGTGAATGTGAATGTAAAGATTGCCATCAAAGGAGAGATAATAATTATTAAAACTATTTTCATGGGATGTGAAGACAAAAGGGAAATTAAAATCAAATATTTGTGAAGTCAGGAAATAAAAAATTAAGTGTAATCAAAGGTTTCCCCAGATGAATGTGGAGGGTCATAACCCTAAAAATGCAAAGTATAAATGGAAGATAAAAGTAAGGAAGAAAGATGGAAGAATAATAAGCAACAACAAAGCAATAATTAGGGTCAGGCAAAATATATCAAGATAAAGACTTCCAAGCACATATTGTAATCTTTTTTGAATGGAGAAGGAATATTTTATTTGATGTCCAATCTATATGGTGTTCAATTATTTGTAAATATTCATTTATATGTGTTACTTGAGTTGTCTCCAAAATGGTTTCCCTTGTTATTTAAATTAGTATATCAAGCATATATTTAATTTATCTGGTCACATTTGTTCATTCAGTGTATGCTACTTGATTGGTTTCTATGAGAAGTCGATTTAATTCTTCTCGAGTGATTTATGTTCATTGGTCTCTACCAGGAGTTAAAACCCTTTAAACAAACGATCTTGGGTAGGTTTCCTTCTTACCAGAATTAAATGTCCTTTCAGTTGTTCATAGTAACCTGGGAAAATATCATTGGGATTAGGTAAGAAGAGCACAAGTAACCTACATCCTTGCACGTTTATACAAGGTATACACATATGAGAAAGTGCCAAATAAGTTGGGTTAAGCCAAGAGGGAGGACATATTTATCATACAAATCTTGACTCTATTTCCCAAAATAGATAAGACACTAATTATTTTAACATTTTAAAAACCTTATTTACATTTTTGAATTTGAAACATTAGCATTAGAAATAATCATCACACTTTATATCTACTTCACATCTATTTGCCATCATGAAGGTCAAATTAAGTCTGCACTAATCATTAAGGTATACCTATCTAGGGCTAGAAGAGCCTGAATTGAAGGGGGTTTAACCGTATCTACCCTATGTCAGTTAGCCAAAAATGTCAAGAGAGCCTGGCAACCTCTTAGGGTTAACGACCTATGTTTTTGAGACCTAACAGCTGGAGCAAACATTATTTTGGGAGTTCAATGGATTACTACCTTGGGCACAATTGAGATGAATTTCTAGGAACTATTCATGTGCTTCTAGTCTAGGGATGAAAAAATATGAGCTACGGGGTTTACATGCAAAGAGTCCACAATCAGTAAGTGTACACCAAATGTCACTAAGAAAAGATGTGGATAAAGGTGTGCCTCAATTATTGTCAATGGAAGTGCAAAAGCCAAAGATTCCTACTTCACCTTTCAAGAAAGTAGTTACAGTTTCAGATCACAAGAGGGAACCTGATTTGTATGGGCCTCATAAAGGTTCAACAAGGATTGACAACATCAACTTCAAATTGAGGTTACCCAAATGAAAACTCATATGACCTTTCTATGATAGCTCTCTCTTGGAGAATGCTAGTAGACTCAAAAGTCCATCCATGATAATGTTACCAGAGCTTGATGAAGAAGGAAGAATCATATTGGAACCAAACTGCATTCCTTAAAAATGCATGAAGAAGCTGAGGAATAGAACCTTCACTGAGTATCTCATCCAATGGTAGAATTTACTAGTTGAAGAGGCCACATGGGAGGACAAGGAGTTCATTTAGAAGAATCCACACTTGATTAACATTGAGGATAATGTTTCTTTAAAGAGGGAGTGCATACTATGCCCTTAATATTAGCATACATAGGGTTATGAATAGTCAGCTTGTGGCTATCTTAACTCCTAATTTAGTCATGTTATCATTATTATATTATTATTTATTTATATAGGTCAGAATAGGTCTTATATAGGGGTGTGTCTATTCATCCTAAGCATAATTAGGTATATATAGGAGAATGTGAGTCTTATTTCATCATCATATTTTGAAGTGTGTTCTCATTGAAGATATTTGGAGGTTGCCCCCTCGAAGTGGCCTATTATTCTCAGTTATTATCAAGTATTTGTAGAATATTTCATATCATCTTCTTCCATTGTGCAAGTTATTTCATTCCACGGTCTCCTCTGGAAAATGTTCCACCTCTTTGAAATTTACCTCCTCTGCCTCTCTATCTCTGATCATGCCTCTTGTTCAACTTTTCATCAACTTTCAGGACAAATTGATATGCTTCCTCCAAAGACGTTATCCCTACCAAGCTTAGTTCTTCTTGAATGTTCAATCTCAGTCCATTGATGTATCTAGCCACTTTCTCTTTGCTTGCTTCACTATATCCTATCCTTATGATCATCTTATGAAGTTCTTCAGTATACTCCACAGATTTCTCCTTTTGTCTTAGGTTTTGCAATCTCTTAAATAGTTCCAACTCATAGTTAGCAGGTACAAACTAGTTATTAAATTTTGTCACCATCCTATCTAAATTTGTAATCTTTTCTTTTCCTCTTCCCTCCCTATCCAACTAAACTTCCTTCCACCATATAGCAGCATGTCCTTTGAATTTTGTCATTGCAAATTTCACCTTCTCTAGATCTTCAACTTCTTCATATTCAAAGTATTCTTCCATGTCATTTATCCAATCAATCAACTCTTCAAGATTCAAATTGCTAGTGTAATTTGGTACATCAAATCTAAGTCTTTTCCCTATCTTTGAAATAGCTCACAACATCTTGACTTGATCTAATTCTTCTTCTTCATCACCTTCTAGGGTTTTAACAATTTGTTCAACAAATTGAAATTCTTCTTCATCATCACTTTCGACATTAGGTCTAGGTATCAATCCTCTTCACCTATCTTCTTCGACAGCATACAATCAAATTCTCATTGTTTTCATCATTTCTATCATCTCATCCATCCTACCAGCCATTGTTCCAATAGCAAAGACTCTTCTCAGTGACATCTTCCTAGGATCAAGTGCAAACTGCCTCAAGTTCAGTTCTCAGGCTACAAGGTGACAACTGCCTCAAAATTGATGATCAGTTGTGACACAAGTAATCTACCTTGGATTCAATGATTTGTCCACAGTAAGATCTTATAGAATTCCTTTGCCATTTTTTCTCAATTTGCTCCCAAAGATTTGAACTTTCACTCTGATACCACTTGGTGCAATCATGGTAGGAGGGTTCATAGAATGAACTATCGAGACTGTACAAAAAGAGTAAAAACAATGGAAACAACTCAAAGATATGAAATAGATGCAGATTTAGTCATTCAGTATATCAAATAATTCAAATACAAATTGGTCGGCACCATGCAGACTTACAATTAGGGCTTATAGGCCTAATTACAAACTACCAGTATATGCACAAGATATGGCTTTGAAACTCCTTCGCAAGAATTCAAACTATGAACTTATGCTAATGATAACTACTTTCCTAGGCATCTACTACAACAATATATATCATCTTTGGGACATAAGATTCCTTCACGTCGGCCAAGAAAGATCACAAACTCCAATAAAGAGCTATAATGTGTGTACACAGATATGTCAGTCCTAAATGAATTAAACTTCTCCACAAATAAATGGAATAATATGTAGATCTCAGGGAAGGTCGACCAAAAATGATAGATCATTGAATGATGTGTCATTAGGTTCTACAAGTCAGGAATTGCTCTGCATGTCTTCTCCTTTAGCTGATTCCCTGAGACTGCTAGGATGCTCTATTATGAGAAAACAGTTGATCTTCTGGTAGCAATATCTTAGTAGTATCTTAACCAAATGCTCTGAGATTTTTATATGATGTGAATGAATGAATCTAGATGCTAAGTCTAGCTTTGCAAGATTTGAGATGCAACTATGGTAGAATGCGGACCAATAAATGAAAAGTGCTACTGACTGAACTACTTGAACTATACTAGAAAATGAAAGAAAACAAATGGAACTACAAATATTATTGGTTGATGCAAGATTGCTCTTAAACTAGGGATGCTCCCGCATCATTATTTCACAAGGGAGATTTAAAGAATATGGAATTAAGAAAAAACCAAATATCAGAATGCCATTGTGAAATTGATAAAGATGAACATTCTTCTGAATGTATTCCATGAATTGCACTCTATAAATCATAGTTAGAAATATGGCTACTAATCGCATGTACAAACAAAACACTAGAAACCAAAAAAATTAAAATGATTATAGTATTTTTTTATAAAGTGTGATGAATGTGTACCTATCTCCACCCTCACTACTGGCACCCATGAGCTTGTGAGAATCGAGGAGTATTATTTTTTCCTTGGACATCTTCTGGACTACAATGCTCTGCATGGTAGACATATCAGCCACAACTAGAGAAAACCCATCCCCATCTAGTCCAAACACACACTCCATCACACAACCACTAAAAACCCTCTTCCCTTTTCACTGCCTGCAATGCTTCTTCTCCAAGTAACACATAGAGTATATACCAAAACTATTGAACTTTCCCTCTTCTTGTACCCTTTCCTACTTCAGATTTTCCCACATCCCTTTTACTGTATAAAGAAAAATAATATTTTGACTCTCTACGTAGTCCCTTTTACATGACATGGGAAAATCTTAAATTTGGATTTTATTTTCTTGGGTTTTTAGTTTGTAAGGGTAAAAGCACCTCTTTCCTTAAACCGTATTGTCTAATTTTTATTTGTGTGACTAATTATTTAGTCATTTATAGCTGTGATTTTACCCAATGATCAAATTAGTCATTTATTTAGTCATTTATAGTTGTGTTGCAAAAAAAAAGTAGAATTTAGTCATTTTTAGTTGTTGTGACTAAAAGTTTTAGTCACATAGTCATTTATTTGTAAAATTCTACTAGTGAAATAACAACCAAACTCCCTTATACTTTGCACAACAATTGTATGTTGAGGTTCATTTTGGCCTCAAAGTCAACTACTATGACCTTCCAGGATACTTTGGTCAGGGGCGTGGTAGGGTTGTCGATAGGGACCCTTATCGTCGAGAAGATTAGGAGGCCCCAGTGTATAGGGCATTGGTTGGTGAGAGGTCTCCTACTATCTCCCCAGCCTTGGCCCCCTCAACAGATCAGGTTATCATTGCTTCCCAAAGGGAAGCAATTGACAGTGTCAGCGATATTGCAATTGTTGCCACTAAGATAGCTAGTGATCATGTGGGTCAGTATTTGATGTCAAGACGTCTATGATCTAGACCTTCATTTACAGCATAATGTAGCAGCACTGATTGTGATCCTTATGCTATGGTGGGCATCCCTACACCCGCACAACTAGATGTTCTTATAGGAGAAATGGCATATAGCAATTTGCATTGTTTGGATGAGGACCTCTTGGAGGAATATTCCTTCATCGCATTAGAGCTTGGGATCTCTATAGACCAGGTTAGAGTTCATCTAGACAAATCTTTTCAGTCACATCCAAGATCCCACCATTCTCATGTAAAGTCACTCAATTACATCAAAAAAGTAAATAAAGTAAATAATCCATTTAAATTACAATAACATAAGTAATGAAAGTAAAATGATGTAATTAGTCTACTTAATTACAATATCACAAGTAAAAAGTTAAATCTCATAAATATGAATCAATAAAAGTCATTAAATCTTACAAAAATCTCGTGCTCAATCCATTTGAAAGCACTATAAAAGAATATACAAAGTCTAATTGGCTTTCATGCATAAAACATCCAATTACAAGTTACAATGATCATGTGTACATCAAGTATAAATAAAATAAAACACTCTCTAGTCGCAACAAACCCAAATGGTTCTCATATGAGCTAAGAGACAAGAATATGGCTTAGGTGCTTTTCAACCCAATCATGAAGAAATTACACTTCCTTGGATCCCTTCATGACATGAAGGAAACCCAGTCCTGCACAAAATGTCTAGCTACCTTGAAACAACTAGCAAGAGGGAACACACGATGCAACCTAGTGTCTAATGTGCAATTCAATATAATAAAATGTAGATTGTCTCACAATAGGATGTGGCAAAGATATATATCAATCCATCAATAAAGTTTGCTAGAGATAATATTCATCCTTTTCAATGACAACTCATTTAGATCTAAACCTTTAAAACATAGTAACCAGTCAATTCTCGAAAAGAGGAAAAGCCATCTCTAATAATCCACATTTGACATCCTAGCCTAAAAGTAACACAAACACATTCCTAGATAAAAATCTATTTTCCTTCCCCAATAAATAAATAAATAAATAAGTCAATAAATAAATAAATAAATCAAAATCACATATAACCACATCTAATCCCTTTCCCAAGCATCAATAAAGAAAACACACTTTTCAAACAAGCAGTAATGAAGAACATCATAAATCATTTAAAAGCAATATAGATTTTGAAATGTGGTTATATTCTCAATTCAAATTTCCATGGTTTTAATAGATTATAGAAAACTAATGATTTTACGTCATATCCAATACTGTTTCATGATTCAAGCAATAAAATCAATAATGACATATGCCAACTCCACTTCAACAATGAGTATCCATGCATACTTATTTCAAATATTATTACTATCTTTCCTCAAGAACAAGTAAATAAATAATAAAATAAAACAATCAATGTTTTCCTATAATTCATCATTTGATCATACAATTGCATCTATAAGGCTTTTAAATCAAATTTATTTCCTAGTTCATATTCATTTAGTTTCCATAATATGTATTTAAGTTTTCTAAAACATTCAATCGAGTATGGCAATTTTCTTTTTAATAAGACAATGGTATTTGCATCTCATAATTTACTTCATCGTAGTAACATATAAGGAAAAGATAGTTTTTAACTTATATTCTATTCATTCAAATATTCATAAAGTAATAGTTTTCCTAAATAATTTAACAACCTTACTGTCACTGTTGTGACAGGACGCTGAGGAAAATCATAAATAGGCTTACTGTCACACTGGCCACATGAACTGTGAAAGTCAAAGCAAGTTATTGTCGCTCATATCACAAGAATTGTAGTAAAGAAAAAAAAAAGAATAACACAATTCATAACAGACTTACTATCACCCAAATGATAGTGATTTAAAATAGATCTTTAAACAACCAAATAAATAGATGAATATGTCTATAGGAATCTTGTACTATCATCTAAGTTTTAAGAGTTTATTTGCACATTGTTTGGTTAATAAGTAGAGGTTGATTACTAGCCAAAAGACTATTTTCTAATAACATCAAGAAAATAATAGCCATAAGATTTTATGTCTGCCTAAGAGTAATTTATCAGTGATTGGAAATTTGATTAACTATTGTTTCACTGGTTATAACAAGATCAAGAAAAGAAGCGATTAGAGAACCAGGAAACCAAATATAACAGAGTCAAGAGCAAGTTCAACCAATAGAAGATAAGAATAGGCAAAAAATAGAGCTACAAGCACCAACTTTCTGGCAGCACTGAACATGGATCAGATGACGTGGGAAAAAGAAGAAGGTGGTAGAAGTTTTAGATTAGAAAAAGAAAGCAACAAAATAGGTTGCTCAACTTCCCAGCATCCATGAGGAGTTTACAATGCAAATCTTGGTATTAGTATAGTGAATAAAGGATAAAATATAGTTTTAATATTCTATCTAGAAACTAGAAAATTAGTAGGTCGATCATGAGGCAAAATAGAGGGTCGATTTCCAACAACTAGACGGGTAGACACAAACCAGAACAAGAATATTTCATTGGTCATAACAACTAAGTTTTAAACAACCAAAAAAAATCATTATTTTTGCAAAACATATAAGGGAAATACCTACATAATCTACCTACAAAAAGGTTGGATACTTCCTGTTGTCACTACTCTTTTCCTTATCCTGTTGCTGCCTAGAAAATAAAAAACATGTCCCGTTCTTTGCTAAAATGCTTACTAGAAATAATGTGAATCTCTTCTAAGTATTTTTGGGTTTTGTTCTTCCCTTTTCTAACTTTCTAGAATAGTTTATGGTTTTAATTTTGTTCTAAAATAACAAACTTATCACCAATTTTCTATCCTTGTTCTTGACTAGTTTTTCTCTCCTTTGAAAATGCCTTTTCTTTCTTTTTCTATTAAAAAATCTCTTTTTTTTTCTGTCCAAAGTTTAGGTTTTTGTCTTTGATTCAACTAAAGTTCATTTTTAGATTGTATGAGATTTGAAATTTAAAAGACTCAAATTTCTATTTAAATTAGAATAAAATAAGTTAATTTATTTTTCTATCACTTGCATGATAGTAATTAAATTATATTTCTATCATTTGCATGACAGTAAATTAATTTAATTCTTTTAATTAGATTTTAAATATATTATTAATACAATTTATCTATTCTTAATAAAACACAATCACTAAAAACAACTCAACAAGGAATTTGTGATAATAATAATATTATATATCTATTTATTTAAACATAGTTGTTTTAAATCTAAAATAGATATTATTTTTCAAACAAAATATGAAAACACTTATTATTAAATATCATACAATACACCATTTAAAATATAATCGAAAGAACTTTAATATTTATAATTAAATCTTGCATTAGAAAAGGACAATTAAAACTCATTATTTTTCTAAGTATTAAACATAAATCATATTCATTATCCATTCAATAATGCATAGCAAACCATTCAAAATAATATAATAAGAGACTACATGAGTGTGTGAGTGCATCAAGGATAACCATCCCAAACAATTCTTGCCAAGTGGCTAGAACATCTCTACCTCAACCATGTTCTCGTCTTCGACGAGTACCAACATTCATTCGCACTCAACTCGACGTCAATAGGTTAGTTCCCCAAAACATAGTTAAAGCAAAATATTATAACCACATTGATAACATTTTATATTTAAATCAACTTTTCAATTTACACAAATATAACTTCATGACAATTTCCTTTACACACGTGGAACTTAGCCAAAGTAAAACAACCATAGTAAATGTTCATTAATCTAGAATGATAATGTAGTCCATAAAATGAGATGTGATATCTCATCACCTTGCGCCCAACACCAGTGCACATCAAGATCCACCTATGGATCATTTGGTTGTTGAACATGCTATTGGTCCTTCTATTGATCTAGAGAGGATGCAGTCTACAGGTTTTGTGGAGATGTTGATATGTTTAGATTCATCATCGATGCCATCTCAACTGGTTAGTCCACTTCACTCATCATTACTGTGACATGATGTGAGGGCTTAGATGGATGTAGATCATGACATGACTTAGACAACTGATTTGGATGATTTAGTGGAGGCGACCATTGTAGAGGGCTCGGATCCTGTGCCACATAATATGCAAGTACATGTGTATCTATATGTATGTGTGTATGTGCATGTTCAATTCATTTTAAAAAAAATTATTTAGATTTTACTTTTAACTCAATGATGTATGTGAGTTTTAAATTTTTATATGTATATGTGTACATACATGTATATCTATAGATATATATGCATACATTCTTAAATAACTATATATATATAATGTATTTAACACATTATACATACAATTTTATCTCTAGGACTCAGTACATCCATTAGACCAGGATTCTCATTCAGAGGGTCACTTGACTAGGAGTCGACATGACAATTAGGCTGCCACCTAGAGGTCTATTTGTATGGACATTTATAGATATTTACATATATATAGAAATTTGCATTTATGAGTTTTTGATGTTATGGTATA
The DNA here is from genome assembly GCA_027924645.1 of Cunninghamia lanceolata. Lineage (NCBI taxonomy): Eukaryota > Viridiplantae > Streptophyta > Pinopsida > Cupressales > Cupressaceae > Cunninghamia > Cunninghamia lanceolata. The sequence goes on along the minus strand of BSBN01000130.1, from coordinate 16,001,392 downwards.
TTTGATGATCTCTAGACATGTATTTGTCCTTGAAATTGATTATATATATACATTTTCAATCTGATTAGTTCACATTTCTCTAGGTGATGATTTATGTTTGATATATTGACATGTGCATTTACATGAGGACTTGATTACATACGTTTGCTTATGATATACATACATGTGTTTAAGCTTAAATATTCATCTATGTACATCTTTGCTTATGTTTATGTTTATGTTTATGGTCATCTACATGTACATGTTTCTGTTTATTGTATATCTATTTAGAGAAATCATGAGTAAATGATTTATATATGTTAAACATGTCAAATTTACATTAAATCTTATGGGTATATGTTATGTTATATATACATGTACATGTTTCACGTTCATTTAAATATGAACATAAATATACATACAACTTTCAAAAATTGTTATGATTACATGGTTCGAGTGTATATTTTAGATTTTTAAGAACTTGGATATACATGTTATGTCAGAAAATGTCCCCTTGGGGGCTTTTCCCTCTTAAGGTTTAGTTCCCAGGTCCTTAGAATGCATTTAGAACATCTTGTGTGTTAATTTTGAATCCAAATGAGAAAACCCTAAACTATTGTGGCAAACGAGACCTACAAGGTACTATTTTGATGACTCTTGCCTAAATTAGGGGGGAGGACATGGACACTTGCACCTTAGTCCTGCCCTATTTTGGGTCAAACCATAATTTGAAGTGTCAGTTATATGACCGTTCTTAGGTCCTATGCCGACACCAAAAGTTTGAATTATGAAATTCCTAGCAGGAATGTTTATAGTTGCATATATAAGCATGTTTAAGTTTTCATTTGTAAACTATAAGATGATTGCAAACTTTAGGCATACTTGTGATTTTAGAGCATCCATGATATTCATTGTTGTAGATGACAGCATTGTTATTGTGATTGTGATTGCAGATTTGACTTCATCTTGTCATGTGATTGAAGAGCCTTCATTTATTTGAGATCTACACTTAAATGTGAGATTTATTTTTGTTTGAATCATTTATCATTTAGATTTTACCTCTATCCCATAGGGATACACACTCTCATCTAACAATGGTGTTTGAAAGGCTTGAATGTCTCTTCAGGGATTGACTGAGGAAAGCCTATAAACACCACAACCCCCAACCACACTCCTTTGTGATTCTAGGTTACATGTACCAAGTTTCATGAAGTGGAGTTGTAGAGGAAGGTTGTAGATGACAACAATTCAGGATTTGAAGGAAAGAATTGAAACATAGCATTTTCAGGACATGGGCACCTAGGGCAATGTCCTCTAAAGTTACAGAGATAGGAATCAGATCTACAAGGACATTCTACATCTGAAGGAGCTTCTACATCCCAAAAACTAGTCTATACTAGACTAGGGCACTAAGGGCAGTGTCCGCATTTTAGGTGACAAAAATAGACGGAACAATGATTATCAGTACCGGAAGGAATTTTGCATTACGTGAAGAAAATAGCACCTTGGACCTGGGTTCCTAGGGCATTGTCCTCAAATATTCCAAATTTTGAACTTTGAAAAATGGTCAGTTATTAATCTTTGTCCTCTTCCTTGATTTGTAAAGCATTTATTAGAATTTATCAATTCATTCATTGTTTTGCATAATTAGGGTTTTAAGAGTATTTGAGCATTAAATTGAGATATTGGTTGATAACATCTGAGTTGCCACATTGTTCCAAGTGACAACCCAACCTATTAGGTGAATTCTCTCACTTAGTAGAGATTCAACTTGGTTGATATGTCCTTGAATGTTTGTGGTGAAGGGAGGATCTAAACCCATCAAACCCTCAAACCAAATTAAAATCAACCCCTTCCTTTTTACCAGTAAACATTTTGGTGAACCCATGTTTATGAATTTTTGGCACCTTTCTGAGTTTTGTGTGATATATTTGCATTCATTCATTCTATTGCATTTGAAAAATTACAAAAAAAATGAAATTTTGAAAAAATTGAAAAAATTGGCATCTTAGGCTTGCATTTTAGCATAATTTGAATTAATTGGCATTTAATTTAATTTATTTTATTTTATTTTCATTGGATGTGATTTAAATTATTTAAATTAATCATTTACTATTCACTTCCATTGCATTTTCATGTTTAAATTGTTAAAAATTGCTTGAAATTGTACATTTTTCATATAACCTAGTTTTTGCATTAGCTAGGGTTTGTAGTTGAAATCTTGTTTCAGATTTTAGTACCCTTTTAAAACACTCATTTAGGATTAATTTCTAATTGTAGTGTGTCATCATAGTGACCTCTTTAGAAAAAATTCATGTCTAGGGTTTAAAAATCTTGCATTTTTCACTAGATTGTGGCTTGTTTTGCATATAAAAGTGCATCATAGGTGTGTTGTGAAGGATATATTTGCATTATTTCACTGATATCAATGTTATGATCTTCTAACCATCCTTGAATTACTTACAACACCCTCTCTATTAAGCTTCTACATTAAAAATTGGTGAAAAATTGCATATTTTAGGTGTATTTTCACTAGAGTTTGACTTATCATCACTTTAGATCTACATTGTAGGCATGTTGTGAATGATATTGTTAAATCATTGGACTATTATTATGTATATTATTTACTTCTCCTCTTTAAATTCTTCACAATACCTCTTCTCTTAGTGATTTCAATTGAAAATTTGTTCAAAAAAGTTGAAAAATCAAGCATTTTAGGTCATATTCATACATAGTTGTGCATTCATTTTGTTTGCATATATCATGGATACTTCTTTGGAAGCTTTTTTTGAATACATCATAGACATTGATCATTTCTCTAAATTTACTCATGAATATCCTCAAGTCTTGGAATAAATAGCATACATACATGATGTTGATCTTCCTATGTGCTCCACATATGAAACCCTTTGTTATATATCTGATTTTGATAGCTTCACAAATCTCATGGAAATATATCCTTCAATATTAGATGATCTCACTAAATTCATATCCAATAAAACATTTATTACTAATGACTTCAATATGTTAGAATAAACTTTAGATGACTTTATCTCTATTGAACATTCCACTACGACTCCTATTGCTAAAACATGTGACAACTTCATTCTACCTTATCCTCTCTCTCCCAAAGTTGCTCTTCCTAATAAGGACACTTTGGATAAAAAGGATAAATTCATTGACACATCCCTTAACATCATACTACCAAATTTTCATTGTAATGATCTCTCTGGCCACGATGAAGCATTAGCAAATGAACAACCACCACCACTTTTCCATTCCAATGGTCTCCCTAGCCAAGATGAAGCATTAGTGAATGAAGAGCTCCCTTTAACAATGAACATTGCATGGATAGATAATGAACATCCATTTAACAACATTAAAAATCCTACCCCTACTATAGTACATGAAACCTCTATGGATCATCCCACCAACTTTTCTTTAGTTGATTGTTCGCACACCTTGGATATCACTAAGGAAGAGAAGAACCTTAATCACCCTAATTTGATGGAATACTCAAGTCATTTGAATACCACTAAGGATTTAAAAAACATTGACTACCTTTCCTTTGGTTGCATATTCTTTGAGCATCACTAAAGATACAAACTTTAACAATTACCCTCACAATACCTTACCTTCCCCTCATTCCTATGCTCTTTCTTCAAAGGATGTAGCACTAGTGGATGAGGAAAGGTCTCCTACATTAAAACCCCCATGGATGGATGTTGAAATAACTCAAAACAAATCACTTCTTCCATCATTTAAGAGCATAGTGAATAAGTATACTAATGCACCTCAATAAGGTAACATTAAACCTAACATTGAATCAAACCACAATGAACTTAACACTGAACAATTTGAAGACAAAAACAAAAGTTAGGATATGGTACATTACACACCTCTTTCCTCTATCATTCAAGATTGGGAAGAGGATGATTTGACCGTTTATAACTTCTAGCATGACCCTCTCAGAAGTAAGCATTTCTAACCCTTTACCTCTGTGTCATATTTATGTGTTGTTTATGCCTCTTAGGATGACCCTTGATACTCTTGTATGGTAAAGGACACTAAGAGATTGCCTTTGTTGTGACCCTTCTTCTATTTGTATCATAATTGTTCTATATCACCTCTCCTCTATTTTCATTTTTGTGTGTTGTGTCTTAAGGACACAATGTTGTAATTGGTGACTTGGGAGCACCCTCCTACGTGATTGTCCCTAAGGAACTTATTTCTCCCTTCTCAATTTATTGCTTACCTTCTTCTACTAATTCTATCTAGATGGCAAATGATGAAAACCAAATAATACTGATATGGACCTAGTGTCCAGGCTTCAGCAAGAAATAAAAAAATGGACCTAGTCCATACATGTGGATGGGGTTGACATATATTATTTGATGCTTGGCTAGTAGAATCACTCTGTGTGATATTTTGATGTTGTCTTATCGTACTTACAAAACATAACAATACTACTGCTTTGTGTACTTTGTTTGTCTTGGATATCGCCTTGCTTGGCTCTTTATGTGAATGTTTACATGCATTGTTGTTTATCATGATTATATGGCTACTAACACCTTTTCCTGTAGGAAATTGTGTGTTTGTGGGAACATTTAGCAATCGTAAAGTACATGTCACCTCTAGGGGCATGGGCTTTGTGAGAGCTCATGTTCCCTTGTGTGTTTATCTCTACCTTAACGTGCTTGATATCAGTACATGATATCAACCACCTTAAAGTGGGGGTGTTGTTATATGGAGCCTAATCAGACTCAGAGGTTAAATTTTACCCACTTTTAGTGACACAATTTTCCCCTAAATTATTTAACAAGAGTTTGGTGCTAGCACCCCCAAGATGGGGTCAAGGGACAGTACCCCTTGTGGGGTCTAAGGGTAGCGCCCTTGGCGTTGGAGCCTCAAACAATTTATTTTATTTTATAAAAGCATCGAGAATTATTTTTCTATTGGCTGACATAAAAAAACCCTATTTTGTAACTGACATAAGTCTTGATAATAACGGCTAAGGGTTAGGGTTTTTGTTGATATTGTATTATAGAATTTGCAGTAGTATTGAGTTGCAAGGATTGCTAGTTGTAATCAGTTTGATTTGCTGGATAATAATATTGGACTCTCTATTGGTGGATGTAGCCCACGTTTAGGTGAACCATGTTAAAATTATCTCTCGTTGTTATTATCTCTATGTATTTTTCATTCTTCTATTTAATCTTTATTTGCATTTAACTTATATCTTCTACATGCAATGCCTAATAGGGGGCATATATAAGGTAAATTGTCTGATGATTTTGGTACTAACGAAGTGTGTTTGTAAGCCCTCTGTGGAGGCAAGATGTTGTATCTTTGAGCAAGTGCACATCTTCATTTTATATTGCAATCATTGAATCCCTCTACGGAGGTAGGATATCATGCATATCCTTTTTATTTTAAGCCCTTTATTGAGGTGGGGATGGTCTATTTTATGAGGAGATTACACATCCTATCATTTTCTAAAAGTCCTTTGAGAAGGCAGGGTTGGTGTATCCTCCCTTAAGTGTCTCTTCGATGTTTGTTGTGGTGAAGCCCAATCATCGGTGTGTTCATATAATGTGCCTAAGATGGGAGAAAACCTACCGATAGGTTTCTTCCATCACTTATTTTCCATGTTTTCTCCATGTCATCCATGTGTGTGTATGACGTGTTTGTTTCCAAGCATAGTCTTAAGACTAGTGGCAATGAACTCCTCCTATGCTTTGGGATTTGTATGGCATGTTTGTTCTCAAGTGTAGTTTCAAGACTAGTGGTGATTATCTCTTCCTACACTCTAAGAATTGTATTATGTGTCTACTTCCCCTTATGCACTCTCAAGACTGGTGGTGATGAGCTCTTTGTGCATTTTGGGTTGTGTGTTTACTTTCTACGTACTTGCATTCACATTTCATATATATGAGAAAATGAAAAAATAAATAATCACTGCTTTCACTTTATTCACTATGTTTTGTGTGTTGTCAATATTGTCTTCTCCATGTTTTGAATGACTATAACTATCTTCTCTGTGTTTTGCATGTCTCTTACTGTCTTCAATGTGTTTGGTGTGTCTTCATCGTGCTTGGCATGTTTGTTGTGTTTGTTGACCTTACTTTAATGCATGTATTGGCCTTGCATTTATACATACAATAAAGTAGGTGCTAAATGTTAATTTGGAAAATGTCCCCTTGGGGGTTTTCCCTCTTAAGGTTTAGCTCTTGGGTCCTTAGAATGCATTTAGAACATCTTGTGTGTTCATTTTGAATTTTGATGAGAAAACCCTAAAATCTTGTGGCAAATAGGACCTAGGGGGTGATATTTTGATGACTCCTACCTAAATTAGGGGGGAGGACTTGGGTGCTTGCACCCTTGTCCTACCCTATTTTGGGTCATGACCTAATTTGAAGTGTCCATTATATGATCGTTGTTCGGTCCTATGTTGACACCAAAAGTTTGAATTATGAAATTCTTAGTGGGAATGTTTGTAGTTGCATATATAAGCATGTTTAGGTTTTAATTTGTAAACTAGAAGATGATTGTGAACTTTAGGCATACTTGTGATTTTAGAGCATCCATGATATTCATTGTTGTAGAGAAGAGCATTGTTATTATGTTTGTGATTGTAGATTTAACTTCATCTTCTCATGTGATTGAAGAGCCTTTATTTATGTGAGATCTACACTTCAAAGTGACATTTATTTGTGTTTGAATCATTTAGCATTTAGATTTTTCCTCTATCCCATTGGGATACACACTCTCATCTGACAACGGTGTTCAGAAGACTTGAATGTCTCTCTAGGGCTTGACTAAGGAAAACCTCTAAACACCACCACCCTCAACCACACTCCTTTGTGATTGTTGGTTATAGGTACTAATTTTTGAAGAGTGGAGTTGCAGACGAATAGGATTCAGGATCTTAAAGAAAGAAGAAAAACAAGGCATTTTTAGGACATGGGTGCCTATGGGAATGTCCTCTGAAGTTATAGAGATAGGGATCAGAGCTACAGGGACATTTTGCATTTGAAGGAGCTTCTACATCCTGAAAACAAGCTTGCACTAGACTAGGGCATCTGGGGCAATGTCCTCCATATTTTGGGTGACAAAAATAGATGGAATAGTGATTATCAGTACTAGAAGGAATTCTGCATTCTGTAAAGAAAATAGTGCCTTGGACTTGGGCACCTAGGGCATTATCCTCGAATATTCCAAATTTTGAACTTAAAAAAAGTTTAGTTATTAATCTCTATCCTCTTCCTTGATGTGTAAGCATTTATCAGAATTTACTTGTTTATTCATTGTTTTACATAATTAGGGTTTAACAGTATTTGAGTATTAAATTGAGATATTGATTGATAAAATCTAATCTTCCACATTGTTCCAAGTGATAGCCCAACCTGTTAGGTGAGTGATCTCTCTTAGTAGAGATTCAACTCAGTTGATATGTCCTTGAATCTTTGTGGTGAAGGGAGGATCTAAACCAATCAAACCCTCAAACCAAATTAAATTCAACCCCTTCCTTTTTACCACTAAACAATACATATTTGAATTTATTCAATATAAATTATATATAAATTATGAACTATTCATTTAAATATATATCATGTCTACGTAGTATAGATTTTTGGAATTCAAAACTTGTTTTCAAATCGTATTTAGCTTGAGACAAAAATTTTCAATTGCATATAGATGTGTACAAAAAACAATGATGTATGTCATGTCAATAGATAAGCTTCAAATCATGTATAATGAAGATAAAGATAAAATCAATGGTAATAGTACACATGTGATCTCAAAATATACACAATATGTATAGTTAAGCATCATGAATCAATTTATAATATTTTCTATCTAGATAATCCTAAAGTCACAAGGAAATTATAATGTAACATTGTGATCATCAAAACATGGGATATGGTAAAAAAATATATGGATATCTACAAGTGCAATGTAAATTCATATCTGTTATTAAGTATTTCTATGTAAAGTGGACTCTGTACACTAATTAAATAGTATGTATCATCCTTAAAAGTGGACCACATTAAATAGTACTTCATCCTTTACGAAAGTGTCACATTAAATAAAATTTAGTATTGCAAATTATTTAATACTTCATTCTTAAACTCTAAATTAATCTCAAATGTAATAAATATGTATGTACACTTCACTTCTAAGTTTGGATCCTAAGAACATCTAGAAATTAGCTTACACCAATGTGTTTTAATCACTAATTTCTGTGGACAACCAAATTTAAAATAATTGTCATCAACATATTATAAGTAACTAAAACAATGGAGTTAAAACTCTACTATAAGTTTTCACTTGAACATATGTACATGTAATTGAACTCAAATCATCGATATCTAACTCAAACAACTGGTTCAACCCACTCTTCAATAACATGCAATATTTTTTTATGATCTTCACTATCTATCCTCCATTTTTTTGATCCACGTGCATGTGGAGCTTCATGAAGATGTATGGCGGTAGCAATTACTAGGTGACTATATTGATATACCTTGTTCTCAGGTTGATAGTTAATAAAATGAATCCCATGTTGAACAATTTTGACTTGTTTCAGATATATCCCTTGCACTACAACTGAACCTACATGATAAACAACATGAACCTAAGGTAAGACGTGTACATAACATTTTCACTCAACCTGTATAATATATAATGTAAGGTAATGTACATGTACATGTATATATAAATTTAAATATCCACTTGTGGGAAACACCATTTCATCACTTGTTTCAAGTTTTGTTAGCTTCTTCCTCTCTTCTATGCAATGCATTAAATAATTACTAACACCTTCTATGTTTCCAAGCTCTGCTATGACTATAAAAACATCTCCTACATGAAATTTACATGGAAATGTTATAAAAAAATTAGAACAATCTAGACTAAATATCATTAAATTTAAATCATCTAGTACTAAACTTTAAATAACTACATTGTAAATTTACATTAAATTTATCAAGTACACATCTACCTTTTCTAATCAATCCTAAAATATGGTCATAATCTATTGAAATCAAAGGAATGTTTTGAAAGATTTCATCCTCATCTTCGTCGTATGTGTCAAAAATGACTAGTGGCACCAAATTCCATTCACTAACATATCCACATTGTTGGTTGTTACATGCCTCAAAGTTTTCCAAAATGCACTCATCACAGAAACAAAAGTAATCCCTCGTGTACAATGCCCATCCAAGGTGATGATTTGTACTCAGAACATAATGCAAAGATCTTGTTTTGTCTACCCTCTTGCATCCATGCATCAATCTTCAATCCACACCTAGATACACAAAAATTATAAATTACATATATTTAATATAAATTCATTTAAAATTGGAAATTAAAAAAAAAAACTTATGCTCAAACATGTATATATATATATATATACTTATGTATTTATGTATGTATGTGCATATGTATATATTATTTAAAGTTTGAAGTTTTCAAATGTAATTTATACATACCTAATATCTCCCAAAACACACTATGTGGAATGTTTCAGTTCATTCCTGAAAATGTGCCGACCTCGTTTGATGCAAAGTGTTTCTTACACCTTTCAACAACATCATGTGTATCATCTATACGATCTCCTAAATAACTCATTTGATGTTTTCTTATAGCATGTTTGATGCAAGCTCATGTGCCATCATGTTCACCCTTTCCATGTCCACTCTTAAAGAAACTCCAAACATGTGGTATTTTGTAATTTTGATGGTATCTACATAGTGCATAAAATGGCTGTGATGATTTGAATTGTGTCACACATCCATCTAACCATATAAAATGCTTTTCAATTTTTACACCCCTACTTTTCAAATTCTCAAAAAAAATTGTAAAACAATGTTCTACGAAAAGTGTGTCATGCTCTTTATCATCACTAATATGAAAGTGATATTCTTTCTTAATGACTCGTTCGTCATATGTACTTTCAACACCATCCAAATCTAATTGTGCATGTCGATAACAGACATGCACCATAATAGTGATTTTCTTTGAAAAGTAATAATCTGATTGAATCTCTTCTTGATGTACAAAAGAGTAATTTTCTGCAAAGTCAACTATTGATAGAATTGTTCTAGGTGCGAAAGTATCTCTTAAAATTTGAAACTATTGTACTTGCCACTTAGCAAAAAAGATATGTTGTGTGTACGGTTGTATCAATTTTCAAAAAAAATCCATAAATGTTCCAATAGGTATCTCCTCTTCTACATAGTTTAACCTTGTGGATTCTTTCCCAAAATTTGTTTGAAATTTTATGTACTTGTAACTCTTGCAATTTACTATCTTTGTTAGGTTAGTATCTTCATTTCTCAAAGGTATTTTAGCCAAATTTCACATGTTTCACAAAGTCCTTTTATGCAGTTCATTTGACCAATTTCATTTTCACATAAGATGGATTCTATGAACATACATACCTATTTAGGAGGTGCATTCTAAAAACCATCACTTTCCTCTCTCATCTTTCGAAACACCTAATAGTAAAGATCAAATTCAATATGATAATGACAACAAAATGTTTCAAAAACCTTGTTTATCTTCACATAATATGAGTTTAACCTTTCAAACATTGTTTGCTCAATCTTTATATGAGGATTCAAATTACAAAAGTTCGCATACATCTCATGTTGTGTTATGTCTAGCCAATGTTTTGTATCATGTTTATAATCATTGAGCCCAATCCTATATCTGATAAAATCTCTACTATTTGATGATGGATAGATATGATCATTCCAAAAAGTTGAGATCAAGCTCCTAACAACATCTTCAGTCCTATTAGAACATTGAGCTCTACACATAATTTCCCAAATGCCTTTTGAACTATCATCCAAAACCAATTTCATTCGAAAGTGAAGAGAATTTTCTTTTTCTTAATATATTTTTTTATTTAAAATAGGTGTCAACATCGCTCTTCTTGAAATGGCCTTATCTTCTCATCAAGATCCTTTCCCAATGGAATCTAAACCCTTTTTTAACATTTTCAACAATATCTTTTCCTAGGCATGAAGCTTTCCTTTTATTCAATGTTGAATCTACACCCAACAATTGTAATGGCTCTTTCATCTCATTACAAAGAAGTAAAAGTGATAACAATTGGGTTTTTCAAGTGTGCCAAGATGATTCAAATGTGCATTAATTATTTCCTTTATAGATTTATTCATTGACCTCCTACTAGTATTTCTAGGTTGTTTGGCATAACATTTCAATTTGTCCATATCCATTTCAAGTAATTGATCTAAATTTCTATAAGAAAATTTCTCTTCATCTCTTTAGCTAGATTCATATGCTCATCCATACCAATAGAAGGAAGCAATCTTGACCCCTCTCCAACATGCATTGTTTGAACTTGGGGCTCCTCCCTATATTAAATTATGTGTGCTTTAACCTCATTTGATCCAATATCTAAATTTGGCTCGACTCTTGCTTGAGAACTTTCTTCTTGTTGAGCTCGTTCTACACACAAAATACTTAAGGGGAGAGAGAGAGAGAGAGAGAGAGAGAGAGAGAGAGAGAGAGAGAGAGAGAGAGAGAGAGAGAGAGAGAGAGAGAGAGAGAGAGAGAGAGAGAGATTTAAAAAGACTTAACTCAAGAGAGAGAGAGAACCTATCTATAGAAAGATAGAGAGAGAAAGAAAGAGCTTTAAAAAGACATAAGTCAAGAGAGAGAGAAAGAGCTTTAAAAAGACTTAATTCAAGAGAGAGAGAGGACCTTAGAGAGAACGATAGAGAGAGAGAGAAATAAAGAGCTTTAAATAGACTTAAGTCAAGGGGGAGAGAGAGAGACTTGACCTATCTAGATCTAAGTATCTAGAGAGATAGAAAGAAAGAGCTTTAAAAATTTCTACTCAAGTAAGAGAGAGAGAGAGAGAAAGAGATTTAACTCAAGAGAGAGAAATAAAGAGCTTTAAAAATCTACTTAACTCACGAAACAGAGAGAGGGGACCCATCTAAAGAAGGAGAGAGAGAAAGAGAAAGAGATTTAAAAGGACTTAACATGTTTGAAACTAGTACAAGTATGAAACTTATGATTAAATAATTTACAAGTATTATTTACATAATGTGCAAACCTATGAAGGACCCTAATAAACATTCAATTGAAACAAATATAAATTTAAATTGTTTTAAAATGATGTCTAACTAATTCACCTAGTAAATAATAATGTATGGTCAAGAACATGTTCAACTAGCTGTCCAGATATTGGTAACAACATATAACTTTCTTGGTCTTTAATGTGCAAACTTATGCTCATCCATACCAATAGAAGGAAGTGATCTTGACCCCTCTCCAAAATGCATTGTTTGAACTTGGGCTTCCTCCCTATCATCAACTATATGTTCTTTAGCCTCATTTGTTCCAAAATCTAAATTTGGTGACTCCTTCTTGAGCACTTTCTGCTTCCTGAGCCCATTCGACACTCAAAATACTTAAGTCAAGAGAGAGAAAGAAAGAGCTTTAAAAAAACTTAAGTCAAGAGAGATAGAGGACCTATCTAGAGAAGGATAAAGAGAGAAAGAAAGAGCTTTAAAAAGACATAATTCAAGAGAGAGAGAGAGAGGACCTATCTAGAGAAGGATAGAGAGAGAAAGAAAGACCTTTAAAAATACTTAACATGTTTGAAACTAGTACAAGTATGAAACTTCTGATTAAATAATACAAGTATGATTTACTTAATGTGCAAACCTATGAAGCACCCTAATTCACATTCAATTGAAACAAATATAAATTAAAGTTGTTTGCAAATGATGTCCAACAAATTCACATAGTAAATAATAATATATGGTCAATAACATGTTCAACTAGTAGTACAAATATTGGTAACAACATATAACTTTCTTGGTCCATAATGTGCAAACTTATGAAATCCTACTATACATGATTAAATATATTTTGAAACAAATATATTTAAATTAAAAGTTTAAATAATGTGGAGACAAATATATTCATAAACTAAATGTTCAAAAATAGAAATAACATCCTACTACATGCTAAAAAATTATAAATTAAATAGGAAAGAAAATATTATTGGAATAATATTAAAAATAGGAAAGAAAATATGCATACCTTATTTCTTTCCACGATATCTTGCAAATTTATTTCATGCAACTGTTGTTCTCTTTCTTCTGAATACTTTCATTGAGTCTTATTTTGTCTTTTTTTTTTTTGTTTCCCATTTTCTTCTTCGAGTAAAAGATGACTTGAAAAATCCTCTACCAAAAGTTTTCTTCTCCAAAATATGCCTTGATGGAAAAAAAGGCAAATTAATCTTGCAATGTTGATATGAAAAAATGAAAGTTCATATTTATATGCATATCAAATTATTAAAAAAAAATTAATAACTTGGTTGGCCAGGTCTTCGAATGAAGGTTGACCCTTAAAAATAATTTTAACTATTGTCCTTTGTTCAAATCCATCCATGCCAATTTTTTTAATTTTATTTTTATAGGGTATGAATGAACATCCCTTCATTCAAAACTCCCTTCTCTTGAAGGGGTTTGAAGGGGTTTGAATGAAGGCATGTTCATTCGAACCCCCTTATTTTGTCCTTGTACCCCTCCATCTGCAATTTTAAGAAAATTTTTAGGTTTTAACGCTCAAGTTGAGGATCAAAATGGAATCAACTTGCCAAACCCAACTGCATGATTATAGTCCTCAAAACAAGCTCTCCATCAAGTATATTTTTAATATATTTGGTTTTATTATACATTTTTTTAGTTTAATTAAACATAGGTTTTTTTCTAAAAATCAAGCTCCCTATTCTGCACATGAAAAAATAGTAGATTACCAAAAAAATTTCTAAAAAATATCTATCCTGTCGGTATTGATGTCCTTGATCCAACAAGAAAAAAATGGATTTCAATACATACAAAAAAATTTATGCTCTTTATAGTACACTTATGTCTAAATTGTAATTGGTGTGACTTTAAAACTTAATTAAAGAAAAAATGAATAAAACATTATGAAACCAAGTGCATGCTCTAGGTATCATAGTTATGAATCTAAATTTGAAAAAATTAGACTTTTATCCTTCATAAACAAAAAAGGTATGTGCTTTATAGTACACATCACTCTTTAAAAATGGTGTTTAGTGTTTAAAACTAATCATCGAAGGAGATGGAAAAAAATGCAATTTGATTCTAAAAATAAAAATAAATATATATTTAGAATCTACAAACAAAATGTCACAAATCAGTAGTTTGCATCATCTTCAAATTCCTCACATTTTAGTAGCTATAGGTGTCTGAAAGTGAAGATTTAGTTCATAATGTTCATTTCAATGTCAAGTTTGGCCAAAAAGTGTAACCCACTATTGTGGGATCACCCAAATTTTTATTTTATATCCATCCTATATATTTACATAGAGATGTGTCTTTCCCAAAATACCTCTTTGTGTGTTGTTTCTATCCTCTGCATGCCACTTGCGGTAACATGCGGTAGGTTCTACTAGTTTCCTTGTACTCTACCAACAAGCCTCTTTCACCTCTTTTTTCTCCTCTACTCCTCATTCCCCCCCTTCAATTTGGCTCTCCCCTTCTCTTTTTGAGAGATCACCCACACTATTTTTGCCCCTTGATCTCTTGAGGGTGCATCATTCTCCCATTGCCTAATTTTATTTTCTCCACCAACTAAGGCATCTTGTCACCTTCTTCACTCTAGAAAGCACTATATGTATCTAGGTGTCACACAATATGTATCCATGTTTGCCAGAGCATATTGTTTTATTCTAAATTACAAAACAAAAGGGATGAGAAGTGTGACAATGAAGTTCTGAAACTAGACTGTGACTCTATTTGTGCAATTCATGATTTTTCATTTATAGTAGAGGTCATGATTGTATTGTGCATAGATTATTACTAACAATGTATGCATGTAAATTCTTTTATAATCATTCTAGAGATTCCAGAGGTTGGTGCTCAAGTTGATAAGGGGTTTGAAGTCTCCTGTAGGTTGGTGCCCATACATTTGTAAAAGGATTGGTGTCCTTCTCAGGTTGAAATTCCTATGGGTTGGTGCCTACAAGATATTGTAATTCATTGGCTTATTTTGTGAGGCTAGATTTGGGTAGTAGACCCAAGCAATTTTTCTCACCATAGTTTTTCCCTTTTGGGTCTCCAAGTAAATCTTGTTTTCTCTTGTGTGGATGTGCTTATGTTTGCATAGTTCTTACATAATTTAATTGATATGGTAAAGATCTTGTTGTTGTAGTAGAATTGAAGTAAAAAGTTATATATATTAATTCACCGTCCCTCTCAGTATATATGTGTGATCTAACAATTGGTATCAGAGCCAGGTTCCTTGGTGCAGCCTAATAGCTGAAGGTAGATATTGGATTAGAACACATGGTAGATCAAGAAGGATCATATTCAAACCAGGTACCTCTATTTGATGGATCAAACAATGTGTTCTAGAGTATAAGGATTGAAGTCTATCTAACCTCATTAGTGTTTGATCTATGGAAATATGTTGTGGATGGTTATAATGCTCCTGCAACTCCTCCAATAGATCTAGATTCATGGGATAACTAGGTAGAACTTGTCTTCTTTTCTAGACTTTTTGAAATGAAATTACCATTTGAAACATTTCTGACTTGTTTAGATGTCTTTTTCTTATTTACACCTGCAACAATAAAATATATTGGAGGCATGCTTTCTATTGCTTGGAAAGCAAGCATGTTTGTTGTTGCCTAGGGAGCATAGGAATCTTGTAATTGGTTTTCCTTTAGGTGCCCTATGTTCAATGGCACCATCTTGTTTAGTTTAGAACCATAATCCTGAGATTGAGACCCACCTATTGTCTTAATGCTAGTTTTCTTATCTCATATATAGAATAACATGTAAGCTTTCTAGCTAAGAACAATTCTCACTGACTAAATACACTTGGAGTACAAGATGTCATGAGAATAACTTCAATCACTATAAGCAACTTCAATATCAAGGTGTCACATAAGTGTTATCATTTAGAAAAAGGGCTCCACTTAAAATTGCAGTTCTTTTATGTATTCTTTTACACACAAATAATATAGGTAAATGCTATTAGACTGAACTTGCTCCACAAAACTAAAAATAAAATACAAATGCAAAAGTCAATATGTCTTCACAACAATGTAGAAGATTAATACCCAATTATCATCTAAAGCATGTCAGATGTCTGTGGATGAATGAATAAAGAAGAAAATAATGCCCAAAATGTGTGCTCTAGCCATCATGAACAAGAACACCATAAACATTATACTTAAAATTGCCTTCCTATGGTAGATCAATAGACAGAGAAACTAAAAAATCATAAGAAAACACCAAATATACTATAAAACTAATTAAGATTATACAAATGATTTTACCAGATTCCATTAGAAATGTGATTAAATGGGATATACAATATGGTAAGGACTACTTACATGTGAACTGCTAACAAAAGGTTTGAGATCCAAATTACAACCAAAGTCTACTTTTTTGTCTATTTTTCCTCCTAATCTCCCTACACTGAAGCACTTGAGATGAATTGTAAAAAGATGTGGTGCTTTATCAATTTTGAGTTACTTTAGAGCCTTGACATTTACTTTGAATCATTCACGTTGATATCTTTTCATCCCCCCATCTAACTACTCCATTGCAGTGTAATGGGATAATGTTTTCAATAAAGAGTCTGCTCGAATGATCTATAGGCTCAAATCTAAGAAACGATCAAATTTATCAAAATAGTAAGAACACTGTGTGTACTTCACCTACAAGCCAGGTTGAAGCAATTGTAAATGAATAAAATACTCTTCTAAAACTACACCATAGAGTTCTCCAGCTTGAAAAGATTTGTGAAAGGCTCAAGTTATTCAAAAATCCCATTTATGAAATGAACTGTAAGTCCTGGAGGAGTCTCAAGGACACAACACAATGACACCATTGAGATTAACCTCCTACAATAATATGATGAAAATACATCAATATAACAGAAATAGCAGAACTTAGAAGAATTTATTGATCGTAGGCCACTTCGAGGGGGCAACCTCCTTTGAGCAAGCTCAATACAATAAACTCGTGGGTGCCTTCATAGGACTAAACACATACTTATATACTAAGTCTAACTAAACAACCATTACTCCCCATGAATGTGGGATAATACCAAATACTCATTGGACGACTTACAAAGCATATGCGTCCAACAACAATATACTAATATAGTAAAGAGAAGGGATAAACATAGGTTCTTAACATCCCCTCGCTCTTAGAAAAGCTTTGTCCTCAAAACTGAAGATGTGGAAATTGATGCTGAATATGAAGGAGTGGTTCCCAGGTAGCATCCTTTGGTTGCATGCCATACCACTGAATTAATACCTCAGTGATGGATCGAGAACGAAGCTGACGGGTGCGCCTGTCGAGGTGATGCAGGAGCATCTAGAGGCATAAGGGCAATCTTGCATCACCCAAAAAGAAGTTAATTCAAAACCATTGTAGTTGTTCTCATTTCTTCCCATAATTAGTGTTTTTGGTTTCATAATATCCAGAATAATAATGTAGGACTTTCAGTTTTTCCAAAACTACTAAAAATAGCGACCTGCCTATTTAGGAAAGTGTACCTGCCTATTTAGGAAAGTTTGCATTTGGGCACGTAACGAGGCAAAAACTTCCAAAAAGTTACATAATGGAAATATAAGACCTTTGGTGAAGGAATCAGGCAAAGATCATTTGTGAGCTGAAAGATATTAAAGTTTTTGTTTTCCGAAAAGCCCCTAAAAATTTACGGAACGAGATATGAGGCACTAAAACTTCTCATAATATCTTGAAAAGTTGATAGAAATCCATTTACAAAATTTCAGCATGATAGTTCACATTGCGAGCTTTCTGGTGCTTAAAACGGTTCGTCAATCAGACACCCGGATCAAAAGTTATGCTTCCCGGAAGTTGACCTACTTTTGGAGGGAATTGCAAAATTCGAAATTTAGCCCACCAAAAAGTGCTATTTATGACTATTTTGGGAACCCTGGGTGGTAGTAGAGTCAAGGGGGCCAGTGTGGAGTCAAAAATAAGTGGGAAAATAGAAACCCTAGCTAATTTGGGGTTACAGAAGGCTGAAGATTCTAGAGTCTTGAGGTTGGGAAAGCTGTAATGTGTTGCAGCTAGTAGAGGATTCCTCCTCTGACTGTAATTGAGCTTCTGAATGTAATGAGTTGCCTAGTTCAATAAAAGAAAGTTCTATTTGCTGTGTTTAATATTTGTTATTATGTGTTTTTTGATTTACCCCCTTCATTAAGTGGTATCAGAGCAAGGGTTCCTGAGTGTGTAGACAGATCGCCGACCGTGAGGCAGTTTGTACTAGGACCTAAGGTTGTGGGTTTGCTACAGAGACCAAGATGCCTCCACGAAGAAATCATGTTGGGAGGAATTCTTTGACGGAAGAGGGTTTTAGAGCCCTACAAAGGCAAATCGATGCATTGCAAGAGGAGCTGCGAAGAGGGTTTGATCCGAGAACAAGAGAAGAAAGTGAAGATGAAGCCGAAGAGGAGCTATCTGAGGAAGAACAAGATGCTGCAGGAGATCCTGTAGAGGTTAGGTTGTTGAGGGCCATTTCAAAGATTGGAAAGAGGCCCAGAATCAAAGTTTCTACATATTCTGGGGATTTGAATCCAGAACAGCTCATTGATTAGATCAATGACATGGAGGAGTATTTCGAGTATGAAGATGTGGAGGACCCAGATCGGGTCAAGTTTACAAAAACAAAGTTGAAGGGCCATGCCAGTATTTGGTGGAAGGAGGTCCAATTAGAGAGGAATAGAAGAGGAAAGGAAAAGATCACCAGATGGGATCAAATGGTGGAGAAACTGAAGAAGCAGTTCATTCCTGTGGACTATGAGATGGAGTTGTTGAAGAAGCTGCAAGGACTAAAGCAAGGTAACAAGTCTGTTAAGGAGTATACAGAAGAGTTTTATAAGATTACTATCAGGACAGGCCATGCAGAGCCCAACAAGAAAAAGGTAGCCCGTTACATTAATGGGTTGAGGTTGAGTATTCAGGAGGAGCTGAGCCTGGTCAGAATGACCACCATAGAAGATGCATACCAGTTTTCCTTGAAGGTGGAAGAGAAGCTGAATAAAAGATTTGACAACAAGCAAAGGGGAAGAGGTCAAGGTAGAAGGACTGGTGGAAGACCCTATGGGGGCCGAAATGAAGATGCAAAGAAAAGTGAAGAAGTTGGCACCAGTTGAAATCAAAGAGGAGATAACACCTACCATCCTCGTGACTAGAACAATGGTGAGCAAAGAGGAAGAGGAAGAGGTAGACCTGGGCAAGGACCTGGAAGAGGAGGTTTTAGAAGAACCTGTTTCCAATTTGGAGAAGAAGGGCATCAAGCATATGAGTGTCTACAACATCAAGGAAGGGCGAATAGGAGACCTGAAGGTAATGCACAAGTTGTACATGTAGATGAAGATGCACAGTCTGAGCATTCTGAAGATGCTGAAAGGGGAGAAACTCTAGTTGTCAGAAGAACCTTGTTGAATGAGGAGAAAGAACCAAATCAGAGGAAGAGTTTATTCCGCACAAGGTGCAAATGTGAAGGTAAGTGTTGTGATATTATTATTGATAGTGGAAGCACTGATAATCTGGTTTCAAAAGAGATGGTTGACAAGTTGAAGTTGACAAGAAGAAAGCATCCGCATCCATATCGGATTGCATGGTTGCAGAAAGACCATAGAGCTTTGGTCTATGAGCAGTGTTTAGTGAAGTTCAAGATTGGGGACTACCATAATGAGGTACTGTGTGATATCATACCGATGGATGCATGTCATATGTTGTTGGGAAGGCTATGGCAGTATGATAGGAGCACTGTCCATGATGGCCGTGCAAACACATATTCCCTAACAAAAGATGGAGTTCATCATAAATTGAAGCCCTTGAAGGAGGTGGAAGAAAAGGTATGTAGTACTGCCAAAATTTGCTTGGTAGATGGTAGGAAATTTTTGGAGGGTATGAAGCATGAGCGTCATTGCTTTGCATTGATTCCTAAGATTAGTCAAGAGAACTGTGAAGATGTACCAGCAGAAGTTTCAGATATGCTGGAAGAGTTCCAAAACATTATCTCTAATAATGTACCAGAAGGTTTACCACCAGTAAGGAAGATAAGTCATCAAATGGATTTGATACCAGGAGCTAGTTTGCCAAACAAGGTAGCCCATAGAATGACCCCTGCAGAGAATGAAGAGCTGAACAGACAAGTTCATGAGTTGTTGAGGAAGGGACTGATAAGGGAGAGCCTAAGCCAATGTGCGGTACTTGCAGTACTAGCACCAAAGAAGGATGGAGAATGGAGGATGTGTACAAACTCTTGAGCCATCAATAAGATAACAATTAAGTACAGATTTCCATTGCCAAGAATGGATGACATCATGGATTGTTTGAGTGGAGCCAAGTACTTCACAAAAATTGACCTAAAGAGTGGATATCACCAGATCCATATCAGAGAAGGAGATGAATGGAAGACAGCATTCAAGACAAAGGAAGGTTTGTATGAGTGGTTAGTCATGCCATTTGGGATAACCAATGCACCGAGCACATTCATGCGGCTCATGAATGAGGTACTGAAGGAATTTTGGGAAGTTTTGTTATTGTTTATTTGGATGATATTTTGATTTTTAGTAAGACTTGGGATGAGCATCTAATGCATATCAGAAGAGTTCTAGAGAATTTGAGGGAGGAGAAGTTGTTGATTAATCTAAAGAAATGTAGTTTTGCAAAGAAGGAGTTGGTGTAACTGGGATTTGTTGTCTCAGAAGAAGGTCTTAAGATGGACCCAGAAAAAGTAAGGGCTATCATTGAATGGCCTACGCCAAGGAGTGTCATAGAGGTAAGATCTTTTCATGGTTTGGCAAGTTTTTACAGAAAGTTTATCAGGAATTTTAGTAGCATTTGTGCACCCCTAACTGAGACAATGAGAGGGGATAGAAAAGAGTTTAGATGGACTAAAGGAGCAGACAAGAGCTTTGATACATTAAAACTAAAAGTGGTAGAACAACCTGTTTTGGCACTTCCAGATTTTAATAAGGTATTTCAAGTAGATTGTGATGCTAGTGGTAGTGGTATAGGAGCTGTTTTGAGCCAAGAAGGTAAGCCCATTGCCTATTTTAGTGAGAAGCTTAATGATGCCAAGAAAAAGTATTTTGTTTACGATCAGGAGTTTTATGCAATAGTTCAGGCTTTGAAGAAATGGAGACATTATTTGTTGCCAAAGGATTTTGTTTTATATACTGATCATCAGGCTTTGCAGGAATCTTAATTGTCAAGGAAAGTTAAATCAAAGTCACTTAAAATGGGTTGAGTTTTTGCAGAGCTATACTTTTTTTTTTGAAGCACAGGAGTGGGAAGTCCAACAGAGTTGCAGATGCCTTGAGAAGAAGGCAAAATTTGTTGACAGAAATGAAGATAGAGGTTGTTGGGTTCGATGAGCTCAAAAGTTTGTATCCTGAAGATCCAGATTTTGTAGAGGCCTAGAAAGCTTATTTGGAACCTGTTACTTTAGACAGGACAAAATGGTTGGATTTCATTATCCAAGATGGCATGTTGTTTAGAGGAAGCCAGTTGTGCATTCCAAGGAGTTCCATGAGAGAGAACCTGATTAAGGAGAAGCATAGTGGGGGATTGGTTGTACACTTTGGTCGAGATAAGACCATTGCTATTATTGGTGAAAATTATTATTGGCCACAGTTGCAATAGGATGTGAGGAAATTTGTGCAGAGTTGCAGAGTGTGTCAGATGGAAAAAGGAGCAAGTCAGAATACAGGGTTGTATCAACCATTACCTGTACCGGAGAAGCCATGGGATGATATTAGCATGGATTTTGTTCTTGGTTTACCAAGGACACAAAGAGGACATGGTTCTATTTTTGTGGTGGTGGACAAATTCTCAAAATGGCACATTTTATTCCTTGTAAGAAGACTAATGATGATGTTCATATTGCAGAGTTATTTTTTAGGGAAGTGGTGAGACTAAATAGTCTACCAAAAAGCATAGTTTTAGACCGAGATACCAAGTTTGTTGGTTATTTCTAAAGGACGTTGTGGAAGAAGTTGAAGATAGACTTGAAGTTTAGTTCTGCGCACCATCCACAGACTGATGGACAAACTAAAGTGGTGAATAGGAGTTTGGGTAACCTACTACGATGCTTGGTAGGAGATAATTCCAAGGGATGGGATTTGATTTTACCACAGGTAGAATTTGCTTAAAACAATTCTGTCAATGGGAGTACTGGTAAATCACCATTCCAGATTGTATATGGCAATAGCCCAAGAAATGCTTCTGAGTTAAGGAAGCTGGGCAATGGAGAAAAGACAAGTGCTGAAGTTGAAGACTTTGCAGAACATCTGAAGAATTTGCATGAAGAGGTGAGAAAGCACATTAATAAAATGAATATTCAATACAAGGCTAAGGCAGATCAGAAGAGGAGATATAAGGAATTCCATATAGGAGATGAAGTCATGGTTCACCTAAGAAAAGAAAGGTTCCCAATTGGAACATATAATAAGTTGAAAATGAAGAAATTTGGACCATGCAGAATCATGAAGAAGCATGATTCAGGAAATGTATATGAGGTCGAGCTGCCGAGTGGGATCAATATTTCTCCTATTTTTAACATTGCTGATTTATCAGAATATCATGAAGGTGGAACAGAGGATGGACCAATAGAAGTGTAGTGGAGTATTTCGGCATCTACTTCAATAGAGGAGATAGAAGAGATCTTGGATAGTTGTGTGGGAAGGAGCACTCGAAATAGGCAATATGAAGAATATCTAGTGAAATGGAAAGGAAGGCCTGTTGAAGATTCTTCTTGGTTGTCTAAGGCAAAGGTTGCCCGTTTGGGTTTTCCTCACACAAACACATGAGACGTGATAGGGTCACTTCTCAAATTTACCCTGGGTGTCTGATGCAGGAGCATCTAGAGGCGTAAGGGAAATCATGCATCACCCAAAAAGAATTTAATTCAAAACCATTGTAGTTGTTCTCATTTCTTCCCATAATTAGTGTTTTTGGTTTCATAATATCCAGAATAATAATGTAGGACTTTCAGTTTTTCCAAAACTGCTAAAAATAGCAACCTACCTATTTAGGAAAGTTTGCATTTGGGCACGTAATGAAGCAAAAACTTTCAAAAAGTTACATAACAGAAATATAAGACCTTTGGCGAAGGAATCAGGCAAAGATCATTTGTGAGCTGAAAGATATTAAAGTTTTTGTTTTCCGAAAAGCCCCTAAAAATTTACGGAACGAGATATGAGGCACTAAAATGTCTCATAACATCTTGAAAATTTGATGGAAACCCATTTACAAATTATTGGCATGATAGTTCACATCGCAAGCTTTCCGGTACTTAAAACAGTTCGTCAATCAGACACCCGGATCAAAAGTTATGCTTCCTAGAAGTTGACCTACTTTTGGAGGGAATTGCAAAATTCAAAATTTAGCTGGAGGCTGCCAAAAAGTGCTATTTATGACTATTATGGGAACCCTGGGCAGTAGTAGAGTCAAGGGGGCCAGTGTGGAGTCAAAAATAGGTGAGAAAATAGAAACCTTAGCTGGTTTGGGGTTACAGAAGGCTGAAGATTCTAGAGTCTTGAGGTTGGGAAAGCTGTAATGTGTTGCAGCTAGTAGAGGATTCCTCCTCTGATTGTAATTGAGCTTCTGAATGTAATGAGTTGCCCAGTTCAATAAAAGAAAGTTCTATTTGCTGTGTTTAATATTTGTTACTGTGTTTTTTGTGATTTACCCCCTTCATCACGAGGATTGCCTCCAGTTCCAAAATGATGGATCCTTCATTATCTAGTTCTAGTAAAATAGTTTGTGCTCTAATGTGGTCGCCAAGAACTTGCTTGAGACAAGAGACATGAAAGACTGGATGAACGCGGGAAGAAGGAGGAAGCTCCAATTTATAAGCAATGGACCCAATCTTCTAAAGAACCTTATATGGCCCATAGAACTTTGGAGCCAACTTTTGACGCCCTTTGAGTTTCAAGGAGGATTGCTTGTATGGCTGTAGACGTAGAAAAACCATATCACCTACTTGAAAAGTGCACTCAAAACGGTGCTGATCGGCTTGTTGTTTCATGTGATTTCTTGCCAGGTGAAGGTTGTCCTGCAAAATGCGGAGGATCTGAGCTCAGGTTCGGAGAAGCATGTCAATGGCCTGAACTGGTAAACTGTTGGGGTGGTATGGAAGGAGCATTGGCGGTGCCTGACCATAGACCGCTTCATATGGAGTCATTTTAGATGCAGTGTGGTAGGAGGTATTGTACCACCATTCAGCAAGAGGGAGCCACTTTGCCCACTGATGCTGTTGGTCTGAGGTGCAACAACAAAGATAAGTTTCCAAACATTTGTTGATAACTTCAGTCTAACCATCTATTTGTGGGTGATACCCAGAATTCATCTTCAGTGTGGTGCCAGTGTGGCGAAAGAGTTCAGTCCAAAAATGACTGGTGAAAGTGGCATCACGATCTGAGACAATGGAAGAAGGGATTCCATGAAGATGGAAGATCTAGTCCAAGAAAAGCTATGCAACGGAGGAGGCAGTATAGGGATGGCTAATGGCACAAAAATGACTATATTTGGAGAGGTGATCAACCACAACCAAGATCATTGTCTTCCCTCCAGATTTAGGGACCCCCTCAATGAAATCCATAGAAATATCTGTCCAAATCTGTGTAGGGATGGGCAAGGGTTCGAGCAATCCAAGAAGGAGTGTCATTTCACCCTTGTGGTGCTAGAAGGTATCACATTCAACCACCATCTATTGAATTGCCCTTTTCATTCCCTTCCAAAAGAAGTTATGCTATGCCCGCTCATAAGTTTTGAGGAACCCAGAGTGCCTTGCTAATGGAGAAGCATGGAGTTCATTGGAGATAGCCTGTTGAAGATCCGTGGTCTGGGGAAGCACTAGACGACCCTTGTATCTCAGAGAAGCACCATCCCAAGAGTAATGCGATACAGCAGAAGGGTTATGGGTCAACTATTGGATGAGTTGAGATAATGAAGAGTCATTGACATAGCCTTGCTGGACATATTCTAGCCAATTCAGAACAGGCATAGAAATAGCTGAAAGAGAAGCTTGGTCAGCAAATGTGCAAGAAAGAGCATCCACCAAAATATTGTCCTTGCCTTTCTTGTAAGTGATTTCATAGTCATAACCCATGAGTTTGCTAACCCATTTCTGTTGTGCTGGGGAGGAGACCCATTGTTCAAAGAAATATTTCAGACTCTGGTGATCAGTCTTGATGTAGAAATGATTCCCTAATAGGTATGGCCACCACTTCTATACTGCATGCAAAATAGCCATCATTTCCTTCTCATATGTAGAGAGGACTAAATTCTTACCTGAAAGGGCTTTGCTAGTGAACGCAATGGGATGTTCATCTTGAAGAAGAATAGCACCAAGTCCATTGCTGCAAGCATCACTCTCAATAGTGAAGGTCTTGGAAAAATCTGGCATAGCTAGAACAGGTGTAGTACACATGGCTTGTTTCAATTTTTCAAAAGCACACTCAGCAGCATGCGTCCATGTAAAAGCCTCCTTTTTCAATAGAGTTGTTAATGGAGCGGTAATCTTCCAGTAATCCTTGACAAACTTACGGTAGTAGCCAGTCAGTCCCAGAAAACCACGGAGGCTCTTGAGTGTCTGAGGAGGCGGTCAATTTGTCATGGCGTCTATTTTTGTAGGATCCACTCGAACCCCTTGGGCGGAAACAATATGCCCAAGATACTCCACTTCTGCCTGGCCAAAAACACATTTAGACTGGTTTGCAAAGAGATGATGAGCAGAGAGAAGTTGCAGGACAAGATCCAGATGCTGGAGATGCTCAGCCCATGTTGTACTATAGATGAGGATATCATCAAAGAAAACCAGAATGAATTTTTGCAAGTAGGGCCGGAATATTTTATTCATCAATGCCTAAAATGTGGAAGGAGCATTAGTGAGGCCAAAGGGCATGACCAAAAACTCATAGTGGCCATCATGTGTGCGGAAAGCCATTTTAGGGATATCATCCTCATGAACCCGAATTTGGTGATACCCAGAATGAAGATCCAACTTGGAGAAAAACTTAGCACCATGAAGCTCATCAAGAAGCTCATCAACAACAGGAATTAGAAACTTATCTTTGATTGTAATGTGATTAAATGGTCGGAAGTCAATGTAGAGGTGCCATGACCCATCTTTTTTTCAAACAAGGAGAACTAGTGAAGAAAAAGAACTAGTACTAGGGCGAATAACACCCTGCTTCAGTAAGTCCCAAATGAGCATCTCAATCTTTGTCTTGTGGTGAAATGGGGAGCGATAGGGCCTAATGTTGGGAGGAATGCTTCCAGGAAGAAGCTGAATATGATGGTCCTCTAGACGTGAAGGTGGCAATCCCACTGGTTCCGCAAAAACACAGGCATATCTATCCAAAAGTCGTTGTAGATCCAAAGGACTAGTGGAGACCACTAATGGTTGCATCTGAATGGAGTGGAGCTGAGCAATGACACCATGTGACTTCTTCTTAAGGAGCTTTTCCATGCGATGTGAACTGATGATACTGAGAGACCCTAGTTGTAAGCCCTTCAATGTGTGTTGTTGCCCATTGTCAGTAAACTGCATCCAAAGTTCAACAAAATCCCATAAGATGGGTCCAAGTGTGCGTAACCATTGAGCACCCAAAATGACATCACATCCACCTAAGGGCAAGGCAAACATGTCAGAGCATAGGTTATAATCTCTAATAGAGAGACGCACATTTCGACACTTCCCTTTACAAGGTAAGGTGCCCCCATTGGCAATCATGACTTCAAAGCTAGAGCAAGGATGGATAAAACAATCAGCCTATGTGGCGATCTGAGGGTCAATGAAGTTGTGAGTGCTACCAGAATCAATGAGTATTGTCAGAGGGAGCTTCTTGAAGTAACCCTTGACCTACATGGTTTGTGGGGTGGTGACTCCTGCTAAAGCCTGGAGAGAGATCTCTGGGTGGTCTTCTTGAGAAGGAGAGTCAACATGCAAAGAGTCATCTACTGTATCCAGATCATCTTCATAAACTTCAAGTGCAGGCAGGAAATCCACATCCAAGAGGTAGAGCTTTTGCTGACACATCTATGTCCCCGAGTGAGTTTCTTATCACAATTATAAGAAAGCCCTTTTTCTCTATGTGCCTGCATCTCGGCTTCAAACAAATGCTTGATAGGCATTGTTTGAGGAGCTGGTGTGATTGGAGGTCTTTGGGGACCCATATTTTTGAATGGAACAAAGGGGGATTTGAAGCGTTGTTGAGCTGTGATCTTGTCCTCTACCAACTTAGCCAACCCTAGGGCTTCCATCATTGTGCTAGGATGGAACATTTTAACCTCAGATCGGATTGCATCCTTCAGACCACTGACAAAACAACTCCAAAAAAATTCATCAGACAATCCTTCGGTGTGATTGGCTAGTTTCTCAAATTTGGTCTGATATTCTCTCACAGTACCAGTTTGGTGAAGTTTAGTGAGTGCACCTGTGAAGTCATCAAAAGAACTAGGGCCAAATCGTTGCAAAAGGAGTGTGCAAAAATCTATCCATTTTGGCTCTTCATGAGCCTTGATGTACCAATGAAACCATTGAAGGGCTTCATGTTCCAAATGAAAGGATGCAAGTGGGACTTTGTTGACATCAAAAGTAGTATGTAGGCTGAAATATTGATCGGCCCGGTATATCCATCCAGTCGGATCATCGCCATTGAAGCGAGGAAAATCAAGCTTCAGCCCACGGAAATGGCTGGAAGAAGAGGACCCAATGTCTACAGAAGACTCGGGTGGCCGCCGATTGTTCATGGCTGAATGCTGAAGATTGAGACCAAGAATCTTTTCATCTAGATCTTGGAGTTTGGTCTTGAGGGCTGCAAGTTCAGTTTCCATGTTTTTTTCACCTGTGCGGGTGACAACCATAACCAGGAATTTTTTTTATTTATTTATTTTTTAAAAATATATATATATTTTTTTTAAATAATTTTTTTTTGGGAATGGGTAGAAAAATAGAAACAAAAACTTTTTTAGTAAGGGAAAATTGGGATTTGGGAAAAACTCAGATGGGTAATGGGGGTTTGATGAGGGTTTGGGCACTTTCTAAGGGACAGGGAATTAGAAAAATGGGGATTTCAGAAGTGGGGTGAAACAATGAGAAAATCTGTCAAAGAGGGACAAGGGAGCAGAAATGGGAAATGAACACTGTGGCCAAATTTGAAGGTGTTTGGGTGAAAATTGAAGAAGTTATGACAATCCCTAAAAATAGACAAATTTGGGATTTTGGGCTTCAATAAGGGGAATTTGGGATATGGTCCTCAAGGGAGGAAATATGTAGAATGAAATTTTAGGGGTTTCAGTAAATTTTCAGAGGAAATGGAGTGAAAACAAGGAAGATATGGCAAAAAAATAGAAATTTTTTTTTTTTTTTCTGTCTATTTTCTAGAAATGATCTATATGGAATCTACAAGGCAGATATGGCAAAAAAAATAGAGGGTTTTCTGGATCTTCAACAAGCTCTACAACAGGATCTGCAACAAGCTCTACAACAGGCTCTGCAACAGGATCTGCAACAAGCTCTGCAACAATGCTAGACAGATTCAACTGGTGATTTAACAGCTGGTTGTTATGGACCCCAGGTATGTTCAGCTTCCTAAAGGTTCAGGGGATTCACTCGAATACCAATGCTGTCTAACAACTTGCGTATTGGGGCAGTACCCCTCACTCCATGGCTCAGGTAAAACTGATAACCGCTTTGCCACAAACAATAGCTCTTGGTTTACCTCATGGATGGAAACTAGTCAATCAGGTAGGGGTCGTTGCCCTTTTCGCTGGTAGGTCCTTTCAATGGGCCAGCTACTTCGAGGTTCCTGTGGTACTCCTCACAATGAGTTTTAGGGCTATGCCCAAGCACTTCCCATAGTTAAGTAGATAGGGATTATTCCCTGATCCGAACCTGCAATTAAAATGAACAAGATAGATACAAATGCAAATAAAAAACACTATTGCAAGAATTTTGGCAGAATGTCCACCCAGCGAGCCCAATAAATACAGTGCCACTGCGAAAAAAAATTTGGCAGAATTTCCACCCAGCGAGCCCAAGAAAGCGCTTTGATACCAGATGAGATGAACCTCCTGCAATAATATAATGAAAATACAGCAATATAACAGAAATAGCAGAACTCAGAAGAATTTATTGATCGTAGGCCACTTCGAGGGGGCAACCTCCTTTGAGCAAGCTCAATACAATAAATTCATGGGTACCTTCATAGGCCTAAACACATACTTATATACTAAGTCTAACTAAACAACCATTACTCCCCATGAATGTGGGATAATACCAAATACTCACAGGATGACTTACAAAGCATATGCGTCCAACAACAATATACTAATATAGTAAAGAGAAGGGCTAAACACAGGTTCTTAACAACCATAAGCCTATCTCTATTTTCTTCTTAAAAATCTAGAAAGATGATGTTTAAAAGAAAATAATTCCTTCTTAACAAAAAATCACTCAACCTTGTTAACCACAAATAAAGAAATTTTGAAAACCTACTAAAAAAAAAATCAATACCTGACTTATAAGTCGGCCACCAAAAATTTTATGTACTACACTCTTCTCATAAGTAACAAGTGATTCACTTGTTACTCCTACTAGTAAGCAACATTTATGCATGGATTCCATCAAATTCATCATGTACTCATGTGCATCCTCTTGCCTTGATACTTGGAAGTTGTGACATATGCCTTCCAACTGGTCAAGAATCTTAAATTGTACAAGACTTGCATTACAAATGATAAAATTATAGAAAATTGAACAACATACTAATGAAGGTACAACAAAAAATCCACAATAATGAAGTTAAGTCAAAACATAAATTTGGATACATCAGAAGTTCTTGACAAGAATGGTAGGTGACAAAATCTTGCCAGATGATCCTGCAACAGTAATGGCATGATCCTGATCAACACACATGGCACAAAATCTAGCATGACCTTAACAAACAAAAGAACAAGCATTAGTAAGGGGCGTGAAATGGCATATACTTAATGCTAACTACAAGCAAGCTCATTATTTCGATGCAAATATATTGGCATTACATGCATTCAAAGCAATCCAGAATTACAAATATGTTAACATTGTTGTTGATCTTATAATACACATACATCTCAATAATGAATATGGATAGCATATATTACTAGCACTTGCACCGGAAGGAGGTGCAATAGTTATGCCAATTGTAATTTATATAGAATACCCTATAAACTTGAAAGTGGCATTGAGTGAATAGAGAAGCCTAGCATTTTATAAGAAGTCTTAAAAAACGTTTATTGAATTGCTAACTTGAGATGAAGTCTCAATTAAATAATCATAATTGAAAAATTAAATCATTAATAATTGTCATTAATAATTGTTCTTAGTTTTTATGGCCAGGGTTTCAGTTTTTTTTTCTTCTTTTTTTTTTTTTTTGTGTGTGTGTGGGGGGGGGGGGGGGTAGGGGGTACATACATATATATATTATAGTCATTTTGAGTATTATTGTATTGTTTCTATATGTCATGCCCACATTTCACATGCGGTCACAACATGCATAGTATAAATATAGGTATTGTTTTTAGAAGATGAATATGTGGACAATATAATAAATAATTGTAATGGTACATAATAAGCTAATTATCAATAATTAAATGGGCAATTAAATTAAATTAATTTTAATAGTGGAGAAAATATGAAGTCAATGGATTGAGGAAACTAGACTGAACATAAACGTAGTTAACGACATTAGGCAAAATTAGAAAGTCGAGCATAGGGAATGCACATGTGAGTAAAATATTCCACTACCAATTGCACCATTGTCGACTTCAGTATACGCCTTCGAGCACGCTTATGCGTGCGAGGGGGTTTTCTGAGTACAGGGGAAAATTTTTTGACAGTTTGTATCATGTCCACATGTCGCATGTGGACATGACATGCGTGTTATGCGTGTTGTGACCGCATGTGAAATGTGGGCATGACACTATATCTATGTACATTATATACAATACAATAATACTCAATATAATGATATATCTATATACACAATACATTAGTACTCAATTTGTGCACAAGCATGGAGGATGCTGGAAAAGGTTGAGGAGTTGGTCTTTGCACCCACCAGTTGCATTTACTTCTACAATCATGGCATTCTATGAGACCACATTTCTTTTAGGCATGTTGTGAAATAGTTGACATGCATGCATGGCTACTAGGGCACTTGCAACTACATCTAAAAAAAATTCCCATTCTGTTATGCTTTGATGGATGTCCCTTCATTATTACTGGAGATCTAACACTGTGCACATTATTAAATTGCAAGCCTATTTTTTAGATTGCTTCATTTAGCATCACCAATAATCTCCACAAGAAAATTGTCCTTGTTTAAAATGATGGAAATGGTTCACATCTCTCACACCAATTTCTCTTGCAACAATCTTGGAGATAAGTTTTGTTGCAGTGTGGCAATCAGCACATACTCAAAGGCTATTAGAAATTCTAATAGTTATGGAGCATATTTAATAAACCAAATACAATTGCCAACTTTTCACTATGATGGCAGTCTGCAGAGAAATAATTAGTTATCCTCGTCTTCCACAACATCAAGTAAATGTCTTGAATCTAGAAAATACCCTGCTACCTGCATCTTCCAAGCCAATTTCTCCAACAACTTTGCATAGATCTCCTATGTCTATAGATGCGATCTGTCTCCTACATGATAAGTGTGTACCATTTTATGGCCTTAAATCCAACTACATCTAGGGATATTTTTAATTCATCTATCTTTCATCAATCTCCTTACCATTTGAACCTCACCACACCTGCCCACTTATGCATAGATGTTTTAGAGAGGAACATAAGTCCTGCAGTATTTTTAGGATCCAAATAAGAAAGTAGTGTTGTTGTAAATATTCCTAAGCCTATATTCATATGTACAGTCATCATCCACTAAACCTACATGGCTACATGGATGCATGCACATAGAACTGTTGGATTTAAGGCATACAACTGAGAGGGGGGGTGAATCAGTTGTATAAAACTTCTTGTTCTTTCAAACACTTGATTCTTCGTTGTTAGTTAACAGCATATCAATTAATCATCCATGAAAGCATAATACATAAACACAAGAGCAGATAAACATCAACACATTGAACACCAAGATTTTGACGTGGAAAACCCGGTTAAGGGAAAAACCACAGGGTGATTAACCCAAGGATTATTCTCTGTTAGAAGAATAAGAAAAAGAATGGCACTTGCCAATTAGGGCTCACTGCCCGAGCACACTGCTCACAAAGAGGCCCACTGCCTACAAGGAGACACATTGTCTACAAAGTGATAAGAATCACAATCTTGAACTGGAGAATGACATCTCTACCATGTCCGGATCAGTTCCATTTAAGCCCAAAAACCTCTGCTCTGCCTTTCGCACTTCTCTTCGCTATGCCACACTCATCCACACAATCCACACATCGAAATGAACTCACAAACCATTATTTATACAAGACATCGACTTAGGAACAAACATCTAAGTCAGCAAACAACCATAAGAGTATCCGCAAGATGAATAACACATCCGATCGGCCACCACAAGAACATTCGCAGGATGAACAACTCATCCGGTCGGCTAAACAGAGCAAGAACTTCATCCGGAAGAATATCTTCAATTCTGGGCTCTACTATCAATGCGGACCAACAACACAACCTCAACATGATCCAAGAACCTTCACAAGCCTGCCTAAATGACCAGGTACATCCGCACTTTCTTTCCTTACTGAAATCTCTTATCCTCCTTATTCGGAACTTCAAGAACACTGTCTGTCGCCACTGTCATAATGCAAGAGGTACTTCCGGACCTCCAAATCATACACAACTCGAGATGGCACATCACAAGGACATCTCAAAGACTCATTCCAATCCGCAGATTAGGATTATACAGTTCCGGACCTCACCGGACCTTTTTGTGATCCTTTGTCACCTCTGAATACTTGCCAGAACCAGTTCTACACCGACAGCCACAACTCCTTCAGATCTTCATGCGGACCTCTGAAATCTTAACTGAAGCATCTCAAGACTCATATCTACAAACCCTTTAATCCGCATCCTCCGGTTCGCATCCTATACAGTACATTTGCCTTCTTCTCATCACTGTTCTTTACTGTTCCTGACTGAGGCTAATTTTCTCAATATCCTTAGCACACTGCTCATTGAATCCTTCTTGTCAAAGCAATATGAGTATGTTGACATCAATGACAACACTGGTTTACCTCATACTTGCAACAATCTCCCCCTTTGTCATTGATGGCAACATATGATGTGAAAAACCATCAAGACAAGAACTTCTCCTTTCTGTCACAGCTCCCCCTATCAGCAACATGTCTTCTCCTCATTTATTGCTCCCCCTTTGATCATCAGCCACTTGTTTTTCACATGTCTTCTCTCCCCCTTTGACATCAATGGCAAAGGGCTCATACTTGCAATTCTAATACATCAGAATCATACCAGCTGCTCCCCCTTAGTTGCAGCTCCCCATCATCAATCTGGATCACAAGATATGACTGTGATATCCACCGGACTGATGCACATCAGTGCATCCTAGTTCATCACCGGAGGGGCCATGACCCCTAACTTCTCCCGGAGATATTCAAAAGAGTCCTTGGGAAGAGGTTTAGTAAAGATATCTGCAATCTGATCCTTTGAGGGAACATACTCCAATCTGACTTCTTCCTTGTTCACTTGTTCTCTCAAAAAGTGAAACTTGATAGATATGTGCTTAGTCTTAGAATGCAATACTGGATTCTTAGAAATATTAATTACACTTGAATTATCACAGAAAATTGTGATAGGCTCCTCATATTCAACTTTAATGTCTCTTAGCATCTGCTTCATCCATAAGATTTGAGTGCAACTACCTGCTACTGCAATGTATTCTGCTTCAGTTGTAGATAGAGATATTGCATCTTGTTTCTTGCTTAGCCAAGAAACCAATCTCTTCCCCAAAAAGAATGCTCCACCACTAGTGCTCTTCCGGTCATCCACATCTCCTGCCCAATCTGCATCTGTGTAAGCATGAAGAGAGAAATCTGGATCTCTACGGTACCATAGACCATACTCAATTGTTCCTTTCAGGTACCTAAAAATTCTTTTGATTGCCATAACATGAGATTCTCTAGGATCAGCCTGGAATCTTGCCACAAGACCAACAGCCTGCATTATATCTGGTCTAGTCTGAGTGAGATACAACAATCCACCAATCATTGATCTATACTTTGTATGATCTGCCTTTGGGGAGTCATCATCTTTGCTCAACTTACATCCGGTTGCCATGGGAGTGTTCATTGGCTTTGCATCTTCCATACCAAATTTCCTCAACAATTCTTTCACATATTTGGTCTGAGAGATGAATATTCCTTTCTTTGTTTGAGTAATTTGTAGACCCAAGAAGAAATTCATTTCACCAAGCATGGACATTTCAAACTCACTTTTCATCTGATTTGCAAAAGTTTTGCACATACTATCTCTTCCTCTAAAAATGATATCATCCACAAACACTTCAACAATCAAAATGTTTTCATGAACAATTTTGAAATATAAGTTACTGTCAGCAGTACCTTTGTTGAATCCAATCTGCACAAGATGCTTATCCAACCTTTCATACCATGCTCTTGGGGCTTGCTTTAGTCCATACAATGCTTTCTTCAACTTGCAGTCCATATCATCATTATCAGACAATTGAAATCCATCCGGTTGTTCAATGTAAACTTCTTCTTCCAGATCACCATTTAGGAAAGCAGACTTGACATCCATCTGATATACCTTGAAGTCTTTGAAGGCAGCAAATGCAAGAAATAATCTGACTGCTTCAATTCTTGCCACCAGAGCAAAGGTCTCTTCAAAATCAATTCCTTCTATTTTAGAGTAGCCTTTGCAGACCAATCTAGCTTTGTTTTTGATAACTTCACCAGCTTCATTCAGTTTGTTCCGGAAGACCCATTTGGTTCCAATCACATTCTTGTCTCTAGGTCTGGGAACAAGATCCCAAGTGTGATTTTTCTAAATTTGCATTAATTCATCTTCCATTGCTTTGGTCCAATTTTCATCATTGCGAGCCTCATTTATTGTTTTAGGTTCAATCTCTGAAATCAGACAACATTCATCCTGATTTTGAGCAACATTCCTTCTAGTTTGCACACCTTTGTTTCTGTCACCTATGATCTGATCTTCTGAGTGGTTCTGTCTTACATACCTTGGAATTTTGGGAGTATCCTGCACTGTTGCTTCTTGATCAGGTTCATTCTGACCTATTTCTTCTTCCTGATTTACTGGATCAAGTTGATTCTGACTTACCGGAGGGGATTGAGTCCCTTGAACCTGAACACCATCTTGATCATCTTCATCAAACTCATAAAATCT
Source organism: Cunninghamia lanceolata (assembly GCA_027924645.1). Taxonomy (NCBI): domain Eukaryota; kingdom Viridiplantae; phylum Streptophyta; class Pinopsida; order Cupressales; family Cupressaceae; genus Cunninghamia; species Cunninghamia lanceolata. The sequence continues at coordinate 15,965,941 of BSBN01000130.1, read as the reverse complement.
TGAAGGCTTCTCAATTCCTTCATCAACTTTCACATTGGTGCTTTCTATCATCTTCCTCAATCTCTTATTGTAACACCGGTATGCTTTGCTTTGAGTGGAGTAGCCCAAGAAAATTCCTTCATCACTTCTAGCATCAAACTTTCCTAGATCTTCATCTCTTTTAATATAACACTTGCTACCAAATACTCTGAAATATTTCACAGTAGGAGTGATGCCAAACCAGAGTTCATAGGGGGTCTTACCGGTGTTGTTTCTGATTTGAACTTGATTGAGAGTGTAGATTGCAGTGCTGATAGCTTCTTTCTAAAACATTTGAGGAACATTTGCTTCTAACATCATTGTCCTGGCAACTTCCTGGATGGTCCGGTTCTTTCTCTCAACTACTCCATTCTGCTGTGGAGTCCTAGGAGCAGACAACTGTCTTCTTATACCTTGCTTCTCACAGAAGTCAATGAACTCACCAGATGTAAATTCACCACCTCTATCAGACCTTAGACATTTAAGTTTCAATCCAGTTTGATTCTCTACCATAGCTTTGAAGATTTTGAACTTTTCAAGGGCTTCTGATTTCTCTTTTAGGAAGGTAACCCACATCATCCGGGAATGGTCATCAATTAACAACATGAAATATTTATCACCTTACAGACTCTTGATTCTTGTCGGACCACAGAGATCAGTATGTACTAATTCCAACAATCCGGTAGAGGACTGATCTTTGCTTTTGAAAGAGACTCTACTCTGTTTACCTAGCTGACATTCTTTGCACAAACTATTTGTAGGTTTCACCAATTTTGGAAGGTCTCTTACAGCCTGAATATTGCTTATCTTGATGATGTTATCAAAAATCACATGACACATTCTTCTATGCCATAACCAACTCTGATCAACTTGAGCAAATAGACAACTTTTGTTTGAACCAACCAGATGAAAGATATTACCTTTTGTTTGAGCACCGGATGCAATTTCAGTTCCGGAGCTTGTAAAGATTCTGCATTTTCTATTCTTGAACCGGAGATCATAGCCTTTGTCCACTAACTGACCAACACTGAGAAGATTGTGCTTCAATCCTTCAACATATAGTACATTACCTGTTTTGCTCTTTCCATCAAAGGAAATAGTTCCCCTGCCTCTGATTCTGCCAGCAGAATTGTCACCAAACTTTACCATTCCTCCTTCATACCTTTCCAAATTCAAGAACTTATTCTTGTCACCAGTCATATGGTGAGAACATCCACTGTCAATAACCCAATCATCCTTTTCTTCCACTTGAGCAGCCAAAGCTTTTTCAACAACTTTGTGATTGACAGATTCAGAGAGTATTGAATCTTCTTCCTTGATGGCAATAAACACCCACTCATTTTCGGATTTGCTTCCTAGTTCTGATTCATCATCTGTTACTCCTTCATTGTCATCTTCTTCATGAACATAATAGCAATTCTTTTGAAACCTTTGTCTGTTAGTATTAGACCTTGCAGATCTTTCTGGACATCTTGAAGCAAAATGACCAATCTTATTGCAGTTGAAACACTTAAAGGGTAGTTTTCCTTCATACTTACCGGATCCTCTTGGCAGTCTCTTTGCAATGAGGGCTTCAAGTTGAGCTGTTTCTGCTTCTTCTTCTTCCATGTCTTTTCTTGCTTGATCATACCATGACATCTTCCTTGATGAGTTTTCTCCCGGATCAAATCTCTGTTTGCCTTTCACATAGGTACTGGCTTTGAAAGCAGATTGAGTCTTGGGAGGATCATCTCCAAACTCGGTCATTTCAAATGCAGCTAGTTTGCCAGCCAGTTGTTCTCCTGTGACAGTTGTGTGGGCTCTGAATTCATCAATGGCAGCAACCTTGATTTTGTAGGCAGCAGGAAGGGATCTTAGGATTTTGCAGACAATCTCATTTTCATCTAGAGTTCCACCAGCATTTCTAATTCCACATACTAGCTCATTCACTCTTGGCATAAAGGTAGTGATGTTTTCATCATCTCTCATCTTCAATCTTTCAAATTTCCCTTTCAGACTTTGCAACCTTGCACTTTTGACAAACTCATCTCCTTCATACAGAAGTTCCAGTTTAGTCAGGATCTCATATGCAGTTGGTAGGTCAATAACATTTGAGAGATCTGAATCATTCAATGTGCTTAGTAGGGCTTCCTTGGTTCGCAGATTATTTTCAACATCTGTGATTTCATTCAGAGTTGTCAGACCACCTTGTGGAGGTACATATGGTTTTGAGACCATAGCCAAGTATGCTTTTCCCATACATTCCAAGTGACACTTCATGCGACCTTTCCAGAGAGTGAAGTTGGTTCCATCGAACTTCGGACTATCCTTCTTGTATGACGACATCCTGGATCTCCTCAAGCGGTTAAGCTCCTTTCAGAGGAACTTGGCTCTGATACCAATTGTTGGATTTAAGGCATACAACTGAGAGGGGGGGGTGAATCAGTTGTATAAAACTTCTTGTTCTTTCAAACACTTGATTCTTTGTTGTTAGTTAACAGCATATCAATTAATCATCCATGAAAGCATAATACATAAACACAAGAGCAGATAAACATCAACACATTGAACACCAAGATTTTGACGTGGAAAACCCGGTTAAGGGAAAAACCACGGGGTGATTAACCCAAGGATTATTCTCTGTTAGAAGAATAAGAAAAAGAATGGCACTTGCCAATTAGGGCTCACTGCCCGAGCACACTGCTCACAAAGTGGCCCACTGCCTACAAGGAGACACACTGTCTACAAAGTGATAAGAATCACAATCTTGAACTGGAGAATGACATCTCTACCATGTCCGGATCAGTTCCATTTAAGCCCAAAAACCTCTGCTCTGCCTTTCGCACTTCTCTTCGCTATGCCACACTCATCCACACAATCCACACATCGAAATGAACTCACAAACCATTATTTATACAAGACATCGACTTAGGAACAAACATCTAAGTCGGCAAAAAACCATAAGAGTATCCGCAAGATGAATAACACATCCGGTCGGCCACCACAAGAACATTTGCAGGATGAACTACTCATCCGGTCGGCTAAACAGAGCAAGAACTTCATCCGGAAGAATATCTTCAATTCTGGGCTCTACTATCAATGCGGACCAACAACACAACCTCAACATGATCCAAGAACCTTCACAAGCCTGCCTGAATGACCAGGTACATCCACACTTTCTTTCCTTACTGGAATCTCTTATCCTCCTTATTCAGAACTTCAAGAACACTGTCTATTGCCACTGTGATAATGCAAGAGGTACTTCCGGACCTCCAAATCATACACAACTCGAGATGGCACATCACAAGGACATCTCAAAGACTCCTTCCAATCTGCAGATTAGGATTATATAGTTCCGGACCTCGCCAGACCTTTTTGTGATCCTCTGTCACCTCTGAATACTTGCCAGAACTGGTTCTACACCAACAGCCACAACTCCTTCAGATCTTCATGCAGACCTCTAAAATCTTAACTAAAGCATCTCAAGACTCATATCTACAAACCCTTTAATCCGCATCCTCCGGTTCGCATCCTATACAGTACATTTGCCTTCTTCTCATCACTGTTCTTTACTGTTCCTGACTGAGGCTAATTTTCTCAATATCCTCAGCACACTGCTCATTGAATCCTTCTTGTCAAAGCAATATGAGTATGTTGACATCAATGACAACACTGGTTTACCTCATACTTGCAACAAGAACACAAGCAAAGCTTACAATGTCAGGATATGTTCCAGAGTGCTTCATTAATTCAATAATTTTAAGAGCATCCTTACAAAATCCATTTTGTACATATCCTACAATCATGGCATTCCATGAGACCATATTTCTTTGAGGCATTATGTCAAACAATTCACGTGCTTTGTCTATGCTTCCACATTTTGCTTACACGTCTACCAAGGCAGTTGCAACTACAACATCTGACAAAATTTCTCTATCCTTTATGATTTGATGGATGTCCATACCCTTTTCAAAAGCACATGTTTTGGCACAGGCAGGAAGAATGCTAGCAAAGGTTGTGGAATCCGGCTTTACTTCTGCCAATTGCATTTCCTTGAAAGTTTCTAAAGCCTTTTCAACAAATCCATTTTGTGCATATCCCACAATCATTGCATTCCATGAGATGACATCTCTTTTAGGCATTATATCAAACAGTTCACATGCCTTGTCTATGCTTCCACATTTTACAAACATGTCTATTAAAGTATTTACAACTATAATATATGATAAAATGCTTCCTTCCATTATGCTTTGATGGATGTCTATACCTTGTTCCAAAGCTCCCATTTTGGCACAAGCAGGGAGGATGCTGGCAAAGGTTCTAGACTTTGGCTTAACTCCTGCCAATTGCATTTGATTGAAAGTTTCTGAATCCTTTTCAATAAATCCATTTTGTGTATATCCTGCAATCATTGTAGTCCATGAGACCACATCTCTTTGCGACATTCTGTCAAGCACTTCACATGCCTTGTCTATGCTTCCATATTTTGCATAAATGTCTATCAAAGTATTTCCAACTATAATATCTGATAAAATGCCCTCTTCCATTATGCTTTGATGGATGTCTATACCCTATTTTGAAGCTCCCATTTTGGCATAGGCAGGGAGGATGCTTCCACATTTTACATACATGTCTACCATGGTAGATGAAACTACAACATCTGACATAAGTTCTCTATCTTTTATGCTTTGATGGATGTCAACACCCTGTTCCAAATCTCCCATTTTGGTACATGCAGGGAGGATCCTGGCACAGGTTGTGGAATTTGGCTTTACACCTGCCAATTGCATTTGCTTGAATGTTTCTAAAGACTTTTCAACAAATCCATTTTGTGCACGTCCTTCAATCATGGCATTCCATGAGACCACATTTCTTTGAGGCATTTTATCAAATAGTTCATGTGCCTTGTCTTTGCTTCCACATTTTGCATACATGTCTACTAGAGCAGTTACAACTACAACATCTGTCAAAATTCCTCTATCCTTTATGCTTTGATGGATGTCCATACCTAGTTCTAAAGCTTCCATTTTGGCACACGTAGGGAGGATGCTAGCAAAGATTGTGCAATTTTTGCAAACCCTAAGGCAGTCGGTTGTGCTCTTACCCATATTGTTATTTTGCCTTATGAAGGCATTGTTTTGTAGTACTGTCAACAATTGTTATGTGGGGACTTGTCAAATCCCTAGGTGTATGGTTATTATGTCCTAACACCTTACCTTGGGGGCCATTGTTAGGACTTGCATCATGGTTAGGGTATTAATACACTAAGAGAGATTAGAGATATTCCATGTAAATGATATCGCAGTCAAATAAAGACTATCCAAACCTAGCGATATGTTTCCCATTCTTGGTAAAGTGTTGCCACTTATGTGAAGCCATGGAAGAATAGGTTGATTAGATCTAAACAAAACATGAGGCCAATTATTATGAATACTAGTCCATCTTCAGTTGATAAAAGTGGGGGATAGTTATGAAGTTGGATTTGTTGTCATAGGGTGGTATTGTGGCCATATTGTCATGCCCAACAAGACTATCCTGGCCATAAGGAAATGCATTCATGTTATAGGATCACAGAGAGAAATCATCATGCATATTGGATTCCAATCCAATCTAGATTGGTATGGGTGGGTGTCTTAATATATAATTGTCATAGGATACATCAACATTGGGTTCTATGGGTGCCTCATTCTTTATAGTACCCACCTGACTATTTGAGCTTCCTAAACAATGTCTTTCTATGCTACAGTACCAAGGGCTTGGGTAAAAGGTAGTTTAGTCATTGAAGAAGGTAACATCTCATTTTGGAGGACTATCCTAGTTTAAGTTCCTTCAGGATTGTTGTAAATATTGTAACAACCATGAGGGCATGGGTGCTATTTGGAATATTTTTGATAATGCTTGAAGTGGAGTGACAAGAAGTAGACCCTATCACAAACCTAGAAGGTCCAATACTATGACAACAATCTTAAGAAAGTTCTAGTGCAAAGATGAAAATTAGTTCCCCATAAACAATAGTCCTAAAATTTCCACCCCAAATGTAATCACATGATTTAGTCAAGCATATGAAATCACCACTAGTGTGGGGGTAGTCATAAAACTCTATGGACAGTATTGTCATGGACTGTCATATTAATATAGGCATCAAATCTTGTGATATTCACATTTGTATGCAGCCAAAGTTCCTCCATAACAATCATATATGAATGATTGTTGCACTTATAAGATCATGAGATCCCCACAAAGAGGAAGGCTAAGTATTGCTATATCCATTTATTCAAAGCAAAGTGCTAGTGGAGACACCCACTCATCACCCTAAGATGCGAAACATAGTCAAATAGTAACTACAATCTATTAAACATGGAGCAAAGGTGAACACAACCAATAAAGGTAAACTAAGCTCAAATAATGAAAACTCCTAAAGCCTGTCTTCTCAAGGATAAAATGGTTAAGTGTTTTAGAATCACAACTCTTAGCTAAAGAGCATTACATATTATAGTCTACGCCCTACTATTGCAGTGTGTTGGTTAGTAACAAAGAAATAATATAGAAGACAATAGACAATATGGAAATTAAAAATGGCAGACCATTAAGGAAGTAGAGTGTTTCATCAAGTATACCTAACTTGCACAGTCATGAAATGTGGATAATTTTTTCAATAATTATGATGCTTTCTCAGTTCATCCTAGCATGCATAAAACTTTTCTAGGCCATCATCAATCACAAAAATTTCTACATACCAATGGATCAAGTAAGTAATTAGCAAGTAACAATGGATTGCTTTGTCATTCATTACCTGCATTGTTCATGAAATCATCAACACACCTACTTGCAAAGCACTTTTTCATGTCTTCACATGCTCCATTACTATGAGGAACTTGAACCACCACATAAGTGGGATCTACATACGAGAACCAAAAATGTTTTCATGATCAGAGACATGATGCCAAACACAATGCACAAGCAATAAAATAACCAATTTAACTAAGACAATATAGATAACTTGGCATAAAATGATTCATTGCTTTCTACCCAATTAAGAGAAAACATTGATTATTTGATTTGAAATTGATGAATTTTAGAAAAACCCAAATAGAAAAAAATATAGAAATATTTTGAGTTGCATCAAACCTTTGCCAGCATCCTCCTTGCCTGTGCCCAAATGGGAGTTTTGGAATAGTGTATGGACATCTTTCAAAGCATAATGGTAGGTAGATTCATGTGAGATATTATAGTTTGAAATGCTCTCATAGACATGTATGTAAAATATGAAATCATATACAAAAAATGTGAATTGTTTGACATAATTCCTCAAAGAGATGTCATCTCATGGAATGCAATGATTGCAGGATATACACAAACTAGATTTTGCAAGGATGCTCTCAAAATCTTTGAATTAATTAAGCACTCTGGAACATATCCTAACATTGTAAGCTTTTCTTGTATTCTAGGTGGATGCATCCATGCAGGTTTAGTAGATGAGTGTTGTACATACTTTAATCACATTTGTAAACCTTATTGCATTACACCTACAATTGATCATTATGTGTGCATGGTTGACATCCTTTCCTGTGCTGGCTATCTTGAAGACACCCTAAACTTTATCATTGAGATGCCTGTTAAATCTATGCTGGTTGTATGGATGCGTTTTCTTTGTGCCTATAGATCACATATGAATATAGACTTAGGAGTATTTATAGCAACACTACTTTTTTATTTGGATCCTAACAATGTTGCACAACTTATGTTCTTCTCCCAAACACCTATCCAGAAGTGGGCAGGTGTGGTGAGGTAAGGAGATTGATGAAAGATAGAGGAATTAAAAAAATCCCTAGATGTAGATGGATTGAAGGGCATAAAATGGTACATGCTTTTTATGTAGGAGACAGATCACATCCATAGACAAAGGAGATAGATCACATGCTTTTTGTTTAGGGCATCACAATCAACATTTCAACCACAAAAGTAAGACTACAATTCAACTCTGTGAGAATGAAAAAAAACTACATGTATGTGGGAATTAAAAAGCACTACATAGTGAGCTAATAAGACTATAAATTTGAAAAAAAAGAACTAATAGTAGGAGAAATTTGAAATAAAGATACCTGGGTAGTGTCGTTATTGATGATGATCTGACCAGTTCCATGGAGAAAAACAACACGTGCAATAGTAGACTTTCTTCAGCCTATCCCTATTATTCTTTGTGCTATGAAACCTCCTAGGAGCCTTGACTTGACATATTTTGTGAGGTCCTCCTCCTCAGTTGTACAGACTGTCACTGGAACTACTTTCAACATCAATCCCCTTGATAGTTATTTCTCATTACAAAGCTTCAATTTTTATATGTTGAGGTGCATTCTCTAAAGGGATTTGCAATGGAGGGTTTCTGAGAATGAAAGAGAGTAAAAACTTGCTGTTAGAGATGCCACTACTAAGGCCATAGAGAAAACTAGGGCATGGAGAAAACTAAAAACAATACAGAGGAAGAGCGCGTTGTAGTCTCATCTTCGAATGAATTTCTTGTTGCAAGTATGGGTTAAAACGGTGTTGTCATTGATGTCAGCATACTTCTGTTACATCAGTGATAAGGATTGGATGAGTTATTTGTTGAGGATACTGAGAAAGTTAGTCTCAGTTAGGAACAGTGAAATACAGTGATGACAGTAAGGAAATAGATCAAGACAGGTTGAGGATCAAAAGATGTGGATTAAAGGGTTTGTGGACATGAGTCTTGGGAGGTTCCAGTTAAGATTTCAGAGGTCTGTATAAAGATATGAAGAAGTTGTGATCGATCAAGTAGAACTGGTTCTGGGAGATGCTCAGAAGTGACAGAGTGTTACAGAAAGGTCTAGTGAGATCTGGAAGTGCATTGTCCTATTCTGTGGATTAGAAGGAGTGTTGGGGGAGTCCTTGTGATGTGTCATCTCAATTTGTTCATGGTTTGAAGGTCCAGAAGAATCTACTCCTTTTTGACAGTCATGACAGACTATGTTCTTGAGGCATCGGATATAGGAGAGAAGAGATTTGAGTAAGTAGAGGAAGTGCGGATGTACCTGGTCATTCAGGCAAGCTTGTGAAGGTTCTTGGATCATGTTGAGGTTGTGTTGTCAGTCTGCATTAGTGTTGGAGTCTCGAATTGGAGATATACTTCTGGATGAAGGTGCTCTTCCTCAAGCTGGCCGACTGAATGAATTATTCATCTTACAGATGTTCTTGTGGATGTTTGCTGACTTAGATGGTTGTTCCTAAGTTGATGTCATGTATAAATAAGGGATTGCGAAGTCATGTCAAAGGTGTACTTGTGGAGATGAGAGTGTGGTAGTGAGGAGAAGAGCGAAAGTAAGAGCAGAAGGATTTGGGTGTTAATGGAACTGATTCAAGCATGGTGACGATGCTATTTACCAATTCAAGTTTGTAATACTCATTCATTGTAGACAGTGTATCTCTTGTAGGCAGTGAACCTCTTGTGAGTAGTGTGCTCAGGCAGTGAGCCCTAATTGGCATGTGTCATCTTATTCTTTCTATTCTTCTAACAGAGAATAAATTCTTGGGTTAGTCACCATGTGGTTTTTCCCTTAACTGGGTTTTCCACATCAAAATCTTGGTGTCTCATGTGTAGATGTGTTTTCTGCTCTTGGTTATTTACATTAAGTTTTCATGATTGATTTATTGTTAATGTAAAGTGAATGCAAGTGTTGAAAGAAGAAAAGTTTTGGACAAATGATTCACCCCCCCTCTTAGTTGTCTGCACTAAATCTAACATTTCTCCTGTTAAAACAAAGCTCCCCCATATGCCCAAAACACATTATGAAATCTTATGAATTTCAGGGGAACATAGGGATTCGGCTGACGAAAAATAGAGTCTCATGATACAACGATGAAACCAGGGCTTTGACGGTTGACCTTGCCTCTCACCTAAATATTTTATGATTTATCCATTGAACATTTTATATACTATGACATACCATAGTAAAAGTAAAATTATATATAAACCATATATATATATATATATATATATATATATTAATAATTTTTCATTCAAAATATTGATTTTATTTTATGGCAAAAATGTTTAAATATGATTACACAGCCATCAAATTTAAGCCCCAGATTAAACTACCAAAGACAAAAGACATCGGCAGAAGTGATAAATATCGGTGGGATATAAATATGAGTCCTAGTGATACCCTGAAAGAAAGCAATGACATAAAAAAAACATGGACGCAAGATATAATAAATTATTTCTAGGAACATATATATGCAAGTAGTAAACAAACATCTACACATCTAATTTAGCATAAACATATCAATCCATCTAGTATCTAGGGATCAACATATAATGTTGATAATGAATTAAGCAATTGTGATCACAACATAAATGATCCTAAGAATGAGGTTGGACCTTACAAATCATACTAATTGATTAAATTCTAGTTGACAAATCCAATATATCTCATAATTTGCTAAGAAAACCAAACAAATATCTTCATAGGTATGTACAATGTACTAGATCATATTGAAGAATCTATTTAGTTTTAATATAGTTTACTTATACTAAGATCTACCATAGTATTATGATCAATTTGGAAAGAAAAAAGAATAGAAGAGTAATAGTCATTTATTTAGTCATTTTTATTTCTCTGACCAATTATTTAGTTGTGGTTTTTGCCTGATGACCAAATTAGTCATTTATAGTTGTGTTGTAAAAAATTTTGGTCATGTGACTAAAATATTTGGTCACCTGGTCATTTGTTGCCATATTTCTACTAGTGAAAGAATTAGTAATTGTGAACAAGGTTCTAAGATCCCTTCTCCAAAGGTATGTATTGATGCATAAATCTATGGGTCTAATCTAGTAGCAACATGGAAAGTTTTCGAGATGTGGGAATGCTTCTTAAAAACAACTGTTAGAGTTGGCTATGATTGGAGCCACCCAGGATCTAGGACTTCATGAAATCACAAGAGAGATCAAATGAGAGAATAATGTTATTCTATCAATGAATGCAAAAGATTGTTGTTATTACAATGTACATGATATGCCTTGCTTATAAAGGCAAGGTGAGAGGTAGAAAGGTGGAGTGGAAAGTGGAGATATTCCTACAACATATGACAATTAGAGGATGATAACTAATTGCACATGTGGAGGATAAGACAACTCACTCCAACTATCAACAACTCAACACACAACTAGACTCAACTAGACACAACTAGACATCTAGTAGTCTCACTAAGTCAACTTAACATGTGTGATGTATGTCTGATGTGTGAATATTATTTAACTAGTAAATAGTTAAATAATGTAAATTATCCACACAAGGGTAAACCAGTTAGTTGATAACCCTATTCACACAAACACCCCCCCTTAAGTGCAACTTAGGGAGTAGCTGACTAAAGCAAGATGTAAAGATGGATGGGTCCCAGCTACTAGGCCATGTTAGGTACCCATGTACAACAAATCTCATGTGGAGAAAAAGAGAAAACCTCATGGGAAAAAACTCCTCTCCAAAAGTGAGAATGCAGAAAACAATGAAAGTGAAAGAAGTGATAGTAGGAGGACTCAACATGACCCGCCAAGGACAACTTCTATCACATATGTACAATCAAATACCCCCCATAGGAGAGCAAGTGTGAGACTATAGGTTACCCCCACAATGAAGTAGCTTCTGTGCCAATGGTGAATGCATGAAGATGAACGTTGGAAAGTGTACTGCACCTGCAAACAACATTTATCCCCTTAGGAAGAAACAAATCCAAAGGATGATGTTGAAGAAACTCTATCTCAAGGAATGAGGGAAAAAATCTCATGATGTATGCCTCTAAAGACTGTTCAAGTGTCCACATGTCAGAATCAAAGAATGGCACAATGCAATGAGGTGTGTCCAATCCAAAATCCCGGGTAGACTCATGAAGAACAACCTCCAAAGACGAAGTATATGGGATAAAAGTTATGATGTAACTGTCATCAAAGAGGAGATATATCCCCTCAAGTGTCTCCTCCAAATCTGCAATATCAGACTCACAAAACAAGGATGATATATCTGCCAAGAAAGTATCCCACAAAGCTATGTCTGAAAGACTAGAAATATCCTACTCAACTGAACTAGATGAAACCATGTCAATGTCGATCTTTGAAGAAGTAGGAGGATGAGGTGATGGAAGCTCAACACTAGTCTCATGAACTAAAGTAGATGAAACAACACCAAGGTTCATGTGACCAAACTTCTCCTTAGAAACATGATTCACACTTGATGCATGAGTGTGAATATCAATCAATGGATCTACATCATCAGAAACAAAATGGGAGAAAGTATATAGGTGAGATGAATGATTAGCCATCCCAACAACAATGACATCTCTACTCTCCAAGTCTCGTATGATCACCGAATCAGGAGTGAACTCAATTGTCTTCCCTACACCACAATGAGTAATCTAGTAGATGGAAAGGAAATTGGTTGACAAGGAAGGTACACACAACACATTGTTGAATGTATTCTTGCAAACATCCATAGTCCTTTTACCAGTTCCATGCATGTATGTATTGTTACCCATCAAAATAGGTGTCGAAGTACATGACCCAAATGATAAGAACATCCCATGTGAAGATACCATATGATGAGAAGCCCCTGAATCAAGAAGCCATCTCTCTAACTGAAGACTTGTAGATGCAAAGAGTTCTTATCTTTTTCCTTTGATTATCCCATTGGCAATGCCTGATGTCCCTGTTTGTGTAGATGATGATGGTGTTGAAGAAGAGGATGTACTAGGTGATGATGATGGCATTTGGATATTATGCTTTTGAATAATGTGAGTCAACTCATCAATTTTCTTCTCATAACACTTATGCTGATCATGTCCTAGTTTCTTGCAATATGCACACTTTGGTCTCTCATTCTTAGATGATTCCTCCTTGGTAGAGGATGAGGACTTAGGTGATTTGGTTGATTCCTTTTCTTTCTCATTATTCTTGAGATCCTTATTTTTTTATTTCTTGTCTTTGCTAGTTGAAGCCTTTTGATCCTTAGTACCTTGACTAGAAAGAAGTGCTTGAGGTCTAGGAGACCTCAATTTGCCCATGTGTACTAACTTAGCTTGCTCCCTTGTGAGTGATGCAGCAAACTCGTCAAGTGAAGGCATTGTGAAAGCTTTCCCAAGTGCATCCATTGTAGCATAAAAGGTAGAAACAAAAACTGAGTAGTCAAGACCAATCTTGGCAAGGATTGAAAGAATCAATTGAGTGTCCTCTTTCTCAATTCCACATTGTTTAAGCTGCAATCTAAGTGATTTTAGTTTTGTGAAGAAATCTTGGATGCTTGCAAAATTGGTTGGATTCAAGACAACTAATTTATTCTCCAATTTGAAACCTCTCATAGTATCTTGTTTACCAAAGAGATTTTCTAAGGTAGTCCACACTTGATTAGGTGTAGTACAAGATTCAATATGAAAAAGAGGATCAGGAGAGATAGATAAGCATAGTGTTCCATAGGCTTGATCACATCTATTATACCACTTTCTCTTTTCTGCAACTACAGTTGGTTCAATTTCTGTACCCATTGTTACTCTATGAATTTTCAAACTTCTTAAATGAATCTCCATTTTAGTTTTCCACTCATGATAGTTACATGGTGTTAGTAGAGGAAGTTTGTGTGAATCCATGATGCAAGAGTACAAAAAAAGAACACAAGACACCCCCTTGTTACTCAATCAAAGTGATCACCCCCACCAAAAAAATTGATTGTGGCACTTTATACTTAGTGCGATTTACAATTGTCCTCAAGCACCCAAAATTGGGAAAGCATGAAAATATCTTAAAAATGAGATTCAACGGAGATTACAATTGCTCACAATGATTAATCACTACAAACAAAACCCTTCAAAAAAAGTTTCACTTCCTCAAGTGTCAAAATATCTACGTTGTCACCCAAAAGCCAAAAAACTGACAAATAAAATAAAATGAACCTGGAGTTGAATCTAAGAAAAGTGCATGGATGGATTTGAAGAGCTTCTGAATACCTGTTTGATGCCGCAAGAACCATGAATATCAGATATCATGGTAAGAATTTTAGAAAACTACTGACACCACGGCGAAGTACTCTTTGTCATCTTTCCGACGATATCTCATTTGCTCGATTTCGCCTCTGTGGGCAAAAGTTATGCAAAAATTTTAAAAAGCCCCCTTTTAGGGCTTTGAGGGGCAAAAATGGCCCCATGGTGCTGACACAGTGCTAACATCAGCAAATCGCCGAAATATACTCTGCGATACAAGAATATTCCCCATAGAAAATTTTGCAAGGACACCGGTGGTTTAGATTGCAGATGCCATCAATGACTATAGAAACCATCGTTGATGTCTCAGAACCTCCTTTGTTTTATGTGAAAACCACTTATCTACAAACTGGAACCAAAGGATTTAGCGGAAACTGCCTATTTACCTCTGGCAGATTTATGTTTTAGATGCCAGTTATATAGATGACCAATGAGAGACCTTAACCACTGATGATGTGATTTGGTATGACGGCCGATGTTTTAGACTATCGATTTGCTAATGAAAAAATGCTTGTTTGAGGAGTATATTCCTTACTAGGCAAATAAATTTTCTCAGACCACCGATCGTAGGAATATCGCCAAGATGGGTGGTTTTGAACTCCCACCAGGCTGTGGGAAGTGTGACCGCTGCTAGAGATCCACTAGTAGTTTGGGGACTCCGATGACGGTTAATACTAACCAGATACAAATGTTTATGTCTACCGATTTATATGTTATACTCATCTTGCAAATATGAAATAGCTGCTTGAAATTCCACATAGACCACTGGAGTTTGAAAATGTAGATCCGCAGAGACTTTGATTTGGCAGATTGAAAAAGATATGGTCATCGGTTGATGTAGAGACTACGAGAGTTCTAATGGCCGCTAGGGGCCTTTGATTTTGACTACTCAGTATGAAGATTGCCACCACTTGAGGTATTGACCGTTGACGTTTTGCATAAAGATCATAAGTAAAATCTCTGATGTGTGGTTGATGGATTGATAGGCCGCCTTGACCGTTGATGTTTAGATTTTAAACTAGAGATCTTGACCATCAAAGATTCTACCTCAGGTTTGGATTTGCCCACTAGGTATGTGGTAATACAATCTACCAAGGATGAGAGGTCGATGCTAGGGCCTGTGCCACATGGCATTATACTTGTGACTGCAAGCAGGGTATGATTGTAACCTGAGAAAAGACTTTGCAGACAATAAAAACCAACAATTCCACAGATAAATATTTATACTGCAAATAAATTATTTACCTAATGATCAAAGGTGAGATTCTAATTTTCTTACGTAGGAGGATGACATGGTCAAGATTTCAAGAATATGCTTTGCGGTTCGTACAACGGGCTATGGGGTAAAAAAATTGCCTTTTGCTGTAACTTTGTCCAATTTGGATGATTTTACAGTCAATCCTTACTGATTTGGCTGCTCTGGACACAATGGCGATGTCTGATTTGGATGAAAAAAAAGTGATCTTGATGATATCAGTTGCTCTGGATGCAATGGTGAAGTCTGATTTGCAACAACATGCTCTGAAATGCACCTATAAAACAAGGGCAAGAAGGGGAAACCCTCAAAAATTTGGTATTCTATCAAGTCTTTCTGATTCTCCTAGTCATCATGCGATGCAAGAGAAGAGCATACTCAACCATCAAGATCCACCATGAATTACACTCAAGATCTCTCAAAAATGGCTAACACAAAGTGATTCTTCCTAGAGCTCTGATACCATGTTAGAGTTGGCTATGATTGGAGCCACCCAAGATCTAGGATTTTATGAAAGCACAAGAGAGATCAAATGAGAGAATTATGCTATTCTATCAATGAATGCAAAAGATTGTTGTTATTACAATGTACATCATATGCCTTGCTTATAAAGGCAAGGTGAGAGCTAGAAAGGTGGAGTGAAAGGTGAAGTGGAAAGTGGAGATATTCCTACAACATATGACAATTAGAGGATGATAACTAATTGTACATGTGGAGGATAAGACAACTCACTCCAACTATCAATAACTCAACACACAACTAGACTCAACTAGACACAACTAGACATCTAGTAGACTCACTAAGTCAACTGAACATGTGTGATTTATGTGTGATGTGTGAATATTATTTAACTAGTAAATAGTTAAATAATGTGAATTATCCACACAAGGGTAAACTAGTTAGGTAATAACCTTGTTCACACCAACAATAACCTCCAAATTTTATGGGAGCTGGCTCTTCCGTTCTTTCAGTGGGGTTTTGAGAAAAAGTTAGAAAGAAAACAAGATTATATGAAATAAATACCTAATCTATGGTGATCCACCAGATTTGAAACAATTAGTTGCATAGTGTTAACTTTGAAGGATTTGACTAGAATTAAAAGAGCATCAATGCATGGTTAAAACTAGTTTAACAAACATGCTTAGCAGAGGCAGAGAAACAAAAAACCTAGAGAAACAAGAAACATAGACATCCAGATATGCACATAATAGCATTCTCATTTATTTGACAGTAATAGATTACAGAGACAAAAATGGTTGCACAAAGTAAAATTTTACATCTCATTTGAAAAGCATCTACTGTTAAGACAAAATAAAATCTCTGCTACTGGCTTCTCTAAAATCTGATCTATGGAACTATGTAGAACTAAAAATGTATATGTATCTCAGCTGTGTCTCAGACCTACTCATTTATAGCCTAAAAGACTCAACAAAATCTCAACAGCCTTCAGCAATCTTTGCAACTAAAACTCTACAAAATCCGGCATCAAATCCGGCACAAATTTGACAGTATAACTATATTTGAAACTAAAACTATGGCTGCAACTTAAATGGCAATGAAAACTCTCCATTTGGCTCTGTGAAAAATCTTCCTACTGCTTTTCCTTCTTATTTCCTATAGCTTTCTCATGAAAAGAAATAAAGTGGCTGCTCATAATTTAGGGTTTCATCTTTTTATTCCCATGGAAGAAATTCATATGAGTCTTTTAATAAAATTTACTTTATATTGTTGGGACCCACCATGTGTCACATGTTTCAACTTAATAAAGATTTCAATCTTTATCTAAACTTCTCCCCATGACTTTAATTAAAATTGAGATAAAACTTATTATTGATAAAGCATTTGAGCTTTATTAGGGGCCCACCATTATATTATATGAGAGACAATATATATAAAAGACAACCTTTTAATACTCCCGTGAATCATATGAAATTAAATGAAACATTTAATTCTCATTTGCTTGGGCTTAACCACGTGGACTCCTTTGCATCTAGCTTGAGTTTCTTTTCACTGCTTGACCCACGTGGCTTCATCCGCTCAATTTCTTAAGTTGTTCTCTTTTGCCCTTCGGCATATGACATGTGGCTTTTCCTGCTACTTTGTTTATTTCCTATAGCTTGAATTAAAAGA
The DNA here is from genome assembly GCA_027924645.1 of Cunninghamia lanceolata. NCBI lineage: Eukaryota > Viridiplantae > Streptophyta > Pinopsida > Cupressales > Cupressaceae > Cunninghamia > Cunninghamia lanceolata. Next base: position 15,948,519 of record BSBN01000130.1, on the reverse strand, counting down.
AATTAAACCTGGCTTATTAATTTTAGGGCAACATTTATTTCCACTGTGAGGTAAAAATGGTGAGGCAAAAAAAAATTGTTTAAAGAAACTTCCTTTGCTTTGGGTCCCACCATTTGTTTATGAGGGACTTAATATTTAAAAAAGAAACAACTTATTTTAATACTCCCGTGGCTTAACAAGACACATTTATTAATCAAATGAAACAAAATATTTATATCTATGTTAGGCTGCTCCACGTGGTGCACTCCACATGAATTTTTAGTTTCTTTTTGTTTCTCCCACATCCTGCAAGTGGCCCATTCCACTACATCCTATTTTTGTCTTTGAGCTACTCTTCATTGCCTTCCTCTTTTGACATCTAGCATCCTTCGCTACTTTCTTTATCTACTCCTGTTACTCCATATGATGTATTTATTAAAATGCAACAAAACATTTTATTTTCCTATGCTCCGCTTGAGCCACATGGGGAAGTCCGCATTATTTTTCCTTTTTCCATAAAGCTTCTATTGCTGCCATCTATGAAGATCCACTGCCTCGTTGAGTTGCTCTCTTTTTTTTTTCTGAGCCATTAGATTTCTTTGTATCAACAGTTGTTGTGCATCATAATTTTCAAAAATGGTTTTCAAAAAATGATGTGTAATATTACACAATAGTTCTTAGCAACAGGCTAGACAAGTGAGTCTACTCACTGCAAACCCAAAAATTATGGCTTTGTAGAGTGGCCTTATCCATTCGACAACAGAGTCTATCATGCTGAAACTGAAAACCCATACAACAAAAAAAAAATTGCAACCACTGCTTATGGAATCAATCTAATACTAAACTACCTAGAAAGCCTAGCGAGTCTGAATCTGAAATACTATTGAAAACACACTTTGCAAACAAAACCAACCAACCATAACTAAAAATGACCACTGAATCTGGGAAACGATTGAAATGTTGAGACTGAAGCAAGTTCCTCAATTCTGCTTTGTAGCAGAAACTTATTTAAAACAAAACTAACCGAAATTGAAACTAATGCTACTAATATAGCTTATTCTAAACATTAAAGCCAAATTATTGACAACTGAAACGTATAAGAACATGCCCATTCACCAGAACAACAAAGTAGCTACCAGATTTAATTATGCTTCTCCTATGAATCCTCATCATGCTGAAAATGAACCAGACAAACTGTATGAAGAAATATAACAATATTTTGTACCTTTTTACTTCTCTACACTCAGGAGAGTCTTTCTTTTCTTTAAAACACTAGTCAGGCTTATTTGCATGATGATCTTTCTTCAATGGAGGGTGGGAAGGGAAAATAAAGCACTAAAACTCTTTCCTCTGTTTGTATTTGAAAATTTCTACTGCCAGAAAATCATTAGTGACCTCTTTTGTTGACACTTCATCCAAATGATGATCCATGATAGCATCAAGATCTAGCTGACAAGTGATAGAACTGCCCAGAATAGTTCTGAATGTAATTAGGATCCCTTCATGCAAGAAGAAATGTGTAGAATCTAACTTTGTTTGTGATGTCATATGTGGTTCTACACTATGGCAAATGTCTCTTTGAATCTCATCATCTGGTAGAAGTGAAACTTCATCAAGAAGAAGACAATAACCATTTGAAAAAATAGTAAATAAATCAGTTCTTGAATCTTCCTTTGTTTCAACATTTTCTCCATGATCTACTACAAGCCTTACAAACAAACCTTGTACTTTCTCAATTGAAAGAGCTTCCTCATTTAGTAGCTGACATCCTTGTTACCAAAGTGAGAACAAATCCTCATCATGCCCTAAATGTTGCTCATGCATCTCTATGTCTTCTTCCTGGAGGTGTGAAACTTTATTGTAATAATAAAGACACTCATCCTTTGAAGATTTTGGTATAATGTCATTTGTAACCCCCTCAAAATCAGGCATAGACTATTCATAACTATTTACCCAGTACTTTTTAGCTCCTAAGCCTTTCTTAGAGTACTTTTTAGCTTCTAGAAACATCACGTCATAAGTATCTTCTCAATCTGATTTAAGATTTGACAGTAACTCTAGATCTCCCTTTGCCACATATGCTTGATGCTAGTAACCAAAAGGACACACATGAGCCACTTTCTTTCTTGTAATTTGATTCTTAATACTTGATTCCTCTTGAATGTTAAAGTGACAAAGAACTTGGTCAATGGCTTCTATAGGTTGATTTGCAGCTATAGATGTTTGTAAAGGGTAATTTTCAAGGCAATTGGGCATTCTCTGGCTATATTCATATTGTTGTTCATAAGAATTTTGAGGCATTAAACATAGATCAGCATGGTATAGGTTTTGACCTTTTAACTCATTGATCTCATGGGAGAGGGTTTTAATTAGTTCTTTCACAACACTCATCTCCTCATGATTTGTCAAATCAACAGGGAGGGTGGGTGGACTAAAATTTGCATGCATCTGGTTACAAGAAAGAACCTGAGATAAGGTATTTACATGAGGTATAATGGTTTTAAGGGTAGGGGAGGCAGTTTACCAGATAATATGAGGCTACTTTCAGTCTTAATGGCAAGATCATATGATTGAGGAAGAGTTTCACCTCCTAGGGATTGTATCATGATAGAGATCTCAGGGTCTAAAGCCTTTAAATAATACAAGAAAGCAAAGACTAGAGGGGGCCTCATGTCTATAGAAATTTTTTTCCATATGTTGTCAAATCTTGAATTGAAATCATGTATGGGCTCCATAGGATGCCTCTTGATGGTGATGAGACTTTGAGTGAGAGTAATGACATCTGTCCTGTCTCTAAATTTATTGTAGATGAGTTCCCCAAGCTAATCCCATATAGTGATTGAACCAAGTTGCAAGCTTCTATACCATTCTTTTGCTTTGTCCTTGAGGGAAGATGCAAGCAACAAGAGAGCATGATTCTCAGTTGTGACATTATGAATAGAGCATAAACTTGCAACATCTTGAATGTGCTCTATAGGGAAAATAGAGCCATCTCCTAGAAAGTGAGGTAGTGCCTTCCAGGCTATGTTAGGAACTTGACCCTGTTGCTGAAGAACAAGAGGACTTGAATCCCGAGTCACAAAAGGTAGATCTCTTTAAATATTCAAATGCACATATATACCAGGGGCTGCCATGATCTGTAGGAGTAAGGATTTGAGAAAGATCCACCAGTAGAGTTGCAAAATGGATGATTCATGCTCCTATGAGTAGATACTTTTATGATTTTCCATCAAAACCACAAAATACAGGGCAAAGATTCTTAGAAAACAAAGGCTCAAGTCTTTGAATAGGGTCCCACCGAGCATACCAAAAATAGTTGATGCATAAATCTGTGGGTCTAATCCAGCAGCAACATGGGAAGTTTTTGAGATGTGGGAATGCTTCTCAAAAACAACCTCAAGCTTTTACGGAAGCTGGCTCTTCCGTTCTTTCAATGGGGTTTTGAGGAAAAGTTAGAAAGAAAAACAAGATTGTAGAAAATAAATGCCTAATCTATGGTGATCCACCGAATTTGAAACAATTAGTTGCATAGTGTTAACTTTGAAGGATTTGACTAGAATTAAAAGAGCATCAATGCATGGTTAAAACTAGTTTAAGAAACATGCTTAACAGAGGCAAAGAAATAAAAAACTTAGAGAAAAAAGAAAGAGAGACATCCGGATATATACATAATAGTATTCTGATTTATTTGACAGTAACATGTTACAGAGGCAAAAAAATGGTTGCACAAAGTAAAATTTTACATCTCATTTGAAAAGCATCTACTGTTAAGGCAAAAGAAAATCTCTGCTACTAGCTGCTCTAAAATTTGATCTATGGAACTATGTAGAACTAAGAATGTATATGTATCTCATTTGTGTCTCAAATGTGCCTATTTCTAGCTTGAAAGACTCAACAAAATCTCAACGATCTTCGACAATCTTTGCAACTAAAAATCCACAAAATCCGGCACAAATCTGACAATATAATTGTATTTGAAACTAAAACTATGGCTGCAACTTAAATGGCAACTGAAACTCTCCATTTGGCTCTGTGAAAATCTTCCCACCGCTTCTCCTTCTTATTTCCTGTAGCTTGCTCATGAAAAGAAATAAAGTGGCTACTCATAATTTAGGGTTTCATCTTTTTATTCCCATAGAAGAAATTCATGAGTCTTTTAATAAAATTTACTTTATACTATTTAGACCCACCATGTGTCACATGTTTCAACTTAATAAAGATTTCAATTTTTATCTAAACTTCTCCCTGTGACTTTAATTAAAACTGAGATAAAACTTATTATTGATAAAGCATTTGAGCTTTATTAGGGGCCCACCATTATATTATAAGAGACACAATATTAATAAAAGACACAGCCTTTTAACACTCCCATGAATCATATGTAATTAAATGAAACATTTAATTCTCCTTTGCTCGGGCTTAACCACGTGGCCTCCTTCGCATCTAGCTTGAGTTTATTTTCACCGCTTCACCCACGTGGCTCCATCCACTCAATTTCTTAAGATGCTATCTTTTGCCTTCGGCATCTGACATGTGGCTTTCCCCACTACTTTGTTTATTTCTTTTAGCTTTCCTTAAAAGAAATAAAGCATGGCTTTATTAATTTTAGGGAAAAAAAATTTTCCACTGTGAGGTAAAAATGGTAAGGCAAAAAAATATTTGTTGTAATGAAACTTCCTTTGCTTCGGGTCCCACCATTTGTTTATGAGGGACTTAATATTTAACAAAGAAACAACTTCTTTTAAAACTCCCGTAGCTTAACATCACACATTTATTAATGAAATGAAACAAAATATTTATATCTGTGTCAGGCTGCTCCACATGGTGCACTCCACATCAATTTTTAGTTTCTTTTTGTTTCTCCCGTAGCCTGCACGTGGCCCATTCCGCTACATCCTATTTTTCTCTCTAAGCTACTCTTCATTGCCTTCTGCTTTTGACATCCGGCAGCCTCTGTTGCTTTCTTTATCTAGTCCTATTACTCCATATGATGTATTTATTAAAATGCAAAAAAACATTTTATTTTTCTATGCTCTGCTTGAGCCACGTGCGGAAGTCCGCATTATTTTTCCTTTTCCCCTAAAGCTTCTGTTGTTGCCATCTGTCAAGTTCCACTACCTTGTTGAGTTTATCTCTTATTTTTTCCAAGCCATTAGATTTCTTTTTATCAACAATTGTTGTGCATCATAATTTTCAAAAATGGTGTGTTATATTACACAACAGTATGATTCTAAAGTTTCTGCTATTAAAGAAGCTAGAGACCTAATTAAGTTCACAATGGATGATTTTTATGGATCTCTTACTGCTTATGAAATGAGAAATGTGAGTAAGGAGACATCTAAGAAGGAAGCTACTTTCAAAGCATCTCAAAAAGAAAAGAATGATGCATCTGAGCCAAGTGATGGGTTTGATAATGAGGAAGCAAACTTTGTGAGAAATCAAATGAGTGTTAAAACTTGAAGAAGAAATTGTTTCACTGAGAATTGAAGTTGAAAAAGTACATCCTCAATTGAATAAGAATATCAAGTTTGGAAAGAGCTCTAAAATTCTAGATGATATAACAAACATTCAAAGACCTCTATTCATAAAGTCAGTTTTGAGCTATGATGAAGAAGTCACACAAGCTTCTGCTCTTACAAAGAAGACTAATTCAGAGAAGATATTGCCAAATGAAAAAAGAGAGGAAGAAAATTGAAGAAGTTGATTTCATCCCTATCATCTCTCAAAGAAGAAACTTTAGAAGATCAACTCCTACAAGACAAACATTCATGAATAGGTTTAATTACACTTTCTTTGGTTATTATTTCATTTGCAATTAGTTTGGTCACAAATCCATTGAATACAGATCTAGAATGAGAAGAAGTGATTATGCAAGTAGAAATTCTTTTATCCCTTTGTTTGATTTCAACATAATATCTCATGTTTGCACCAATTTTAGGCACATAGGAATGTTTTGTAGAAGTAGCTTTGGAAATTCAAACTCTTAGATGGCTGATCTTGATAACCAAGACAAAAGGATAGACATTCCTAAAAATCAGAAAACAGATCACAAGAAGGAATAGAATGTAAAAAGGAATAATACTCAAGAAGAAGAAAACTCAATGATTGTCCAAACTAAATTTCATGCACGAGGACAAGAAAATACTTGGGTAATAGATAGTGGGTGTTCAACCCACATGAAAGGAGATAAAAGAAAATTCATTAGTCTTGTAAAATGGAATGGTGTATCAGTCAAGTTTGGAGACAACACTACTACAAGAATTTGTTGTAAAGGCACAATAAGTATTGATGGAAAGACTAGATCAAAAGATGTCTTATATGTAGAAAGTCTCAAGCACAATCTTCTTATTGTAAGTTAGATGTACAACAAAGGATACAACCTCATCTTCCATGCACAAGGATGTGAAATCAGAAGAGCAAGGACCGATAATCTTGTGGCAGAAGTAAGCAAGATAGAGAATACATTTTATAATCTCAATGAAGTCAAGGGAAGGAACTGTCTTTTAGGATAGACAAATAAAATTTGGTTATGGCATAAGAAAATGGGACACATCAACTTTGATAGTCTTGTGAAGATTACCTCTAAACATATAGTTAGAGACATGCCAAAGATTGCCAGGCCTACAATTACCTTTTGTAAAGAAGGTCAAATTATGAAGCAGACAAGAACCAAGTTAAAAATAAAGGAGTACTATTCTACTGAGCCATTGGAACTTATTCATATAGATTTATTTGGTCCTACCAAAACAACAAGTCTCCAAGGTTAAAGGTATTTCATGTTGCTCATTGATGATTACTCTAGAATGACATGGGTTACATTTTTAAAGATAAATCACAAGCTTTTAATAGATTTAAGATCTTCAAGTCTATGGTTGAGATTGAAATGAATGCTAGAATAAAGTGCTTAAGATTAGATACAAGTGTTGAGTTCACATCAAATGAATTTGAAGAATTCTATGAAAAACATGAAATAAGGAGATAGTACTTTTCTGCAAGGACTCCTCAATGAAATGGAGTAGTTTAAAGGAAGAACAAAATAGTTCAAGAGATGGCAAGAATAATATTCAATGAATCCAAGCTGCCTGATGTGTATTGGGAAAAAGCAGTCCATTCTATTGTCTACATTCTTAATAGAGGATAGATAAGAATAAATAACACAAAGAATCCATATGAATTGTGGAAAGGTAGGCCTACATCTATCAAGTATTATATAATATTTGGAAGTAGATGTTATATCAAAAGAGATGAAGACAACTTGGGCAAGTTTGACTCAAGATCTGATGAAGGAATTTTTCTTAGCTACTCAACTAGAAGCAAGGCATACAGATGCTACAATAAAAGGCTGCAAAAGATAGTTGAGAGTGCAAATGTTAGGGTTGATGAATAGTTACATCCATCCACACATGATCATGAAGACTGCTATTCAGAGGAATCTACCTACACAGAAGAAGATGAAGTCGAAGAAGAAGAAATACAGAAGGAGACTACCAAGACACCTGCAAAGTATGTTTAGAAGAATCATTCTTAAGATTAGATTATTGGCAATAAGGATGGAGTTGTAACTAGGAAAAAACTAATGGAATAGGTAAAATTCTCTTCGCTATCGAAAATAGAGCCTAAGAATTTCATTGAAGCTAGTAAAGATGAGAATTGGATAAATGCTATGCAAGAAGAGCTAATTAGATCAAGAAGAATGAAACTTGGGAACTTGTTTCAAAGCCAAAGGATAAGAATGTGATTGGCACCAAGTGGGTATTTAGAATTAAGTTGAATGAAGATGGAGAAGTGATTAGAAACAAAGAAAGGTTGGTCTATGAGGGCTATTCCCAGGTGGAAGGCATTGATTTTGAGGAGACATTTGCCCCTATCAAAAGATTAGAAAAAATCAAGATGTTTCTTGCATTCATAGTTCACAAATACTTCAAGGTGTATCAAATACATGCCAAATATACCTTCTTGAATGGTGATCTAGAAGAAAAAGTTTACATAGAGTAACCTGAAGGATTTTAGCTATCAGAAGATCAGAATTTGGTATGCAAACTTAGAAAGGCTTTATATGGTCTCAAACAAGCCCCTAGGGCATGGTATGGAAGGTTGGACAAGTACTTTCATCAACAAGGCTTCAAGAAAGGTTTTTACAGATAATAATCTCTACATCAAAGTAGAAGGTGAGCTCATACTGATAGTGGTAGTATATATTGATGATATTACCTTTGGTGGCAATGATGGTATGTTAAAGAAGCTTGCATAAGAGATATAGAAGGAGTTTGATATGTCTATGATAGGTGAACTTTCATTCTTTCTTGGACTTCAAATCGTTCAATCATACAAGGGTATTTTTATTTCACAAGCTAAGTATGTCAAGGAGATGTTGAAAAAGTATTTCACAAGCTAAGTATATTTATAGGTCCATGATAGGAAGCTTATTATACTTGACTGCATCAAGGTCGGATATTATGCAAGTAGTTTGTATGGTGGCTAGGTTTCAAGCCAATCCAAAAGAGACACATGTAAAGGTTCTTATAAGGATTTTTAGATAATTGAAGAGCACATTGGACTATGGATTGTAGTATGAAAAGGGAGATGACTTCTCTCTAACTGCATATGTAGATGCAGATTGGGCTAGTAACATTGATGATAGGAGAAACACAAGTGGTGGAGCTTTCTTCCTAGGTGATAGCTTGGTTTCATGGTTAAGTAAGAAGCAAGAGTCAATCTTTATTTTAATAGCAGAAGCAAAATATATAGCCACAGTATCTTGTTGTACCCAAGTGTTGTGGATGTAGCAGATGTTGAAGGATATCAAAGTAATATATGATGAGCCCATTCCTATTTTGCATGATAATACAAGTGCAATCAACATATCAAAGAATAAAATGATGCACTGTAGAACCAAGCATATATCCATTAAGTATCATTTCTTGAGAGAAAAGGTTGCATATTAGGAGGTAAAGTTGGAATATGTGGCTACAAAGGATCAAATTGTAGATATTTTTACAAAACCACTTCCCAAAGATATTTGATTACTTAAGGCAGATGTTCAAAGTGGTATCACTCTCATCAAATTAGTAAAATCTTATGATGAAGCATGTGTCAAGGGGCATCATCTCAAAGATTTCTTCTTAATCCCTGGAATATATCAAAGTTGTAAAATGGAAGAGATACCCCCTAAGGGGGAGAAGTAGTATAAGGGGGAGAATTACAGTCAGGAGGAACTAGTCATTGCAGTATCTTTAAGGTCCGTGGAGAAGACAATTCAGACATAGATCAACTGATGAATTTTTTTTCAGGTACAAAAAATGGAAGTATAATGTCCTTAATGTCAAGAGGAAGTATTACAAAAAGGCGTAGATCAACAAACAGGGGGAGCTTCACAAAAAAATAGAAAGAATCACATCATGAAGGAAAGAGGTTTGTTACACCCCTTGGTTATGCAAGAGCATCCCTGGTTCAAGAACAATCTTGCATCAACCAAAAACATTTGCATTTTAGTTTGTTTACAATTCAGTTTGTTTCTTTTTATTTTCCAGTTCAGTTCAGGTAGTTCAGTCAAAAGTAGTTTTTATATTTTGGTCTGCATTCTACCGCAGTTGTATTTCAGATCTTACAAAGTTGGACTTAGCATCTAGATTCATTCATCTACATTATATCTAGAATTCAAAGCATTTGGATTAAGTATTGGAAAGTTATCACTATCAGAAGAATAGAGCACCCTGGCAATCTTAGACAACCAACTAAATGGAGAAGACCTGTGGAGCATTTCTCAACTTGTGGAGCCTAATGACACATCATTCAATGATCTTTGGTTCATGGCCAACCTTTCCCAAGATCTGTACATCATTCCATTCAATTGCAGAGGAATTCTTCATGTTTAGGTCTGACCTATTGGTGTACACACATTACAGCGCTTCACTGAAGTATGTGATCTTCCTTGGCCGACGCAGAGGAATATTTTGTTTCAAAAATGATATATAAGGCTATAATCGATCCCTAGGAAAGTAGTTAGCATGATTTAGTAGAGATATATTTTTTTCTCATTCGCAAAGGGACTTCCAAGTTATATCTTATGCATATTCTAATATTTTGTAATCAGTCCTGTGAGCCAAATTGTAAGCCTGCATGTTGCCGGTCGATCTGTATTTGATTTCTATGATATATTGAATGACTAAATCTGAATTTGTTTCATATCTTTGAGTTGTTTCCATTGTGTTTACTCTTGTTGTACGGCGTGGATAGTTAATTCTATGAACCCTCCTATTGTGACTACACCACTTTGCCATTGATGTCAAAGGGAGAGAAATTTTAGAAGTTGTGTAACAGTTCAGGGAGGGATTCAAAAGTGAACAATTTAGAGTTTATTTCCTTTTGGTTACCATCAATGACAAAGGGAGGATTGTTAGAAATATTTTTATTGATATCAAAGATGTCATAAAGTTTCTAAGGCATGAAGATAATAATGTCAAAGGGAATTTGATCCAAAAAGATTCTAAGGCATGAATAAGCCTTCATTAAATGAATCGTGAGGTTCGCAAACTCTAAAGTTTACCGATGGCTAATTTTCCCAACAACTAGTTAGCCAATGAAAAGATAACAAAGTAAGTTTCCAAGGCATGATTGATTTCTACCTTCATTTAGCAAATCACCCAATTCATGAAATCTTAAGTTCATCAATGGCAAGTTTCCCTAACAACCTGTTCACTGATAGGCAAGTTTAGCCTATGAAGGCTTGAAGAAGAAAGTATAAAGTTTGTGGTTTCTCAAGTTCACTGTTAGGGGATTTTACCAATAATGTATCAAAAAAATCTTTGGTTTGCAAACTTGAAAGTTTGCCAATGGAGAAGTTTTCTGATAAGATTTTCTACTGACAAAGGAAGGGAATGGCATTTTTACAGATAGAAGAGAAGAATGGTTCGTAGTTTTGTAACCTATCTAGTAAGTTTGTGGAAATGTAAGTTTACTAATGAGTTTGTGATGTTGCAACTTCATCGATAGGCAATGTGATAAAGATTGTGTTGACAAGTTCACAAAGTGGCATTTTTGCCAATAATGGATAAAATGTCCAAAGTTCGCAAAAAGTTGATTTTGCCAATAAAGGCTTTTAATTTATGGTTCTTGGAGGTGAAATTTTGCTGATAAAGGCTTTTGGAAAAAGGTTTGTGGAAAGCTAATTTTACCGATAGTGAATGGAGAAGAGTCCTAGGTTTGTGGAGATATTTAAAGTCACCAATAGACTTCTTTATAAAGTCATTAGTAAAATACATTGATTATTTATTTGGGTTGACTCCCTTGGAATTAAAGTGAAAGTAGTTATTGTGAAATATTTGAAGTTGGCTGACTTTCTAAAGAAGAATAAAATAAGTATTATAGTGGCTGACATAGTTTGTTTAAAGTGGGCCTAGATTCATAGTGTGGGAATTCAAGTTGGGCCAACCCTATGAAATGTATATGTTGGAAATTAAAATTTATAGAGGTTGACTTCCTTTTGAAAAATGTAAAGTATCACATATATAAGGAGAAATGTTCTAGGTAATAGAGGGTGTGCAAATATACATGCAAATGTGAATTGAGTGCAAAGGAAATGAACAAAAGATAACTTAGGAGTCGCACAGTATGTATCCATGTTTGTAAGAGAATATTCTTTTATTCTAAATTGTAGAACATAAGGGTTGAGAAGTGTGACAATGAATCTCTAAAATTGGATTGTGATTCTATTTGTGCAAATCGTGATTTACCATTCATAACAGAGGTGATGATTGTATTGTACAAATATTATTATTGACAGTGTATGTATGTCATTTCTTTTACAATCATTCCCAAGATTCTAGAGGTTGGTGCTTCTTGTTCCTCGTGAGGTTAATGCCTCTCTTTATTTGGGTTGGTGCTTAGGTTGATAAGGGGTTTGAAGTCTTCTGTAGGTTGGTGGCTATATATTTGTAAAAGGATTGGTGTCCTTCTCAGGTTGAAATTCCTATGGGTTCGTGCCTACAAAATATTGTAATGCATTGACTTATTTTGTGAGGCTAGATTTGGGCAGTAGACCTAAGCAACTTTTCTCACCATGGTTTTTCCCCTCTGGGCTTCCATGTATATCTTGTGTTCTCTTGTGTGGATGTGCTTATGTTTGTATCTAGTTCTTATAGAATTTTATTGATGTGGTAAAGATCTTGTTGTTGTAGTAGAATTGAAGTAAAAATTGGTAAATAATGATTCACCCCCCCTCTCAATATATCTATGTGTTCTAACATTATCCTGATTCATCTTTAAATTATTATGAATGTGATGCAGGATCATGAGATAGGGATGGAATTTTGGCTTTAGTTGTGTTAGAGAGTGTGAAGGCTACTAATTAAATTATTAAGGTGGCAAGGAGGGTACTTGCTAGAGGTTTGTAGGAAACCTTTGGTAGGGCCCTAATTATACATAAAGATTTATGTGACAATTTATTATGAAGGTCAAGGTCTAGTGTTTGTGTTACATCTTTTATTCTTCAAGTGATAGTTGTTAGGGGACACATCTGTGTGGGCCATTCATCCCTTCAAGTCATGGAAGTTGAGAGCTCTAGTGAAAGTGGCTAAAGATGGTGTTTTATGTTGTATCTCTAAGTTTTATTATAAAAATTTTCATCTTTTCCTTTCTCTATGTATGCCTTTATCCAAGGTTTGTGTTAGAGCACCTTGGATTAGGGCTATCTATGTAATCCTATCTTAAAGTCTTTTTGTTTAATATAATATATTAGTATGAGCTATCTATGTTATTATAGTCCTCTTTTTTTGTTTTATTATTTATTAATATTGATTAATTCTATAACTTTTATTTTTATTATTGGTTAATTTTATAAATATCATCTCTTTAATTTATATTTTTATTAAAAATTATTATTTCACTTTCAGCCGAATTAGCATTTCTTGCCATTCAATCACTAAAAATGTTTAAGGCTATTTTTAGCTCGAAACTAAATGAGAAACATAAATAAATAATATATAATATAATCATAGCAAGTCAATCACTAGAATAGTTGAATGTTAATAAATTATCCACTTATCAATACTTGTCTCTTAAGGAAACCTATTGTAGAAACATTAAGTTCAAATTTGGATGTGTCAGAACTTCATCCTAGAATAAAACTTTACCCATTGATTATCATATATTGGGTGATGCAGAATATTTAAAAAATATATGTATTTCTATTATTATTTAATTCTCAACTGAAATCGAATAAGCAGTACTTACTATTTACCATTCAATCACTAAAATGCCCAAAGGTTAATAAATAAATAGTATATTAATATATTAATGTCACATCATAGAATGTCAAATTATCATTCACTCCTTGACACTTGTCTATTGAGGAGACGTATTCCACAAACTTCAAGTTCAAATTTGGTTGTGTTAAAACTTCAAATTATGATAGAACTTAAGTCATTGATCAACATTCATTGGAAAATATAAAATTTATCAAACAACTCAATCTTTATAAATCTAAAAATTTGTCAAATGACTTAATCCTTATTATTTAGTGTATAATATTTTCATCAACTAGATTATGAATTTATTTAAAAGCTTTAGAAAATTTTCCAAGTAATTAATTTTATTTTTTTGAATATATTTATAATTTACCAAGTAAATTATTTTCTTTTTCAAATATATCTATAATTTGCTAGAAAAAACCAACAATGTTGATAAATATGAAAACAACCATGGAAATTATTATTTTTCCCAAAATAGGCATACATTTGGCACAAAAATTAATGTCTTGGGATAGAATTTTCTAAGATTTTCTCTTTTTTAGTAGAGTGGTTTTCATAAAGTTATTGATGGTTCAGCCCTCGATAATAGGCTCATATGGCCCAAATCTTTACCCATTTTCCATCCATGTATATGTAGGGGTCAATAATGAAATCCTCATCCATCAAGGTCATCACTACTCATGTGGCCACTTTAAATTGAACAAGTTTGTACCACCTCATGGCCCTGGTAGGTGTAGAATCTACTGGAAGACAAATTGTTTGCTAATATGATCTAATATGCTCCAAACTCCACACCATGACAAGAGAGGAGTGGCTAAAAGCAATTGCCCCACATTATGTAATCTGATAAAATTTTTAGTAGACTAGTGCTATAATGTCAACTCCCCAATCAAAATATCTATCCTTCTCAATCTATTAATTAATTGATGGCCAACACCATATGAGTATGGTTTTATTCTTGTCTCCTAATATTCAGGTGACAATTAGACCAATAAGGGCCTTCCATATGGGTGGAATTTCATTGAAAGGAACTAAAGTAAGCTATATCCCTATCTATATTCTTAGTCTATCATCTCCCATAAAGCTTACCTAGGCCAATCTCTCATCCTTAGACTCTCTCTTGGGTAATACATCTCTATCCCCTCAAATAGAGACACCTAGGATGTAATACACATCATAGAGAGTGATTGTCCACTCACATGAAACTATAGGAAATTGTAAGGTCCTTTAGTTTGTGTCCCAATAGGGATGTGACATCATATGCATGCTAATAATCACACAATGGTAACTCATTCTACCATCACTAGTTTAACTTGGTGGAGGATAGATTGATATTCTCCTAAAGATGCATCCACTATTTCCAAGTGCCAATATTTCTCTTTGGTGGAATTCCATTAGATGTAGTTGTCCTACCAAGTATAAAATTCATTAGGCCTTAGAAAATGCAAAAAAAAATAAAAAAGCTCAAAAAAACAAAAAAAAAGGTTGCAAAAGATGTTAAAAACCTCAAAATAATCATGAAAAGCAACTAAATGTTTGCAATACATCCTTAAAACATCAATAAAATCCATAAAAATGATTGAATAAGTGTCATAAATAGGAAAAAAATTATTGTCCCTTCCAAAAGGGGTGACTGGGAAGGTCTTCCATGTGACCTAGTGGGTCACCTAGGTGATCTAGGCAAAACTGGTAGGGTTAGCTAGGTGACTTGCTCTATCAAAATAGGTGAACTAGAAGGGCCAAATGGGTGACTTAGACTATTCACTAGAAAATCTTGGATGCCTCTTAAAAAAAAATACACAAAAAGTTGAAAAATGAAAGCAAAGAAATGTGTTCTACCTAGGGAATGAACTTTTACATCAATAAAAACTATATTTGATAGATAATTTTGATTAGAAATGGATGAAAACAAAAACTAGGGTAAAAGAGGGGTTTTTTCTCAATTTTAGAATCTAAGGGTCTACTAAATGTTGAGTACCAACATAGTCTTGATCCTCATATCATTACTTCTCTATTAGTTGTAAGTTTATGCATTTTCATCAGTGTTCATCCCAAGCTTCTCTCTTCTCTCCATTGCTATGAGTGAAAATGAGAAATGAGTTTTCTTCTTTTATATGGTAGGATTTGACTTTCTTGTTGGATTCCCTTTATTATTTTCACAGGTCATTCAGACAAATCAAAGAAAACACAAGTACACCAGACACCTTGCTTCAATAGTATGTCCTCTTATCTTCATTTTCTATATATTTTGAGCTCATCATTTATAAAAATGCACTCAAGTTGGTTTGTTTATTTTTATTTACAAGGTACAAAAAAGTGATGAGATTGAATGGTGAAGGTAGTATCTATTAAACACTATATCAATTATCATATTACATGTGATCATGCATTTGATTCTATAGGTCCAAATGCAAGAGATATATAAGTGCCCAAATTCGTTTGAGCCTATAGGCAGTGTGATGATAATTTCGCTTTTCATCTCATGTCCCATGTGGTATGAATAATATCTCCTCATAGATTCTCCACCTTGATGGAACTTATCATTCATCTTTATGACCCTCACTAGTGTGTTCACCATCCCTCCAAATTACATACTTTGCTTTTGTATCCTTTGCATACTCCAAAACTACATTTTCATGGTTGAAGATGCAAGGGCACTTGAGAGATTCTAAGGTTTCCCAAGAGATATTAGGGTTTCCAAAATTAATAACATTAAAGCAAAACAAGCATAAGAATAGCAACCATAAAGACATAACACATAGACACCAAGATTTTTACGTGGAAAACCCAAAGAGGGAAAAATCATGGTGAGTGTTAGTTCACAATATATTATGATAGCTCAATACCAAATTACAAGGCTCACTGCCTTAGGGCTCACTACCCTATGAAGAAGTGCTCATTTTTCAAAGGTTCATTGCCAAGAGAAAATGAGAAAGAAGAAGGATTGGCTCACAACTAGAAGATGAACTATTGTAAATGCACCTACCACATGCTAGATCACAGTTCCATTGAAGGTTCAATATCAAGAGTCAAAGGTCTTCATTTATTCTACCTTGTTTCTCAACTTAACTACATATACTTTGTTTTATGTCTGTGTTCAAATTTTTCTTCTCTGCACTCTACTCATAATCCTTCACACTTCAAATTTGCATGCCACACACCCTTCTACATCACAATCCATCAAGTATTTATATCCACAACAAGATTCATTTCATAAACAGGTCGGCAAGCTAGACATGAAGCATGTATGCAATGTATTCTACCTTGTCGGCTTGATCATGTGTACAAATAGTAATGTGGATCCAAACAATCATTGTATAATCTTCATACAAGTAGGCACCACACATATAACCACTTAGATTTATTATTGAAGCAATATACCTTTGCCACATAAAGATCTAACTGCCTGTCAGATTGTCTCTTTAGAACATGCTAGACCTACTCAATTGTCACACCAAAATTCTTACCGTGGAACAAATGAGACTCAAAAAATCACATCAACCATTCCTCATACCTCATAGATTATATCTTACTAACCATAGGTCATGATGTCCTTATGTGGTGAAATACGAAACTCAGAGCTGACTCTTCTACCTTGGAGAAGTACTGGCAAACCAACTACCAGAACTTGGAGTTTTCTATACAATCTTACGAATCACTTCAGAATCTATAACTCATCAATTGTGTGCTTCTAACACCTATCCATACTACCTCAAAACTGCATACCAATAGAATCACTTGCAAAGAAATGCGGATTAAAATACCCATGAACTATGTACCATTCCTAACTGTGTTCATCTAAACTTAGCCATTTCATAACTTGTCTTCCAAAATACATCAAGACTTGTAATCTTGAACATAGTATCTTCAAATAATCTTGAATAACATAACTAAACCATATACCTTGACCATCAATTATGGAGGAATATCACTTGAGTTTCTGCTACTAACTTTGTGTTGTCAATACTTAGCCATTCTGCCTTAGTCTTTTGTGTCTGGACTAGAACCTTGTATGTAGGCTATTCCAAGTTGAGTTCCCAATCATCCTTAGCTCCATCATGCTTTGTTTGCCTTGTTTCCATCAATATTAACATTACCCAATCAGCAGTGTCTCTTGACTATGTTGCCAACACTTTATACAAGTATTTGAACTTTTTCCCTTACTAAATTTGAAGCTTTAAAGATTCATCACCAAATATTCCAATTGATTTTTAATCTTCCCATAGAGTTTAGTTTCCCTTTTTTATTGCTTCCATAAAGAGAATTATCTTGGAGATAGAGAGGCAAAGCCACAAAACAATTTCAAACCCTAAGGATAGAAGCCACATAATCTTCACTAAAGCTCTACAAAAGTTTTGATTTCATTTTTGTTAATTATAGTTGTTAGATAGAATTTAAAATGGTAGCTTAGAAGTAGTAATTAAATCATCACTTTGCCCATGATCTATAATACTCCATTGTTACTTCTTGGTTTTTGAATACATTTAGAGTAGATCTAGTTAACTTTTTAGATTAGATTAGAGTTAGCTATAATTATTTATTTTAAATAATTCTTACAAATCAAGACATGAAAAACAAGATTATCCCCAATACAAAAATATGCATTTCATTGCAACAATAAAAAAACAAGAGCTAACAAGACTCTTCAATAAACTTAAATAAGAAAACCATGAAGTAAAATTGTAGGTCTTTTAGTTAGGAAATTAAATTCATTTAGCTTAATATGCATTCAAAAACATTTATAAATACAAAAATAATTTATTTGATTTGTTAGTTAATTAGTTCATTGCAAACATTTATTTTGGGAAAAAGAAAAAAAATAAAGGTAGTTAATTTTTATTCACTTGCATCTAGATAGCTCATGATCGTTTTGCATTAATCCAAAATCCAAAACCTAAGACACAAACATAATGGTAGGTCCATTCAAAATTAGGCGTCAAGACATCTCAAATAGAAAAAATCAAACAAGCATCTTGCTAACAACCAAAGATAAAAAATAGAAAAAACCAAACGATCAAATGACAAGTAAAGTGAACAACCACGGTAATTAATCAAAGTCAAAACTAACATAACCAAACTCACTTTCCCAAATCTTTCACTTCTCCATATCCCATTGGGAATTTTACATGCATATGTCCTCAAATAGAGAAGACTGGATAGAGGCCATCCTAGGTGAAATAAGGGAGACTCAACCAATGAACAAAGTAATCAAATAGGAACAAGTGAGGCAACAAGCAAGTATCCTATGGCAAATCTAGGAAAAATGATAGGAGTAGTGTCACACCCCATTCTTAAACAATCATACTTATCATTTTATTTCAAGCAAATAGATAGTTAGTAAGTGAAATTATTATGAAGAAAGTAATGTTGTGTTAGAATAGAAAACGCATTTGATTTATATTATTTTATATGCAAAGAATAATTGTCTATGTCATTATTATTATGTACATGGTTAAATAATGCAATGGACTAACTACCATTGTGCAAATAAGGAGGATACATGAATAGTTTTTTTCCCCCTCCAAGATGAGGAGAGAGAGTATCACCATGGAGAGGGTGCTAGATCGCATGAATATAATGATCCTTGTGCTATCTGGAAACATACACACACTCATATTAGAGGTTAAGTCTTATTCTTTATGTTGTTGGTTGCTTTAGTAATATTTTAATGTTGTGATCATTCCATACTTGATTTATATCATCATCGTCATGTTGATGACTAAATCTTTTATGTTGACAATGAATAAGGTTGTGTATGTCTTCCAATGCTAAGTCGGTGTGAGAACTCAACCAAACAAGTTTAATCTTGACACAAACACCTAAGTTGGCTTTACAAGACTTCATCATCGATATTATGCTCGTGAATAGCATAATTAAGGAATTCAAAGGAATGCATTTGTAATATCTTTGAAATAGGTGTATTATTATTTATGTCTTTTATTAAATTATTTTGAAGTGTGGTCATGATTCAATTAACTAACCCGATTGATAGAGGAAGGGATATTTATTAAATTATTATAAGAGGATTATTTTTCCCTAGATAATAGGGGAGTGGGAAGGAGAAGTAGGTCCATACTCCCATTTTCCAAGATAAGAGGCCACAAGTGGCTGAGAGATAAGTAGAAAGTTCGTAGAGTATTTCAGTTGTTAACTGCTAGTAGTGGAGAGAAATAACTGGAGATTCCTTTCTTACATTAAGGGAAGGAAAGCTATGTAGTAAATAGAAAGGTGAGATCTTACAGTAGGCAAGAGGAGTTTGAATGGAAAAGAAGATCATGGTAGGAGAAGAGTATCATCTCTATTTGAAGAAGAATTTGAGATTTGTAGGTATGAGCTCAATATTCAATATATTATGAATGTGTAAGCCGTAGTCTTATAAGAAATAAATAGTATAGTAGTTATCTATATTATCTATTCTTCTGTGAGCCTTAAGAGGCCATGTACTTCATAAGATAATAGCTATCTATAGAGAGTATTGACTACTCAGTATGAATACCTTTGACAGAGGTTTATATTTGTTGTTGCACCATACTTTAGTTTCGAACAAGCTAGTATTAAAGGATGAAATCCTTAAAACTATGAGAAAATGTTTTAACCAGAGCATGATATGTAATATTGATACATATTAACAATATCAAAATGTTTTAAAGTGTGTAACCAAAAGGATGGGCTATAGTTATTACTAATATACTCTTCTCAAAGTCTTATAGTTATATGGTCTGTATAAAACTAAATTGTCTAAGTATAAAATCTATATGGCAGACTCAAATTAATAGTATTAGAAGTTATCCTTAACCTGTGAAAGAAGGATGACTAATAAGAATGGATGAGGTTTTGAGTTGTTTATAAGCTGATTTCCATATGTTTCTTTTATGAATGCTTTTGTTAAGTGTATCAATGTATTAGAAACTTAATGAGGCCATAATTCTGGAGATCTCAGACATTATTTAAGGTCGAAGACTAGTGTATATTTCTGTTTGATATTCATCAGATAATGTTATTATAAGATAGTAGTATTACTATAGGGTTACATTCCCTTTTTCCTTGCCAAGGTCAAATTTAGTGTTAAGATTGTATTGTTTTTATATTGGAACATGTAATAGTTCAATAGAGGTAAGATATCATTTCTCATAAATGTCTACCTAAGTTTATAATTTAGGAAGGTTGATGACCTCATATGAAGATAATAGTTATGAAGATATATGTATCTAAATTAAATTTATCTTTGTATGCATTTACTCTACTTCAATGGTATTGGGGATACTATTTATTATTTCTAGAACTATCTTTCACTTGTAATACATTTTTTGGTAATACAAGTAGAAATTTATCCAATTGAAAGGAAAGTAAAGTTTATTATTTCCTTCGACAAATATAGTTCAAATATATATTCCTAGACTAAGCCAGATAGACCTTAGTGGCAAGAACTTAGAGTCTTTAGTCACCAATAATAATGACTTAATGTCAAAGCCAAGTAAATCTTAACGATTGAAAATTAATTTTATTGAAGTGCACAAAAATGGGTCAACAAGCCTTAGAGAAGATGATAGGATGTCATAGACCTGAGATTGCAAGCATGCAAGGTGGGGCTCAATGCATGCTTCAAGTCACCTAAGCTCTTATCTTCTACATGTCTTGTTGATTTATACCTTAATTGTACTTCTTTCTTCTCTGCTAAATTTTGAATGAAATGATATTTCAAATAAAAATGTTTTGTCCTACTATAGTGGATAGGATTCTTGGCCAATTTAATTACACTCACATTATCATACAAAAATATTGTAGGTTGCATTTTCTTCTCCCTAATTTCTTCTAGAACTTTTTGGAGCCATAATGCTTGTGTACCTATAGAAGTGATTGCAATATAATTTGCTTTTGTTGATGAAAGATCAACTGAACTTTGTTTATTTGGGCTCCATGTAACCAAACATAAACAAACTGAAAACTAATTAGTGGATGTGGATTTCCAATCATCCAAACTACCTTCCGAATAAGAATCATGAAAGCCAACAAGTCCAAACCTCTTAGAAGCATAATAATGAATACCAAAATCTGTAGTACCTTTCACATACCCAAATATCCTTTTAGTTGAATTTATATATATTTTAGATGGCTCAATCATGTACCTTGAAACAAGACATACTAAATAGGCCATATTTAGTCTTCTGTGAATTAGAAACATCAAACTTTCCACAATATTAGTTATGAATGGAATCTATCTCTTCTTGTAGTTCTTGCACCCCAATCTCCTTAGTATATGCATCTTTACACCATGATGGTTTAAAATCAGCTTGTGAAAGTAAAGAAAAATTTACCATCTTACCTCCCAAATTCTCATCATGTGCTTGTTTTATACTCCTCTAATAAAATTCACTTAGGCTTCTTATCTTCTTTGTAGAACTTAGTCTTGAAGCTAGACTTGCACTTCAAAGTGAGGAACTAGATAAGGGGCCACTTGGTGGACCTTTAGTAATCAAAACTAAAATATGAGTGGGCTACTCGTTAGCAATATCATCAATATTACCACTATTATAAATAGATTTGGAAGTCTCATCATGGCCTTTTTAGACTTCTCATAATGTAGATTTTTATGACCATACACTCCCCCTTCATCAAAAATCACATCTCTTGACTCAACAATGTTGTTACTGAGAGGATTATATATCCTATAAGCTTTTATATGTTCACTGTACCCAACAAAAATTCATGATTCATTTTTTGGATCTAACTTCTGTCTCTTTTGATTAGCTATATGAATATAGGATAAACAACATTAGGATTTTTCTCATAGCAGGCATAAGGAGTCATCCTATCAAGTGCACTAGTAGGACTCTGGTTGAGAAAATACACTATTGTAGCAACTAGAATAGCCCAAAAAGAGTTACTCAATCCTTTTGTTTGTAAAATTTTCCATGCGATTTCAACCTCTATATGGTTCTTCCTTTTGGATACACCATTTTGTTGAGGTGTGTATGTAGTGGTGAGCTATATTTTGATGCCATTCATTTCACAATAATCCATGAAATCTCTTGAACAAAATTCTCCTCCACAATTGGTCCCTAAGTATTTTATTTTGCAACCACTTTCATTATCCACAAGGGCTTTAAACCTTTGGAATGTATTAAAAGCTTCATCTTTGTTATTCAAAAAATAAACCCAACACTTTTGTGAATAATCATCAATAAAAGTAATGAAATATGATGACTTGCCCAAAAAATTGTTTGCATAAGACTACCAATATCATAATGAGCTAACTGAAGTTGATAATGGACCCTCCATGCACTACCTTTTGGAAAAATCTCTCTCGCATGCTTATCTTTAGTACATACTTTGCAAATATCTTTATGCTCTTCAACCTTGGGCAAACCATAAACTAGATCTTTTGATGTTAGTAGCTTTAAACTATAAAAATTTAAATGTCCATATTTAAGATGCCACAACCAACTTTTGTCTTCATATGCCATATTGGCAAGAGTACTACTATGTTCTCCAAACTTCAATGGGAGAATCTTATTGTTTGACATAGGAACAATTCTAGCAACTGTGTATCCTTGATTCTTATCATAGATTGTATATTGGTTATTTTCAAACACCCCTTGGTAATTATTTTCACACAATTATCCAACACTCAATAAATTGTGTTTTAACACATTTCTTAGCTTCTTTAGTATTCACCTTCATAGCTCCTTTTGCTACAACCTCCAAGGATTTGTTATCACCAAACTTGATCTTGGATTTGAAACTTTCATCTGTTGTAGGAAAAGGCCCATTATTCCTAGACATATGACTAGAAGAACTTGAATCTAAATACCGAACCTCTTTAGGACTATATTTTCAAATTTGCCATAAGATAAAAATAAATTGCTTGGAGAAGCCTCCTCATCCTTATGAGAATAATTAGTGCTTATGTTGTTATTACCTACTTTTAATCCTCATTCCCTTTCAAAATGACCATACATGTTACAATAATAACACTAGATGTTTCTCTTATCAAATTTGCCTCTACCTCTGCCTCTTGCACCACCACTTCTTCTACCCTTGTTTCCTCTTGAATGATTCTGACTCCCATCTTTTCCTTATTCTTGGTTACTTTTACGACTGGCATCTTCATTCTTTGTGATATGCAATTTTCAGGAAAAACCTTTCTCATCACTTTCTTCAAATGTGTCTCCAAATTATTCTTCATAAGACATAAGAGATCCAACTAAGTGATCAAGCTTAAGAGTAGTCGAATCTTTACTTTCATCAATGATTATTTCAACATGATTCCACCTTGGTGTTAAAGACCTCAACACTTTTTCTAAACACAACCTCTTTGTTCACAATTTACATCCAAGAGCAGCCATCTTATTGATCACATCCTCTACTCTTACACAATAATCACTCACACTCTTAGCTTCTTACATCTTCAAATTCTTAAATTTTGTCTTCATTGTCAACAACTTGACAACTTTAAATTGATCGCTACCTTGGTAAGCTTCCTGTAGTGTCTTCCAAGCATCCATGGATGTCTTTGCACCTCCAATTCTTAGAAATAAGCTCTTTCCTAGTGGTATTTGAATATGAAATAATGCTTGGGAGTTCTCTTTTCTAGCTTACTTCTTAGTTGTTCTGTCATTAGTTGCAAGAGTGATCAAATCAGTTGGCTCTTTGTAACTAATTTCTACAATCCCCCACAACTCTTTCCTAGTCAAAATAGTCATCATCTTGATGCTCCAATAATCATAGTCATTTCTATGAAATTCTAAAATAGGCAAAGAGTTAGCATTTGACATAATCAATTGTTACAGAGATCTCAACGATGAAAACTATATCCCAAAACAATCACTTGCTCTGATACCAAATGAAGATTTTGGTCAACCCATTGTTCATCTAAGCCAGATATTTCAAACCAATAAAAAAAATCGCACTCAATAGTATTTAAACATTTATTGGCAGCATATAGCATTCATCACAATACATTACATACAACAAAATAGAGCATCACACATAGTTCTGAATTTAAAGGTTCACCTAGACTAAAAAGAAGTGCTGAATCTATACATTCAATTCGAGAATAATACTTGCTGAAACTTGCAACATTTTACTCTATTTTTCTATCTTCTCATTTCAGAAACAACAATACATTGATTGGTTGTTAAAGTTTTTTCACAACTTAAAAATAACACAGATACTAAAAACAATATTATGGATGATCATGCATATACCGTGCTCCATGCATCTTACAAATTAAGTGATAAATATTACAACTGAAAAAAGCTACGAAAAACTACCATAGAGCATCTACTAATAACAGTCGATTAATAAATAAAATCCTAAATATCTTCTAAAAATGCTGACTGCGAACTGTAGTTGCATAATCAGCATTATTTATCCACAGTGAAGTAGTGTAGTATGTAGAGCTAAACAGATTCCTTAACATTGGTAGGGTCGGTGAGGCGCGGGGATGAAGAGCAACAGCTGGTGTATCTACGATCATGTACACTTCCACCCAAGGTCCAAGTGTTAAATTGACAAAAAAAGATGTCACTGATACAATCATCACAAGACCGTAATATGCCCAGAAGCCCACAGCATTCAAATGTATTCCATACCAATTCTACGATATCATCTAGGAGATGAGGTGCACCGCACATGCGGTGGAATCTCGCTCGCGATACTGCAAACCTTATTGATTGATAGATAAATGCGATAATGCCACATAAACTAATGAAAAGAAGATTTCCTAAAACCACCCAAGAGAAGGTGAAGACCTTATGTACCAAAACCGTGTATAATGCAGCCATAAACCCACAAGCAGTGAAGCCAAAGCTCCAACAAAGCACTGCACTATTGATGGTCATGAACATCATCTTGTCCCCTTCGGTAAGCTCTGAAGTCATCTGCCACATGATACAAACGAAGAGAGATTGAAAGAAGGCTACGCAGTCGAAAATAAGGAAGAGCTTAAATGAAGTGAAGCGTATGAGAATAGGGCTCCCTAGCTCATTCCTCATCATTGAGTCTGTTTGGAAACCGCCTGGGACGGTGAAGGCAGCGGTAAATGTCATGGTGGCCAACAACGCTGCCACCACTAGTTCTGCATTGCGTCTGTCTTTGTAGGCTTGGTTAACCATATTCTTCGCATTGTCGTGCTTTCCATGGCTTACCTTTGGCGCACAGTACATGAATGGCTTGCCCTTCCTTTCAAAATCTCCCAGCTTTCTTATAATCCTCAAAGATTCGTGGTACTCCACGACTTCTCTCGCAATGTCCAATGGTGTTTTGACCTCATTGTTAAGGGCGTGCTTATTTATCCCATCTATTTTCAGCAACAAATTGACCATCTGCGCCGCAAACCAAGAAAAGGAAAAGAAAGAGGAACAATCAGTTGGATTTATATTTCTCATATGTTACACTTGCATAGACTTTCAAATGGATGTATCAGTACCTAGCATTATGTAAATAGTCTTTCTTTCTATTTTTTATTTTATTTTATATCAAACTTATAATTGTATAGCTACCAGATATAGGAGCATGAGCTTTAGGCTGAAAACTCTTCTACTAAGAGTCAAGGACAAAGGGGTATTCATTCTGCCAAAGTCAACTGAGACACAATCACAACCTCATCCCTTATATTATCAAAGCCTTTCAATAACTTGTTTTTCATTATTAGTAAATGAGAACCACACTAAATTGATTTCTTTTAAGTAACTTCATAACTTGTGAGGAGAACACACTTTAAAACATTTTAAGTTTCATTTGAACAAATTTTTAAAAACAAAAATTATTATAAAACATAATAATATAGTTAAAAAATTATATCATGTAGTATTATATTTGATAATATAAAATTATTATTAATGATATAGAATTATATTTAATGATGTGACACTATATTTGATATTGTAAACTTCAAATTTTAAATTTAAATTATTAACCTTAAAATATTCTCATATAAAAATTTGAAATTCATTTAAATTGCCATATAAATATTTTATAAATATAAAGTTAAGGTACATACCTACAAATCATTTCCCTTAGGCTATGGTTTCATGGAGAGGAGATTTGTATAGCATTTTTGTGGTTGTTACTAAAAATATCTAGGAGCATTTTACAAGTAGTTGGTCCCATATATTTATAGCAATGAGTAAGCTTAAAATTGCAATAGCTAATGCTATACAATTTTGTTGAATTTTTTTTAACAATACTTAATTGTAAAAATTATACATGCATGACATGTGGAAAAAAACTCTCCTATGCTGGTGGAACATTAAGGGGGTTTTGGCTCTGCTAGTGTCTGGTGTCATATTGTTTCTTTTTGAAGCAAGATTTGTTCATTTTCTTCTACATTTATTACAACACCTCTTAGGTTGTCACACTTGTCGACATTTATTACCCCTTTTAAATGGCCTCAACCTTTCGTAG
Source organism: Cunninghamia lanceolata (assembly GCA_027924645.1). Classification (NCBI taxonomy): domain Eukaryota; kingdom Viridiplantae; phylum Streptophyta; class Pinopsida; order Cupressales; family Cupressaceae; genus Cunninghamia; species Cunninghamia lanceolata. The sequence continues at coordinate 15,921,886 of BSBN01000130.1, read as the reverse complement.
CTCTCTAGTTGCTACTAGAGATGAATGTTTGATGGTGCTTAATAATGACACCCATGCTCAAGTGACTCAAGAAGCTTATTCCCTAGGTGTTTCACAAGATACATCCTCTAAAACACCCCTAGATGTTCTTCCCATCCCTGAATATGATAATGTATGTTGATGGTTAGAAAACTTCACCTTGACAGGGTATTTTTTAAGAAGGCTCTCCCTTGAAATCATGCTCAAAAACTAGGTCAACAGGACTTGGGTCCTACATAGGATTCACCTTGAAGCTGTGTATAACCTTATTAACAATTTTTTATTTTTTATTTTATTTTGCTAAAGCCAACTATGTCAAGGCTATTCTTAGTTGCCACCGCTACTTAGCCGTTCTTCATTATTTGAAACAGGAGCATCGATTTCTCCTAGTTTTTGTGTCTTTTAGTGTTTGTGTTGTGTTAGTTTAAAATTTTGGCTTGCTGTAGTGTTTGGAGTCTCTTGCGAACTGGTGCAGCAGTTAGATATCTCTGTTGTGGAGTTTTACCTTAAAGCTTGTGGTTGGGTGGTCCCACCCAAAGGTCCATTTGTAATTTGTTGTGGCAACATGTTATACTTAAATTCCTTTTATCCTTTTCCCATCTCGTAACACACCTTCATGGCTTCCCGACCGATAATTCCTTGTGCATATGTAAAACTGAAAAATAACATATCGTTCTCCAAGCAGGACACACACTCAAGAATCAGTTACACTTTTAGAGAGTTCGGGTCTCTATCCACGAGGAGGAAAGAAGAGAAAAAATGGTTTTTTGGAAGACAGTTTGAGTTTAGTTGTTTTTTTTTCAGAATGTTGGTTCCTCTCTAGATGGGCGACAGACTTGTGAAAAGTGTAGGAAGTTAATTAAAACAGTCTTTTGTTTTATTGTGTATGACAGGTGAAGTATATGAGAATGCGTAGAAATGAGAAAAATAGGGACAACGATGTAACCAGTGTGACATTTCTAGTGAAGGATATGGGAAAAGGAAACTACTCAAGAAAGTAGAATCTCCAAGAATGTGGACAAGGCAGTCAAGCAGTTTTAACAGTGAATGGTTGGCCTCTGTAGCAGTACATTCTTGGTGGTGATTGTTGTGAACAACAAAAGGAGATCGTTGAAGGGGGTCTTCAAAATCATGTTAGCCTTATTTCCAACCCTCCACAAGGGTAGAAATGTCCGAAATTGACATTGCATCTATTGTTCAATATGGAAGATACATGTGTAGTTTCAGGCGACTTGATGCTTGATTCTAATAAGAAGTGAATTATGATTCTTTCCTGTATTTGTTCTTATCTATTGGCTATTATATTATAAACTTAGAGTCTTTGAATTCCAAAAAGAAAAATACAAACCAATTAATTTCATTATAGACTTATACAAAGCATGGAGGTATAAGAGGCTGGTCTGAATGGGATTGTGTATTCCAATAGAAGACTATTTTTTGGGAGAAAATTAGAGTGTAGGCTTGGCGTGGACTTCACACCTTTTTCCTTCCAAAATATATATCCTATTCTGAGAAAACCTTGAGTACCCTATCATCCAAAACCATAACAACCTTCGAGAATTATATAGTGTTTGAAGTGATTTTATCTAACTTCTGCCATCAATTTTTGGTATCAGAGCCTGAAGAAATCGGGCAGGGTGATACTGGGCAAGATGCCACCTAGGATGATACCGAGAGGATGAGGTCGAGGAGGTGGTAGAAGAGGCATAGATGAAAGGGTTCTTGAATTATTGCAGAACCTAATAGCATGAATAGATGCCATGGAGCATGCACAGAGGAGTGGAATACCTGTTAGAGATGTGAGTGAGAACGAAGAAGAGGAGCAACTAGATGGGGAAGAGGTGGTTCAAGAAGAAGAACTGAATGGAGTTGAGATGGGATTGCTAAGATAGAGGTTTCTACCTATTCAAGAAGCCTCAATGGAGAGTAACTCATTGATTGGATCAATGAGATTGATAAGTACTTCAAGTATGAAGAAGTGGTAGAGGAGAAAAAAGTCAAGTTTGCCTATACAAGACTCAAAGGACACGCTGCTATGTGGTGGGATTACATTCAATTAGAAAGAAGAAAGAAGAACAAGAAAAAGATAAATTCTTGGGACAAGATGGTTGCTAAATTAAAAGCCAAATTTCTTCCAAGAGATTGTCAAACTAACCTATTCAAAAGGCTACAAAACCTTAAGCAAAAAGAGATGAGTGTGAAAGAATATACAGAGGAGTTCTACAAACTAGTAATTAGATCGAGCCATAGTGAAGAAGATATGGAGAAGGTTGCTAGGTATCTCAATGGATTGAGCTATAATTTGTAAGATGAGTTGAGTCTTTTGTTACCTAGAACTCTTGAGGAAGCATATCAGTTTGCCATTAAGGCAGAGAAGAAGCTTATGAGAAAGCAAAACTAGCAAGGAAGAGGAGACAGAGGAATCTAGGAAAATAGTCTAATAGGGGGGAACAACAACATCAAGGTGGAGAGGCTAATACTTCCAATGGATAAACCAATCCAGTGAGATGAGGTTTCCAAAATAGAGGAGGGAGATCATTTGGAAGAGGAGGATACCAAGGAAGCGGAAGAGGTTTTTCTGGTAAATGTTTTAAGTGTAACAAGTATGGCTAGAAAGGTTGGGAATGTTCTGAGTTTCCACAAGAAGGCCACAGAAGGCCTGAGAGAAATAATTAGATTGTGCAAGAAGATCAAGAGAGTGTGGGATCACCTTCTCATCACTTAGATGAACTTGATATAGGATAGTCTTTGCTAATCAAAAGAGTACTATTGAAGCCAAAAAAGGAGAATCAAGAATCTATGCAAAGGAGAGCCTTATTCAAAACCAATTGCAAGGCTAAATGTAAATGCTACAAACTTATTATTGATAATAGTAGTACTAATAATCTTGTGTCAATTGAAATGGTGGACAAACTAGGACTTCCTTGAATTAAACTTCCTAAACCATACCAAGTTTCCTCACTTCAAAGAGGGCATCAATTATTGGTAGATAAGCAAGCTTTGGTAGAGTTTCAAATATGTAGTTATAAGGACAGTGTTATGTCTGACATTATGCCCATGGATGTTTGACATGTGTTCCTTGGTAGGCCTTGGCAATTTGACAGGAAAGCAATACATGATGGTTACAAATAATACTTACACTTTCCAGAAAGATGGTCAAAAACACACATACTACCTTTGAAAGGAGAAGTGGACAATAAGAGTAGCCATAGCATCGAGGTTATGTTGGTGAGTGGTAAATAATTTTTACATGATTTGAAGAAGGAAGAAGTGGGGTATGCATTGGTACTAAAGCCTAAGGTTGTACTTACCTCCACAAAACTAGATGAATTACTGAATGAGATACAAGACATATTAAAAGAACACATGGACATTGTAGTAGTTGATTTGCCTAATGAGGAGCATTAGTCACTATATGGATTTGATTCCAAGAGCTAGCTTTCCAAACAAGGTTGCATATAGGTTGAATCCCAAAGAGAATGAGGAGATTAGAAAGCATGTTGAAGAGTTATGGAAAAAGGATTGATAAGGCAAAGTATTAGCCCTTGTGTTGTACCAACAGTCCTTGTACCCAAGAAAGAAGGTAAATGGAGAATGTGTATAGATTCTAGAGCAATAAACAAGATTACTATTAGGTATAGGTTTCCTATTCCAAGAATGGACGATCTAATGGACTATTTGAGTGATTCTATGTATTTCTCAAAGATAGATTTGAAAAGTGGCTATCACTAGATTCAGCTCAGACATGGGAATGAATGGAAGAAAACATTTAAGACTAATGATGGGCTCTATGAATGGTTATGCCCTTTGGGCTTACAAATGCACCTAGTACTTTTCAGAAGCTTATGAATGAAGTCTTAAAACCATTCATGGGTAAGATTGTGATAGTGTATTTGAATAATAAAATGGTTTTTAGTAGGTCTAAAGAAGAACATCTACAACACTTAAGGTTGGTTGTGACACAGTTGCATGAGGAGAAGCTGTTGAACATTCTCAAGAAGTGTACCTTTATGAAGACTGAATGGGTCTACTTGGGTTTTGTGGTATCCAGAGAAAGATTGAAGATGGATATGGAGAAGGTGAAGGCTATTGTTGATTGACCAACACTTAGGAGTGTGTATGAGGTAAGAAGTTTTAATGGACTTGCTAATTTTTATAAAAAGTTTATCAAAAATTTTAGTAGTATAGTTGCTCCCATACTTGACATTATAAAGGGCCACAAAAAGTAGTTTGAATGGACTCAAGAGGCTGAAAAATGTTTTAGATTTCTTAAAACGAAACTAACTAAACAACCCATACTTGTTTTACCCGATTTTAACAAAGTCTTTCAAGTGGAATGTGATGCTAGTGGTTTAGCTATAGGGGATGTCCTAAGCCAAGAAGCTAAACTAGTTGCTTATTTCAGTGAAAAACTCAATGATGCTAAGAAGAAATATTTATCTTATGACGTTGAATTCTATGCATTGGTACAATCCTTGAAGAACTGGAGGCATTACTTTCTTCCCAAGGGGTTTGTTATCTACACAAATAACCATGCACTTCAGTTGATTAACAACCAACACAAGCTGACCCAAAGGCATGCAAAGTGGGTAGAATACCTTCAGAGTTTCAATTTTGTGTTGAAGCATAAAAGTGGGGAAGAAAACAAGGTTGTTGATGTGGTGAGTAGAAGGAGTTTGTTGTTATAGTAATTTCAGGCAAATAGTGTTGGGTTTGATAGTTTGAAGAAGTTGTATGTTGATGATATTGATTTCAAAGATTCATATGAAACTTGCAGTAGTCCTATCAGTAGAGATAGATGGCCTTGGACTAGTTTTATGTTACAAGAAGGTTTGTTGTTCAAAGGTAACCAATTATGCATTTCAAGGGGCTCAATGAGTGATAATCTCTTAAAGGAAAAATATTGTGGCAGCCTAGAAGGACATTTGGAAAGGATAAGACTTACATGTAGTTAAGTACACATTATTATTGGCCAAGGATGTAGGCTGATGTGAAGAGGGATGTGGAGAGATGTATAGTATTCCAACATGCAACAATCAAAACACTGGTTTGTACCAACCACTACCTGTGCCACGTAGACCAGGGGATTCTATAAGTGTGGATTTTGTTATAGGATTGCCTAGAACTCAAAGAGGTAATCATTCCATTTTCATAGTTGTGGATAGGTTCTCAAAAGTGGTTCATTTAATTCCTTGCAACAAGACTAGCGATGCAACAAATATAGCTAACATGTTTTTCAAAGAAGTGGTGAGATTCAATGGTATACCCAGAACTATAGATTTTGATAGAGACACTAAGTTTATGGGTCACTTTTGGAAAACAATTTGGAAGAAGTTGGGCACCCATCTCAGTTTCATTTCTACATACCATCCCCAAAAAAATTGTCAAATGGAGGTAGTTAACAGGAGTTTGGGTAACATGTTGAGGAGTCTTGTTGGAAACACACCTAGTAACTGGGATATGGCCTTAACACATGTTGAGTTTGCATAAAATGATTCTCCAAATAGGAGTACAGGCATGAGCCTACTCTATATTGTCTATGGTATGTATCCAAGGGGTGTACTTGAACTAAGAGACTTTGGTAACTTAGAGTGGCTCCCAAAAGTTTAGATGGAGAGGACTTTGCCAAAGTCATTCATGACCTTCATGAAGAGGTCAAATCGCAGATTAAAGGAAGTAAACAACAATACAAATAGCATGCTCATAACAAGAGAAGGGAAGTACATTTTCAAATTGGTGATCTTGTTTTTTCTCATCTCATGATGGAGAGATTCCAAAAGGGGAATACAACAAGCTGAAAATTAAAAAGATTGGTCCTTGTAAAGTTCTTAGAAAGTTTTCAGCCAATGCGTATGAGATAGACCTTCCTCCAACCATGGGTATCTCACCTATCTTCAATGTGGCTGATCTCTATCCCTACAAATGTGTTGAAATGAATAGAGTAACAAAAACAAAGCTGATTCCAATTTGGTAACAATAAGTGACCAAGCCAGCAAAAGTTGACATTGACTATATCTTAGAGAAATAATTGTTCAAGAAGACCCATGCCAAGGAGTATTTCCAGTACTTGGTTAAGTGGAAGGATCATCCTTTGGAGGATGCCACTTGCTTAAAAGTAGCTAATATCTTTAGTTATGGACATAGCATAGATGACCTCATGAGCAGGAGATCATGCTTTCTTCCTGTCTTTGGTGGAGCCTGATGTAGGAGCATGAATTTCTCCCAGTTTTTGTGTCTTTCAATGTTTGTGTTTTGTGTTAGTTTACAATTTTGGCTTGTTGTAGTGTTTGGAGTCTCTTGTGAACTAGTGCAATAGTTAGATGTCTTTGTTGTGGTGTTTTTCCTTAAAGATTGTGGTTGGATGGTTGGATGATTTTGGTTTGACACATGACACAAAGCCTAAAAAGGAAGCTATTTGCTCAATAAATTCTAGCACAATAGGGGTATCCCAGGGATTAACTTCAACACAGACTCACCTCAAAAGATTTAAAGGAGACTATGGATATCTATATTAGATAGATGAGATGTGTTTAATACCTTCTTTATCTAAATTGTTAAATATTTGTCACCATTTTCAATCTTTTGAACATAAAATACAAGAATTCCCTTTGGCTTCTCCCTATCCTAAACCTCCCACATAGTCTACCTTAGGGTCATTGCCTCCTTCAAATAAAAGAGGAAGATTAGTCGATAGTTTTTAGTTGCTAAGACAAAAACTCTAGTAATAATGGTCCTCAATTTTTTTAAAGCTCTAGAGGTCAAGTTTTAAAAAATTATTCAAAATATCTAGATTTAGAGAAACATGTTCTCTCCTCTCCCAAGGAGACAACTGGTGAGGCAAAATTTGTACAATCCCTACTATCAACAATACTAATGGCTTAGCCACTAGCCATCATTGCTGGACATGCTTCCCCTCCTAAAACTATGCAACAAAGGTCCCCTAGCCCACCAAGGTAGTAAGAAGAGGGAGAATAAATGTTAGAGAAATGATGACCTATCAAACTTCCTTTTTGGATAGGTAGTTTCGATTCAAATAAAACTCTTTCGTAGAATCGCTATTTCACTTTTGATGAGTTAGATAACAAGGCTCGATGACTCTTGAAACTCATTTATGAATTGTTTCCTAGAATGGTTGAGGTTTAAAAAACCTCCCATGAAAGTAATCTATTAGAGATGCTCAAGTTTAATTTCCAAGTCTAGACATTGTTTCTTTACAATATGATGATCAATGAAGAGAGTAGAATAAGCATTGTGACACAAACAAGTAAAGTGATGAATATATCATGAGATACTCAAAGGAGTAGATAAAGAAAGGTGATCAGGAATTCTTGAACTAAAGGAGATGGATCACTATCATCTATACACAGTCATACCTTATATGTTGAAGTTCATGTGTAAGTTCATATCTTAGTTATGTTGTGAAAATCACTGTCTTTGAAGTGTTTTTTGAGTTGAGTTGGATTTATGTTGTATGTTGGTGATATGAGCTCTTGATTATTGACACTTGATGGAGAAAGTTGTAAAACATGAAAAAGAATTGTTTATGTAATGGACAAGCCAAGAAAAGTGCTACATGCTCAATAGAATGTACCACATTCTGCCACATTATAAGATATGGACCTGCAGTTTGAACAAGATGGCTAGATATTAAAGTTAGGAATCTATGTTTCAATATTGAGATCATAAAGTTTACTGCAAGGCATTTTAGAGACAAATGAATGAAGACAATATTGAAACAAGGTAAGTCCACTGATAGGGAGATAGGAGAATGCTCCGCATTACTCCGTAAATGAAGATATGATGATGTGGTTTGGAAAATATGTAGCTATGTGTAGCAGCTATTCATGTTTCAACTTTCAAGTGATAATATGTACCATAGATAGTTCTCCGGAGTCAAATGTGTGAAGATATGTCCTGGTGTTGGTTAAAGAAAGTAAACAAAAGGAGATAATTGAAGACACCACAATTCACCACACATTGCTAGTTGGCCTTGCTGATTGAATGATAATCTCTTTTGGCTAGATGGTATGCTCTTTTCAAGTTCCAAATGATTAATTTCACCACAAGTATGGTTTCTATTGCTTTATCTTAAGACTGTGTAAGCAGAGGTTGTTAGGGACACCAACATTAGAGATCAAGTGACATCCTGAGATGATAAGAGAAGTATACACGAATGTTTTGTAAGTCACATAATATTCAGTAAGTGGTCCACATGATTCAATTTTGTCTCCTTTGGTACTACTTTGGGTCTAGAATCAAATGCAAGAAAGGATAAGTGTTGTGGAGCCAAATTTATGGAGTGTGTGCCAGCTTGGAAGAGTGGTACAGGAGCACCAGGAGGAATTAGGACTTGTCATGGATATGTGATCAATTTTGGGCTTGTACGATGGGTTAAGGTCAAATAAGGTCTACTTGGAACATTTTAAGTAATTTTTTGTGAAGTTTGGTCTCCATAGGTAGACAATGACAAAACTTGTCTTTCTACCCAAAAGTTGTAATCTTACACAAACTTGAAAAAATGCATTAGTCAGTCATTGGATTTAGTTGGGATAGGTGTATTCAGCATAAATATGCTCTAAAAATTCATTTGTACATTGGCTTGGAAAGATTTTTGGAGAAATTAATGAGCAAAACCTCAATTTTCTACATTTTTCTAAGTTTTCCAATGTTTCAGACCTCTTGTATGGATTATGCGATTCATCAAGTGACCTGGAATCAGTTGGAATTGATTAAAAATTGAATTTAATCTATTTACCTTTTTGTCTTATCAATTTTCATTCATTTGTTTAGGAGTTATAAGCATTTTCCTAAAAATAGTCCAGAACCCTAGTTAGGGTTTCTAGTGGGCTAAAATAATGCATATCTTACCATTTCCAAGATAAAAAATCACACAAATTGGTGAAATGGCAAGTCTTTATATGTATTTTCAAGTTCCAATTTTACAGGTCTTGAGGATTTGTTTTGCACATGCATATAGAGGATTATAATGCCTAATATATCCATGTATCAGGCTAGAAGGTGGACAATAGGCCATGTTATTGAATGCCACTATTAAATTTGACCTCCAAATGATTGGGAAAGGTCTACTAAGATTGCGTATAGGCCCTACAGACTCATTTCAAGTGTGGGTTTTTCCAAACATCCAGTATTTGGATTAATTTTCATTATTGTCTTGTTAGGGTAGAGTATGATAGTTTTAGCAATATTGTGAACAACCTCGATTGAAGTCTCTTGTGTTGAACAAGAATTGAATCCCCACAAAGGCATGTTGGTTGTGTATCATGAATGCCATCAAACCCTCATTAGAGATCAGGAATCCCTTAACCTATGCTATCATAACTGGTCAAGTGTTGGTCAAGCCTAAGAGGCCTAAAAGGCCTAATAAGAAAGAGAATAGTCAAAAGTTGCGTCAAAATTTACAAAGGAACCCTAACCCAATTTTGGATATGTGTTGTCTTGCCAAAAAGGGTATCCAAAATGGTGTTTGTAATTTGGGTATCAAATCTGTAACTAGAATTATGGTCAAAAAAGCATTTTTGTAAGGCTACAAGGCTTAAGGGTAGTTTGTGAAGGAAGACCTAGTAGATTGTAGGTCAAAAGCCCTTGTGAGTGATTGTAGTTTGTAATTGTCATTTTAAAACCCCTACCTCTATATCAAATTGGTATCAGCATAGGAGAGATCTGTAAGAAAGAATAGTGAAGTGATATTGTGGCCAAGATGCCTCCAAAAGGGAATATAGTTGCTAGAGAGGTGAGTGAGTTTAAGGACAAACATGCAAGAGAGATGAGTGAGTTGAGAGAAACCTTTGAAGCTAGACTTGATGCACTTGAAATAAATTAGAAAAGTGGAGTGGTCATAGGAGATATGAGTGACTAAGAAGATGAAGAAGATGTGGGTGAGGAGACACCACAAGTAGAAAAAGAAGAAGAAAGAGATGTTGAAGAGATAAGGATGGAGAGGCTACTCAAGGTTGTCAAGAATGATGGTCCTAAGATCAAGATGGATCTCCCAATGTATTAGGGAGTCTAAATAGTGAGGAATGTTTCGATTGGATAGGAGAAGTAGACAAGTATTTTGAATTTGAAGATGTGCTTGAAGAACAACAAGTGAAGTTGGCAAGAACAAAGTTGAAGGGTCATGCATGCCTTTGGTGGGACTATGTGCAAGATGAGAGAAGGAAGTAGGGTAAATCCAAAATCACCTCTTGGAGTTGAATGGTTGCAAATTTTAAGGTATATTTCTACCTAGTAATTATGTCACTCAATTGCATAGGCAATTACAAAATTTGAGACAAAAAGATATGGATGTGAAGGCATATATAGAGGAGTTCTATAAACTAAGCATTAGATCAGGCCATTTGGAGGATGAAGTTGATAAGGTTGCAAGATACCTTAATGGGCTAAAGTATAGCCTACAAGATGAACTTAGTCTCACGAGCCCAACGATAGTAGAAGAATGTTATCAACTAGCCTTGAAGGATGAAGCAAAGTTGCAAAGAAAGCAAGAGAAGTGAAGTAGAGATAGGGGAAGGACAAACTTCAAAGGTAGAGGGACATTTGCTGGTAGAGGATAGTCCCAAAGGTCTCAAGGAGAGACAAGTGATTCTCAAGAACAAAAATCAGATTCTAGTGGCAGTTTTAGAGGAAGAAGACCATGTTTAGAGGCAAATTTGGAGGCTAAAGAGGAGGATCAAGTGGATTCACTGGAAAGTGTTATAAGTGCAACAAACTTGTAGGCCATCAAGCATGGTAATGCCCTTAAAAATAGTCTACTACTTTATTTGGAGGTGAAAGGAGAAATCAGATTGTTCATGGTGAAGATAGTGAAAGTGTGAACTTTCCATCACACAATGCTGATCCAGAAGTTGGAGAATCTCTTATGGTAAGGAGAACTTTGATTAAAATACCTATGGAGAAGGAACCACCACAAAGAAAGTCACTCTTCAAGACTACATGCAAATTACAACTTAAATTTTGTAAAGTTGTTATTGACTCTAGTAGTACTGACAATTTGGTTTCTATTGAAATGGTAGATATGTTAAAGTTGAAGAGATTGCGTCATACTACTCCATACAAGGTCTCATAGTTGAACAAAGGACAAGTGGTGGTAAATGAACAATGTTGCGTAGAATTCCACATAAGGGGATAAAAAGATAAGGTCTTATGTGATATCATTCCTATGGATGTTTGCCACATGCTTCTTTGTAGGCCATGGCAATATGAAAAAAAACCAACTATGATGGAAGAAAGAATACATATGTCATAGAGAAGGATGGGGTCTCATACACTCTAAACCCATTGCAAGATGAGGATGTAACACCACAAGTGGGATCTAGTGTCATGTTAGTAGGTGAAAAGGAATTCATCAAAACATTGAAAGAAGAGGGAGAAGAGGGTTTTACAGTCATCATGAAGCAACGGACTACTATGACAGTTGTAAGGATGGAGGAGTTGCCTTTGGAGATTCAGTACCTACTCAAGGATTTTGCCGATATAGTGGTAGAAGATATTCCTAGTTCTTTGCCTACCATAAGAGATATTAGACATCATATTGATTTTATTTGATGGGCTAACTTGCCTAATAAGGCAGTCTACAAGTTGACACCACATCAAAATGAAGAGATAAGGAAACAAGTACAAGAACTCCTAGACAAGGGGTTGATAAGAGAGAGCCTCAGTCCTTGTGCAGTTCCCACTATTCTAGCACCCAAGAAAGGGGTGAATAGAGGATGTGTACTAATTCAAGGTTCATAAACAAGATCACAATCAGATATAGATTTCCCATTCCAAGGATAGAGGATTTGATGGATTCCCTAAGTGTCCAACATGCTAGTTTTCCAAGATAGAACTCAAGAGTGGATATCATCAAATCAAGATTAGGGAAGGAGATGAGTGGCAAACAACCTTTTAGACAAATGAAGGGCTCTATGAATGGCTTGTGATGCCTTTTGGTCTCTCCAATGCACCTAGCACATTTATGAGGCTCATGAATGAAGTCTTGAAACCTTTCATTGGTAAGTTTGTTGTGGTATATCTTGATGATATCTTAGTTTTTAGTTATAGAAAAGTAGAACATTCAAATCATTCGAATTTGGTTTTGAAAAGATTGAATTAAGAGAAACTAATGATAAATTTGAAGAAGTGTGAGTTCATGAAAATAGAGTTGGTGTATCTTGGCTTTGTGGTCACAAAGGGCTCTTTGAAGATGGATCCAAGCAAAGGTGAGGCTATTCTCAATTGGCCTACACCCAAATCAATTAGTGAGGTGAGAATTTTCCATGGTTTGTCAAGTTTTTATAGAAAATTCCTTAAGGGTTTTAGTCATATACCTGCTCCTATCATTCATACTCTCAAAGGGGATAAGAAAAAGAAGTTTGTATGGACTACTAAGTCTAATAGAAGTTTCCAATATCTGAAACAAAGTGTAGCACAACAGCCTATGTTGACTTTAACTAAATTTAATAATGTTTTTACCATAGAATGTGATGCTAGTGGTTATGCCATTGGGGGTGTGTTTAGCCAAGAGTGCAGACAGGTTGCTTTCTTTAGTGAAAACCTTTATTAAGGCTAAGAAGAAATAATCATCCTATGACTTAGAAATGTATGGTTTGGTTCAGTCCTTTAAAAATGGAGACATTACCTTCTTCCTAAGGAGTTCATTGTCTATACTAATAATCATGCCCTCCAATTCCTCAATAACCAAGACAAACTTAGTCATAGGCATGTCAAATGGGTAGAATACCTGCAAAGTTTCACCTTCACCATCAAACATAAGAAGGGGCAGTCAAATAAGGTGGCTGATGCATTGAGTAGAAGGTTAATAATGGTACAAGAAGTTCAGTTACAAAGTGTGGATATTGAAGCACTGAAGGGTATGTATGTGGATGATGATGATTTCAAAGACATTTATACCATTTGCACTCAATCCACTGGTGTTTCTCATGATCACAGTTCTCATTTTCTAATTCAAAAAGGTTTGTTGTTTACAGGGGCTCAACTTTGTGTGCCCAAATTCTTAATGAGGGATAATTTGGTAAAGGAAAAACAGTATAGTAGTCTTGCAGGCCACTTTGGCTTAGATAAAACTTTGGAGCAGGTAAGAAGGCACTACTATTGGCCTAAAATGTAGAATGATGTAAGAAAATTTGATGAAAAGTGTGTTATTTGTCAAAAGCCAAATGGTACTAGCACCAATGCAGGGTTGTATCAACTTCTCCCTATTCCAAATAGACATTGGGAGTCTCTTAGTAAGGACTTTGTAATGGGATTGCCAGAGACACCTAGAGGGTTTGATTCCATATATGTTGTTATTGACCAGTTTTAAAAAATGGCACATTTTATACAATTCAAAAGCACTAATGATGCATCTTATGTTGCAGGCTTGTTCATAAGAGAAGTAGTAAGGATTCATGGTTTACCCTTGAATATTGTTTTAGATAGGGATAACAAATTCATTGGTCATTTTTGGAGGACATTGTGTAAGAAACTAAGTACTAATTTATGTTTTAGTTCTACCTATCACCCTCAAACTGATGGGCAGACTGAAGTGGTTAATAGAATCCTTGGAAACCTTCTTAGATGTCTAACCAAACAACATAATACCCAATGGGATCTAATCTTGCCTCAGGCAAAATTTGCATATAATAATTTAGTGAAGAGGAGTGTGGGAAAGAGTCCTTTTGAGATAGTTTTGGGTTGCAGCCTAGGGGAGTTTTTGAATTGAGGGATCTCAGTGGAATGGAAAGGATAAGTGCTGAGGCCATCAAGGATATTCATCAACAAGTTAAGGACCATCTTTAGAAAAGTGTTGATAATTCCAAGCAAAGGGCATATTTACACAAGAGGGAAGTTCATTTCAAGGTTGGGGATCTGGTATTGGTTCATCTTAGGATGAAAAGGTTCCCTAAAGGAAAATATTCAATGTTACAAATGAAGAAAATAGGGCCTTGCAAGGTTATTCACAAATTTGGTCCAAATGCTTATGAAATTGAATTGCCTAGTGCGATTGGCATCTCACCCATTTTCAATGTATCTGACCAATACCCTTATAAAGGGGTTGTTGTTACAGGTACTAGGGCAGATCCTCAAACACTCTCAGATGAATATTGGATCAGAGACCTTCCACTTATCAAGCCAATGGAGCTAGAAAGCGTTCTTGATATCAAAGTGCTCAAGAAAACAAGGAACAAGACTTATTAACAATACCTAGTCAAATGGAGATGTCTTCCTATGGAAGATGCAACTTGCATGTCTGAAGATGATATAATCAAACATGGATGTACTATTTTAGACCTATCCTCAAGTGGAACTTGAGTCTTTTTCCTTAGGGGAGTATGGTGCAAGAGCACTAGGAGCAATTAGGACTTGTCATGGATATGTGATCAATTTTGGGTTTCTAGGATTGGTTAAGGTCAAATAAGGTCTACTTGGACCATTTTAAGTCATTTTTTTGTAAAGTTTGGTGATGTTTGGTCTCCATAGGTGGATAATGACAAAAGTTGTCCTTTTATCCAAAAGTTATAATCTTGCACAAACTTGAAAAAATACATTAGTTAGTCATTGGATTCCATTGGGATAGGTGTATTGGGCATAAATATGCTCTAAAAACTCATTTGTACATTGGGTTGGAAATATTTTTGGAGAAATTAATGAGCAAAACCCTTATTTTCTACATTTTTCTAAGTTTTCTAACATTTTAGACCTCCTGTATGGACTTTATGTTTCATGGAGTGACCTAGAATTCATTTGAATTGATTGAGAATTAAATCTGCTTGATTTACCTTTTTGTCTCATCATTTTTTATTCATTTTTGTAGGAATTATAAGCGTTTTCCTAGAAATAGACCAGAACCCTAGTTAGGGTTTGTAGTGGGCTAAAATAATGCATATCTTTCCATTCCATATAGAAAATCACACAAATTGGTGAAATGGCATGTCTTTGTATGTATTTTCATGTTTCAAGTTTGCAGGTCTTGAGGATTTGTTTTGCACGTGCAGATAGAGGACTGTAATGCTTGATATCTCCATGTATTAGGCTAGAAGGTGGACAACAAGCCGTGTTATTGAATGACACTATTAAATTTGACATCCAAATGATTGGGTAGGGTTTACTAAGTGTGTGTATATAGGCCCTACAGACTCATTTCAAGTGTGGGTTTTGCCAAACATCCAGTATTTGGATCAATTTTCATGACTATCCTATTAGGGTAGAGTATGACAGTTTAGCAATATTGTGAACAGTCTTGATTAAAGTCTCTTGTGTTGAACAAGTATTGAAGCCCCAGAAAGGCATGTTGGTTGTGTGTCATGAATACCATCAAACCCTCATTGGAGATCAGGAATCCCTTAAACTGTGCTATCATAACTGGTCAAGTTTTGGTCAAGCCTGTTGTGCCTTGCACACACGCCCCATTTTGCCAAATGGAGACCCCCTCTTTTGCTTTGTCTTGGAGTCTAGACCTCTCTTGCTTATGATGATGAGAAGGTGAATTTGTGCTTAGAATGCATGACTTGTTACAGATTTGGGTATTTCACATGTGTGGAGTCAGTTGATGTTTTTCATGATTGATTTGGAAGTGTCTTGAGTGGTCTTGTGCTTAAAAAATAGCCATTTGTTGCCTTCTACATTGGGATTGGGTGTTACTGTACTTTGCTCTAAAAACCTATGTCACGGGATGTTGCCCTTGAAAATGCTTCTGCAGGATGTTTCATGTTGAAATTCATAGTTTCCAGATCTTATAGTTGCAAAATCATGTCAAATTCCATTAGATTTCACCAAGGGGTCCATAAGCTTTCACCCTGATACATGTTCCTGAAGCCCTGATTTGGCTAAGTCTCAAATCCTAAAAATCCTGAAAAATGGCTAAGTCTGAAATCTGGTAGAACCTCAAAATTCTAGAATCTGCATATGAAATCCTATGGATCTGGAACCTATCCGGAACCTATCTAAACTTATACTTAAATATATTTTTAAATATACTTTCACCCTGACCAATTCAAAATCTGGCGCTAAAAACACCTCCTACTGCAACAAGCACTAAAATAGCCTCCAACTGACCTTTGCACTAAATTTGCCTCTGACCGACCTCCCTCCAAGCCACCGCTAAGTCAGTCGGACCAAAAATCCTCGCCGAGACAATTTTGAAGAAAAGTGCTAAAAATGCACCTGATGGACCTGCCCTGAAAACTGCCTTCACCGACTGATCTCATGAAACATCATTTTAGTTAGTCGGACCCAAAATCTACGCTAAGGTCGAACAACCCCAAAATCCACGCTAAGGTCGGACGGACCCAAAATCCGCGCTAAGGTTGGATGGACCCAAAATCCGTGCTAAGGTCGAACAACCCCAAAATTCGCACTAAGGTCAGACAGCCCCAAAATCTACGCTAAGGTCGGACGGACCCAAAATCTGTGCTAAGGTCGGATGTACCCAAAATCTGCGCTAAGGTCAGACAACCCCAAAAATCTCGCTTTTTGCAGAAAATGCTAGAAAAACATGCAATTGAAGTCTGCAAATGGATCCTAATGACTGCAAAAACTTCCTAGATCAATATATTGGCCAAATGGGTATTCAAAAATGATGAAAAATGCAGAAAATCATGCAAAAATCACTAGATTTAAGAGGTTGTTTACAAGAAGGTGACATTGACAATGAGTTGTTTTTGATTGATTCGTGACTACAAATGGACATGTTTTGATCCAAATTGATGAAAAATGACTTGTTAAGATGAAATTGATGCTTTGTATTGTGAATTGTAGGTCTTGGAGAGCACAAAGGAGCCAACTGGAGCCGTCTTAGAAGGATGTACACACAGATATGCAGTACTGATCCAGAGATGCAGAATCGACATTCTATCAACCAAACTACTGCTGCACATGCAAAAGGAAGTCAGTATAATGTCCAAGATGATAAAGATGAGTCTCAGGAGCTAAAAGACATAGAAGATCATGCCAAATCACTATTGTTCGTGCAGATCCAGTCTAATGTCCTAGTGATCCAGTCTGAGGGTCATAACTCCTAGCTATTTTATCAAAATTTAAACTTCTTGGACTCATTGGAAAGATAAATCGGTTGTCTAGTTTGAGCTGCCCGACTACTTAGGCTTAATGCCAGGCTGCCGATAGGTTTCGAGCCCCCATTCCACTCTGAAGGCCTCCGAAAATACAATTTACTATGATGTAGAAAATACCAAAAATTATATTTTTGATATTTTCCCCAAAATGCCACTCAAATAACCTTGGATCAGATCACCAAGACATGCATACAGCTGTCCCAGTAGGCCAGTCATCAAGAATTAGTCCAGAAAGCATCCAATTAGATATATCTTCACTAATAAAGTGTCGAATACTCCTTTTTGATCTAGTCAGCACTTGGAATCCCGTGGATCCACATCAGCTCAAGTTTTCAAGTGTCATGTGACTCTATTTTGGCTTTATTAGGCCTTCAAAATTGACTTTTCATCATGTATAACCAAATGGGTATCTATTTTGTCTAGATTCAATGTATTTGCAACCTGTATTTTGTCATTTTCCTACAAGACAAAGGCAAATCCGAAAATGCAACAAACTGATGTATCTCGTTAAATGCCATGTAATCTGGACCGTCGGTGTTGAGTTAATCTCCACCATTCATTTGAAGGCTATGGTATGCTACTTTCTATATAAAGGGCTTCCATTTCCACCTTTTGTAAGAGAGATTTTGATGCCAAATTGTTGACTCTGTGCCATTTGAATTAATACAAAGCAAGTTTCTACGGTATTTCTAAGAATTTGTATCTTGTGTTGATTCATTGTGGTTTTCATGGTTTGCTTCTTGCTCTGCCATAGTTAGATTAGTTGTGCTTTTATGATGTTAATGGTTTGCTGCAGTATTTGATGAATGTTCCAAGTCCATTCTTTTAGTTGTTTGCAGATGGTAAATAACTGTGCAAAGTTAGTCTGGGCTTATTATTTGTGCTGAAGTTCAACTTCATTTTATGAGTTAAGTTGCGCTATTTATTGGGTATTTAACGAATGAATGTGGTCTGAAAATCTTTCGACTTCCATTGAAGATAGCACCATTTTCTGCAGCACTGTAATACCCATTTCAGTTTGGTAACTCAGAAAACTGGTTTAAACTCTGGAATATTTGTCTACTGAAGATAACCCTTGCATTGTGAATGTCACTTAGGACTCCTTCTAAAACCCTAAATCTTTTGCATTTTCTTTAAACCCATTGTTTAGTTGTTAGAATAGAAAGTTTCAGCAGCATCTTACCTTGTCAATCAGCTAAAGATCTTAATAGGGTTTATGTGTATTTGCTGTCCTGATTTGCATATTACATGTAAGACCCCTTGCAGGTACAGCTAGAACATCACCATCGAGAAATTCCAAGCAAGCTAAGACCTAGCTGTATTATCCTTGGAGTAGTCTTACCTAGGGTAAGATACTTTTCAAGAGAGGTGTGAAACCAGCAATCACACCTACGTTGTTGCGTGCTAGAAACACCATCAACATAATTGGCGTTAGGAGGGCGAACAAAGATTTTATGTAGGCCATCAGTTTTGTTGCTGTTCATTGCACATGCTAAAATGAATTGACTATTCAAGAGAGTTAATTTCAATGGGTATGCATAAGGGTTTCAGTCATGAAATCCCTTCATTCTTCAGAGGACCATCTCAGTAGTCATATCATGAAGAGAACTTCAAAGTTGATATCCCACTTTTCAAGGAAGTACTTGATAGGCAAATCAGGGTGAAGTATCCTCCATTCACATTGCTTGATTTTAGTTCACCACAGGTCTGCACTATACATCCTAGAGAGCTGCATGACACAATTGACTATTTGACTTTTCTCCAAAGGTTGGACCTGCATCTGAAGGGATTGCTTCCTATTTTTGAAGTTTACAAGCCTGAAGCAGGATATGGATATGACAGACATGTACAGGGCAAGACCTTGCAAGGAGCTGCAAATCTTCCATTCATAAATGATCACAGTCAACAAGGTCACCTAACCAATGAAGATGAGGTCCCTGCTTGGATAAAGCTTAGTTTTCAACCACTAGATCTAGACTATTCAGCCACAGAATATGTTGTCCCAGCATGGCAAAAATCTTATTTTCAAACACAGGACAGTGAACAAAGCAATGTACAAGATCAGATTTATGCTGCAAAGAATGTGGACAAGGTAGATGATAAATCAGACTTGATGAATAGTCATGTTGAAGATGCAGATCAGCAATCAAATGTTTCACAGACATCAAATCCTAAGACTAAATTTGCTGCTACAGGGGTACAAAATAGCAGTCCCTTGTAGGTGGATGATAATTCTGAGTTGGAACAACAGTTAGATCAGATCAGATACGTGCAAGAACAAGAAGCAATTAGCCCTCCAAATGAAGAACAATCATGGGCAGCAATGCAGAAAATTGTTCCAATCGACACGCTTGAGCCACAATCTGATTGTCGGATGAAAAGTGATCAAGCTTCTGAGTATATCAGCGCGGTGAACTACAAAGATCAGTCATATCATATCACTGTAGTTACTCCCACAGAGTTTTCAGCTGAGTCAAATGAAGAAGAAGAATATGATGCAGCACTTCAAGGCAGCATTGACATCATAAATCCAACTATGTAAGAAGAAAGAGACCTTGTTGTTGCTGTAGATAGTGAATTGCCAACCCAATGCCAGCCCTTAATTCAAATAAGAAGATTGTTGATTGGTGCAGAGGAAGTTTTATCAGAGCATGTGACTGATTTTGATGAAGTAGATTCAAGTATAACACATGTTCCCCATGCTGCTCCTATTTACACATGCAATGAAGAGATCTCTACATGGTTGATGCTAATCTAATGATAAGAAATGAAAGTATAAGTCTGCAATCTGAGAATAAAAATCAAATAGTCACACAGAGTGATGGCTTGGAAGCTTTTTCATGTCAGTTACTTGATCACATCATTAAGTTGATATCAACAATGAGCAAGGATATGTTGTTGCATGGGAACTCACCACACATGACAGATCTTGCTTTAGCCACTTCATGCAGAGTTCATCCAGATGATCCACATTCTGAAGAAGGTTGCTCAGATTTTCTGTTTGCTTGGGAGGTTGCTGCAGCATTCAGTGCTCCAGAGGTATTTAATGAACAGGATATGGCCAACCACAAGCTGAAACCCCCTGAAGATGAGAAGGTATTCGGTGCAATGCAACAAGGAGATGAACTTACAACTCTAACCGACAGTACTATAAATCAGGTTGTATCTTCCCTTTCTCTGCTCAGTTCTAATTATCAATTTGATTATGGTGATTTAGGTAAGGCAACTTGCATTTGGATTGATCATGACCCTAATGAGCTTCCCCAACTATTGATTCCACATAATGGGTACTCTGAACATGAACCTATCATGCCTCTACCTCACTTTTCAGAGTACAAAGATGAGTTTGCCATACTAAGGACACTGACCTGCGCCTTGTTACTTCTGCATGTCCTGAGAAATAAGTCACGAGGTAGTGTAAATACCTGCTATCCAAGATCTTTGTACATAGTCTTGCTTGTTTTTAATTAGGGTTTGGTAGTTTCTTATTGTTATAGTTTAGGTTCTACTTTCTACTTTTGCTTTTCCTTGGCTATAGGTAGTAGTTGTTAGTTATTGTTTTCTGCATGTTTTGCTTGGGTTAGAGTAGTTTGCTTTGCTTTTCACTCCTGTGCTTGCTTTGCTTGGGTTCTCCATTTATTGAATGTGGTGGCAATTGTACAGACCTGCAGATGCTTCCTTATTGGGCAAATAGTCTGCAGTCTTTCTTTGAGAAGCCAAAGTTTCACTTAGGCCTTGCTGTGGGTTCCGCTGTTATACGATGTTAGTTGGTGCACCTGAAGTATTTTCTAACCATATATCTCTCACACTTTAAATAACCCTGAAGTAGCTAAGTGAGTCTGGGTGATCTTGTGTAAGTGAAGAGTTTTGGGTCCTCCATTTTACCACCAACACCAATTCTACAGATCCAGATGAGAGTGGTAGGCAGTACTAAGTACTGCTAGCCTACTGGGTAAAAATAAAATGTGTTTTTCAACACCAGACCCACTACAAAGTATCAATATAAAGATTATCATACTCTCACATGAAGATTGTTATCTAAAGATTATTAGCATCAGAAATCATCAAAGGCATTATCAAGAAAGAATATCATTACAAAAGAATTGTTACTAGAAGAATCATCATTCGCTTCTATCAAGACTCATCACGTCTCAACATCAGAAGCATTCTCTTGGTGGTAAAATAATCCCAACTTCATAGCTTAGCACGAAGGATCTTTGATGAACTTAGTTGCCAAGGGATGGGAATGAATGCAATTGCACACACTCAGGTTTTCAGGATATGGATGGTTGCACTGGTTAGTGGTCTTTGATTCTTTGATAGGGTATCATGCTTTCTCGTCTAATGTGTGGGAAACACAGAGATTCTGGGTTCGAACTAACGTTTATCTTAGAAATGCTCTGGAGCATTTCCCAGCAGAGTCGCCATTTGTTGTGCCTTGCACACATGCCCCATTTTGCCAAATGGAGACCCCCTCTTTTGCTTTGGCTTGGAGTCTAGACCTCTCTTGCTTATGATGATGAGAAGGTGAATTTGTGTTTAGAATGCATGACTTGTTACAGATTTGGGTATTTCACATGTGTGGAGTCAGTTGATGTTTTTCATGATTGATTTGGAAGTGTCTTGAGTGGTCTTGTGCTTAAAAAATAGCCATTTGTTGCATTCTGCATTGAGATTGGGTGTTACTGTACTTTGCTCTAAAAACCTATGTCACGGGATGTTGCCCTTGAAAGTGCTTCTGCAGGATGTTTCATGTTGAAATTCATAGTTTCCAGATCTTATAGTTGCAAAATCATGTCAAATTCCATTAGATTTCACCAAGGGGTCCATAAGCTTTCACCCTGATACATGTTCCTGAAGCCCTGATTTGGCTAAGTCTCAAATCCTAAAAATCCTGAAAAATGGCTAAGTCTGAAATCTGGTAGAACCTCAAAATTCTAGAATCTGCATATGAAATCCTATGGATCTGGAACCTATCTGGAACCTATCTAAACTTATACTTAAATATATTTTTAAATATACTTTCACCCTGACCAATTCAAAATCTGGCGCTAAAAACACCTCCTACTGCAAAAAGCACTAAAACAGTCTCCAACTGACCTTTGCGCTAAATTTGCCTCCGACCGACCTCCCTCCAAGCCACCGCTAAGTCAGTCGGACCAAAAATCCCCGCCGAGACAATTTTGAAGAAAAGCACTAAAAATGCACCTGACGGACCTGTGCTGAAAACTGCCTTCACCAACTGATCTCATGAAACATCATTTTAGTCAGTCGGACCCAAAATCCGCGCTAAGGTCGGACAACCCCAAAATCCACGCTAAGGTCGGACGGACCCAAAATCTGTGCTAAGGTCGGATGGACCCAAAATCCACGCTAAGGTCAGACAACCCCAAAATCCGCGCTAAGGTCGGACGGACCCAAAATCTGTGCTAAGGTCGGATGGACCCAAAATCCGCGCTAAGGTCAGACAACCCCAAAAATCCCGCTTTTTGCAGAAAATGCTAGAAAAACATGAAATTAAAGTCTGTAAATAGATCCTAATGACTGTAAAAACTTCCTAGATCAATATATTGGCCAAATGGGTACTCAAAAATGATGAAAAATGTAGAAAATCATGCAAAAATCACTAGATTTAAGAGGTTGTTTACAAGAAGGTGACATTGACAATGAGTTGTTTTTAACTGATTCGTGACTGCAAATGGACATGTTTTGATCCAAATTGATGAAAAATGACTTGTTAAGATGAAATTGATGCTTTGTATTGTGAATTGTAGGTCTTGGAGAGCACAAAGGAGCCAACTAGAGCCGTCTTGGAAGGATGTACACACAGATATGCAATATTGATCCAGAGATGCATAATCGACATTCTATCAACCAAATTGCTGCTGCACATGCAAAAGGAAGTCAGTATAATGTCCAAGATGATAAAGATGAGTCTCAGGAGCTAAAAGACATAGAAGATCATGCCAAATCACTATTGTTCGTGCAGATCCAGTCCAATGTCCTAGTGATCCAGTCCGAGGGTCATAACTCCTAGCTATTTTATCAGAATTTAAACTTCTTGGACTCGTTGGAAAGATAAATCAGTTGTCTAGTTTGAGCTGCCTGGCTACTTAGGCTTAATGCCAAGCTGCTGATAGGTTTCGAGCCCCCCATTCCGCTCTGAAGGCCTCCGAAAATGCAATTTACTACGATGTAGAAAATACCAAAAATTATATTTTTGATATTTTTGCCAAAATGCCACTCAAATAACCTTGGATCAGATCACCAAGACATGCATACAGCTGTCCCAGTAGGCCAGTCATCAAGAATCAATCCAGAAAGCATCCAATTGGATATATCTTCACTAATAAAGTGTCGAATACTCCTTTTCGATCCAGTCAGCACTTGGAATCCCATGGATCCACATCAGCTCAAGTTTTCAAGTGTCATGTGACTCTATTTTGGCTTTATTAGGCCTTGAAAATTGACTTTTCATGATGTATAACCAAATGGGTATCTATTTTGTCTAGATTCAATGTATTTGCAACCTGTATTTTATCATTTTCCTACAAGACAAAGGCAAATCTGAAAATGCAACAAACTGATGTATCTCGTTAAATGCCATGTAATATGGACCGTCGGTGTTGAGTTAATCTCCACCGTTCATTTGAAGGCTATGGTATGCTGCTTTCTATATAAAGGGCTTCCATTTCCACCTTTTGTAAGAGAGATTTTGATGCCAAATTGTTGACTCTGTGCCATTTGAATTAATACAAAGCAAGTTTCTGCGGTATTTCTGAGAATTTATATCTTGTGTTGATTCATTGTGGTTTTCATGGTTTGCTTCTTGCTCTGCCATAGTTAGATTAGTTGTGCTTTTATGATGTTAATGGTTTGCTGCAGTATTTGATGAATGTTCCAAGTCCATAGTTTTAGTTGTTTGCTGATGGTAAATAACTGTGCAAAGTTAGTCTGGGCTTATTATTTGTGTTGAAGTTCAACTTCATTTTATGAGTTAAGTTGTGCCATTTATTGGGTATTTAACGAATGAATGTGGTCTAAAAATCTTTCGACTTCCATTGAAGATAACACCGTTTTCTGCAGCACTGTAACACCCATTTCAGTTTGGTAACTTAGAAAACTGGTTTAAAGTCTAGAATATTTGTCTACTGAAGATAACCCTTGAATTGTGAATGTCACTTAGGACTCCTTCTAAAACCCTAAATCTTTTGCATTTTCTTTAAACCCATTGTTTTGTTGTTAGAATAGAAAGTTTTAGCAGCATCTTACCTTGTCAATCAGCCGAAGATCATAATAGGGTTTATGTGTATTTGCTGTCCCGATTTGTAGATTACATGTAAGACCCCTTGTAGGTACAGCTAGAACATCACCATCGAGAAATTCCAAGCAAGCTAAGACCTAGCTGTATTATCCTTGGAGTAGTCTTACCTAGGGTAAGATACTTTTCAAGAGAGGTGTGAAACCAACAATCACACCTATGTTGTTGCATGCTAGAAACACCATCAACAAAGCCTAAGAGGCCTAAAAGGAATAATAAGAAAGAGGACAGTCAAAAGTTGCCTC
The DNA here is from genome assembly GCA_027924645.1 of Cunninghamia lanceolata. Lineage (NCBI taxonomy): Eukaryota > Viridiplantae > Streptophyta > Pinopsida > Cupressales > Cupressaceae > Cunninghamia > Cunninghamia lanceolata. Next base: position 15,897,230 of record BSBN01000130.1, on the reverse strand, counting down.
AAACTTTACAAAGGAACCCTAACCCAATTTTGTATATGTGTTGTCTTTTCCAAAGGGGTATCCCAAATAGTGTTTATAATTTGTGTATCAGATTTGTAACTAAAATTATTTTTAAAAAATCCTTTTTTAAAGGCTACAAGGCTTAAGGGCACTTTGTGAAGGAATACCTAGTAGATTGTAGGTCAGAAGCCCTTGTGAGTGATTGTAGTTTGTAATTGTCATTGTAAAACCCCTACCTCTACATCAAAGAGTGTGTAAAGGTATATTAGGACCTGATTATTCTTTGTTCTTGAATCGTACTTGATTTCTACTTACCACATATGTTGTGAAGCTAACTGTTGTGGCCACTACATGTTTCATGTTGGCCAACCAAGAAGAAAGTTGTTAAAGCTTGCAAAGGATATATATGAAGAATCAAAGTTGTTTATGATTGAACAAGTTGAGAATCACAAGATACAATTGATATTGTGTGAATATATTTATAGTAGAACCATATCTCATGATGAAATGTGGAGAAGAGTAGTTTAAGTAACAGAATTGTTCACAATAGGATGGAGAAAGGTTTCTAAGGTTATTTTATTATGGTGGAGGTTGATATTGAAAGTATGCAAAAATGTGATAGTTGTGTAGAGGTTGAAGTGATCAACATTTAGTTTTGTATGAAGAACATTGAGTCAGATAAGTTTTGTAAATGTTGTAACTATTCAGAGAGTTGTAGCTTCCTTTGGGTTGTGTTGGGACCTAAAAAATCATCTCCCAAAAATGCATTATTTCCCCACTTTTACCTTTGTTATTAAACCCATTATATATACCTGATTAGAGAGATCTTCCATTGGTTCCCTTCATAAAAGTTCTAAGTATAAAATCCCCAGCCTTTTTGTTGTCCTTCAAAAAATTTCTAAGAGTTTAGTTTGTGGGCTTTATCAAAAAATAGATGAAATCCTGAACTACTGAACTAGCCAACTTGGTTCACAAGTTGGAGATTTCCCTGATTCATTGATAAAGTGACTGGGCAGGAAATGCAAATTTGTCCAAGGCATAAAGTAAAAAGGGAAGATGAAGCTCGGGCATGTGTTTATCGATGAAAGGCTTGGTTCGCAAATCACTTGGTTTACCGATAACCAAGTTCGCAACCACAATAAATTGTTGACAAAAAAGAAGAAGGTGAAGGAAGGAGAAGACAAGTACCTTCACTGGAAAATGGGTGAGTTCATGAATTGTTATGTTGACCGATGGAGAGGTTCACTGATGGGAAAAATTTTTGACAAAGGAAGATAAGGGCAAAGGTAAAAGAAGACAAAAGACAATGGCAAAAGGCAGGATTTGAAAAAGATAAGATTCGTCGACAAGGTAAAAAAGAAAGAAAAGAGATAACTCAGTAGAGGTAGGTGGTTTGAGGTTTCTCAAGTTCATTAATAAGGTGATTTGCTAGCAATGGGCCCAAATGTGCAAAAGAGGAAAGCTCAAGCTGGATGGATTTTAGCGATAGGGCAAAATTAAAGTGTAAAAACAAATGTAAAGCAAGAATTATAAATGTAATAGTTAAAAATATTCTAAAGTAAGTTTTAAAACATTTTAAAGTGTTGTAAAAGATTTCAAGACAGTTTTGGATGGCTTTTATTTTAAACGCCTATCTACTCCTTAGCTACCATGAATGTAGAATTGAAAATGTTAGGATGGTAGTTGATAGTGCATGCCTTTAATGCATAGGTACGTAATGAAGAAGATGAAGTGTGTCAATAACCAATATTTTCTGTAGGATCTTCTAAGGAAAAACCCATACATGAGGCATGGGTTCCTAGGAAATCCACTAATCTTCTGGCATGGCTCTAGGTCAATTTTAATGCAGGATGAGCTTGGCATGTTGACTTAGTTTCAACGCCCTGGGTTGTACAAAAAAAAAATTGCTATATATACATGGTTCAAAGATGCTTTTAGGGTTGGTGACTAAACCAATTGTTTGGTCTGAAGTGCCTTAGTATAATTTTAGTGCTTCAAATCAAGTCAATCAATGCATTGAATGGAGAAATGTGTTTGATCTACTGTAGGAAGGAATTGTAATACACATCTTCGTGTAGTGGTATGTCTCCATGACTATTTGTAATGATTCAGGAGAATGCATATTCCTAGTTTTGTATTTTCCTTCACCACATTTGTTGGTGCAATTGTAATAGGGATTTGCTAATGTGTGACATTGTTTAAATCAATACAAGCTTTGTGTTGGGTCATCTCTTTGTTGCAGATGGGTCATTGTAGTTTGGATTTGTATAAATAAGTATGTCTAATGCATGAGGTGTAATCTAAGAAATGTATGTGAGTCCATTTCCTTCTTCTTTATTGCTTATGACTTAGTTTCCAAATGGAGTAGGCACTGGTCCATATTAGGGAGGAATTAGTCACTCTTTGAATCATACAAATTATTCACTTGTGGTTTATGGGAGAACACCATCTATCCTGTACATGTATACTCACATACTTGAATCAACTATACAGGGGTTTTGTAATAGAATAGCCAGTTGTTCTTATTTCAATGATAGTCTTCGGGGCCAATACAATGATTCAGGTTCAATTGTTCATTTATTTTTAGTTGTTCATCTAGTTTGAACTTAATACCTATTCAGGTATACCCATTGGAATATCCCTCCAAAGTCTAAGTTGAGATCAAAGTGCAAAGGATTCTACCCACTTATTTTAGTTGGCCAAAATCGCCCATAACTTGTTAATAAACCTCTTTCCATCACCTTGATGACAATCCCTAGCCTAGGTGAATTAGAAATGTTTAAATTTTGGGTTGTAGTCATTTTAGGACCCAACAGACTGGTGCCATTGTCGGGGACTAAATTAAATGGTTGAATTATTCTCAAAGCCTTTGTAACAGTCATTCAAGTTTCCATCCATTGCCAAGTGTAGTTTGTTGTGTTGTGAAGTTGGCAGCATGTCAACTTATGCCAATAGAATAGTGCTATTGTTAGGGATAAAGTTACTTGTTTGTGACTTTTGTTTGTGCAAGTTTGGCATCCCGTCAACTTATGCCAAAATTTTGGTGTCATTACCGGGGAGAACTTAAGGGTTTAAATAAATTGAAGACCCTGCTGGTGAGCTGAACCTAGAATAAATTTGTAGCCTTGAAGATTAGTTACACTTCAAGGAATTCCTCTTTGGAAGAGGTGGGTGACTCTGTTGTCTAAAAACAAAAATTTGTTACTATTATACATTGGTTGTTGTTAGTGATTTGAATGCTCCATCTCATTATGTAGTAGCTGGTGAAATAAAGGTACATGGTTTTCTTCCTACCGATGATATTGAGTTTCTTTCCTAGGAAAGAAACTGATTTCAAATGCCTCATCTTTTTCCCAACTTTATAAGATGTTTTAGTCATGGAAGTTTGGTATGGACATGACTATTCTAGGGTTGCTCCTTTACCTAAGTCTTCCTATGTATCAGACCATAGAAACTACATTGGTGTGGATTCCCATGACCATCCTAGCAATGCATATTCTAGTAATGGCCATGCATGTTATACAAATCCAAACCTATATGAACCCATGAAAAATCAAAATGACTTAGCAATGTAGCAATGTGAAATTGATAAAACCAAATAGTTACGTGAGTCATTATTGCAACAAGAAGAAGAAACAAAAAATTAGATTAGCCTGCTAGAGTCTAGGATGCAATCCAATGTAGTCCTTGTTGCCCCAAGAAATTAGTTTTCCCAATCCCCTAGTCCTCCCTTAGATCCAATATATGATGAGTTAGACCTCTCATTGGTTGATTACAAAACAATGAGTATGCCAACAAAGGTCTACAAATAGTTGCCCAAGTTTCATGGGTACAATATTTGGGAAGGGGACACGCATGTTGATGTATTCTTAGAATTCATGGAAGAACATTAGTTTGAGGATGAAGACATGTGGATGAGGTTCTTTGTTAGGTCCTTACATGGAAAGGCAAGATAATGGATTCAAATTTTTCCCATGTAGTCCTTTGGCAAGATAATGGATTCTCATAGAGTTGGAAAAAGTTAAGAGACAAGAGGGAGAGTCAAGCAAGGATTTTGGTCATAGGTTTGTTGTTGCCCTTTCCAATATTCCAAATTATTTCAGACCTAATATTCCCCATTGCATTGATATATTTTTTGAAGCATATGAAAATGGACTAAGTTATGTGTGGGAAGACTTCAAAATAACGAGTATGCAACAAGCATATTTGTCCCTAGACTCCATCAATAAAATGAGAGATGACTATGTAGAGGGTTTGTTATCCACAAGGGCATGTGTTCTTGGTAATCTACATGTTAATCTGAAGAGCAACATTGTAGATACAAATGATCATGTGAATGCAGCATCAGATTATGATGATTGTGTAGTTTGAAGGGTAGAAGTGGAAGATGGTGCATCATATGACATTGATGTAAAATTTGATGAGGATAGTATATGCACCTACCTTCGATTGGACAACTCATCAAGTGAAAATAATGACGATGAAACCAATGATGACTTCTAGCCTAGTACTGAAGTATGTGGCCTAATGAACAATGAGGATGTTGTCTATAGGAATGAGCAGTCAGATGGATCAACTTTTAAAGCTAAGTATGAAGTGTGTACATAGGTAAGTTGCTATACCCTTAATCCTATAGTGTGTATAGGGTTATGAATAGTCGGCTTGTGGCTATCTTAACTCTTAATTAAGTCATATTATCATTATTTTATTTTTATTTAGTTGTTTAGGTTGGCCTAAGGCTTATATAGGCCCATCTAAGTTGGCCTAGGTGATATCCTAGGCATAAATAGCTATATATATAGGAGGTAGTGAGTCTTATTTCAGGATATTGAGTATTGTGTTCTCATTGAAGACTATTGGAGGTTGCCCCCTTGAAGTGGCATATTATTATCAAGTGTTTGCAGCATATTTACTATTATATTTAGATATTGTGCAAGTTGTTTCATTACAAGTGGTGCCAGAGCATGATCTTGGCACCGTGAAGACAAAAACTAGGCGATTTTTTTTCTGATTTGGAGGTCATTTTGGAAAGCGCATAACTTTCAAATTTTTGTGAATTTTTTTCTTATTTTAAAAGGGTTTTTGTAGAACATATTGAAGCTACTAGAGTCCATAATTCAAAGTATTTGGAGCAAAATTAAGCAAGTTATAGCAGAATTAGGGTTTCTACCCTTATTTTTTGAAAAACGTATATCTCTAATATTTGGCCGAATCTATGAAAGATTTTTTGTGGGTTTTTCAATATAATAGTGAAGATACTATAATTCAGATTTGAGAACAATTGGGGTAGAATAAAGGGAGTTATTTATAAATTAGGGTTTCCATCAATTTCTCTCTCCAGGCTACACAATTTTGAATTTCTTCACAATTTTTTCAGGGAAGTGAGATCTTGGCCCTGGTAAGTTACAGTAAAAATTTCAGATTGATTTGATTTTTTTTGTGTGATTTATTACAAAATTAATTTTTCCAATCATGACGGGTCCTTCAACAAGGGGCAAAAAGAATGTTACCACACTGGGAAAAACTCCAGGTAAGGAGGAGGTGGAAAATGAGGATGTTGATAAAAAAGAATATGAAAATATACTTGAACTTATTCATAAAGAAAATAGCAAGATGAAAGGTGAAATCTTGTCCATTATGGGTGAACAAATGAAAGGGTTGGCTAAGTCATGTGATATTGAGAAAATTCTGGAGATACTTTCTAAACATAAGCAGTCACAACACCAAGATGTGGAGGAAGACGATTCTACAAAAGGGAAGGGTATTTTTGGGTTTGAATCAAATCTCAAGACGTATCATCACACCACTCATTTTATGGCAAGGAATTTCACACCAAAGTTGGATATGCGAAAGTTTGATGGTCAACATCCTACCAATTGGCTCTGTCAAATGGAGCAATTCTTTGATATCCACCATGTTCCATGTCAACAAAAGTTGGCCATGGCTTCCTTATATTTGGAATCTGATCAATTCATTTGGTACTATTGGCTATGTGAAGAAAAGAAAGCAAAAGGATGCATTGTCACTTGGTCAGTTTTCCAAGAAGAACTCATTACTCATTATGGTGAAAATCTTATGGATAGGTACTTCAGCCAAATTACCAAATTAAGGCAAACAGTTATGGTCAAGGATTACATTCATCAATTTTGTACTTTGTCTTTAAGAGTGGAAAATGTGTCTACAGAAAATTTGTTGGAGCTATTCATTGGTGGCCTAAAGGATCACATTAAATATGAGGTACGCATGTTCCATCCAAATTCCATCTCAGATGCAATGATTATGGCAAGGCAAGTAGAGGAAAAATTTATGGTTAATAAAAGGAAAGGTTTTATAAACATAAGAGATAAAAGCACTCCTACACAGTCACTTCCACAACCTACTAGGCTAACACCACAACAAATTGAAGAGAAGAGAGAAAAAGGATTATGTTTTAATTGTGATAGCAAATATAGTAGAGGACACAAATGCACTGAAAAGAAATTGTTCTATATTGAAGGGCCAAGTGAGGAAGAAGAAGAGGTACCAATAGTAGAGAGTGACAATGAGATAGAGGAGGAGTTAAGAGATACTCAACCAATCATTTCTTGCCATGCACTTTTAGTTTTTAGTACCCCACAAACTCTCAAGGTAGTGGGTTTCTTAAAGAAAGAAAAAGTAACAATGTTGATAGACTCAAGTAGCACTCATAACTTCATCAACAAAAAGTTGGCCACTCGTCTAAATTGTTTTATATATCCAGCTCCAGAATTTTAGGTCTTGATTGCAGATGGCGGTACTATTAGTTGTTCAGGAAAATGCCATAACATTAAATTATCCATGGGAGATTATCATCTTAATTGTCCAATGTATGCTATCTCAATGGGTGCAGCAGATATTGTTTTGGGAGTACAGTGGCTCACCACTTTGGGAACAATTGAATTGAACTTCCAAGAAATATTCATGCACTTTCAATCAGAGGGAAGAACAATAGAATTACGAGGGATGCGTGCAAAGTCACCACAGATATTAAGTTCTTACCAAATGCAAAAGATGTTGAAGAAGGGGGTAGATGGGATGGTAGCCCAATTATTTTCGTTAGAAGCATATCACTCAAAGGCTTCTACACCATTGGATCTACAAGCAATTATGGATAAGCACTCTATAGTTTTTGGGGAGATGCCAAAAGGATTGCCTCCTAGGAGAGATCATGATCATACCATTCAACTAGTACCAAGGAGCCAACCACCCAACATCAGGCCCTACAAATATCCATATGCTCAGAAAAGTGAGATTGAGAAGATAGTTCAAGAGATGCTAGAAGCAGGCATTATCAGGCATAGTCAAAGTGCTTACTCATCTCCTATGGTAATGGTGCATAAGAAGGATGAAACTTGGAGGATGTGTCTAGATTACAGGGAGCTTAACAAGTTCACCATAAACGATAAGTTTCCTATTCCAGTAATTGATGATTTGTTAGATGAGCTTAATGGTGCTATTTATTTTACAAAACTTGATCTCCATTCTAGTTATCATCAAATTAGAATTAGAGATGAGGATGTACATAAGACAACTTTTAGAACCCATGATGGCCACTCTGAATTTTTGGTAATGCCTTTTGGTCTCACTAACGCACCATCGACATTTCAAAGTTTGATGAACTCTATCTTCAGGCCATTTTTGAGAAAATTTGTTTTGGTATTTTTTGATGACATCTTAATATATAGTAAAACATGGGAGGAACACTTGCAACATGTAAATCAAGTGTTAGACATTTTGAAGCAGAATCAATTGTATGCTAAACCATCCAAGTGTATCTTTGGTGTCAAAGAAGTGGAGTACCTTGGTCACATTGTGTCACAGGAGGGAGTCAAGGTGGACCCTCATAAGATCCAAGCAATAGTAGAGTGGAAAATTCCTAAGACCCTTAAGAACTTATGAGGTTGTTTAGGGCTTACAGGGTATTATCGCTGATTTGTAAAGAATTATGGTAGCATAGCATCTCCTCTCACATCCTTGTTAAAGAAGGATGCTTTCCAATGGAATGAAGTAGCGACAAGGGCATTTGAGAAACTAAAGGAAGCCATGTGCACAACTCCAATCCTAGCTACCCCAGATTTTTCTAAAACATTTGTTGTTGAATGTGATGCTTTAGGACATGAAATAGGAGGAGTACTTATGCAAGAAGGAAAACCCATAGCATTTGAAAGTCGCCAACTCAAAGGTAAGAATTTGTTGAAGCCAGTTTATGAGAAGGAAGTGTTGGCTATCTTACATGCAGTCAAATAATGGAGACCTTATCTAATGGGATGACACTTTAAGATCAAGACAGATCATGACAGTCTCAAATATTTCTTGGAACAGAGGTTATCATCTAAAGAACAACAAAAATGGGTCACAAAGATGTTGGGATATGAATTTGAGATCATCTATAAGAAAGGCAAGGAGAATGTTGTGGTTAATGCTCTATCAAGGTGTGATGAACCCATAGAGTCATTTTTATTTGCCATTTCCATGTTACAAGCAGACTGGGTAAATGAGGCAAGAGAAGAGTGGGAGAAGGACATAGATTCTCTAAGGCTCATTGAGAAACTCCAACAGGAATCAAGTGTGTCTGACAAATTTTCATGGAAAGGAAATATTTTATGGTACAAGGAGAGGTTATACCTTTGCAAGAATTCAACTCTTAAGTTTAAGGTGTTGGAAGAACTACATGCTTCTCCAATAGATGGGCAATCAGGACTCCTCAAAACTTATCATAGAATCAAGCATGATTTCTTTTGGGAAGGGCTGAAAGGGGATGTTCAAAAATTTGTAGCTGAATGCATGGTATGTCAACAACATAAAGGGGAGACAGTTGAGACTCTGGGTCTTCTACAACCCTTATGTATCCCAAGTCAAAGGTGGGAGGAGGTATCTATGGATTTCATCATAGGTTTGCCTAGATCTGAAGGAAAAAATGTCATCATGGTTGTTGTGGATCGTCTCACCAAATATGGTCACTTTTGTGCTTTGGCACAACCATTGGCAGCAAGCACTGTAGCAATAGCTTTTATGAATACTATTCAAAAACTGCATGGGACTCTGAAAGTTGTAGTTAGTGATCGTGACCCTATATTTACAAGTAATTTTTGGACTGACTTGTTTTCATGCTTGGGCACTCAGCTTGCTCGTAGTTCATCATATCACCCCTAGTCAGATGGACAGACAGAAGTGGTCAACAAATGCTTGGAAGGCTATCTCTGTTGTTTTGCTTCAGATAAACAAGAGAGATGGGTGCAAAGGCTACCACTAGCAGAATGGTGGTACAACACTTCTTTCCATACTTCTTCCAAGATGTCTCCATTTTTAGCACTATATGGTTACCACCCACCATCAATCATCTCTTCATTGCGGGTACAACCAAAGGTTCACACAGTCGAAGAACACATCCATCATCAGTAAGAGGTATTGGCTAGTCTTCGAGAGAACTTGGCAATGGCACAAAACAAAATGAAGCAACAACCTGATCAACACTGTAGTGAAAGAACTTTTGAAGTGGGAGATTGGGTCTTTGTGTGACTACAACCATACAAGCAAATGTCTCTAAAACAACAACATAAAGCTAACAAGCTGGCACCCAAGTACTATGGTCCTTATAAGGTGTTGCAGAAGATTGGCAATGTAGCATATAAATTGGAGCTTCCCATATCAACAAAAATTCATCCAGTTTTTCATGTTTCCTTCTTGAAGAAGGTTATTGGGAATAAAGTGGTAGCACAAACTAAGTTACCTAAGCTTGATGAGGAGGGAAGAATAGTTGTGGATCCTAAGAGAATTATTCAAACACGCACTAAGAAGCTGAGGACAAGGGAAATCATAGAATATCTAATTAAATGGAAGAACTCTCTAGTTGCGGAAGCTACATGGGAGAATGAGGAATTCATGCAAAAGCATCCGCATTTGGTCAGCATTGAGGACAATGCTTCTTTGAAGAGGGGGGGCATGCTATGCCCTTAATCCTATAGTTTGTATAGGGTTATGAATAGTCAGCTCGTGGCTATCTTAACTCTTAATTAAGTCATATTATCATTATTTTATTGTTATTTATTTGTTTAGGTCAGCCTAAGGCTTATATAGGCCCATCTAAGTTGGCCTAGGTGATATCCGAGGCATAAATAGGTATATATATAGGAGGTAGTGAGTCTTATTTTAGGATATTGAGAATTGTGTTCTCATTGAAGACTATTGGAGGTATCCCCCTTGAAGTGGTTTTGGAGGTTCCCCCCTCGAAGTGGCATATTATTATCAAGTGTTTGCAGCATATTTACTATTATATTCAGATATTGTGCAAGTTGTTTCATTACATAAGTAAAACATGGGATGAAGAAGAAACTTGTTTCTTGTTTGATTTGATGCCCTCTTTTTTTCCTATTTGTGATGATGAAGTAGTTGATGTTTTCTTGCATGAGGATGGTGTAGAGGTGGTTAAACTTGATGATACCCAATCATAGATAGTTGTTGGTGAAACTATGGAGTTTAAATATTAAGATCTTTCCCTTGATTTTGAGGATGGTGATCAAATGGACACATATGAGAAACTATTTGTGTGGTGCAAGGTATGTTCTCTTACTCATGCAGAATGTGCTTCATCTAAGCCACAAGGAAATAATATAGAAATGAGGGAAGAAGAAGTGTGTCAGTAGTTTGTTGGCAACATAGAATATGACACAACAAGTTCCCAAGGTAGACATGAAACAAAGAGATAATTGGAAGAACATGATTCTTCACATAAGGTGTCTCATGATCTTAATTTATGCAATGATCTTTTGAATTGCAACCTAAGTCATGCTTATGATTCAAAACTTGAAAGTTGTATTGGCACATGTAAAAGTTATGTTCAAGAGCTTGGCAGAAATGTGAATGAATATGAGTCTTTCCACTTTGATCTGGAATGTTTATAAGCTCTTGAATGTGTTGGTGTTGCAGTAGAGATTGAGTCTGTTGTGTGGGACATTGATGTGAATGAGTATCAAGGCATGTTTATGGCTAAGTTTCAACAGATGGAAGCCCAACTTGAAAATATACCAGAGATAAGCTCTTTCCATTTTGATTTACAAGAATATATGTCTTCTTTCATAGATCAACAGTGCAGTTAGGAACAATTTTCTTTTCCATGTGAATTGGAGGTCTTCTCATTTTTCCTTCAATTAGCAAGAAGAGGTATGTAGGTATGATAGCCTAGCACATGATAATGGGGATCTATCTTCATTTATTTCTTTTGATTGTGACCTGGAATTAACACCTTTTTCCTTCCAAAATATATATCCTATTATGAGAAAACCTTGAGTACCTTGTCACCCAAAACTATAACATCCCTAGAGAATATAGTGTTTGAAGTGATTTTATCTAACTTTTGCCATCATTATTAAGTTTCAAAATTTTAACTATAGACTTCATTGTTTCTAATGAGAAGGCTCTTTTGGTCCCTATCTAGGTTGAGTTCCCTAGGATACCCCTGTCATGCTGGAATTTATTGAGCCAAATAGCTTCCTCTTTAGGCTTTGTGTTATGTGTCAAACCAAAATGGATCTATTTATCTCATCCTTAGAGGTGAGTTTGTGTTGAAGTTAATCTCTCAAAAGATTTAAAGGAGACTATGGATATCTATATTAGATAGATGAGATGTGTTTAATACATTCTTTATCTAAATTGTTAAATATTTGTCATCATTTTCAATCTTTTGAACATAAAATACAAGAATTCCCTTTGGCTTCTCCCTATACTAAACCTCCCACATAGTCTACCTCAGGGTCATTGCCTCCTTCAAATAAAAGAGGAAGAATAGTCGATAGTTGTTAGTTGCTAAGACAAAAACTTTAGTAATAATGTTCCTCAATTTTTTTAAAGCTCTAGAGGTCAAGCTTTCAAAAATTATTCAAAATATCTAGATTTAGAGAAACATGTTCTCTCCTCTTCCAAGGAGACAATTGGTGAGGCAAAATTTGTACAATCCCTACTATCAACAATATTAATGCCTTAGCCACTAGCCATCATAGCTGCACATGCTTCCCCTCCTCCAACTATGCAACAAAGGTCCCCTAGCCCACTAGGGTAGTAAGAAGAGGGAGAATAAATGTTAGAGAAATGATGACCTATCAAACTTCCTTTTTGGATAGGTAGTTTCGATTCAAATAAAACTCTTTTGTAGAATCGTTATTTCACTTTTGATGAGTTAGATAACAAGGCTCGATGACTCTTGAAACTCATTTATGAATTGTTTCCTAGAATGTTTGATGTTTAAAAAACCTCCCATGAAAGTAATCTATTAGAGATGCTCAAGTTTAATTTCCAAGTCTAGACATTGTTTCTTTACAATATGATGATCAATGAAGAGAGTAGAATAAGCATTGTGACACAAACAAGTAAAGTGATGAATATGTCATGAGATACTCAAAGGAGTAGATAAAGAAAGGTGATCAAGAAATTCTTGAACTGAAGGAGATAGATCACTATCATCTATACACAGTCATACCTTATATGCTGAAGTTCATGTGTAAGTTCATATCTTAGTTATGTTGTGAAAATCACCGTCTTTGAAGTGTTTGTTGAGTTGAGTTGGATTTATGCTGTATGTTGGTGATATGAGCTCTTGATTATTGACACTGTTGCAAGTATGAGGTGAACTAGGTTGTCATTGATGTCAACATACTCATATTGGATTGACAAGAAGGATTCGATGAGCTGTGTGCTGAGGATATTGAGAAAATTAGTCTCAATCAGGAACAGTGAAGAATAGTGATGAGAAGAAGGCAAAAGTACTCAATAGGTTGCGATTCAGAGGATGCAGATTAAAGGGTTTGTAGATATGAGTCTTGAGATGATCCAGTTAAGATTTTAGAGGTCCACATGAAGATGTGAAGAAGTTGTGATTGATCAAGTAGAATCAGTTCCGGGAGATGCTCTAGAGTGACAAAGTGTTACAAAAAGGTCCGGTGAGATCCGGAAGTGCATTGTCCTATTCTGCAGATTGGACAGCATGTTTGGGAGGTCCTTGTAATGTTTCATCTTGATGGGTATGTGGTTTGGAGGTCCGGAAGCACCTCTGGCAGTATGACAGTGGCGATAGACTGTGTTCTTGAAGTTCTGGATGAGGAAGAGAAGATATTCCAGTGAATAGAGGAAATGCAGATGTACTTGGTCATTCAGGAAGGCTTGTGAAGGTTCTTGGATCGTGTTGAGGTTGTGTTGTTGATCCACATTGGTGGTAGAGCCTAGAATTGAAGATATTCTTCTAGATGAAGTTCTTGTTTAGACTAGCTGACCGGATGAGTTGTTCATCTTGCAAATGTTCTTGTGGTGGCCGACCGGATGTGTTATTCATCCTGCGAATGTTCTTATGGTTGATTGCCAACTTAGATGATTGTTCCTAAGCCAATGTTTTGTATAAATAAAGGTTTGTGAGTTCATTTCAAAGTGTGGTTGTGGGGCAGATGAGTGTGGTATAGTGAAAGAGTGAAAGGCAGAGCAGAAGTGTTTCAGGCTCAAATGGAACTGATCCAGACAAGGTGAAGATGTCATTCTATAGTTCAAGGTTTTGATCCTTATGATCTTGTAGACAGTGTGTCTCTTTGTAGGTAGTTTGCCTCCTTGTGAGCAGTGTGCTTAGGCAGTGAGCCCTAATTAGCATGTGCCATTCATTTTATCTTATTCTTCTAACAGAGAATAATCCTTGGGTTAATCACCCTGTGGTTTTTCCCTTAACCAGATTTTCCACGTCAAAAATCTTGGTGTCTAATGTGTTGATGTTTATCTGCTCCAGTGTTTATGCTTTCTGCTTTCATGAATGGTTAATTGATATGCTGTTAACTAATAAAGAAGAATCAAGTGTTTCAAGTAGAAGCAAGTTTTTGTACAATTGATTCACCCCTCCTCTCAGTTGTGTGGCCTAGATCTAACAATTGGTATCAGAGCCAAGTTCCTCTGAAAGGAGCTTAACCACTTGAGGAGATCAAGGATGTCATTATACAAGAAGGATAGTCCGAAGTTTGATGGAACCAACTTCACTCTCTGGAAAGGTCGCATGAAATGTCACTTGGAGTGTATGGGAAAAGCATACTTGGCCATGGTCTCAAAACCATATGTACCTCCACAGGGTGGTCCGACAAATCTGAATGAATTCACAGATGCTAAAAACAATTTGCAGACCAAGGAAGCTCTTCTAAGCGCATTGAATGACTCAGATCTCTCAAATGTTATTGACCTACCAACTGCATATGAGATTTGGACTAAACTGGAACTTCTGTATCAAGGAGATGAGTTTGTCAAGAGTGCAAGGTTGCAAAGTCTAAAAGGGAAATTTGAAAGATTGAAGATGAGAGATGATGAAAATATCACTACCTTTATGCCAAGAGTGACTGAGCTGGTATGTGGAATTAGAAATGCTAGTGGGACTCTGGATGAAAATGAGATTGTTTGCAAAATTCTCATATCTCTTCCTACTACCTACAAAATCAAGGTTGTTGCCATTGATGAATTCAGAGCCCACACAACTATCACAGGAGAACAATTGGCTGGCAAACTAGCTACATTTGAAATGACTGAGTTTGGAGATGATCCCCCCAAGACCGAATCTACTTTCAAAGCCAGTGCCTATGTGAAAGGCAAATAGAGATTTGATCTGGGAGAAAACTCTTCAAGGAAGATGTCATGGTATGATCAAGCAAGAAAAGACATGGAAGAGGAAGAAGTAGAAACAGCTCAACTTGAAGCCCTCATTGCAAAAAGACTACCAAGAGGATCCGGTAAGTATGAAGGAAAATTACCCTTTAAGTGCTTCAATTGCAACAAGATTGGTCATTTTGCCTCAAGATGTCCGGAAAGATCTACAAGGTCAGATTCTAACAGACAAAGGTTTCAAAAGAATTGTTATTATGTTCATGAAGAAGCTGATAATGAAGGAGTAACATATGATGAATCAGAGATAGGAAATGAATGGGTGCTTATTGCTATCAAAGAAGAAGATCCAATGTCTATCAATCATAAGGTTGAAGAAAAAGCTTTGGCTACCCAAGTTCAAGAAAAGGATGACTGGGTTATTGACAGTGGATGCTCTCACCATATGACTGGTGACAAGAACAAGTTCTTAGAGTTGGAAAGATATGAAGGTGGAGTGGTAAAGTTTGGTGATAATTCAGCTGGTAGAATCAGAAGAAGAGGAACCATTTCTTTTAATGGAAGAAACAAAACTGGTAATGTGTTGTATGTTGAAGGTCTGAAGCACAATCTTCTTAGTGTTGGACAGTTGGTGGACAAAGGTTATGATCTCTGATTCAAAGATGGAAAATGCAAAATCCTAGAAAGATCTGGAACAGAGATTGCATCCGGTACTCAAACTAAAGGTAACATCTTTCACTTGGTTGGTACTGATAAAAGTTGTCTGCTTGTTCAAGTTGATCAGAGCTAGTTATGGCATAGAAGGATGTGTCATGTTAATTTTGATAACATCATTAGGATAAGCAATACTCAGGCTATTAGAGATCTTCCAAAATTGGTAAAACCTACAAATGGTTTGTGCAAAGAATGTCAGCTAGGTAAACAGAGCAAGGTTTCATTCAAAAGCAAAGATCAATCCTCTACTAGATTATTGGAATTAGTTCATACTGATCTATGTGGTCTAACAAGAGTTAAGAGTATGCAAGGTGATAGATACTTCATGTTACTGATTGATGATTATTCCCGGATAATGTGGGTCACCTTTCTGAAAGAGAAGTCTGAAGCCTTTGAAAAGTTCAAAATCTTCAAAACTATGGTGGAGAATCAAACCAGATTAAAACTGAAGTGTCTGAGGTCTGATAGAGGTGGTGAATTCACATCCAGTGAGTTCATAGACTTTTGTGAGAAGCATGGCATAAAAAGATAGTTGTCTGCTCGTAGGACTCCACAGTAGAATGGAGTAGTTGAGAGAAAGAACTGGACCATTCAAGAAGCTGCCAGGACAATGATGTTGGAAGCAAATGTTCCTCAGATGTTTTGGAGAGAAGCTGTTAGCACTACAGTCTACACTCTTAACTGAGTTCAAATTAGAAGTAACACCGGTAAGACCCCTTATGAACTTTGGTTTGGTGTAACTCCTACTGTGAGATACTTCAGAGTATTTGGTAGCAAATGTTATATCAAAATAGATGAAGATTTAGGAAAGTTTGATGCTAGAAGTGATGAAGGAATTTTCTTGGGTTACTCCACTCAAAGCAAAGCATACCGGTGTTACAATAAGAGATTGAGAAATATTATAGAAAGTACAAATGTGAAGGTTGATGAAGGAATGGAGAAGCCCTCAAGATTCTATGAATGTGATGAAAATGATCAGAATGATCCTTTGGTGCAAGAAGCTCCATCCTCCTTTGAAATTTAGATCCAGACTGATCTGGTAAATCAGGAAGAAGAAGTTTGTCTGAATAAGCCTGATCAAGAATTAGTAGTGCAAGAAACTCCCAAAGTTCCAAGGTATGTAACTCTAAATCACTCTAAAGATCAGATCATAGGTGACAAAAGTAAAGGGGTACAAACAAGGAGAAGAATTGCTCAAGATTCAAATGAATACTGTTTGATTTCAAAGATTGAACCTAAGAAGTTAATGAATCTTGGAATGATGAAAACTGGACCAAAGCAATGAAGGAAGAATTGATGCAAATTGAGAAAAATCATACTTGGGATCTTGTTCCCAAACCTAGAGACAAGAATGTGATTGGAACCAAATGGGTCTTCTGGAACAAACTAAATGAAGTTGGTGAAGTAATCAGAAACAAAGCTAGATTAGTCTGCAAAGGCTACTCTCAAATAAAAGGAATTGATTTTGAAGAGACCTTTGCTCTGATGGCAAGAATTGAAGCAGTCAGATTATTTCTTGCATTTGCTGCCTTCAAAGACTTCAAGGTATATCAGATGGATGTCAAGTCTGCCTTCCTAAATGGTGATCTAGAAGAAGAAGTTTACATTGAAAAACTGGATGGATTTCAATTGCCTAATAATGATGATATGGTCTGCAAGTTGAAGAAAGCATTGTATGGATTGAAGCAAGCCCCAAGAGCATGGTATGAAAGGTTGGATAAGCATCTTGTGCAGATTGGATTTAATAAAGGTACTGCTGACAGTAACTTATATTTCAAAATTGATCATGAAAACATTTTCATTGTTGAAGTGTTTGTGGATGGTATCATTTTTGGAGGAAGAGATAGTATGTGCAAAACTTTTGCAAATCAGATGAAAAGTGAGTTTGAAATGTCTATGCTTAATGAAATGAATTTCTTCTTGGGTCTGCAAATTACTCAAACAAAGAAAGGGATCTTCATTTCTCAGACCAAATATGTGAAAGAATTGTTAAGGAAATTTGGTATGGAAGATTTAAAGCCAATGAACACTCCTATGGCAACCGGATGTAAGTTGAGCAAAGATGATGACTCTCCGAAGGTAGATCAGACAAAGTATAGATCAATGATTGGTGGATTGTTGTATCTCACTCAGACTAGACCAGATATAATGCAGGTTGTTGGTCTTGTGGCAAGATTTCAGGCTGATCCTAGAGAATCTCATGTTATGGCAATCAAGAGAATTTTTAGATATCTAAAAGGGACAGTGGGGTATGGTTTGTGGTATCCTAGAGATCATGATTTCTCTCTTCATTCTTACACAGATGCAGATTGGGTAGGAGATGTGGATGACCGGAAGAGCACCAGTGGTGGAGCATTCTTTTTGGGAAAGAGATTGGTTTCTTGGCTAAACAAGAAACAAGATGCAATATCTCTGTCTACAACTAAAGCAGAATACATTGCAGCAGTAGGTAGTTACACTCAAATCTTATAGATGAAGCAGATGCTAAGAGACATTAAAGTTGAATATGAGGACCCTATCACAATTTTCTGTGATAATTCAAGTGCAATTAATATTTCTAAGAATCCAGTATTGCTTTCTAAGACTAAGCACATATCTATCAAGTTTCACTTTTTGAGAGAACAAGTGAACAAGGAAGAAGTCAGATTGGAGTATGCACCCTCCAAGGATCAGATTGCAGATATATTTACTAAACCTCTTCCCAAGGACTCTTTTGAGTATCTCCGGGAGAAGTTAGGGGTCATGGCCCCTCCGGTGATGAACTAGGATGCACTGAGGTGCATCAGTCTGGTGGATATTACAGTCATATCTTGTGATCTGGATTGATGATGGGGAGCTGCTACTAAGGGGGAGCAACTGGTATGATTCTGATGTGTTAGAATTGCAAGTATGAGCCCTTTGCCATTGATGTCAAAGGGGGAGAGAAGACATGTAAAAAACAAGTGGTTGATGATCAAAGGGGGAGCAGTAAAGGAAGAGAAGACATGTGAAGAGTTGTTGATAGGGGTAGCTATGACAGAAAGGAGAAGTTCGTGTCTTGATGGTTTTTCACATCATATGTTGCCATCAATGACAAAGGGGGAGATTGTTGCAAGTATGACGTGAACTAGTGTTGTCATTCATGTCAACATACTCATATTCCATTGACAAGAAAGATTGGATGAGCTATGTGCTAAGGATATTGAGAAAATTAGTCTCAATCAGGAACAGTGAAGAACAGTGATGAGAAGAAGGCAAAAGTACTCAATAGTTTGCGATTCAGAGGATGCAGATTAAAGGGTTTGTAGATATGAATCTTGAGATGATCCAGTTAAGATTTCAGAGGTCTGCAAGAAGATGTGAAGAAGTTGTGATCGATCAAGTAGAACCATTTCAAGAGATGCTCCGGAGGTCCGGTGAGATCCGAAAGTGCATTTTCCTATTCTGCGGATTGGACAGAGTGTTTGAGAGGTCCTTGTAATGTGTCATCTTGATTGGTATGTGGTTTGGAGGTCCGGAAGCACCTCCGGTAGTATGACAGTGGCGATAGACTGTGTTCTTGAAGTTCTGGATGAGGAAGAGAAGAGATTCCAGTGAGTAGAGGAAGTGCGGATGTACCTGGTCATTCAGGCAGGCTTGTGAAGGTTCTTGGATCGTTTTGAGGTTATGTTGTTGATCTACATTGGTGGTAGAGCCCAGAATTGAAGAAATTCTTCTGGATGAAGTTCTTGTCAGACTAGCCGACCGGATGAGTTGTTCATCTTGCAAATGTTCTTGTGGTGGCCGACCGGATGTGTTATTCATCCTGCAAATGTTCTTATGGTTGATTGTCGGCTTAGATGATTGTTCCTAAGCCGATTTCTTGTATAAATAAAGGTTTGTGAGTTCATTTCAAAGTGTGGTTGTGGGGCAGATGAGTGTGGTATAGCGAAAGAGCAAAAGGTAGAGCAGAAGTGTTTTGGGCTTAAATGGAACTGATCTAGACATGGTGAAGATGTCATTCTCCAGTTCAAGGTTGTGATCCTTATGATCTTGTAGACAGTGTGTCTCTTTGTAGGTAGTGTGCCTCCTTGTGAGCAGTGTGCTTGGGCAGTGAGCCCTAATTAGCATGTGCCATTCATTTTATCTTATTCTTCTAACAGAGAATAATCCTTGGGTTAATCATCCCGTGGTTTTTCCCTTAACTAGGTTTTCCATGTCAAAAATCTTGGTGTCGAATGTGTTGATGTTTATCTACTTCGGTGTTTATGCTTTCTACTTTCATGAATGGTTAATTGATATGTTTTTAACTAATAAAGAAGAATCAAGTGTTTCAAGTAGAAGCAAGTTTTTGTACAACTGATTCACCCCCCCTCTTAGTTGCGTGGCCTAGATCTAACAGACACTTAATGGAGAAAGTTGTAAAACATGAAGAAGAATTGTTTAAGTAAAGGGCAAGCCAAGAAAAGTGCTACATGCTCAATAGAATGTACCACATTCTACCACATTTTAAGATATGGGCCTGCAGTTTGAACAAGATGGCTAGATATTATAGTCAGGAATCTATGTTTCAATATTGAGATCATAAAGTTTACTGCAAGGCATTTTAGAGACAAATGAATGAAGACAATATTAAAACAAGGTAAGTCCACTCATAGGGAGATAGGAGAATGCTCCGTATTACTCCGTAAATGAAGATATGATGATGTGGTTTGGAAAATATATAGCTATGTGTAGTAGCTATTCATGTTTCAAGTTTCAAGTGATAATATGTACCATAGATGGTTCTCCAGAGTCAGATGTGTGAAGATATGTCCTGGTGCTGGTTAAAGAAAGTAAATAAAAGGAGATAATTGAAGACACCACAGTTCACCACACATTGGTAGTTGGCCTTGCTGATTGAATGATAAGCTCTTTTTGCTAGATGGTATGCTCTGTTCAGGTTTCAAACGATTAATTTCACCACAAGTATGGTTTCCATTGCTTTATCTTAAGACTATGTAAGCAAAGGTTGTTAAGGACACCAACATTAGAGATCAAGTGACATCCTGAGATGATAAGAGAAGTATAGACGAATGTTTTGCAAGTCACATAATATTCAGTAAGTGGTCCACATGATTCAATTTTATCTCCTTTGGTACTACTTTGGGTCTAGAGTCAAATGAAAGAAAGGATAAGTGTTGTGGAGCCAAATTTATGTATAATGAACATCCTGCCATGTGTGTGGAGTGTGTGCCAGCTTGGAAGAGTGCTGCAGGAGCACCAGGAGCAATTAGGACTTGTCATGGATATGTGATCAATTTTGGGTTTCTACGATGGGTTAATGTCAAATAAGGTCTACTTGGACTATTTTAAGTAATTTTTTGTGAAGTTTGGTCTCCATAGGTAGACAATGACAAAAGTTGTCTTTCTACCCAAAAGTTCTAATCTTACACAAACTTGAAAAAATACATTAGTCAATTATTGGATTTAGTTGGGATAGGTGTATTCGGCATAAATATGCTCTAAAAATTCATTTGTACGTTGGCTTGGAAAGATTTTTGGAGAAATTAATGAGCAAAACCTTAATTTTCTGCATTTTTCTACGTTTTCCAATGTCTCAGACCTCCTGTATGGACTATGCGGTTCATCAAGTGACCTAGAATCAGTTGGAATTGATTGAGAATTGAATTTAATCTATTTACCTTTTTGTCTTCTCAAGTTTCATTCATTTGTTTAGGAGTTATAAGCATTTTCCTAAAAACAATCCAGAACCCTAGTTAGGGTTTCCAGTGGGCTAAAATAATGCATATCTTACCATTTCCAAGATAGAAAATGACACAAATTGGTGAAATGGCAAGTCTTTGTATGTATTTTCATGTTCCAAGTTTACAGGTCTTAAGGATTTGTTTTGCACATGCATATAGAGGATTATAATGCCTGATATCTCCATGTATCAGGCTGGAAGGTGGACAATAGGCCATGTTATTGAATACCACTATTAAATTTGACCCCCAAATGATTGGGTAGGGTCTACTACGATTATGTATAGGCCCTATAGACTCATTTCAATTGTGTGTTTTTCCAAACATCCAGTATTTGGATCAATTTTCATTACTGTCTTATTAGGGTAGAGTATGATAGTTTTAGCAATATTGTGAACAACCTTGATTGAAGTCTCTTGTGTTGAACAAGTATTGAATCCCCACAAAGCCATGTTGGTTGTGTATCATTAATGCCATCAAACCCTCATTAGAGATCAGGAATCCCTTAACCTATGCTATCATAACTGGTCAAGTGTTGGTCAAGCCTAAGAGGCCTAAAAGGCCTAATAAGAAAGAGAACAGTCAAAAGTTGCATCAAAATTTACAAAGGAACCCTAACCCAATTTTGGATGTGTTGTCTTGCCAAAAAGGGTATCCAAAATGGTGTTTGTAATTTGGGTATCAAATCTGTAACTAAAATTATGGTCAAAAAAACATTTTTGTAAGGCTATAAGGCTTTAAGGGTAGTTTATGATGGAAGACCTAGTAGATTGTAGGTCAAAAGCCCTTGTGAGTGATTGTAGTTTGTAATTGTCATTGTAAAACCCCTACCTCTATATCAAATTGGTATCAGTACAGGAGAGATCTGTAAGAAAGAATAGTGAAGTGATATTGTGGCCAAGATGCCTCCAAAAGGGAATACAATTGCTAGAGAGGTGAGTGAGTTGAAGGACAAATATGCAAGAGAGATGAGTGAGTTGAGAGAAACCTTTGAAGCTAGATGATAGGGAGGGACTCTAGAATGTCAGTTCTACCTATCTTGAATCAATTCAAGACTCTAGACAACTCTAGGCTCTCTACCAATTCAAGTGCTCATGACATCTTTCTACACAAAAATGTCAGCTAAATTCCTCAACTCTTTGCAGAGATGGAAAACTCTATCAAACTACTTGGTGTGGGACACATACCTTATCCTCACTGCTTCCAAGATACTAACTCAATGGCACATAACTTTTCTGAGCCCGTTGTCTACCCTTCTCTCTCTATTCAAGGGTCTTGACTGCTTGGTGCTCACTTTCTTCACCTCTGTTTTTGACCCTTGCAAGTCTATTTTCCTACTTGTCTATCTAGCCGGACTCCTTACTGAGCTTGCCTAGAACAAGCATGCATTTCCTCTAGTCGACAATCCGACCACCCCACAAAAGGAAAACAAACAAAAAGCATGACTCTGCTTGATGGCCTCCATACTGTACAGAGGAACTTGAGGAACATCAATACAGAGTCATGGTTTGCAAAAGAGAATAAAATTGCAGAAAAATAAATGACTAATCTACTTCAGAATAACAAACTGAAAACTGTACAAAAATACACAAATTGGTCGAACTGATGAATTGGATTTTTATTCAAAATTGTTTCTTACATCAAAATTCTTCTCAACCCCAAAATCTTTTTCTTCTTTCTCCCTTACAGAAAGAATTCTACATTTTATAGTTATCCCATGTCTGCTATAGGACGCTTCAGTTTCCAGACCGGTTCATATTCTAATTGCCCAGTTCAACTCTACATTTTCTTGGTTGGCGGCAAGACTTACCATGATCTCTCTCTGACATACTCTATCGACAAAACTGATGACTATTGGCATAAGTTAATCCTCGCTATCTGATAGTTACTTTCTCACCGATGCCTTTGAATTTTGTAAACTTTACGTCGCCCAAACAATGTCTATCGGTCAGACTTTTATCATCTCTCCTGATCATACTTCTTACGCTGATATAACTATTATCGGCTAGACCTTAACCATCGGTGTAGCTTTCTTTTCACTCACTGATAACAATTCTCATGCCGATTCCAACTTCACCATTCCATATTGATGAACCTGTTGAACCATTGAACCTTGACGCGAGGTTCAACGGCAAGGTTCAACGGCAAGGTTCAATGGCGCAGTTCAATGGCGAGGTTCAATGGCGAGGTTCAACGGCGAGGTTCAACAGCAAGGTTCAACCCTTCAACAAAGTGACCAATGCATATTAGTTGAACCAATGCTAAAAACCTTCAAACATACATTCTTTGACTTGTATTTCACTTGGGCCGATAGGCCGATCAAAAGTAAAGGCTTCTCCCGCCAATGCATTTTAAGAAAACTAAAAAGCTCCTAAAACAAAACCACATGCTGCCAACCCAAAATTAACAAATCAAAAATGCTATGTATAGGCTACATTGAGCCCTTGGTGCTCCTGCACCATACTCCCCCTGTGTAGAAAGAAGCTAGGTCACCTCCAGTGACAATGAGGCAAAATCAATGCCCCTCTTTTTGAATTATGACTCTACAACCCAGGTAGCTTCTGCTTCAGGCAACTGCTTCCATTTGACCAAATGCTCCATGTAGACACCATGTCTAGTTTGCTTCTATACTCTTGAATCCAATATTCTCTCTGCCTATAGTTTGGGTTTTAGTGGCAAAGTCACATCTTTGACTATCTGTTCCTTCTCTGAAATGGATCCATTCACTGCTAACTGAGGACCCCTATATTGCACCAGGTCTTGAACATTAAATACTGGTGAGATTGCCAGGTCTTCTGGCAATTCAATCCTGTATGCATTGTTACCATACTTGTTTAGGATTCTGCAAGGACCAATTCTTTGTATTTGTAGTTTGGTTGGCATTCCCTTCTGTAGTCTGGCTTTGTTCAAGTGCACCATAATGAGATCACCAACTTCAAACTGGATGTCCTTCCTATGGGTATCTACTTTGTCCTTGATCTTCTGTGTGTTTTCTGTCAAGGTTTTCTTCACCTGTTCATGTACTTCTTTCATGGATTGTGCAAAATCCTCTGCATGACCACTTCTGTTCTCTGTGTTTCCCATATTCCTGAGCTCACATACACCTCTGGGGTGCATTCCATAGACTATTTCGAATGGACTCTTACCAGTAGTCCTATTCACACTGTCATTATAGGCAAATTCTACCTGATGAATGACTTGATCCTAGCTCTGCCCATATTCCTTGGTTATACACCTTAATAGGTTACCCAGTGTCCTATTTACCACCTCTGTCTGACCATCTGTTTGTGGATGGTATGCTGAACTGAAAGATAAATTTGTCCCTAATCTCTACCACAAAGTTTTCCAGAAATGCCCTATGAACTTAGCATCTCTGTCAGACACAATGCTTGCTGGAAGTCCATGAATCCTTATCACTTCTCTGAAAAACAAGTGTGCTATATGACTAGCATCATGAGTCACTTTACAGGGAATGAAATGACTCATCTTTCTAAACCTGTCCACAACTACATATATGCTATCATAACCAGTCTTAGTCTTAGGTAAACCAACTACAAAATCCATACTTACACATTCCCATGGCCTGGAAGGAATGGGCAAGGGTTGGTACAGTCCTGCATTTGAAGTGGTTCCCTTGGCCTTCTAACATACGATACACTGCTCTACATACCTTCTGATGTCTTTGTGCATCCTCGGCCAATAATAGAACCTTTGGACTAGCTCCATTGTTTTGTTCATACCAAAATGGCCACTCAAACTGCCATTGTGCTTCTCCTGTATGAGATTTTCTCTCATAGATCCCCTTGGCACACATAATTGTCTACCTTTGAATAGCAATCCCTGCTGTAAGGTGAAATCTGCAAACTCATTGTGAAAGTGATTCTCAAAATCTTGACATAGCTTGTATGCCTCAGCAAAGTCTTCATCATCTCTATAGAGATCCTTGAAGTCTTCAACTCTAATGCTCTTCAACTGCACTTCCTACACTGTGAGCAACCTCCTGCTCAAAGCATCTGCAACTTTGTTGAGCTGCCCCTTCTTATGCTTAATTATAAAAGTGTAGGATTGCAAGTACTCCATCCACTTGATATGTCTGCTGCTCAACTTATCCTGTGAGTTCAGAAAACTCAGGGCTTGGTTATCTGTGTAGACAACAAATTCTTTAGGTAGGAGATAATGTATCCACTTCCTAAGTGCTTGGACTAGAGCATACAACTCTAAGTCATATGAAGAGTACTTACTCTTTGCTTCATTTAGCCTCTCACTGAAAAAGGCTACAGGTTTGTCCTCCTGATTTCACACTGCTCCTATAGCTATGTTACTTGCATCACATTCAATAGTAAATAGCTTATCAAAACTAGGTAGCGATAGTACAGGTTGTGTTGCTACCTCTTTCTTCAACCATTCAAAACTTCTATCTGCAGCTGGTGTCCATCTAAATTTTGCTTTCATTCCACCCTTAATTGTATCCAACATGGGTGCACATATCCCACTAAAATTTCTAATAAACTTTCTATAAAACTAGGCTAAGCCATGGAAACTTCTCACCTCTGTGGCTTCTCTAGGAGTAGGCCAGCTCAAGATTGCCTCTACCTTTGACTTGTCCATCTTCAATTCTCCCTGGGACATCACAAAACCAAGGTATACCAATTCCTGCTTCATGAATTCACACTTCTCCAAATTGATGGTTAGTTGTTCATCATGTAATTTTTGCAAAACAGTATTTACATGTTCTAGATGTTCTTCCTTGGTCTAACTACAAATTAGAATATCATCTAGAAACAACTACGAATTTACCAATATAATCCTTTAGGACTTCATTCATGAGTCTCATAAAGGTGCTAGGTGCATTTGATAGACCGAATGGCATAACAAGCCACTCATACAGTCCTTCTGTGGTCTTGAAGGCTGTCTTCCACTCATCTCCTTCCTTGATTCTTATTTGGTGGTAACCACTCTTCAGGTCTATCTTGGTGAAGTACTTTGCTTTTCCAACACAGTCCATGAGATCTTCAATTCTGGGAATTGGAAATCTATACCTTATAGTTATTTTGTTTATGGCTCTAGCATCTATGCATAATCTCCATGATCCTCCTTTCTTCGGTGCCAACACTATGGGTACTACACAAGGACTAATACTCTTCCTGATCAATCCTTGATCTAGCAACTCTTGCACTTGTCTGGCAATTTCCTTGTGCTGGTCTAGAGTCATCTTGTAAGGAGCCTTGTTTGGCAAAGATGCTCCTGGAATCAGGTCTATCTGATGGCTTATTGCTCTCTGTGGAGGCAATGTGGCTGGTGTACCATCACTAATTATGCCTTTATACTTCTCCAGTATAGGCTGCACCTCTTTGGGAATCTCTGTCTTCTTATCCTGCTGTCCTTCTTTTGGTTTTACTATGATGGCATAACCAATACCATCCTCCTTAAGAGTACTCAAAAACTCTTTTCCACTCACAACCAAGATATTAGGACTCTTTGTCTAAACTGCATCTTCATCCTCCAATGACTGAACCTTATACGTGACACCATCCTTCTGAAAAGAATAGGCATTCTTCTCACCATCATGTATTGCCTTTCGGTCATACTGCCATGGTCTACCCAATAAGAGATGGCATGTAGCCATGGGTAGTATATCACATAATACCTTATCCTTATAGCCACCTATACTAAACTCTACCCAACTTTGTTCATTCACTACCACATGTTGACCCTTATTCAACCATGTGACTCTATATGGGTTTGCATGAGTTATTCTTTTCAAATTCAGTTTCTTAACCATCTCATCAGAAATAATATTATCAGTAGATCTTGAGTCTATGATAATTTTACATACCTTATTCAAAATCTTTCATTTGATTCTGAATAGTGTTCTCCTCTAGCTTGGTTCAGACTTTACTGGTTCCTTCATCAAGGTTCTCCTTATCATCAGGTTCTCTCCATCTTTTGAGTTCAGACTAACCTTAGGTGACTGGCTGCTGGATGCATTATCTTAGACATAGTGATTTCTCTTATCACCTCCTTGAGACGAGGATGTGGTCTTTTCTAGACACCTATACACTAGATGACCTAGATTACCACAGTTGTAACACTTCATGGTGGTGAAATAGGATCCTCTGCCTGATCCTCCTGACCTTCCTCTGTGGTTTCCTCTACCACTCGACTCCCCACTCTGCTCTATGAGTTTTGATTCTGCTTGGGATCTATTGTCAGCATTCCTTCCACCAAAACTTCCTCTGTGTCCTCTATTATCTCTGCCTCTTCCTCTTCCTCTGCTATTTGAGTCTTATTTCCTCTTGTTCTTTTCCTCCACTTTCAGTGCCAGCTGATAGCATTTGTGCACTGTTGTGGGACACAACAGACTGATTTCTTCTTGTATATTCCACTTCAAACCGTTAAGGTACCTTGCTACCTTTATGCTTTCATCCTCCATTACTTTGGACCTTAAGCATAGCTTTTGGAATTCTTTAGTGTATGCACTGACATCTAATTCCTTTTGTCTCAGATTCTGTTTCTTCCTGTGCAACTGTATTTCATAATCTTCTGGCATATATGCTTCTCTGATTTTAGCTACCATTCCCTTCCAAGTAGCTATGGGCTTCTTATCTTCTTTTGCTCTTTCAGTCTACACAAATTTCCACCAGGTTAAGGCAGCTCCCCTGAGTCTGGATTTGGCCACCTTTACTTTCTGTGCCTCACTTACACCATCATATTCAAAGTGATTTTCAAGTCCTTCTATCCACTCCATGACCAAATTTGGGTCCATTTTCCCACTAAAAAGTTGTACTCCTTCCAATGTTTTACCACTCATTGCTTTCAAAGCTTTCAAGAATGGTTCTTCTTCCAACTTAGGATCAGGTGTGGGCTCTTCATCTTCTATAGACACACATTTTTCCTTCTTTACTTTTTGCCTGACTTCTTCTGTCTTCTCCATCATTATACCCAGTCTACTTTCCATTGCTGCCAATCTTTCCTGTAGCAACCTATTCTCCTCTTCTTGATCCTCAACTTTCTTTGCTAACTCCGCATTAGTCACCATCGTCTTTACTGAATCCACAGATTCACTAGTTGATGACATACAACCCTTCTATTCCAATCTAGGAATAACCCAAATCTTACTGCTCTAATACCAATTTGATAGGGAGGGACTCTAGAATGTCAGTTGTACCTATCTTGAATCAATTCAAGAATCTGGACAACTCTAGCCTCTCTACCAATTCAAGTGCTCATGACATCTTTCTACACAAAAATGTCAGCTAAATTCCTCACCTCTTTGCAGAGATGGAAAACTCTATCAAACTACTTGGTGTGGGACACATTCCTTATCCTCACTGCTTCCAAGATACTGCCTCAATGGCACATAACTTTTCTGAGCCCGTTGTCCACCCTTCTCTCTCTATTCAAGGGTCTTGACTACTTGGTGCTCACTTTCTTTGCCTCTGTTTTCTATCCCTACAAGTCTATTTTCCTACTTGTCTATCTAGCCAGACTCCTTACTGAGCTCGCCTAGAACAAGCATGCATTTCCTCTAGTCAACAATCTGACCACCCCACAAAAGAAAAACAAACAAAAAGCATGACTCTGCTTGATGGCCTCCATACTGTACAGAGGAACTTGAGGAACATCAATACAGAGTCATGGTTTGCAAAAGAGAACAAAATTGTAGAAAAAGAAATGACTAATCTACTTCAGAATAACAAACTGAAAACTGTACAAAAATACACAAATTGCTTGAACTGATGAATTGGATTTTTATTCAAAACTATTTCTTACATCAAAATGCTTCTCAACCCCAAAATCTTTTTCTTCTTTCTCCCTTACAGAAAGAATTCTACATTTTATAGTTATCCCATGTCCATTATAGGACGCTTCAGTTTCCAGACCGGTTCGTATTCTAACAACCCAGTTCAACTCTACATTTTCTTGGTTGGCGGCAAGACTTACCATGATGTCTCTCTGACATACTCTATCGGCAAAACTGATGACTATCAGCATAAATTAATCCTCGTTGTCCGATAGGTACTTTCTCACCGATGCCTTTGAAATTCGTAAACTTTCGTCGCCCAAACAATGTCTATCGGTCAAACTTTTATCATCTCTCCTGATCATACTTCTTACGCCGATATAACTATTATTGGCTAGACCTTAACCATCGGTGTAGCTTTCTTTTCACTCACTGATAACGATTCTCATGCCGATTCCAACTTCACCATTCCATATTGATGAACCTATTGAACCATTGAACCTTGACGCGAGGTTCAACGGCGAGGTTTAATGGCGAGGTTCAACGGTGAGGTTCAATGGTGAGGTTCAACCCTTCAACAAAGTGACCAATGCATATCAGTTGAACCAATGCCAAACACTTTCAAACATACATTCTTTGACTTGTATTTCACTTGGGCCGATAGGCCGATCAAAAGTAAAGGCTTCTCCCGCCAATGCATTTTAAAAAAACTAAAAAGCTCCTAAAACAAAACCACATGCTGCCAACCCAAAATTGACAAATCAAAAATGCTATGTATAGGCTGCATTGAGCCCTTGGTTCTCCTGCACCACTAGACTTGCTACACTTGACATAAATTAGAAAAGAGGAGTGGTCACAAGATATATGAGTGACCAAGAAGATGAAGAAGATGTGGGTGAGGAGACACCACAAGTAGAAAAAGAAGAAGAAAGAGATGTTGAAGAGATAAGGATGGAGAGGCTACTCGAGGTTGTCAAGAATGATGGTCCTAAGGTCAAGATGGATCTCCCAATGTATTAGGGAGTCTAAATAGTGCGAAACATTTTGATTGGATAGGAGAAGTAGACAAGTATTTTGAATTCGAAAATGTGCCTAAAGAACAAGAAGTGAAGTTGGCAAGAACAAAGTTGAAGGGTCATGCATCCCTTTGGTGGGACTATGTGCAAGATGAGAGAAGGAAGTAGGGTAAATCCAAAATCACCTCTTGGAGTTGAATGGTTGCAAATTTTAAAGGTAAATTTCTACCTAGTGATTATGTCACTCAATTGCATAGGCAATTACAAAATTTGAGACAAAAAGATATGGATGTGAAGGCATATATAGAGGAGTTCTATAAACTAAGCATTAGATCAGGCCATTTGGAGGATGAAGTTGATAAGGTTGCAAGATACCTTAATGGGCTAAAGTATATCCTACAAGATGAACTTAGTCTCACAAGCCCAAGGATAGTAGAAGAATGTTATCAACTAGCCTTGAAGGTTGAAGCAAAGTTGCAAAGAAAGAAAGAGAAGCAAAGTAGAGATAGGGGAAGGACAAACTTCAAAGGTAGAGGGACATTTGCTGGTAGAGGATAGTCCCAAAGGTCTCAAGGAGAGACAAGTGATTCTCAAGAACAAAAATCAGATTCTAGGGGCAGTTTTAGAGGAAGAAGACCATGTTTAGAGGTAGATTTGGAGGCTAAAGAGGAGGATCAAGCGGATTCACTGGAAAGTGTTATAAGTGCAACAAACTTGTAGGCCGTCAAGCATGGTAATGCCCTTAAAAATAGTCTACTACTTCATTTGGAGGTGAAAGGAGAAATTAGATTGCTCATGGTGAAGATAGTGAAACTGTGAACTTTCCATCACACAATGCTGATCCAAAAGTTGGAGAATCTCTTATGGTAAGGAGAACTTTGATCAAAATACCTATGGATAAGGAACCACCACAAAGAAAGTCACTATTCAAGACTACATGCAAATTACAAGGTAAATTTTGTAAAGTTGTTGTTGACTCTAGTAGTACTGACAATTTGGTTTCTATTGAAATGGTAGATAAGTTAAAGTTGAAGAGATTGTGTCATACTACTCCATACAAGGTCTCATAGTTGAACAAATTCAAGTGGTGGTAAATGAACAATGTTGTGTAGAATTCCACATAGGGCGATAAAAAGATAAGGTCTTATGTTATATCATTCCTATGGATGTTTGCCACATGCTTCTTTGTAGGCCATGGCAATATGACAAAAAAACCAACTATGATGGAAGAAAGAATACCTATGTCATAGAGAAGGATGGGGTCTCATACACTCTAAATCCATTATAAGATGAGGATGTAACACCACAAGTGGGATCTAGTGCCATGTTAGTAGGTGAAAAGGAATTCATCAAAACATTGAAAGAAGAGGGAGAAGAGGGTTTTATAGTCATCATGAAGCAACAGACTGCTATGACAGTCGTAGGGATGGAGGAGTTGCCTTTGGAGATTCAGTACCTACTCAAGGATTTTGCCGATATAGTGGTAGAAGATATTCCTAGTTCTTTGCCTACCATAAGAGATATTAGACATCATATTGATTTTATTTGATGGGCTAACTTGCCCAATAAGGCAGCCTACAAGTTGACACCACAACAAAATGAAGAGATAAGGAAACAAGTACAAGAACTCCTAGACAAGGGGTTGGTAAGAGAGAGCCTCAATCCTTGTCCAGTTCCCACTATTCTAGCACCCAAGAAAGGGGTGAATAGAGGATGTGTACTGATTCAAGGTTCATAAACAAGATCACAATCAGATATAGATTTCCCATTCCAAGGATAGAGGATTTGATGGATTCCCTAGGTGTCCAACATGCTACTTTTCCAAGATATATCTCAAGAGTGGATATCATCAAATTAGGATTAGGGAAGGAGATGAGTGGAAAACAACCTTTTAGACAAATGAAGGGCTCTATGAATGGCTTGTGATGCCTTTTGGTCTCTCCAATGCACCTAGCACATTTATGAGGCTCATGAATGAAGTCTTGAAACCTTTCATTGGTAAGTTTGTTGTGGTATATCTTGATGATATTTTCATTTTTAGTTCTAGAAAAGAAGAATATTCAAATCATTTAAATTTGGTTTTGAAAAGATTGAATTAAGAGAAACTAATGATAAATTTGAAGAAGTGTGAGTTCATGAAAATAGAGTTGGTGTGTCTTGGTTTTGTGGTCACAAAGGGCTCTTTAAAGATGGATCCAAGCAAAGGTGAGGCTATTCTCAATTGGCCTACACCCAAATCAGTTAATGAGGTGAGAATTTTCCATGGTTTATCATGTTTTTATAGAAAATTTGTTAAGGGTTTCAGTCATATATCTGCTCCTATCATTGATACTCTCAAAGGGGATAAGAAAAAGAAGTTTGTATGGACTACTGAGGCTAATAGAAGTTTCCAATATCTGAAACAAAGTGTAGCACAACAGCCTATGTTGACTTTAACTGAATTTAATAAGGTTTTTACCATAAAATGTGATGCTAGTGGTTATGCCATTGCAGGTGTGTTTAGCCAATAGTACAGACCGATTGCTTTCTTTAGTAAAAACCTTAATAAGGCTAAGAAGAAATAATCATCCTATAACTTAGAAATGTATGGTTTGGTTCAGTCCTTGAAAAATGGAGACATTACCTTCTTTCTAAGGTGTTCATTGTCTATACTAATAATCATGCCCTCCAATTCCTCAATAACCAAGACAAACTTAGTCATAGGCATGTCAAATGGGTAGAATACCTGCAAAGTTTCACCTTCACCATCAAACATAAGAAGGGGTAGTCAAATAAGGTGGCTAATGCATTGAGTAGAAGGTTAATAATGGTACAAGAAGTTTAGTTAAAAAGTGTGGGTATTGAAGCACTGAAGGGTATGTATGTGGATGATGATGATTTCAAAGACATTTATACCATTTGCACTCAATCCACTGATGTTTCTCATGATCCCAGTTCTGATTTTCTAATTCAAAAAGGTTTGTTGTTTACAGGGGCTCAACTTTGTGTGCCCAAATTCTCAATGAGGGATAATTTGGTAAAGGAAAAACATTATAGTAGTCTTGCAGGCCACTTTGGCTTAGATAAAACTTTGGAGTAGGTAAGAAAGCACTACTATTGGCCAAAATGTAGAATGATGTAAGAAAATTTGATGAAAATTGTGTTATTTGTCAAAAGCCAAATGGTACTAGCACCAATTCAGGGCTGTATCAACTTCTCCCTATTCCAAATAGGCATTGGGAGTCTCTTAGTATGGACTTTGTAATGGGATTACCAAAGACACCTAGAGGGTTTGATTCCATATATGTTGTTGTTGACCGGTTTTCAAAAATGGCACATTTTATACAATGTAAAAGAACTAATGATGCATCTTATGTTGCAGGCTTGTTCTTCAGAGAAGTAGTGAGGATTCATGGTTTACCCTTGAATATTGTTTTAGATAGGGATAACAAATTCATTGGTCATTTTTGGAGGACATTGTGTAAGAAACTAGGTACTAATTTATGTTTTAGTTCTGTCTATCACCCTCAAACTGATGGGCAGACTGAAGTGGTTAATAGAATCCTTGGAAACCTTCTTAGATGTCTAACCAAACAACATAATACCCAATGGGATCTAATCTTCCCTTAAGCAAAATTTGCATATAATAATTCAGTGAAGAGGAGTGTGGGAAAGAGTCCTTTTGAGATAGTTTTGGGTTGCAGCCTAGGGGAGTTTTTGAATTGAGGGATCTCAGTGGAATGGAAAGGATAAGTGCTAAGGCCATGAAGGATATTCATCAACAGGTTAAGGACCATCTTTAGAAAAGTGTTGATAGTTACAAGCAAAGGGCATATTTACATAAGAGGGAAGTTCATTTCAAGGTTGGGGATCTGGTATTGGCTCATCTTAGGATGAAAAGTTTCCCTAAAGGAAAATATTCAATGTTACAAATGAAGAAAATAGGGCCTTGCAAGGTTATTCACAAATTTGTCCAAATGCTTATGAAATTGAATTGCCTAGTGGGATTGGCATCTCACCCATTTTCAATGTATCTGACCAATACCCTTATAAAGGGGTTGTTGTTACAGGTACTAGGGAAGATCCTCAAACAATCTCAGATGAATATTGGATTAGAGACCTTCCACCTATCAAGCCAATTGAGCTAGAAAGCATTCTTGATATCAAAGTGCTCAAGAAAACAAGGAACAAGACTATTAACAATACCTAGTCAAATGGAGATGTCTTCCTATGGAAGATGCAACTTGCATGTCTGAAGATAATCAAACATGGATGTACTATTTTAGACCTATCCTCAAGTGGAACTTGAGTCTTTTTCCTTAGGGGAGTATGGTGCAAGAGCACTAGGAGCAATCAGGACTTGTCATGGATATGTGATCAATTTTGGGTTTCTAGGATTGGTTAAGGTCAAATAAAGTCTACTTGGACCATTTTAAGTCATTTTTTTGTAAAGTTTGGTCATTTTTGGTCTCCATAGGTGGACAATGACAAAAGTTGTCCTTTTATCCAAAAGTTATAATCTTGCACAAACTTGAAAAAATACATTAGATAGTCATTAGATTCCATTGGGATAGGTGTACTGGGCATAAATATTCTCTAAAAACTCATTTGTACATTGGGTTGGAAATATTTTTGGAGAAATTAATGAGCAAAACCTTAATTTTCTACATTTTTCTAAGTTTTCTAACATTTTAGACCTCCTGTATAGACTTTATGTTTCATGGAGTGACCTGGAATTCATTTGAATTGATTGAGAATTGAATCTTCTTGATTTACCTTTTTGTCTCATCATTTTTTAATCATTTTTGTAGGAGTTATAAGCGTTTTCCTAAAAATAGACTAGAACCCTAGTTAGGGTTTGTAGTGGGCTAAAATAATGCATATCATTCCATTCCATGATAGAAAATCAAACAAATTGGTGAAATGGCAAGTCTTTGTATGTATTTTCATGTTTCAAGTTTGCAGGTCTTGAGGATTTGTTTTGCATGTGCACATAGAGGATTGTAATGCTTGATATCTCCATGTATCAGGCTAGAAGGTGGACAACAAGCCGTGTTATTGAATGACACTATTAAGTTTGACCTCCAAATGATTGGATAGGGTTTACTAAGTGTGTGTATATAGGCCCTACAGACTCATTTCAGGTGTGGGTTTTGCCAAACATCCAGTATTTGGATCAATTTTCATGACTATCCTGTTAGGGTAGAGTATGACAGTTTAGCAATATTGTGAACAGTCTTGATTAAAGTCTCTTGTGTTGAACAAGTATTGAAGCCCCACAAAGGCATGTTGGTTGTGTGTCATGAATACCATCAAACCCTCATTGGAGATCAGGAATCCCTTAAATTGTGCTATCATAATTGGTCAAGTTTTGGTCAAGCCTAAGAGGCCTAAAAGGCATAATAAGAAAGAGGATAGTCAAAAGTTGCCTCAACCTTTACAAAGGAACCCTAACTCAATTTTGTATATGTGTTGTCTTGCCCAAAGGGGTATCCCAAATAGTGTTTATAATTTGTGTATCAGATCTGTAACTAAAATTATGGTCAAAAAATCCTTTTTGAAAGGCTATAAGGCTTAAGGGCACTTTGTGAAGGAATACCTAATAGATTGTAGGTCAAAAGCCCTTGTGAGTGATTGTAGTTTGTAATTGTCATTGTAAAACCCCTACCTCTACATCAAAGAGTGGGCAAAGGTAAATTAGGACCTGATTATGCTTTGTTCTTGAATCGTACCTAATTTCTACTTACCACATATATTGTGAAGCTAACTTTTTTGGCCACTACATGTTTCATGTTGGCTGGCCAAGAAGAAAGTTGTTAAAGCTTCCAAAGGATATATATGAAGAATCAAAGATGTTTATGATTGAACAAGTTGAGAATCACAAGATAGAATTGATATTGTGTGAATATATTTATAGTAGAACCATATCTCATGATGAAATGTGGAGAAGAGTAGTTTATGTAACATAATTGTTCACAATAGGATGGAGAAAGGTTTCTAAGGTTATTTTATTATGGTGGAGGTTGATATTGAAAGTATGCAAAAATGTGATAGTTGTGCAGAGGTTGAAGTGATCAACATTTAGTTTTGTATGAAGAACATTGAGTCAGATAAGTTTTGTAAATGTTGTAACTATTCAGGGAGTTGTAGCTTCCTTTGGGTTGTGTTGGGACCTAAAAAATTAGCTCCCAAAAATCCATTATTTCCCCACTTTTACCTTTGTTATTAAACCCATTATATATACCTAATTAGAGAGATCTTCCATGGGTTCCCTTCATAAAAGTTGTAAGTATAAAATCCCCAGCCTTTTTGTTTTCCTTTGAAAATTTTCTAAGAGTTTAGTTTGAGGGTTTTATCAAAAAATTGATGAAATCCTGAATGACTGAACTAGCCAACTTGGTTCACAAGTTGGAGATTTCCCTAATTCATTGATAAAGTGACTGGGCGGGAAATGCAAATTTGTCCAAGGCATAAAGTAAAAAGGGAAGATGAAGCTCGGGAATGTGTTTATCGATGAAAGGCTTGGTTCGCAAATCACTTGGTTTACTGACAACCAAGTTAGCAACCACAATAAATTGTCGACAAAAAAGAAGAAGGTGAAGGAAGGAGAAGACAAGTGCCTTCATTGGAAAATGGGTG
The DNA here is from genome assembly GCA_027924645.1 of Cunninghamia lanceolata. NCBI lineage: Eukaryota > Viridiplantae > Streptophyta > Pinopsida > Cupressales > Cupressaceae > Cunninghamia > Cunninghamia lanceolata. The sequence continues at coordinate 15,860,805 of BSBN01000130.1, read as the reverse complement.
AGTTCATGAATCGTTATGTTGACCGATGGAGAGGTTCACCGATGGGAAAATTTTTTGACAATGGAAGATAGGGGCAAAGGTAAAAGAAGACAAAAGACGACAACAAAAGGCATGATTCAAAAAAGATAAGATTTGTCAACAAGGTAAAAAAGAAAGAAAAGAGATAAGTCAATAGAGGTAGGTGGTTTGAGGTTTCTCAAGTTCATTAATAAGGTGATTTGCTAGCAATGTGCCCAAATGTGCAAAACAAGAAAGCCCAAGCTAGATGGATTTTAGCGATAGGGCAAAATTAAAGTGTAAAAACAAATGTAAAGGAAGAATTATAAATGTAATAGTTAAAAATATTCTAAAGTGAGTTTTAAAACATTTTAAAGTGTTGTAAAAGATTTAAATACAGTTTTGGATGGCTTTTATTTTAAACGCCTATCTACTCCTTGGCTGCCATGAATGCAGAATTGAAGATGTTAGGATGGTAGTTGATAGTGCATACCTTTAATGCATAGGTACTTAATGAAGAAGATGAAGTGTGTCAATAACCAATATTTTCTGTAGGATCTTCTAAGGAAAAACCTATACACGAGGCATGGGTTCCTAGGAAATCCACTGATCTTCTAGCATGGCTCTAGGTCAATTTTAATGCAGGATGGGCTTGGCATGTTGACTTAGTTTCAACGCCCTGGTTGTACAAAAAAAATATTACTAAATATATATGGTTCAAAGATGCTTTTAGGGTTGGTCGCTAAACCAATTGTTTGGTCTAAAGTGCCTCTGTATAATTTTAGTGAATCAAGTCAATCAATGCATTGAATGGAAAAATGTGTTTGATCTACTATAGGAAGGAATTGTAATACACATCTTTGTGCAGTGGTATGTCTCCATGACTATTTGTGATAGCTAGTTGTTCTTATTTCAATGATAGTCTTCAGGGCCAATACAATGATTTAGGTTCAATTGTTCATTTATTTTTAGTTGTTCATCTGGTTTGAACTTATTACCTATTCAAGTATACCCATTGGAATATCCCTCCAAAGTCTAAGTTGAGATCAAAGTGCAAAGGATTCTACCCACTTATTTTAGTTGGCCAAAATCGCCCATAACTTGTTGATAAACCTATTTCCATCACCTTGATGACAATCCCTAGCCTAGGTGAATTAGAAATGTTTAAGTTTTGGGTTGTAGTCATTTTAGGACCCAACAGACTGGCACCATTGTCGGGGACTAAATTAAATGGTTGAATTATTCTCAAAGCCTTTGTAACAGTCATTCAAGTTTCCAGCTATTGCCAGGTGTAGTTTGTTGTGTGTTGAAGTTGGCAGCATGTCAACTTATGCCAATAGAATAGTGCTATTGTTAGGGATAAAGTTACTTTAGCCATTTCCAGTTCTAGGTAGTTTGAAATATTTTTACCTCTATAATAGTGACTTGTTTGTGACTTTTGTTTGTGTAAGTTTGATATCCCGTCAACTTATGCCAACATTTTGGTGTCATTGCCGGGGAGAACTTAAGGGTTCAAGTAAATTGAAGACTCTGCTGGTGAGCTGAGCCGAGAATAAATTTGTAGCCTTGAAGATCAGTTACACTTCAAGGAATTCCTCTTTGTAAGAGGTGGGTGACTCTGTTGTCTAAGAACAAAAATTTGTTACTATTATACATTAGTAGTAATTTGACTCTATTGTGATTTGAATGCTCCATCTCATTATGTAGTAGCTAGTGAAATAAAGGTACATGGTTTTCTTCCTATCGATGATATTGAGTTTCTTTCCTAAGAAAGAAACTGATTTCAAATGCCTCATCTTTTTTCCCAACTTTATAAGATGTTTTAGTCATGGAAGGTTGGTATGGACATGACTATTCTAGGGTTGCTCCTTTATCTGAGTCTTCCTATGTATCAGACCATAAAAACTACATTGGTGTGGATTCCCATGACCATCCTAGCAATGCATATTCTAGTAATGGTCATGCATGTTATACAAATCCAAACCTATATGAACCCGTGAAAAATCAAAATGACTTAGCAATGTAGCAATGTGAAATTGATAAAACCAAATAGTTACTAGAGTCATTATTACAGCAAGAAGAAGAAACAAAAAATTAGATTAGGCTGCTAGAGTCTAGGATACAGTCCAATGCAGGCCCTGTTGCCCCAAGAAATTAGTTTTCCCAATCCCCTAGTCCTCCCTTAGATCCAATATATGATGAGTTAGACCTCTCATTGGTTGATTACAAAACAATGAGTATGCCAACAAAGGTCTACAAACAGTTGCCCAAGTTTCATGGGTACAATATTTGGGAAGGGGACACGTATGTTGATGTATTCTTAGAATTCATGGAAGAACATTAGTTTGAGGATGAAGACATGTGGATGAGGTTCTTTGTTAGGTCCTTACATGGAAAGGCAAGATAATGGATTCAACTTTTTCCCAGGTAGTCCTTTGGCAAGATAATGGATTCTCATAGAGTTGGAAAAAGTTAATAGACAAGAGGGAGAGTCAAACAAGGATTTTGGTCATAGGTTTGTTGTTTCCCTTTCCAATATTCCAAATTATTTCAGACCTAATATTCGCGCTTGTATTGATATATTTTTTGAAGCATATGAAACTGGACTAAGTTATGTGTGGGAAGACTTCAAAATAACGAGTATACAACAAGCATATTTGTCCCTAGACTCCATCGATAAAATGAGAGATGACTATGTAGAGGGTTTTTTATCCACAAGTGCATGTGTTCCTGGTAATCTACATGTTAATCTGAAGAGCAGCATTATAGATACAAATGATCAGGTGAATGTAGCATCAGATTATGATGATTGTGTAGTTAGAAGGGTAGAAGTGGAAGATGGTGCATCATATGACATTGATGTAAAATTTGATGAGGATAGTATATGTACCTACCTTTGATTGGACAACTCATCAAGTGAAAATAATGACAATGAAACCAATGATGACTTCTAGACTAGTGCTGAGGTATGTGGCCTAATGAACAATGAGGATGTTGTCTATAGGAATGAGCAGTCAAATGGATCAGCTTTTGAAGCTGAGTATGAAGTGTGTACATAGGTAAGTAAAACATGGGCTGAAGAAGAAACTTGTTTCTTGTTTGATTTGATGCTCTCTTTTTTTCCTATTTGTGATGATGAAGTAGTTGATGTTTTCTTGCATGAGGATGGTGTAGAGGTGGCTAAACTTGATGATACCCAATCGTAGATAGTTGTTGGTGAAACTATGGAGTTTCAATATTAAGATCTTTACCTTGATTTTGAGGATGGTGATCAAATGGACACATATGAGAAACTATTTGTGTGGTGCAAGGTATGTTCTCTTACTCATGCAAAATGTGCTTCATCTAAGGCACAAGGAAATAATATAGAAATGAGGGAAGAAGAAGTGTATCATTAGTTTGTTGCAACATAGAATATGACACAACAAGTTCTCAAGGTAGACATGAAACAGAGAGATAATTGGAAGAACATGATTCTTCACATAAGGTGTCTCATGATCTTAATTTATGCAATGATCTTTTTAATTGCAACCTAAGTCATGCTTATGATTCAAAACTTGAAATTTGTAGTGGCACATGTAAAAGTTATGTTCAAGAGCTTGGCAGAAATACGAATGAATACGAGTCTTTCAACTTTGATTTGGAATGTTTATAAGCTCTTGAATGTGTTGGTGTTGCAGTAGAGATTGAGTCCTTTGTGTGGGACATTGATGTGAATGAGTATCGAGGCATGTTTATGCCTAAGTTTCAACAGATGGAAGCCCAACTTGAAAATATACCAGAGATGAGCTCTTTCCATTTTGATTTACAAGAAGAGATGTCTTCTTTCATAGATCAGTAGTGCAGTTAGGCACAATTTTCTCTTCCATGCAAATTGGAGGTCTTCTCATTTTTCCTTCAATTAGCATGAAGAGGTATGTAGGTATGATAGCCTAGCACATGACAATGGGGATCTATCTTCATTTATTTCTTTTGATGGTGACCTAGTTCTATGTTTCTCACCGCTTGTTTTTGGGAATAAGCATGATATTGATTTAATTTGGTCAAGCACCTATTTCTTATGGTTTTCCAGCAACAATATATTCATTAATGAAGTTGGCCTTGGCTCCACAAGCATATGTTGCAGATTGACACTTATTGGGGGCAGTCTTCATTTGTTGCAACTAGGAGAAAAGTACAGATTTGGTTTGAGAGATATCAACTCCTTCATTCAACTTGTTTTTGATAGAGGCAAGTGGTTGTTGTAGTTTTGTTTAGGTTTGGCCAACAACATGCTAAAATTTTGATTACAGTTAACTTTCCTTTTGTGCCTTCATGATCATGACTGTGTGTTTTCTTGTATATATGTTTTGTAAATATGTCTCAGTTGTTTTCCCTTTTCATTTTTTGCTTTTGGTCTACTTGCAGATAGCTACTCTTCATTGTTCCATTCCTTGGCACACATCCCCAACCAAATCCATTGTTGGGACCTAAAAAATCAGCTCCCAAAAATCCATTATTTCCCCACTTTTTCCTTTGTTGTTAAAACCATTATATATACCTGATCAGAGAGATCTTTCATGACTTCCCTTCATAAAAGTTCTAAGTATAAAATCCTTGACCTTTGTGTTTTCCTTTGAAAATTTTCTAAGAGTTGAAGTTTGTGGGCTTTATTGAAAAATTGGCAAAATCCTGAACTAGCGAACCAACCCAATTGGTTCACAATTTTGAGATTTCCGCAATTCATTGATAAAGTGACTGGGCAAGTAATGTGAATTTTTTTAAGGAATAAAGGAAAAAGGGAAGCTGAAACCTGAGCATGTCTTTATTGGAAAAAGACTTGGTTCACAAACTAGTTGGTTTGCCTACAACCAAGTTGACCGCCACAAAAATTTGTTGATAGAAAAGAAAAAGATGAAGGAAGGAGAAGACAAGTGCCTTTGTTGGAAAAAGGGTGAGTTCGCGAACTGTTGGATTCATTGGTGGAGAGATTCATCGATGGGTGATGTTGTTGACAAAGGAAGATAGGGGATAAGGTGAAAGAAGACAAAAGATGATGGCAAAAGGCACAGTTCAAAAAAAGGTAAGATTCACTGACAAGGTAAAATTGAAGGAAAAAAGATAAGTTGACAAAGGTAGGTGGTTCAAGGTTTTGCAAGTTCTCTAATAAGGCAATTTGCCTATAGTGGATCCAAATGTGCAAAAGAGGAAAGTTCATGCTAGATGGATTTTGCTGATAAGGTAAAATTAAAGTGTAAAATCAAATGTAAACCATGAATTATAAATGTAACAATTTAAAATATTTTAAAGTGAGTTTTAAATTATTTTGAATTGTTGTAATAGGTTTATAGACACTTTTGGCAAGATTTTATTTTAAACACCCATCTTCTCCTTGGTCGCCATGAATGCAGAATTGAAGATGTCAAGATGGTATCTGAAACAATGCATTCCTTCAATGCACAAGTACTTAATGAACAATATGAAGTGTGTCAGTAATCAATCTATTATATCAAAAAATGTCCCCTTGAGTGTTTTTTTCATTTTATTGTTTAGCTCTCGGGTCCTTAGAATGCATTTAGAACATCTTGTGTGTTAATTTTGAATCCTAATGAGAAAACCCTAAAGTCTTATGGAAAATAGGACTTAGACGGTGCTATTTTGATGATCCCTGAATAAAAATGGGAGGGTGGACTTGGTGCTAGCGTCCTAGTCCTACCCTATTTTAGGTCTACCCTAAATTTTAATGTGGGTTTTATGATCATTATTTGGGTCCTATGCCGACATATTTGTGATTTCAAGATACTCATTGTTGTTTAGCAAAGCAATGTTATTATGTTTGTGATTGCAGATTTGACTTCATCTTCTGATGTGATTGAAGAGCCTTCATTTATGTGATATCTACACTTCAAGATGACATCTATTGTGTTTTTGATCATTTATCATTTGGATTTTTCCTCTATCCTGTAGGGATATGCACTCCTATCCAACAACAGTGTTCGAAAGACTTGAATGTCTCTTTGGGACTTGACTGAAGCAAGCCTCTAAACACCACAACCCCCAACCACACTCCTTTGTGATTGTAGGTTAATCTATTGAGTTTCATGGAGTGGAGTTGTAGAAGGATGTTGCAGACAACAAGTATTCAGGATCTGAAAGAAAGAGGACAAAGTTCAACATTTTGGGACACGGGCGCTATTGGCAGTGTCCTCCAAAATTGTAGACATAGAAACAAACTAAACAATCACAATCAACATCCAAAGAGCTTCCAATACATTGGACTTGGGTACAAGTGGTAGTGTCCTCCACCTTTTCAAGGATAGAAATGAAAGATACAGTAAATATTAGTGTCGGGAGGAGATCCAGATTCTATCCAAAAAACAACGCCTTGGACAGGGGTGCTAGTGAAGGTGTCCCTAACTATTTCATATTCTAAACTTCAGAAAATAGTAAGTTAAAAATCTTTTTCCTCCACCTTAGTCTGAAAGGATTTGTCGTAATTCATCAATTTGCTTACTATTTTTATTATTTAGGGTTTTAAGAGTACTTAAGCATTAAATTGAGATATTGTTTGGTAAGATCTGAGCTTCCACATCATTCCAAGTGAGAGCCCAATCAGTTAGATGAATTCTCTCACTTAGTAGAGATTCAACTCCATTGATATGTCCTTGAATGTTTGATGAGAAGGGAGGATCTACACTAAGTCAACCACATTCACAACTCCCCCATTTTTCTCTACAAAACACAATATTTTCTGTAAGATCATCAAAGGACAAAATTAGTACGCAGGGCATGGGCTCCAAGGAAATTTGTTGATCTTTTGACATGGTTGTAGGTTGATTTTAATGCAGCATGGGCTTGGCATGATGACTTAGTTTCAATGCCCTGGGTTGCATAGAAAAATATTTCTATATATACATGATTCAAAGATGTTTTCAGGGTTGGTCACTGAACCAATTATCTGGTATGTAATGCCTTGAGATAATTTTAGGTCTTCAATTCAAGCTATTTAAGGCATTTAATGGAGGAATGTGTTTGATGCAGTGTAGGAAGGAATTCTAATGCACATAGATTCATACAGCGGTATGTCTCCATGGCTATTTGTAATGATTTAGGGGAATGCATAATTGCAGATTTGTATTTTGCCTTCACCACATTTGTTGGTGCAATTGTAATAGTGATTTCATAATGTGTGACAACATTTAAATCAATAGAAGATTTGTGTTGGGTTATCTCTTTGTTGCAATTGGGTCAGTATAGTTTGGCTTTGGATAAATAAGTATGTCCAGTGCATGAGGTGTAATATGAGAAATGTATGTGAATGTATTTTAGTTTTTTGTTGATGTTGGTTCAGTCCATTTCCTTCTACTTTATTGCTTATGACTTAGTTGTCCAATGGAGTAGGCACTGGTCCATATTGGGAGGAATCAATCACTTTAAATTAAACAAATCATTCACCTGTGGTTTAGGGGAAAAAACCATCTTTCTTGTGCATGTATATTTGCATAGTTGAATTAGCTATATAGGGGTTTTGTGACAGCTAGTTGTTCTTGTTTCAGTGACATTCTTTGGGGCCAAGACAATGATTTAGGTTTCCTTGTTCATTTGTTTTTAGTTGTTCATCTAGTTTGAACTTAATACCTATCCAGTTATACCCCTTGGAATATCCCTCCAGAGTCTAAGTTGAGTTCAAAGTGCAGAGGAGCCTACCCACTCCTGTTAGTTGGTCAAAATCACCCCTAACTTTTAATAAAACTCTTTCTATCACCTTAGTGACAATCCTTGGCTTAGGTGATTTAGAAATGTTTTAGAGATTTAAGTTGTAGTCATTTTGGGACCCAATAGCTTGTAGCCCATAAAAAATATTATAATCTTGTTTTATTTGTGAGGTTGGATTTGGACAGTCGATCCAAGTAGCTTTCTCACCGTGGTTTTTCCCGTATAGAGTTTTCCTAGTAAATCTAGTGTTATGGATGTATGCTTATGTGTTCTTATCCTTTTCATGTTCTAAATGTTTATGGTTTAGGGGAAAAAACCATCTTTCTTGTGCATGTATATTTGCATAGTTGGATTAGCTATATAGGGGTTTTGTAATAGCTAGTTGTTCTTGGTTCAGTGACATTATTTGGGGCCAAGATAATGATTTAGGTTTGGTTGTTCATTTATTTTTAGTTGTTTATCTAGTTTGAACTTAATACCTATTCAGTTATACCCCTTGGAATATCCCTCTAGAGTCTAGGTTGAGCTCAAAGTGCAGAGGAGCCTACCCACTCCTCTTAATTGGTTAAAATTACCCCTAACTTTTGATAAACCTCTTTCTATCACCTTAATGACAATCCCTGGCCTAGGTGATTTAGAAATTTTTTAGAGTTTTAAGTTGCACTTATTTTGGGACCCAATAGGTTGTAGCCCATAAATAATATTGTAATCTTGTTTTACTTGTGAGGTTGGATTTGGACAGTCGATCCAAGTAGCTTTCTCACTGTGGTTTTTCCCTTATAGGGGTTTCCTCATAAATCTAGTGTTATGGATGTATGCTTATGTGTTCTTATCCTTTTCATATTCTAAATGTTTATAGTAGTTAGAATAAAGTTAAAATAATTAAATTTGAATAAGTACTTATTCACCCCCCTCTTAGTACTTCTGTGTGTTCAATAATTGGTACTAGAGTTGAGTTCCTTGAATACATTCTAACCATTGAGGTAGAAGTTAGAGTGGAACACATGGTAACTCAAGCACTGCTTAAAGGAAAAAATCCTCTAGAAGATTATATAAACATAACAGGCTATAATCTAGAAGACTTTGTAGTCGATTATGAAGGAGAACACATTTCTTCCATAGAAGATCTAGATGCTGCAATAAATGAAAATGAAGAATATAAGAATAAGCTCACAAAATCAAAGGAAGTAATTGTCAAGTTGAACCTCAAGTGGAAGAAGGCAAGAAGGTTGCAAATTGTCTAAATGTTAAGCTTAATGACAAATCAGTTTAACATTCCAAACTTGAAGAAGAAATTTTATCTCTAAAGAAATAATTGGAAAAAGCAAATCCAAAGAATAAAGGTGGCATTGGTTTTGAGAAATGTCAGAGTCCTAAAATAGATATACCTGAAGGCATGTTTGAAATGAAAGGGAAGAACTTAGCACTAAAGACTGAGGAAATTGAAGATGAGGGGTAGGAATTAGAAGATGACAACTTAATACATGTCGTCAACCAGATTTAAAATCACATGAGATTTCCTCCTAGACCAGTTGCTAATCCCAGGTTCTCTCAATCCTTCTATGGTTACTTTTACTCTTGTAATAAATATGGACATAAGGCTATTGACTGTAGGAACAAGGCCAATAGAAATGATAACATAAGGAAGAATTCATTTGTGTCTTCCAAGCATTATGCAAGAATTTATCATTCATTTTATGGTTATTTCTATGCATGCAATAAGTTTGGTCATAGGGTTGTTGAATGTAGAACCAAAGTAGAAGAAATGTTGTGGCTTCAGATTATAATGTTATTTTCTACAAGTGTAAAAACTTTGGGCATAAAGCAAGTTTCTATTAGAGTGGTTCTATGAAACCATTTTCTCAGCATAAGAAGATAGAGAAATTTGTGACTTGGCAAAAGAAGGAAATAACAAAGATATGGAAAAGTAAGACAAAACAAGATGTTGAAAAGAAGGAAGAATTTGTGCTTTTGCCTAGTGCAGAAGACTTCATTGTTGATTGAGATATGGCATAAGGGCCAGGGAGAGCTAACCAATGTATATCTATTCTTCCTCCCCTAAATATTTGATGGCTTTTGCAAATGGAAGCTAACCATACAGATTAGTTGGTGAAGATATATAAGGTAAAATAGGTTCTTTTTTCACAAATTTCTAGAGAAAAATATTATGATGCAGAAGATTATGGAAGGTTCTTGAGTCTCTATGAGTTCACAGAGCAATCTAGTAGCAGGTTTACCTAAGTGGACAAAAATGCATTAATGATGTATGTTAGGGAAAATTGACAAGTATTTATGCTTCCTCTAAATGATCAAATCCTCATTTGAAGACAAAGTGTTTGCATTCAGAGATAAGGAGACAAGAAGATGACATTTAGATCACTTGGTGAATTGAGTTGAATAAGAATTCTAGATTCTAAGCACTTGATTTGGAAACCCTAGAAAAATAAAGGTATTTATCAGATCTGTTAAAACCCTAGTCTTTGAATTAAAATAAGCTTGATACGACGACTCTGCAAGTAGTTGATGTCTCTAAAAAACCTAGACCAAAATACAAGTATCTATTCAAAGCGACGAAGACTGATAAAGATGGGTGATTTTCAAATGCTCTAGCATACATGGTATACACTAAAGATGTTAGATTTTACATTCTTTCTATGTTAGATGAAATCAACCATGTCATGTTTGAAGAGATCAGAGATCAACTCTTACATGATGATTCAAGTTATAAACTAGATTTTGCAAATGTAGGGGCCAAGTGGCTAGACATATTGAAGGACTACCTTGATTTCTATGATGAACACGAATTGGTGAGATACATATTGAGAAAAATTCATGATGAGTTCATATATCTAGATAAGGCCCACCGGATTACTATGGATGTAATGGAATCAATTAAATATGACAAGGTGATTGAATTGACTAGAGAAAATTTTGACAAGAGAAGTTTAACTTTGAATGACATAACTGATCCAAGTATGCATCTATGGGGATTGCATACAAAGTCTATTTCACTAATAGAGAGGGATCCACTACTAGTGCTAACATTCACACTGCATACTAGATGGTCAAGGAGGGAATATATTTTGACCTTTGTGAGGTCATGAAAAAACAACTCATGGAGAATCTAAGAACAAAGGAAACTAGATACCAACTCAGTTTTGGTACTTTAATCATTTGTCTTGCATTTTATTTCACAAATGAGTTACCAGGATTTAGAGGAAAGGTTTGGAAACAAAGTGTTCATGTTTCTGCATAAATCAAAAGTCACATAAGAGGTTTCAATGACCCCAATCACCACAAACAAATGTATTGGGGCTTCTTCAAAAATCTACAAACCAACATGCATGCAAGCGACAGAGTCCCATCTAATGTTGTAAGGTGGCATGAAGGGCAAATCACTTTCTTGGTGGACAAATATTATACCTATATGGAGGTTGTTGAACCTAGAACTATATGGATTCAAAGATTGTTTCATGAGGTCTCAAAAGATGAAATATTTGGGTCTATACGACATCTTGCTTAGCAAACCTAAAGATAAAACTACTGAGAGGTTTGGAACATTTGATAAGATCATGAATAAAATTCATAAGAAGAATGCATAAGAGAAACTTGAGAATAATAAAGCTAAGCTACATGAAAAGTGGGATATTTCATCTGAAATCATATTAGAAGCCCCTGCTGAGGGAGCACAACATGCTCAAGTGTTGTTCTGCTAGCTGCACAAGTACCAAGAATGTGTGGAAGATCCACATATGCTACTATTAATACTCTATAGCCCTCTAGATCAGTTCAAACAATTTTCACAAGAAGAAGATCTACATCTGAGACCTTGACTCAGATAAAGACTACTGAGAAGAAACAAGCCAAACTAAAGCAACTAGCTAAAAAGAAGAAGGTCAAGATTGAAGAAGTAGAATAAAGTGAAGAAGAAGCTAGAGAGGAAGGTACCTCTCAACCTAAGAAGAAAGAAAATAAATCCAAGAAAGATCCTCTAGTGGTGTATGAACATGCACCTTTACAACTAGATGCCATTTTCAATGCTATTGTACACTATGGTATCCTAAAGGATACAATAGACTTATATTCGGAGGTACCAACTGAAGATCAAAGCACCATTGAGAAAGCTATTTTAATGTATATGCTCAAGTTTAATGTTCCCCTGAATGATATTATCGAGCGGCTTCTAAAAAGTCTAGTTGATGTTCTAAGAGAAAGAAGAGAAAAAGTTGTTAAAATGGATGATGAATTGAGACAACAAGCTCTTGATAAGGCTGGGTCTTGCATGACTCAAGAAGAAAAAGATAAAATGGCATAGATGCAACCTCAAGAGTTGAGGACAAAGAAAGGAGTAAATGCTCTTATGAACATGCAAAAACAGGACCAAGATAAAATTCAAAAAGAAAATTTTGTGACGGCAAGACAATTTTTTGATGAATTTGTAGACATGTGGAGAATAAGTTAAGAGAAATAAGTGGCAAACACTTTATATATATATATATATATATATATATATATATATATATATATATATATATATATATATATATATATATATATATATATATATATATATATATATATATGCATGAACCAATTTTTTGCTAACCTCAACATTGAAGAGATTGAGACTACTCCTTAGGGGGAGTTGATTGATAAAAGTTGATAAGAAATATTTAGATAGGGGGGCCTACTTGTTTTTTTCTGGAATAGAAGAAAATCACTAGCTCTTTTCCATTGATGTCAAAGGGGGAGAAATATATGTAAATCAAGTTAAGTGTTTCCATCAGTGACAAAGGGGGAGATTGTTGCAAATAGGTTGTCAACGATGTCAACAGTAGCATGAAGTGTTGTAGTGTGGAAGGTTGCAGGTGATGTCAAAGGAGATTGCAGCAATATGATGATCAATATAGATAGAAGATTAAGAATTTTGATATAGACAAATAAAGTGATGAATATGTGCTAAGATACTCAAAGGATTAGATAGAGAAAGCTGATCAGGAGAGTTGTGAAGTGAAGGACATGGATTAGTATCATTTGTACATAGTCATACCTTATCTTTTGAAGTTCCAGTGTAAGTTCATATCTTAGTTATGTTGTGAAAATGATTGTTTTTGAATTGTTTGATGAGTTGAGTTGGATTTATGTTGGTTGTTGGTGATATAGTCTCTTGATGATTGACATTTGATGGAGAAAGTTGCAAAACTTGAAGAAGAATTATTTAATTATAGTGCAAGATAGGAAAAGTGCTACAAGCTCAATAGAATGTACCATATTATTCCACATTTGAAGATATGGGCCTGTATCTTGAACAAAATGGATAGGTATTACACTTAGGAATCTATGTTTCAAGTTTTAGATCATAAAGTTTACCACAAGGCATTTTAGAGATAGATGAATGAAGACAATATTGAAACAGGAAAAGTGTAGTAATAGGGAGATAGGAGAATGCTCTACATTTATCTGCAAATGAAGATATGATGATGTGGTTTGGAGGAAAGGTAGATATGTGTAGCAAGTATACATGTTTCAAATTTAAAGTGATAATATGTACCACATATGGTTCTTCAGAGTCGGATGTGTGGAGATATGTCCTAGTGCTGGTTAAAGAAAGTAAACAGAATGAGATAATTGAAGACACTATAGTTCACCACACATTGGTAGTTGGCCTTGTTGATTGAATGATAAGCTCTTATGACTAGATGGTATGCTCTATTCATGTTTCAAATGATTAAGTTTAAAGCAAGTATGGTTTCCATTGCTTTGTCTTAAGACTTTGTAAGTAGAGGTTGTTAAGGAGACCAACATCAAAGATCAAGTTATCGTGCCAACATGAAACGTCCTAAGATGATAAGGGAAGTAAACAAGAATTTTTTACAAGTCACATAATATTCAGTAAGTGGTCTACATGATGTAATTTTGTCTCCTCCAAAGCCTCTTTGGATCTGGAGTCTAATGCTAGAAAGGATAAGTGTTGCGGAGCCAAATTGGTGTATAATTAAGATCTTTCCATGTGTGTGGAGTGTGCCAACTTGGAAGAGTGTGCAAAGGTAAATTAGGACCTGATTATGCTTTGTTCTTAAACCACACTTGATTTCTACTTACCACATATGTTGTGAAGTTGACTGTTGTGGCCGCTACATGTTTCATGTTGTCTGACCAAGAAGTAAGTTTGTGAAGCTTGCAGAGGATATATATGAAGAATCAAATTTGTTGAGGGTTGAACAAGCTGAGAATCACAATATAGAATTGATATTGTGCAAATATACTTATAGCAGGAAAAGATCTCATGATGAAATGTGGAGAAGACCAATTTATGTAACATGATAGTGCTATGGAGGTAATTGTTGACAATATGATGGAGAAAAGTTTTTGAGGTTTTTTTATTGTGGTGAAAGTTGATATTGAAAGTATGTAGAAATGACATAGTTGTGCAGAGGCTGAAGTCATCAGCATTTAGTTTTGTATGATGAACATTGAGTCAGATAGGTTATGTAAATATTGTAATGGTTTAGATATTTGCATCTTCCTTTGGGTTGTATCCCATAAATAATATTGTAGTCTTGTTTTATTTGTGAGGCTAGATTTGGACAGTAGATCCAAGAAACTTGCTCACCGTGCTGTTTCCCTTCTAGGGTTTTCCACATAAATCTAGTTTTATGGATGTATGCTTCTGTGTTCTTACTCTTTTCATGTTCTAAATGTTTATTGTAGTTAGAATAAAGTTAAAAGAACATAATTTGAATAAGTATTGATTCACCCCTCCCTCTCAGTACTTATGTGCATTCAACAATTAATGTATGTGCTTTGAGTGATATTGAGAAATCTACCCTTTAGAGATGGATCATAGATTTAATGCTTTCCGCCACTTGGGTTGTGTATAGGGACTTTAATATGATTGAAATGGCCTATGATAAATGTGGGACCTTGCTTAAGTGCTGGACAACTGGCAAAAGAGAGGCTTGGTTCTTCATGCACAATGAATTAGGGTTTAAATTAATCTCAATATTGGCTACCACCAAGATCATACAACATGTTACACATGGAGTAATCTTTTAGTGGAGTCTAATAGGGCACTCAAGTGCCTAGACTATTCTATGCTCTCAGCTTAATTTGGTTTTTGTCCTTTGCTAGCTATTAGTACTTGCCACTGGAGCCTTTGTTGGACATTGTCCTTTTTGATCAATTTCCAATATGATTTCGTATTGATGCCAAATTTCCAAACCCAAGTCCATGAAGATAGTTTTCCTAACACATCATTTCCTAATCATAAGGCCACATCAACCCATATTCAATGTTTGTACAATTTGGAGCCACATCCCATGCATGAGGTAGGATGGATAACCTATTGGCATGATACCATGGTCACTTGTACTTCTCATTTCCTTCGCATTTATGGGTGCCAACTAGCATGTTTTTTCCACAATGGCTATGAGACCACCACCTCAAAGCTCTGCCAAGCCACTACCACTCTAGAGGTGCAGCCTTTTGATTTGGCCACTCAACTTTGTGTGTCTCTGATACCCCACTAGAAAAAGGTTGTAGATGCTCATTCTACACATGGAGCCCAAATCAAATGTTAGCTTCACTAGCTCAAGATAAGAGACAAGGTCTTAAGAAATTTCTTCAAGCTCTATGTGCTTTTCATACATCTTAAACCATCAAGTAAATCAACGAAGGCCAACTAGTCTTTCAAGAGCTCCTTGAAATTTTATAGGACTTTGTTTGGGACTATAAGCAAGTTTCTGTTTCTCAAGAGTATACTCCAACTTGGTCAGCTACTTTGTAGAAATGCTTTAATGTGATTCCTTGTTAGGTTCCCAATTCCTATCATATTATTTTTTACCATATTACCACTAAAGAAGATTTGTGGGTGGTTAATTTTTAGTGTCTAATGATAAGTCCCCTAGTTTGGATGGATTCCCTTATGAATTTTATAAATCCTTTTAGGACAGAATGGGTGGAGATCTTCACAAGGTCTATTTGGAAATTGTTCCTCACATATCTCTTAGAAATTTGATCAATAAAAGAAATATCAAAGTCATACCTAAGGAAAGTAACTCTGAAGAAATTTATAATTGATGATTGATCATATTATTGAATGTTTCATACAAGATTATCACCAAGGCCCTGGCTCTTAAGCTTAGTCCTCTTCTCCCCTAGCAGGTCCACACTATTCACAAACAAGCTTCATCAAATCCAAATACATTATTGAAAATATTATTTCTATTTAGGAAGGGATCGAATGGGTTTGGTTCTCTCAGAAACCTACAATTTCCTTCAAAATTAACTTTACTAGGGTTTATGGCTGCATTGAATGGTCATTTATTTTTGTCATGCTTCAGGGCACTTGGATTTAAGCTTCATTTTATTCAATCTATATAATTTTTGTCTGTTGATACCTTAGTTTGTATTTCCATTAATGGTTAGTAATCCAAATTATTTGGTCTTTTCTGGTCCATCCATCAAGGATTCCCTTTAGCCCTAGCATTGTTTATGTTCTTGGCTCTGAAGGCTTTACTTATTTATTGGCCAATGTGATTATTCTTCCTAGCTCTTCCAACTAGCTAGTTAATGGTCATTTTGTTGATGACTCCTTCACCCTCATTGAAGATGAAAATAATGTCAAATAGGTTCTTCATTATCATGATGTTTCCTACTAGGCCTCTATTTCAAGTATTAAATGGAAAAATACCCAACGTTATAAGTAATAATTTCTTCCCAAATCTAGTTGGTTAAATATTTTTGGTTGGGAATGGATTTATCATGGGGAATTATTTCATTTTTATACATGCCTTTCTCTTTTCAAGCTTCTTCTACTACTTTATGAAAAGCAGTAGTTGATAGGATTGAGAAATAATTAATCTAAGTTAGATGACCAAACAAATTTCCTTGGCTTGTAAATTCTAAATTTGCTTTAAATTCTTGGCTACCAATCGTGTTTATAATTCTTCCTATTAGGTTCCTTTGAAGGCCTCATATTTAAAAGTTGAGAAACTACTTAGATATTTTTATGGGCTTCCAATGAAGGGCATCATGGATTTCATCAAATCTTATTAGCAGAGCTACCAAGAATTTTCTTTCTTGGCTAGAAGTTAAAATAAAATTTAGATTGTCCAACTAATATTAGGAGAAGTTTTAGACTGTTATTCATATCATTCCTCCCCCGTTTGCTCACAAAATTAGGGTTAGACCTTTCAAGCCTTGGTGGAAAGATTATAAATGGTATCTTGAGACACCATTTAATAATTATAGGCCTTGTAAAGGATACATATGGATCTCAGTGTATCTTCATATGATTGGTCATCTAAACCATCATTGGTAGCTTTAGTCTTCTCTTTGTACTTGGCCCTCTAGTTGGTCATTCTTGATCCTAAATAGGCCCATTTTACATGGTGCATTCTTTATCAAGGCCTTCTACTTGGTTCTCATTGTTAGCATAGGTTTTTATTTCCTAGTTGAGATATTAATTTTCCTATATTCCTAGGTTTTTCCTACAACCTTTTATTAATATTTCTTAGGTTAATAATTATAAAGCATGTTTAATTAAGTGAGTGGGTTATGAGGTGTCACCATCCTACAAGGGAGCACCCATTATCTATCTTGGGAAGATAAGTGTTATCTTTAGACCAATAGATGGTTGCTTCCTATTGGTTGGTGTTGTCACCTCCACCCTATCCCTTTTCTATATAATCATGCTACCTATCTTTTATTAGGCATATTTTGCTTTTGCATCCTCATAATTTTATTTTGCCTTTAGCATTTGGGTAAAAGTACAAAGCTATGTCACACTTTCAGTCAACTTATCAGCATAAGTGAATTTAAGTATTTCTAACCAAAAATAAATTTTGGTCAAACATACGATCTTGTAAGATTCATTCTAGCTAAGTTAGATATGTCCACAACTTTTCCAACTAAATTTGTTGGCTAAATGTATATGTAGCACCACTATGAGGCCAATTTACAAAAAAAATAAAATTATTTGTAAAACTTGATATTTCAACAACTTCTACTCGTGTAAATAATATTTTTTAAAAAATATTAAAATACCCTTTTGTAGATCTATAAGTTTAGTTTTCAAATATATATATATATATATATATATATATATATATATATATATATATATATATATATATATATATATATATTAATAGTTTAATTATTATTTAGATTTTTCTTTCTATTTTTACTAAACATAGGTTATCAGCACAAAACATTAGGTCAATTACCATGTCAAGGAAAAATAGTAAAACTTATTAAAAAAATCCACAAAAATATGATGCACTAGATAAAAGAATTTATATCAAGATGGTATAATTTTTTTCCTATTTTAGATAAATAGCTAATATGAAAGTTGACATCAAATGGAAACAACTACATTTTAATACATGCACATTTTATTATTTATTTAAAAATATATATTTATGAAAACTACAAAAAAATATATCCATGCACTAAAATTTCAAGTTATAAATACACAAAATAAATTGAAAAAAAAAATTACTATCTAAATATTGACGTCTCATGTAACTTCATTTTTCAGCATTTTATCAGCAACTAAATTATAGTGTTAATTTATTAAAAACTATATTCAAATCATTTTTTAAATTTTTCAAAAATTGTAAGCATAAAATATACTAAAAAATAAATATTTTATTAGTTTGCAACATTTCAACATTCAAAACATATATGTCACTTTTTAGTGATTCAAGTTTAAAACTTGGATTAGCATTGGCCATTTCCTTTATAAAAGTGTGACACAACTTTGTGCTTTTACCCATTTACATTACTCTCGTGGAGACTAACTCTATGTTGTATTGTGATCATGTATCATTTGCTTTCACAATTTAATATCTATTAGTTTTCAATTACTCATCTTTTCAGATTTTGACATGGTATCCAAGATTTTCTATGTGTAAGAATAGATTTTAGTTTCCATATTTGAGAAATTTAGGGGGGCTAGTAAGCTTTGCTCTAGGTTTTCCCAAAAACCCAGTATGCTCTTCTCTTGCATCTTTGGATGATCTAGAGAATCAAAAAAGTTTAACGGAAACATTTTAACCTCTAGGTTTTACATATGTGTTTTGTGATATCTAGGTGATTGCAACAATTTTGGTTATACTAATGGCATTACTATCTATTCCAACACCTCCAAGAGGCTCGAGAAAATCAGATCTATCTTTCATTTCATTAAAATATGAGAACTTTTGACACAATTACGAAACATGGTTTTCTTTAAGCTCAAATCTAGAAGAAAGCTTATGTTCAGAGGATATTCAGGATAAAAGGATCTTTCCATTGCATCTAGGAGGCCTTGGAGATAAATTTTGACATATTACATGCCATTTTTTGTTGTGGGAAACATTTTTTTAATTAGATCCACATCTTAGTCATGTAAAAATAAAATCTTTCTTGGTTTTGTTAATCATGTCCAAAAACTATCTAGGTATCTGTTAAATGTTTTGCATGAAGAAAACAAATCACGTGCAAACTTAATCAGAAAGTTTCAATAGACCCCCTCTCTATTGAAAGTTACAGATGTGAAGGCAGTTTTCAATGGCTCTATTCTAGCTCATACTGGCTCCATTTCTCAAGAATATTTTTTTATTTGGGCTATTTTTTCATGCTCTTTACACTATTGCAGATTTTTTTTAAATTTTAATGTAGAGATTTTCCATAAATTGCATATTCTCACTCATGACACTACATAGTTCTCATTTTGGGAACTTCAAAGAAGCATAACTTTTGCATATGACCCTAGATCGAGGTGATTCATTTTTTTAAAGTGCTTTCTTTTTGTGTACTTTGTAGTGGTGTTGTTAGTTCACTTGGTTTCATTCTAGTATTTTATTTTTAGCATACACTTATTGTTGAGGATTTTGCAAGCATTGAGATTGAGACCACTAAGTAATTCTTGCTAGTTGAAGTTGTAAACACACTAAATTATAAAGACTAGATCATATTTTCTTAGGGGGTTATTGGTGCAGGAGCACCTTGTCTTTGATTAAATTGTAATGTTACAACATTGTTTAAAGGTTTATTAAGTCATTTGTATGTGTTTAGGAAGGTTAAAGTTTAAGTCCATTTGTTGCAAAATGCAAAAGTTGTCACAACATTGTAAAGTTGCTAAAAAGACAGTTTTTGGAATATCAAAGGTCATAGGTTTGTTTCCTTCATTGGAGAAGTTGGAAACTGAGGAGTCAAGCATGAAATGCTTTTAAAAGGCTTTGTAATCTTTGGAGATAGTGTGGGTGATTGAAGTTATGAGTTTGAATAGAGAAAACCACTATTTTTCTGCATTTCTTATCAGAAAATTGTTGTTTCCAATTGTTGTACGGCCCTGTATGGGCAAGGATCCATACCAAATTAGGTTTAAATGAATGCAGGAGCAATCACCCTCCATTTCCATTTTATTGCATGCAGTTTGATCATGTATTGTGTTAGATATTGCATTTTTCCCTAAAATTGTCAAAACCCTCTGTTAGGGTAAACAGTGGTATGAATCACTGTGTTTTCTCCTTGTTTGTCATCCGCATGTTATCAACCCCTGGTGGGAAACAATTGTAATGGTATTTGATTCAAGTCCTTGAGGTGTCTGACCAAAGATCTAAGGTTGATATGAAGAAACAACTAGTTTTATGACTGCATTTTCCTGTCAAAGTCCAGAAAGATAGAAATGAAGAATAATTGAGAGGTTTATACTTAGGGTATGGTAAAATGTTAATGGGAATGGAATTTTTATGGATCCATGAGCATGTACAGACCCTTTTTGATGTGTTACCCTCACATGCAAGGTGTGGGAAGTCATTGAGTTACCCAAACCAATAAGCCCTTGTGTAGGCTAAGCCTATTAGGCCTAATTTGCTCGCTGACAGCCTTTTGTTTAGTAATATCTTCCAAAGTAAGCTATGTTAATCTTTTGGTATGTTGATAACAATGTTAATGGGTATCTAAAAAGCCTTGGACAGTCTTGAATGGAGGTCTACATCAATAGTTATGAGTGACTGTCCTTCAGAGAAGGGCTATAAGGTTTGACAGCCTACTAGTGGTATAGAGGGAGTTTGAGGAATACAGACCTTGGGAATGGATGAAGATCATTGTGTTGGAGTTATTGAGGGGTAAGAAGGCCTTTGATAGTCTTGTGTGGGTCAGAGATGTTGAAAAAAACAAATGATGCTATGTTGTGGGCTTTGGAATGTGATAAAGATTGTGGATTTGAAGCCTTTGAAATGAACTTTACCTTGATATGATGTTGAATGATAGATGCTCTGCATCAGTTATTTGATTAAGTGAAAAGGGGGAGGGTTTTCCTATGTGTATTTTCTTCCTTTCAACTCTTCTTTCTACATTTCTTCATCATGGATCAGACTACAGTACCCATATTAACCCCTTACAACGATTTTGAGTGGAAATCATGTATGACTATCTACTTAAGGAAAGATGGATTACATGGGATAATAATGGGACTTGAAACCAATCTTGCAAAAGATGAAGATAAGCCTAAGTGGTTTAACAAATGTGATGAGGCCTATAGAACATTATGTGTGTCTATTTCTCCTAATTTGCTCCTCCACATTAAGTCTTTGAATTCACCAAATAAAATATGGACAAAGATAGAAACATTATTTGGTACAAAAGATTCAATGAGGGGTCATATGTTAGAAAATGAACTAATTAGTTCAAGTCTAGGCAACTTCAACACAATTCAAATTTTTTTCACAAAATTAAAATCACTAAGGTTGTAGTTAATACAATGTTGAATTTAAAATAAAGATGAGCATCTGATTCTTAGTATTCTCTCGAAGCTAAGTTCAAAATATTTTGTATCTGTTTCTACCTTCTATGCTACTAATGGTGCACTTGGTACTCAATTCACCATGGCATCTTTCGAAGACTCTGGTATCTCTCTCACATAGGAGTAAGATAAGATAATCTAGATGGGCACTCTTAAATACTCTAATTCACATGCCCTAGATGCAAACCAAGGCACAAAAGAATAGAAAGGATAAAGTAGTAAGAATAAGGATAAGAAAGAAAAGAATAGAAAGGAGAAGAAGGATCACATACCAGTTGCTTCAAAAGCAAGTAATGAGACCCAATCTTCTAAAGGTGACAAGCCTAAGAAAGAGAAGATCCAATGTGACTATTGTTAAATACCTGGTCATGAGGAACATAATTATTTGAAGAAATATATTGATTTCTTGGCACACATTCTTGAGAAGAATAACATCAGTGGTCTAGAATCTATAAAACAAAGTTCTAATGAGGAAAGGGCAAGGCCCTAGTAGCAGTTGCTTCTTCACCATTCACTTGGGTTCTTTATTTGGGTGCTTTGCACCACATGGATTCATCTAAGGAATAATTGGCATCTTTGGATCCATGTACTATGCCTTCTATTTTAATGGGTGTTGACACTCCTATTGAGGTATGTGGGATAGCATTTGTTGATGTGGGGGATGGTACATTCCATGACATTCTTTATGTGCCCTCATTATCAACTAATCCCTTGTTAATATATCAAATCACTCACATAGGTTCGAGCAAGCAAGTTAAGTTCACTCCTAATTCAGTGGAGATTTGTGAGTTGTAGGTTCTATAGTTGTAGTTGGGAGACTAGATCATCAATCTCGGTTATATTTATTTTCTCATTTTTTCTTGATCCTCCTTCATTTGATTTACTCACTCATTTAGATGATCTGAGTAGATTATGGCATGAGCGATTTGGCCATCTTAACTTCCACTACTTGTAGTAGCTTAACCAGTAGAGCATGGTCACAAGGTTGCCTTCAGTTCAATTTTCTAGGGTATTTTCCAAGATTGCATTATTTGTAAGAATTGTAGAGAAAAGATTGAAAAAGGTAAGGCATGGAGAGCTTCACAGATACTGGAGTTAGTTCATAGTGATTTGGCTGGTCCATTTCCTCATCCATCCTTCAGCAAAGCAAGATTTATTCTAACTTTTATTGGTGACTTTTGTTGATATACTTAGGTGTACTTTTTCAAACAAAAGTTTGAGGTATTGATCACTTTTAGGACTTCAAATCTTTTGTAGAGAAGCAATCTAGGATAGTTATCAATGTTTTGCACACTGACAATGGTGGTGAATATGTCAACCTTCATTATGAGTGATTTTACACTTCAGGGGGATTGATTTGTAGCATTTAGTTCTATGCACCCATTAGTAGAACAATGGTGTAGAATGGAAGAATAGGTCCTTGAAGGAAATGATGAACTACATGATTCACTTTCGATCTCTTACACCACATTATTGGGTAGGGGCCATTAACTATGCTTGTTATATCCAAAACCATGTTCCTCATCAAGTCTCGAAGAGAGTCACTCCTTTTGAATCTTGGAGTGGTCAGAAACCATCAGTTAAGAACTTTCAAGTTTTTGTTTCTCCTACATGGGCCCACATTCTTGTAAAGAAATGTAAGGTCTTCGATCTACAAAGTAGGCCTTGCATATTTGTAGGCTATCCTGATGGTGTGAGGGTTATCAGTTGGTCCACCATACTACAAATGAGTTATTTATTAAGAGGATTGTTTAGTTTGAGGAGGGCTCTTTGTGCTCCAATCCTATCACTTCTCCACCTCCTTCTACTTTGACATTAGAGTCAATTGTGCTACATGACAAATTTTTTGATGAGTTAGATTAACTTGAGTAGATTCTTGATGATGAGTCTCCTACCTCCACTTCTAATGCTGAGGATGATTCAAAGGATTAGCCTCCTTCATCTCCTAGTCATCATTTAGAGGGTGACGATTCTCCTCCAAATTCTCTGACTTCTAGACCACTCTGGACTAGATAAAAGAGGTTTTTAATGCATTTGGAGCTATTAAAAAGGTAATTAAAGAAGCTCCTATGTTGAAATCTCTAGAATTTGACAAACCATTTCAAACATTTTCCTTTTTGATCATTTCATACAATGGCTGCAATAATGTCGCAAAAGAATACGGAAGGTTTTGAACAGCCTATCTCATTTTTTAGTAAATCGGTTCAAGGGGTAGAATTAAATTATGACATAATAGAAAAACAAGTTTATGCCCTGGTGAAAGCAGTTAAGACATTTAGACCTTATCTGGTAGGAGCTCAAGTAATAGCCTATGTGCCAAATGCTGTAGTAAAGGATGTATTTGTCAAAAATGAAGTCACTGGGCGAAGATGTAGATGGATTAATAGAATCTGAGAATTCAACATTGACATTCAAATTACTAAACTTGTTAGAGGATAAGGTCTAGCTAAATTGATGGTTGAATGCAATCTAGAGGTAGCACAGATTTGTAACATGAATGAAGAAAACAATGATATTACAAGCATTGAACATACCTCTTGGTATACCAACATAATGTAGTATCTAAAAAACATGAGAGGCCCTCCATACCTAAGTGACAATCAGAAGAGAAAATTGAAATTCCATGCCTTGAAATATATTTTTATGGATGGGGACTTGTTCTGGAAAATAGAGATGGTGTCTTGTTACTATGTCTAGATAAGATATAGGCTAAGAAGATGCTGCAGGAAATGCATAGAGGTGTATGTGGAGGACATTTCTCAGCTAGGACTACTGCCCATAAAAAATTAAGAGTCAGGTATTATTGGCCTGAAGTTCTTAACGATGCTCACAATTATGTAAGAAAATGTAAAGCCTGCCAAAGGTTTTCTGGTAAACTCAGTTATCAAGGGGCCTTGCCACTCAAACAAATGCAAGTGGAAGCTCCATTTCACTAATGGGGACTTGATTTTATAAAATAAATTGTAGAAAATTCTAGTGGTGGACATAAATGAATTTTTGTAGCTACTTATTATTTCACAAAATGGATAGAAGCTATCCCAACAAGACTGTGGTAAACTTTCTTTTGGAAAATATTATCACTAGATTTGGAGTACCAGTGAGACTCATCACAGACAATGGCATGTGCTTTAGGTTAGTAGAGTTTAAGTCATTTTGTGAGTCTAATGGTATAGCAATCTCATATGCTTCACCATACCATCCCCAAGCCAATGGACAGGCAAAATCCAATAATAAAAGCATCATCAAGATAATAAAAAGAATGTTGGACAATAATAAGAAGGCCTAGGACTCAGTTAAAATTGACTCTATGGGCAGATAGGGCCACTATAAAAAAGGCCACAAGAAAATCCCCATTGGAGTTGGTGTATGGTGCCCAGGGTAGACTACCCATGCATAACCTTATACCAATATATAAGTGTATTCTTCAGGAAGATTTGGACATCCCTAAGCCCATGGAAATATTGGAACAATTAGCTGAACTTGATGAAGTTAGAACACAAGCTCAGAAATAGAATGAAAAATTGCAGCTATAGATGAAATATCTATTTGATAGAAGGACCAAGGAAAGAAAATTCAAGGTGGATGATATGGTCCTCATGTGGAATTCCAGGGGACAAGATAAAGGGAATTATGGTAAGTTTGAGGCATTATGGATAGGCCCATTTGTCATCACCAACAAATGTCGTGAAGATTCTTATTACCTACAAAGGTGAAGAACAGGAATTGCTAGTGCATGGACAATTCCTAAAACATTTCTTGTCATAAAAAATTTTCTATGCACAGTATATTAAAGAAGAACAGGAAATTGTCAGTGCATGGACAATTCCTGAAATATCTTGTCTCTTTAAAAGAAAATTTTTCCATGCATAGCAGATTAAGATTCCATTTCCCACCCCTCACCTCCATTAGTCTACATCCCATAGAGTGATTCTGGATTCTTGTAATGACCTCGTGGCCATTCATCCCTAACCAGAGCCACTATTGGGACAAAAGTTTAAACCTTAAAATTTTTCATCCAAAAATCCATTTCATGCCATCATGATACCCTTACAACAATATTTTGCCATTTCAAAATAAGTATTCCTATATTGGCCTAAAAACTGAGCCCTAAAAAATCCCCGATCAATTGCCTTCACCCTAAAACCAAAAATCCACATTAAAAATACCCACATTATTCAAAATCATATCATGGGAGTCTTAACCCTAAAATCAAAGTATGCAGTTAAGAGACTTGTAGCATGTTGGAGTAAATAGCCCAAAGGTCTCTTCGATAATCTGAAAGACATTAAAGATATATCAGAAGATCAATGTGACACCTAAATGTGTCACACCGATAAAGCAACAATATGATACATAACATATCGAGAATAGATCACCATCTCAGGGAGATTCATCCTACAATCTCTTCAAAAATCTGAAGACAAGCATTTAGGTGATGTTTCGAGCTGATAATTAAAAAGTCAAAGGGACAAAGATTTCAGAGTATCAGGATGAGTCTTTGGAAGTCTCTTCAACATCCCGAACATAAGAAGCATATCAGAGGAACTAAAGAATGTTGGCTTGACATCCCACTAACAAGATAGTAACATATAATACAAAGAAATTTGGAATGTTAGGATAAATCAGATTCCAGTACCACCAAAAAGCCACTAGAAGTACTGAATAAAGAAAAACATAAAAAAGAGAATTAGAGATATTGAAGAGAGGCAGTATCCAGTCCCCTCAAAAAGGAAAACATAACAATAAATAAATAGATGTCAAAAGGAGAAACAGATGTCGAAAGGACTTGACAGAACTAGATTTTGACGTGACAACCATTTAGGTCATAATGAAATCCTGATGGCAAATAAAGGATCATAAACCCCTTAAGTAAAATTGATTACTTCAAAAAGATGACAAGACATGCTATGTTGTTACAATTAAATATCCTCCTGATGATATGAGAGTTTCCATTAATGCTTAGAGCTGAGTATATCAAAACAAATCTCAATAAAATTTGATTCATTATGCATGCATGGGAGCAAGGGTAGGCCTCTGCAACAGATACAACTTGAGAATCCAAGTAAGTATTTTGAGCTCAAAATTTATAACTTCTATTTCGAATTTCATTTGAAGGAGTGGGATTCTCTTGCCTTACATTATGGAAGAAACAACTGAAAACCCTAGGGCCAAGAGACAAAAACTAGATGAAAGACATTTGAATTAGGATTTAATAGACCAATGCCCAAAGTCTAGACATAGGTCTAGGAGGAATGATCAGTTAAATTCTAATGTAGAAAAACTTGAAGATACATACAAGCATGTAGGAGATATATGGACCCCTATGAGAGGGTATGACCTCTTCCTGTATCATTACAAAAAGATGTATAGGCATACAGTAGTCTCAAACCCATGGAGACTAAATTTAGGGAAGCTCATAGTACCAAATGTATTTGTCAATGTCAAATTCCTAAAAGTAGTAGCCAAAAACCCCAATTATACAAGTGCTTTTATGGATATTAATGATCCCATTGAGAGATTGGATGCACTAATTATAAATGCATTAGATTTGATTGAGAATATTCCTCCTTATGTCTTTGAGAGAAAAGGGATATTTATTACAGAGACACAGGCTAAGGATGAGATTCCCATTGCTCAAATGTATCCTCAACAACCTCTTGACATTTCTTTTGATGTTGAGGAAGAAAAAGAGGGAGAGAATAAAGACTTGCAAGCATCCGGTCCTCTCATTAAGGAATATGAACCTCCAGAAGAAAGAGAAGAGGCTAAAATAGAAACCTCTGATGAATTATTAGAAGATGTGAGGTATTTGGCTAGCAAAAAAATTGTTATAGATTCTGAGTTCATTAAGACCCTAGAATTCAAATCTTTTCTGTATGAGTATGAAGGAAAACAACCTAGAGAAAACATGAAAAAAATCACCCTGAGATACAAGATGAGGTTCTACAAGAACTTCAATCAGAGATTGATAAGTCTATGGAGGATATGACTCTAGAAAAAGGAAGAGAATTTCTTCAAGAAGCAGGGGTGATGTTAGTTCCTAGATAGTACATGACTTCAGCAATTGTATTTGATACCTTTAGGAAGAATCAAGATAAAAAGATGTAGCTTAGTGTTGAAGCTCTTGATAAAATAAAATATGGATCAAGCTATGACCCTAATAAGTGAATATTGTTGATATGGTCACTGTATCCCCCACATAAGAAACTTCAAGTCATGAGCATCCCAAATGAAGCATTTGGTCATCTCATGATTCAAAGGTTTGAAGATATGGATCCCACTGAAACTATAGACTTGAATGTGAATGTTGCAAAATTCACAAAGGCATAGATTGAGTAGTTGGTAAGAAAGAATAATGCTTATTTGGTAGAGAATCAAAAGCTCAGATAAGAGGTTGCCACTTACATCGATAAATTTCCTTCATCAACCAATTATTCACCCTACCTGGAGGCTGATAAAAGGGTCAAAGAAGCTAGAGTAGATACCAATTACTGGAAGCTCAAAACAAAAAAAATCCAAAAGAGAAATGAACAATTGGAAACTAAAATAAAGATTGGTAAATAGAACATGGCTTCTAAATTGATTCAGAAAAGGTTTAACAAAATGATGGAGAATAGTGATAAAGTCTGGGAATTGTACAAAAGAATGAACCAAGTCTATCAAGAACACAAAAGACTTCACCTCAAGAAGTTAGAGAAAAGGGAGGAATTGAATGCTAAAACAGGTGTTGGAGGATAGGTATTCAAGGAATATAATGACCCGATTAATGAACATGACAGATGCAACACCATATTAATAGAAGATTTAAATGATTTTGATTGACATCTTGATATGGCATTTCCCAAATTTTTCAATACTAAAGGTAATCTATTGGAAAAGGACATTTGGAAAAATGAAATGGATCAACAGTTGCCACCACTTTTGGAAAATGTTAATATTGAAGAGAGGGTGATAGAAAACACCTATACATGTTTGGGGAAGATATTTGCCTTAGAGTCAACTATGGATGATATAATCACTACAGACACATGTACCTGCTATGATTATATCGATCATATTTCCAAGATAAATTTCTTCATATCCAAGGCATTGTGAGTAGTCAAAGCAAGTTAATACAAAAAAAATTGTTATACAATAGGCAATGTAAATGCGACAATCTGTAGCATGGAGAGGGGGACCTTGCCAGGCTAGTGGTCACAGGTCCCTCCATGATGATTAACAAAGTCCAAAATTTGATCATTGCATATGCCTTTGTTTATCTCTTTACCTTCTTAATTATGCATTAGTTATTTGGAAAAGACAAAATTATGAACATACACATCGTTTTAGGCTTGAAGCTTGTTTGCATCCTATAAATATAGGATACCAAGGCCATTTTGAATAATCAAGCAATGAATAATCAATTGCAATATCTCCTATACATATACACAAGACAATATAGTAATTATAAATTTCTACTTATGTCAAGTCTCTATTTTCAAATATATCATGAATTACAAAATTAATACAAAGGAGCATAGTTATTTGGTAAATTAGAATATCTGGTGTTCAATTGTTGTGTTGAGCTTCATGTTTATGGGCTACATGGTTGTCTCTAAAATAATTTCCTAAGTTGTTTAGATTAATATATCAAGTATATACTTAATTTATCAGTACACATTTGTTGTTTCTGTGTGATCTGTTTGATTGGGTTCTATGAGAAGTTGATTTAATTACTACTAAGTGGTCTATGTTTATTGGTCTCTGCCTAGGGTTAAAATCCTTTGAACAAGTCATCTTGGTTGGTTTCCTTCCATTAGAATTAAAATCTTTTCTTTTGGTCACAACAATTTAAGGAAATATCATTGGGATTTGATAAGAAGAACCTTGCAACTTAACATCCTTGCACATCTATACAAGGCATAGATTTATATAAATGCCTAGCAATTAGAGTTCAAGTAGACATAAAGATCCATATACCATTGACTCTTGACCCC
The DNA here is from genome assembly GCA_027924645.1 of Cunninghamia lanceolata. Lineage (NCBI taxonomy): Eukaryota > Viridiplantae > Streptophyta > Pinopsida > Cupressales > Cupressaceae > Cunninghamia > Cunninghamia lanceolata. Next base: position 15,831,342 of record BSBN01000130.1, on the reverse strand, counting down.
TTTTCCCAATAGATAAAGCACTGGTCGGGTAATCATTAGTAAATTTTACACCTTGAACCTTTCACATATTCAGAACTACATTAGAGTAAGAACAAAATTTCCAATCTTATATCTAATTCACACCCATTTTCCACCATGAAGGTCATAAAATATGCATTAGAAATTAAGCTATACCCACCTAGGTCTGGAAAAGCCTGAAGCCATATTTGCCCATGTCGTTAGCCAAAAGCATTAAGAGAGATTGGCAACCTCATAGGGTTTAAAACCTTTGTTTTTGAGATGTAACATACCTCACAAGAATTTTTATATTGGAGTTATACATAAATCAATGAGCAACCATAATATTAAATGCTTTGGTAACATTCATTTCATTTGATTTCAATAGTCTTATCTTTTATCTTTTGTTTTACACTTAGTATAAATTTTAGGGTTTGTAATAGATTCAAATCTTTTATTAAAATTTATATTTGGTTGGAAACATTGGTGAACCCGATGTGAATACAACCTTCTTAATTTGCCCATTTGCAAGTGTTTTGGAAAGTTTGTGCAGGTTTCCTCCTAGCTTAAATTTGATTCCTCCATTGATCCCAAAGCTACTTGCAGGCAAACAAAAACATATTACATCATGGGTTTGGGAAAAGTTGTAATTTTTTGAATTTCTTTTTTAAATGGCCTTTTAGCTATAACCGTACTGTTGGTAGGGGAGAACAGGGGAGGTAGACTACTTATCCAAGAAAATAGATGCTACAACAATATAATGGACAGCATAAAACAAATACACAAAAATAGACAGAGAGACAAGGCACAAGGACAACAAACATATATTTTATATTTTCCTCTTTTCTAAAAAACAAATTCAAACTTTTTACAAACTACAATGCAGAGCTGCTCCTCTATTTTTCTATTTTGCCCCAAACTCTAGAGTTGCACACTAAAACAAATATGGATCTATTGTCTAGAAACTCCATAGTTGCCTGTAGATTACTATTGTTGCTGCAACAGAAACTTCTATCCTCTGTTATATTCTCCTTCTGTTGTTCTCTGTTAGAACATTCCTTTACACTTCTGCTGCTGCAGGATAACTCACTTCTATAGTCAACTAACTTTTCCCTCCTATTGTCTCATTCTTTCCTTGCCAGAAAACTGGTGCTCAACTCATTTCAAAATTCAAATTTGCCTACCTAAAATGAATGTTGGCACACCAACAGTGCTGGGGTGTAGATTTTGGAGATCCCCGGTCTGACACGGGTGCAGGGTGCATTTAATTATCTAACAGAAGATTAAATTCTTCCAACACTCCCCCTTAATCTGAATTCAGATGTCATTCAACAATTTTTTTTCTAGAATTAATCTCCAGAGCTATACCTTTGCATTTGCCTTTCCGGAGCAGATCTCTAGAGCTATTTTTGCCACTCTGGATCACCTCCAGAGCTCTTCTCTGTATCTCTGGAGCACCTTGTCTGCATCTCCAGAGTTGACTCCCTGCATCTTTGGAGCATCTCCAAAGCTACACATACCTTCCAGAGTTGAACTTCTAGAGCTCTCCTACTATCTTTCCAGATCTAAACCTCTAGAGTTGTCCTCTTTCTGGGGTTACACACCTCTAAAGCTGTCAACAATGCTTAGCCTATCCCTTAGGCATTCAAAGGAATCTTTTGGCAATGCCTTTGTGAAAATATGAATGAACTGCTGCTTGGACCTACAATACTATAACTGAATCTCTCCTTGTTCTACCAACTCCCTTATGAAGTGATAACGGATCTCAATGTGCTTGCTTCATCTATGGAAGACTGGATTCTTTGTCAGGGCTATTGATGAAACATTGTCACAATGGATAGTTGCACCATCTTCTTGCTGCTCATTCAAGTCTGCAAGGATCCTTCTCAACCAAATAGCTTGACAAGCTAGTGCATTTCCTGCAATATACTTAGCTTCTACTATAGAGAGGGAAACAATGGGCTGCTTCTTAGATGCCCATGATATCATGCCTAAACCCATGTGAAATACATAGCCAAATGTACTCTTTCAGTCATCTACATTTCCTACCCAATCACTATCCGTGAAACTAGCCAACTTAAACTCATTAGAAACATCATACAAGATGCCATAACCTATTGTGCCATTCACATACCTTAGGATTCTCTTTCTTGCTTGCCAATGTGTGTCTTTAGGCTTCTCCATGAACCTAAAAATTAGGCTTACAGCATACATCAAATCAAGCCTAGTGGTTGTCAAGTACATGAGGCTTCCAACCATGCTCTTATAGAGGGTTGGGTTTACTTCCTTGCTATTGTCCTCTTTACTCAATTTCAGACCTATAACTGTTGGTGTAGGGGCAGGTTTATTGTTCTCCATTTTATATCTTTTCATAATCTATTTCGCATAGTTAGTTTGTGAAATAAATATGCCATGCTCTGTTTGCTTGACCTCAATGCCAGGAAAATACTTTAGCAGACCTAAGTCTGTCATCTCAAACTCATTCTTCATTGCCTCCTTGAAATCAACAATGAAAAGATCACTATTGCCAGTAAAAATTAGATCATCTACATACAAAATAGCAATCAAAATTTTACCTTCAGCTACTTTGATGTAGAGAGTGGGCTCACTGATGCTTTTGCTAAAACCATTGCTCACTAAATATGAGTCAATTCTATTGTACCATGCCCTAGGTTCTTATTTCAACCCATAAAGGGCTTTCCGGAGCCTATATACTTTATCCTCTTGCCCTGGGACTTCATAGCCAGATGGCTACTCCACATACACTTCCTCTTTCAGTACTCCATTCAAGAAGGCTGACTTTACATCCATTTGAAACACCTTCCACTTGTGTTGGGTTGCTATTGCTATGACTGCTCAAACTATTTCTATCCTTGCAACTGGTGCATATGTCTCATCATAATATCTTCCAGGCTGTTGTTTGTACCCTTTGACAACTAGCCTTGCTTTATGTCTTTCAATTTTTCCTTCAGCAATAGACTTGGTCTTATACACCCACTTAACTCCAATCACTTGTTTACCCTTGGGTAAAATAGTTAGTTACCATGTGTCATTCCTCTCCATGGCATCCAAGTCTTTATCCATGGCCTTACACCATTTCTCTTCTTTCACAATTTCTTCAAAGTAGATTAGATCACTATAATAAAATAATGCAAAATTCAAATTCTCATCCATATCAGCATACCTTGTGCTATCATAAATGTCCTTCACATTCCTTGTCCTCTGTGGAATCAATGATACGAGTGTGGGGTCTATATCACCTCCAGAGCTACTATTGTTCTGACCTCCAAAGCTACTGTACTGCTGACCTCTAGAGCTGTAGTTCTGACAACCTCCAGAGCTGCAGTTCTGACAACCTCCAGAGCTACAGTTCTGACGTCCTCCAGAGCTACTGCAATACTGACCTCCGGAGCTGCAGATCTCCAGAGTTGCAGACCTTTGAACCTGCTGATCTCTAGAGCTGTAGTGTTGTTGTCCACCTCTGGAGTTGCTTTGTTGAACACCTTTGGAGCTACTGTTCTCCAATGCTCTACGATACTTTCTCTCTAAGCTGTTGCTCTCCGTAGTTCTTCCAAAGTCACTGTCCTCCAGAGCTTTTCCATCTTCAAGGGGTATTGAGACTGAAATACCCATGGTGCTATCTACCATTTCATCCCATGCTTCATTCTCAATGAACTCAACATCCCTACTAATCACAATCTTTTTGGTGATGTGATTATACAGTCTATTGTCTTTGGACTCTTCACTATAGCCTGTGAAGATACATTTTTCACCTCTATCAGAAAATTTCTACCTCTTCTCTTTAGGCACGAATGCATATGCCACACACCCAAAGATTCTTAGGTGTTCAACACTCCACTTATTGTTTGTCCATGCCTCTTGTGGAATCCTATCACGAACGGCCTTTGTAGGACACCTATTCAATAGGTAAACCGCTGTTGCTACAGCTTCACCCCAATAAACATGTGATAGTCCTTTTGCTTTTAGCATGCTTGTTGACATCTCTTGAATGGTTTTATTTTTCCTTTCAGCCACTCCATTTTGTTGTGGAGTATACCTAGTTGTAAACTATTTATGAATGCCTTCATACTTGTAGAAATTTAGAAATTCCTTAGAGATATACTCTCCTCCTCTATCTATTCTTAGAGCTTTGATATAGTGTCCACTTTGCTTTTCAGTTGATTCCTTAAACTCCTTGAATTTCTCAAAGGCTTCTGATTTATTCTTCAAGAAATAAATCTAGATTTTCTGCTGTAATCATCAATGAAGGTCATAAAATATACATTCCCACCTAATGTGGGGCTCTTCATGGGGCCACATAAATCTAAATGCACCAACTCCAATGGTGCTCTTGCCCTTCTAGAATACCCTAATTGAAAGGGTTGTCTATGCTGCTTTCCTAAAATGTAGGCTTCACATTTTCCATCGGGCTCTACAATGTTAGGTAGCCCTCTAACCATGCCTTTCCTGGACAATGAACTCAAACCAGAAAAACTTAAGTGCCCATACCTCAAATGCCACAATTGGGATGAGTCTTTGATGACTATCCTAAAGGCTGATTGCTATCCCATTGCTGTGAGCACCAGAGATAGTACTAGAAGCTGTGCCAGAGATAGCGCTGAAGACTCTATGTGTATCCTTAGAGGAAACATTTTGTTCCTTGTCATCTGCACTGTTGCAATCACTTTCTTACTGCCTCCTATATCAAATATTGTGCACTCTCCATTTCCCATCTGGATTCTAAAACTATTTTGGACCATCTGTCCAATGCTCAATAGGTTATGTTTTATGCCTGGGGCATAATATACATCCTGGATCTTCCTTCTTTCACCATTCTTGGACTAAATGTAGACTGTATCTTTTCCTATGACAGGAACTTGCTCATTGTTTTCCATTTTTATTTTAGTCTTGATGCTGCTATCTATGGAGGCAAAGAAGTTTTTAGTTCCACTCATGTGGTTGCTACACCCGCTATTTAAATATAATACTTCATCACTACTTCTTTTAGCAAGGTTGCAAACAATAAAAACATTTGACTGTTTTTCATTTTTAGTCTTGTACTCATTTGCTACATTAGCATTTTGGCCTCCATGATCACGTTGTTTCTTTCTACACTCACTAGCATAATGACCAAACTTATGATAGTAATAGCATTGAACATTGCTTTTGTCATACCTCTGATTAGAATTGTTGTTCTTCTTCTTTTCTTGATAGCTTGGTTGTGAGTTGCTTGCCTCTTCTTGGTTGTTTGAAACTCATCTTCTAGAGTTGCTTCTTCCTCTACCTCTTTGACCTCTACTTCTGCTATTTCTTCCTCTTTCCCTACCTCTTGCATTGGTTTGAGCCTTGAAGGCTTGCTCAAGGGAAGGAGCAGATCTATTCAACCATTGCTCATGGCTTTGTAGAGAGGCCATCAACTCATCCACTATCATTTTGGACAGATCCTTAGTCTCCTCAATGGTTATGACAATAGGGTCAAATCTCGAAGGTAGACTCCTTAGGATTTTCTCAACAATCCTATGATCATCCATGGTTTCTCTATTTATCCTTAGTTGATTTAGCATGGTAGAAACTCTAGTATGAAAGTCTAAAATAGACTCATTGTCCTTCATCTATTGGGTCTCAAAATATCTTCTAAATAGTTGGAGCTTCACAGATCTCACCTTGTCAGTTCCCTTATAGTTGTTCTACAATATTTTCCATGCCTATTTTGAGTAGTTTGCTACTGCAATGCGAGCAAAAATAGTCTCTATCAAGGCTGCCTCAATTAGACTAAGGGCTTTTGCATCTTTCATTCTTGTTTCCTTCAACTGGTTTCTTTGAGCATTAGTTAGGGCTTCATAGGCTACAGGGTCTGTGGTGTTTGTGAACCCATTGGTGACCAGATCTTATAAGTCATTAGCAACCAATATTGTCTTCATCTTCTTAGCCCAAATATCATAATTCTGCCCATCAAAATTTGGTGGCTACTTCCATCATTTGCTATCCCCACCTGCCATACTTCTTAAATTTGAGAAGGCTGATAATGCCTAGACAAACTAGGGCTTATGTAAAAACACCCACAAAAACTTCTAACTACCCAAAAAAAACTGGGCTCTAATACCAATTGTTGGCAGGGTAGAGTAGGGGAGATAGACTGCTTATCCAAGAAAACAGATGCTACAGCAATATAATGGATAGCATAAAAAAAAAATACACAAACATAGACAAAGAGACAAGGCACAAGGACAACAAACATATATTTTATATTTTTCTCTTTTTTAAAAAATACATTCAAACTTCTTACAAACTACAATGCAGAGCTGCTACTCTATTTTTCTGTTTTGCCCCAAACTCTGGAGCTGCACACTAAAACAAATCTAGAGCTGCTATCCAGAAACTCTGTAGTTGCTTGTAGATTACTGTTGATGCTGCAATAGAAACTTCTATCCTTTGTTATATTTTCCTTCTGTTGTTCTCTATTAGAACATTCCCTTGCACTTCTGCTGCTGCAGGATAACTCACTTCCATGGTCAACTAACTTTTCCTTCCTATTGTCTCATTCTTTCCTTGCCAGAAAACTGGTGCTCAACTCATTTCAAAATTCAAATTCACCTACCTAAATTGAATGTTGGTAGGCCAACGGTGCTGGGGTACAGATTTTGGAGATCCCCAGTCTAACGTGGGGGTAGGGTGCATTTAATTATCTAACGAAAGATTAAATTCTTCTAACATCTACAATCCATACTAATCCTATTACACATTTTGCATAAAATTGGTTTAGTATGATCTGAAATTTTATTTATATGATTTTGTCCTTTAGTACTATCTTTTGATCACTGGTCAAAAATATGAATATGCAGGAGCTTATCTTTGTCTTCAAGTTTGAAGAGCTCATTGTATAGTTCATTCGTTAATTTGCTAAAGTTTTTGTATGTCTGGTTGCAGGAATTTTTATTTGTTGGTTTGAAGAAGGTATTGCTGGATAATCATTGATTCTTGCAAGAGTTGTGTTGAATTTCTTTTGCAGATTTGTATATTTGTTTTTATTATTCGTAGGATGGTAGTTTCTTTGTTCATCAGTCATTGTAGAGACAAAATTCATCAAATGCAACTGTCAATGGTTGTGCCTTCTTAATTGATAGTTATTGGCATCAACAGACTTAGATGTTACAACTTTTTTTAATCATTTGCATTAATCTTTAAATCAACATCTCTTTAAAATCCACCAGGTAGCAATCAATTTTTAATTGGAATCTTTTAGGACCCCATAAGATTCTCTATGTGAGTATCATAGTGCCCGGAAAATTGTTTCACGTTGTCCATAAACTTCTTCTCACACCCTAAAAAGAGTTCGTGCGAAAAAGAAATTTATAAACTTAGTGGTTGTTACTTTCAGCATATAACTGCACCGTTTTCCTAAACTCCTCTATTGATTCTCATTTGCATATTCTTTTGAACCTTATATGTTTGCAAATGCCTAAAGATTGTCACATGCTGTAAAAAAAGAATACACTGCTATTCTTTTATATGTGATCATTATAGAGCTAGAAAAAATGCTTCACACCATTAAAAATAATAGGCCAACAAAATTTTCTAAACTCATCACGTTCATATCGGCATGTCCCTCGAACATCCTATGAATGCAATTGATTAAATTTTTTTAATTTGTGGGTTATTCTTATCAGTTTATCCTCTGAACCACCTATGGGTGCAAATGCTAGTTCTTTGTGATTTATATCTGAATATTATAGAGCTAGGAAAATTGTCTCACACTATAAAAAGAAATCATGTTGCTACATTTTTTTTCTACATTTTCTTTGTTTTGTTTGATGCAAGATTTGATAAACCTATGCAAAAATCAGATTGTGTATTCACCTGCCTTAGAAAATACAATGTTTGAAGTGATTTTATGTAACTTCTACCATCATGTTTTAAATTCTTTTCACCAAATTGATTCTGTATAACTTTGTTGAGTATATTATGGTCACGATCTAATACATTTTCAAATGTTGTATGTCAATATTCACTAATAAAACATCAATTTCTTTTCTGATCTATGGTACTTGTATTGTTCCAAAATTTGTTTAAACTTGTAGCCTTCAAATGTGGTTTTAACTTCTCCTTTAAAACTTTAAAATCATCCAATGTGGTATCACGGTAGCAGAAGATTCTAGCTGCAATTTCTGGTCATCAAGAATCTGATAAGGGTATTTAATTTGTTTTGAGTGGTTATCTTGATTTTGCATAGCGGTCTCAAACCATTACATCAAACTCATGATTATTATCGAAGACATTACGGTGACAACCACTTGGTATCAAACTTGCATCTAATTTATAATGGAGTTAAACCACCAACAAAAGAAAACATAACTGCCAAACTTTTATTAACTACTGGAACATAACTATCTCATGCTCAAGTGATCAAAATATGTCCAAACTGCCTAACTTAACCACTAGTGTGCCAAATTTTAGCTATTGGAGGCTGTTTCAATAAAACAATCATAACTTTTGTGTTTTTTATCAGAATTTCACAATTTTACAAGCATTGGAAAAGTGACTCAGAGGGCTACATCGTGGTGAAGGCCATTTTTCTAGGAACATCATAAATTTGTAGGTATAATCATTTGAAATTTAGTCCTTTCACTTTGAAACATCTTCTTCTTATTGTGCGTTAATGTTTTCATGTGGACTTTTGTAGGATCATTCACCTTAGTCTAACGTTTTCTTGCAGCTTCTTGTTTGTTGAAGATTGGAAATTCAAACTACTAATGGTGGTTTTAGAAGGATTCTATTGATTAGATCTCTTTTTCAAATGTGTGTTTGCACATAGATTAACTAGGGGGTAAAATAATCACTATGTGATGTGCTTGTAAGGTGGTAGGTATATGCTCTCATCTTGTGCAAACTCATTGATCAGAAGCTAGACCCATCTTTTATTTCGTTAAACCCTAAAAGGGCCTACGTCCTGATTGTGAGAGGGAACAACCCAAGCGGTAACAAGCTAAAGCCAAGCTCTTTCAAACTTCTATATAAAAATTTGTTTGTGATGAAAGTCATAAGCAACATGTGCAGATGTGTCATACAAACAAGTGTCATGCCTAGTGTCTATTTGACATATCAAAATCCTTTCTTAGGAAGGGAATGGGAGGCCTCTTGATTGAAATAATCTCAATCTAATCTTGCCTCATGTATGGCCACCTTGAATGAAAGCCCTTACTAAGAACCAATTGTTTACTAGCTAAAATACTTTTAACTTGCTAGCACATGAAAGGTCATTCTGAAGCCACCCCATGTCTTCACTATTCAAGTGTAAAGATAGAAATTCCTCTTTGAGGGAATGAGACTTGGTGTGCCCGAGAAGTGTGTGACATGTAAAGGGGAGCCAACACCACCAAGTCTCTATTTGTCCACCTTGTTTAAGTGGCTAGAGAAATCCAAGTGGGGATCTAGAAGGTAGTATCTCTTCCAAGCCTAGGTTGTGCAAAGTGTTTTCAAAGTGTTTGTCATTTCACATCAAGATCAAACTCAAAAACATTTTTTCTAGTTGTGTTTTGCATGGGTATTCAAAACAAATCTTAATCAAACACCACATAACATTTCAGCCTTGCTCAAAAAGTCAAACAACTGCAAAACTGTCCCTCTACACCAGTCCATTGTTCCTAAACAAAGAAGTGAAAACACACTATTATTCTTCTTTTGGGCATCATTCTTCAATTTTGTTTTTCTAGGGTTTCAGTCTTGAGTCATTGCATATCCAAAAACATCCTATTCAATCATACACACTTGCATATCCATCACCATTCAAACAAAATCCTTAGTTTGCATCTAGGTTTCTCTCTTTGGTCTTCAATCAAAACATTTGGCTATCATATTGCTTTTACCACATGAGGTATACCAAACTTGAGTTGGGAAACATATCAATATCTTGGGATAGGGTAACCTTCTTGGAGTTTATCATCTCCTACTTTAGCATACCCTCTCTTGATCATTGTCCTTGTGTCTATCCATCATAGCACACGTAATCATTACTTACATAATCATTGTCAGACCTAGAGTTACCTTGATCTATTTCAGAGTTGTCATCAACCCACTTGAAGTTTAATCAGCATCATCCCACTCACATTGCCATCCTTGAACCTAGTCCAATCTTCATTCGTCAAAATGGTTGTGATCATCAACAAATCTAGGCCAAATCCAAAACCATACATACTCCAAGGTGACCCAAAATATGTTCCTAGTGATGATGAGAACTTTATAGATCCTAGTGATGATGAGAACTTTGTAGAATCCTTAGGTCATCTTAATGATACTCTTGACAAGGGAAATACCACCTCAAGTTTGGAATCATACACCAATCCATTTACTAGCTGCCCTCATCCATCCATCCATATGGAACCTCCATCACCATCCAATAGAATGCCTATACCAAAGCCAAATGATTTTCTCCAAAGACTCTTTGAAAAATCTAAAAGCAAAGGAAAATCTATGAAGAAATCCAAATCCACTAATCCAATTCCATCCCCATCTAGCACAAGCAATCATAATCTTACACATAAGCCTACACCTTTTACCATTATTCTTCATGTGTTATATTGTCCATCTACCAGTATACTAATGAAGGATTTTATCCATTGGATAGTAGCAAGGAATCAACAACCACCATCATGCTGTCAAATACCTATCCTTTAAAATATCCAAGAACCTTCAAATGTTCTTGAAAAATTACCTACCATAAGCCCACTTCATTCCCTACCATACATTGAACCTATCCAAGAAACCTCCATTCCTATCCAACCACAAGAGCTATGTCAAGAGTCTAGTCCAAAGCATGATCAACCTTGCTCCTTACCAATCAAGATCAAAGCCCTTCCATTCAACCTATTCATAGCCTATATCTTTTCTATGATCCAAAGCTTGTCATTCCTTCCACTCAAGGTCCTAATACTATCAATGTCAAGAAACTTCCACCACTACTATCCATGATCCCATAACATCTACTTCCCTTGATGAGACACTTGGTCCCCACAAGCAAATTGATGTTCAAACAAATACATTGGATCTTAAGCATAATGATAATCAAGATCCTATTACTCCTTCACCATCTCATATTGATACCATTTCAAATCCACCGTCATGTCCTATTGGTCTTACTACCTTCCTAAATGAATGTTATTCCCTAGGAGAGCAGCAACAATTGCCTACCACCACACCTTCTCCATCCAATAAAGAACTCAAGTCTAGTTCCCAAAACATACATAGTCCCATTGTTCATCACATACTCCAAAACATGAACTATCAAGGTAAAGGCTTAGGCCTTCATGAACAAGGTATTTTTGAGCCTATTCATGCCAAATTTCCTCCATGCTTATATGGCCTTGGATATACACTCCAAGGACAAACATCTAAATATGTTGGTGATTCCTCCATTCCTCCTAAAGACACCACTTTCCATCATAAATCCTATCATATACCAAAAACATTTGTTGCTATCCCTCCTCTGTTATCCTACAAACCCAAAAAGCATGTGACCATCCATCTTCCTTCATCCACTTTACCCCCACTTCTTCCAACTCCTAACATCCCTCCATCAACTTTTCCTACCCTCCTTCCAACTCCTAATATTCCTATCCTCACATCCCTTATCACTTTAGCCACAAATCCGTTAATCTCTCCCTTCATACATCCCTTTCCTACAAATCCCCTACAATTCCTAATCATGATCAACAAATCCAAACATCGACTAAACATGAATCTATCACAAACACCCCATGGGATTCAAAAATAAAACATTGGATACCTCCACTCATAAAGAAAAACATCCTAATAATCCTCATGCCACATGGCACCAATACAAAGAGTCAAGGCAAAATCAAAACTCAAAAATTCTACCCAAATCCACATCTGAAAAAGACAATTTCAAAATAAAAAAGGTTTGGGTCCCTAAGCAAAAACCACCTAATTCAAATGGAGCATCCACAATTCTAAAATCACAAAAATCCCACTCCCCATCACAAAATCCTAAAATTCATAAGTCCATTTGGGTCTCTAAAGACCTAATTAAGAAAACCCCTAAGAAAACATCTCCATTACTCACGAATCCCCCTTCCAATAAAAATCTTCAAAATCTAATTCGGTGTGTGGAACCATTGGTGTTGGTTCCCTTCCACTCCACAACATTCCCACATACCTCCATCTCCCCATCTTCCATCTACTATCCTACTTATTTCTTTCATCATGTCCCTATGGTCCATGCTTTTACATAAGTCCTTCTATCTATCTCTTTATCTCCATCCTAATCCGCTATCCCCTTTCCATCCCTACATGAGCCTTCCATAATCCACATCAAAATCCACTATCCACTTAATTTGTTTCTCTCTCATGCAATCCTCTAGCAACATATATCAACATAATGACTTTTGACATGGTCGATGTATGATGACATCCCTCTCTAGTGGGATACTACCACCTTGCTATGGGAACAAAATCTTGAGTTCCTACCTATTTAAAAAAAATCAAAATAGTAAAGAGAAATCCTTCATCCAATGGTGAAAATCTAGTAAACAGGTGCCTTTGATAAGTACCATGATGAAAACCTGGCAAACAAGCGTCATGTGTAGGTGATTATCTATATGTTTTATGCTTGGGCATGTTGTTGCATTTATCCTAGCCTATCTATCCCATCTTATCTACCTATCATCATATCTTATCCTATCATTTTCCATCCCATATTGCCATCCTTACCTATCATATCGATAATACCTTCCTTATTGCACCATCCATTTTTGCTTCCTCCTTTTTTTATATTGATAAGAGTAGGGGCAAAATGTTGAAAAATGCCTTTGACATCTCTTGTCATAACTCCAAATATCCATCCATTTGTTTCTAAGAACATCCTCCATATATATCCATCTACTACTAAGTCCATTCATCCCTTGCGAGCATTATCCCCATCATGCATCCTAATAAGAATCACCTCGCCAAATCCTTAGGTATAATATATAGAGTGGGGGCATGTTATTCCTATGCAATGTAGTCCTTGGAGATCACATCCTTGATTACTTTAATCCATATATCATATATCTCCAATCCATTATCCTTCTATCACTACTCCTTGTATCCACCCTACCATCATTCTATCAGCACTCCTTTTATCCATCCAAATCCTACATTTATCCTATCATCCATCCTTTTTATCCACCCATCATCCCTACACACTTCTTATTCATTTCTTATTACTACTCCCTTCACCCATATATTATTCATCCAATCCAATACGTTCATTAGCTTAAATCACCCAACTTTCCCATCATTGTTTCTCAACTTGGTGCTCCCTTGTCATTAGGTATCATTTGGAGACCACCTCCTATCCACACACAATCCAATGCTAAACATCAAAATATTCCCAAAAATAAAAAATTAAAAATAAAAAATTTGAAAATATAAAAAAAATGAAATATCCAACAAAAATCCTAGAAATAAAATCAATTCATTCCAAGTTCAATTCAAATCTAATCTAATCACATCATCATAATCAATCCTTCAATTCAATTCAAATCAAAAATCATTCAAATCACTTCTTTCTTTCAATCAAATAAATCATTCCAACCAAATCAATTCTTCAAAGCAATCCTACCAATCAATTCCCAAATCATCATTTGTCAAGTCATCATCACTTTCATCAAAATCAACTCAATTCATCAACACAATCAATCAAACCATTCCAAACAACATTGATCCAAATGCAAGTATCCGTAATCCATACCAATCAAGTCAATTAATCAAGTCAAATTATCCAATTGCATCGATGGTCTTGGTTCCTGGCCTTGTTGTGAACCTCATCGATCGATCGATCATCATCATCATCAATGGGATATTTCATTCCTAATCCTAGTATTGTTCTTAGGATATATCATTCCCATATCAACAACACAATCCTCGCATTATTCTTGGGATAAATCATTCCCACATCACCAATGCTATCAATCAATCATCAATCATTATCATCAGCAATCAAATCTAATCGATCATCGGTTTACAACTTGACAAGGACAATACCTTGTTTGTTTTTTGAATTAGGACTTTAATGCTCTAAGTTCACTTCCTCATACATTAGACAAGGTTGTATTATGCTGGGTGTATTTGACACATCATCACCCTAGTCCTTATACCTTGGTGCATAATGTCAGGTGCTATATCAAACATTAGGTTGCTCAAAGTTTTAATCAGTATAACTCCATCTACCTCCCTTCATTTAATTTTTCAAGAGTCTTTCTAGCTCCTTCGTCCCTGCATATCCTCTTGAGGGGGCATTATCTATCAATCCTTCATTTTTATGAGCCCCATGTGAGCCCCAGCCTACCCGAAATCCATTCCAACCTATGTTTTAATCTTCTTTGAAACAACATTGCTTCGCAAAATGCTTTGCAATATCATCTCAAAGAGGGGCAAAATGTAGATATTAAAAATTGGCCATCAATTCCATTCCATCATAATCCTTGGAAATTTAATTAATTTTAATTAAATAATTAATTAATCCTTAATCCATCCCATAAATAATAAATTGAATTGATATAATCCACTTTTAATCATTTTAATTAATTAAACCTTTTTCACTTTTTCACTCTCCCCAAAATAATAAATTAAAATTAATAAATTTAATTTATTATTTAAACCTAAACCTAACCTAAATCCCATTTGAAAAAACAAATTAAAAATCAAACCTGTTACCATAACCCTAACCACCTTTTACTGTTCACATAACCAAAAATGTGTTGAACTACTTGAACTACTTCCACCCAGACCATATAAAATCAACTTCATACTTTCATTTACCTCTTCAAAATTTTCATAGTGGAGTTATGCAGAAGTCAATGAGCAAACACAATATTAAATGCTTCAATAATATTCATTTCATTTGATTTCAATAGTCTTACCTTTTATCTTTTGTGTTGCACTTAGTATAAATTTTAGGGTTTGTAATAGATTCAAATATTTTATTAAAATTTATATTTGGTTGCAAACAGGATAGTCACAGATCTATTCCCCACCTCCATAAAGGAATTTTGAAAAATTCAACCCCATCCGCATCATGTAGACACCTTACAGTGAAAAGGAAGCATCATATACAACCCCACCCGCATCACAGAGATGCCTTGCAGTGAAAAGGAGGTATGAGAAAAAAAAGTATACAACCCCACCCACACCACAGAGACGCCTTATAGTGAAAAGGAGGTATACACAAGATATTCAAATTTTAAAGATTGTTTAAACACACTTTACAAGCACCTCAAATAGACAACTTACCTTATGAATTCCTTCACCTTAAGGTGGTTGATATCATGTACTTATATCAAGCATGTTAAGGTAGGAAAAAAACACACAAAGGAACACAAGCTCTCGCAAATCCCATGCCCCCCGAAGGTGACATGTACTTGATGATCATCAAATGTTCCCACAAACACATTGCTGCAAGAAAAGTGTTAGCATCCATAATCATGATAAACAACAATGCATATGATCATTCACATAGAGATCCAAGATTATACTATAGATTTGAAGACTGAGTATAACTGTGGGGCTATATCGCAGAAATCTCAAAACCAAGTGTAACCAAGGCAATATCAAAGATAAAAAAGGTGCATAGAGCAACATTATTTTTATGGTTTGTAAGTGTGATAAGACAACATCAAGATCAAATGGAGTGATTCTAATAACCAAGTGTTGGATAATATATATCAACCCCATCATTATGTATGGACTTGGTCCATTTTTTGATTTCTCACTGAAGGGACACTAGGTCCTTATTAGTATAATAAGTTTTTTGTCATCTGCCCACTAGATAGAAACACTAGAGGAAGGGAAACAATAAATCAAGAGAGTAGAAACAAGTGTCTTAGCGACAACCACGTAGGAGGGTACCCCCAAGTCACCAATCGCAATATTATGTCCATAAGACACAACACACAACAGTGAAAATAGAGGAGAAGCAATATAGAAGAATGATGATACAAATAGAAGAAGGTCACAATAGAGGCGGTCTCCTAGTATCTTGGACCTTACAAGAGTGTCAAGGGTCATCCTAGGAGGCCTAAACAACAAATAACAAATCACGAGGGAAACACAACACAAAGGGAAGGTCAAATACATGAGCCAATCATGCTACCACATAAGTGACCACTAGGGTTAGAGATACTTACCTATAGGGACAACCAAACTAAGCTTTGTCAACAATTAAATCAATGTCATTTTCTCATGGATGAGGTGTATTCTCAATTGTCTCCTTGTCCACTTTTATTATGCAAATTATTTCCTCATAGTTTAGATAGTCATCTTCATCGTAGTCATAATAAACTTGTTTTTCTATAAGATCTCTTTCCGCATTCACTAATGTTTCTTCTTGGTCATGGAGAGCATTGAAATGAAAGAAAGGTAAAGTATTGTTTAGAAGTTTAGGTGTTGTATTGTTATCATCCTCATAATCATAATTTTTAGTTAATGATTCCATTTCATTGAGAGAATTTTCATACTCATCATTCTCAATGTGGTGTGTTAAGTCTTCTACTACCCAAGGGTATGTGTTCATGAGATATGTATAATAGTCTAAATCATATCTTAGCATAATATTATTTTGTATTATATGTGTTAAACCTTGAATAACATTAACACCATCGTGCCCTTCTTTAAGTAACTCTCTTATGTTATGAATAACAGGTATAGCTTGGTCCACTATCCTTTCATTTTCCATAAATGCTTGAAATTCGGCTAGTTCATTATCAAGTTTGTTTATTTTCTCATCAGATACATATGCTATCACATCAATAGGGTCATCATCATCATGAAATATTTGTTCTTCTATTGTATTTGTAGGAGGTATGATGTACTCGTCATCATCCTTGGTATTGTACTCTAGAATTCGAGAATAAAAATCTAACTTAGATGGACTTTGGGTGAAAATTAGTCAAGTAACTCTATGACTAGTATTAGTAAAACTAAATTCACTATAGGGTGAGATAGTTTCTATTTTGATTTAGAAGTGTGTGAACTCATGACTACATTCATTTTGAACGTCTACTTATATTGAATCTTTGGCCAAAGTAATGCATCTGTCTTTACATGCATTAGTCAGTTCACTGTGCTCCAGATTTGCATAACCATTTAGTAGTGTAATACTTAGTTAGAAGGAGTCTATAGTTGTGTGACCATGTTGGTTATGTAGGACAAAACACTAGAAACTCAGATGGAAAAATCCTATTGGTTCCATATATCTATACTCTTTGTGAAGGGTAGGGCCACTTCCAAGAAGGAAGGTGTTGGGGAGACCATCGGTCTATGGTTGGAGGTAAAGTGCTCGGGTGATGCTCTTTCTCCCAAGAAGAAGACAAGTTGAGACATACAAAAATAGATATCAATATTCCAGATGCAGTACATTTCATTTTATGACTTTTCACAGTCAAATTTATCAAAAATTATTCTTATTACCAAGAGAAAAATATTGTAAATGTAAAGTGAAAGATTACACTAAAATGTTATCTTTGAATATGTTGTAATTTTTAGGTTTTGAAAATATTCAGAAAAGATATGCTATTATTTCCTTGTCATTGTACAAATATTATATGTTTATAAACAAATGTTTATGATGATTATGTTTATTTACATTTATAGTAATTTTGGTGTGTAAATCCAAATATTATGAGAAGGCATGTTACATATGGTATCAGAGCTACCGGGTTCAATACATGGACCTATGAGCTCACTGCATACAATCTTCCTCAGACATTAATAGTTGCTAATGTTTGAATGTTCTTTTTCTAGAATGGTAAGAACAAGACAAACCCCAAGGAATAAGGTAATAGGAAATGGATGTTACCTAAAGGCTATGAGGGAGCAAGCCTCAAAAATGAAAATCCTAGATAAAACTAGTTACATTGAAGGTGCATGGTTAACTGACTCTGTGACCTTCACTGACACTCTTAAGTGTATCAAGTAGGAGAAAGAGAAGAAGAAAACAAAAACTAAGGCTATTGTTCCTATCACCAAGGGTGAACCAATTAAACCTTCTACACATAGGGACTTATCGTTTAGACATGGTCCTAATGCCCATGTCATTAGTTAGGAAGTTATGGATGAGACCTACAAGTACATCCATCTTCCAAGTCTGTATCAGCAAACCTCAAGGGTGAGGAAGAAACCAATGAGTTTCCAATTCCTAATAGTGACCTACAGTAATAAGATGTTAATGTTTGTAATAAATAAGGATATTATTTAATATGTAGATACTATAATACAATTGTGGAATTTTGGCAAAAAATTCCTTTTCTTGTTTAAGACTGTATAAATGAGAATGGATTTATTTTTATGAATGAATTCAATGGTATGAAAAACTAATTGAATGCTTAACATGAAAACTTTAGGAGAAGTAGAATTTCAGCATTGTTCGAACTAGAATGAGTATTGGGGGTAGCCAAGAGCAAGGGCAAGCTTCTAGAAACTTCGATGTGAAACTAGACAAGATTCTTTCATTGCTCAATGAAATAAGGGCAAGGATTGGAAAATTAGAGAAAGAGGTTAGAGGTTAGATTAGACCTGAGCATGAAGCTTTCCATGAAGGTGAAGACAAGGGCCATCATGAAGACACCACCCAAAGTGGGTGTGGGGAAAATAAATCAGAGTTGAGACCAGATGAGGAAAAGAGGAGCCATTTGGAACTCAAATTGTCTACGGACATGAATAAGGTCACGCCCATTAAATTTGATGGAACTATGAGTGGAGATGCCATTGAGGCATGGCTCATAGAAATGGAAAAATATTTTAAAAATTAGGAACAATTCAAAAATAACCAAGGTGGTATGGTGAGCATATCAATTGGCTGGTGAAGTATTCACTTGGTGGATGAATAAGAAGATGGAACTAGGCTTAAGCTCTCTAAGTCTAAATTGGGATACATTTGTCGAACTCTTTAGGAAAAAATGGTTACCACAATTGTATTTTGATCAGAAAATCATGGATTTTCAAAACTTGAGATGAGGTCACTCATCCATAAATGAGTATTGGGAGAAGTTTACTCATCTCCTTAAGTATGTTCCTCAATTCTAGCAGGATGAAAGGTTTCATATATGAAAGTTCATCATAGGGTTAAATGTCCAAATACGACGTGAGGTAGATGTTCATGGTTCCACTATTATGGACCAAGTCTATGAGAAAGCCATTAAAAAGAGTAGAAGCTAAAGTCCATATTTGCTTATTTGAAAAATAATTGCAAGAAGTTCAATTGGTCACAATCTTCCCAAACATTCAAGAAAAAGGGTAACAAGAAGAACTTCAAAAGGAAGGGTGATAAAGGATTCTAGAACAAGCAAAATGAGTCTAGAGATGATATGAAAAATGGCAACAATAACCCCAAGAAGAACAGAGATAACTCAAGAAAGCCTTTTGAAAGGTGAGGACCCCCTGGAGGGTGTTTTCATGTGGAGGTGACCATTATACTAATCAATGTCCTGACAAGACATAAGGGACTCAACCACAAGAAAATCCCTTACCATCACAATAGGTGGCTTTCCAATAGAGAATTCTTGTAACAATTGATTATCAACAGGTGAAGTAAGAGATTACTCAATTGAAATCACAGGTACTTTGTTTGGTGTCCTAATTTTAGTTTTAACAGATACTAGTGCCACGGAATGCTTTATTTCACCAAAAGTTTTAGATAAGATTTCTAGAAGAGCTGGTTATATGGAAAAATCATGGTCAATAGAGTATGCTAACTAGACAAGGGCTCTGGTAGACCAATGTTTGTTTGAAGCTAAGGTTGAACTCCCAAGCTTTTCGACTGAAGTAAACCTATATGTATCCCCTTAGGACCATATGATGTCATCCTTGGAATAAATTGGTTATGGAGGTGTAGGCATAAGGTAGACTATTTTGTAAAAATAGTCGAATGCCTAGATCACCTTGGAAATAGATTTTTTCTACAAGGTACTTCTAGAGAGGTCAAACTAAGGCAAATATGTATCTTACAGTTGAAGACAACCAAGTGAAAAGGGTGTCAACTCATTGCAATCAAAATGGAGAAAATGGATAATCAGAAAAAGTCTATCTTTCAAGATGAATTAATGTATTATGAATCTCAAAAACTCCAAGGAGTAGACGAATAAGAGTCTATAGATCAAGAGAGATTAGATATGGACAAGTGCCATTTTCTATGAGATTTTGAGGATGTATTTCTAGATGAATTACCTAGATTTCCTCCTAAGAGAGCTTTTGACTTTTCCATAGATATAATTCTGGGATCCGAACCTATATCCAAATCTCCTTATCAAATGAATACAATAGAGTTAATAGAGCTAAAGGCTCACCTGCAAGAGTTGCCATCAAAAGGATTGATAAGACACAATGTTTCACCCTAGGGAGCACCAATGATCTTTGTAAAAAATAAAGATGACACATTGTGCCTATGTATAGACTATTGTATGCTAAACAAAGAAATGATAAATAATAAGTATCCATAGCCATGTATTGATGATCTCTTTGATCAAATGCGTGGGGCAACTGTGTTCTCAAGGATCGATCCACAATCAAGATACCATCAGTTAAAGCTAAAAGATGAAGATATTCATAAAACAACCTTTAAAATGAGATATGGGCATTATGAATTCACAGTCCTACTCTTTGTATTGATGAATGCACCTATAACATTCATGAATTTAATGAACAACGTATTCAGGGATTGTCTAGATAAGTTTGTTCTTATTTTCCTAGATGATATTTTGATTTAAATTCCAAAAGTGAGGAAGAACTTCTATAGCATTTGTAGATCATTCTTCAACATTTGAGAGGGCATAAACTATATGGTAAGCTCTCAAAGTGTATTTTCTTCTAAAAATAAGTATAGTACCTGGGTCATATAATCTTAGTAGAGGGAATTACTGTAGATCCAGTAAAGATCAAATCCATTCTAGCGTGGTCCACACTAGAAAATAAGCACGAAGTCCATAGTTTTATGGGTCTAGAAGGATATTACAAAAAAATTGTGGCTAACTTTTCAAGGATTTCCTACCCCATTACTTCTCTACAAACGAAAGGCAAAATATTTGTTTGGTTAGAAAAGTGCCAAGAGGCATTTGATCAACTAAAAAAGAAGCTAACTACAACACCAATACTAAAGGCACCTGATCCAGAGGGTCATTTTGTAGTAATCATCGATGCCTCCGGAGAAGCATTAGGTGGTGTACTTATTGAACAAGGGTGAGTTATCACTTATGAGTATAGAAAACTAAAGATGTATGAGAAGAATTATGATCCACATGATCTTGATTTAGCAGTAGTGGTTCATGCACGACAAATGTGGAGGCATTATTTGCTTGGGAAAACCTTTGAGATAAGGACATACCATCAAGGACTTAAATATTTGTTTACCCAACCGCATCTTAATGCCCATTAGAGAAGATGATTAGAGTTAATATCTGATTATGATTTTCAGATCAAATACATTTAGGACAAGGAAAACTGAGTAGTGGATGCCTTTAGTTGAAGTAGACATATCTCCTCTATGATCTCTATTAGTTCTTATTTTAAGGATCATGTGTTGTAAAAGTCCAAGGGAGATGAATATTGTGAGTAGATTAAGAAATCTCTCTTGAACAAACCTCATGGTTCTAAATATGATGGATTCCACTTTGAACCAAATGGACTACTAAGATTCATAGTAAGAATGTATGTTTCAAACTCTGAGGAGTTAAGGAGTATCGTGTGGAAGGGAGTTCATTATGCACCCTATTCAGGACATCTTGGAGTGACAAAACTACTAGCCGATGTAAAACCATTATACTTGTGGAAAGGAATGAAGAGGGATGCTACAAGGTTTGTACCAGGATTTCTAGAATGCTAGAGGGTGAAAGAAGAACATCATCACCCAACAGGACTCTTATATCCTCATGAGATTCTGTAATGGAAATGGTAGATCATCAATAGGGATTTTGTAGAAAGTCTTCCTATGTCTAGAAATAGGCATAATTCTATTCTAGTACTGATAGATAGACTCACTAAGGTAGCATATTTCATACCTAGGAATTTGACAAATGGAGCACCAATCATAGCCTCTAAATTTGTGTAAGAAGTATTTAGGTTGCATGGCATTCTTGAGAAGATCATTTCAGATAGGGATGCCTACATGACATCAAGGTTTCGGAAAACTTTATTTTCCTCACTTGGAACTCAATTGAACATAAGATCAACTTATCATCCTGATATAGATGGTCAAACGGAAAGAGTAAACCAATTTTTGGAGAATCTATTAAGAATGTATTGCATGGATCATCAATACAAGTGGGAGGATTATCTTCCTCTTTTAGAATTCACTTACAATAATCCCTATCATTCTACTATTAAGATGGCCCCATTTGAAGCATTAAATGGAAGAAAGTTCCAAACTCCTATAAGCTGGGATAAGCTAGAAGATAGGATTAGCCTTGGTCTAGAAATGCTATCGAAAATGAAAGAAAAAATAAAGCTGATCAATAAAAGGATAGTGGAGGCAAATGATAGATAGAAAAAGCTATGCAGATGCTAAGCACATTCCTAGACATTCCTCAATATGAGAAAAAGTTCTATTAAGAGTCAAGCATTAAAAGAGTTCCATTAAGTATAGAAAGTCATCCAAACTAGCTCCTAGATATGTGGGTCCCTTCGAGGTTCTCAAGGAATTCAATCCTGTTTCTAATAGGATTGCTCTACCACCTACTCTTTCCATGATGCATAATGTATTTCATGTTTCTTATTTGAAAAATTGTAGGGGATAATCATATTCCTATTCTTGATTAGAATGCCTTATAGGTGAAGGACCCAGGAGTTGTAATGATTGAGCATTTCAAAGTGCTTGAAATACGTAAGCTACGATTGCATAATAAAGAAGTTAATTCAAGGTCTAGTGGGACCAGTACGAAGAAGATAATGGGACCTGGGAAAATTATCATTACGTTTACCAAAGATATCTTCATTTATTTTAAGATTTTTCAAAGATGAACAAAAAAACTTTCATGTTATAAATTTTGGATACATTGGATCATTGAGGATGATGAATCTTATGGGGGAGATATGTCACATCCCCAAACTTTGACTTTGATTTACTTTTACTTGCATGTAATTAGTAGATAAATTTTCATGGATTAATGATTTGATGTTTAAAGAAAATGTCAAGATAAATCAACGATTTATGAGTTATGATTAAACGCATAGAATTTGACATGTGATTAAATGTTATAGAGATTATTAAATTATGTTTTATACAGATTTATTAATGATACACTAATCCTAGTTTGTGTGACTATGAGTTACAACTAGGGAATAGATTTCCATCCCCAAGAATAGAGGGAGTGCATCATCGGGGAGAAGGGAATAGATGTTTGAAAAGGAGTAGGTTTTGCCACTTGAGTCCTATGTTGTATAATTAGTGAACCCTGATGAGACAACTAAGTACTAATAGACTCTCCTTGTTAAGTCCATCTCATCTTGAAAGTTATCAATTAATCGTTTAGGAAAGGTTTTCTTGATGTTAGACATTGTTTGATATGGATAAAGTGTTATTCAAAAAATATTAATGTTGTTAAGAGTTTAACAATTTTCCTTGTTGGAACACTCCTATATATTTTCCAATGGTTATCTCTTTATTTATGTTGACATTAGTGTAAGGTTGTGAGGGGGGAGAAAACCTCAACCCCATACCCACCCCTTGTCAAATGACTTATACCAACATCTGCAATGGTGGTATTGCTACCACTATATTTGAAATATGTTATGTTTGTTTATATATATATATATATATATATATATATATATATATATATATATATATATATATATATATAAACAAACATAACATATTTCAATATAGTGGTAGCAATACCATCATTACAGATGTTGGTATAAGTATATATTGTAAAAATGTATAAGTATATATTGTAAAAATGTATATATATATAAACAAACATAACATATTTCAATATAGTGGTAGCAATACCATCATTACAGATGTTGGTATAAGTATATATTGTAAAAATGTCTTTGTTCATTTAAGTCTTAAGTTCTTATTATTTTTTGATAAGATTGCAATCAATGGTAAACCACTATGTTCACATAGTGGTGCACGACTGCATACTCCACAATAATGTGGAGAGTGTAGGAAATCCATCGATGGGTCAGAGTGATCTTTGCAAAGTGAGAACATATCCACATTTGGATGCCCTTTTTCTAGGAGATTTCATAGGAGACTGGGAAGATATCCCAATGGGTGCAGGAAGTATATTATGTGTTTAAAACATGCTTCAAGTAGTTACTAAGAATAGGAGAAAATAATAACAAAAGGAGACTCTAGAGTGTAGAAAGGTAGAGAGCATGATAAGTCTTAAAACAAGAATAACAGAGAGGGATTTGAAGCTGGACAGGGGTTATGACCGAACCTTATACAAGTACATTTATATTTACATAAGTTTCATCCAAAGCTTTGTTCGAAGCATGTCTTTAATTATCTTTACTACCAGAGCATGTCTTTATTCATCTTTACCATTGATGCATGTATATACAGTGGTGTTTATTTGGTGCGTGTATAAGCTAATAACCTTATACTATGTTTGTTAAAACTTGTTATAGTGGCTTGATACCTACAAGACATTAGTAATGACTTAAACTATTTACCATGAGACTCCTATCGATAACAACTTATGTTAGTCATAACTATAGCCACAAGCTTCGACTATGAATAGATAGGTAGCTATCTATGACTATATGAGACTATTCTTGCCAAGGGTTTTTATACCCACAGTCTATGTAAAATAATACTCCTGACTGGTTCCATGTTAAAACAAAGCCATTATATATATTATTAAACCTTTTTATGTATCGAGGATACCAACAATCTAGCTGTCAACTAGAAGTTTTAGGTGTTATCATTTTCTTATAAATGCATGAGAGAATGCTGAAAGATTGATGTATACTCCTTATATTATTTCTTATTAAAGAAAATTCACCTATGTAAGTAAACAAGAATGATATTGGTAGAACAATGAGTCAAGAATTAGACTCTCAAGCCCCATATTAAAAGATATTACGCTCTCCAGCCCTATATCACAAGATATCAGTCTGAGAGAAGAATAATGTTTATTATAAAAATGTATTACTATGATTAATAGTAAATTTTGTGCTACATTATAATACTAAGATGATCAAAATTATAATAGTCTAAGAAGGACTAGTGGTCGATATAACTATGTCATATGATTACATTCACTTGGCCTTAATTGATAAGTACTCTAAATGAAATTTGAGTAGTAGAGGTGGTTATTATGATGGTATGCAATGATATACTTTTTACCAGCATACGTCAAGAGTTTAAATGTTATTTTGTATGTTGGGATTAGAGAAGATAAATCCCTAAGATTATCCTAGATATGTTTAGTAAATGCAAAATTCTTCTCATGGTTATGTTTTCACCATAAACTAGACATATTTATTGTCGACAAGGATTAGTTGAGAATCCTTAGACCAAGATATGTACCTTGGATGAATTAAGAAGCTATTGATAAAATTATTCTCTATGTTGAGAATAGACACCAAAACCAAGAATATAAACTTTTGAAACAAGGTGTAGAGTGACAAGGAGTCATGGATTCAATGTTGCATGTTGCAACAAGAGGCTTTTTAAAACACTATGTCCTCATTTTGAACCATCCTTGGTATTGTACTCTAGAGTTTGAGAACAAAAATCTAAGTCAAGTGGACTTTAGGTGAAACTTAATCAGGTCATTCTATGACTAGTATTAGTCAAACTAAATTAACTGTAGGATGAGATAGTTTGTAAGTTGAGTTAGAGGTGTGTGAACTCACAATTATGTTCATTGTGAACGTTTATTTATATTGAATATTTGGCCAAAGTAATGCATCTGTATCTGCATGCATTAGTTGATTCATTTGCTCTAGATTTGCATAACCATCCAGTAGTTTCATACTCGATTAGAAGGAGTCTATAGTTGTATGACCATGTTGCTTATGTAGGACACAACACTAGAAACTCAGATGGAAAAAACCTGTTGGTTCCATATATCTATACTTTTCATGAAGGGTAGGGCCACTTCCAAGAAGCAAGGTGTGTGAGAGACTATCAGTCTATGGTTGGAGGTAAGGTACTCAGGTGATGCTCTCCCTCCCAAGTAGAATACAAGCCAAGGCTTATGAATGTTGCAAGTATATGCAGTCAGTGTTGTCATTGATGTCAACAAACTTGTGTTATCATTTGTGTCAACTGTATGAGCAAGAGAATTTTACAAGAGTGTGAGCAAGTTGGTGTTGAGTGGATGTTGTATTTGATGATGAGGAAGTGCAGAGATGGTGATGATATGTTTCTGGTGCTTGGTTTCCAAGTGCTTTTGAGAAAATTTGAACAATAGAGGAAACAGCGTGTTGTAAAGATGTTCTAGCATATATAGTAGTGTTCTGGTTTTTCTTTGCATTTCTTTTATATTGAATATTTTTTTATGTTGTTTGGATGTTTTGATTAGAGGTGTTCAGATGTGCTATATTTAGAATTTGGCATGTTGGATCAATGTGCAAAGGAAGATGTGTTCACCAGTGTGTGGACTATGTATTGCAGAGGTGTCTGGGAGAAATGTTTTTACTTTGCATTTCTCTGCAGAGTGGTTTCAAGTCTTACAATTATGGAAGTATGATAATAAGGTTCATATCCATCTTCATTTGAAGTTATCCATGATTTGGTGATTTGAAATTTGATTTCTTGAGTTGCAGTGCATGACAAAAATATTTGAGCATAGTGGATAAGTTTGATTGGTAGGTGGAAGTTGTTGCAAAGGAATTTGTTAGATTTTAGGATGTTTTTTGAATACTCTATATCCTATTCAAGCATGGTGTTTGGTCTGCAAGTCATCTTTGGTTTTGAGGAAGCATGTACATAATTGTTTATGGTGTTAACAAAGGTTTGGTCAACCTTGGATGTTTACACTAATTGTGGAATTGCTTTGATGATTGTGGAAATGTGGTGTAACATGTATGAGTGGATTTTGGTCCAAGCTAAGGTGTGTTGTGGTCTGCCTTCATTCCTTTCCACCATGGGAATGTTTTGGTGCCAAACTAATTTGAATTTGTGAGATTAAGGTGCTTTGCCGATGTTGGAGAATGTTTTCAAGATTAAAGATGGTATAAATAAGTGTTGAGTTGTTGAAGGTTGATAAGATAGATGAGTATGATGTGTGTGATGTGAATTGTAGAGTTATAGAGTGCGAATTTGTGTAGTGTAGTGTGATATTTCATGTGTTAGATTACTAGATGTACTAAGAAGAAGATGTCTACTATTCCTCAGCAAGACTATAGAGGTGATGATGAAGTTGTAGTGGACTTCTTAGTTGCATTGAGATAGTTTTCTCCTTGTAGCAATCTTCTCTATCTTCTTCTCTATTCTAGTAGTGAGCCCTCTGGCAATGAGCATTTTAGAAGTAAGCCTTCTGATAGTGAGCCCTATTGTATTTTGGTGTTGATATTACCTTACATTGTGAGCTAATCCTCACCGTGGTTTTTCCCTTCTTAGGTTTTCCATGTAAATTTGGTGTTCTTTTGTGTTTGATGTTGATTTGATTCAATTTCTATTATTTTATTTCATGTTTAATCATCTTAATAGTTTAAGGGATTAATTGAATTAATGTGGATCTAAATGTGTGTGAGGGTTTTGAAGTTTTAAGTTACAACTGATTCACCCCCCTCTCAGTTGTCTTGTGCATTCAACAATTGGTATCAGAGCGAGGTTCCTTGGAAGAAAGATTATCTACTTGAGGTAGTTCTGGGATGGTACAAAAGAAAGATATTCCCCTATTTGATGGATCGAATTATGCATTTCGGAAAATAAGGTTGGAAGGTTATCTGATTTCCCTTGGTTATGAGATTTGGAAGTCAGTTAAGTCTGCATACACTATACTTGAGATGGTCTGAGTACTCCTAATGAAATCAAGGTATGCTCTTTTAAGTAGTCTTACTAATTCTAAATTGGTGAAAGCTATGAATCAGAAAATTGCTAATTAAATTTAGGAAAAGTTTAAAAGCATTTATGAAGGAGATGACATGGTTAGGCAAGCTAATATGTAGAATCTGAAGATCATGTTTGAAGATGAAAACATTACAAGCTACTTGCAGAAGGTGGATGAAGTTGTCAATAACATCAAAGGTCTTGGTAGAGAAATGGAAGAAAAAGAAGTGGTAATGAAGGTACTCATAACTCTTCCCAAAGCTTACAGTCATAAAGTTTCTACTATTGAAGAATTGCAAAATCTAGATCAATTTACCAGAGATCAGTTGTATGGAACTTTAACTACTTTAGAAATGAGAGAATTTGGTACAAGTAGTGCAAAAGTTGAGATTTCCTTTAAGGCTATTAAATTAGAGAAGACTGTGGAGTCAAATGATATGGAGGCTAACATTGTGAGAAAATTGAAAAACGGTACTGGTAAGTAAAGTGGTAAGTTGTCTTTCAAGTGTTTTAGATGTGGCAAGAAATGTCATTATGCATCAAGATGTCTAGAAATATTTTTGAGAAGAAAAAATAGAGAGAACAAAAGTAAGGTGTTTAGGAAAAGATATTATGTTAGAGAAGATGCAAGTATATCTGATGATGAATCTGATTATGAAAATGATGAGGATAGTGAATGTCTATTCATATCTTTAAAAGATGATACTATTTCTGGTAACTCTTAGGAATGTGTGAACGAAAGGGATCTAGAAGTAAGTATTAATGTTGAAGGCACTTTGATGTCTACTTTTCATGCTAAATAGGAAAAGAACTACTAGGTCATTGATAGTGGATGCTTAAATCATATGACTGGTGATAAGAGTAAGTTTGTTAAACTTGAAAAATATGATGGAGGATTACTTAGATTTGATGATGATACATTTGTTAAGATATCTGGAAAAGGTTCAATCCATTTTGATGGAAAACATAATACTAATGATGTTCTTTATGTTAAGGGTTTAAAACATAACCTCTTGGGTGTTGGACAAATATGTAGCAAAGGATACAATCTTGTGTTTGAGGATGGTGGTTGTAAGATCAAAAAGGATTCTGGAACTATGATTGCTACTAGAAGGAGGACAAATGGAAATGTTTATCAGCTCAAAGGTGGTGGTGGTTATTGATTCATGACTCAGATTAGTGAGAGTTGCAATGGCATAGAAGATTGTGTGACATCAATTTTAATAGCCTAGTAAGAATAAGTTCAGTTCAAGTTGTGAGAGATCTTTGTAAGGAATTTCAAGTTGGAAAGAAAGGAAGAATAATTTTCAAAGTCAAGTATCAATCTTCTACTGAACTATTGGAATTGGTGCATACAAATCTTTGTGGTCCTACCAGAGTAAGGAGTTTTCAAGGTGACAGGTATTTCATCCTATTAATTGATGATTGTTCTAGAATGACATGGGTTACTTTACTTTAAAAAAATAGAAGCCCTAGATAAGTTTAAAGCATTCAAAGAAATGGTTGAGAATGAAATGGATATGAAAATCAAATGTTTGATGTCTAATAGAGGTGAAGAATTCACCTCCAATGAGTTTAACATGTATTGTGAGAATCATGGAATAAAGAGGCATTTATCTACCCCTAGGAATCCTTGATAGAATGGAGTGGTTGATAGAAATAATAGGATTGTTCAAGAAGCTACAAGGACAATGATAAAAGAAGCAAATGTATTGGAAGTCTATTGGAGAGAAGAAATTCATACTATTGTTTATATACCGAACAGAGTACAAGCAAGGGCAAACAGTACAAAGACTACTTATGAGGTAATGGTATGGAAGGATTTTTACTATCAAATACTTTAGAGTGTTTGGAAGGAAATGCTATATTAGAAGGGATGAAGAAAACCTAGGAAAGGTTGATGAAAGATCTGATGAAGGCATCTTTCTTTGATATTCCAATAAAAGAAAATCTTATTGGTGCTACAACAAGAGGCTAAGAAAGATTGTCGAGAGTGCAAATGTCAAAGTTGATGAAGACTTACAAATGAATTCAAAGGTGAATGGGTATATATCAGATGAGTCTTCTTGTAGTGAAGAAGAAAAGGCTAAAGAAAAGGAAGTGTTGATTGATGAAGAAGAAGCTCTGAAAAGATTCTTAAAACTCCTAAGTATGTGTAGAAGCATCATTATGAAGAATAGATCATTGGTGACAAGAGTAAAGGTATACTCACAAGAAGGAAAGCTTCTGAAGAATAGGTAAATTTATGTCTACTTTCTAAAGTTGAACCTAAAACAATGATTGAAGCATGCAAGAATGAGTATTGGACCAAGGCTATGGAAGAAGAACTAATGCATATTGAAAAGAATTAGACGTGGGAACTTGTCTCGAGACTGACAAACAAAAATGTGTTTTGAACTAAGTGGGTATTCTAGAATAAACTGAATGAGAATGGAGAAGTGGTAAGAAACAAGGTAAGGCTTGTGTATAAAGGCTACTCACTCATAAGTAGAAGGAATAGTCTATGAGGAAACATATGCTTCGATCGAAAGAATGGAGGCCATCAGGATGTTTTTGGCTTTTGCAGCACATAAGGATTTCAAAGTATATCGAATGGATGTGAAGTCTACTTTCTTGAATGATGAATTGGAAGAAGAAATATACATAGAATAACCAAATGGTGTTTAGTTATCAGATAAACTAGATATGGTTTGTAGATTGAAGAAGGCACTATATGGATTGAAGCAAGCCCCCAAAGCTTGATATGCAAGGTTAGACATGTACTTGTTATAGCAAGGATTCAATAAAGGAATCACAAATAGAAATATGTACATTAAAGTAGAAGATCAAATTTTGATTGTGGAAGTATATGTGAATGATATAATATTTGGTAGAAATGAAGGCATGTGTAAGAGTTTTGTAGGTGAAATATAAAAAGAATTTGAAATGTCAATGTTGGGGAGATGAACTTCTTCCTTGAGTTACAGATCAATTAGACAGATAAAGGTATTTTCATTTCACAATCAAAGTATGCCAAGGAGATGTTCAAGAAGTTTGGAATGGAAGATTCTAAACCAATATGTACTCCTATGGTTATTGGTTGCAAGTTGAGCAAGAATGATGAAACTCCTAAGGCTGATTGGAGCAGGTAGAGAATAATGATTGGAGGATTGCTATATTTAATTGCTACTAGACCGGATATTATGCATGCAGTTTATCTTGTGAATAGATTTCAAAAAGATCCTAGAGAGTTACATGCTACAGTAGTAAAGAGGATATTCAAATATTTAAAGGGCACTCCAAATCATGGCTCATGGTATCCAAAGAATATTGACTTTACTCTAAGTTCTTATACAGATGCAGATTGGGCTGGTTCTGTGGATGACAGGAAAAGTACAAGTGCTGGTGCATTCTTTCTTGGATGCATATTGGTGTCATAGCTAAGTAAGAAGCAAGATTCAGTATCTTTATCTACTGTAGTGGCAGAATGTATTATAGTAGCATCTTTCTGCACACAGGTGTTGTGGTTGAGGTAAACCTTGAAGGATATCAAAGTTCTATATGATGAACCAATTCCTATCTTCTATGATAATACAAATGCTATTAACATTTCAAAGAATCCGATGATGCACTCAAGGACAAAACATATCTCAATCTGGTATCACTTTCTAAGAGAGAAGGTTGCAAAAAATGAAGTAAAGATTGACTATGTGCTTATAAAGGATCATGTTGTTGATATATTCATTAAGGCTCTTCCTAAGGATACCTTTGAGTATCTTCAAGTGAAGTTGGGGGTTATTGCCCCTCCTTCTTTGAACTAGATGCATAAGGAGATGCATCAGTGCAGTGGATTTAAAGATTCACTTTTTATTCTGGACTGATGTTAGAGGTTACCTCTCAAGGGGAGTAGGTAGTGTTCATGTTGGTTGTTGTAGTCAGGGGGAGTAAGTGTCAATGCAAATTGTTATGTGTTCCTAAGGGGGTGTATGCAGAGTAGTAAAAGAAAAATGTTGCAAAGTAGTGGTGAGAAAGTATAAGTATGAGTAATGTAAGAAGAGGAGAGTGAAAGAGAGTTGGGTCACCCTTTTCCATTGATGTCAAAGGGGGAGAGAGAACAATGTAAAAAAGGAAAGAGTTAGTTGTCAAGAAGAGAGTAATAAGCTGACGGAGAGAGAAAGAGAAAGGAAAAAAAGTTGGTATGAAGCATAGTATTAAGGACTTTTGTTTTGATGGTTTTCCAGATCATGTGTTTCTATCAATAACAAAGGTGGGTATTGTTGCAAGTATTTGCATTCGGTGTTGTCATTAATTTCACCAAGCTTGTGTTATCATTGGTGTTAATTGTATGAGAAAGAGAATTTTTCAAAAGTTTAAGCAAGTTGGTGTTGAGTGGATGTTGTCTCTGATGGTGAGGAAGTGTTGAATATGTTGATGATATGTTTCTGGTGCTTGGTTTCCAAGTGTTTTTGAGAAAATTTGAATAATAGAGGAAATAATGTGTTGTAAAGATGTTCTAGCATATAGAGTGGTGTTTTGGTTTTTCTCTACATTTCTTTTATATTAAAGATCTTTTTATGAGTTTTAGATATGTTGATTAGAGGTGTTTAGAGGTGCTACATTCATAATTTGGTGTGGTAGATCGATGTGTAGTAGATGTTTTCACTAGTCTGTGAACTGTGTATTGTAGAGGTGTTTGGGGGAAATGTTTTTGCTCTACATTTCTCTGTAGAGTGGTTTTAGGTCTTACAGTTCTTGAAATATGTTTATAAGGTTCAAATCTATCTTCATTTGAGGTTACTCATGATTTGGTGCTCCTCAAGTTGATTTCTTGAGTTGCAGTGCATGACAAAGATATTTGAGCATATTGGTTAAACAGGATAAGTTTGTTCAGCAGGTGAATGTTTTTGTGGAGGAATTTGTTAGATTTTAGGATGTTTTTGCAAATACTCTAGATCATGTTCAAGCATGGTGTGTGGTTTGTGAGTCAACTTTGGTTTTGAGGAAGCGTGTACATAATTGTTTATGGTGCTAACACAGGTTTGGTTGACCTTGGGTGTTTACACTAATTCTAGAATTGCTTCGATGATTGTGGAAGCATGGTGTAATGTGTATGGTGTACCTTTATTCTTTTCCACCACATGAATGTTTTGGTGCTGACCTAATTTGAATTTGTGAGATCAAGGTGCTTTATCTACCTTGGAGAATGTTTTCAAGATTAATGATGGTATAAATAAGTTTTGAGTTGTTGAAGGATGGTAAGATAGATGACTATGATGTGTGTGATGTGAATTGCAAAGTTATAGAGTGCGAATTTGTGCAGTGCAGTGAGAGATTTTATGTGTTATATTATTGGATGCAATGAAGAGGAGGTGTCTACAATTCCTCATTGAGACTACAGAGGTGATGATGGCATTATGGTAGAATTTTTTGTTGCATTAAGATAGTTTTCTCCTTGTAACAATCTTCTCTATCTTCTTCTCTATTTTGGCAGTGAGCCTTTCTTTCCTTTGGGTAGTGAGCCCTCTGGTAGTGAGCCTTATGATAGTGAGCCCTATTGTATTTCGGTGTTGATATTGCTTTATATTTTGAGCTAATCCTCACCGTGGTTTTTCCCTTCTTGGGTTTTGCACATAAATCTGGTGTTCTCTTGTGTTTGATGTTGATTTGATTTAGTTTTTATTATTTGCTTTCTTGCTTAATCATGTTAACAGTTTAAGGGATTAATTGAATTAATGTAGATCTGAATGTGTGTTAGGATTCTTAAGTTTTAAGTTACAACTGATTCACCCCCCCTCTCAGTTGTCTTGTGCATTCAACAATGAAAACAAATATCAAGGTTCCAAATGCAGTACATTTAATTTTATGACTTTTGATAGTCAAATTTATGTAAAATTGTTCTTAATGCCAAGAGGAAAATATTGTAAATGTAAAGTGAAAGATTTTGAACTAAAATGTTATCTTTAAATATGTTGTAATTTTCAAGTTTTGAAAATATTTAGAAAAGATATGCTACTATTTCATTGTCATTATGCAAATATTATATATTTATAATCAAATGTTTTAGATGATTATGTTCCTTCACCTTTCTAGGGATTTCAATGTGTAAATCCAAATATTATGAGTAGGCATATTACAGTCTTGCTCATCCAATGTCTTAGATCCAATGGGTTCATCTACATCAATTTTCCCTGCTTCATCTTGGGAGTCTGAATATTCTCTTCAGTAGAATCCTTTGAATGTGTTTTTTGTTGAGGCCCATCTATCTTAACTTGCCCTATAACTAGAGGTTGCAAAATTTTGGCCTAAACAGTGGCATGGGTACTAGGGTTAGAAGTACCTATAGACATATGTTGTTGTTCCATGATTACCCCTTGTCCCTTTTATCAGCAAAAACTATCTTTTGCAAAGATTAGCATTCATCTCTTTTATTGCTAAAAATTACTTTTTGCAAACCTTCTTAAAAATGCCTTTATCAGAGAATATAGCTTTATGCAAACTTAGGTGTTTAGAGGTGCTACATTCAGAATTTGGTGTGATAGATCGATGTGTAGTAGAAGATGTTTTCACCAGTTTGTGAACTGTGTATTGCAGAGGTGTTTGGGGGAAATGTTTTTTCTCTACATTTCTCTATAGAGTTGTTTCAGGTCTTGCAGTTCTAGAAATATGTTTATAAGGTTCATATCTATCTTCATTTGAGGTTACTCATGATTTTGTGCTCCTCAAGTTGATTTTTTGAGTTGTAGTGCATGACAGATATTTGAGCATATTAGTTAAACAAGATAAGTTTGTTCAATAGGTGAATGCTTTTGTGGAGGAATATGTTAGATTTCAGGATGTTTTTGCAATACTCTAAATCATTTTCAAGCATGGTGTGTGGTTTGTGAGTCGACTTTGGTTTTGAGGAAGCATGTACATATTTGTTTATGGTGTTAACATAGGTTTGGCTGACCTTCGGTGTTTACACTAATTCTGGAATTGCTTCAATGATTGTGGAAGCATGGTGTAATGTGTATGGTGTACCTTTATTCCTTTCCACTGCATGAATGTTTTGGTGCTGGCCTAATTTGAATTTGTGAGATGAAGGTGCTTTATCTACCTTGGAGAATGTTTTCAAGATTAATGATGGTATAAATAAGTTTTGAGTTGTTGAAGGATGGTAAGATAGATGGCTATGATGCGTGTGATGTGAATTGCAAAGTTATAGAGTGTGAATTTGTGTAGTGCAGTGCGAGATTTTATGTGTTAGATTATTGGATGCAATGAAGAGAAGGTGTCTACAATTCCTCATTGAGACTATAGAGGTGATGATGGCATTATGGTAGAATTCTCTATTGCATTGAGATAGTTTTCTCCTTGTAATAATCTTCTCTATCTTCTTTTCTATTTTGGCAGTGAGCCTTTCTTTCTTTTGGGTAGTGAGCCCTCTAGCAGTGAGCCTTATGGTAGTGAGCCCTATTGTATTTCAGTGTTGATATTGCTTTATATTTGAGATAATCCTCACCATGGTTTTTCCCTTCTTGGGTTTTCCACATAAATCTAGTGTTCTCTTGTGTTTGATGTTGATTTGATTCAGTTTTTGTTATTTGCTTTCTTGCTTAGTCATCTTAATGGTTTAAGGGATTAACTGAATTAATGTGGATCTGAATGTGTGTGAGGACTCTTAAGTTTTAAGTTACAACTGATTCACCCCATCTCTCAGTTGTCTTGTGCATTCAACAATGAAAACAAATATCAAGGTTCCAGATGTAGTACATTTAATTTTATGACTTTTGACAGTCAAATTTATCTAAAATTATTCTTAATGCCAAGAGGAAAATATTGTAAATATAAAGTGAAAGATTTTGAACTAAAATGTTATCTTTAAATATGTTGTAATTTTTATGTTATGAAAATATTCAGAAAAGATATGCTACTATTTCATTGTCATTATGCAAATATTATATGTTTATAAACAAATGTATATGATGATTATGTTCATTTACCTTTCTAGCGATTTCAATGTGTAAATCCAAATATTATGAGTAGGCTTATAATAGTCTTCCTCATCCAATGTCTTAGATATAATGGGTTCATCTAAATCGATTTTCCCTGCTTCATCTTGGGAATTTGAATATTCTCTTCAGTAGAATCCTTTGAACATGTTTTCTGTTGAGGCCCATCTATCTTAACTTGCCCTATAACTAGAGGTTGCAAAATTGTGGACTAAACAATGGCATGGGTACTAGGGTTAGAAGTACCTATAGACATATGTTGTTGTTCCATGATTACCCCTTGTCACTTTTATTGGAAAAAACTATCTTTTGCAAAGCTCGGCATTCATCTCTTTTATCGCTAAAAATTACTTTTTGCAAACCTTCTAAAAAATACCTTTATCAACGAATATAGCTTTCTGCAAACTCGGGCACTTACTGTTGGCAAGAGACACTATATGGACTCATGAATGTTGTCATTGATGGCAACAAAGGTTATCCCAACATCCGCAGGACATGATGAGTCTTTACCGGAAGTCAGATTGAAGAAGTGTTGAGGTCCAGTAAGCAAGAATAGAGCAGTCAGTAAGGTCTGACAGACAGGTTTGGATCTCTCAGAAGAAGTATCTCAGTGAAGTGCAGATTTTGGGAAGTCAAGAGGAGTACCTTGAC
Source organism: Cunninghamia lanceolata (assembly GCA_027924645.1). NCBI lineage: Eukaryota > Viridiplantae > Streptophyta > Pinopsida > Cupressales > Cupressaceae > Cunninghamia > Cunninghamia lanceolata. The sequence continues at coordinate 15,794,727 of BSBN01000130.1, read as the reverse complement.
AAATAGAATCCAAGGATTTAGCCTTCGGTGTTGAAAGGATCAAGAGATATGAATACTTGAGTGCCAGGTTCCTGATTGACAGTGTGAACAGAGGAAGAACTAACTGGTAGAACATAAGACACTATTTTGTATGTGTTACTAATGATGGTAAAGGTTCTTAAGGCATAAGTTCTGATTGGCCAACATTATTGATGACTTCTACAAGTATATTCTTGATCTGCATTCCTTGGTACGTAAGGATTCAGTCGACAGACCAGAGTTCGAGGAAAATATTGACTATTCTAGATGCCGACTAGAAAGGTGATGAAATCACTTGTGCGGATATATATACATGATTGATTTAGATATGAAGGAGTGTATGTGTTGTGTTGGTGTGAAGAAAAGCAGCAGAGCAGAGTGAAGATAGTAAAAGAGGTCTGGAATGTGATAGTATAATTGCATCAAAAGAGAGTAAGAATGAAGTGCAGCAGATCAGTTTATTGAGCTTAACCGGAACTAAATCTCAGCATGTGTGGATGCTTCTCATCAGTTCAAACATTGAGTTACCTTCCTTTTCTGTAGACAGTAAGTCTCTTGTAGGTAGTAAGCCTCTTGTGAGCAGTGAGCCCTAATTGGCATGTGCCATTTTATATCTTCTATTCTTCTAATAGAGAATAATATCTTGGGTTAATCACCCCATGGTTTTTCCCTTAACCAGACTTTCCACGTCAAAATCACTGTGTCATGTGTATTAGTGGTATCTCCTTTTCATGGTTATGTTTGCTCATTTGATTTGATATTGCATTAACTATTAAAGAAGTTCAAAAGGTTAAAGATTAAGATAACTGCTTCACCCCCCCTCTCAGTTATCAACAATTGGTATCAGAGCCAAGTTCCTCCCAACAAAGCCTAACAGCTTGAGGAAGATCTAGGAATTTAAATGGATGTGTATGGTATGATGATCTTGAGCAGTCAAATTCTAAAGTCAATGAATTAATGGAAAGACTCAAACAAGCTGATGATTTTGTAAAAGAACTAAAAGAGTAACTGAGTCTCTCTATGAAAAAGAGAAAGGAGCTACTCCAGCAATTGGCAAGTCAAGGTGAAGCAAATGATACAAGTGGAGATCTAAAAGAGAAAACCAAGTTATGTGAAAAGTTATCAAAAGAAATCATCAAGATAAGACATGAAATGGAATCAGGAGTTATGAACTTTACCCAAGAAATTGAAGAGAGAAGAAAATCTGAAGATGACCTAAGACAATCTCTCAAAGAAAAATTAGAAGATTGCCACAAGATGGATAGAATAATCAAACATCTTGAATCTAATATTGAAGATGCTAAAGGTAATGAAGAAAAACTTGAGGATCAAATTATCTCTCTCAAAAAGGATCTTCAAACAGAAAATGAATACAAATAGAAGTTCAAGATAAGCTCTGCTCAACTTGAAGTTCTCCTTGAAAGCCAAAAGAGGGTAGATGACAAGTGTGGCCTGGGATATGAAAAAGGTGAAAGCTCTAGATCCGGTCAAAAGAATTTTGGATCAGAAAATCCAAGGAACAGGCCTAGAAGACTTCTGGTAAGGCAGCCTAATACTTAAAGATATCCATCCTTCAATGGATACTGCCACAACTGTAATAACTTTGGTCATAAAGCTAATCGGTGCAGAAGGAAAATGAATTAGACTAATAGATCCTTCTTCAGACATTGTTTCAACTGCAAAAGGTATGGTCACAAATCTCATGAATGCAGTAATATGCAAATGAACAATTCATTCAATGGTAGATGCTTTGCATGCAATAGAATGGGTCATATGGCTAATCAATGCAGATCAAGAGGATATCAATCAAATATGCAAAGAAATGTTGTTTGCCAAATTTGCAATAGATTCGGTCATATTGCCAAATTTTGTAGAAGTAAGAATTAGGACAAAAGAGGTTTGGTACATCATAATCAGAATCAAGACAAGGGAAAAAAAAAGTGAATGCGGATGAAGTTCAAAGTGAGATGAACAAGATTTGGGTAAAGAAAAGTATAGAGAATGTAGGGGATGGATCTTCACCAAACTCTGGTGCTAATATTCTTTCCAGAAATTAAAAATTGAGCTCTGGCTTAGGGGGAGACACAAAGAAAACCATTTTCCCCCAGCCAGTCAATTGGTGCCAGAACTGGCACAAGGAGAGTTGCGGATTAAAGGGTTCATAAGAGAAACGTCTAAATAAACTATGGTTAAGATTTGGAAGATCCGCAAGATGTTTAGATCAAGATTGATCTGGTTCTTCAAGTCATCCGAATAAGGCAAACCGGAATGACTTAGGTCGAGCATTTATTGCAACTTGGTTTTAGGGTTTGTGGAACAATATAAGGGTTCTTCTTATTAAACATTTGCTCATTCTGCATTCAAGAAGAAGAAAAGAGCTGCTCTGCAACAAATTTCCTCAAGTCCATCAAAGATCATTTACAGAAGTTAATTCTTCCAGAAATCGATCTGGCTCACTCTGTGAAACCTAAAGATACAAAAGGTATTTTTTGTTCTCAAATATCTCTCTACAAATCTTTTGAAAAGATGTCGTCTCCAAATATTGTGAAGATCACTGATAGGCCTCGCCCCAAATTCAAGAAACATCCCTATAAATCCTTGGAAGTAGATCCCCTAGGAGCATTTTCTAGTGTTCTGCATGGTGTGTTGCATACATAAGATATTAGGGTTTACATACACGCAAATATTGAAGAGTTCAGGGAATTCAAACTAAGAGACATCTATCATAAATAATTGATATATGATGCTTTTAAACTTAAACCTCAATATAAGGGCATCCAGGAGAAACATTTTGATCAGTTCATTCATTTCCCCTGCTTTGAAGAAGATGAATGGGTCTGGTATGTATTGAGTAGGATGCATGATAACTTCCTATGGCTGAACAGACCTTGCAAAATCACTAAGGAGGCAATTAGGGTAGGAACCGGCTTATACTCCTCTGGAGGGATACCTATCCTCAAATCTGTCAAAAACCAAACTGTAACCGAGGCCACCAGATCAAAATTTGATAAGAGGGCAATGACCATTGAAGATATCATGGACCCAGATATCAAGTTTGCATCTATGATAATAGGGTATAAGATATATCATTCCAGTAGGGAGAATTTAGTGTCTGAAATTGCAGTGTATACTACCTATGAGATGCTGAGAAAGAATGCAGAGTATGATCTCTGTGAACTTCTTTTAAGTTAATTGATGGAGAACATACAAAAGATCAAAAAGGACAAGAAGAACTCCTTTAAATATGGTGGACTAATATTGTGTTTATTTTTCTACTTCATGAATGAGCTGCCCGGATCCAATGGATGGGTATGGCAAGATAACAAACTAGTAGCAATTCAAATCAGAGATTACTTGCATGAACTTGGGGATGCCAAGGCAAGGAATATAGCTCTGTGGGGGTACTTCAAGAACTTCCAAAATACTATGTAAATTAGAGAAAGGATCCCAAAATCATTAGTTGAAAAATATAAAGATACAGTGTGCTTCATGGTAGACACTGATCAATGCCTAATGGAGGCAGTAGAGCCAAGGACAATCTGGATCATGCCTATGGGGTATGAAGTTGATGAACAAATTGTGGAGCTACATGTTCAACAGATGCTAAGTCAGTCAAAGGATCCAAAGGCAGAAAGGTTTGGAACCTTTGAAGAGCTAAGTGTAAAAGTTCATGTGGAACTCAGACAACCAGAAATAAAGAGAAAAGTGAGAAAAGAAGTTGGAGAAGTTGCCAAAGGCTTAGGCATCTCAAAGGAGGCACTTGATGCCAACAGGGAAAAGATGGAAAGTGCTGAGGAAGAGAAGAAAGAGGTAGAAAAGGGAAGTAAGGAAAGTGCTCCAGTAGAATCTTCCACCCAGACAAGATCATCAAAGAAATCTGCACCTGCCACTACTAAAAGCTCGAGGACATCAAAACCAGAAGCAAAATCATCTAGCAGAGGAGAGAAAAGAACTAAAACAAAGGTCACAAGGTCTTATGTCAGTCAGAAGGATGATGAAGAAACTGAATCAGATGAGGAGATAAAGAAAATGAAGAAGCAGAAGAAGAAAACATCTGGTGAACCCTCTGCCGATCAAGGTGAAGAAGAAAAGGCAGAAGAATTTGTAGAAAGGCCCACTTTGTCTTTAGATGATGTCATCAAATTAGTCACTGTGGATGGAAACCTTTAGCCAATGGCTGAATTCTATGATGATTACAATGAAGCAGACCAAAAGATCTTGCAGGAAGCAGCAATTAAGTGTCTAAACATATATAACAAGGCTTTTATTGAAATTATATCTCTTATTCCCAAAAGCCTAGAAAAAGAGTTAGAAATAAGAAAGAATACTGCCATGGCAAAAGATCTTGAGATCCAGGAACAGATAGCCATTTAGCTATATCCTTCAATCGATTCAAAGCAAATGAACGTGATCTTCAAGGATTGCAAGGATGAATTTCGGAGCAAAGCCAAAATGAATCAGCTCATGCTTGGTGAGACTGACAAGATAGCTAAGGAAATAGAAGAGATCCTCAAGAATGCCTTCAAAACATTCAATCTTCCTATTATAGAGGACTTGGGTGTTGATCCTTCAGCCATAGGTGTTGAAAAGGAATCCACTGAGGAAATGATAGAAGAACTAATGGACACTGGTGAAGATAAGGGCTTAGAATCCTCTGCTCCGGAAGAGGTGGCCCATGACAAAACAAACATCACTCCTCCAGTTTCCCCTGCTAACTCTGGATCCAAAGGAAAAGAAAGAATAGAGGAGAAAGAAGCAGAGGTGAAGGAAAAACAAGATGATAGTACCAAGTTGTAGAAGGAGAAAAAGCTCCAAGAGATAGTTTTGAAATTGCAGAAGAGAAGAAGAATATGTCTCTGGCAAGAGACACTGCAGAAACTGTCAAAAAGTTCTTAAACAAAGAGACAATGGAAATTGATGAACCAAAACTTCTGCAAGGGCCATTTAATTTTTACTCTCTTTCTCCAGTACAAACAATGAAGATAGCTTCATTTGCTAATGCAAAGGCCAAAGAAAAACTCCTGAAGTCTCACATGGAAGATTGTGAGCTTATAGCAGCTACATCCGGAGTGTTAGAAAAGATCATGCCATCTTTTCAAAAGGATCCCTCAGCCTCCTCATCCAGTAATCTCAAATCTCTGATTAATAGTATTAGTACACATTTTAATTCTCTAGAGAAATTAACTGAGGAGAAGGTCAGGAAAGAGTTTTTGGATAAGAGATTCTCTGAGTTGCAAGGGCTAATAGCAAATGACAGGAGAGTAATGGGTATTGGGATAAAGAGCTTGGAAAATGCTCTCAAGGATGGAGGACATGTATACAAATTTTGTAGATCCTGGTCTAAAGCAACAGTGGAGATTGAGAAGAAAGTGAAAGAATAGGAGGACAAACTAACAAAACTTTCTCAAAATTATGATTCATTTACCACATCCATAATAAATCAAGAATGTCAGACGATTGTAGTTCTGAGTGAAATTAAAAATCTTGAAGAAGAGAAGAAAAATAGAATCAATAGGTTGAATGAACTTAGAGGAATAATTATCCCTAAGTTTGAGGCCATGCATGAGGCCTTAAGTGATGCTCAAACTACAGCCAGAACAAATGATCTGATAGAACTGAAAAAGGTAGAAGCTTATGCATTCCTGTTGAGTGGTCACATCGCAATTTTGGACAGAATGAAGTAGGGTTAGACAACAAAATTTGTCCAGTTGAAGACATCTTTTGCAGATATCCTTCAGTTTATGTAAAGTATAGTATGTATAAATACTTATGTGGCTAAGTATAGAAGTGTTTTTGAGAATTTTTTTTTTTTTTGTGTGTGCGGACCCCACCCTTTTCCATTGATGTCAAAGGGGAAGTGAGGAGCAGTGAAAAATGAGGAATTCAACTAAGGGGGAGCTCCAAAAAATGTATATAAAAATAGAGCATCAGCCAAGGGGGAGTATAGTGTGACACTTAGTCATTTTTCACTAAGTGTTGCCATCAATGCCAAAGGGGGAGATTGTTGGCAAGAAACACTATATGGACTCATGAATGTTGTCATTGATGGCAACAAAGGTTATCCCACACATCTGCAGGACATGATAAGTCTTTACCGGAAGTTAGATTGAAGAAGTGTTGAGGTCCGGTAAGCAAGAACAGAGCAATCAGTAAGGTCTGACAAACAGGTCCAGATCTCTCAAAAGAAGTATCTCAGTGAAGTGTGGATTTGGGGAAGTCAAGAGGAGTACCTTGACAAATAGAATCCAAGGATTTATCCTCTAGTGTTGAAAGGATGAAGAGATATGAATACTTGAGTGTCAGGTTCCTGATTGACAGTGTGAACAGAGGAAGAACTGACTGGAAGAACATAAGACATTATTCTGGATGTGTTATTAATGATGGTAAAGGTTCTTAAGGAATAAGTTATGATTGACAGACATGATTAATGACTTTTACAAGTATATCCTTGATCCACATTCCTTGGTATGCAAGGATTCAGTCGACAGACTAGAGTTTGAGGAAAATATTGACTATTCCGGATGCCAACTAGAAAGGTGATGAAATCACTTGTGCGGATATATATACATGATTGATTTAGATGTGAAGGAGTGTATGTGTTGTGTTGGTGTGAAGAAAAGCAGCAGAGTGGAGTGAAGATAGTAAAAGAGGTCCAGAATGTGACAGTACAGCTGGATCAAAAGAGAGTAAGAATGAAGTGCAGTAGATCAATTTATTGAGCTTAACCGAAACTGAATCTCAGCATGTATAGATGCTTCTCATCAGTTCAAACATTGAGTTACCTTTCTTTTCTGTAGACAGTGAGTCTCTTGTAGGCAGTAAGCCCCTTATGAGCAGTGTGCTAGGGCAGTGAGCCCTAATTGGCATGTGCAATTTTGTATCTTCTATTCTTCTAACAGAGAATAATATCTTGGGTTAATCACCCCGTGGTTTTTCCCTTAACCAAGCTTTCCACGTCAAAATCATTGTGTCATGTGTATTAGTGGTATTTTCTTTTCATGGTTATGTTTGCTCATTTGATTTGATATTGCATTAACTGTTAAAGAATTTCAAAAGCTAAAAGATTAAGATAACTAATTCACCCCCCCTCTCAGTTATCAACACTCACCTCTTTTCTATTATAAAAAACCCATCCTAATGAACCATTACACGATCACCTTTATCACCAAAATCCTACTTTCTCAAACTTAGTCAAAATGCTCTTTATCAAGAAAATATGTTTTTCATGAACCAAACCTTCCAATGCCTTTAACTTCTATCAGCAAAATTATAAAACCACAAACTAGCTTTTCTTCAACTTTTTCTTCTATAGGCAATGTCACTTATTGGCGAACCTCTTAATCATCAACTTTAGCACTTCACAAACCAAACCTTTGTCCGAGGCTTTGTCATCTTTTTACTTAACCAACTTTGTCTCTTATCGGTAGAATTCCTTTCTCTATCAGTAAAATAACATCCTTACTAATCAAGACTTCAAACACCTGACCTTTGATCTCTCTGTCGTCTAGTTGACAAATTGGCAAAATGGAAAACTTGCAAACTAATTCACAAAATTTCTTTTTGATAAAGATATTTCTGATAACTTAACTTCAAGGTTTTTCTTTCTTTCAAACTTCCATCACCACTCCTTTTTTGGCTAATCAAAAAATTAATGAAATTCACAACTCAAGAACCAAAACTCACTTTGCAAAAGATAAAGAAAGCTAATGGATGGAAAAGTGGTAGACAAGCAACAAGACACATTCTAATGAAAAGTTGTCAAGAAAATTGGGAGTTCACGAACTCAATTTTTTTGCCAACATGGTTCATGGACTTAAGATTTTCCCCACAAGGTTCACTGATAGAGAACTTTCCCAACAATGAATAAAATGAGTCAAGTTATGAGAAACTCAAAATTACCAACAACAATAATTTTGGAAAATAAAACTCTGAACATTAAGTTTGGAAAAAGACAAATTTGCCTATAGAAGAAGAAAGTTGAGACTAGGATTTGGAAACACAATACAAGGAGAAGGAGAAAACCAAAATGAAACAAAATTTCCTTGTATATAGAGATATTGAAATTTAGGGGAAACAATTGGCTTTAACTGGGGATAAAGACTAAAACGATGCAAAGGATCCAGAATCTCAGGTTAGACTAGTGACTTATCCATTGGGCCAATAGAGTCACCAATAAACCAAAATAAGATAGGGAACAATAGGAGACTTGAGCCAAACTAAAAATGAAACAAAATAGCAACACATACATAAGAGGAATTAATAGCAAACCAAACCTTTAATGTCCCTTAATCGGGCACAACACACTTCAACCACCTAAAAATATTATGCAAAGCCATTAACTAGTTAGGAGATATATATGCCTCTATGGAAAATAAAAATGTACCCATGAAGCACTTGCAAACTCAGAAGCAACCTCATGATCATAGACATAAATCTAGAATTTATCAAGCAAAAGAACTCCCTCAATGATGTATAATAACCAAACAACCACTTTGCATCATCAACCTATGAAACTTCCTCAATATGTTCTTGCATATTACTAGTTGTACATCCTCATGTTGTATGGAGAAAAAAATGATTTCCCATGTTTGAAAATAACCATAACCACTCAAACCATTAGAAGACTGATCGTTGGCTATGTGCATGTCAAGAAAAAATAGATGTGGATTAAATTCCATAGAAACAAGATGAAAATCTGCATTATAAACAATCTTTATTGGACTTAAAATCACTTCCAAATTCAAAATAATTCCTTCTTTCTCCATAGGAATTGACTCAAGTATTCTATGATCCACTTGATCATCCTCATCTATAAATTGCAGACCAGATATAGTGAGTCCCTCTCCACATAGAAAGTCATTGTTAGATGTCTCAAGGTACCAATTTGGGATATAAACAACATGAGGTTCGATACATTTATCTATTTGATCATCTTTATCACTCTCAAGACTACTTGTAACCTCATTCTCCATTCTTTGTTCAAAAATTTTCATACCCAAATTTACAAAATGAAATGACTCAAAAACAAAATCATGCCTAACCTCTTGTTGTAGAAACACATCTATATTGTTTTGTTCAAGAAATTCAAAAACTTCGTACTCAGGTTGTATGCAACTTGGAGGGAGAGAATTTGATGCCTCATCCTTATGATCTATATTTTCAAATTTTTCATCATTTCTTATAAAAGTGAATGCTCCCATTTCTATGGTAAACAAAGTCACCACATCATCATCAAAGTTCTTCTCTTCACATAATTATTTACCCGCTGCATTAGCAAAATATGTTGGTGTATTATCAAATTGTGTGTGATGATGACCAATGTTTGATGGTGTAATAATATCACTTTCTTCATCAATTGAACTATCCAAATCTCCTTCATTTTCCTCATAGCATAGGCTATATATCTCATCTCTTTTTGTAACATGTGGTTTGATTTCTTGACCACTCGTTTCATTCCTTGAGAAATGTTCTTGACCCAAAACAGTAAAATTGAAACATTCAATTGAAGGAAGCTACACATGTTCAAAATCTACAAGATGAAGACTTTGTTTTTGCATAATATATTTTCTCATAGGTTCATTTGGAATATGTTGCACAATTTATTTTATTTTCCAAAGACCACTTAAAATCAAATCATCTTCAATTTTAATAGCTTCTTGTTGAGAAACTTCAATATCACCTACATTATTTTGTTTCAAAAGAAACTTAACATCAGGATGAAATTTAGAAATAAAGATGCAAAGCTTGATTTCATTACTTGGTTGAATGAAGGAGGGAATCCTTTTAAATGACCTGTTGAACCTGTCCAAAAAATCCCTCATAGATTCTTCTTATTCCTTCTGGATATTGAAAAACTAACATAGAAATACACCTTCATCTACTATAAATTTGAACCTTTTAAGAAAATTATTTTTTAGTGTATCCTAGTCAGTAATGCACCTATCTTCTAAATACTAAAACTAATTCACTATGGACTTGGTGGTTCCCTTTATGATTTTAGGTCTGTTTCAAAAAAAAAATCTCCTTTATAAACCTAAGATCTTGCGGTCTCATTTTCACTTTATGTTCTATTCTGCTGTTGATCGCCTACTAGGGGTTCTCAATTGCCTAAGTTGTAACTTAAGCCTTCTAACTCATGGGGTAACCGACCACCTTTGCCTAGAGTTACTTCGTATTCCCCGTCGTGTCATGAAAAGTTAAATCCTAAGACTTTTGAGGGGTCAGGGGTGCCACGTATGAGGATTTCACAGTGTCGTAGAGCTCCAGAGATGGTGTCATCAACCCCTTGCGATGCTGTGATGAAGTGCTAGCTGTCAATTAAATGTGTCTTACAGCCATTAATTGAGGATTCTTGAACGATGAATCAGGCGTTGCCAAGTGTTGAGGAGAAAAGAGATCTGTAGGAAGGACAAAATCTAATAGATGTGTAGGTGTGTGAGGGAATCTCTCAGGACTGAATATTCTAGGTGTGGGTGTGACAAGGTGACACATGGAAAGATTCTAATGAAGGGGTATAGAGAAAACGAAGAGGGGACAAATGGATAGCTTGGCGCAATCGCACAGAGCCTGATGGAAGTGGGTCATCTTTGGCTATGATGCTGCGAGATGGTGCCATGTGGCGAGGATCGGTGTGCAGAAGGAAAAGTCAAAGGAGTACGATTGATGGCGTGGTGTAATTTCATTGGTGGTGGACTTTTCAAAAGAGCTAGTGTGGATTTTCAGGGCCGGTGATCATTCTAAAGTGTCGATCTTACAAAGGATAGACCAGGATAAACGATTGAGATTTAAAGCTTGATGTAGATGTTTGTCAGTGTAAAATTTTTGCCCTCCTCCATATTGAAGTGACTAAGTCTATAGCATGGCCATGAACTAAAACATCAAATCCACTCTTCTGATCAAGGAAAAAGCTGCATAAACGACAGATTTTTAGGGATTTCTGACTATTTCAGTTGTAAAAATCAACCCAAATATCTGATTGTATCCTGAAAATATGTAAGGATCTATTGTATCATTTAGCAAGTCTGTTAGAGTTAGATGGTCGGTAGCTTGTTCACTCCTTTAAAAGGAGCCATTGCCACTCTACCAAAAGAATGTGAGTTCATTGGGATTTCTCCCTCAGACTTTGAATATAAGGTATTCACATATTTGGAAGGCATCTCTTGTTACAGTGCTGGTTCTCTATCAGGGTCTAGAGTATTCTGTAGTTTGTGAATGAATTTTTTTGTATGATAATATTCTATCCAGATTGAATTAAATGAATAACACTACATGTGTGTCTTGTTCATGATTGTCTCCTCTAGGGTTGTCTTTTCTCTCTTGAATAAGGTTATCAAGGATATCTATGTTCTTCAGTATGCACTCGTTGTACTATGTGTCTAGTTTCCTGCTTTAGCTCAATGAGTAGATTAAATAGGCTCTAAATTAGATATAGGGAGGGGTGTCATGTCAAAGGATTTGTAAGATATGATCATGAGCATTACTCTTCTGTGGACATATTGTTGTAAGGTAGGGATATTTTCTTAGGTCCCCTGGATATGAATTTAGATTATCATTGGAGAGCATTCACATTTCTAGGCTTGACTATGTTGCCCAAATAAGACACTGGTATGGGGATTTGTCTATCCAAAGGATCTAGGGAGGTCTCATAGATCCACTCATTCACCATCTTATCACCTCCACCCATTAGTTTGTAGGAGTGGAATTAGGACCATGTGTGCTCTCTATTTTAGACAATGCAGATAATCCAAGAATGTTTCTAGCTTAGGATTTATCTCAAAAGTAGAAATGAGAGCATTCTGCTTGTGTTGAAAAGATAAATCTTTTGTCCTAAAAAAGATAAAGATAAATATTTCATAGAAGGGATACCCCCTAGGTGCGGCAGAACCTAAAGTAAAGGGGAGGCATGTTCACATAACCTCCCATCTCTATTGTCCAAATTACGCAGTGAACCTATTGATTGGAATTTGCAAACCTTTAGGATTCACTGCTTGTTAATCCAGAACCCAACAAAACTGGCAACTCTACTAGGGAGAATTTGTCACATCTTTTGTTGTGGAGTCTTTGAAGTACGAATGCTGGCCCGTGTAGAGTTTGCATAAGAATAGTGGTTTATATCTCCCTTTGGAGGGTGGTGACTTTGCTTACTATTGTTGCAGCGTGATCAAAGAAAGGGTTGTATGGTGCTCTGCTGGGATGAATCCAGAAAGTAAAGGTGCCTTCTTGATGATGTGTAGACTCTGTTTGGGGCAGTAATATTTCTAGGTATTTCATTCTTCTACACTCAAAGTGTTTCAAATGAAGCAGTACTCTTGGTTGTGCTCCCAGAAAAGGCCAATTTTTTGAAAAGTATAAAGTCCTAAATATCAAGGAAATTAGAGGTTACTAGAATGATATTCCAAATAAGCTTAGAAAGTGTTTGCCAAAATATAGTGGAATAAGTTTTGAATCGACAAACAAACATCTACAAAATCTATCTGAGGCTAAGGATGTTCTAACGGGGCCCTTTGTTCAGTCATTAAAGGATAATGCTACAGTCTAGTTTTTAATGTGGGTCCATCCTGCAATGATGGGAACAAAGACCTTACTTAGCCTCAGGGAGAGAAAGTTGCAGGCATGGGGTGCCTTTCAGATGATGAAATAAAAGGCATGTCTTGTAGCAATAGCCATATCCTAGGTAATCATGAATATCTATATGAAGTGGATATGCAAATCCTCACTCTTAATACAGTGAAATATGGCTCAAGGAGTGTAGACATCTAGATCCATGTCTTACAAATGATGAAATATATCTGGATGGATGCTTCCTTGAGGATGATGGCCACCTTCATAGTGCATGGATTGAAATGTTTGATTATCATTGAATTGGTGAAGGAAAAAAGGATTGTTATTCAGAGGAGAATAGATCAGTTGCAGATGTTCATACACATGGGGATAGTATTAGATATTTGGGTAACTATGGAACTTTAAATGATGGGATACATTCTATGCCTTTTCTCAAGGCATGCTAGGAGAAACTTAATGATGGAATTGCTGAGCTTGATGATGGTGGATACCTGGGAGTTTCTAAAAGATTATAATCATAAGATGTTGCTTAACATAGAGGGGCTCTCATTGGAAAGGCAATTTTTAGATGAAGATTTAGCTTGCCTTCTTATAGCAATGGATAGTAAGCCAAATTAACTCTACTATAAGAAGCAGTGGCACAATCAGTAAAAAAGCAAAGCGTTGTAGGCAACTCAGTGTTTCAGGCTTCACTTGAAGTAATTAGAAGAAAATAGGGAGTACTGGTTCTTCCTTTTGGTGGCCTTGGGCTGCCAAAATAAATTTAAAGATGTAATTTGTGGTTTGCAAGTTGGTGCAGGTGACTCTGTGGCCCAATTGATAAGGCACCTAGTCTACATCCTAGAGATTTGTGGTCTCCTCACCATGCCTACAACAGGCATGCATCTCCAACTAGAGCCACTGGTCATACCCCTTACGGTTTTAGGTATGTTTCAAATATGTTTTTCTGCTTTAAAAACTTACAATCATGCGGTCTCATTTTCACTTTATGTTCTATTCTATTGTTGACTATCTGCAGGGGGTCTCCAGTTGCCGAAGTTGTAACTTAAGCCTTCTAACTCATGGGGTGACCAACCCCCTTTGCCTAGTGTTCCTATTCCCCATCGCATCATGAAAATTTAAATCCTAAGTATTTTGAGGGGTCGGGGATGCCACATATGAGGATTTTATAGCGTCACAGAGCTCCAGAGGTTACATCATCAACCCCTTGTGATGTTGTGATGAAGTGCCAACTATCGATTAAATATGGCTTACAACCATTAATTGAGGATTCTTGAATGATGAATCAGGTGCTGTCAAGTTTCAAGGAGAAAATAGATCTGCAGGTATGACAAAATATGATAGTTGCATAGGCACGCGAGGGAATCTCAAAGGACTAAATATTCCATGTACGGGTGTAACAAGGTGACACGTGGCAAGATTCTAATGAAGGGATACAGAGCAAACAAAGAGGGGACAAATAGATGGCTTAGTATAGTCATGCAAAGCCTGATGGTAGTGGGCCATCTTCAGCTGCGATGTCGCAAGATGGTGCCATGTGGCAAGGACCAATGTAGAAAAGGAAAAGCAAGAGGAGTACGATCAATGGTGTGGCACAATTTCATTAGTGGTGCACTTTTCAAAGGAGCCAGTGTGGATTTTTGAGGCCAATGATCGTTCTGAAGCATCTATCTTGCAAAGGACAGACCGGGATCAACAGCTAAGATTCAAAACTTGAAGCTGTTGTCTATCGATACAAAATTTTGGCCCTCCTCCATACTAAAGTGACTGAGTCTCTAGCATGGTTGCAAACTAAAACATCAAATCTTCTCATCTGATCAAGGAAAAAGCTACATGAACAATAGATTTTTAGGGATTTCTCACTACTTCAGCTATAAAAATTGACCCAGTGATCTGATTGTATCTTGAAAATCTCTAAGGATCTATTGTATCATTTAGGAAGTCTATCAGAGGTAGATGGCCGGTAGCTTATTTGCTCCTTTAAAAGGAACCATGGCCACTCTACCAAAAGAGCATGACTTCATTGGGATTTCTCCCTCAGACTTTGAATATAAGGTATTCACATCTTTGGAAGGCATGTCTTGTTACAATGCTGGTTCTTTGTCTGGGTCTAGAGTATTCTTTGGTTTGTGAATGATTTTTTTTGTATGGTAATATTCTACCCAGGTTGAATTAAATGAATAAAACTACACGTGTGTCTTGTTCATGATTGTCTCCTCTGGCATTGTCTTTTCTCTCTTGAATAAGGTTATCAAGGATATTTGAGTTCTTCTGTATGCACTTGTTGTATTGTATGTCTAGTTTCCTACTTTGGCTTGATAGGCAGATTAAATAGGCTCTAAATCAGATATAGGGAGGGGTGTCATGTCAAAGGATTTGTAAGATATGATCATGAGCATTACTCTTCTGTGGACATATTGTTATAAGGCAGTGATATTTTCTTAGGTCCCCTAGATATGAATTTAGATTATCATCAGAGAGCATTCACATTTCTACGCTTGACTTTGTTGCCCAAATAAGACACTGGTCTAGGGATTTGCTTGTCCAAAGGGTCTAGGGAGGTCTCACAGCTCCACTCACTCACCATCTTATCACCTCCACCCATTAGTTTGTAGGAGTAGAATTAGGACCCTACATGCGCTCTGTTTTAGGCAATGTAGATAATCCATGAATATTGCCAACTTACGATTTATCTCACAAATCTTGGTGTAGAAATGAGAGCATTTTGCCTGTGTTGAAAAGTTAAATATTTTGTCCTGAGCAAGACAAAGATAAATCTTTTATAGAAGGGATACCCCCTAGGTGGGGCAGAACCTAAAGTGAAGGGGAAGCATGTTCACACAAACTCCTGTCTTTGTTGGCTGAATTATGCAGTGAAACTATTGATGAGAAGTGGCAAACCTTTAGGGTTCACTACTTTCTAATCTAGAACCCAATAGGGCCCAATAAGAAATTCAATGAATAATCAGATAAAGACATTTTCTTCCCTTACCCCTAATATTCAATAGGCCACAGTGAATGCAAGAATATGGTCCTTTGCATCTTGAGGATTCTCTCCAATGAACTTTGGGAAATACTTTCTTGATCCTTTAGGTAGAGGTGAATATTGAGGCAAAGAAAGAGGTATAAAGTGATTTCCATGTGGCCGAGGAGAAACCAATTGCATTATGCAAATCTAAAAATAATAACAATCTTTAGCTAAAGCCAATGGGAGTTTTTGCTGAAATTATTACTTCTGAGTAGATTTCAGTCTGTATCTAGTCACCAACCTCCATCCTCAAGGAGGTACCTTTACATTTCTGGGGAAAGAATAGCACCAGTACTTCACTTTCTTATCCTCTATAGAGTTGCCAAAAATTTGTTAGTGAATAGATTTTGTCACCACTTGTTTAATAAAGACTCACCCAGTTTAGTAGTAACAAACTTCACCAATAGTTGGACAATTTTCATAAATTACCCTCTGAATGTTTTAGAAGGTACAACTCCCTTCGTAACATGAAAATTTTATGTTTTCTAGCACACTTTTAACCTAAAAGTGGGCAAAAGAATTTTTCTACAATTATAAAATAAATCTAAACCACAATACTAATGTATTCCAAGCAGGAAAATAACTCAGAAGTATTGAGATAAATATTTCTTCTCCCAAATGCATGAATGGAAGAATTAATAATGATCGAAGAATAAATAAATAAATCACCATATGTAGCATCAAGCTCTAACATATAAAAGGAGATACTTAAAATGATAATTCGGTAATCAAAGAAGCGATTTATTGAGATTTTACATAGAGGAACATAAATACCAGATTTTCATCACACCATGCATCTAACATACAAAGAATGAATAGATTATATACAGAGAATCAATGGAGCCACTGTCAACTTTCCTCTTGTATTGATGAAATCAAATTGAACAAAATACTTTTGTTCTCTTCAAAAATGATAACATATACTACATAAAATGTTTCCCTTACTCCTTCAACTCTAAAATTTAATGTCCAATGATCTAGTCATGAAAAGAAATTTCACCAAAAGATCCCTCACTTTCCTTTACCCATACATTATATAGTAATTTAAGAGATGAACCAACTTTCCCCGTATAACTGTCTAATATAACTAACAAAAAATGGTAAAATAAAGTTCTTGAATTATCAAATGAGACATAGTCTCGAATAATAAAAAGAGTCTCAACATAACAAAGTATGAAAATTAAGGAATAGTTATGAAGTCACTTCTTTGTCTTCCTTGTCCAATGTCTCAGATCCTATGGGTTCATCTACACCAGTTTTCCCTGCTTCATCTTTGGTGTCTGAATATTCTCTTAAGCAAAATCCTTTAAATGTGTTTTCTATTGAGGCCCATCTACCTTAACTCGCCATGTAACTAGAAGTTGTAAAATGGTGGCCTAAATAGTGGTAGGGGTACTAGGGTTAGAAGTACCTATAGACATCCATTTTTGTTCCATGAGTTGCCCCTTGTCCCTTTTATTGGCAAAAACTATCTTTTGCAAACTTTAGCCTTCATCTCTTTTATCACTAAAAGTTACTTTTTACAAACCTTTATAAAAATGTCTTTATCGGCAAATATAGCTTTCTTTAAACTCAATAACTTCCCTATTTTCTATCGGCAAAAACCCATCCTGATGAACCATTACACAATCACATTTATCTCTGAAATCTTACTTTCTCAAACTTAGTCAAAATGCTCTTTATCGGTGAAATGTTGTTTTCACAAACCAAGCCTTCCAACACCTTTAAGTTCTATTAGGAAGAATATAAAACCACAAACTATCTTTTCTTCATCTTTTACCTCTATTGGCAAATTCACCTATCAACGAACCTCTTAATCGATAACTTCAGCACTTCACAAACCAAACCTTTGTCTGAGACTTTGTCATCTTTTTACTTAACCAACTTTGTCTCTTATCAGCAGAATCCCTTTCTCTATTGAATAAACAATGTCTTTATGAATCAAGACTTCAAACACTTTACCTTTGATCTCTCTGTTGCCTAGTTGGCGAATCGACAAAATGGTGAACCCGTAAACTAGTTCGTGAAACAAAAGTTTTTCCTATAAAGATATTTCCAATAACTTAACTTCAAGCTTTTTCTTTCTTTCAAACTTCCATTACCATGCCTTTGTCAGCAAATTGGAAAATCAGTGAAATTCACAACTCGGGAATCAAAACTTAGTTCACTAAAGATAAAGAAAGTCGATGGACGGAAAGGAGGTAGACAAGATACAAGACACATTCTAATGAAAAGATATCTAGAAATTTAGGAGTTCGCAAACTAAATTTTTTTCCAACATGGTTCGCAGACTTAAGATTTTCCTGATAATTTTTATTGATAGAGAACTTTCTTGACAATGAAGAAAATGAGTCAAGCTCTAAGAAACTCAAAATTGCCGACAATAGGAATTTTGGAAAAGAAAACTCCAAACCTTAAGTTTGGGAAAAGATGAATTTTCCAATAGAAGAAGAGATTTGAGACTAGGATTTGGAAACACAATACAAGGACAAGGAGAAAACCAAAATGGACCAAAATTTCAATGTATACAGACAGATTGAAATTTAGGGAAACATAGTCTATAGGTGATTGGGTCTAGGATCCATCAAACACTAGGTGGACTTATTCACAATTCCAATATGCTCCACATGTCTTCATTGCTACTCTTGGTGATCCATAGTCCTTTCAAGAGGCTTCTGGTATTTCTTAGTGGGATACAACTATGCAGTAGGAGTATAGTTCCTTGATGAGGAACCACACTTCATATCTTGTCCCTCTTCCTAAGAGAAGAAGACTTGTTTTATGTAAGTGGATCCATCGAAGACTGTTCGTAGAAGATGGGTCAATTTATATGCATAAGACTCACCTGGTTGCAAAGGGATTCTCCTAGGTTCATGGGATTGACTACTCTAAGACTTTTGTGCCAGTTGGCAGAGTGAACTCCATCCACCTTGTTCTTGCCATTACTATAGCCAATTGTTAGGAAGTACACCATATGGATGTGAAGAGTTCTTTTCTTCACAGTGACATTAAAGAGGAGATCTACATGCAGCAACCATAGGGTTTCATTTAGGATTCTTCACTTGTGTGTTGCCTTTGAAAATATCTCTATGATATCAAATAGGCTCCTCAGGCTCAGTATGCCAAGATGGACTCCTTCCATCTGACAGTTGGGTTCACTCGATGCCATTATGATCCTAATGTCCACATTTTGTAGCAAGATGATTCACTCCTATTTCTGGTTCTAAATGTTGATGACTTGTTAATCACAAGGAGTTCTTCATCTGCCATTGGGGAAGTCAAATTGTCCTTCATGATAGGCTTTTGATGGTTGACTTGGACTTTTTGCATTGCTTTCTCAAGATTGAGATCTATAATCTACTTCCAGGATCACCATCACGTAGTCCAAGTATGATCTATATTTTCTCTCATGGGTTCATGTGGCTAATTGTAAGCCTGCTTAGATTCCCTTTCGTTTTGGAGTCAAACTTGAGGCTCATTGTTCTTCACCCTTTGTTGATGGCACTTTATGTGGATAGCTTGGTGGGAGTCTCATTTACTTGACTCATATGAGACCTAACATTTCATACGCTGTAGGCATGGTTTCTCTATTCATGTAGGATCTTCATGAGTTGCACTAGAAAGCAACCAAGATGATACTTCACTACATCCAGGGTACTGACAATTTTGGGATTCACTACACAATAGCCATATTGACTCGGTGGGCTACACAGATTTAGATTAGGCAAGTGATTCTCAGGATTTCAAGTGTACTTCAAGTTATAGATTTTCACTTGGTTTAGGGTCATGTTTGTTGGCTGAGAAAGAAGTATCTGCTATTGCTCTATCTTCTACTGAGTTTGAGTATCAGGGGGCTGTGAATGCCACCAGAGAGGCCATTTGGCTTCAAAATCCTCTCACTGAGTTTGGTTTCCAAATCAAATGGCCATCAGTCATATTTTGTGACAACCAGAGTATCATTTAGATCTCCACGAATCTGGTCCATCATTAGTGGACCAAACATATTGAGGTCCACATGCACTACATCTGATATCTCATTCATGGCCACATCGTTGACCTTTTCTATTGTCTAACTTTCAGGTAGGTTGCTAATATCTTCACCAAACCCTTCACTAAGAGAAATTTCCTTCATTTGTGAGATTTGCTAGGAGTACAGGAGGCTTCATCCTCTCACTTGGAGTCGTGACTCTCTCTACTTTGGGAGGGGTCTCTTTTCTCTTTATTTGGGGGTTTTTTCTCTCTTTTCTAGGGGGGTTTCTTCTCTTTGAGGGGGGGTTTTTATGTACATGGGTACCTCATTAGGTTTGATTTGTTGGGACTCATCTTTTTACCCACCTAACCTACACTTAAGGGGGATGTTAGTGTAGGTTTTTATCTCCTAGTTGGGATATTTATTTTCCTATATTCCTAGGTTTTTCCTACACCTTTTATTAATCTTACATAGGGTCATAAAGTATGTTTAATTAAGTGAGTGGGTTATGAGGTGTCACCATCCTACAAGGGAGCACCCATTATCTATCTTGGGAAGATACTTTTCTATCTTTAGACTGATAGATGGTTGCTTCTTATTGGTTGGTGTTTCCACCTCCAACCCCTCCCTTTTGTATATAAACATGCTTCCTAGCTTGTATTATGCATTTTTTACATCCTCATAATGCTATTTTCCTTTTAGCATTTGCATTACTCTCGTGAAGACTAACTCTATGTTGTTATTTTAATCTTGTATTATTTTCTTTCACAGTTTAATATCTATTGGTTTGCACTAGTTTTCTAGGTTATTCATATAGGAATTCTCAACCCCAATTATCTATTCTATGGATAGTTTTGAGAATCTCAAACATCTTTTTTGCATGAAAGTCCAAGAATCTTGGAATTAGACACATGATTTTTTTCAAGCCTTTTTGACGTGACCCTTTTCCATGGCATATGGTTTTGTTAGGAGACAAGCCTTGTCTCTTATTCAAGTACCCAAATTTTGCATGCTTTTAGGGTAGAAATTATCTTCAATATTTGGAAAGATAGAAATTTAGCTCCTTTTTCATCTCAACTACTCATCTCATGTTAATTTTTCTTTATATATTAAAGCCATGATTTGCTATAATATTATTATGCATATTTAGGTGCAAGCTAGTAAAGTTACACTTAAAGTGACACATTTAAAAGATCTTTTGTATCACCAAGGTAATACCCCATGTACTATCACTAAAGTTCTACCTACCCTATCTTCTCCTCCTTGAGGGTGCCAGTGAGGTCACTATTAGTGTAAAAGATTATTAAGTAACAATACTTAATAAGTAATTACGCATGTATTTCTACACATGGAATTAATCCATATTCGGTGGCTATGTGGTGACTTGGAAGGTTGGTCAAACTCTTCCAAGGTATGTGGCACAACCTCTTGCTATGTGGCAAAGAAAACTCACCACTATTGGTGTATATAAGTTGACTTCTTATTTGACTCAACCACTTCTTTTATATGTGCAAACTTGTTCATAATATTCATAGCAAGTTTGGCTTATTCATTTTTTTGTATTTTGGTTTGCATTACATTGTTTATTTTCTATCATAGAGGTTGAACATGTGGTTTCTTATCTTTCATGGCTTGTTAGTACTAGTATACATTATAGAGGTTTTGGTGATATCCAACATGGCAACATGGCATCAGAATAGTTTTATATTTGGGTGTTGGTTTGATTTATTTTGTAGATTTTTTTTCAATAGTATATGCATTCAAGAAGAAATATTTTTATTTCTTTTTGCATTCTCTCTATTTCTACATATCTTTTCTCTATGAAAGAAGATAGAGTGGTCTTCATAGGAGGGATGCTCTTTTGTGTAGAAGAAGCTGATTTCTAGGTGGCTTAAACCCTTGCAAGCCCCAAAAGGATGCACTATAGGATTGATTGAGAGTGATAGAGGGTGTTTTAAAGAGAGAGAAGGGAACCTATGTTCGCATGGCCTATGGCCTCTTCATAAGGTCCACATTGTCACGCTTGATGCACAGCCTGTACACAAGTCCTGCAACCTGTGCACAAGGCTCGTGGTCTTGTCTTGGCTTGCAGGGCATTGGGAAGGCTCACAACTTATCTAGAAAGGCCATGACCTTTGTTGTATGGCATCAATGCCTCCAAAATCCTAATGCCACTATCTAGAGATCAGCTAGGTGTAAACAATTTTCCCATGGGTCTACTCTATTACAACCATTACTTGTAAGGCGTGGTCAAATATAAATGGTAATCAAAATAAATCAAGGAGAGCCACCAAATTTCTTATCCCCTTGGTCATATGGGATGGTCATACCCAACCAGAGGGGGCTTAACTCAATCTATTTTTCCTTTTTAAATCTTTATTTTTAAAGGAATGTATTTTCTTTTAATTTTCCCACTTGAAAGACAAATTGTTTTTCAAATTTTTTATAGTGCTCATTTAGGCAAATGAGAAAAATAAAAAATTATAATAACTTTTGATAGGCAACTAGTGTTTGAGTGCCATTTTTTCAAAGTGGTTATTTTTCTGAGCCTAATCCATTAGACATGATTTCACACTATTGTTATAAAGTGTCATTTTTCATTCCAAATTGATCACGCCTAAGCACTCAAATTATAAAATGCCAAAAATTTATGGGGACAAAAATATCAAATTATAGAGCGGTGTCTTGTCTCATCTCTAGTGCACTTCTACTATGTTGTGTCCAATGCACTTTTACATTTCCTTCAACATTTTTTTTCTGCATTTCTAAATTTTGCAACTTGATCTACTTAAGCATGGAGTCAAATTGACCTATTAAGCCTCTCACACCCTTTAATTATCATGAGCGTAAACTTGATATACAACTTGTGTTAAAAAATAAATGGTTGTTAAGGGTAACTATGGGTACTAAAAAAAAACCTAATGCTGGTAAAGATAAAGAAAAATGGTTTAACAAATGTGATCAAGCCTTCAAGTTTTTGTGTCTAAACCTATCACATGAACTACTATTTCATGTAGAATCCTTGAAAAAACCTAATGAAGTAGATAATGAGGTAGATAATGAGCTCATAAGTTTGAGCCATAGGTTCTTGGACACCTTAGAGGATTACTTCACTATGTTTAAATCATTGAGATTGTATTTAAAAGAATGCAATATAGATAAGAAAATGGGATAAAATTGTACTTTATATACTCTCTAAATTAGGTCCTGATTAGTCTGTACCTTCTATTCCACTAAATGGGCTCTTGGAGGCAAATGGACTATGCCTTCTTTAGAGAACTTCATTTCTGACTTGACTAGGGAGAAGGATAAGTTGATATAGATGGGAACCATGAACTCTTATAAATCTCAAACCCTTATTGCTAGGAATTATGAACAATAGGCTTCAAACAAAGGGGATAAACAGAACAATAAAAAGGATAAGGAGACCAAGGAAGATTAAAAAAATGAGTCTCAAAACAACACTCAAAAATTTTCAAATTAAGGGAAGCCTATAAAAGAAAAAGTTAAGTGTACCTATTGTAAGAAACATGGGAACAATGAGCACAAATGTATTAAGAAATAGATTGACCATCTCACGCATCTTCTTGAGAAGAGCAATATATGGGTCCTTGATTCTATCAAAGAGTCCTCATAAACTCCAAATACTTCTAAGGCAAAAGGAAAATAAAAATCTATGGGTGAGGCACTTTTTGCATATGTAGTTTCTAAGTCTAGGACATGGATTCTAAATTTTGGAGTTTCCCATCACATGGCTTCTTCACCAATTATGTTCTCATCCTTACAACCTACAAATACATCTAAAATCATGATGGCTAAAAACAATTATATGGATGTTTGTTGGAAAGGAATTGTTGGCATAGGTGAAGGATGCATCACTGATGTCCTTTCCATTCTTGAATGGTTTAACAATATTCTTTCCATGTATCATATTACAAATAGTGGGACAATGAAGACTATTGAGTTCACATCAGATTCAGTGATTATTTGAGATTTGCAGAGCAAAGAGGTTTTTGCAGATGGCAAGGTTGATAATTTATCTCATATTTACACCTTGTCACACTTTTCCCCTGATGATTCCTTCTCTAACATTCACACTACTACATCTAGTGTGGATAGTACATCAGAGTCTCAGCTTGGTCACTTAAACCTTCATATTCTTAGGACAATCTTGACATCTCCTCCACTATCACTTGTTGCTACTTCAGAGTTTTTTATTGCTTCCTTGAGAACTTCCAATGATTCCTTCAATTTTCCAGATGATTGGTACACATTTCTACCTTACATCTCTTGCTTGTTTGTAGAGTCCCATATTTCGGATCTTGATAACAGTATTGAGGACATATGCCTTCTCTTTGATGACATTTCTTTTGTTGCTATAGAGTTCACAGAGGCTTCACAAAGAGCTTCTAGAGATTCTTTACAATAGGACTTCACACGAGATTTGAAATAGCCATATGGTATGTATTGACATTCCACACATAACATCTTTGGATCTTGCTCTTCATCAATTTTCACATTCACTTTGAGACGTCACTTATTTTAGTTAGTCCTGAAACACCTAACATAGTTGTGCCACATTTTAACATCAACAATGGGAAACATGAGTAGCTTAAGGAACCATACATTATTATTCCTTCATTCATTCCACTTGAGTGGAAATTCAATAGTTTGACAGCTCGAGGTTTCTATCTAAGTTTGAAATAAAGATGCATCATATGTTGTAGAGGGGGGTCATCCCACAATAATGGGTTACACTTTTTGGCCAAACTTGACATTGAAATCGACATTTTAAACTAAATCTTTACTTTCTAACACCTATAGCCACTAAACCATTAGGAATTTTAAGATGAAGCGAACAAGTGATTTGTGAGATTTTATCTATAGATTCTAAATATATATATATATATATTTTAAAATGGAGTTAAATTGTTAAAAAAAAATTGTCTCCTTTGATAACTAGTTTTTAATAGTAAACAACATTTTTTAAAGTGATGTGTATTTTTTCACACATAACTTTTTTGTACAAAGGATAATACTCTGATTCTTTTGATTTAGATTGGTAACATTGATATCTAGAGGATGCATTTGGTTTCCTAATGTTTTGTTAAATATTTTTTTTAATTAACTTTTTAAGTCAAACTAATTATAATTTA
The DNA here is from genome assembly GCA_027924645.1 of Cunninghamia lanceolata. Classification (NCBI taxonomy): domain Eukaryota; kingdom Viridiplantae; phylum Streptophyta; class Pinopsida; order Cupressales; family Cupressaceae; genus Cunninghamia; species Cunninghamia lanceolata. Next base: position 15,769,994 of record BSBN01000130.1, on the reverse strand, counting down.
GACATAGGTGTATTCTGCCCAACATAACTTTTTTTTGTATGTATTAGAATTCAATTTTTTTTGTTGGAATAAGGACATTAATACCTAGAGGACATGTATTTTTAAATAAAATTTACTCTATTTTCATATTTTTTCGTATGTGTGAAACAAAGACCTTGATGTTCATTGAAAAACCTACATTCACAAGAAATAAAAAATAAATATAATAATAAACTTAAATATATTTAAAATTATACTTTTTGGGAAGCTTATAATAAGCACTACATACTTACAAAACATAAATTTTAAATGAATTCATTTGATCCACCAAAATGTAAATCAAAAGTGGTTTTTTTTAGCATTTTGATAGGTGTAGAGGAGACTTCATTATAGGTATGGTTTAAAACTAGTGGGGTTCTATCCAAGGGGGTTTGAATCTAAAGGGGTTTAATCAAACCCTCTTCAATTAAAATCTTTTAAATGGAACCTTTCAAGGTTTAAATCATTATATTTTCTAAAAATATATGATTTCAACAAAACTTAGGATGTCCCACAAAGTGTAACCCATTATTGTGGTAGCACCCAGGGACCTACTACAACATTTGCCATGTGATATCTCATGTTGACTTTCATTTTCTTCTTTATGGAGGCACACATGGGCCCTATCTTGCAGGGATTTCAGGACTATCATCTTTGGATATTTTGTGTCATGTCTAGTACACTTCCACTTTTTTCTCTCTTTTGGATAGAAGTTTTTTTCCACTGCATATTCTTCCTTTCTCCACATTATGAGAGATTGCATTGTACATGGGTACCTCATCAAGCCTAGTTATCAGGGGCCATCTTTCTTTGTGTCTACCTAAGCTATTCTTTAGAGGTGGCGTTAGTGCAGAAGATTATTAAATAATTACACATGTATTTCTACACTTGGCGTTAAGCCATATTAGGTGGCTATGTGCTAACTTCGAGAGTTGGTCAAACTCTTCTAAGGTATGTAGTGCAACCTCTTGCTATGTGGTAGAGCAAACTCACCACCACTATTGGTGTATATAAGTTTTCTTCTCATTTAACTCAACAACTTCTCCTATACGTACGTAAATTTGTTTGTAATATTCATAGAAAGTTTAGCTTAGTCATTTTCATGTATTCTTGTTTGCATTGCATTGTTCATTTTCTATCATAGAGGTTGAGTGTGTGGTTTCTTGTCTTTCATGGCTCATTAATACTAGAAGACATTGCAGAGGTTTTGGAGAATTCCAACAGTCACAATGGATCTCTAGTCGAAGAGATCAAGGGTCTTTGTCCTATGGCTCTTAGAATCTAGGGAATAGAGAGAATGTTGCTCACTTATGGTTTTATCCTTCACAACCTCCTTCCACCTCTTCTCATGGGTGAGGTGCTCTTGGTCGGACTGACTCTAGCAAATTTCCTCACCTAGAGTTGCTCATTTCTCTTATTAATTCTCAACAACCTTCTAGTGATGGTCCTAAGGAAGATAATTCTCTTACTAGTTGGGAGCCAATTGATGACAGTTTTATCTATTATGATGATTATGGAAAACTAGATGATAAAGACCCTTCCTACCACATCTGCGGTAGCTACTTAGTATTATATATATATAGACGAAAGTTCAACATAGGAAAATATACGAATATATATATATATATATATATATATATATATATATATATATATATATATTCCTATGTTGAACTTTCATCTAAATGTTTTGGATTTTATCCCACATAGAATTTCAAGGTGTGCCTTCTTACCACCTATCTGTTTGTGTGTGAAAATTGCAATATTAACTTTTTAATTAATTAAAAGTGAAATAGGACTTATTCATCTAAAAAAATGTAGGGACTCCTATTTTTAAGGACAAGATTTTTCATCTCATGAGACCTCCCATTGAATAAAAATAGATTTTGAAGCTTCCTTCATAGAACCACTTCTTAGGTCATGGTCCCATGCAGCCACTTAACTTATTTTGTCTAGCAGCTAGTGGTCCTATGACTATTGTAATTTTCTATTTATTTTAAGGAGTTATTTTCAATATAGAAGATGAATTCCATGAATAGTACTTATAAAGAAAACTTTGCAAGTAAAAGTTGGAGAGAAAATCTGGAGGAAAAATGTAAGAAAAAAAGGGAAATAAATGTATGTAGCCATCTAGTATTTTTTTATTGTGTAGTTGTTGCATAGCTTCAGCCCTCCCTTTGTTTCACAACATAATTTCAAACCCAAAAATGTAGTTGCTCTACAATAGTAGGAAAAGATTCTAAATTATCCTTCATACTTATTTTAAAATTTGTGGGACCATTGATTGTTAGATTTGGATACAACCACGTACCATGTGGGATTCATACCCACTATGTACCATGTCAATAAGCTGAGCTTACACAGACGAAGGGTCGAGGGCTCGAGGGACCCGAACCAATGACTTGCTCTTTGATGCCAGTTTAGAGCCAAATACAACCACGTACCATGTGGGATTCGTACCCACTACGTACCATGTCGATAAGCTGAGCTTACACAGACGAAGGGTCGAGGGATCGAGGGACTTGAACCGATGACCTGCACTCTGATACCATGTTAGATTCTGCAAGAAGCGAGAACTAAGCAAGGATCTAATGTCGGTCGTAGATCATATGCGACTCCACTCAACAGGTGATCGAAGATCAAAATAGTAGAATGAAGAGATATCTGAAATGAGAGAAAAATAGAGACAAAGAAAGAGAATTTTGAGAAGACTCTCAATACTCTCACTGAGCTATCACTGAACTAGTATTCAAGCTTGTGAACTTGCTTATGAACTTCATTCTGTGAACTTCAGTCTAGCTTATGGTGAGAGGAGAGTATTGTATATATAGCAAAAATAGGGCATATACATCCAAGAGGTGTAATAACTCCCATATCCCATAAAAGGCGGGAGATTTTACGTACTTGGTAAATGCCAAAACATGTGGCACAGTACCCCATAACCTACTTAGGTAAGGACAAAAAGTGGTTATGAGAGGTGGCACAATACCCCATAACCTACTTATAATAAACCTAAGCAAGCTTAATAATGTGTAGGAAAAAGAAATATCCCTAAGGAAAATAAAAAACCTACACTAACACCCCCCCTTAAGCATAGCTTAGGTGGGTGAAAAGATGGGTCCCGACTACTAGGCCATGTTAGGTACCCATGTACAGAAAATTCCCCCCAAAGAGAGAGAAAAGCCCCCCCCCCAAAAAAAAAAATAGAGAGAGTGAAAGAGACTATGAAACCCCCCCACAACAAAGTAGTTCCTGTGCCAAAAGAGGATTTCCATATATGAATGCTAAAGATGATCCATTTGTGACAAATGACATTTCTCCCCTTAGGAAGAAACAACTCCAATGGTGAATGTCGAAGTAACTCCCACTCAAAGAAGCAAGGTGAGGAAGGAAGTCTCAAGATGTATCATATCTCAGAACTCTGCTCAAGTGTCCCCATGTGAATATCAAAAGATGCCTCAATGCACGAAGGTAGAAGCAATCCAATCCCATGTGTACAACCAGGAGGTACAAGATCCAAAGACAAGGAAGATGGGACAACAGTGATGAAATGACTATCATCAAAGAGGAGTTGAATGTCCTCAAGAGTGTCATCTAAATCTGAAATGTGAGACTCTACAAACAAACAAGAGATGTCTGGTAGAAATTGGTCCCAATGAAGTGAATCTAGAAGACATATCTAATCCTGTTGCAAAGAACCACTGGAAGCCCTCAAAGAAGCAACTCTGAATTCTGAAGTAACAATAGGTGCAAGGACAAAATAATTGTCATGAAAGAGGAGTGATAGCCCCTCAAATGTGTCCTCCAAATCTGAAATGTGAGACTCCACAAACAAAGATGCAATGTCTGATAAATAGGAATCCCAATCAGGAAGACTGTAATAATCCTGCTGCAAAGAATCACTAGAAGCTCTCAAAGAAGCATCTCTGGAATCTGATGAAGCAACAGGTGTTGTATCTGAAGATGGGGTATCAATGTATGTCACACAAAAGAGGGTAAAAGAAGACTTAGTATCATCCACCAGAGCCTGGTCATCCAAGGAAACATCACTCTCAGATGAAGATCCAAAGTCTCCATACAACTACTGGATGATGGTCCAAGCAGTGAAAGGGCACTCAATGTGCTTTATGTGATGTAGAATATCCTCAGAAACAGTAATACATATTAGTCCATAGACCATGTCATTATTGTTAAACCATACATTCTTCTGTTTATAGTCATTTGGCTTAGGAACGAGTCCAAGGAGATAGGGCAATAGATCCTCCTCAAGGCATTGATTCTTTATCCCTTGTTTCCAAGACAAATAGTTCTCTGATGTTAACATAATAACATAAGGATGGAAATAACTGAAATCCATGATGAACCCCCAAAATGATTACAATAACCCCATAAAACATGTAACTCAAAAAGAGCACATAAGACCTCCCTTTTCCACTCAATCAAAGAACCCCCCCAAAAAAATTTGATTTGGCACTTTATATATAGTGCATTTACAGCTGCCACTAGCAAGAAATACTAAGTGGTCTTGATTTCAATGCATTACAAAACCCTCACAAAGAGAATATGCTAAAAATACAACTTTGGCACAATACTTAGATAAATAAACAGTACCACTGCAATCTACTCAAAAAATTATGCACTTTCAAAAAAAGAATCGCCTCGATATGAGGTCGTATGTGAAAGTTATGATTCTCCGAAGTTCCCAAAAATGAGAACTGTGCAATGTCACGACTGAGAATCTACATTTTTTGGAAAATCTGTACACTAAAATCAAAAAATGATTGTACCAGCATGTAGAGCACAAAAAATTAGCCAAAATCAAAAAAAGAATCTTGCAAATCCGAGGTCGGAAGCCCGAGTTACAGCCTTTGGAAGTTGAACTGCAATTTCTAAAATACCAATGGAGAGGGGTTTTGTTGTAGCTTTTTGACGTTGTTTCTACAAAATATATAAGCTGTATGCAAAAACTAACAGATACCCAAAAAGTTTTTCGACCCTAGGAACAAAACCCAGAAATCATTTTTCACAAAATGAGTAGAAGCAAAAAATTTGAAGCACAAATAAAAATGGCTCTGGTAAAATTTTTAAAAAAAATAACCCCGATTTGTTACCGTGTCCTCCAATCTCTGATTTTGGTGGAGTAAAAGTCACTTTTGACTTTCTCAAGCCTTCTGGACACTCTGGAAGTACTTAAAGATGCCTCCAATATTACCACAAAGCTACAATCACCCAGATCTCACAAGAACACATATATGCAAACCAGATTACCCAGATGCCTATTTTCCTTTAAACTGTTCTGATTCTCCAGTTCATTCAAGGATGTAAGAGAAGAGCATACTTGGTTGTTAAGAAAAATATTAGCGATTTAATAATCTCAAATCTCTCAAATAAATTAGAAAAATAATGAGCTATACCAGACAACATGGCTCTGATACCATGTTAGATTCTACGAGCCAACACCCCCCCACACGATAAGCTGAGCTTACGCGGATGAAGGGTCGAGGGCTCGAGGGACTCAAACCAATGACCTGCACTCTGATACCAATTTAGAGCCGGATACAACCACGTACCATGTGGGATTCGTACCCACTACGTACCACGTCGATAAGCCGAGCTTACGCGAATGAAGGGTCGAGGGCTCGAGGGACTCGAACCAATGACATGCGCTCTGATACCATGTTAGATTCTACGAGAAGCAAGAACCGAGCCAGGATCTGATATCAGTCGTAGATCATATGCGCCTCCACTCAACAGATGATCAAAGATCAAAATAGTAGAATGAAAAGATATATAAAATGAGAGAAAAATAGAGACAAAGAAAAAGAATTTTGAGAAGACTCTCAATACTCTCACTAAGCTATCACTGAACTGATATTCAAGCTTGTGAACTTGCTTATGAACTTCAATCTGTGAACTTCAGTCTAGCTTATGGTGAGAGGAGAGTATTGTATATATAGCAAAAATAGGGCATATACATCCAAGAGGTGTAATAACTCCCATATCCCATAAAAGGTGGGAGATTTTACCTACTTGGTAAATGCCAAAACATGTAGCACAATACCCCATAACCTACTTAGGTAAGGACAAAAAGTGGTTATGAGAGTTGGCACAATACCCCATAACCTACTTATAATAAACCTAAGCAAGCTTAATAATGTGTAGGAAAAAGAAATATCCCTAAGGAAAATAAAAAACCTACACTAACACTCATGCTATTCAAATTTAAACAAAAAATCTACTTATATGGAACCATAACATTACTTTCCATCTTTTCTTTAATATCCTTAAAAAAATATTACTTCATTTTAATATAAAATTACTTCTTATGAAATCCATCTAATTTTTAAAGATTTTTTTCCATAACTATTTATTTGGGACTTTGGTGTTCCAAATTTAAAAAAGGGACTTCAAATTTTGCTTTAGTCTATGTTAATGGATCGTATAGAAAGTTTTTGATGTAGAGCATACCTTAAATCTACTACAGTCTATAATAATAATAATAATATTAACTCTAAAACAGGAAATAATAAAGGGAAGTGTGCATCAAGCAAAAAAAAAATATTAGGAAGAAACTTACGTGCTCATATTTGTTCCTTGCTGCAATGTGCAAAGGCGTGTCTCCCTTTCGAACAATTGGCTGGGTATTTGTATCACCATTACGTTTATCACAATGGACATCTGTTCGAGCTTTCTCCTTGGGCTCGTAAGGCTGGTTGATAGAGCCTTTCAAGAATTCTAGGTTAGTTCTCGTTAACAAAAAAACAAGTTTGACTTGGTTAAGCTCCACAACCAAATGCAGGGCGTTTGACGTGTAACTTATTAACTCCTTTGCAGTTTCTACGAATCCCAACGTTATTGCCAATTTTAGTGGAGTTTCTCCGTCATTATTTTCGGTATCACACAAATCGGCCTTCAATTCTAAGTTTGCTGCTAACCCTAACAGCTGCTTCACCAGATCCTGGCTATATACAGCTAAATGCAAAGCCGTGTCGCCTTGGTTGTCCGTCATTTTTATCAAATCCTCTAACTTTGCTGCTACGAGCTTTTCTCCTAACATTCGTAACAGATCTGCATTTCATGAATCAACTAGTTAAGCAAGAAAAACAAGTAGAGAATAGCTTTTCGTTAAAACAAAGGAAGTGTGAGAAGAGAATAACCTGGATCTCCTGCAAGTACTGCCACATGTAAACATGTTCTGTCCTCCGACGGCCTCCGTTGCTTTAAACTTGACGGATCAACATCTCTGAGCAGGCGTTTCGCAGTGGTTATATCACGACTTTCACAAGCTTCAAAGAAGACCGTTTCAATAGATTTAGTCTCCATACTTGAAGAGAACCTTTCCTAACGTTACAGCTTAAGGCTGTTTCTTGCTCTAGCAGGAGAATACAGCTTTTTAAGCCCTTGATTAAACTTTTCGTTTGCCTCCTCAATTTTGTGGTCGTGCTTTCTTTAAGAAACATAAATCAAAATCCACCAAACTCAGACAACGCTCATAAATACATCCCACGAGATCTGTAATTCAAGCTACTGTAGTTCACCAGTAAATTGACTGACACCTTCGTGGAGCGCGTTTATTTCATTGCTAGTCAAGCTGAAACGAAGTCTCTTTCCAGTGACGTCATTGTAGTTTACCAGTATCATCTTTTGGATTTACTCGCGTGTGAACATTGGAGGTTTGAGGGAATCGTAATTGTTAATTTCAAACCTACCTCAATTGTCAATTTCTATATGCGGAATTACGACCCCCTTTATGCGATTCCATCTATATCAAAATAATGGGGCAATTGAATTTTAGTATCCTTGTATTTAAGTTGATGCGATATATTAACATCTCCTAAAAGAATTTTTGTTTACCTGTCCAAGTTACAATAAAAATAAATTATAATAATTTGGCCACCAATAAGAATGTACAAATATTAAGATTATGAGTTAACACAAATATTCACATAGTTTAAATAATTATTTTTCGTTTCTACGAAAATAAAACAATCTTTATATACATATGTAAGGTAAATCAATTGAAATTAATTTTAATAAACACAGAGGCATGTATTTGATTCAATATGAAAATAGAATAAAATAGTAAAAAATAAATGTGAATTTTGGTATTGATAAAATAAGATCAATTTAGTTGTGTTAGGTGGTTGTTACCTAGAATCTAATATATCAAAACTAAGACTAGCAAATTATGAAAACTCTAGCTTGTGAGTTTTATGATCATGTGCTGACCTAGGTTACTATTGTATCATAGAATTATTGGATTATTATTCCTCAATGTACATTTAGTGGTATCAAAACAAGGTTTGCTCTAGTGAGGTGTGAAGTCATGTGAAATTCTATAAGTACTTGAGAGCTCAATCGATGTGTGTTGTATCTTGTAGTTGGATTATCTGATTTTTCATACATGTAGTTGATAATGCCATCTAGATGAATTAATGTGATGCAAGATCAACACAAAGGTTTTTTTTCCAAATGGAAGATCCTTGTGAGTTAGAAGAAAAATGAATTGAGGACAATGTTCAAGAATGATTTGAAGTTCCAAACATGGACATAGGAGGGGATAGGTTGTTACAAGCCATCTCAAGGATAATTGGAAAAGACACATAGATGGAGGGGTGAGTATTTGATCAACATGAGCTCAACGCAAAGTATTACATCAAAGAGTTCTACAATCTCACCATCTAGTCAAGACATCATAACCCAAAATAAGATAAGGTGACATGATGGATAAACAACATGTGACTTAACATCTAGGAGGAGATGAGTATGTTAAGTCTTTGCGCCATTGAGAAATCTTACCAATATGCCCTAACTTAGTCTAAAGAGGAACTCAACAAAAGGAAAGAGAAGAATACAAGGAAGGAACAAGTGTGCATAAAAATCTTAGCAAGGTCCAAGAGGAAGGAGTGTGAATACTTATCAACCAATAAGAAGAAGAGATGTTAATGCAATTCTAAGGAAAGATTGTGAAGGATTCAAAAAATATTAAGGAAGATTTCACAAAACTTGTTTTTAGTATGGTTAGCCAAGGCATCAACCCAATGAATGTCATTAGTCTAGATCTAAAGGTAGTAGAAAGAAGGATGTGAATTCCAATGAAGAAGTCGAGGAGGATTCAATGGGGTCACCTAATAAAGTCAAATACCCTGAGCTTGGAGAGATAATCATGGAAAGGAGCATGATATTGAAGCCACCTTAGCTGACCAAGGAACTAGTATAATGTACAAATTTGTTTTAGACAATGTAGAAATCAAAGAAAAAGTGTTGCAAGGCAATCATTAATAATAACACCATCAACCTTTTGTTTGTACAAATTCTAGACAATTTAAGATTGAAGAGAGTGGCTCATCTCAATCTATACAAGGTGTCTTAATTACAAAAAGAGCATCAAGTGGTCATGAACGAGTAGTGCCTTGTGATATTTCATATTCTCATGTAGAGATGAAGTATTATGTGATATTATTTCAGTAAACATATGCCACATTTTGTTGGCAAGACCTTCAAGCTATTTGATAGAAAGGTCATGCATGATGGATGAAAAAATAGTTATATCCTTGTCAAATATGGCATGAGGTATGTGATGAATCCTTTGAAGAATCCATAAACAATTAAGTAGATTCCAAATTAATGTTGATATCAAAGAAAGAGTACTTGGACACTCATAAGATAAAAGAAGTTATATTTTTATTGACTACTAAAGCCTTCAACAAATATGTGGTATCAAAGGAGGAGTGTAGATATAACAAATTAAGGAATAATTTATTAAAGGGTATGTAGATATTGTTTCAAGCGAGATGATTGAAAAGTAATTATTTCAATAAAGAAGTATTAGTCATCACATGGAAAATATAGATTCCTAAGCCCTTGCTTAAAATTTTTTTCTACCTCTTCTCTTATCTTATCTTATAAGATATTTTCATTAACAAAAACTAAATGAAAATTGAACCATCTGATGAACACTCATAAATACACCCGACTAGTTTTCAACACCTTCATTACTAGTAAATTTGGTTGGACATGATGAAGTTTCATTTGTCACATCATTGTAGTTCACGAGTATCATGTTTTGATTTACAAGTTTGTGACCATTGTAGGTTGGAGGAAATCATGGTTAAATACTAGTAAAAACGCCAAAGGTGCTATCAAATGGTCGATAGGCACAAATATTTATAAGCATATCACTAAATAGTATATATTAATTAATTGCTAGGCATTATATGTATTAGTTGGTGGACAAGGCTATAAATACTATAAGAAATTCATTTTTTGCAAATAAAAATAGTGGAACATGGTATAAAATGAATAACCACATGAACTAAATCATGAATGAACTATTAGACTCTAGTTAAATCATAAACAAACCATCAAAGAACTATGACCTCCCATTCAACCAAGAAGAAGTGGCATATCCACTGGTGCCCCAAAGTCATCCAATAAATAAATTCTAAGAAATCAAGACATTAGGTGGACCACAATACCTAAATAATGTAAGATAATAGAAAATTCATGTTACTTATTTTCCTCATTATGTGTGCATGTGTGTGTGAATGAGCTTTGACACTCACTCTATGTGTACAAAAATATTGATGTTCACTTTGTGTTAAGTGTATGTGTTTATGAATGAAATTTGGTTTTCACTATGTGTGGGTGGTGTTGATGTACTTATTAGTCACAACAACAATAAAAAATAAAAGTTTCTATCAAACCTCTATTTATCTTGAAAGATATGATGAATTCAAACAATTCATAATCCCAACTCTCCGTGCATTAGTTCTTAATGATCTATTGTCACTCAGAGGTTGATGTAATAATGATGTTTTCCAATAGGGGCCTTACATCTAGATTTGAAGAAATCTTATCTAGATACTCGTCATGTGCACATGCTCTGCATGTATCTCAACATGTTGCATCAAATATGATAAACCTAGCAAAGATATGCATGTATTAATGGATATTCAACATAAGTTTGATCAATTATTCTAAAATTCCATCTAGCTAAGATTATTTATGATGATCTTTTCTAACTTGGATTAGTTCTTCTAAGATTCTCTCAAATTTGAACTAATCCTCACTTCTTTAGTTCAAATTTTCTCAAGGATGCTAAGATATGTGATTATTTATGTCAATTATGTATATTTACTCTATATCTGCTTATCATTTACCATTATTTTTTAGTTCATGATGATTTTTATGAAATTCAAATGAAAACAAATTGAAATTATAAAATTTTACTAAAATGATTGAGTTTCAACCAATGATCCACATGCACATTAGACACTTTCATGAAAAAGAGATGAAATCAAACCATGTTTTTCCAAGAAATTCCACAACTACACATAGAAGATGCTAATCTTCAAAGGAATTAGATGACAACAACATGCACCAGTTGAAATGCACCTCTAAGGAGTGCAACAAATCATAGTGACATATCCAGAAATCATCCAGAAAGATTACACAAGATTTACGATGGGGTAGTAATCTAGATCTCCATTCTCATTTAGTATTCAAATGTATGCAAATTTACAAATGGTCATGAGAAAGAACCATGTGGAAACAGAAAGTCACAAAAATGTATACTTAGTGCTCGCTAGCTCAACAATTCAATCTCAATTAAGATCCTAATAGTTTACAAATGAGAATCAACATCCTTTTATAGGACAAGGATGAGATTGAGTTACAAAAGATCCAATGGCTAGGATCCAATCAAGATGATTTGATGGTCAAGAAAATGTAGCACATGATTGCCAACTGGCAATCTTTAGTGGGGGATAGTTGGCAAGACTAGAATATTCTCTGCATCTTTGACATAGTCTTCATTATGTGTATTTAGCATCTTCTTCAGATTTTTCATCTGTAGAGCCTTCAGCTACTCTAAATCTAGTGTCCATAACCTTGAAGTGTGCATATGCCCCTATAGCCTTGTTTACTTCATCTCTGGTGCAGCAGCACCTAACACAAGGTGGCTTCCATGGGGCACTCAACTTCTTGTTTTTTTTTTTTTAATGTCATATTTTAATGTAATAAGGTCCAATGGACCACTTCCTAAGTGTTTGTAGTAAGTTTGGATCCATTTTGCAGGCATTTGTCCAAACTGCCATGTTTTTGTCAATGTTGTCATATTGTTGTCACATGGTGAAAATGTAACCAAGGATGGATCCAATGAATGTAATAGGGTCGTTTGAGTCTCCTTAGGTGTGTCTAGGGTGTTTGTGGCCCTTTGAAGGTAGTTGGGCTCTTGTAGCCTTCAATATTGTCAAAATGTGCAAAGTTGTTTGGCAACTTTTATAAATTGTAAAGAAAACAAAGGGTAAAACTATAAAAAACCAACGGTCACCCTCTTGAAAAGTAGTTGGGGATAGTTGGAACTATAATGGAATGCTTAAAATTCCTCCCAAGGGTTGAGGCAAGGAAGTAGTTGGAGTTTTGGTTGAAGAAAAGAAGAATAAAACAAAGTTTAAAGCCTTGTTTCCAGAGTTTTCTAAATTTTTTGTTGTTACAATGTTCATAACTTTCATATACAGACGAATTAGAAGGTGAGACTAGACTTTTTGGAAAGCCATGTGTCTTACCTTTCATTCAAGACCAATTTTGTGACATTTTCTTGAGATTTGTACATTCGGCAAACATTTTTCTAAAATATGTCCTGAAACCCTACTTCCAAGGGTTTGATCAAAGAAATGTAAATCTCTCCATTCCACTAAGGGATATTCATAAAAAATTGGTGAAATGGTAGGGATAGTTCTTGTACAGATGATTTTTTTTTCATTTCTGTAGGGACCAAGGTTGGATGCATCTTTGGAGTAATGAATGCCTTATATCTCTGTGTTAGGCCAAGGAAGTGTGGGTTTGAGTGAACCTATGTTAAATATGATTGTTTGGGCACCCAAAACCTATTTCAATGGCTTTTTGGGGTTGTATTACACCTATCCATATCATTGATTAAGTTATGTGCATGAAATTTATAGGGGTCTCTTTGCAAATTTGGCCTAATTGGGGCTCTAGGCCACTAGGATGGGTTATAGGTTGGACCATACTGTCCAAAACAATCCATACCCAATTTTTGATATGCCATGGGGAGTCTAAATGAGTATCTTAGGATTGTCTACGATCTGAGTTTGCAGGCCTGTATAAAAATTTATTGTTGACTATTCATGTTTCAAGGGCTACAAGGTTTTAGAGACCTAAAGAAGGAAGTACCAAAACCAGGTTTTTCTAGCATTTTCCAATGGTTTGGATGGGTCCCATGGCATGTAAAATCAGCCTTTCCATGATGGTTTCAGAGATGTTAACTATTGTTCCCACTTTTGTAAGCTGATCCTTGAATTTGGGTTTTTTGGGTGTAGTGAAAACCTTGTCAATTTGTGCTATCCTCCATCTATCCTATTGCCTCTACATCATAGTGGTATCAGAGCCATAAAAGGTTATGTTTTTGGTTGTGTAAGGCCTAGTATATGTTAGTAGAGGAGAGTGAAGGAGAGGCTAGCAATATGCATCTAAAGGGGATGACCACTGAGGTGGTTAAGAAGTTCAAGGAGATGGAAGAAAAGATCAAAAGTGGAGTCAAGGAAGCACTCCATGCAGAGTTGAAGGAATTGAGGATAGGGAAGAGTATAGATGAAGGTTCTGATGAAGAAGAAGAAAAAGAGGAGAAAGAAGAAGATCAAGAAGAGGTAGAGCTACATGTCAATCAAAAACATTTCCTTGAAGCCATCAAGGCAATTGGCAAGGATTCTTCAGAGGCTCGGATGGAGATTCCTATGTTTAGTGGAAAGATGAATGCTAATGAATTCATGGAGTGGATTGAGCCACTAAACAACTACTTTGAATACAAAGAAGTTCCTGAGAACAAGAGAGTGAAGTTTGCAAAAACTAAACTCAAGGGTGCTACCCTTACATGGTGGAATTACACCCAAGGTGAGAGGGTAAAGAATGGGAAGAGCATGATATCTTCATGGAGCACAATGTTGGAGAGGATCAAGTCCCAATTCCTTCCATCAGACTATGAGGTGCAGATCTACAAGAAGATGTAAAATCTCAAACAAAGAGATTTGGATGTGGCCACCTACACCGAGGAGTTTCACAAGTTTTCTCTTCATTGTGGATACATGGAGGATGAAAAAGGTAAAGTGGCAAGGTATCTAAATGGTTTGAGGTTTAATATCCAAGATGATATCAGTCTATTAACCCCTAAAACTATGGATAAATGCTTTCAAGTGGCATTAAGGGTTGAAGAGAAGTTGAAGAGGAAAGGTGAGCAGCAAAATAGAGGAAGACGGAGCAAAAATTTTAGAGGTAGGGGTAGTTTTGGGGACATAAATTAGTCCCAAGGGAGTCAAGGGGAATCTAGTTCACAAGAACAAAGTGGAGAATCAGGTTCAAGAGGAAAATTTGGAGGAGGAATAGGTTCAACTACATTCATAGGAAGGTGCTACAATGGCAATGAAATTGGTCACACAACATTCAAATGTCCAAAAAGGCAAGGTTCATCATCAGGAGGTGATAGGAAGAATGAAAGAAGGATTCAATTTGTGCAAGAAGAGGATGAAGGAAGTGTCCTTTCTCCAAGTCAAGGATGTGAACTAGAAGTTGGAGAAGCATTGATGCTAAAGAGAACACTCTTGAAGACATCCAAGGACAACGAGATGACACAAAGGAGAGCACTTTTTAGGACCAATTGCAAAAGTAAAGGTAAAGTATGCAAGGTAGTAATAGATTCTGGTTCAACATATAATATGGTGTCTAGGGAAACGGTGGATAAATTGAAGCTAGAAAGGATTCCTCATCAAACTCCTTATAAAGCATCTTGGGTAAGTGATAGTCAATCACTTTTGGTAGATGAACAAGCATATGTTGATTTTCAGATTGGAGAATATAAGGGTAAGGTTTTATGTGACATTTTGCCCATGAATTGTTGTCATCTACTTTTAGGTAGGCTATGACAATTTGATAGGCAATCATTATATGATGGATATGCTAACACATACATCATCAAGAAGGATGGGAGGACTTTTGTATTGACACCATTGTAGGAGGATGCTGAAGCAAAGAAGGCAGCCAAGGTCATCTTGGTGGGTAAGAAAGAGTTTGTGAAGATCAATGAAGAAGAGACAATGAAAGTTGAGGATACCTCAATGAGTGGGGTTGCCAAAGATCAAAGTTTGAAGGTGGTTTTAGTTTTGAATGATGGAGATCAGATGGTGATGTTTGAGATGGATCAGAAGAAGGTCAAAGAGCAAGTCTACAAGCAGCCACATGGTGGTTGGAAAGAAGGAGATGCTATCATAGTAGGGACTATTGTTTGTCCTATAGAGTCAACAAGAGTTGAAAGACAATCATATTCTACCATAGCAGTAGTACAAGAAGCATCAACCAAGGTTTTGAATGCACGTGCTCAGGCAGAGATAACAATAAGGAAGAATGTCAAGCAAAGTATAGGTCTGGTTACAGGCACTCACTCATGGCAAGGTGTGAGTAGAACCTACAATGCTAGGCATGAGTTTTTGATTCCATGGAAGAAGGTTATAGTCTAGAGATCATGGGGAAGACATGAGGTAGTAAAGGATAAAGGTGGAGCAAGACAAAGAATCAACTCATGTGGCATGAGTTCTTTTCTAGGCGGGGTGTATGGTGCAGGAGCACCTAACACAAGGTGGCCTCCATGAGGCACTCAAATTATTGTTTTGTTTTGATGTTATATTTTGATGTAATAAGGTCCAATGGACCATTTCCTAAGTGTTTGTAATAAATTTGGATCCATTTTGTAGGCATTTGTCCAAAATGCCATGTTTTTGTCAATGTTGTCATATTGTTGTCACATGGTGAAAATGTAACCAAGGATGGATCCAATGAATGTAATAGGGTTGTTTGAGTCTCATTAGGTGTGTCTAGGGTGTTTGTGGCCCTTTGAAGGTAGTTGGGCTCTTGTAGCCTTCAATATTGTAAAAATGTGCAAAGTTGTTTGGCAACTTTTACAAATTGTAAACCAAACAAACGGCAAAACTATAAAAAACCAACGGTCACCCTCTTGAAAAGTAGTTGGAGATAGTTGGAACTGTAATGAAATGCTTATAATGCCTCCCAAGCATTGAGGCAAGGCAGTAGTTGGAGTTTTGGTCGAAGAAAAGAAGAATAATACAAAGTTTAAAGCCTTGTTTCTAGAATTCTCTGCATTTTTTGCTTCTATAACATTCATAACTTTTGTATACGGATGAATTAGAAGGTGAGGCAAGACTTTTTGGAAATAACTATATTTTACCTTTAATTAAAGACTGATTTTGTGACATTTGGTTGAGATTTGTGCATTCGGTGAACGCTTTTCTAAAATCTGTCCTGAAACCCTACTTCTAAGGGTTTGATCAAAGAAATGTAAATCTCTCCATTCCACTGAGGGATATTCATAAAAACTTGGTGGAATGGTAGGGATAGTTCTTGTAAAAATGAGGTTTTTTTCATTTTTGCGGGGACCAAGGTTGGATGCATCTTTGGAGCAATGAATGCCTAATATCTCTGTGTTAGGCTAAGGAAGTGTGTGTTTGAGTGAACCTGTGTTAAATTTGATTGTTTGGGCACCCAAAACCTATTGCAATGGTGGTTTGGGGTTGTATTACACCTGTGCATATCATTTGTTGAGTTATGTGCATGAAATTTATAGGGATCTCTTCACAAATTTGGCCTAATTGGGGAGGGGTTATAGGTTGGACCATACTGTCCAAAACAACCCATACCCAATTTGGGATATGTTATGGGGAGTCCAAATGGGTATCTTAGGATTGTCTAATATCTAAGTTTTCAGGCCTGTATAAAAATTTATTTTTGACTGTTCATGTTTCAAGGGCTACAAGGTTTTAGAGGCCTAAAGAAGGAAGTACCAAAACCAAGTTTGTCTAGCCTTTGCCAATGGTTTGGATGGATCCCATGGAATGTCAAATCAACCTTTCCATTATGGTTTTAGAGATGTTAACTAATGTTCCCACTTTTGCAAGTTGATCCTTGACTTTGGGTTTTTTGGGTGTAGTGAAAACCTTGTCAATTTGTGGAATCCTCCATCTATCCTAGTTCCTCTACATCAATCTATATTATGTACTCTAGCCTTTTCTTTGGCATGCTCTTGGGATTTTAATTATTTCTTGAAGGTTACCCATCTATGTGTTCTACTATCCAACTCTTCATTGTATGCATCTATCATATATTTCATATGGATTGTTTTATCAATTATGTCCTCTGAAAAGTGTTAGATCGAATCCTCTGTTGCCAGGATAAATTTGTCCTTAAATGATTTAACTACAAAATCCTCATCTTGATTCTCAATTTTACCTTCAAATTCACCTTATAAAATCTCCAAAGTAGCCAATTCCTCTGCCAAAATCTCAGGTGCCTTTATGCTAATATCCATTGCTTTTGTATTGCATCTTTTCAAAATCCTGACCTTAAATTTTAGATCCACTATCTAAAGGTTCATGTTAAGAATTGTTTGATGCGTCAAAATCTTGTTTCTTATCAGGACCTAATCATTAGTTTTCCTCATGTCCTTGAGCATGGTCAAGAACCGGCTTCTCTGGACTAGCCTTTGGCCCACTTATTTGTTTAAGGCATCTACGTTACCTTTCATCTAGCTTATCACACCGCAATTAGAAAATGATGTCTTCACTACTTGCTCTCCCTCCTCCAAGAATCTAGAAAGCCATTTAGTCATCACATTGGCTTGATGCTTTTGTGCATGAAGCCCAGTTATTTCCTGTTGTGAAACCAAAGACAAAGGTGTAGTTGGTGTGATCTAGACATTAGTAGGGGTGACCAAACCCTTTATAAAAGCCTGTAGTTGGGCAATTTTCCCCTTATACTTCTTATTCTTAGCCTTGTCTTTTGTTATCCTGATAGCTACTGCATCTGTACTCTCTCTTAGTTCTTGATTATCCTCATCTACAACAGTGTGCCCCAAGTCTATTGTAGTTACTTGGAATGCACTTGCAATAATATCCCCTTTATTCTTATCAATAATAGGCACAAATAATTGAGATTCCCTCTTGCCAGTGGTTGAATCACACCTTATTGCTGAAGTTACCCTTGCTATGCGCTTGGGCTTTATAGCTTCAAGTGAAAACAATGATTGAATATCAAAATCTAAAGAATCTTGGATTGGAAACTAACTTACCTCATGTGCCAACCAATGTGGTGCACTGGATATTGGCCATTGCTAACTAGTTTGCTCAATATGAGCATCATGAAATTTTGCATCTTTCTCTTTTCAAGCCTCTTTATTCATATTATGTTGTTGTTCTTTGTCAGTGGGAATATCCTCATGTACTTCTTTTACTAGATCATGATCATTAGGGACATGACTCTAGACATCCTCATCTTTCTTTCTATTATCTCCAAGGGTATCTCCATGCACTCCCATATCCAAATCCTATGTATTATGTTCTTCTTAGATCTTGGGATCATCTATATTCACATTTAATTTTCCTTGGTGACTGCTATCTGGAACATTTGAATGTATGTGATGACCTTCTATGTTGAAGTGGCATCCTGGTTTATAGAGTAGTGTTCTATTTTTTCTCTACATTTCCTCTATGTGGAAGATGTGTCTTCGTAGTTTGGATATGTTATTTAGATATGTTAAGAGATGTTATATTCCAAATTTGGTGCTCTGGTTCATTTTGCAGAGGAAGTTGTGTTCACCAGTGTATGGGCTCCATTTTTTAGTGTTGCAGAGGTGTCTAGAAGAATTGTCTTTGCTCCACATTTCTTTGCAAAGTGGTTTTAGGTAAGGTTTATATCTTTCTTCTATTGAATTTTTTGTGGTTTGGTTTCTAGCCAAAAGTCAATTTCTAGAGATACGGTGTATGACAGAGATAGTTAAGCATACTAGATAAACATGATAAGAGTTGTTGCGGATGAATTTGTTATATTTTAGGATGTTTTAGGATGTTCATGGAATACTCTAGATTTTGTTAAATCTCAGTTTGTGGTCCACAAAGTTGTATTTTGCCTTCTGGAAGTGTGTACTTAAAATTTCATTATGTTAACACAGGTTTGGCTGACCTTGGTTGTTTACACTAATTGCAGAGGTGCTTTGGTGATTGTGAAAGTGTGAAGTGGTGTGCTTGGATTAATTTAGTTACAAGATAAGATGTGTTGTCGTCCGCCTTCATTCCTTTCCACCACGGGAATGTTTAGGTCTAGACCTAATTTGAATTTTCTGGGTTAAGGTGAATTGCTGACCTTAGAGAATGCTCTCAAGGTTGAAGATAGTATAAATGAGTATAAAAGGATCATGTTTGGGTGTGCACATGATGGATGTGATGTGAGTAATAGTGTGGTTGAATGTGTGGTATGGTATAAGATTTCATGTGTTAG
Source organism: Cunninghamia lanceolata (assembly GCA_027924645.1). NCBI lineage: Eukaryota > Viridiplantae > Streptophyta > Pinopsida > Cupressales > Cupressaceae > Cunninghamia > Cunninghamia lanceolata. Next base: position 15,750,620 of record BSBN01000130.1, on the reverse strand, counting down.
ATTACTAGATGCAATGAGAAGAAGGTGTCTATAATTCTTTTGTGTGACTACGAAGGTGTTGATGGTGTTGTGGTGGAATCCTCTATTGCATTGAGATAGTTTTCTCCTTGTAACAATCTTCTCTATCTTCTTCTCTATTTTGGTAGTGAGCCTTAGCAGTGAGCCTTTCATTTCGGTAGTGAGCCTTCTGGTAGTGAGCCTTTTGTAATTCAATGTTGATACTAATTTATATTGTGAGCTAATCCTCATCGTAGTTTTTCCCTTCTTAGGTTTTCCATGTAAATTTGACATTGTTCTCTTGTGTTTGATGTTGGTTTGATTCAGTTTTTGTTATTTTCTTTCATGCTTAATCATCATAATAGACTAAGGGTTAATTGAATCTATGTGGATCAAAATATGTGTGAGGTTTTTGAAATTTTTAGTTACAACTAATTCACCCCCCTCTCAGTTGTCTTATGCATTCAACATACAATGTCATGATTCCTACCTCACACGAGTAAAGAATAAATATAAAAAAGGTTATTCTGAGTACTTTACAAGTTTGAGATCTAGCTTAATCAGAATTGGTAATCTGATTGATAAAAGGGCTAGAGAGGGGGCCATAAATTTAGACCAAATTGGATAGGTCCATATATGATTAAATAAGATGTCAAAAATAGTGCTTATCTTCTGTGCACAATGGAGGGTGAGGAATTCAATGAAATGGTTAATACCTTTCACCTAAAAAAGTATTATGTCTAAAGAATCCTAAAAATCTTGAAAATCATAAAAATAAAAAAAATTTGAAAAATATCAAAGATACAAAAATAATTATAAAATTCCAAAAAAAAAAATATTCATCTTCATTCTATCCACCATGCATTTGTGAGTGATATTCTCTTGTTCAATTTTTTCCGTAGTAAGGAGTTTATAGTTGTCTAGGTATAGGTTTAATCTTTGAACCTTTGAGATTCCTTAAAACCATCTAAACCATTAGTCATTCCCCCTTTGTATTTTCCAACAAATTCAAAATAAAGTAAAGATCTTAGTTTATACTAATCCTGATCTTAACAAATCATGATGTCAAGTCTAAGTGAAGTTAGTACTCAAACCTACAATACCCAATAGAATCTTGCAAGTAGAACTTCACCATTCCTCCTTAGTGAAAAGGAAGTCTGACAAGATAGTGAAAACTTTTGGTGGCACCCAACCCTTTATCTTTCTTGGCCCAAAATCCAAGTGGATCATATAACTTTGTAGGAAGAAATAAAAAAATGTAAGAGTGCAAAATATAGAAAAAAAAAGAGAGAAAAGAGATCATAAGAAAAATTACAAGAAAATAGTACAAAAATAGAAAAAAAAGAAAAAAAAGAGAGAAAATCAATAAATATACTACAAAATACAAAAAGTAGAGAAAAAAATACAAAAAGGAAGGATGTTCAAATAATGAAAATAGAGGATTGTTGGTGTTTGTACTCTCATGTCAAGATAAATCTAATATCAACTTAGCTATCATGGTGGCATCTATCAGAGAAAATAAAAAAGAAAGGTACAAACCGCACCCACATAATAGTTGGGTAAATCCAATAGTCTAATTGTCCTTAGGACCATATTTTTTGCTAGAGCTTTTCCTTTACCCCAGGTCTATCTTGTTGGCCATGTCCCATCTAATTCTAGAAGGTGCCAATAATTTTTTTTTGCTTGTCTAAGTTGAAAGCTCATCAAAATATTTTGTCTATATAAGGATTAATATTTAACCTTTTGCAAAACTAAATTTAGAAGTTATTTCACCTCCCTCTCATTCCCACTTAACTCCTTAAATAAAATTTCATCCCAAAAGTTTAGTAGGTCATTCTATACTAAGTCAACCTTCAATCCCCTAAGTCAAAAATCCCACTCAAGAGCAATCACATTGTTTGTTCCATTTGCATACTACTATCATGAAAAATTAAATCAATAACTTATTTCATAGCTAATGGTTTGTGTATAAATAGAAAGTGGGAAGTTTTATTACACTTGCATCCACATGTGTTTTTCATCCATGCACTTTGTGTTACGTATTATACATTTCAAAAGAGACCAAAAATATAGCATAATCATTATGTTACCATTCATATGTTAGTCTTAGAATTCAAACAAATAATGGTCTTAAACTATCCATGTGCACAAAAGATAAATAAGCATGAGATGTCAACTAAAATCATAAGTGGAACTTAAAAGAAGTCATCATATATATATATATATATATATATATATATATATATAGTATACCAAATGTTTGAGTATATGTTACTCCACCAACAAAGTTCAAAGGGCTAACTGTTATACACTCCAATGTGCAAATATATCCATGCAAGGGATCAAAGCAAAAACTTATCTCAAGCAAGAACCTCAAGGATGATTCTGACCAATGGAACCTTCAAGGATCCTACTCTAAGGTCTCCTCTAGCTATCTATAGAATTAGAAGCTCTATGTGTTCTATGGCAATGATAAGGAATCCAACTAGGAACTCACGAATGAGATGGACCTATAGTATAGATCTGTGAAGACTGCCTATGAACTCCTAGGTGTGCCATCTCTTGAGGTAAGGTATTCTTATCTGCCACTATACCAAGCCTATCTCTTAGGGAAGCAATCTCCTGACTTACATTATAAGTCGGAGCCATGATAATTGTATAACATCCCATTGAAGAAGGAAAGTGAGAGTTGTCATATTTTGCCCAGCCCAAAATATTCTAGATTCCCTCCTTCTATCAGAAAGATCTGATCGAAGAATGCCTAAATAGAAGGAGGTAAAAACTAAAATCCTTCAAAATCCAGTGAATTCTCTTACCAAAATCCCAAAAAATCCTTGTGGAAAACCCTCTCAGAAAACCCTAAAAAAACCTAGAAAAATCTAGGCCTTTGCCTTAGTTTTTTACCTACTTTTGGCCTTTATCAATAATAGTTCAAGTTACTGAACTTTCAAAAACCAAAAAATTGGCTAAGGCATGAAAGAGGGTTCTCTCCCTTTGGTTGGAAATCATTATCTTTTATGAACTTGGTGGACAATTCACTTTTCCCCAAGTTCACTGATTCGATGATGCATCGATAAAGCAAGGGGAGCAGTTTGAGATCAAATTTTCACTAAGGCATAAAGAAGGGATTTTCCTTTATTGAAAAACTTCACAATGCATGAACTTTTCCAAGGTTCAAATCTTCAATGGTTTGCTGATTCAAAGATTCACCGATAGGGCAAGGTGGGCGAGCTTCATCAAATTTGTCTAAGGTATGGAGCGGGAAAGAATGTCTTTATTAGGGAAGTGGTCAAAGTGTGAACTTTAGGCAAAGTTCATAATTTCCTTAGTTCACCAATTAGGTGATTCCTTGATAAAGGAAGGCCTTAGAAAGATTATAAAATTGGCTATTAAAAGTATGCAAGGAAGGCCCTTTGTCGACAAAGTTCACAAATCATGAACTTTCCTCAAAGCTCAAAATCTTTGTGGTTCACAAATAGATCCTTTTTCCAACAAGGCAAAGAGAAGAAAGATGACTGGGTTCTAAAATGAAGTAAATCGTCAATAAGAAAAAGACGAAAATAGCCTAAGGCATGAGGGTTCAAGAATTAGAAAGTTTGTCAATGTGGCATTTTTCCAATAGGGCAATGATGGGCTGACAAGGGGTAAAATTGACTAAGGCATAGAAGGAATGTTTCCCTTTGTTGGGAAATCGATAGGGGACTAAACTAATGAATTAGTTTCGATGTGTGAAGGTTCACTGATAGGTGATTTTGTTGATAAGGAAAAAAATAGAGTGAAGAAATCTGTGAAGGAAATGTTCGGCAAAATAAGGTTTTTGCCAACAAGAAGGAAATGGTTCAAGATTTGATGATTTTGTCGATAAGGCAAGCTCGGTTCAAAGATTGGAAAATTTGATGATAAGGAAAAAATGGCTAAGGGAAAGGAATATCAGTGAATCAACTAAGTGGAGAACTCATCAGCTAGTTAAAAATTTCTCAAGTTCACTGACAGGGCAAAAAATTGATAAAGGGGTTTGACAAACACAACATAGGAGGTTCATAAAATTGTGAATTTTCTGATAAGGTGGCAAATGTAGTTTAACGAAACACGTGTTTTCTGATAGAAAGGTTTGGCTTGGTAGGAGACACTTTTGTCAACAATGAAAATGAGGATGAAGCTTCCAAAGTTCAAGGTGGAACTTCGCCGACAGTGAGGAAGTCAACCAAAGGTCACAGTTCGACAAAATAGGATTTTGCCAATAGAAGAAGTAGAGTATGAGAAAGGCTGATTTCGTTGATAAGGGTGAATTAAAGGGAAAGCTTCCAAGGTTCAAAATAGAGGACCTTTGTTGACAGTGAGGAAGGAGCCAAAGGTGATGGTTTGGAAAAATAAGATTTTGCTGATAGGAAAAGGAAAGTTTGGCAAATGGGTAATTTGTTGATAAGGCAAAATTGTGCCAAGAAGATAAAAGATAAAACAAAGCATGGTTCAACAAATGCAGAATTCACCAATAAGGTGAAAATGTACCAAATAGATAAGTTCTAAGAAACAAAAGTTTGTCGACTTAGGGAAAATTTACCAATAAGGCAAAACAAAATCATGATTTCACTGATAAAGCGGAAAATGGTGAATATATGGAGCCCGATGGTTCTGAGGATGCAGCAATAGGAAGAAAAATTCAACCCATGCCAATTTAGCTGATAAAAAATGTAGAGAGGCACAATGAATGAAGAAGGTACAACACATTCAAGTGTTGTAAAAGCTTTCCTCTCCCTAAATCATGCCATTCTTTTGGGGAGAGGTACCAGTATTAAATTTTTGTAGGCCAAGGCCGAATGAGGGTAGTTGGAATAGGAAAATTCTTCAATGGTGGAGTAAAAATGTAGCGACAAAGTTGATTCACAAGGACAAAATAGAACTTTAACCCTTCCATCATAAATGTGCCTTCCATCCATTCACACAAGCAATCTTCTTCTGTAGGTTGCAAGACTGTCAGAGGTGTGGCCATTGTCCCAATCTGTATCTTTTTAAGCAAATATTCAAGGTCAAAAATTTAATGAAAGCATGGGTTGTCCTAGGCAATTGACCAACTTCCAATGCAACTATTTCATAGTGCTATATTGTTTTAAATACCTCAGAATGCAATATATTTCTGTTAGCTATTCTTCTGGGCCATTATACAGGTTTAACTTGAACCAACTAAATTTGATAGATTGTTCTCTTCTACTGAGCCTTTGATGTCTCCAATTGTTAGTTCAACCATGAATGTAATTGATTATTCTATGTACATTTCTTCTATAGGATTCTTCCTCTTTTGTAATGGTTATTTGACCTCCATAATTAATATAAACTGATATTTTCACCTCTCTCATTGTTCTTACACTGTGTCTACTTTTGGATTAATGTGAGTTGTGTATTATGGACAAAATGACCCCTTTAACATCTCCATTTTTTCTTCTCTAACCTTCATTAGAATTAGTATGCATCTGTGTGAGTTCTTTTTAGGTTTGAGATTTTTGCTGTGTTGATTCAATTGTAGTTGAACATATTCAATCTGGTGCATCACCTATTTTTTTATTCAGCAATCCTTCTTCCCCTTTTCCCCAACAAGCAGTAGCACTAGATTTAGTTTAATTCTATGAGCCTTAAGGTTAGAAGGAGGAACTGACTTTCTTTGGAGGTCGGATCTCATCTGCAAGGTCCTACACCCTGAGATCAGTCACATTGTGTCATTGAAATGTTTGAACTAGCTTCAAATGGTGTGCAATTTCACATGACAATAATGAGCATCAAGAAGAAGAACCTCTCTCAATTGACTAACAATAGGAAGCAATCCATCTAGTGAAGCATTATGAAAAACGTCCCTCCCTCCATTGGTAGTACTTGTAAGAAAAAGATAGAGATAATAGAATGTTAATCTGAGAGTTGAACTCACATCACATTTCAAAATAATCGAGAGTAACAAAGAAAGGAGTAGGTTAGGAGGTTCTCACAAGGATCTCCTAGCTACCATGAAGGATCATTAAGTCTCATATCCTCCTCTAAAAACCCTAAGGGATGATCTTGCCCATGTCTAGGTGGAGTCTCCTCTGGCACCACCTCCTCATATGCAAGAACCTCTATGTCTCCTCCAGAGTCCACCTCACCATACTCCTCTTCATTAAGATCATAGTCCTCATTGATGGAATCATCAACCTCTTCCTCAATAGTGACAAGTCTCTAAGAGTGATGTAGCCTCATCCATCTATGGCTAACATCATGAAATAGTCATGTGATTGGGACCCTAGGAACTAGTGGAACCTAAAGAAGTGCCCTATGTTAAGCATCAACCATCTCCTGCACATATCAGTATCATGTGGGTAGTAGGGGAAAATCCTCTATAAATACTTCTCCTAACTACTGAAGCACTTGAGTAATGTGGTGACCCTCAACTAGGCCATTTCTATCAGTCAAATAGCTCACCCCTTGGCAATAATCTTGAACCATCCTATCACCTAGTCATAACACCACCATGTTGAAATAGGGGTCTAAAATGAAATCTGTATATGTTAGTGTAGCTACAACTTGAATAGTAGCATTGAAGTAACAAAGTTGCCCCATCATGTATAGCTCTCAATAATATGGGATCTACAAGCAACACATCCATATGAAATGGTACAACATGCTCAAGAATCTAAGTCATGATAAGTGAAGGATGGATAAAAGAAAATGCCCCTCTTCATGAAATATGCTACAAATTTTGATATACCAAAGTAAATGTAAATCCCCAAGAAAAGACTATCCCCTACTCAAGACGTAGAATATTAGTGCCCAACATGACCTGATTTTAGGAGTCCTCTTGTCCCTTAGCAAGCAAGAGGAAATCAACCTAATAAAGATCTTCCATAAGGGTGGAATGGTGAGACTAGGAATTAAACTAAGCTAAACTCCAAGCAAATCTCCAGGAGGACTAACTCCTAGAATAGCAACCCAAGGTAGTCTCTTTCTCTCAGATTCACTCTCAAGGAGCATAGGTTTCTCACCTCTAATAGGGACTCCTATGATATAGTAAACATCGTACAAGGTAATGGTCCACTCTCTTGAAACTTGAGGAAATCATAATGTATTATTATCAACATCCCAATGGGTCATGATGTCACAATAGATACAAGATGAAGGATGTACTATAGGAACTCAAGCCACTTTATCCAAACCTATTCTCCTCAAGATAGCATGATCCCCAAAAAACAAGGCCTTAAGAGCATCCATATACTAGAGTTGCTTGTGATTTGCATTCCATTGAATGTGCATATGGACTATGAAACACAAGGAGCCATGGTTTAGATCATCAAGAACTTAGAAAAATCATTAAAAAATCATAAAATATTAAAAATTTCACAAAAAAACATGTATTATCTAGAAAATTTTAATAAAATAAGAAGTTAGTGTCAAAGAATAGTTAAAATTAAGTGCTGAAAGTGTTACACCACCTAAAATTCACCTAGAAAACTTATCGCTGGGTCCCTCCTTTTAGTACAGAAAAACTCCCGAAGTGACCTAGAATTTCAGGGTAGGTCTCTAGGGGTGACCCTACCCCATACCCCATCATTCTCCATAATGCTTAGAAAATAGGGAAAATGATTGAAATCAAACAAATTGAAGATCACAAAATGACACGTAACTAAAATCTAGAAAAACACAACAATAAAACATGAAAATAATGAATTCATTCAAGTGAAATTGACAAAAGGAACTTTAGGGTCTCAAGATGGGAATTTCTCACTTCTCATACCTAGTGATCCATGGAAGGGATATTAGATGCCATGTTTTTGATCTCTATAATGTCCCCTTCCTAAGCACTCAACTTGGTGACTGTTAAATCTAGTTTATTTGGTGATAGTAGGTATTGCATTGAGCTCTGTCAATTGAAATTTGTATAATGATCTTTTTTGGAGAGGATTCAGGTAATTTATCTGTATTTACTATTTTTAGTAAGTCACAAGCTAGAAACTAACTTGGTCAGTTGGCAGTATTTCTATTTTGGGAATGTCAGTGAATGGATTTAATTGTGATATCTTGGCATTCAACTTGGTCCAAAGCATTTAATTTAAATAACATTAAAATATTATAGTTAAATTAAAGATTTAACTTTAGCGTTGTTTAATTTAATAAAGTGACTTATGAGGCGCTTCCAAAGACATAAGAAGTTGTGTTTCAAATTAAATAAAGTATTTTTCCTAGGGATGGGTGCCCATGTGGGAGATATAAGGGGATAATTAAATTAAATTAAATATTTTTAATATCCCTACTTGGACGTGCAAATTGAGGGAAAATAAAAGAGTTTTTTGGAGCTCATTTGTTATGCATGATTTTGAGAATTGATAACAATTCTCTATTGGATTGAACCCTTTTCATCTTTTAGCTTTGTGGAGATGGGGTCCTTCATAGAGAACATCTTCATCATTGGTGAAAGACCTAACCTAGAAGATTAATTGGTGATTTCATGCAAGAATCACATAGGAGCTTATTGTCGTAGATTTTGGTAGAGTTTTGCCAAGGATTTCAAATCAAATTTGGAGGGCAAATTGAAGAGGTATTAACAGTAATTTTAGAGAATAGAAAATAACAAATCTTTATCCCCATTTTCTAGTTGTGCATCTTCCTTTGTTGATCGTACAGTTGTAACAAGGGTGTGGGGTTTTGTGGGAGAAGCACCTAGGGTTTGGAGCCCATTTCTTCTTCTTTGGAGGCACCTTGAAGGTCTGCATTGATGTTTGACATTTTGGAGGTGGAGAATGTATGAATTGCTAGATTTTAGTGCCATTCTAGGATTCCAGTTTGATTTAATATTTCATAGCAGACTTGCAACATATAAAACAACAAATTGGTATGTCTAATTTTGCATTGTAATGACATTTCAACAACTTGGTATATTTAGTTTTGATGATTTATTATATTTTTAGTTTATTACTAATTGTGGCTACTTTTAAATATTACATTTGAAGAGTTATTTCAGTTCTTATTATTTCAAATTATATGTATTGAAAAACACACCTTCTACATCTTTGTCTTCTTCTATTAAACACTACAAATAAAAAAGGGTGTATGTTATAATCTCCTCGTTGATCTCTCCTCTGGTTGTCTACTTGAGTGATTCTATCACCATTTGATCTATTTACCTATGGATGTCCATATTCCTTCTTCTCTTAGCTTAGTTTCTATTAATGAATTTATATTTTCTCAAATCTTGTAGTGCTTTCAATGTCCTCATTTTTTGTGTATTTCATCCTTATAGCTCCTCATTGCAAAGCGAGGTGACTTAGGTATATTCAAAACTTATGCATTAACAATATCTTATCTCATTTCCATTTCAATGCTTATTTAAAAATACAAAATGAGGTTGAACTAATGCTTGTTATTATAGGTACAAATGTTGGACAATAATAATAGCTAAAGCCACATTTGGGATTGGTACCTACCTTTCATGTAGACTATAATTTTCACAGGGGCAAATATGTAAGTATGAAAAAGATGCACAAGCCTACATGGAAGTCTAAGGATGAACTATAGTCCTAATTATGTACATGTAAACATGAAATATATACAAATTCTTAGTCACTTCTCTCTTGGTGACACGTTTTCACATGTTTTTCACTTTGTTTGTGCTCTAGTCTCCAAGCTAACCTTCTAAGGTCCTACACATCAAGTCTTCCTAGTCACCTAGCCCATGTTAAACAAATCATTCCTAACACTTTATAGCCCCAAAAACATGACTAATTCAATTCACAAAAGGGGATTTTTTTTCCTAGGGGACTTTTCATCATTTCATCCTTCCAGAGCCTTCTAATTGACCTTCTATAGTTTTTTGTACCTTCAATTTGCATGTTTAAGCCTTCTTTCCTAAGTCACTCCTTTTGTCTTCATGGTCTCCCTGGATGACCCTACCACTAAAGTGTAATCTCTAGGTGTGGCTTTTCTTGATAAAATGATTGACCCACTTTGTGGAAGTCCTATGCCTCATTGAAAGCTCCTAAAACCATTTTTAGCCCTTCTAAAGCATTCTCCAACCTTGAAAGCACTCATGCAAACCTCCCTCTGTGGGTCATCCGTTATGTCTTTAGGATCTTCAAGGGTGACCCTACCTTTTAAGTGTGGTCTCTAGGGGTGACCTAACTTGGTAAAAGGAGAAACCTAATTATTGAAAGCGGTGACCCTGTCGTAATTTTTTTATGCATGTTTTCTTCTAGTTCTAGCCCAAATTTGCTCCAATTTGAGTCCTGATTGTGAGATTCTTCATGCCTAATTGATTGTTGATTCCCCCTAACCAATTCATGAATTTCAATCAATCCTATCTCATATTGTAATCAATCTTTTTTATCTCCCAATAAATCATGTGTTATCTCTATTTCTTCTCATGTGATCTACTCTAGAACCATTGTTCACTCTTAATCAAAGTTAGGTCACACACCAATCAAATTTATTAACTCCCTATTGGTGTCATCCACCTCCCAGGAGCACCATCTACAACAAAACACCTTCGCCAATGCATGAGAGAAGCACACAAGCTATTTCATCAAAACAATAGTAAAGAATATTGAGATGAGTAAAATACATATGGTAAAGCCTTTTAAAGGAAATAAAATGTATGACAGGTGTAAACCTACCTGATATAGAAAAAAAACCACCCTGAGGGAAAAACTAATTATCCCTATGTTAAACTTAACACACTAACACCCCCCCTTAAGTGAAAACTTAGAGAGAATTATTATACAAAATCAAGATGCAATATGGGTTCCAGATACACAACCACATTAGGTACCCATTTACAATGCAATCTCTCACAACCGAAGAAAAGGAGAAAAACCCCATGGGAAAAAACCCCTCCCCAAAAGAGAGAAAAGAAAACAAAAAATGATGCATGGATGGAGGACTCAATACCACCCCCCAAGGACTACATACATGTGTATAAAATAAATGACCCACCCATAAGAGGGAAACAGAGAGACTATGTAGCCCCCCCACAATGTGTAATCACCTGCAAAAATGGTAAGTGTCTGAAGAAAAAACATAATCAAATCTCAACAAACAACTTGTCTTCCTTTTGGAAGAAACAAAACTAGGTACAAATGCAGGTGTGGGTAAGTGCAAGAAGATGGGGGGCCAAAAAGGGGTCTTAAGTGGCCACTTTTTTTCTAAAATCAGGAAATACTAGCCTTGGATGAGAAATTGAGCATAGTTACACTTAAAATTTGGAGATGCAACCAAAACAATGTTTGTAGTGCTTCGAGTCTACTTTCTAAACTACTATTTTTTTTTAAAATAACATAAATTAAGGGTTCAAAAGAGGGAGCCACAGAAATTGGTATTTTTTCTGTTAAAAATACATAACATAGCATGTTTTGTGGCTCCCTCAAAAGGTCAACGTTTTTTTTGGTATTTTTAAAATCACTTCAGTGATAAATTAGCTAATAGAATGTAGTTTATGCTTAATTTTTCTAATAATTTTTTGATGAATATTTGATTTTTTACAAATTTTCAAAGGGACACATCCTAAAAAATAGAATTTTGGTCGTGCTACTCCTATAAATTTTGAAAACTAATTGAAAATTATTTTTTTCTTTTTTTAATATTTGTAGAATGGAGTCTAGTTTCTAAATATGTAATTTTTTTGAAATTTCAATCAATAGTTAATTTACAATGAAAAAAAGACCAAACAGTGGTTTTTGCCCAAAAACGAACACACAAACAAAAGAAATTAAAGATTAAAGGCTTAACATTGTTAAAATGTGAAAAAAAATCACATCGTCAAATAGCTATCAGAAAGCCTAACATTACCCAGGTGTTTGATTTGTTTGACCTTGAAACACATCCAAATCTGAGCGTTAGCACGAACGAAATTATGTGAAATCTTGAAGAATATGGAAAAACACGTTTGTGACTATTCAAAAGGCACTCCAAGCCTTTGGGTTGGAAATCCAAAGCAAATCCCAAGACCAAGGCTTGGGATTCCCAAAGCAAGACATAACGCGAGCGCGTTATAATGCACTCACGTTATGTTTTGCTTTGCATTTTTCTTTTTCTACAAGTCTGTTGTTTGTCATGTTTGACATAACGTGAGTGTGTTATAACACGAGCGAGTTATAACGTGCTCGCTTTATGTTCCCCTTAAATTTTTTTATGTTCAAGTCTATTAATCATGTATCTATGTATGTTTGCCTATATGTATGTATGTATGTATGTATCTATGTATGCCTATAAGTATTTATGTACGTATGTATCTATGTATCTATGTATCTATGTATGCCTATATGTATGTATGTATCTATGTATGCCTATATTTATGTATGTATAGTGTCGAGGGCAGAGGAGGGTAGAGATGGGAGTGACCCAGATAGGGGAGGAGAGGGGTGGATAAGGATTGATTGATTAAGGTTTAAGGTTGAGGGTTGAGCATTTAGGGATAGGATTTAGAGTTTAGGAATAAGCGATTCAAGTTTAGGACCTTGAGGGATTAGGGTTTAGGGTTGAGGCTTTAGGGATAGCATTTAGGGTTAAGGGTTGAGGGATTAGGTTTAAGGTAGAGTTTTGAGGGTAGAGGGATTAGGGATAGGGTTTAGGGTTGAAAGTTTAGGGTTGAGGGATTAGGGTTTACGGTATAGTTTAGTAGTTCTTGTGGATAGAGCCAGTAAACAATGAGAGATTATTTGCCTGTTTCATAACAATATACCTTCCCTAAGTGTGGGGTGGACAGAAAGAAACATAGATGTACCCCAATGGAAATATTTTCTCATAATGATCATCCTTCTAATTTCAACTATTAATTACTCATTGTGGATGTACCATACGCAAAGCATTTCTCATAGGGTTTAAGGTATAGTGTCGAGGGTTGAGGGTTAATTGATAGTGTTTAGGGTTGAGGGTTGAGGGATTAGGTTTTAGGGTTGATGGATTAGGGTTTAAGGTATAGTGTTGAGGGTTGAGGGTTTAGGGATAGCGTTTAGGGTTGACAGATTAGGGTTTAGGATTGATGGATTAGCATTTAATGTCGAGGTTAGGGTTAGAGTGTCAAGGGTAGAGGGATTAGGTTTAGGGTTTAGGGTTGAAGTTTTAAGGATTGAGGGTTGAGTCTTTAGGGATGAGGGTTTAAGGCTTAAGATATAGTGTCAAGTGTTGAGGGTGTAGGGATAGGGTTTAAGTTTTAAGGGTTAAGGGTTGAGGGATAGGGATTAGGGTTTAAGGTATAGTGTTGAGGGTTGATGGTTTAGGGATAGGGTTTAGGTTTGAGGGATTAGGGTTTAGGGTTGATGAATTAGGGTTTAATGTTGAGAGTTGAGGGTTGAGGGTTGAGGGTTAAGGGTTGAGATTGAGGGATAGGGTTAATGGCCAAGGGATTAGGGTTAAATAAGAGTGTCGAGGGTAGAGGAATTAGGGATAGGGTTTAGGGTTGAAGGTTTAATGATTTAGGGTTGAGGCTTTAGGGATGAGGGTTAAGGGATTAGGGTTTAAGATATAGTGTCGAGTGTCAAGTATTAAGGGTTAAGGGTCGAGGGATTAGAGTTAGGGGTTGTGTACATTGAGGTTTGAGGGTTAAGGGTTTCAAGATAGGGTTAAGGGTTGAGGGATTAGGGTTAAGGGATAGGGTTAGAGGGTTTAGGGATAAGGGATTACGGTTTAAGGTATAGTATCGAGCCCGTTGAGGGTCTAGGAATAGGAATAGCATTTAGGGTTTAGGAATAGGGATAGCATTTAGGGTTTAAGGATGAGGGATTAGAGTTGAGGGATGACAGATTAGGGTTAAGGGTTGAGGGATTAGTATTTAGGGATAAGGTTTAGGGTTGAGGGCTGAGGGATTAGGGTTTAAGGTACAGTGTTGAGGGTTTAGGGATAGGGTTTAGGGTTGAGGGATTAGAGTGAAGGGTTAAGGGATTAGGATTTGACGTTGAGGGTTGAAGCTTTAGGGTTTAGGGATAGGGTTGAGGGTCGAGGGATCAGAGTTAAGGGTTGAGATATTAGGGTTTGACGTTGAGGGATGAGGATTGACGTTCGAGGGTCAAGGGTTTATGGATAGGGTTGAGGGTTGAGGGATTAGGGTTAAAGTAGAGTGTGGAGGGTATAAGGATTAGGGATAGGGTTGAAGGGTTTAGGGATAAGGGATTAGGGTTCAAGGTATAGTATTGAGTCTATTGAGGGTTTAGGAATAGGGATAGCATTTAGGGTTTAGGGATGACGGATTAGAGTTGAGGAATGACAGATTAGGGTTGAGGGTTGAGGGATTAGGGTTTAGGAATAAGGTTTAGGGTTGAGGGTTGAGGGATTAGGGTTTAAGGTATAGTGTTGAGGGTTTAGAGATAGGGTTTAGGGTCGAGGGATTAGAGTGAAGGGTAGAGGGATTCAGATTTGACATTAAGGGTTGATGCTTGAGGCTTTAGGGTTTAGGGTTTAGGGATAGGGTTGAGGGTCGATGGATCAGAGTTAAGGGTTGAGGGATTAGTGTTTGATGTTGAGGGTTGAGGGTTGAGGTTTGAGGGTTAAGGGTTTAGGGATAGGTTTGAGGGTCGAGGGATTAGGGTTAAAGTAGAGTGTGGAGAGTATAAGGATTAGCGATAGGGTTAGAGGGTTTAGGGATAAGGGATTAGGGTTTAAGGTATAGTATCGAGTCTATTGAGGGTTTAGGAATAGGGATAGCATTTAGGGTTTAGGGACGAGGGATTAGAATTGAGGGATGACGAATTAGGGTTGAGGGTTGAGGGATTAGGGTTTAGGGATAAGATTTAGGGTTGAGGGTTGAGGGATTAGGGTTTAAGGTATAGTGTTGAGGGTTTAGGGATAGGGTTTAGGGTTGAGGGATTAGGATTTGACGTTGAAGGTTGAGGGTTGAGGCTTTAGGGTTTAGGATTTAGGGATAGGTTTGAGGGTCGATGGATCATAGTTAAGGGTTGAGGGTTGAGGTTCGAGGGTTGAGGGTTTAGGGATAGGGTTGAGGGTCGAGGGACTAGGGTTAAAGTAGAGTGTGGAGGATATAAGGATTAGGGATAGGTTTGGAGGGTTTAGGGATAAGGGATTGGGGTTTAAGGTATAGTATCGAGTCTGTTCAGGGTTTAGGAATAGGGCTAGCATTTAGGGTTTATGAATGAGGGATTAGAGTTGAGGGATAAGGGATTAGGGTTGAGGGTTGAGGGATTAGGGTTTAGGGATAAGGTTTAGGGTTGAGGGTTGAGGGATTAGGGTTTAAGGTATAGTGTTGAGGGTTTAGGGATAGGGTTTATGGTTGAGGGATTAGAGTGAAGGGTCGAGGGATAAGGATTTAACGTCGAGGGTTGAGGGTTGAGGCTTTAGGGTTTAGGGTTTAGCGATAGGGTTGAGGGTCGAGGGATCATAGTTAAGGGTTGAGAGAATAAGGTTTGACGTTGAGGGTTGAGTGTTGAGGTTCGAGGGTCAAGGGTTTAGGGATAGAGTTGAGGGTCAAGGGATTAGGGTTAAAGTAGAGTGTGGAGGGTATAAGGATTAGGGATAGGGTTGGAGGGTTTACGGATAAGGGATTAGGGTTTAAGGTATAGTATCAAGTCTGTTGAGGGTTTAGGAATAGGTATAGCATTTAGGGTTTATGGATGAGGTATTAGAGTTGAGGGATGACAGATTAGGGTTGAGGGTCGAGGGATCATAGTTAAGGGTTGAGGTTCGAGGGTCAAGGGTTTAGGGAGAGGGTTGAGGGTCGAGGGATTAGGGTTAAAGTAGAGTGTGGAGGGTATAAGGATTATGGATAGGGTTGGAGGGTTTAGGGATAAGGGATTAGGGTTTAAGGTATAGTATTGAGTCTATTGGGGGTTTAGGAATAGGGATAGCATTTAGTGTTTAGGGATGAGGGATTAGAGTTGAGGGATGACAGATTAGGGTTGAGGATTAAGGGATTAGGGTTTAGGGATAAGGTTTAGGTTTGAGGTATAGTGTTGAGGGTTTAGGGATAAAGATTAGGGTTGAGGGATTAGAGTGAAGGGTAGGGGGATTAGGATTTGACGTTCAGGGTTGAGGCTTGAGGCTTTAGGGTTAATGGTTTAAGGATAGGGTTGAGGGTCAAGGGATCAGAGTTGAGGGTTGACGGATTAGGGTTTGACATTGAGGGTTGAGGGTTGATGTTTGAGGGTGAAGGGTTTAGGGATAGGGTTGAGGGTCGAGGGATTAGGGTTATAGTAGAGTGTGGAGGGTATAAGGATTAGGGATCGGGTTGGAGGGTTTAGGGATAAGGGATTAAGGTTTAAGGTATAGTATCAAGTCTATTGAGGGTTTAGGAATAGGGATAGAATTTAGGGTTTAGGGATGAGGGATTAGAGTTGAGGGATGATGGATTAGGGTTGAGGGTTAAGGGATTAGGGTTTAGGGATAAGGTTTAGGGTTGAGGGTTGAGGGATTAGGGTTTAAGGTATAGTGTTGAGGGTTTATGTCATCAAATGTAGATTTATGGGTTTGATTATATTGATTACCTCTCCAGTTTTGGGGTGTGGATGTTTTGGAATCAATCAGGAAGTCTTCAGGAGACTTTGTGGAAGTGGGTTGGCAATTGCTTGACAGAACCCCTGCTATTTATGCTTGGATAAGGATTTGTCACAAACTAGAACTTCTGCTTCCAAAGAAGATCTATCTTTCTTCCTCGATGGACATTTTCTATCAAGAACTTGATTATGAGGGCTTGCCCCTTCATTGTTATGCCTATCATATGGTGGAGCATCTGGCAAGCTCTTGCAGGAAACAGGAAAAGTTCTCCCTTAAAAACCTTGTGGTCATTCAAGTCTAAAAGGGAAGGTTTGGAAAGAGAAATGCATAGGATGTGATCAATCTATAGCAGGACAAAACGTGAGCACATTATAACACGCTCATATTTTGTCTTTCTATAGAAATGGTAAAAAAGTGTTGACCCCCGTGATCTAGGCCCACATGCTCTATTTTCATACTGATTCTATGTGTGCTCTGACAAAAAATAAGTGCTTTCATGCTGTTGGGAAGTTCACATGCACATTTGACACATTTTACCACCTTTGCATGATCTTTCCACCACCTTTTCTACTTTGCCAACTTGAGAAGGAGGAAATAACATAGTTTTCACACCAAGTTTGATATATATCTATTCAGGTTTCAATTTTGTAGTGTTGTAATATTAATTGTGATTCAATTTTAGGAATTTAACATTATAGATTGGTTAATAGTATTGTTTTTAGTAATTATATTTGAGTGTTATTCAATTTAACATTGAAAATGAAGCAAGTGGTGAAAAACTCAAATTGTTGAGGAGTTTGATGCAAGAAGAAAAAAACACTACATAATTGGCTACTCTCTCCATTCAAATCTTCATTTTTTAGGTATGTCAAGTCTTTACATGCATGTTCTTTACATTTTCCTTAATTCTATTTGAATTACTTTACAATGCTTTATCATACATGTTTAAAATAGAGACATTCCCAATCAAGAAAGCAGCCTACAATCTCACATGATGCCATGTATATTTTCTACACTTGGGCTCTTTAATAATTATGTGTAATAAATAGACCTTAACATACCATGATGTCAAACTATACAAGAATAAATCCTTACAACATAATAAAAATACAATCTCACTATTGTCTTGTATTCATTTCTTAGGAAGTAATATTGGTCTCTTTATCATGCTACAAACAAATTCTCCGTCATGCCGAGGAAATGATCAAGAATTAAACCAACACAAGAAGAGATAGAAGCTAAGAATGCAAAGAAAGCAGTGGCTATGAGGGAACTTCGTGAGAAAAGGAAATTGGACATTATAAATGAAGACATACCAATTGAAGAGGAACCACAACCATCACAAAGAGATATGGTATTGGTGACACAAAGAGAATGAATGCAAAAACTTCGTGCTACGAGAGATTTGAATACCATAGTTGGAGACACATCCTCTACCGCAAGTCAACATGTAGGGACACCATCTACCACGTCTCAAGTTGAGAGTACATCATCACTCACATGTGATGAAGAAGGTACACTATCGTTCCCACCTCAACCTCAAGGTATGTCATCTATTCCATCTTTGATCGAAAGTATGCCATCTAGCCAATCTCATTTAAATATTGATGAAATTCCTAATGTTGAGATGAATTTACCCAACTTAACACCACCTAGAATTTTATATAGAAATCCAAAGTATTTGATTGAAATTGATGAGAATATTTTACAGCCAATGGAAGGTAAGATTCTAAAACGCACTTGTAGAAGATATGCTCATAAGATTTGGAGATTGTTCTTTGAAAAGTTAAATGAGACTGCAAGATGTCAACTATTTATTGAAATGATGCGAAGTATAAAGTATAGGTCCATCATGAAGATTCTTGGGTTGAGAACATCAAAGACTTCAAGTGAAAAATCTATTGTCAAGAATCTAATGAGTGCGTATGAGAGTGTGGGTAACACCTCACGCACAAAAGATAGTAATGCGACACGGTGTGTGATTACATCTAACACGGTGTGTGATTAAATCGACTATAGTAAGTAGTCAAACGAGGAAATCTCGTCTCATTAGAAAGATGAGTCAAGAATTGAGAATTAATAGGAAAACTTTATCAAGAGCCATTGGAAGATGCCAAAGAATTGAGGACACTAATGCCAATGAATTATGGGCATTCTTGGGGAGACTACCAGGAAAAGATAAACTAATTGTTGAAGCATTGAGATCACTAATTGAAGATTTTTGGAAGAATTACACAAGGGTATCTCCAAATCAAAGGGATGTGGTAAGATGGATAATCAGTAGTCAAAACCTTGAGCCACATCCAAAGCATTTTTTGGATGAGACTCAAACACAGTTTTATGGTAAATTTCTAGAGAAGTATCCTCAAATTAAAATTTGTCAAAAATATTTTGAAATGCTAAAACCTTTCTATGTCAAGATAAATCACACACTCACTACTTGTTGTTGTAGATTACATATTGAATTCTCTAACCATTTTGATGCTTATAGGTCTATATGTTTAGATATGCATACTAACAATGTTTTGCAGGGTTGTGCCATATGTGCCCCACCAACATCTTCAAGAGACTTCATATCAAGAATTTTATGTGAAAGAGAGGAAGGTCAAATATTCTACAAGAAATTATGCTTGGATGGCACATGTCATCATTATGGTGACTTGCAACATCTGCCAATATGTGAACATATTGAAAGAACACATGCGGTTGGAAACGAACTAGTAGAGTTTGGCAAGTATAAAATAGTGGCATACAATACAAAAGATGGTAAAGAAGTAAAGAGGTGTGAATTGGTTATTAAAAAGATTTTAGTGTATCAATTTATGCCTATATTTCATGACAACATAGAGTATGAGTATGCAAGACATGCCCATAGAGCTCGATGGTTGGACTTGCAATTCAAGTTATGCAAGGACACATTTTTGGTTGGTAGCATTGTTTCAGTCATCGACTTTACAGAGAACTACAATCTACAGACACAGCGTGAGGTGCAATCACAATATTACAACTCCACACAGGTTTCTATATTTGTGCACATCGCATTCATTCATGTGAATGATAGTACAGAGGATGATAGAAAGATCATAAGGGAGTATAATTTCTATATTAGTGATGATCACACACATTCTACAGAGTTCATGCAAGGTTACTTTCAGGTGTTCTACAATGATTTGGCTAGAAGGTGCATATCATTCAGTCAGCATATCATATGGTCAGATAACTGTGCGTCACAATTCAAGATCTCACAAAATTTCTATTGTCTAAGTAGGAGGCATAATTTTACAGGTATTCAGCATATGTGGAACATTTTTTAGGCCGGGCATGGAGAGGGGGAGCATGTATCAAAAGAGCCATAGCACGAGAAGAGTTAAAGTATAAAGACAATGCAAAGTTGACAGATGCAAAATCAATTGTCGAGTGGTGTAATGCTTCCATGGGTCCAGGTAATGAAGGTAAGTCTTCAGTTCATAGATTTTTTTGGTTGATAGATGATACTAACATTGCACCATATGAGGACTGTTGTATACTGACAGGATCAAATAAGATGCACTCTTTTAGAAGCTCAATTGCAGGTTCATGGAGTATCCATATGTGAAAAATGTCATGCTTTTATTCTTCATGTACAATTCAAGTCTATAATGAGTGCGAGTCAAAGGAGTGGGTTGACGAATGGCAGTTAAGTTATCTTAGCCCACTTGACACGTATCAACCCCCAACGGCACTGGAACTAACACAGATGGAATCATCAATTGACTTTGACCACATATCAGATTTAGTTCAACCAGGTAATATAGGGCACATATATGGATCTAATTTCATCTAGTTCAACTAGGTAATGTCATCTTACTTTGTAGTGTTTTTGTAATGTTAACTAATTTCATCTAATTTGCTACACATATCAATGTAAGGCATGTATATACTGTTATTGTAGATGAAGATAATGAAGAGGGAACAGATTATTACTTATGTCATTATGTTGAGGCCAAAAAGAAATTAGAGGCCCCTGTTACAGATGGAGAAAATATCAAATACCCTACAGGCTCAGTGGTTATTACTGGAACATGGCTTAAAAGGTACCCACATAAGAGTGTTAATGTTTAGCTGTTTCAGGACTTTGACACACATCAGAAGATTCTTCATTACTTGAACCTTGTCATGGGATCCAATATTCATTTGATAAAGTATCAGGGTAGACCTTTAAACAAAATCTTATGGAAGGTGCGTGAGTCTGACCATGAAGCAATACTTGACACAATAAAGAGTAGAGTAGACCCAGATGGTTCATTGGATTAATTTCTAAGTATTCACATTGATTTTGTAAAGTCATTATACATTGAGTTGTAAGTATGCACATTAATTTGTAAGGTTTGTCTTTTTTTAATTTCCTGCAGCATTTTTACACATATACACATTTTTACATCATCATGTTATGTATTTTTAGTGTCCTGCTCCTGATGCGACCAAATTAACTATTCAAACACTTATGGATAGGTACATTTACGCTAGCCATGGTCCTGTTTTTCACCCAAACATGTCAAAACAGTTCGAGCTACATTGTACCGATGATATCCCTTAAGAGTCTAAAGTGCAAAAAGGAAGCAATCTTTAACGAGATGTTGCTCAAAAATTATGTCACTTAGAAACATCTTGTGTAAGACAACGCAATCACGTAGAGTGCCTCTATAATAACATCTCTCAATTTTTCATATCTTTGAGGTATTTGCCTATGTTGAAAGGTTTTCTGCTGCCCCAAAAATCATCAAAAGGATGCAATGTAAAGTTGCAAAGGGGTGTAACTTTCATCCTGCACCTGATGTCAACAAGCTGACTATTACAACACATCTGGATGGGTACATTTATGCTAGGCATGGTCCTTTTTTTCACCCAAACATGTCAAAACAGTCTGAGCTACATTGTACTGACGATATCCCTGAAGAGTCTAAAGTGCAAAAAGGCAGCAATCTTTAACGAGATGTTATTCGAAAACCATGTCACTTAGAAACATTTCATCTAAGGAAACGTGATCATGTAGAGTGCCTCTATAATAACTGCTCTCAATTTTTTATATCTCTGAGGCATTTGCCCGTGGTGAAAGGTTTTCTGCTGCCCCAAAAATCATCAGAAGGAGGTAGTATAAAGTTGCAAAGGGGTGTAATTTTCGTCCTGCTTCTGATGCGACCAAACTGGTTGTTCCAATGCATCTGGATGGGTACATTTATGCTAGGCATGGTCCTTCTTTTCACCCAAACATGTCGAAACAGTCTGAGCTACATTGTACCGATGATATTCCTAAAGAGTCCAAAGTGCAAAAAGGTAGCAATTTTTGATGAGATATTACTTGAAAACTATGACACTTAGAAATATTTTATTTGAGGCAACGTGATCATGTAGAGTGCCTCTACAATAACCTCTCTTGGTTTTTTATATCGTTAAGACATTTGCCTGTGGTGAAAGGTTTTCTGTTGCCCTAAAAATTGTCAAAAGGAGGTAGTGTAAAGTTGCAAAGGGGTGTAATTTGTGTCATGCTCCTGATGCGACCAAACTGACTATTCCAACATTTCTGGATGGGTACATTTACCCTAGGCATGGTCCTATTTTTCACCCAAACATGTCGAAACAGTCTAAGCTACATTGCACTGATGATATCCCTAAAGAGTCCAAAGTGCAAAAAGGCAGCAATCTTTGACGAGATGTTACTTGAAAACTATGTCACTTAGAAACATTCTGTCTAAGGCAACACGATCATGTAGACTACCTCTACAATAACCTCTCTCAGTTTTTTATATCTCTGAGACATTTGCCCGTGGTGAAAGGTTTTCAATTGCCCCAAAAATTGTCAAAAGGAGGTAGTGTAAAGTTGCAAAGGGGTGTAATTTTTGTCCTTCTCCTGATGTGACCAAACTGACTATTCCAACGCATCTGGATGGCTACATTTACGCTAGGCATGGTCCTATTTTTCATCCAAACATGTTGAAACAGTCCTAGCTACATTGTATTGACGATATTCCTAAAGAGTCCAAAGTGCAAAAAGGTAGTAACATTTGATGAGATGTTACTTGAAAAACATATCACTTAGAAACATTCCGTCTAAGGCAACGTGATCATGTAGAGTGCCTCTACAATAACCTCTCTCAATTTTATATCTCTAAGGCATTTACCCATGGTGAGAGGTTTTCTGCTACCCCAAAAATTATTAGGAGGCAGTGTAAAGTTGCAAAGGGGTGTAATTTTTGTCCTGCTCCCGATGCGACCAAACTAACTATTCCAACGCATCTGGATGGGTACATTTATGTTAGGCATGGTCCTATTTTTCACCTAAACATGTCAAAATAGTCTGAGCTACATTGTACTGACGATATCCCTGAAGAGTCCAAAATACAAAAAGGTAGCAATCTTTGATGAGATGTTACTCAAAAACTGTGTCACTTAGAAACATTCCATCTAAGGCGACATGATCATGTAGAGTGCCTCTACAATAACCTCTCTCAATTTTTTATATCTCTAAGGCATTTGCCCGTGGTGAAAGGTTTTCTGCTGCCCCAAAAATCGTTAGAAGGAGGCAATGTAAAGTTGCAAAAGGGTGTAATTTTTGTCCTACTCCTGATGTGACCAAACTGACTATTCTAACGCATCTGGATGGGTACATTTACACTAGGCATGGTAATATTTTTCACCTAAACATGTCGGAACAGTCTGACCTACATTGTACTGATGATATCCCTGAAGAGTCTAAAGTGCAAAAAAGAAGCAATCTTTGATAAGATATTACTTAAAAACTGTGTCACTTAAAAATATTTTGTCTAAGGTAACATGATCATGTAGAGTGCCTCTACAATAACCTCTCTCAATTTTTTATATATTTAAGACATTTGCCTGTGGTGAAAGGTTTTCTGCTGTCCCAAAAATTGTCAAAAGCAGGCGTAGTAAAGTTGCAAAGGGGTGTAATTTTTATTCTGCTCCTGATGCAACCAAACTGACTATTCCAATGCATCTAAATGGGTACATTTATGTTAGGTATAGTCTTGTTTTCCACCCAAACATGTCAAAACAGTCTGAGCTACATTGTACCAATAATATCCTTGAAGAGTCCAAAGTGTAAAAAGGAAGCAATTTTTGATGAGATGTTACTTAAAAACTGTTTCACTTAGAAATACTCCATCTAAGGAAACCCAATTACATAGAGTGTATCTACAATAACCTCTCTTAATTTTTTATATCTCTGAGGCATTTGCCCGTGGTGAAAAGTTTTCTGTTGCACTAAAAATCGTCAGAAGTAAGTAGTGTAAAGTTGCAAAGGGGTGTAATTTTCATCCTACTCCTGATGTGACTAAACTGAATATTCCAACATGTCTAGATGGGTACATTTACGCTAGGTATGGTCCTATTTTTCACCCAAACATGTCAAAACAGTCTGAGCTACAATGTACCGATGATATCTCTAAAGAGTCCAAAGTGCAAAAAGGTAGCAATCTTTGATGAGATGTTACTTAAAAACTATGTCACTTAGAAACATTATGTCTAAGGCAACATGATCACATAGACTACCTCTACAATAAGTTCTCTTAGTTTTTTATATCTCTGAGACATTTGTCCGTGGTGAAAGGTTTTCTACTGCCCCAAAAATCATCAAAAGGAGGTAGTGTAAAGTTGCAAAGGGGTGTAATTTTTGTCTTGCTCTTGATGCGACCAAACTGATTGTTCCAACGTGTCCAGATGGGTACATTTACACTAGGCATGGTCCTATTTTTCACCCGAATATGTCAAAATAATCTGAGCTACATTGTACCGATGATATCCCTGAAGAGTCCAAAGTGTAAAAAGCTAGCAACTTTTGATGAGATGTTACTTCAAAACTGTGTCACTTAGAAACATTCTGTCTGAGGCAATGTGATCATGTAGAGTGCCTCTACAATAACGTCTCTTAGTTTTTATATCTCTGAGGCATTTACTTGTGGTGAAAGGTTTTCTGCTGCCCCAAAAATTGTTAGAAGGAGGGAGTGTAAAGTTGCAAGGGGGTGTCATTTTCATCCTACTCCTGATGCAACCAAACTGACTATTCCAACGCATCTGGATGGGTATATTTATGATAGGCATAGTCCTTTTTTTCACCCAAACATGTCGAGATAGTCCAAGCTACATTGTACCGATAATATCCCTGAAGAGTCCAAAGTGCAAAAAGGCAGCAATCTTTGACAAGATGTTACTCAAAAACTGTGTGAGTTAGAAACATTCTGTCTGAGGCAACGTGATCACATAGAGTGCCTTTAAAATAACCTCTCAGTTTTTTATATCTCTAAGACATTTGCTCGTGGTGAAAGGTTTTCTGCTACCCCAAAAATCATTAGAAAGAGGCAGTGTAAAGTTGCAAAGGGGTGCAATTTTCATCTTGCTCCTGATGTGACCAAACGAACTATTCCAACATATCTAGATGGGTACATTCATGCTACGCAATATCTTTTTTTTCAGCCAAACATGTTGAAACAGTCCAACCTACATTGTACCGACAATATCCCTAAAGAGTCTAAAATGTAAAAATGTAGCAATCTTTGATGAGATGTTACTCAAAAACTATGTCACTTAGAAACATTCCATCTGAGGTAACGTGATCATGTAGAGTGCCTCTACAGTAACCTCTCTCTATTTTTTATATCTCTAAGGCATTTTCCCGTGGTGAAAGGTTTTCTACTGCCCAAAAATCGTTAGAAGGAGGCAATGTAAAGTTGCAAAGGGGTGTAATTTTCATCCTACTCCTGATGCGACCAAACTGACTATTCCAATGCATCCAGATGGGTACATTTACACTAGGCATGGTCTTGTTTTTCACCCAAACATGTCAAAATAGTCTGAGCTACATTGTACCGACGATATCCCTAAAGAGTCCAAAGTGCAAAAAGGTAGCAATCTTTGACACGATGTTACTTGAAAACTATGTCACTTAGAAACATTCTGTCTAAGGCAACTTGATCACGTAGAATGCCTCTACAATAACCTCTCTCAATTTTTTATATATTTAAGACATTTACCCGTGGTGAAAGGTTTTCTGCTGCCCCAAAAATTGTCAAAAGGAGGCAGTGTAAATTTGCAAAGGGGTGTAATTTTTGTCCTGCTCCTGATGCAACCAAACTGACTATTCCAACGCATCTGAATGGGTAGATTTACGTTACGTATGGTCCTATTTTTCACCCAAACATGTCGAAACAGTCTGAGCTACATTGTACCGATGATATCCCTGAAGAGTCCAAAGTGCAAAAAGGTAGCAATGTTTGATGAGATGTTACTTGAAAACTGTGTCATTTAGAAACACTCTGTCTGAGGAGACTGATCACGTAGAGTGCATCTACAATAACCTCTCTCAGTTTTTTATATCTCTAAGGCATTTGCCCGTGGTGAAAGGTTTTCTGTTGCACCAAAAATCGTCAGAAGGAAGAAGTGTAAAGTTGCAAAGGGGTGTAATTTTTGTCCTGCTCCTGATGTGACCAAACTGACTATTCCAACGTGTCTAGATGGGTACATTTACGCTAGGTATGGTCCTATTTTTCACCCAAACATGTTGAAACAGTCTGAGCTACATTGTACTGATGATATCTCTGAAGAGTCCAAAGTGCAAAAAGACAGCAATCTTTGACGAGATGTTACTCAAAAACTATGTCACTTAGAAATATTCTGTCTAAGGCAACACGATCATGTAGACTGCCTCTACAATAACCTCTCTTAGTTTTTTCTATCTCTAAGACATTTGTTGGTGGTGAAAGGTTTTCTACTGCCCCAAAAATCATCAAAAGGAGGTAGTGTAAAGTTGCAAAGGGCTGTAATTTTTGTCTTTCTCCTGATGCAACCAAACTGACTATTCCAACATGTCTGGATGGGTATATTTACACTAGGCATGGTCCTATTTTTCACCCAAACATGTCAAAATAGTCCAAGCTACATCGTACCGATGATATCCCTAAAGAGTCCAAAGTGCAAAAAGCTAGCAATCTTTGATGAGATGTTACTTGAAAACTGTGTCACTTAGAAACATTCCATCTAAGGCAACGTGATCACGTAGACTGCCTCTATAATAACATCTCTTAGTTTTTATGTCTCTGATGCATTTACCTGTGGTGAAAGGTTTTCTGCTGCCCCAAAAATCATCAGAAGGAGGGAGTGTAAAGTTGCAAAGGGGTGTCATTTTTGTCCTGCTCCTGATGCGACCAAACTGACTATTCCAACGCATCTAGATGGGTACATTTACGCTAGACATGGTCCTTTTTTCTCCCAAACATGTTGAAACAGTCCAAGCTATATTGTACTGATGATATCTCTGAAGAGTCCAAAGTGCAAAAAGTCAGCAATCTTTGACGAGATATTACTCAAAAACTGTGTCACTTAGAAACATTCTGTCTAAGGCAACACGATCATGTAGTGTTCCTCTACAATAACCTCTCTCAGTTTTTTATATCTCTAAGATATTTGCCCGTGGTGAAAGGTTTTCTACTGCCCCTAAAATCATCAGAAGGAGGTAGTGTAAAGTTGCAAAGGGGTGCAATTTTTGTCGTGTTCCTGATGCGACCAAAATGACTATTCCAATGCATATGGATGGGTACATTTACACTAGGCATGGTCTTGTTTTTCACCCAAACATGTCAAAACAGTCTGAGCTACATTATACCGATGATATTCATGAACAGTCCAAAGTGCAAAAATATAGCAATCTTTGACAAGATGTTACTCAAAAACTATGTCACTTAGAAACATTTCATCTAAGGAAACATGATCATGTAGAGTGCCTATACAATAACCTCTCTCAGTTTTTTATATCTCTGAGACATTTTGTCATGATGAAAGGTTTTCTGTTGCCCCAAAAATCGTCAGAAGGAGGCAGTGTAAATTTGCAACTTCTTCTTAGGCACAAATGTAAGGGTACACAAAGGGAAAATGGCACCTAGATGACTTAGTGTATTTCTATGACTTCATTCACATGTTTAAATGTTTGAGAAACTCTCCTTTACTAAGCGCTTGTCCTCATGTCAATGTTAAGCTTTATACCTCCTAGGCACTCATTTAGGTGATGTCATTAGATACAACTTACCCTTAGGCACCAATGTACCTTCTTCAATCGATCACACTTCTAGGTGCTCAAATTTGAGGTCTTGGACTTGTATCTTATTCCTAGGTGCAATTGGATGATCTTCCTAGATCTAGGCACTCATGATGGTGGGAAATTACATGAAGGGGTGCCTAAGTCCAATTTGACTTTGTATTTGATATTTTATGACTCCAATTGACTAGGAATGGCTTAATTTCTAAAGTGCCGACTCAATAATGTAAGTTTAAGGTCTTTTCCTCCTAGGCACCAATTAATGAGTTCACTAGATGTAATTTCTCCTAGACTTGAAGATTGTGAAAGAACTTGAAGCTTGGATGGATGTCATCGAATGTTCGATGAAGAAGTGTTCCAACTTGAAAGGTCCTTTGAAGTGTAGATATTGATGATAACACTTTCCCTTATATGTGATGTAGATGACTTCTCAAGGAGGCTTGAATGTATTAGAGGGACTTGAAATTGAATGGATGTCTTTGGAATGCTTGATGATGAGAAGTTCTTTTGGAGCGGCTACATGCTAATCTTGAAGCGATGATTGATGAAGAATCTAGTTGATACTTGAAGATGAATGGAACTTGAAGTGATAGATGGAAGTCTTCGAACATGATGCAACTGGTGATGTCGTTGATGAAGAAGACTCTAGGTGACTCCAAGCTCTTACTGCTACCTTTTCCTTCAATCTTCCTACAATACAAACCAAGAAACACATCAATCCTCATGATAAACATTTTATAACACAAAGGAATCCTCTTTAAACATGGAATAATCTTACTACAAATCTAGGTGCATATATAGGTAAAAAGAAGAGCAAAGGGTGCCTAACACAAGTTGGTCCATATTTATCACTTTAAATGATTTCAAACAATTGTAATGGCTTAAAGAGGTCAATCTCCCTTAAGAGATTAATTCAAAAGGTGTCTTTCAATGCAATTTCTCCCTTAGGTGCCAGAATGGGTTTGTATTGATGGAGAGTGCGCCTAGATTTAAATATCTTTAGACTTGCAATTTTGCAATTCTAAATGGTGAGACATGTCTTGGAATGAATTCTATCTTTCAAGCCCTCACTCCAAAAGGTCATCTCATGCAATTTCACCCAAGGCACTCATTGAGGTGTCCTCAAAGGCTAAAGTGCGCCTAACTCAATTGCCTTTATCTTTATCATTTTTGTGCTTTCAATAATTGAAAATGACGTAGAGTGATCCTTTCTCTCAAGGCACTCACCTATTGATATGAAATCAAGTTATTTCCCTTAGGCACAATTTTAGTCTTGTATGGGTGAAAAGTGCGCCTTACATCCTTAGGTGGTTCTTTCTAATTCTCAATGATTTCAATCAAATGCCAAGTGTCTAAGGAAGCTTTTGTCTTGAGATGATTAAATTTTGAGTTTCAAATCCCTTCCTCAATCAAGGCACAATCTGAGGGTTGTATAGATGAAAGTTGACTTCAACTTGGGTGCTCATTTGAGTTGGGAGGAGCTAGAATTTGCGCCTAAATTAGAGATAGATATTTTGGCTTATTTGATGATGGTCTCAAGTCTCTCTACCAAGGCGCATTTTGATAATGTTCTTATTTAAACTCTTATGAAGACTATCTCATCCCTAAGTGCTCATCCTCATGATTTTCATGCACTTAGAATTCAAGGTGCCAAAACTAGTAGGAAAATTCACAATGAGTGCCTTTGCTTTGAAAGAATTTCTTATTGATCATTAGGCACACTTTGGAGTTGATATGTACTTCCTTTACTTCCTTGTACTCAATTCATCATAATTATTGTCAAAGACTTCTCCAAGTTCATTGATAACATGCCTCTTAATGTTAAGATCCTTCATTCACTCCTTCTTAGATCTAGGCACTCATGATGGTGGGAAATTACATGAAGGGTGCCTAAGGTTCAAGATAGGTTCTTTCCACTCATCTTAACTTTCAATCATTGTAGTTAATCTCAAAAGACATCATCCAAAATGAGAAACCTCCAAGACTTGTCATTGTAAGTTGATTTCCTCCAAGGTGCCAATACAAGGTTCTTTTGAAGGTGAAGGGTGCCTAGGCTTATGGGGCTTAATTTGATGTATTTATTGAAAGCTCAAGGTGAATTGATGCTTATTGAAAATGCCACTTAGTCCTTCATTTGCATTCTAGGTGCCATTTCCTATTGACTTATATACTCCTCCTCATGCTAGGGTGCCATAATGAAGTGGTTTAGACAATAGGTGCGCTTCACTTACTAGAGGCTTGTTCTCCTTCCACCTTAGGCGTACTTTTATGGTGGAACAGTTGTCAATGGGTGCCTTGTCTTAAATGAATTCTCTCTCTAAGTTGGGCGCCCTTTTGAGGCTTTATGAGTTGTAAATTTGCCCTTAACCCTTCATGCTTGTTGCTCAATGTTTGAATGTTTAAGAAAGTCTCCTTTAGGTGCTCATCTTAATGACTTTTTCTCAAGGCGCAATCATCCTAATGACTTGGATATTCATCCTAGTGTTTCAGGATATCAAGCTACCAGACTTAGTCATTTTTAGGATCTCAAACATAAAGAATAACATGATGATTCATTTTTTTATATTGCATATAGTTGACATTCTATGCTACTCATAAAGAATATTAATATTTTCTGTTCAACATGATGATTCATTTTTTTTGAAATAGAACTTTTATCTTTTAGTTCCAAAATGAGGTTTAGGTGATACTTGAATAACAATAGCTAGCTTATTGGATCAACAAACATCCTATGTAATACAATTGGACTTTAAATATTTGAAGTAGCTATCTACAAATATCCATTCAAACATGGATTTATAATGCAATTATGGATGCCATCAATAAAAAAGATTTGTATTAACCAAATATCCATATAGGCATACATCAATATATGTCGATATAAGTATAACATATATACAAAATAACCACATAGGCTTACAAGAATGCCATATAGGCATAGAATGTCAACTATATACAATACAAAATATATGTCCACAAATGTCATATAGGCATACAACAAAGGAACACAATAAAAAGTCATTCCCCTCTGGCTGGTGAAGAGAATAGATCACAGGCAGCCTTTGATCTTCTAGGGGATGGAGACGTGCATGTGGGTGGTCTACTATGAACCTGAGGGCTACTCGTCCTATCTAGTTCTTCCTATATCTTTAGCTGTTACAATAAAAAGTATAGACATTAATATATAGAAATTACATGTTATAAAAAATGAAACATTTAACAAAATAATCACTAACCGCTAACATATAATCTATCTCCTCACTTGCCTCAGTAGCAGGAATAGGCCCTGGTGATGTCATGACCTATAGAAACCATCCAGATAGAAATTAAACTTTAAATCAATAATCTTTTGATTTTTCAAAAATAGACAACTATAACAACGAATGTAAATTGAAATTTACTAATCTTCCTCATACCCCTATCAATGCCATGGAGCTATGAATTGCAGAGGCCACACAATGCTCCATTGCCCTCTAAACATGGAGAGGTGTCTCCGCAGCCTACATCATCTAGAAATAAAACAACAATATTCAATTACGTAAACTATAATAGTGATACAAATCATGGCTCCTAACATACACACATGTTCATCTAAACATGGAAGTACACACAATAAAGCACACAAGTCACATATAAAAATCTAGTAAGTACAATTCATTCATTAAACTATTTATTTTATTACCTCCGTAAAGATTTGAAGTCCACCACCGCTGGTAGGTCTTGCCATGAAATCTACAATATTAACCTATTCAACATCCAAAATTAGATATTAGAATACCATTCATATAACGATGCTATTCACATGTAATATTTAGAATTGTTTACTAGTTACATACCCCGATAGTAGATGATCTAGTGTAAAATGCAGATGGAGAACCACTGAAAACTACATCAATGCTATGACCCTAAAATTTTTTTAAAATCATCAATTTAAATTAGTTAATTTTGCATTTCAAAAATAAAATTTAATAAATTAAATTCAATAAACTTGCTAATATTTACCTGAGTATCAAGGCCAAAAGTCTCACTCAGGAGGGTATCTATCATCACCATCTGCTCAGCTACAGATGTAGCCTATGCACCTACATCTTGACTATCCATGGGGTCATAACCATAGGCTGACTCGCAAGTCTGACAAGTATGGGGTGGGACCTTACTCCTCATACTATCTCCTAATCCACTATGTGATCCAGGACTGACATGCGCTATGATGCTCTAGGTCAAGGCACTAATGGACTGAAGTGTATCAACCTCAACACTCTCCTTCACAATGGAAGGGATAGAAACATGCTCGTGGGCTGGTCTACTGATTACTTGTCTCACTACCCGCTGTGGCTCAACACGTGCCCCTAGTCTATCTTGTGCTAACCCTCCACCTCTACCATGGAAGTCCTACATATAAAAATAGTTTGGCACTTTATTGAGGACAAACTCGTAGTAAAGTTTCCTCAAAAAGTATTGCGGGACCTCATTATTATTGCATGGAGGATGGTCAAAAACCATCCACCACCTCTACCCAAAATTGTCCCTTATCACTTGGTTGTTGCACCAATGGATAGGGAACCTCTTGCATGTAATGGGTGGAGGTTGATTTGTTTGTGGGTTTGTGAAAATTGAACACAAGTCTAATTTTGTAATTTGTAATTTTTTCACATCTTGGTATGATAGCTTGTCTATAGAATAGTCTCTAAACTCTCTCCTCTTATTCATCCAACTAGTTATTTACTTTCTAATTAAATCTACATTTGATAACATAGATTCAAGAGATTCAGCAAGCGTGGACCTATGCAAGGTTGAAGTGGAAGGATCTTTTAACCTTGCAATTATATCTTCAATTTATTTTTTGTTGTTTTCAATTTGCCCCATTATATTTTCTTCTGTTCTAGGGGCATGTCGAGGAATGGATGGAGGAGGTTATTATTTTGCAGGTATTTCCTACTCAGGATTTTGTGAATTTTGAGGAGGAGGAGGAGGTGCTACATTAACATTTCCTGACAATTAATGAAATATACATCAAAAATCAACTCAAACCTACTTATTTAGAAACAAATTCAAACAAAAAAATATATAACTCACTCCTTTGGCATGCTTGACGTCATGGTAACATTTTGGTGACGAATCGATAAGGTTTTTGTGTTGAATTGAGTTTTGCAAAACACGAGCACGCTTCCTAGGGTTTGTAGGCCGCAGCCATAGAGGAGAAGAAAGAAATGAAATGAGATAGAAACCTTTTTTTTTCAATTTATAGCAAGTCAAAACACACTTGCGTTATAACACGACCGCATTATAATGCACTCAACGCGAGCACATTATGGCTTGGTTTTGATGAGCCTTAGGATCATCATTACCAAACTTTGTATTTTTTTTTTATATATAATTTGGCCACTTTTTGGCCCCCCATCTTTTTGCACTTACCCGTATCCTTTCCATTTTGGATAGGAATTAGCAAGTGAAATCCAAATGTAGGATGAAAATATCTCTAAAATATGCTCATGTGTTGCCATGACCTTGGAAGGTGATGCTACGAACCAATCAGGAACATGCCTAATCACAATAGAAGGTGACAAACAAGGTACCACTAGAAACTAATTCTGAACATTCTCTAAAGATAAATATGGAGTAACAATAGTTGTACCACAACTATCATCAAATAGGAGGGATATACGCTCAAATGTGTCTTCTAAGTTAGAAATATGAGATTCTATGAACAAGGAACTAATGTCCAACAAATACAAATCCCAGTCAGGAAGACAATGAGATACTAGTTGTGATGAATCACTAGATGTGCTCAATGAATCACCACCAAAAGATGAATGGTCATGTTGAACAGGAATGATAGGAGCCTCAATCAATGACTCTGCACAATGAATCACTAAAGGTGAAGGTACATCAGTTGTCCCTGATGGAGAAGGAGGTTCTGAAGAACCCTTTTCATTCTCATCTGAAGATTCAAAGTATTCCAAAACTTCAAACTCCTACATAATAGCATGATCATAGGGTATCCTATCTGAAAAAATAAGAGGCACTAGAGAATCTGAAATAGGATCATCTAAGAATAGCTAAGTATCAGGATATCCATGTATTTCCCAAATTTTAGTCCAAAGAATATGAAGACACTCAAAATGATCAATAGCATTCAAATTGGCATCATAAATATGCATTGCAATAACTCTTAGGACATGATCCCTTTTGCAGTTCCATGCAAAATTTCTTACTATTAGTACCAAGAAGGGGAACAAGATTATATAAATGTGGCAACAAATGAAGCCATCTAAGATGTTTTATGATACCATCTCTCCATTGTTTATAATTTCCCCTTTTCAACATAATCACAACAGGATGTAATGAAAACCCCATAAGAAACTATGACAATTCTCCAAAATTACAAAGACATTAACCTTCAACAACAATTAGAAACTCCCAAATACTACAAATGAAGCCTTTAAATCAGCAAAATTAGGTAGATTTACCTATACCATAGCTATCTTGGTGAAGTCAACTTTTTGATGATATGCGGAATGCTTAAATCTGACTCTAGATGCCAAAGATATGCTCTATTAAGGAAAAATCACCTATGGGGGATCAATGCAAGAATGAAGGACCAGATTAAGCCCTTGGTCACCAATGTGACCACCTACTCCAAGTGCTCATGAAAAATACGCAATGGATGTGTTGCAATAAAAATGATGGCAATTGTGCCTATCGATCAACAAACTGAACACTAATCACAACCAAGTCTAGGCAAGCTTTGCATGTCCACCACAAGCTTTCCACAACTTCACTATAAAATGCAAGTGTTAATGAATATAAAATGGTAATAGCTCCTATGTGGCAATAATGTGGGATATATGATCCCAAAGAAATGCCCAAATCACATCATACGGGCCCACCTACACACCCTAGATAAATATTTGACGCAAGACTTTAGATGTGTTTAAAGTTTGTGTAGAAAAGAATACGAAAGCAGGCTTAGTGTTGTGTAGGGGATGGGAAGGTGAATATGCACACCAAGCTCTATGGATTGGATCAAATGTGGAAATAAACACTCCAAGCACTCTGTTCACAATTGATACAAGACTCCACAATCTATGAAATGATTATTCACCTTGGGCAATTGAGAATGGGATAGCGCCCAATCTGCACCTCATGTAGGATATAGTGAAGTGCAGTCCAAGCTTTTTGAAATGGATCTGCACTAGTCAGCGAGAGGATTAGCAAGTGGGACGGAGTGCATACACTCTAGGTGCCCTAAAATTATTCTGCAAATCATGCTTGGGTTTGGATCTACTGTACATGATGATGAACAAGCTGAGAGGGGTGCCAGGCATGGATTTTGCATGGGGTTCCAAGCTCTTAGAAAGGAATACGCCAAGCTTTCTAAAATGGCACGTCTCTAAATTTAGGTTTGCCACCTTTCACACTTGGGTTAGTGCTTTCAAGCTTGGATTTAATCTTTCACTCTTAGGCAAAAAATGTTGCCAGGCTTCTCTATGAAAAATGCCCTTAGTGAGAGATCAGTCCTATGCAAAAATTCATGGCATGGAATGAGAATTGTAGCCTCCAAAAATGCAAATCATGACCTTTCAAAAAATACAGTTTTCAACCAGAGAAATCATGCCACCAATCTAGCTTCAAATGCCAACCAAATGAAGGTAAATTGCAGTCAACAAAAAGAGGCTAAGAAATAAAAAATGTAATCTCACAAATGTAGAAACTGCCTCCAATGGAAGATTTTAGGCCTCTTCATACAAATTCCATGGCCTCTTAAAAAAACACCACTCTCAAACAATAGGAAAAATGGGAACTCCATCAGCCAGATAGATCCTCATTGAAACTGAGAAAAAAATGACTCATTCTCCAATGAAAAAAACACCTTCAATGCACAACAAGAAGTCCTCATTATAAAATCGTGCCCTCTCCAGAGATAAATTGAAATTCGCTACCAGCAACCAGAAAAATTGATATCCAAAACAACAATAAAATTTCTTAGGTGAGGAAAAAATGCAAATGCCAAATCCAACAGATTCTTCACAGCCTCTTACAGAATGAAGGAAAAAAATTAAAATAGGCAACTTTGAAATTTGAAAATTTGAAAATGCTAGAAAAAATGATCCCAAACACTCCAATGAAAACTCACAAAGGAAGAAGTGTAGAATGGTTGGCTCTGATACCATATTGGTGTCATCCACCTTCCAGGAACACCATCTCCAACAAAACACCTTCATCAATGCATGAGAGAAGCACACAGGCCATTTCACCAAAACAAGAGTGAATAATATTAAGATGAGTAAAATACATATGGTACAGCCTTTTAAAGGAAATAAAATATATGACGGGTGTAAAACTACCCAATACAGAAAAAAAACCACCCTGAGGGAAAAACTAATTATCCCTATGTTAAACTTAACACACTAACAGTCCCTAATCACCACCACCACCTTTGGTGTTGATTTTTAACCTATAAATACCCAATCCTCTATATATTTGGGGAGGCAAATTCAGTGTTGCATCTCTCCTCTTTCTTTTCTTTCCATATAGTTATCTCCATGGCATTTTCATGCTCGTGTAGGACTTTGTGTGCATTTTCTTTTATTGTTGCCTTCATTTCTCAAGCCCAGTACAATCCATAGAATTAAAATGCTCATATCAATCATCCCCATTTGCCAATTATTTTAGCTTCAAAGCTCTACTAAATTAAATTTCTTCCATATTTATCCTTGTTTCGAAGAGGAGGACCCTACTACTATAGAGGAAGATAGGGTTGCTATGAAGGACTTTTGAGGACTTGCTAGACACTGACACCCAATTCATACTAGGTTCGTCTCATGCTTTCATTGGTAATTAGAACAAATATTTTCTCTTGAGGAAGTAAATACTTTTATTTTTGTTATCTTTAAATGATTTTATTTGTTTATTGCATTAGATTATATTTTCTTTTAATTACCTAGTGTTGGTGTCATCCACCTCCCAGGAGCACCATCTATAGAAAATAACCTTCACAGAAAATGAGAGAGGCAACACACAGCCATTTCACCAAACAAGAGTGAATAAATTGAGATGAGTAAAATACATATAGTACAGGCTTTTTAAAGCTATGAAAAATAGGTGACAAGTATGAAACTTTCCAATACAGGAAACACAACTACCTTAATTAATTAAATGCACTATGAAACTATAATGCAATCTTAAGTAAACTTAAGCGGGTAAATGGTAAAAACCATTTACTCCAACACCCCCCTTAAGTACAACTGAGGGAGAATTATTATGCAAAATTACGTACCCATTTACAATGCAATCTCTCACAACCAGAGAAAAGGAGAAAAACCCTGTGGGAAAAAACCCCTCCCCAAAAGAGATAAAGAAAAATAAAAATGATGCATGGTGGATGAAGGACTTAATCACATCCCCCTAAGTACTAAATACATCATGTATATAATCAATGGCCCCCCATAACAGGGAAAGAGAGAGACTATGTAGCCCCCTCACAATGTGTAATCACCTACAAAAATGGTAAGTCCCTGAAGACAGAACATGATCCAATGTCGACAAACAACTTGTCTCCCTTTTGGAAGAAACAAAACCAAGTAGAAACACAGGTATGCTTACCATTCTAGATAGGAATTGAAAGAAAGAAACATGAAAATGTATGATGATGTCTCTGAAATCCGCTCATGTGTCACCAAGACCTTGAAAAATGATGCCACGAACCAATCAGGAACATGCCCAACCACAATAGAAGGTGGCAAACAAGATACCACTGCAAACTGATCTTGAACATTCTCTAAACATATAAATGGAGTGGCAACAATTGTACCACAACTATCATCAAATAGGAGGGATATACCCTCAAATGTCTCTTCCAAATCAGAAATATGAGATTCTATAAACAAGGAACTAATCTCCAACTAATAAGAATCCCAATTAGGAAGACAATGAGATATTGGTTGTGATGAATCACTAGATGTGCTTAATGAATCACCACCAAAAGATGAAAGGTCCTACTAAATAGAAATGATAGGAGCCTCAATCAATGAATCCGCACAATGAATCACTGAAGGTGAAGGTACATCAACTATCCCTGATGGAGAAGAAGGAGCTTTTGAAGAACCCTCGTCATCCTCATCTGATGATTCAAAGTATTCCAAAACTTCAAACTCCTACATAGTAGCATGATCATATGGTATCCTATCTAAAAAATGAAGAGGCACAAGGCAATCTGAAACAGGATCATCTGGGAATAACTGAGTATCGAGATCTCCACATATTTCCCAAATTTTAGTCCAAAGAATATGAGGACACTAAAAATGATCAATAACATTCAAAGTGGCATTATTAATATGCATTGCAATAACTCCTAGGACATGATCCCTTTTGCAATTCCATGCAAATTTCTTACTATCAATATTAGGAAGGGGAACTAGATTATACAAATGTGGCAACAAATGAAACCATCTAAGATGTTTTATGATACCATCTCTCCATTGTTTATAATTTCCCCTTTTCAACATAATCACAATAGGATGAACTGAAAACCTCATAATGAACTATGACAAATCTCCAAAATTGCAAAGACATTAACCTTCAACAAAAAAATTAGAAACTCCCAAATACTACAAATGAAGTCTTCAAATAAGAAATACCATTATGAGCTTGGCGAAGTCAGCTTTCCGATGATATGCAGAATGGTAAAAATGGACTTCAGATGCGAAAGATATGCTCCATGGAAGAAAAATCACCTATGGGGGCTCAATGCAAGAATGGGGGAGACAAATTAAGCTCTAGGGTGGATTAGCCCTTGGTTAGCCATGTGACCACCTTCTACAAGTGAGCGAAAAAATATGCAATAGATGTGTTGCAAAATACAGTTGCTATGCCAACTGATCAACCTTCAAGTCACCAACAAAATGAGCACAAACACAAAGAGCTTCCCATAATCATTTCACAATAATATATAAGTACTGGCATATAAGAAGGACAAATAATCCCTCAGTAGGAGCAATGTCGAATAAAGGATCTCACAAGAAATGCACAAATCATAGTATATGGGCTCACCTCCAAACCCTAGATAATTTTTTTGGCAAAACTTTAGAGATCTATTAAAGTTTGCATAGAAAAATATATTTGGTGATGAGGAATGCTCTGCTCTGTGTGGGATGGTGTATATGCATTATAACCAGAAATGCCTCCTCTTCTCCATGCCCAGCAACTAGAGCATCCAAGATTTTGCGTCCATGGTGGTGCGTCTGATGAAAAACCTTTTGGAAAATTTTGTTTACTTCTATCCGCCAATACACGGTCACTACAAAAAGATTTAAGTCAATGTGAGGGAAAAATCAAACCGTTTGCTGAGGTCAAATCCTTGTTGAAGAAAATGCCTATACTAATTCACAAGGGAGAAACCATCTATGAATCACTCATTAATATTGTAGATAGTATGATCTAAAAATTACTTTTGCACTAGGAATATCTTCATGCCTTTCTCAAATTTGTCAGCAAATGTTTAAAACTAACATTATCCAAACCCTCCTTGAGCTCTGCAATGACATTATGAGAAACATGGACTTCGTATGAAGAAATACGAACCTTCAACCACTAATTTGGAGGTCAACAATTTTGGTACTTAGGGTTTCCAAGCTTGGTGGTTGAATCTATACCTTTTAGGGTGAGGATTAATGTGGATCTGCACTCCAAGTGCTTTGGATTGAAGCGACGCCTCCACAGAAACCCTAAATAGGTGCTAGAGATTGTTGAGTCAGCGTTCATTCGTAGCAAGAGAACAATGAATTGCCTCCAAATTCCTTGCATTCCTATATTAGATTTTATTTCCATTGTTCATAGATTACTTGCAAATTTCTTTTTTTTAGTTATTTTCTTAGATATTTAGATCACATAAAAAATTGG
The DNA here is from genome assembly GCA_027924645.1 of Cunninghamia lanceolata. Taxonomy (NCBI): domain Eukaryota; kingdom Viridiplantae; phylum Streptophyta; class Pinopsida; order Cupressales; family Cupressaceae; genus Cunninghamia; species Cunninghamia lanceolata. Next base: position 15,711,193 of record BSBN01000130.1, on the reverse strand, counting down.
ATAAAAATAACTAAAAGTTACAGTACTGCATTCATATAGCTTGCATCCATTGAAAACCAAAAATATTAGGAAAACACCAAAAACAAAACAAGTGATCAAACTCTTGATTTCATTATGAGGTCAACACATTTAACAAGTCAAAACAAAACATTTAGGAAAATACAAATCCTCAATAGCATGAGGTCAATAGTCATCACATTCAACATAGTGAACAATGCAAACATTTCTCCCTCTTGCCAGGCATTCAGTGTGCTCAGACATTAGGGAAGATTGGATTAAATTCATCCTTGACAAGATTGGGGAGAATTCCCCCATGCAATTCGCAACCAAAAAAATGTAAAACAAACCATAAAACAACATCACAAATGAATCGTGGACCAATAAGAAATAATACAGCATGTCATCCAAAATGAAGAAAGGAGAAAAGGGTGTCTCCACATAATAAATGAACAAAATAACCTTCATGCTAGGCTATAGAGACTTAGGACAAGTGACCCTTTGGGTAATAATATTATTACTACAACCATTACAATTCAATCCATCAAAACAACTATCAACACACACATCAAGAAAAAAACTTAATCACCATCAATAATGTTCTGGTCCCTCAAGAATAGAATAAACCACCAGACCTACCTCCACTTGATTGGCCCTATCCACAAAAGCAAGAGTGACTAGGAGGTTTCCCTTAGCAAGAAAATGGTTTGTGTGTTATGGTGTAGTCTTACTTATTTCCAAATTATCTACTTTATATGCTAAAAAACATAGGAAGTAGGTGTATTTCCTAATGTTATCAGCGATATTGTCTTTATAAAAGGTTTTACCAATGCAGTTCAGCGAGAGTATGTGCATTGGCTCTTCTACCAAATGAGGGAGCATGGTTTTATTCCAAGTGTTGTCACTTATGTTGATATGATACATAGTTATTGGAAGATTAGACATCTAGAAAAGGGCTTGGAGCTGTTAGATGAAATGTTTCAAAAATAATTTGCCCCAAATTGTGTCACATACACAACTTTGATTCAAAGCTTCTGCAAGATAGGTAGAGTAAAGAAAGCTTTAGACATTGTGAATAAAATGATCACATATGGTTGTTCTCCAAATGTGTTGTAACTTTTAATATCCTAGTCAATCCACTTTGTATGGAGGGAAAAATAGATGATGTGAAAGAACTTATGGAAAAATGATTAAGCCTAAGGATATTTGCTAAAAGATAAATATTATATTTCATTATTTATGATAGAGCTTTTAAGAACAATCAAGGTGGAAGAAGATGAGAATTTATTAAGAAACATTCTTGCAAGTGGTATATATTCCAAGTGACTTAGCATACAACACATTATTAAAGGTATTATTCTTAAGTGGAAGATGTTTCAATTCCTTGGATTGGTATCATGAAATGAAAACACATATTGTCTTCTTCAGCTTGAAGCCTATTCTATTCTCTTACATGGCTTGTGTGAACAGGGTTATGTTGATGAAGTTCAAAATGTGTTGGATGGAATGGCTAATAAAGGTATTCATTTGAAGTTTCCATGTTTGATGTTGTTATTAGACATCTTAGCAAAGTAGTAGACATGAGAATGGTTTGAACCTCTCTCATGATTTAAATTGTCAGGGATTTGTTTATTATTGGCCACAACGAAGTTGGTATAGCATTAATTTGTTTCCTTATTGTAGAAAAATAAGGTCTTCTTGGTTTTGCATGATTATATGGAGGGGAAAAATATAGAAAATATGAATATTTTGAGCAAAAAACAAATGAAATTTACAAATTCATCCCTTGAAGGAATGAATCGAAAAAGGATATGAGTCTTCAGTAGTGGAGAGAGTTAACATTTTCATATGTAATGGTGCAACAATGTGAAATAAATGGACCTAAACCATGTTTGGAAGACAAAAAAATGGAAGAGGAAATCATTACATGCAAGTTTGGCAGTGATGATTGCGCCAACACCTCCGAAGGATGTCTATGTCAATACTCATGCTTGAGTGGAGAGGGTTTAGCTACAACATCACATAATAGAAGAAAGTGGAGGCAAAATGAAATGCATCACTTAGATTTAGGTTTAGTTTTAGGGTTAAGCATGGATTTCTAGTGGCATAGTGGTGTATACTAGGTGAAGCTGAAATACTTTTAAAATATGACAGTAGTGTGTAACATGGAAACACAAATGTATAAGATATCACTACAAACTTCTATTATAGCCTTCAAAATATATTTAGTTGAATAAGAAATATTTAATTTTCATGTTTAAATATATATGTACATATAGAAATAATAGTTGCAGGAGTAGTGAAACATTTTTGGTGGCATAGCACAGATTATTGGGGCATCTATGCATGGGTTTTGGTCAACACTTTGAAATGACCACTTAAGGACCTATGTGTACGTAAAGACTCATCTCGTAGTTGTCATTACTACCCAAAAGATGAAAGAATAGCTTGAAGTTGGTAAGTGACTTATGAAAATATACTAATTTTTTTGTGAAAATCTGATGTACCTTTTAAGAACTTAGAGGGCATGAAGTTAAGGTGTGCAAGGCCTCAGTCCTCTCACTTAATTCTTTATACCTCTTTTTCTCCAACACAAATATAAAAATTCACATTTATTATTTTATTTAATCAAGTACTTATTCCTAAACCTTTTTACATGTAACATTTATTGTTGCATTGCATTTATTTACCCCCAATTAATGGTAATTTTAATAGTAATTTAAGATACTAAACATCAACATCCTTACATCATATGCTTATACAAGAAGTTTTTAGGGTTATAAAAAGTAATTGAAATTATTATAGGTAGATAGGAAAATAGCTAATGATTTCATTGAGTTTACATACAATACAATGTAATGGGGAGACAAAAGAGTGAAGTAGTGAATGATATAAAGCAAGAGCTAAATAGACTATTAAACTTTGCTATGATGTGGGAGCCAGAGGGATGAAGAGAAGGAACAGTTGTTGATATGTTCATGTTCATCTTCATTTTGGCCTCCACTTCCTAGAAAGGAAAATGTTGAGAAGCCCACTATCCCCAACGACTAAAGCAAAGTGGAGTTCAGTAGCCCAACAGAAAATGCACAGAAGCCCAAGACGTTTGGCTAGATTCCATACTTTTTCAATAGTATCATCGAATAGATAAAGTACACCATAGAGGTGGTGGAATCTTGCCCTACCCACTACAAATATTCCCAGTTGATACATCAATACAACCATGCCACCCAAAGTAATGAAAATGAGACTTCCCAAAATCACCCAAGTGAAGGTCTCCACCTTACGTGCCAACATTGCGTACACTGCAGCCATAAACCTGTAAGCAGTGAAGCCAAAGCTGCAACAAACTACTAAACCATTATTGCTCATGAACAACATTTTATCTCCTATAGAAAGCTCATTACTTATCTCCCACATGATACAGGCAAGGAGAGATAGAAAGAAGGCTATGTTGGCATACAATACCACTGAGAGGGGGGTGAATCAGTGGTATACAAATTTTAACAAGACTTAGTGACCTTAAAATATGTATTTCAAAACTTTGATACAAAAATAATTCCTATTGACTGTAGATGACATCATGATAGCCTTGGACAACTAAAACAGATTGATCAAAGTCAAGAATGCATCAACTCAATGTAGGGAATGTAAACAATGACTCATTATCATAAATCTTAGCACATAGAGACTAACTGTGAAATATGATTGTTCATAAAGTGGACATGCATAGTATCATTGTTTCAGACAGTGATATAAGATAAGTATGTGTTCATATAGACCAAAGTAAATTAAATGACTTTAAAACAAATGACACATGATAAGCAACTAAACATGAGAAACAAACTCATCAATGACAATCCATAACACAGATATTGTCCTGAGTGGAAAACCCTCCGAGGCATAAAAACCACTCGAAAAAGTACCTCACTGGCTTAATAAAAGAATCTCACTGATTACAGGCCTCATTGGCTATTAACTCAAGCCTCATTGGCTATAGCTACCTCACTGGGAAAGGTCATTTCTTGTCTCACTGACTTGACATTTCAATACACGTTTCAATCATGAAGAAAAAGCAAATACAGATGGACACTCTGTTTGACTGAATTCCAATACAACTCTGATCTAACATCATTAATAATGCACTCAATCATATATCCTTAACATTACATCAAGTGTATACACAACCACATTACAATTTCTATTCAAATCCCTTTTTATACATATCATAGTGACTTCCTCTTCCCATGAAATAGTTTGAAGAGATAACTATTTTCATAAAACTGTTGTAGGTAATAACTAAATATTAAACCATAGTTTAGGGTTGAACTAACCCTTCCAGTTATAACTATCATGTTATCCATAACTGCCATGTGGTTAAGAGAAGAACTATACAACGTGTCACTGCTGCCTTAAGATGTCATTATCATTTGTACATCACATAACCATGATTAAGTGTTCAACTGAAGTTGCAACACTTAACAATAGTTAGGTGATCACCAAAACCCCTCAATACTATCCATAAAAGAAATCATAGTTATCATGAACCGAAACATGTTTAATGCCTTTCCTTAAAAAAACTGAAACTATAACCTTTTCCACTATTCATAAAACAATATAGTGCCACCAAATCATGGTTCTGATAGAATCATAACAAATATAATCTGGCTGTAAAAATGTCATAGTATTTGTGACCCTGTGCCCTAGCAATGGGTAACATTTTGACCAAAAACAACAAACACAAGTGTGGTTGCTAGGATAAATCCTTATGGAACAATTTTTGAATGTAGACAATAAAGAAACCATAGTAAAGACCTTCAAGATTAAAACAATGAAAAGGAATGATACCACCTAGTAATCATGATTGTGCACTTAATTTTTCCAATGGTCACAGTCCATGACTTCCTTTCAACTTTGTCACTTTCACCAAGTCAACATTCAAGCTCCCAAACTGAACATTTGATAGATTCACCTCATTTTTCATGATTGCAGATCAAACCCTATCAGAGATGCGATACCACAAAATACAATGATGAAATAAACTACTCACAACATTCTTTACACGCCTTTTTGATCCTCTTAACCAGCTATCCTAGTTTGCCCTAAAGAGGGCTTGAAACTTTTAATACAAAATAACTTGTTTACCTTTACCGAAACCTTTTCAACAAGTTAGACTCTTAAGAGTGTTCAATGCCTCTTTAACATGAGCCCGATGACCTTTATCATTTACAAAGTATTATATTTTATTTTCCACCTTAACCAAGTGTTTTTTACACTTGGTGCCACCTTGTAGAAAATGCTAGGCTATGTCATCTTTGTCAATTCACATGAAACCTTAGAACAAAATGAATTGTCATTTTATGAAATGTTAATTAACAAATGCCACTATCCAGAAGTACAAATACTACTAGCAATACAAATGCCACTACCAATAAAAAGACATCATATAAACATGCTATGAGAATGCCACTACCAATAAAAAGACATCATATAAACATGCTATGAGAACATGTCAAATCACCACAATCACATATGCCAAACCACATTAACATGACCAAGAGAACCAATGCCAATGAAAGATGTTAAACTGAACATGATTACCAAAACCCACATGATGTGCCAAAATACCACATTGAACAACTATAGATCTGTACCATCACTATAATAACACTCATTTGACACAATACCAACACTAGAATGCCACAGGGGTCAACAAACACCCCCTTTTGGCATTGGTGTCAAATCATCACCATTAGACCTGTTTAGTCTGAAACATTGTAACTCATCTGCAACCACAAAGAGATGTCAATCCACCTGAATAAATATAAGCTGAATATGAATATCATGAGCCAATCAATAATGCATCTACACAAGCAAACTAAAGTATGAATGGAACATCTGTATACTGCAACCAAGCATATGACTACACAAGCAAACTGAAGCATGAATGCAACATCTACTTCATACATCATTTGCATATCAATATACTTTCTCCCCCTTTTGACAACAATGCCAAAGGCTGAGGTCAACAAAGTTGGGAGAATAACCATAGATCACAAAAAGCATGAATAACCAATATTAAAGCATGCAAATGTCAAACTGTACCAGAAACAAATGAAGTGAAATGTGAAAACATGTATTCACTATTTTGCACACACTCCCCCTGTAACAGAGCTCCATTAACAAGACTACTCTAATTGTAAAGAAAAGAAGAACAACATCAAAGGATATTGTTATCAAATGTTGTATCAAGAATCAAGCACCAAAAGAATATCTTTCAATCTATACAACAACAAGGAATCAAATATCATCTATCATGATCATGACATCTCTATTATATGGCATCAACTAACATCATAGCATCTATCCTAAACAACATGAACTGCAAGAAAAAAATTTTGACATCAATGAGCTGTTTGAAAAAAAAATTCTTATGCATTTGGCCTGACTTAAGTGATCCTTGTCATACTGAGACTATAGCTACTGAAATCTGAACATGAATCATAACACTTTGGCAACTCTATCAAAGACATCAAGATGAGTTCAAGAGAAAACTCAAGCATACATCTCTAAGTATGAAGTTCTTGAAATTGTTACCAACCAAAAACTATTACCATTAGTCACCTCATCATAAAATATAGCATGGTATCACTGTCAAAACAAAAAAAATTCTCCTTTTCAATTGATTTGAATTCAATAAAACCATAGCATATGCTTAGATCAAAAACTCACACCATACATACTAGGAAACCTTACACTAATCGCTAGACCTCTGCATATATTATGACTATTATATTGATATTTTCTATTACATATCTCTATTACATAGACAACTGCAAACTGATTCTAAAAACAACACTGATCATATAGGTTCATGAATATCAAGTCAAACTATCTTTTTTCCATATAGTGATGAAAGTTTTCTTGCACTTTCAGCATGAAATCAGCAAATGACAAATATTGTCCTTATTCACTGTCTTTTTCAGGAGATATAATAGTTACCTTTATCCTTGCACTTTCTGTACCATGCTCAACTGCAATTAAGAAAACTAGTCAACTCTACACTGTATAAACAACATCAATCACTGTCTTCAAATAGGGATTTCACTGTCATCATTCACGAAAATTCAAACAAAGAATACTATCACCATATAGAGAACATTCCAAACATCATTTAATACAATCCATACTAGTTTCAAACACTTGTGCCATGATCTCAGCTCTGATAGTCCATTTTCAAGACATCCAATCATATGTCAACAAATAATAAGCAAACACCATACATCCTATCAACAACACAATCACATCCTTGATATCCTGAGATCTAGTTATGACATGAGGAGCAACTACAAGATCAACATGAGAGATCCAGTTATGACATGAGGAATAATTTAATGATGAACATGAAAGTATATCAAAACAACATTATTGTGACACAATAAGATGAAACAGTTTCTGAGGTAACTCTGTAATACCAATCTCTAAACTTGACTCACTCAAAGACTGTCCTAACACTGTTCATTCAGTCAGATAGATCATTGTATTAACTATTACACTATCAAGTAGGATCCATTGTACAAAACTATTGGCATATACAAATATCTGTATCTGAGTGCATTAAACAAAATTAGTAAACAAATGACATCAGCAGGTACTCACCTCTATAACATTGTCCAAAAGGACTGTCATCTATTATTTTGTATGCTGTCATATCCCATAACTATCTGAAACTAGATAGGAACCACTCTCATAACAAACACAGTAATAACTAGCAGAAACCCCTGTCAAAACATTCATAGCATGAACCTTGCAGAGAAGAGGTATGAACAACTTCATTTTCAACATTAGCAACACCACTATCAAAGCAAGAACAACCAAGCAAGTCAGAAATACACTTCACTTGGATTATCTACACCTTGTAATGATATAGATAATCATATAACTACACCTCTATGAAGAAAGTGAACATTATCAACTGAAATTCATAAGATGACAAACATCAAACTTCTTTTAACAACATATCATGCTAACACCAACTTCTCTTTGTATAGCATCAAACCTTCGAACTCCTTGGGGATGAAAGATAAACAATAAGCATCTCCCCCTAACATTAACCCAGTTCTCATGTGAAGGATAATGTATTTTGTGTAACATGCATGGATTTTGGTTTGTCATCTCTTGGTTGTTTTCTTCCCCAAACCTTCCTAGGTTCTTTCTTTTGCTTGTCCATAGGATTATTCCAGCAATATTGTGATTTATGTCCAATCCTGTTGCACCTATAACATATAATATTTCTAGAGGAATAATGATGTCTATTTCTTGATTTTTTATAATCATATCTTGCATGCATCTAGCAGTCTCTACTCATATGTCCAACCTTATTGCAGTTATAGCAAACAACATTGTAGTTTTGATTTGACAAACCATAATAACTACAATCCCTAGCTCTATGACCATACCTATGATAGACATAACAATAACCATGAAACTGAGAATAGTTATACCTGACTGAATGATATTTCCTGATGGATGAAGGTCTTGAAAAACTATTACTTCTTCTTTTCCTAATATCAATAGTTTTATCCTTTGCTTTCTTCTTGTTGTCATCAAAAATAGCAGAATGATAATTCAAATCTATCTTCTGCCTAGGAGTCCGCCTAACCTTGAAACTCTTCCTATCTGTTGTTGCAAAAACTATTTCCTTTTTAACTTCATCTTTAACACCAGAGCTTTCCCCTTTTTCATATCCTAAGCCAAAATGATCCTTGTAGTTTTTCTGACTACTCTGTTGGCAAGAGACACTATATGGATTCATGGTTGTTGTCATTGATGGCAACAAAGGTCATCCCACATATCCGCAAGACATGATATGTCTCTACCGGAAGTCAGAATAAAGAATGTTGTGGTCCGGTGAAGAAGAACAGAGCATGTGGCAAGGTCCGACAGATTGGTCCGGACCTCTCAGAGGAAGTGTCTTGGTGCAGTGCGGATTTGGGGAAGTCAAGAGGACTACCTTGAGTGGTATATTCCAAGGATTTAGCCTCCGGTGATGGACAAGGAAAAAGATATGAATGGTTGAGTACCGGATTCCTGAGAGACAGTGAAAACAGAGGAAGAACTAACTGGCAGAGTATCAGACTACTTTCCGGATGGGTTACTGTTGATGACAGAGGTTGTCAAGGCATGAATCATGTTTGGCCGACATGATTAATGATATCTACAAGTATATGCTTGATCCGCATTGCTTGGTGAGGAAGGATTCGGCCGACAGAATGAGAGTTTGTAAGAAACTAGACTATTCCGGATGCCGACTAGAAAGGTGATGAAATTACTTGTGCGGATATATATAGAGGATGGATTTAGTTGTGAAGTGTGATGTGATGTGGAGAGATATGCGAAGAAGTCCAAAGAAAGAGCAGAGGTAGCAAAAAGGATCCGGTATGTGAAAGATAGCAGAATAAAGAACAGAGGAAAGATGAAGTGCAGCAGATCAGTGTACTGAGCCTAACCGGAACTGAACTCCAGCATATGCAGATGCTTCCAATCAGTTCAAGACTGTGATTCTCATCACTTTGTAGACAGTGTGTCTTTTTGTAGGCAGTGGGCCTCTTGTGAGCAGTGTGCTCGGGCAGTGAGCCCTAATTGGCAAGTGCCATTTTTGTAATTTCCTATTCTTCTAACAGAGAATAATTCTTGGGTTAATCACCCCGTGGTTTTCTCCCTTAACAGGGTTTCCACGTCAAAAATACTGTGTCATGTGTTTCTTATTTCATGGTTAATGTTTTGTGTTTGATTTTATGCTACTTCAATTAAAAGGAAAGTTCAATAAGGGAAATAATTAGGATAACTGATTCACCCCCCCCTCTCAGTTATCAACAATTGGTATCAGAGCCAAGTTCCTCCTAATAGAGCCTAACAGCTTGAGGAAGATCTGGGATTTCAAATGGATGCATATGGTTTAAGGGAGCAACTCAAGACTGCCCTTGAGGATCTTGAACAGTCAAATTCTGAAGTCAGTGAATTAAAGGAAAGACTCAAACAGGCTGATGAATTCATGAGAGAATTAAAAGACAAATTAAGTCTCTCTATGAAAAAGAGAAAGGAGCTGCTTCAACAGTTGGCAAGACAAAGTGAAGAAAGCAATACAAATGAGGAATTGACTGAGCAAACCAAGTTATGTGAAAAGTTATCAAAAGAAGTCATTATGTTAAGACATGAAATGGAATCAGGAACTATAAAGTTTACTCAAGAGATTGAAGAAAAAAGAAAGGCTGAAGACAATCTAAGACAATCTCTTAAAGAAAAATCAGAAGAATGCCACCAGATGGACAGGATTATCAGACACCTTGAATCTGATCTTGAAGATGCCAAAGATAATGAAGGAAAACTTGAGGATCAAATTGCCTCTCTCAAAAGAGACCTTCAAACAGCAAATGAATATAAAGAGAAATTCAAGATAAGTTCTGCTCAACTTGAAGTTCTTCTTGGAAGTCAAAAGAGGACAGATGACAAGTATGGCTTGGGATATGAGAAAGGAGAAAGCTCCGGATCCGGTCAGAAGAATCTTGGATCAGAAAATCCAAGGAGCAGGCCTAGAAGACCTCCGGTAAGATAGCCAAATGCTTAAAGATATCCATCCTTCAATGGATACTGCCACAACTGCAACCACTTTGGTCACAAAGCTAATCAGTGCAGAATGAGAATGAATCAGAATAATTCATCCTTCTCCGGACAGTGCTTCAACTGCAAAAGGTATGGACACAAATCCCATGAATGCAGAATTATGCAAGTAAACAAATCATTCAAAGGTAGATGCTTCACATGCAATAGAATAGGTCATATGGCAAATCAATGCAGATCAAGAGGATATCAGTCAAATATGCAAAGAAATGTTATTTGCCAAATCTGCAATAGGTCCGGTCATAATGCTAAAGTCTGCAGAAACAAAAATCAGGACAAAAGAGGTCCGGTGTATAATCAGAATCAAGACAAGGGTAAACAAAAGATGAATGCGGATGAGGTTAGGAATCAGATGAGCAAGATTTGGGTGAAGAAAAGTTCAGAGAATGTAGAGGTTGGATCCGCACCAGACTCTGGTGCTGATATTTCTTCCAGAAATTAAAAGTGAGCTCAGGCTCAGGGGGAGACTCAAAGAAAATCTTGTTCCCCCAGCCAAACAAGTGGTGCCGGATGTGGCACAAGATGCGGATCAAAGGGTTTGTAGATATGAATCTTGAGATACTTCAGTCAAGTTTTTAGAGGTCCGCATGAAGTTATGAAGAAGCTGTGATCGATCAAATAAGACCTGTTCAGGGAGATGCTCCGGTATGACAAAGGATTACAAAAAGGTCCGGAAAGATCCGGAAATGCACTATCTTGTTCTGCGGATTGGACAGAGTGTTTGAGATGATCTTGTAATATGCTACCTCAATTTATTCATGATTGAAAGATCCGGATGATATCCACAGATCAGGACTAATCCGGGATACTCCAAGCTATCCAGACAAGGCAAACCGGAATGATGTAGGTGAAGCATTTATTGCAGACAGGTATTAGGGTTCGCGGAGCAATTTAAGGGATTTCTCAAAGGTCATTTGCTCATTCTGCACTCGAGAAGAAGCGAAAAGTGGAGCTCTGCAACAAGGTTCTTCAAGCACACCAAGGATCTCCTGCCGAAGCTATTGGATAAAGAAATCAATCCAACCACTCCGTGCAAACCGAAGGCGCATAAGGTATTCTCCGTTTTTCATTACCTCACTGCAAATCTTTGAAGAATGGCTACTCCAAACATAGTTAAGATCTTCGATAGACCTCGCCCCTCATTCAAGAAACATCCCTACAAATCATTGGAGGTAGACCCACTAGGAGCCTTCTCTAGTGTTCCTCACGGAGTTTTACACACCGAAGACATTAGGGTTTACATACATGCAAACATTGAGGAATTTGGGGAATTCAAATTAAGAGACCTCTATCACAAGCAGCTGATTGACAATGCTTTTGAGCTTAAACTAGAGTATAAGGATATTCAGAAGAAACAATTTGAGCAATTTATTCATTTCCCCTGCTTTGAAGAAGATGAATGGGTCCGGTATGTGCTGAGCAGGATGCATGACAACTTTCTATGGCTAGATAGACCCTGCAAGATCACAAAAGAGGCAATTAGAGCAGTAACTGGCCTATACTCCTCCGGAGGAGTACCTATCCTTAAATCTGTCAAGAACAACATTGTAACTGAGGCCACCGGATCAAAATTTGACAAAAGGGCAATGACCATTGAAGACATCTCCGATCCGGATATCAAATATGCATCAATGATAATAGGATACAAGATCTACCACTCCAGCAGGGAGAATTCTGTATCCGGAACTGCAATATACACTGCTTATGAAATGTTAAGAAAGAATGCAGAATATGATCTCTGCGAACTACTACTAAGCCAATTAATGGAAAACATACAGAAAATCAAGAAGGATAAGAAGAATTCCTTTAAATATGGTACTCTTATTGTATGTCTATTCTTCTATTTCATGAATGAGCTACCCGGAACAAGTGGATGGGTATGGCAGAATGACAAACCTGTTGCAGTCCAGATAAGAGACTACTTGCATGGACTTGGGAATGCAAAAGCGAGAAATTCAGCTCTATGGGGATACTTCAAAAACTTTCAGAGCATGATGCAAGCAAGAGAGAGAATTCCTCAATCTCTCATTGAGAAATACAAGGACTCAGTGTGCTTTATGGTTGACACTGATCAGTGTCTAATGGAGGCAGTGGAGCCAAGGACTGTCTGGATCATGCCCATGGGGTATGAAGTTGATGAACAGATAGTGGAGCTGCATGTTCAACACATGCTAAGTCAGCCCAAAGATCCTAAGGCAGAAAGGTTTGGAACCTTTGAGGAGCTGAGTGTAAAAATACATGTAGAACTCAGGGAACCTGAGATTAAAAGAAAGGTAAGAAAAGAAGTAGAGCACATTGCTCAAGGCCTAGGTATCTCAAAGGAGGCACTTGATGCCAGCCGGGAAAAGAGGAGGAAGGCCGAGGAAGAAGAGAAAAGCAAAGAAAGTGCTCCGGTTGGAGCTCCCACCCGGACCAGACCAACAAAGAGATCTGCACCTCCCTCAACCAAAAGTTCAAAACCGGAAGTCCAGGCATCCGGTAAGAGATCAAAGGCAAAAGCCACAAGGGCTTATGGAAGCCAAAAGGATGAAGAGGAAACAGAATCAGATGAGGGAGTAAGAGAAGTAAAGAAACAGAAAAAGAAAGGATCCGGTAAGCCCTCCACAGGCCAAGACAAGGAGGAAATGGCAGAGGTAACTGTTGAAAAGCCCACTCTGTCACTAGAGAGCATAATCAAGTCGGTCACGGTGGATGGAAACCTTCAACCAATGACTGAATCCTATGATGACTTCAGTGAGGCAGACCAAAAGACTCTGCAGGAAGCCACAGTTAAATATCTGAACATATACAATAAGGCTTTCATTGAGATCATATCTCTCATTCCTAAAAGCCTAGAGAAGGAAATGGAAGTAAGAAAGAATAATGCTCATGCCAAAGATCTTGAGATCCGGGAGCAGATAGCTATTCAGCTATATCCTCAAATTGATCCCAAGACAATGAACATTATCTTCAAGGACTGCAAAGATGAGTTCAGAAGCAAAGCCAAGATGAATCAACTCATGCTTGGTGAGACTGACAAAGTGGCCCAAGAAACAGAAGAGATCCTCCAGAAGGCCTTCAAAAGGTTCAATCTTCCTGTTGTAGAGGACTTAGGTGCAGAAACAGCTGCTGATTTAGAATCTTCTGTTCCGGAAGAAGTGAGCCCTGAACAGACAAGTGAGGACTTGGGACCCTCTGCTCAAGAAGAAGTGGCCCATGAACAAGTTAGCATCTCTCCTCCGGTTTCCCCTACAGTCTCTGGATCCAAAGAAGAAGAGCAACTACAGGAGAAGGAAGCAGTGGTGAAAGACAAAGAGGTTGACAGTTCTAAGACTGCAGAAGAAAAGAAACATCTGTCTCCGGCAAGAGACACTGCACAAACTGTTCAACAATTTTTGAGTAAAGAAACTCTAGAGATTGATGAACCGGAGCTTCTAAAAGGTCCATTTGATTTTGACTCTCTCTCTCCGGTACAAACAATGAAGATAGCTTCATTTGCAAATGCCAAGGCAAATGAAAAGCTCCTGAAGTCTCATATGGAAGACTGTGAGTTGATAGAGGCTGCTTCCGGAATACTTGTAAAGATCATGCCATCAATCCAGATAGATCCGACAGCCTCCACTTCCGGTAATCTAAAAACCTTAGTCAGCAGTGTTGATACACATTTTGATTCTTTAGAAAAATCAGCTGAAGAAAAGGTCCGGAAGGAATTTTTGGATAAGAGATTTTCAGAAATATTAGAATTCATCTCTAAGGATAGGAAGATTGTAAGCATTGGAATAAGGAGCTTAGAGAATGCTCTTAAGGATGGCGGTGATATCTATAAATTTTGTATATCCTGGTCAAAGGCAACAGCAGCATTTGACAAGAAAATAAAAGAGGAACAGGATAAGCTACAAAGCTTATCTCAAAGTTTTGATCCTCTCTCTTCCTCTATAATAAATCAAGAATGTCAGACTATTGCAGTCTTGAACGAAATAAAGAATCTTGAGAAGGAAAGGAAGAACATCACCAACCGGATGGGAGAACTTAGAAGGATTATAATCCCTAAGTTGGAAACCATGCATGAGGCCATCAGTGATGCTAGGACCACCGCCCAAACAAAAGATCCGACAGATCTCAAGCGGGCAGAAGCGTTTGCATTTTTGTTAAGTGGTCACATTTCAATTTTGGACAGAATGAAGCAAAGTTGGGCTACCGAAATGATTCAATTACAGACATCCTTTGCAGACATTCTTCAATATATGTGAGTATGTAAATATGCGGCTAAGTATAAGAAATTTTTGAAAATTTTGATATGCGGACCCTACCCTTTGCCATTGATGTCAAAGGGGGAGTGAGGAGCAGTGAAAAATGAGGGATCCAACTAAGGGGGAGTTCCGGAAATTGTATATAAAGACAGAGCATCAGCAAAGGGGCAGCATAGTGAAAACACTTAGTCATTTTTCACTAAGTGTTGCCATCAATGCCAAAGGGGGAGATTGTTGGCAAGAGACACTATATGGATTCATGGTTGTTGTCATTGATGGCAACAAAGGTCATCCCACATATCCGCAAGACATGATATGTCTCTACCGGAAGTCAGAATAAAGAATGTTGTGGTCCGGTGAAGAAGAACAGAGCATGTGGCAAGGTCTGACAGATTGGTCCGGACCTCTCAGAGGAAGTGTCTTGGTGCAGTGCAGATTTGGGGAAGTCAAGAGGACTACCTTGAGTGGTATATTCCAAGGATTTAGCCTCCGGTGATGGACAAGGAAAAAGATATGAATGGTTGAGTACCGGATTCCTGAGAGACAGTGAAAACAGAGGAAGAACTGACTGGCAGAGTATCAGACTACTTTCCGGATGGGTTACTGTTGATGACAGAGGTTGTCAAGGCATGAATCATGTTTGGCCGACATGATTAATGATATCTACAAGTATATGCTTGATCCGCATTGCTTGGTGAGGAAGGATTCGGCCGACAGAATGAGAGTTTGTAAGAAACTAGACTGTTCCGGATGCCGACTAGAAAGGTGATGAAATTACTTGTGCGGATATATATAGAGGATGGATTTAGTTGTGAAGTGTGATGTGATGTGGAGAGATATGCGAAGAAGTCCAAAGAAAGAGCAGAGGTAGCAAAAAGGATCCGGTATGTGAAAGATAGCAGAATAAAGAACAGAGGAAAGATGAAGTGCAGCAGATCAGTGTACTGAGCCTAACCGGAACTGAACTCCAGCATATGCAGATGCTTCCAATCAGTTCAAGACTGTGATTCTCATCACTTTGTAGACAGTGTGTCTTTTTGTAGGCAGTGGGCCTCTTGTGAGTAGTGTGCTCGGGCAGTGAGCCCTAATTGGCAAGTGCCATTTTTGTAATTTCCTATTCTTCTAACAGAGAATAATTCTTGGGTTAATCACCCCGTGGTTTTCTCCCTTAACAGGGTTTCCACGTCAAAAATACTGTGTCATGTGTTTCTTATTTCATGGTTAATGTTTTGTGTTTGATTTTATGCTGCTTCAATTAAAAGGAAAGTTCAATAAGGGAAATAATTAGGATAACTGATTCACCCCCCCCCTCTCAGTTATCAACATACTCAATATTTCATCTAAAGCATTTGTGTCTTTCATAAACTTCTGTATTTTGACAACATCTAGACTATTCTTTAGATTGACAACTTCACTTTCAAGTCTCGGACATTCAATTCTTTTCACCTCAAGATCAGAATTTGTTACATCTTTTATTCTTTTTGCTTCCTTAATTTCAGTTTTTAGACTAATAATCAATTTATCAGATTCATTAACATGACTTTTTAATTCTACAATCTAATTTCTGGCATTTTTAAACTCTAAAGAAGCATTTTCAAAATCTAAACATACCTTGTTCTTGAATTCTATCTCTTGTTGAAGTTGCTCTTCTAATCTCTTATTCTCCTTCCTAAGTTCCTTGATTGTATCCAAGGCACACATGAGTTCTTTTAAATTAGTCTCACAATCTTGTTCATAATCATATTCATCCACAAATAGGTCTCCTTCTTCATCATCAAATTCAACTACAAAATCATCAAATTCATGTCTACTCACATTCACATTGTCATGATTCTTAACTATAGGACTGATTTCTTTATGACACTTGGTATCTATATTCATGGTTAACTCATGCAACAATCCATTGCTGGACTTAACTGAGATGTGTTTTTCAATTTTATGATCAGCATCTATCTTTTCTCTACTCAAAGCCTTATTCCTATTCTTTTTACCCATTGTACTCCACCTCTAGGAACCCTTAAATTGGTTAGACTTCTTACAAGGGTCTGGCTCTGATACCACTTGTTGGAGTACAAAACCACTGAGAGGGGAGGTGAATTAGTGGTATACAAATTTTAACAAGACTTAGTGACCTTAAAATCTGTATTTCAAAACTTTGATACAAAAATAATTCCTATTGACTGTAGATGACATCATGATAGCCTTGGACAACTAAAACAGATTGATCAAAGTCAAGAATGCATCAACTCAATGTAGGGACTATAAACAATGACTCATTATTATAAATCTTAACACATAGAGACTAACTGTGAAATATGATTGTTCATAAAGTGGACATGCAAAATATCATTATTTCAAACAGTGATATAAGATAAGTATGTGTTGATATAGACCAAAGTAAATTAAATGACTTGAAAACAAATGACACATGATAAGCAACTAAGCATGAGAAACAAATTCATCAATGACAATCCATAACACAGATATTGTCCTGAGTGGAAAACCCTCCAGGATATAAAAACCACTCGAAAAAGTGCCTCAATGGCTTAATAAAAGAATCTCATTGATTACAAGCCTCACTGGCTACAGTTGCCTCACTGGAAAAGGTCATTTCTATTGAGAAATGGTGGGCAAACATAATACAATAGATTAAACCATTATAGAATAATATAGTATTGTCTTCAGATTATTTTACAATGCAGTACATTATCTTTTTAAAGACTTATTATTCTCGTATATAACTTGTTATGGGACAGTAACTTCCCAAAACCTAACTTATAAACTAACATTTATTTAGGTAACAGTGTAATACCATTGTGACTATTATGCCAACATTCCCCCCTTATTACATTGTTCCTGCAATAGTACCAACGGACCCCCCCTTAATGCTAAAAAAATCAACAAAGCTGATTACATAGTATGAATATATATTTTATAGAAGATCTTCTCCCAAAGAACAAATCCTGAACCAAGAGGGGTGTGAGGACTACATTTTTTACTTCTGTTCTTGTGACTATTTAGATTACTGTTACTGATACTTTTATATTTGTGGGATAGTAGTTCCCAGATTTTTTGTTTCAAACTATTAAACTTTACTATGATAATGGAAAAAATAATTGGGTGATGTTTGGATAACATTTACATTTTAGAAAAGTTAATTAGGTGATGATGGAAAGAAAATTGTAATATGATTTCATTTATGCTATTTAGAACTATGTCATGGTAATGCATGTTTTAAGTTGCTTCGGCTATGATGATTATATGTGAAACTGATCTTGTAATTGAGTGTGCGGGGTTTACTAATCAAACCACAGATTTCAAAGATCATCCCGCACCTTTTTGTTGTTATTCCTTGTTAAGCCGATCTGGTTCCACGAGGAACCAAGATCACTCTGTGTTGATGTGGTGTTGTAATGTGGTCTTTCATAAGGTCGAATGGGTTAGGTCTACCCTCTTGTAACACTGAATTATGATTTGTGTTGTAAAAAAATTGAAATTGAATTTCTTTTCTTTTATTTAAATTCTTGAGGCCTTTTCTTGTGCTTTACCTTGACCCTGGGTGTCCTGAATAGGTTAAAGTTGACCCTGGGTTATACCCCATGGGTCCAGGGTCCCATTTGGCATGGGTAACCTCCTAATGGTCAGATTATCTCCCCACTGAAGTTAAGTGACAAAAATTGGGGGTATGGGAGAGATAGGATGGGTTGTACCAACACCCAAACCCATCCCTCTTCAATCCCCAAGGTAAGAGATGACTACAAACCCATCCATTATAGAGGAATTGACTTGAAGTCACCCTCTCCAATAGTGAGATTCCCCATGAGTTGTGTGGTCATCCATAATGAAGGAAGAAGAGGCATGGGTCACCTGTCTTTTCCTCCTTTAACTCCTTTTATTTCTCCCATGCGTAAGAGAAATGACATGAGGTGAGGGATAAGGAGGACTTTAGGGATGGGTGAGTGACATAAGCCAACACTCATCCCTTGGGACATAATAGTGGTTAGGGGAAGAGTGAGGAGGTGACAAGTGTCACCTCCCCATTCCTCTAAACTGGGAGGATTTGGGTTATTTGAATCCCATTTTTGGGATGGAGGGGGAGTTAGTTGAATTTTGGAGAGTTTTATTTTTATATCGTTAAAAAAAAAAAAAAGATATTTCTTTGGAGAGGAAAAGGGAGAGGGAGTTTGGTGGCTTAGGTGGGAGGAGATCTCAGTGGAGCTCTACATCAGCTTCATCCTTGAAGGGCTTTGTAAGGTTGGTTGTTATTACCTTTCGTTTGTATATCGATTTATTGCCTAAAAAGTGTGTGAAAGTTGTTTATTTGCTTGTATTTTAGATTTTGTTTTTGTGGGAAATGTTGTCGAGTTGTTGACAGAGCTTCTCCCACTTGGGAGAAATGCTCATCAAGTGTGGGGTAGGGGAGGAGTGATCCTCCTCAGGTGCATACCTGGTTTCTTCTTTTGGGATGTTGAAAGCCTTGAGGGTATGTGAGTGGGACTTGAAAAGAATTGTGTCATTTGGCTTGAGAGTCCAAATACGAACTCTTTGGAAAATTGGTTATCAAATTTGGCTTGAGGCCAAGAGAAAATTGTGTTGGCTATATTATCTGTAAGGGTGACACTCTGGAGTTGAGTGTGTCCACTCTCCTACCCCTTGTGAAGCTCACTGTAGTTGAGCTTTCGTGTTGTGTCATTTATCCACGGGTGTATGTGAGTTTTGGGTTTGTTGTTGTTCCTTGTTGTGAAGTGGTTTGTGAAATTTCCCTAGGTGTGGATGATCTCCCTAGCTCGGGGGTGACCCTCTTGCGGGTCTACGGTAGGGAGGAGAGCAACTTGTGTGGTTTTGTTTTCTTCTCTTTGCGAAATGCAGGCTTCTGGGAGATTGTTGAGAAGTTTGGAGGTTGTTACTGGATTTGAGAAATTATGTTAATTTGTCTTTACTCTAAAGGAGAGCTGAGTCTTTAATAGCTCCTTCCTTGTAGATTGCCACGAGGAGAGATTTAACTCTCTGTTGTTGTGAAACTAGTTATTGGGAGTTGGAAGAAAATTTCCCCCCTTAATGTACTATGGGTTGTAAATCTTCATGTTATTACATTGTTACCATTTGGGTAGGAAAATAGGAAAAGAAATTTTGGTTTTAAGAAGAATTCAGAATTATTTATTTCTTACAATCCTGTTAATAGAATTGAAAACTAATTGTAACAAAAAAATATCAAGTTGTGAAATCAAATTCATGTTATTGGAAAATTAGTGAAAATTTTAGTTCTTTGTAAATTATATGAAGTTGTAACTTTGCTATTTTATTGAAATGGAAATTGGGATAAAAAGAATTATGATTTAGAAGTGTAACTAAAGTTTATCTCATACTTATTGCTACAGAAGGAAAATTGTGGCTTGAAAGTTAGATTAGATCAGGAAGGAAAATAAATTGTAATTATCCTTGTGTATAGTTTATTTAAGATTGTTAATTTTAGTGGCGCATTGCAAATACAATTGTATATAAATTCATTAATCGTTATTTAACCTACAAAATTATTTGTCCATTACCATTGGATACTACTGCAATTCTACTAACCTTAATTAGGAGATTAATTGGTGAAGTTGTGATGAAAATGTGAGTTGAGTATATATATATATATATATAGTTTTAATAAATTTTCAATTGTTATACAAAAAAAAAAGAAATTGAATTACATTGTTTGTATAAAATTAAATTGTTTATACATAATTAAACTGAATGGAAAATACATATACAAAGAAATAGAAATATTGTATTCTCTATTTTTTTAAAAAAATATATACAGAGAAGAATAAAAAATAAATAAAAATAAAAAGAAACAAAACGATATAAGAAATAAAATTTAAGGAGGGTGGGGGTTTGAACCCCCACCACAATTGTAAGTAATGGGTGTGGGAGGGGCGAAGCCCCCACCCACACCCCACGTAGTGGGATGTGGGTGGGGGCTCCACCCCTCCCCACACCCCTGCCACCAAACGGACACCCTGCGGACGGCTAAGCCGTGAACCCACGACTCTCCCCTTCGCGGCCGCTACGCCACCACATTCCACCCCTCCGCCGTAGTCTCTGTGGCTGCTGCGCCACCACGTTCCGCCCCTCCGCCGTAGTCTCTGTGGTCACTGCGCCACCACGTTCTGCCCCTCTGCCATAGTCTCTGTGGCCGCTGCGCCATCGCGTTCCACCCCACCATCATAGTCTCTATGGCCACTGCGCCACCACATTCCGCCCCACCGCCGTTGTCTCTATGGCTGCCACGCCACCACGACCTGCCTCTCCGACATTGTCTCTGTGGCCGCTGCGCCGCCACAACCATGCCACATCCGCCGCGGCCCGTACCCCGCCCTCCGCCCAAAACACCACCACCTGCCCTCTTTCCTGCGCCCCATCTCCGCTCCCTGTCCACTCCACCGTCCACTGCGACACCCCTGCCATGGCCGTCGCCGCCACCTCTCCTGCCCTCTGTCCAAAACACAAGATAAAGACAGTTAGGGTTTTTGTTAAACAAACAATTTAATATATATATATATATATATATATATATGATTTGGTTCATGCATTGGGAGTTTATAAAGAGGAGAGCCTTTGTTTTTATAACATAACAAAGGAATATAATTATATATATATATAGTTGTATTTTTATATATATATATATAATCGAATTATTTGCTAATAATTTCCTTATTTTAAATTTTTAAAAAAGGGAGTTTTTAGATTAAAGAGAATTAATAAAGACAAGGAAGAATATATTAGAAATGTAAAACACAAAAAAAAAATATTATAAACACATGTATATTAATATAATGTAGTTTCAAAAGAGTTTCTCAGAAGTTTCTCATTTAACACAAATTAATAATCAGGAAAATGAAGAGGAAAATATGTTCCTTCCACTTATAAAGGACACTGGAAATAAACTTAAAGAAGCCATCACAGGCATTCCACGTGTGGCCATTTTAAACTCAATTGTAGTTAGTAAATGTCCAATTGAGAAAAAAATGAAAGAGAGAAAGAAGAAGAAAAAACTAACATTGGAAAACACAGAGGAGAAAATGCGTGACATTTCCCAACTGGGATAAGAGAACTAAGTAGATTTACCCTTTCGATAATCCTGCTAGGAACAAGATTAATGTGCAATTACTACAAACGTAGAGGTGAATCCGAGAGCGGAGAAAACTAAGAGACGGAGTCCAGCGAAGTAGTAAACTAGTCTATGTGATCTGGTCCATCCAGGAATTAGGGTTAATGTAATTTAATTTAAAAAATACAGTGATAACTCTGATTGATGAGAAACATG
Organism: Cunninghamia lanceolata; assembly: GCA_027924645.1. Taxonomy (NCBI): domain Eukaryota; kingdom Viridiplantae; phylum Streptophyta; class Pinopsida; order Cupressales; family Cupressaceae; genus Cunninghamia; species Cunninghamia lanceolata. The sequence continues at coordinate 15,688,981 of BSBN01000130.1, read as the reverse complement.
AAGAAAAAGACAGGATAAACATAAAGAAAACTTTGAAAACAAAAGAGAGTGAGACCGAAATATAAACGAAATAAACTTCAGAGAAATAGTTAAGGTGAACATGATAGAAATACAATCAAAATTAAGATCCAGAGAAATGGAAGAGAGGACAAATGAATGACTTTGTTGAGAATACTAAGTCCGAAGAAGGAGTATATTTCAGGAAACGAGAAACGATACGGATAATCGTCCTTTGTTAAAAAATGACCAAATAGGGAAATCAAGTGTAAATTCATATTGAAAAAGGCATCGTGGGAAGTTGTTAAACTCTCAGAGAACCCCGTAAGAAGTATAGTGTTGATTAATTCCCACTTAAGCTGTGAGGCATTATGCTACCGAAATCTTCCGAGATTTAGGGTTGGGAACCCTGAAATTACAAACCTTGTAGTGACGTTAACTACGTCATGGAGAGCTCCTTGTTGTATTGTTTGCGTTTGGATGAACGCAATTGTACTTAGTACCCCACCGACAACTGTATTATTTTTTCCTTGAGCGTACCCCACCAAGCATGCTTACGCATGCAAGGGGGTTTCTAGGGAAGCGTGGAAATTTTTTGATATTTCGTATCATGACCACATGATAGATGTGGACATGACACGTGTGATGCGTGTTGTGACTGCATGGAAAATGTGGGCCTGATATTTGTTATCAGAGCCAAGTTTAAACACTGGGCATATTTGGGCACGTTATTATTCTGAAACTTTGATTAATTAGTCTCTACCTTGTTTTGTAGGATGCCTCCCTGACGTGTTCGACGAGCGTGATCACACAACACCGCATCCGCTGAGGTGCACAGCGATTCCTCAGCTGAGGGACGGGCACCCGCAGTTACAGCAGCACCTCCTGCACCACCGGTACCACAAGCACCACTAGTATCACAGGCACCACCTGTATTGGATATAGGTCCACAGATCTTACAGGCACTGCAGGCTATGTTAGAGAGGTTACCGCCAGTGATTCCTGAGCCACGTGTTGAGCCTCATGTTGATCCGCGAGAGGAGCCACGTAGGGAGCCATGTACTGAGTCACGTATTGAGCCACTTGTGGAGCCCCGCGTTGATCCACGAGAGGTGCCACGTGTGGAGCCTATAGTTGAGATCCCCAACACTACAGTAGAGGAGGTAGGGTCTGCCTACCATGCACGGAGCAGTAGTCCTCTGAGACCTTTGAGACGAGATGAGACCTAGAGGGTAGAACAGGTACATCATGGATTGTATGAGGATGGGGTGGAAGAGCCAGTTGTAGGACTTAGAGACAGAGGGGACCCCATCAGAGATCTACTTAGGCTCAACCCACCCACTTTCGCAGGTGCTACAGAGGGAGCTATGGCCGAGGCTTGGCTGATTAGTTTAGACAGGTGTTTCGCGTTGCGACCATATGGAAGCAACATGAAAGCACGAGTGGCAGTCCATCTTCTGAGGGATGCAGCAGCTACCTGGTGGCACACTGAGGAGTGCAAGCGCCGACTTTCCATGGATACACTCACTTGGGATATCTTTATAGAGCGCTTTAATGCACAATATTTGTCAGAACATTACAGACAGCGCAGGATTGATGAGTTCCATGATTTACAACAAAAGGGACTCACTGTTACTCAGTATGAGAGCTGATTCATTGAGCTTTCTCATTACGCTAAGTACCTCCATAATGAGAAAATCTTAATACACAAATTCATCAGAGGGCTAAATCACGGGATAGCAGAACCAGTTCGTATGGCAGATCCCTAGAACATGAGCGAAGCTATTGAAAAGGCCCTTATAGCAGAGGAAATTCAGGGATGAGGGCAGAATTCACGCTCGCAGTATCAGGATCGTAATCCCCAACAATAGCAGAACTTTCAAAGGCCTCAAAACACAATACAGAGAGGAGGATATAACTCTTCATCATTACCTCCTAGGCCTCCACAGCAGCAACAACATCAGCAAAAATCTAAATTCCAACAGAAGGGTCAGGGAGGACAGAACCGTGGTTGGCAGCAGCAGGGTCCACGCAGAGATCAAAGATAGCAGGGATCATCGGCAGGACCCGCGAGGTCTCAACAGTCTTACAGAGGCTCACAGGCGTCCACTGGTCGGACTGGACAGTAACAGTCAGGCAGGACACAGTCAGGGCAGTTACAGGCTAGAGGACCGTGTTATGTGTGTGGTGGGGCAGGACATTTGGCTAGAGAGTGCCCACAGGGATTTATAGTAGGGGGACAGCCCCGATCAGGAGGATCTGAGCAGACCGTAGGTGACGTGGGCATATCCCACCACATGTTTGCAACGGTTGATAACCGCCAGGCCGATTTCCAGGCCTCAGTCATCGAGGCAGCAGGTACGATTGGGGGCTTCCCCATCTCTATCCTTTTTGACTCTAGAGCTATGGACTCCTTTTTGTCTACATCGTTAGTGGAGCATTGCAGGCTGGTGGCTTCTAGGCAGGACATTAGGTGGGAGGTTGAGTTGGCCTCTAGGGCTAGGATGTCAGTAGATACCTTGGTTAAAGACTGCGAGATCACATTAGGATCCTTCACTACATCATGTGACCTTAGGGTTATGCCATTAGGATCTTACAGTGTAGTTCTGGGTATGGATTGGCTTGCGGCTCATAGAGCCAAACTAGATTGTCGCCAGAGGATGATTAGCTGTTTAGACGATCATGGTTCATTGGTTGAGATAGTGGGCATTCAAAAGTCCACGGCTGTTCGTATGATATCCGCTTAGCAGCTTAAGCGCTGTATGCGGAAGGGATGTCAGATGTTTGCTATTACGGTCAGTGATAGGGCAGAGGATGAACCTGAGGCTACTTTAGATGATCACCCTGTCCTTAGAGAGTTTGCCGACGTATTTCTGCCAGAATTACCAGGTATGCCTCCATGCAGAGAAGTGGATTTCCACATCGACTTAGTGCCGGGTGCGAAACTAATATCTCGTGCACCCTATAGGATGACTACACATGAACTCACCAAACTTAAGCTGCAGATAGAAGAATTACTTGAGAAGGGGCACATCAGACCTAGCGTTTCACCATGGGGCCCACCGGTTATCTTCGTGAAGAAGAAGGATGGGTCTCTTCGATTATGCATGGACTACAGGCAGTTGAACAAGGTGACGGTGAAGAATCGTTATCCTCTGCCTAGGATTGACGACCTTTTTGATCAAATGCAGGGAGCCAGAGTGTTCTCAAAAATTGATCTAAAATTTGGGTATCACCAATTGCGCATCACAGAGGCAGATATTCATAAGACTACTTTTCGAACCAGATATGGCCATTACGAATTCACAGTGGCACCCTTCGGGTTGACGAACACCCCTGCAGTGTTCATGAGTCTCATGAATGGGGTGTTCTATACTTACCTAGATTGGTTCGTGATCATATTTCTAGATGATATTTTGATTTATTCGCAGACCGAGGAGGAGCATGTGGGGCACTTGCGTCAAGTTTTGCAGTGATTACGAGAGTAGCAGCTTTATGGCAACTTGGCGAAGTGTGCCTTCTTCAGGACAGAGGTGCAGTATTTGGGACACATTTTATCAGGCGATGGCATCTTCGTAGATCCATCCAAAATCAGAGCAATTCAGGAATGGCCAGCACCCACCAATGTGACAGAGGTCAGAAGCTTTATGGGATTAGCCAGTTACTACCATAGGTTTGTCGAGGGCTTTTCCAGGATAGCACATCCCATCACTTCCCTTTTGCAAAAAGGGAAGGATTTCATATGGACCGAGCAGTGTGAGAAGGCCTTTGGAGTCCTCAAGGAGCGTCTTACCAGTGCTCCTATTTTAGCGGTTCCAGATCCTGCAGAGGAGTTTGTTGTTTGCACAGATGCATCATTAGAGGGTTTGGGAGCCGTGCTTATGTAGGGTGGTAGAGCGATTGCATACGAATCGCGAAAGCTTAAGACACATGAGTTAAACTACCCTACTCACAACTTAGAGCTCGCAGCAGTTATTCATGCTCTTGTCCGCTGGAGACATTTCCTCATAGGACGATGCTTTGAACTCCATTCGGATCATCATAGCTTGCAGTATATTTTTACACAGCCAAACTTGAACGCCCGCTAACAGTGTTGGATGGAATTCCTATGCGAATATGACTTTGATGTCCACTACATCAAAGGGAAGGAGAACGTGGTCGCTGATGCTTTGAGTCGAAGGCGCCACGAGATCCTGACCCTGACTTTGAGGGTGGACTTGAGAGATCGCATCTTACAGCATCTGCCAGAGGACGAGTGGTTTCTTGAGGTGCAGTAGGAAATTCTAAATCAGAGGGCCCTTGAGGGAAAATTCACAGGATATACCCTTGAGTCTGATGGTTTGCTTCGACATCGGCAGCGCATCTATGTACCCCTTGCAGGTAATCTTTGTACCGTGATTCTATCGGAGGCTCATAGAGCACCCTACGCAGCACATCCAAGAGTGAAGAAGATGCATGCTGATTTACGACAGCTTTATCATTGGGCTGGGATGAGGCGTGACATTGCAGAATATGTTGCTCGTTGCCTAGAAGGTCAGAGGGTCAAGGCCGAACATCAGCATCCAGCAGGACTATTGTACCCTCACGAAATACCTGAATGGAAATGGGACACCATTTCTATGGATTTCATCATTGGTCTACCTATGTCATCACATCGCCATGATGCTATTATGGTGACAGTTGACAAGCTGACCAAAGTGGCGCATTTTTCACAAATATGCACAACATACAATGTACCATCAGTGGCGAAGGTGTTTCTTGATCAGATTGTTAGACTTCATGGGGTACCTCACTGCATTATATCTGACAGAGACTCCATATTTACTTCATCATTCTGGAGAGCCTTACATCAGGTGTTGGGCACATAGCTCAACTTCAGTTCAGCCTATCATCCGGAGACCGACGGATAAACAGAGAGAGTTAACTAGGTGTTAGAAGACAAGCTTCGCATGTATGTTATGGACCATCAGTCTAGATGGGAGGAGTACCTGTATCTGGTTGAGTTCGCCTACAATAATGGGCATCACAACTCGTTGGGTATGCCTCCTTTCCAGGCTTTATACGGCAGACCATGCAGAACACCATTGAGTTGGGATCAGATAGAGGACAGAACGGCCATTGGTCCAGAGATAGTCTAGAATATGGAACAGTAGGTCAAACAGATTAGACAGAGACTTCAGGAGGCACAGGACAGGTAGAAGAAGTATGTCGATGCTAAGAGAACAGACCCAAGCTTCTCTGTGGGTGACAGAGTATTTTTGAGAGTGCGACTGCACAAGAGTCCAATCCGTTACGGGAAGGGCTCTATGCTCGCACCTCGGTTTGTAGGACCTTTTGAGATCCTGGAACGAATAGGACTTGTAGCCGATCGTCTAGCCTTGCCACCTAGCCTATCACGTATCCACGATGTATTTCATGTCTCTGTTTTACGTCAATATATCTCTGACTTATCTCACGTGTTGGATTGGAGTGCTCTTCAGGTAGAGGTAGACGGACAACTGGTGTTGGAGCCAATTCACATATTGGCTCGTCAAATGCTGGCCCTTCGAGGTCGAGAGCTAGACTAGGTTAGAGTCCAGTGGGACCTATACGACGAAGTCACTGCGACATGGGAAGATGCAGCGAGACTGAAGACCCTTTATCCTCACCTCTTTGATGACTTCCAGGAGGAAGTACAATTTTAGGGGGAGAGGATGTGAGGACTACCCTTTTTACTTCTGTTCTTGTGACTATTTACATTACTGTTACTGATACTTTTATATTTGTGGGATAGTAGTTCCTGAATTTTTTGTTTCAAACTATTAAACTTTACTATGATAACAGAAAAACTAATTGGGTGATGTTTGGATAACATTTACATTTTAGAAAAGTTAATTAGGTGATGATGGAAAGAAAATTGTAATATGATTTCATTTATGCTATTTAGAACTATGTCATGGTAATGCATGTTTTAAGTTGCTTCGGCTATGATGATTATATGTGAAACTGATCTTGTAATTGAGTGTGTAGGATTTACTAATTAAACCACAGATTTCGGAGATCATCCCGCACCTTTTTGTTGTTATTCCTTGTTAAGCCGATCTGGTTCCACGAGGAACCAAGATCACTCTGTGTTGATGTGGTGTTGTAATGTGGTCTTTCATAACGTTGAATGGGTTAGGTCTACCCTCTTGTAACACTGAATTATGATTTGTGTTGTAAAAAAATTGAAATTGAATTTCTTTTCTTTTATTTAAATTCTTGAGGCCTTTTCTTGTGCTTTACCTTGACCCTGGGTGTCGTGAATAGGTTAAAGTTGACCCTGGGTTATACCCCATGGGTCCAGGGTCCCATTTGGCATGGGTAACCCTTGGGTAACCTCCTAATGGTCATCTTAACTCCCCACTAAAGTTAAGTGACAAAAATTGGGGGTATGGGAGAGATAGGATGGGTTGTACCAACACCCAAACCCATCCCTCTTCAATCCCCAAGGTAAGAGATGACTACAAACCCATCCATTATAGAGGAATTGACTTGAAGTCACCCTCTCCAATAGTGAGATTCCCCATGAGTTGTGTGATCATCCATAATGAAGGAAGGAAGAAGAGGCATGGGTCACCTATCTTTTCTTCCTTTAACTCCTTTTACTTCTCCCATGCGTAAGAGAAATGACATGAGGTGAGGGATAAGGAGGACTTTAGGGATGGGTGAGTGACATAAGCCAACACTCATCCCTTGGGACATAATAGTGGTTTGGGGAAGAGTGAGGAGGTGACAAGTGTCACCTCCCCATTCCTCTAAACTGGGAGGATTTGGGTTATTTGAATCCCATTTTTGGGATGGAGGGGGAGTTAGTTGAATTTTGGAGAGTTTTATTTTTATATTGTTAAAAAAAAAAAGATTTTTCTTTGGAGAGGAAAAGGGAGAGGGTGTTTGGTGGCTTAGGTGGGAGGAGATCTCAGTGGAGCTCTACATCAGCTTCATCCTTGAAGGGCTTTGTAAGGTTGGTTGTTATTACCTTTCATTCGTATATCTATTTATTGCCTGAAAAGTGTGTGAAAGTTGTTTATTTGCTTGTATTTTAGATTTTGTTTTTGTGGGAAATGTTGTCGGGTTGTTGACAGAGCTTCTCCCACTTGGGAGAAATGCTCATCAAGTGTGGGGTAGCGGAGGAGTGATCCTCCTCGGGTGCATACCTGGTTTCTTCTTTTGGGATGTTGAAAGCCTTGAGGGTATGTGAGTGGGACTTGAAAAGAATTGTGTCATTTGGCTTGAGACTCCAAATATGAACTCTTTGAAAAATTAATTATCAAATTTAGCTTGAGGCCAAGAGAAAATTGTGTTGGCTATATTATCTGTAAGGGTGACACTCTGGAGTTGAGTGTGTCCACTCTCCTACCCCTTGTGAAGCTCACTGTAGTTGAGCTTTCGTGTTGTGTCATTTATCCACGGGTGTATGTGAGTTTTGGGTTTTTTGTTGTTCCTTGTTGTGAAGTGGTTTGTGAAATTTCCCTAGGTGTGGATGATCTCCCTAGCTCGGGGGTGACCCTCTTGCGGGTCTATGGTAGGGAGGAGAGCAACTTGTGTGGTTTTGTTTTCTTCTCTTTGTGAAATGCAGGCTTCTGGGAGATTGTTGAGAAGTTTGGAGGTTGTTACTGGATCTGAGAAATTATGTTAATTTGTCTTTACTCTGAAGGAGAGCTGAGTCTTTAATAGGTCCTTCCTTGTAGATTGCCACGAGGAGAGATTTAACTCTCTGTTGTTGTGAAACTAGTTACTGGGAGTTGGAAGAAAATTTCCCCCCTTAATGTACTATGGGTTGTAAATCTTCATGTTATTACGTTGTTACCATTTGGGTAAGAAAATAGGAAAAGAAATTTTGGTTTTAAGAAGAATTCAGAATTGTTTATTTCTTACAATCCTGTTAATAGAATTGAAAACTAATTGTAACAAAAAAATATCAAGTTGTGAAATCAAATTCATGTTATTGGAAAATTAGTGAAAATTTTAGTTCCTTGTAAATTATATGAAGTTGTAACTTTGCTATTTTATTGAAATGGAAATTGGGATAAAAAGAATTATGATTTAGAAGTGTAACTGAAGTTTATCTCATACTTATTGCTACAGAAGAAAAATTGTGGCTTGAAAGTTAGATTAGATCAGGAAGGAAAATAAATTGTAATTATCCTTGTGTATAGTTTATTTAAGATTGTTAATTTTAGTGGCGCATTGCAAATACAATTGTATATAAATTCATTAATTGTTATTTAACCTACAAAATTATTTGTCCATTACCATTGGATACTACTGCAATTCTACTAACCTTAATTAGGAGATTAATTGGTGAAGTTGTGATGAAAATGTGAGTTGAGTATATATATATATAGTTTTAATAAATTTTTAATTGTTATACAAAAAAAAAAGAAATTGAATTACATTGTTTGTATAAAATTAAATTGTTTATACACAATTAAACTGAATGGAAAATACATATACAAAGAAATAGAAATATTGTATTCTCTATTTTTTTTTAAAAATATATACAGAGAAGAATAAAAAATAAATAAAAATAAAAAGAAACAAAACAATATAAGAAATAAAATTTAAGAAGGGTGGGGGTTTGAACCCCCACCACAATTGTAAGTAATGGGTGTGCGAGGGGCGGAGCCCCCACCCACACCCCACGTAGTGGGATGTGGGTGGGGGCTCTGCCCCTCCCCACACCCCCGCCACCAAACGAACACCCCGCGAATGGCTAAGCCATGAACCCACGGCTCTCCCCTTCGCGGCCTCTGCGCCACCACATTCCACCCCTCCGCCGTAGTCTCTGTGGCCGCTGCACCACCACATTCCGCCCCTCCGCCGTAGTCTCTATGGTCGCTACGCCACCACGTTCCACCCCTCCGCCGTAGTCTCTGTGGCCGCTGCGCCACCACGTTCCACCCCATCGTCATAGTCTCTATGGCCACTGTGCCACCACGTTCCGCCCCACCGCCGTTGTCTCTATGGCTGCCACGCCACCACAACCTGCCTCTCCGCCATTGTCTCTGTGGCCACCACGCCGCCACAACCCTGCCACATCTGCCGCGGCCCGTACCCCGCCCTCCGCCCAAAACACCACCACCTGCCCTCTTTCCTATGCCCCATCTCCGCTCCCTGTCCACTCCACCATCCACTACAACACCCCTGCCATGGCCTTCACCGCCACCTCTCCTGCCCTCTGTCCAAAACACAAGATAAAGATAGTTAGTGTTTTTGTTAAACAAACAATTTAATATATATATATATATATATATATATATATATGATTTGGTTCATGGATTGGGAGTTTATAAAGAGGAGAGCCTTTGTTTTTATAATATAACAAAGGAATATAATTATATATATATATATAGTTGTATTTTTATATATATATAATTGAATTATTTGCTAATAATTTCCTTATTTTAAATTTTCAAAAAAGGGAGTTTTTAGATTAAAGAGAATTAATAAAGACAAGGAAGAATATATTAGAAATGTAAAACACAAAAAAAAAATATTATAAACACATGTATATTAATATAATGTAGTTTCAAAAGAGTTTCTCAGAAGTTTCTCATTTAACGCAAGTTAATAATCAGGAAAATGAAGAGGAAAATATGTTCCTTCCACTTATAAAGGACACTGTAAATAAACTTAAAGAAGCCATCACAGGCATTCCACGTGTGGCCATTTTAAACTCAACTGTAGTTAGTAAACGTCTAATTGAGAAAAAAATGAAAGAGAGAAAGAAGAAAAAACTAACATTGGAAAACACAGAGGAGAAAATGCGCGACATTTCCCAACTGGGATAAGAGAACTAAGTAGATTTACCCTTTCGATAATCCTGCTAGGAACAAGATTAATGTGCAATTACTACAAACGTAGAGGTGAATCTGAGAGCGGAGAAAACTAAGAGACGGAGTCCAGCGAAGTAGTAAACTAGTCTATGTGATCTGGTCCATCCAGGAATTAGGGTTAATGTAATTTAATTTAAAAAATACAGTGATAACTCTGATTGATGAGAAACATGAAGAAAAAGACAGGATAAACATAAGGAAAACTTTGAAAACAAAAGAGAGTGAGACCGAAATATAAACAAAATAAACTTCAAAGAAATAGTTAAGGTGAACACGATAGAAATACAATCAAAATTAAGATCCAGAGAAATGAAAGAGAGGACAAATGAATGACTTTGTTGAGAATACTAAGGCCGAAGAAGGAGTATATTTCAGGAAACGAGAAACGATACGGATAATCATGCTTTGTTAAAAATGACCAAATAGGGAAATCAAGTGTAAATTCATATTGAAAAAGGCATCGTGGGAAGTTGTTAAACTCTCAGAGAACCTCGTAAGAAGTATAGTGTTGATTAATTCCCACTTAAGCTGTGAGGTGTTATGCTACCGAAATCTGCCGAGATTTAGGGTTGGGAACTCTGAAATTACAAACCTTGTAGCAACGTTAACTGCGTCGTGGAGACCCCCTTGTTGTATTGTTTGCATCTGGATGAACGCAATTGTACTTAGTACCCCACCGATAACTGTAGTATTTTTGCCTTGAGCGTACCCCACCAAGCATGCTTACGCATGCGAGGGGGTTTCTAGGGAAGCGTGGAAAATTTTTGATATTTCGTGTCATGACCACATGACAGATGTGGACATGACACATGTGATGCGTGTTGTGACCGCATGGAAAATGTGGGCATGACACGGGGCTCCATCATGTTGTCTTGTCTACCCTCGGAAAGGTATAGCTTCGAACTGTGTTCTTGAGCTCTTCAGTCCCAAGCTCTCAAATCATAGAGTTGAGAATTATTCAACAATGAACCCTAAGAGATACGGCATATCTCTGTCATTGTCTAGTGATTGTGAAAGGGTATAATTCTTGATCATATACTCTCTGAAGCTCGCTAGACAACAATCCATATTAAGCTCAACACCAAATCCTAAACCTATCTCCAAAACAAAATCTTCACAAAACATACATTCTTCAAATCCATCAGCTCCATCAACATCAACAAAGAAAAAAAAACCACCAAAACTAAACATGCTTTTCATGCAAAGGATCATCTCAAAGCGAGAAGCTAACTTGAGATGATGGAAAATCCTCCATCCTCTGATGCCGCTAGCCTCCAATCTGACCTTGTTACACTTTAACTAACTAATGTCTTAGATGAGTCTTTGGAGGCCTCATCAAGTGTATTATAGATGCCCCCAAGAGCACAAGCAATGTTTGATGTAGCCATGATAAAATAAAGTGAACAAAGTGTAGTGTCGGATTCCACCAAAAGTGCACCTTTTACAATATAATGTAAACAAATATATCCTTATAACTCCAATTTTTTCCACCTTATTACTCCAAATATTTAATATGTTAAATTCAAACAACTCCTTACAACTTCAAAAACCCATTATTTTATCATTTTCAAAATAAATATCGCATATAAATTTGTACACAACAAACATGCACTTCACATCCAAAATTTGTTGTTAGAATCTCTTATAACTAACTCTTGCATACTTCACACTAATTTCACTCTCATTGTTTTCAATATAGTTAAAATTATTGAATTTCCAAACTTCAAAACAAGGAATTACGGCTACGGTGAAACACTAATATTCAAATTAGAACTAGTCTTGTTTCAGTTTGAAAAAAAAACATACCTATATTAGGATATCATCACCGTAAACCTTCCTCAAAAAATTTCTCCAAAACTCCTATCCTTAATAGCCTTCCACAATGTCGACTTCTATGCAGACTCAAAATTTAAGATCCCTTCCAATCTCTCAGATAGCAACAATAATACCTAATTCGCCATTCATATATACACAAATTTGTGGCTTTCTCCTCCAAATAGAAAGGCACCTACCATTTCTTAGGTTCTAACCCTAGGTTGTTAAATCCTAGCCACATGTTACACAATGAGATGCAGGGATATAAAGGATGGCTATTGATTTTCCTTTTCTGCAATGTTTGGTGAATGCAATGAGCAGTGGCTGTTTAATATCCTGCTACTTTAATTACTGTAGCCATCCAATTTCTAGGATGAGGATTTGCTTTGTCTAATCATGACTTAAATCATCTTCTCACAGACATAAGAACGAACCTGCCTGGGGTTGTATGCTTATAGAAAATGAAACAATATCAACATATAACTTTCTCCCTACCATATAAAGCACTACAGACATTCTCATATGGCACAAAATTAGACATTTTCTCCCCTCCAAACACACAGGCACAAGGAAGTATTGTGCTCTGATACCATATTAAGAAATGGTGGGCAAACATAATACAATAGATTAAACCATTATAGAATAATATAGTATTGTCTTCAGATGATTTTACAATGTAGTACATTGGATTTTTAAAGCCTTGTTATTCCCGTATTTAGGTAACAATGTAATACCATTGTGACTATTATGCCAACAATTTCTTGTCTCACTAACTTGACCTTTCAATACACGTTTCAATCATGAAGAAAAAGAAAATATAGAGGGAAACTTTGTTTCACTAAATCCCAATACAAGTCTGATCTCACATCATTGATAATGCATTCAGTCATATATTCTCAACATTACATCAAGTGTATACACAACCACATTACAATTTTTGTTCAAAGCCCTTTTTATACATTTCATAATGACTTCCTCTTCTCATGAAACAATTTGAAGAGATAATTGTTTTCATAAAACTGTTGCAGGTAATAACTGAATATTAAACCATAGTTTAGGGTTGAACTAACCCTTCCAGTTATAATTGTCATGTTATCCATAACTGCCATGTGGTTAAGAAAAGAAGTAAACAATGTGTCACTATTACCTTAAGATGTCATTATCATTTGTGCATCACATAACCATGATTAAATGTTCAACTGAAGTTGCAACACATAACAACAGTTGGGTGATCACCAAAACCCTTCAATACTATCCAAAAAAGAAATCATAGTTATCATGAACTGAAACATGTTTAATGCCTTTCCTAAAAAAAATGAAACTATAACCTTTTCTACTGTTCATAAAACAATATAGTGCCACCGAATCATGGTTCTGATAGAATCATAACAAATATAATCTGGCTATAAAACTGTCACAAGATTTGTGACCCTGTGCCCTAGCAATGGGTAACATTTTGACCAAAAACAACAAACCCAAGTGTGGTTGCTAGGATAAATCTTTATGGAACAATCTTTGAATGTAGACAATAAAGAAACCATGGTAAAGACCTTCAAGATTAAAACAATGAAAAGGAACGATAGCACCTGGTAATCATGATTGTGCACTTAGTTTTTCCAACAGCCACGGTCGATGGCTTCCTTTCAGCTTTGTCACTTTCACCAAGTCAACATTCGAGCTCCCAAACTGAACATTTGATAGATTCACCTTATTTTTCGTGATTGCAGATCAAACCCTATCAGAGATACGATACCACAAAATACAATGATGAAATAAACTGCTCACAACATTCTTTACACACCTTTTTCATCCTCTTAACCGGCTGTCCCGGTTTGCCCTAAAGAGGGCTTGAAACTTTTAATACAAAATAATTTTTTTACCTTTACCGAAACCTTTTCAACAAGTTAGACTCTTAAGAGTGTTCAATACCTCTTTAACATGAGCCCGATGACCTTTATCATTTACAAAGTATTATATTTTATTCGCCACCTTGTAGAAAATGCTAGGCTGTCATCTTTGTTAATTCACATGAAACCTTAGAATAAAATGAATTGTCATTTTATGAAATGTTAATTAACAAATGCCACTTACCAGAAGTACAAATACTACTATCAATACAAATGCCACTACCAATAAAAAAACATCATATAAACCTGCTATGAGAACATGTCAAATCACCACAATCACGTATGCCAAACCACATTAACATGACCAAGAGAACCAATGCCAATGAAAGATGTCAAACTAAACTTGATTACCAAAACCCACATGAGGTGCCAAAATACAACACTGAACAACTGTAGATCTATGCCATCACTGTAATAACACTCATTTGACACAATGGCAACACTAGAATGCCACAGAGGTCAACAGGCTACACAGTCAAAAATAAGGAAGAGCTTAAATGAAACAAGCGGTATGAGAATAGGAGTCCCTTGCTCATCTTCTGGACCATCTGTTTTGAAACTTCTTGGAAGGGTGAAGGCAGCGGTAAATGTCATGGTCCCCAATAGCGCTGCCACCACTAGCTCCGCTTCGCGTCTATCACCGAACGCTTTGTTAACGAAATCTGTAGCTCTTGTTTGCTTGTCAGGACTCACCTGTGGCGCACAATACATGAATGGCTTGCATTTGTGTGGATAATCTATCAGCTTCTTTATAATAGCCAAAGATTCGTGGTACTCTGTGACTTCTCTTGCAATGTCCAGTGGTGTTTTGCCCTCGCTGTTACAGGCATTCTTGTTCACCCCATCCACTCTTAGTAGCAAATCAACCATCTACACCATAAGCAAAACAAAGAGGGACAATCAATTGCCTAGACATTTCTCAGATGTGCCACATGTAGAGCCTTTCACTGGAATATATCAGTAGCTAACATTATGCAAATAGATTCATGTTCCATGACTATTAAATGAGAACCACGCTATTTGTTTTTGGCTTTTTAGCAGTAATTAAAAAGCTGTTAAACTTATGTAAAAAGGTAACTTTGCATCTTGTTCTTTCCAGAAATTTTTAAAAACAAAATTTAATACAGTTTTAATATAAAAAGTATGACTTATTTTAATATAAAACCACTCACTAAATAGAAATCATAAAATCTGTCTACATTTTCTACTTTTTAAAACATTTTCCATTAGGTGTCCAAATAGTCCACTCTAATGGAACCTGTAATGTCCCCTTCTAACAAGCCAAAATTTAACTTGTAAAGAGCACATTAGTATTCTATCTTTTTCTTTTAATATTTAACTATATATTATTTCTTTCATAACTATATGCTTTTCTTGTTTATACTTCCAGAATTACCTTTGGCGAGATAACCTTAAGCCCAATAATCATTCTTTCCAACTCATGGGAGAAGATACTTAAGGATGTAATGTCACCCCAATCCTCATGGGTCCATCATTATTCCTTCAATTCTCTAATTGAAGGCCTAATCCTTCGATTCTCTAATAGAAGGCCTATTATTCCTTGGTTCGTCAACCAAGGCCTATTAGTCCTTGGTTCTTCAAGCAAGGCCTCTTATCTCCTTGGTTCTCTAACCAAGGCCTCTTATTCCTTGGTTCTCTAACCAAGGCCTCTCCCTTCAATACTAGATTGAGGGCTTCATTCCTTGGTTCTCTTACCAAGGTCTATCCCTTCAATACTAGATTGAGGGCTATTATCTTCCTTGATTCATCAATCAAGGCCTATGACTTATCCCATGAATTGGTCAACTACAATCCTTATTTTCCACCCATCTCTATGGTGAAGATGATTAATGTTTAAGGACTATTATCTACCCCTTGGGTAAGCATGCCTTTATAATTCTATTTCATATTCATAACTATGTACTTATAACCTTTTTGTACTCATTATCTTGTTTAAACAAGAATCATGCATTTATGTAGGACATCTATTAGTCTCATATTTACTTGAGTTTATAAGACCTCTACCTTTATATCTCATTCATAATGGATCATCTTTTCTTACTTATATGCAGTTCTAAGACTAATCTCATATTGTTATTTTCATACATGTAGATTCCAATTATATAATTCTATTATAATATTTATT
Source organism: Cunninghamia lanceolata (assembly GCA_027924645.1). Classification (NCBI taxonomy): domain Eukaryota; kingdom Viridiplantae; phylum Streptophyta; class Pinopsida; order Cupressales; family Cupressaceae; genus Cunninghamia; species Cunninghamia lanceolata. The sequence goes on along the minus strand of BSBN01000130.1, from coordinate 15,673,259 downwards.
ATAATCTCTATATTATATTATATATGTGTGTACTATGCAAAATTTATATTTTATATTATTTATATATAATAATAATAATAATTATTATTATTATAATAATTAATCACTATTATTATAATGATCATTATTATTGTCATCACAATATTATTATATCATTATCGGTATGATTTTGTAATTAATTCAAATTGTATCTTGTTCTTATCTAAATATCACAATTCACTTAGAATATCTATATACTCTTAGAAATCCAAAAATATATTATTTTCTTCTATACACCTACCAGATATGTATATATATTTGCTAGCACTTGAATTCTATTGCTGTATTATTATTAACATAGCTTTATAATATATTGCTTATGTATTATCATTATAATATTATTATTATAAATATATATATAGACATCACTTATTTATTATATAATATATATATTATTATAATATTATTTGTTATTTTTATTATAATATCATTATTATATTATTATCATAAATATAATTTTTAATATTGTTTAATCGTGCCGATCTCTATCGCATCCTTTATATATATATATATATATATATATATATATATATATATATATATATATATATATATATATATATATATTCTTGAAGCATTTCTCCCTTTTGCTGCTAATGTACATATCTCTATATATATTAATTTATGATAGCTTGCCGATGATGTTTTCCTTCTATCTCACAACCTTTATTTATTTCCCTTTCAAGGGATATGTTCGAAGAGGCACGTCTTTTATTATGCTTGCTGGTAAAAGACATACTTACCCTTTTATAATTTTTATATTAGTTTGCTTTTATGGTAAAACTAGTTCTACCCATACGTAACTCCCTTAAAAGATGTTTATTTATTTTATTTATATTTACATTATATCATTTATATTATAATAAATGATATATGATATATTTTATATTATTTATACTATATCATTTATATCATAATAAATGATATATGATTTATATTATATTATTTATATTTATATTATAATGTAAGATAATTATAAGAATATTCATATTTATATTATTAGATATATTTATATATATATTGTTATTTATAATATGGATATTATATTTTAATTATAATAAAATATTCATACAATAATATTATTTATTAAATAATATATAATGTATGTAATTATTTATATTATCCCAAATAATATTTTACAAACCATCTTTATCATGTTCAAATCTTTACTTTAACAGTGTCTTGATATGGGGACATGACAACCCTCCCCACTCAAGTTTGCTTGTCCTCAAGCAACTATAATTAGGTGTCCTATACTATTTTATAACATTATATTTATTGAGGTTTATGTACACAATAAATACAATAAATATTTGGAGCTAGTTGTTTACATATATTTTAATTTGTTTTTCTCATGCCATTTCAACTCGTAGGTTACCCATAGAGATATTTTAATTATTTTATTTTACTATTTCATTTAGTATATTTACTTAATGTAATTTTAAGAGTTATTTTATTCTTATTTATTTTTTTACCCTATTTACTCATTATTTACTAATTAGATATTTGTAAGTAAATTTTAATTTTTTAATGTTGCATCATAACATATTGAGTTAATTTTAATTTTTAATGTTACATCTTTATATTTGAAATATTTTATCAATGTATTAAACACTATTATTCCAGCAAATTCATACATGGGTTTTCATTGATTCTTGCTTTTTTATTTATTTATTTATTTTATTTAACTATTATTCACAGGATGGCAGGATCATTGCTCTGATACCACTGTAATGTCCCCTTCTAGCAAGCCAAAATTTAACTTGTAAAGAGCACATTAGTATTCTATCTTTTTCTTTTAATATTTAACTATATATTATTTCTTTCATAACTATATGCTTTTCTTGTTTATACTTCCTGAATTACCTTTGGCGAGATAACCTTAAGCCCATTAATCATTCTTTCCAACTCATGGGAGAAGATACTTAAGGATGTAATGTCACCCCAATCCTCATGGGTCCATCATTATTCCTTCAATTCTCTAATTGAAGGCCTAATCCTTCGATTCTCTAATCGAAGGCCTATTATTCCTTGGTTCGTCAACCAAGGCCTATTAGTCCTTGGTTCTCTAACCAAGGCCTCTTATCTCCTTGGTTCTCTAACCAAGGCCTCTTATTCCTTGGTTCTCTAACCAAGGCCTCTCCCTTCAATACTAGATTGAGGGCTTCATTCCTTGGTTCTCTTACCAAGGTCTATCCCTTCAATACTAGATTGAGGGCTATTATCTTCCTTGATTCGTCAATCAAGGCCTATGACTTATCCCATGAATTGGTCAACTACAATCCTTATTTTCCACCCATCTCTATGGTGAAGATGATTAATGTTTAAGGACTATTATCTACCCCTTGGGTAATCATGCCTTTATAATTCTATTCCATATTCATAACTATGTACTTATAACCTTTTTGTACTCATTATCTTATTTAAACAAGAATCATGCATTTATGTAGGACATCTATTAGTCTCATATTTACTTGAGTTTATAAGACCTCTGCCTTTATATCTCATTCATAATGGATCATCTTTTCTTACTTATATGCAGTTCTAAGACTAATCTCATATTGTTATTTTCATACATGTAGATTCCAATTATATAATTCTATTATAATATTTATTATAATCTCTATATTATATTATATATGTGTGTACTATGCAAAATTTATATTTTATATTATTTATATATAATAATAATAATTATTATTATTATTATAATAATTAATCACTATTATTATAATGATCATTATTATTGTCATCACAATATTATTATATCATTATCCGTATGATTTTGTAATTAATTCAAATTGTATCTTGTTCTTATCTGAATATCACAATTCACTTAGAATATCTATATACTCTTAGAAATCCAAAAATATATTATTTTCTTCTATACACCTACCAGACATGTATATATATTTGCTAGCACTTGAATTCTATTGCTGTATTATTATTAACATAGCTTTATAATATATTGCTTATGTATTATCATTATAATATTATTATTATAAATATATATATAGACATCAGTTATTCATTATATAATATATATATTATTATAATATTATTTGTTATTTTTATTATAATATCATTATTATAGTATTATCATAAATATAATTTTTAATATTGTTTAATCATGCCGATCTCTATCGCATCCTTTATCTACTATATATATATATATATTTTCTTGAAGCATTTTTCCCTTTTGCTGTTGATGTACATATCTCTATATATATTAATTTATGATAGCTTGCCGATGATGTTTTCCTTCTATCTCACAACCTTTATTTATTTCCCTTTCAAGGGATATGTTCGAAGAGGCACGTCTTTTATTATGCTTGCTGGTAAAAGACATACTTACCCTTTTATAATTTTTATATTAGTTTGCTTTTATGGTGAAACTAGTTCTACCCATACGTAACTCCCTTATAGGTTAAAAGATGTTTATTTATTTTATTTATATTTACATTATATCATTTATATTATAATAAATGATATATGATATATTTTATATTATTTATACTATATCATTTATATCATAATAAATGATATATGATTTATATTATATTATTTGTATTTATATTATAATGTAAGATAATTATAAAAATATTCATATTTATATTATTAGATATATTTATATATATATATTGTTATTTATAATATGGATATTATATTTTAATTATAATAAAATATTCATACAATAATATTATTTATTAAATAATATATAATGTATGTAATTATTTATATTATCTCAAATAATATTTTACAAACCATCTTTATCATGTTCAAATCTTTACTTTAACAGTGTCTTGATATGGGGACATGACAACCCTCCCCACTCAAGTTTGCTTGTCCTCAAGCAACTATAATTAGGTGTCCTATAATATTTTATAACATTATATTTATTGAGGTTTATGTACACAATAAATACAATAAATATTTGGAGCTAGTTGTTTACATATATTTTAATTTGTTTTTCTCATGCCATTTCAACTCGTAGGTTACCCATAGAGATATTTTAATTATTTTATTTTACTATTTCATTTAGTATATTTACTTAATGTAATTTTAAGAGTTATTTTATTCTTCTTTTTTTTTTACCCTATTTACTCATTATTTACTAATTAGATATTTGTAAGTAAATTTTAATTTTTTAATGTTGCATCATAACATATTGAGTAAATTTTAATTTTTAATGTTACGTCTATATATTTGAAATATTTTATCAATGTATTAAACACTATTATTCTAGCAAATTCATACCTGCGTTTTCATTGATTCTTGCTTTTTTATTTATTTATTTATTTTATTTAACTATTATTCACAGGATGGCAGGATCATTGCTCTGATACCACTGTAATGTCCCCTTCTAGCAAGCCAAAATTTAACTTGTAAAGAGCACATTAGTATTCTATCTTTTTCTTTTAATATTTAACTATATATTATTTCTTTCATAACTATATGCTTTTCTTGTTTATACTTCCTGAATTACCTTTGGCGAGATAACCTTAAGCCCATTAATCATTCTTTCCAACTCATGGGAGAAGATACTTAAGGATGTAATGTCACCCCAATCCTCATGGGTCCATCATTATTCCTTCAATTCTCTAATTGAAGGCCTAATCCTTCGATTCTCTAATCGAAGGCCTATTATTCCTTGGTTCGTCAACCAAGGCCTATTAGTCCTTGGTTCTTCAGCCAAGGCCTCTTATCTCCTTGGTTCTTCAGCCAAGGCCTCTTATTCCTTGGTAGAGAACCAAGGCCTCTTATTCCTTGGTTCTCTAACCAAGGCCTCTCCCTTCAATACTAGATTGAAGGCTTCATTCCTTGGTTCTCTTACCAAGGTCTATCCCTTCAATACTAGATTGAGGGCTATTATCTTCCTTGATTCATCAATCAAGGCCTATGACTTATCCCATGAATTGGTCAACTACAATCCTTATTTTCCACCCATCTCTATGGTGAAGATGATTAATGTTTAAGGACTATTATCTACCCCTTGGGTAATCATGCCTTTATAATTCTATTTCATATTCATAACTATGTACTTATAACCTTTTTGTACTCATTATCTTATTTAAACAAGAATCATGCATTTATGTAGGACATCTATTAGTCTCATATTTACTTGAGTTTATAAAACCTCTGCCTTTATATCTCATTCATAATGGATCATCTTTTCTTACTTATATGCAGTTCTAAGACTAATCTCTTATTGTTATTTTCATACATGTAGATTCCAATTATATAATTCTATTATAATATTTATTATAATCTCTATATTATATTATATATGTGTACTATGCAAAATTTATATTTTATATTATTTATATATAATAATAATAATTATTATTATTAATAATTATTATTATTATTATAATTAATCACTATTATTATAATGATCATTATTATTGTCATCACAATATTATTATATCATTATCCGTATGATTTTGTAATTAATTCAAATTGTATCTTGTTCTTATCTGAATATCACAATTCACTTAGAATATCTATATACTCTTAGAAATCCAAAAATATATTATTTTCTTCTATACACCCACCAGATAGCTTTATAATATATTACTTATGTATTATCATTATAATATTATTATTATAATTATATATATAGACATCATTTATTTATTATATAATATATATATTATTATAATATTATTTGTTATTTTTATTATAATATCATTATTATAGTATTATCATAAATATAATTTTTAATATTGTTTAATCGGATCTCTATCGCATCCTTTATCTACTATATATATATATATTTTCTTGAAGCATTTCTCCCTTTTACTGCTGATGTACATATCTCTATATATTAATTTATGATATCTTGCCGATGATGTTTTCCTTCTATCTCACAATCTTTATTTATTTCCCAAGGGATATGTTCAAAGAGGCACGTCTTTTATTATGCTTGGTGTTAAAAGACATACATACACTTTTATAATTTTTATATTAGTTCGCTTTTATGGTAAAACTAGTTCTACCCATACGTAACTCCCTTATAGGTTAAAAGATGTTTATTTATTTTATTTATATTTACATTATATCATTTATATTATAATAAATGATATATGATATATTTTATATTATTTATACTATATCATTTATATCATAATAAATGATATATGATTTATATTATATTATTTGTATTTATATTATAATGTAAGATAATTATAAGAATATTCATATTTATATTATTAGATATATTTATATATATATTGTTATTTATAATATGGATATTATATTTTAATTATAATAAAATATTCATACAATAATATTATTTATTAAATAATATATAATGTATGTAATTATTTATATTATCCCAAATAATATTATACAAACCATCTTTATCATGTTCAAATCTTTACTTTAACAGTGTCTTGATATGGGGACATGACAGAACCTATCGAAAAATTACGATGCCTAAATTTAGGAATACAAGATTGGTTCTGGTTGGTCAAATTATGCTTCAGTGACCAAAGACCAAAGAAAAGTAAGCAACAACCGCACAAAAAATACTTACGTGCTCATATTTGTTCCTTGCTGCAAAGTGCAAAGGTGCGTCTCCTTGTCGAACAATTGGCTGGGTATTTGTATCACCATTACTTTGCGAAGGCTCGTGTCTTTCATCATCAGATATGTTTTGACAAGTCCACCTTTTGTTTGATTGAAATTTGAACAAGTTTGACTTGGTTATGCTTCACAGCCCAATTCAAAATAGAATTTTTTTTGTATTTGCAGGGCATTTGATGTGCGAGTTATTAATAACTCTACAGCTTCTACGAATCCCAACCTTACTGCCATTTTTAGTGGAGTTTCCCACTTATTATTTTCACAATCGCACAAATCGGCCTCCAAATTTGCCAACTGTTTCACCAGATCCATTCGATATTTCCTTAAAGCTAAATGCAAAGCCGTGTCGCTTTGCTTGTCCCTCTTTCCAATCGATTCCGGTAACTTTTTTACAATCTTTCGTAACCTATCTGCATTTTTTGAATCAATAGTTAATTAAGAAAAACAAGTAAAGAGTAGCTTTTAATTAAAACAAAAGAGTGTCAGAAGACAATCACCTGAGTCTCCTGCCATTACTGCGACATGTAAATATGTTGTTCCCTCCAACTCAGACAAGTCGGCCCCCAAGTCTAACAACTGTTTCACCAGATCCACGCGATACATCTTAACTTTGCCTTGCTAACTCTTGTAACAAATCTGCATTTCATGAATCAACTAGTCCTCCGACGTCCTCCATTCCTTTAAACTTGACGGATCAACATGCCTGAGCAGGCGTTTCGCAGTGGTTATATCACCACTTTGACAATCCTCAAAGAAGGCTTTTTCATTAGATTTATTCTCCATACTTCAAAATATTCTTTCGTCACGTTGCAGCAGGAAAATACAGCTTCCTAAGCCCTTGCTTAAACTTTTCGTTTGCCTCTGCTGCTTTTTTATAAGCTGACTTAAGAACATTAATCAAAATCCAACTATCCAGACAAGCTCATAAATGCATCCCACTAATTTTCGTCTCAAATGGAATGACTTACGATTAAATTTTCCATTACTAGAATATTCATCTTGAAAAGTTTCAATCCCGTGGCGTCATTCTAATCCAGAGTATCATCGTATCTATTTACTAGCTTGTGAAAATTGGACATTAAAGGAATCTCAATTAAATATAAAAACTTACCTAAAATGTCAATTTCAATATAGAAACCCACCTCAAATGTCCTCATATTGAAGTTGATGGGATAAATCAACCTCTCCTAAAGATTTTTTTTCACTTTGCTATTCCAAGTTACAATTACAATATGAATGGTGTTAAGCATTAAAAAAATGTTATGAATTATAATTGGCAATTGCACTTCATATAATGGGTACGTTGAAGAGGTTTTCAAAGTGAATTGTTTGGGTAAAATTGCAAAGTTAAAACAAATCACTTTGAATTTAGACAACTAGCGTCGCTAAGATTAAATTATCCATTACTAAAATATTCATTTTGAAAGTTTCAATCTAGTTGCATCATTGTAATCCATGAGTATCATCTTATCTATTTACTAGCTTGTGACAATTGGACATTAGAGGGAATCTCAATTAAATATAAAAACCTACCTCAAATGTTAATTTCAATATGTGGAATTGAGACTCCCTATTTGGGATTCCATCTTTATCGAATTAATGGGGCAATTGAATTTTAATATCATCAAATTGAAATTGATGGGATATATCAACCTCTCCTATAAGATTTTTTTTCACTTTGTTCCTCCAAGTTACAATTACAATTTGAATGTTTTTAAGCATTAAAAAAATGTTATGAATTATAATTAGCAATGGCATTTCTCTGTGTAATGGGTATGCTAAAGAGGTTTTAAAAGTGAATTGTTTGGGTAAAATTGCAAAGTTAAAACAAATCACTTTGAGTTTAGGAAACTAGTGTCACTATGATTAAATTATCCATTACCAGAATATTTGTTTTGAAAAGTTTCAATCCAGTCACATCATTCTAATCCATAAGTATCATCTTTTCCATTTACTAGCTTGTGAGAATTGGATGTCAGAAGGAATCTCAATTAAATATAAAACATACCTCAAATGTCAATTTCAATATGTGGAATTGAGACTCCCTATTTGGGATTCCATCTTTATCAAATTAATGGGGCAATTGAGTTTTAATATCTTCAAATTGAAGTTAATGGGATATATCAACCTCTCCTATAAGATTTTTTCACTTTGGTCTTCCAAGTTACAATTACAATATGAATGGTGTTAAGCACTAAAAAAATGTTATGAAATATAATTAGCAATTGCACTTCTCTGTGTAATGGGTATGGTGAAGAGGTTTTAAAATTGAATTGTTTGGGTAAAATTGCCAAGTTAAAACAAATCACTTTGAGTTTAGGCAACTAGCATCCCTAGTTAGATGCATGTTCACAATATGCATACCCTTTGATAGCACTTTAAGTAACGTGGGTTTCAAGTTATAAAGATTCATGTCTTCTTGCTTGAAAATTTGCAGACAAAGTGCTTTATGTATGAAGTTTGGAGCTTGCAAGCATACAAGTCTATCCACATGGAGATACAACAAGGATGTCGATGTAGGCTAATATTAGGTATTGTGGCTATACCTTTGATAAATCCTATAACAATGGTAATATTCTTAATGAAATATTGAAATATTTGTAATTAACATGCATGTCCTCTTCTTCATTTTTTAGAGTCCCATATGCACTATCCTTTAGTGCCCTTATCGTCCTCAAGGTACTAGATATCTTAGGGATCATGACATAAAACAAATGGATAATTAATGTGCATATGCACTTTTGTGTTCATCTTACTTCTTCTAAACACAAAGAAAATTTTGCATAACCACTTGAAAAGATAGGAATGAGAATGGCACTATTCTCCACTATTCTTGAAAGCTTTTATCAATTCTTTCTTTCTTGAGTGTAATTTTTTTTAGTGTAAAGTAGATTGAAAGGATTTAGTGAGAATAATTTTGAAATGACTTTTATTGCTTATACATAGCAATAGTATCAATTACGACACCAATTATTCTAAGATGAGCACAATTGTTGGTTCCTTATTGTGCCTTCTTATTATTTCTATGTTTCTTTTATTTAGACTTTTATTACCATTATTCTATTGTACCTAGTCTTATGTTTGCTTGAAGTCATTTTGTACTCTCATTGAGCTTATAAGTTAGGAGGAGGGCATTTGTGCATTATTTTTGGATTCATATGTTTTGGAACTTAGTTTCTTAGACCCATGTTTGTCAAAGAGTGGAAACCTTAGTTGAAACTATAATTATATAGTGAAACCAGTAGTCCTATGCGAATAGTGTCATTTTGAAAAATGTCATGAAGGTGGAGACTACATAACATTATATGATTGGCCATGCTTGAGTTTTACTGTATTTACCTACTTGCTTCCACTATTTTAAGATTTTCTTCATGAGTTATGTTTTCCCTGCTAAAAAAATCTTTCGTTACATAGCACCTTATGGTTGTTTCTTGATCTAGTGGAAAAATATAGCTTCCTATGCCCCTTGCTTAAATTTTTTGTTTGTCTCTCCTCCATTTTATAAGGTGTTTTTCTTAAGAAGAACAATCACAAACCAACTACCTAGGCAACTGTCATAAATACATATAGCTAATTTCAATGTACTATGAATGCCAGGTCTAAAACTACCATGCATTCATTAGATGTTCAAAATAAAATGAACATATTTCTATCTCCACTGTGGAATAGTAACTAGTAAATTGACGCCCTCATGTAGCACATTTATTTAAGATTTTTTTGCCATTGAAGCAAAGCAAGAAAAGATTTACAAAAGAAATGAGTAGCATAGGGCTGTCAAGAAGAGTCTAAAATCATAACAAGCAAGAAGACATAGGCTGCTATCTATAATTCAAGCATCATTAATACAATATACTTCAAACACCTAGCAATAAATGCCACCACAAAGCCATAAAATGATTAGAGTCTGATACTAATTAAAAGAAGGCAATTAATCAAAATCATATATTCCAATATCACCAATACTCTAGCATAAGCTAGCTTGATTATCAATAATCACTATCATATCTGTTGGTGTAGCAACTATATCAATGATGAGATCCCATCACACCAAAATCACGCACTTGTGGTGGAGAGGGATCTCATCGTCGATATAGTCTCTACGCCAACACCCCCCACATGATAGAGCCAGATACAACCACGTACCATGTGGGATTTGTACCCACTATGTACCACATCGATAAGCTAAGCTTACGTGGATGAAAGGTCAAGGGCTCGAGGGACTCGAACCAATGACCTGCACTCTGATACCATGTAAAATTTTCTGTCACACCAAAAGCATGTACTTGTGGTGGAGAGGGATCTCATCGTGATATAGTTTCTATGCCAACACCCTCCCACATAATGGAGCTGAATACAACCACGTACCATGTGGGATTTGTACACACTATGTACCACGTCGATAAGCCAAGCTTACGTGGATAAAGAGTCAAGGGCTCGAGGGACTCGAACTGATGACCTGTGCTCTGATACCATGTAGAATTTTGTCGTCACACCAAAAGCACATACTTGTGGTGGAGAGGGATCTCATCATCGATATAGTCGCTATGCCAACACCCCCCACATGATAGAGCCGGATACAACCACGTACCATGTGGGATTAATACCCACTATGTACCATGTCGATAAGATGAGCTTACGTGGATGAAAGGTCAAGGGATCAAGGGACTCGAATTGATGACCTGTGCTCTGATACCATGTAGATTTTTGCCATCACACCAAAAGCACATACTAGTGAGTCCCATTTTACAGAGTTGGTAGACACTTTTGATGATAGTCATGCTATTATCACCTTGGAGGATGTTGTTCCTCCATCTCCTGATTCTGTTATGATTCTACGAGTGGTTTTACTATAGCTTCAAGAGATTTCATTGTAGTCTTCGAATTATGTGCAGCATTCAGAGACTTATTATCTTTTCTCTTGGGAAGATATTATGCACCTTTCTATAGTTTTCTTTCTTCCACAAGGAAGACATGGTGTTTGACACTTCAGGATCACTTTCAATGTTCTTCATCGAGCATCACTCAACACTGCAGGATCTATCATCTTATGGGGAGGTTCTCTAGTTTCTCTCTTTCTCTCCTATGGGGGGAATATTTCATGTACTTTTGTGATAGAAGTAGTTCTTGGGGGGTCTTGAGTCCTCCTTCTATGTTTCTTCTTCTTTCACTTGTGCATTTATTTCTTGTATCTTTTCTCTTTTGGAGAGGAGTTTTGTCCCCACTGGGCTTTGTCCTTTTTCTCCACTTATAAGAGCTTTATTTGTACATGGGTACGTCATTAGGCCTTGTTGCCAAGACTCATTGTTTCCACCCACCTAAGTTGTGCTTAAGGGGGGGTATTAGTGTGCACATTGCATTTGGCTTCATTTTGCTTTCATTTAGCCTCATTTGAAAGCCTCATTTTATGCGCATGGCATAAGACACCTCAGCTGGGTGTGTGGCAGTTAGGAGGAGTCCTTCACTCCATCACTCCACTTATATTGTCACATCTACTTGAGATCACCTTAAGTTATGGGATTGACTCCCATTAACTCATGGTTACTCAAGCTTATATGTACTCACAGTCTTTGCTATTGATTTATGCATCAGATGAGTTCTTCCTTTGCATTGTTTTGTTCTTGTTCTTTTATCTCTAATGATTCTAGGCTCTTTTAGTATCTAATTTTTCAACTCTTATAAAATTGAAGTCTGTAATAATTGTCAAAACTTCACTACACTTAAACTGAGCTAGAAGGACCAGCAAACAACTCCCATCAGTAATAAAGATCATAACAAAAATGTTCTCCTTCTGTGAAGAGCTCCATGTACAAGACATTATGATGAAAATGTAAAGAAAAGATAGAAGCCACAAGATAATCCCCTAAATAAGTAGCCAGTGTAACATGGACCAAATCCCTTTGTCGATGGAAGAAAGCAAGATTGAATAGAATCACATCATGAAACAACTTTGTATTCTGCTACAAATCAACTCTATAATCAGTGGCAAATTTCCAAGAGAAACAAAGAACACCACAGGAGGAAAAAGTAGATGAAAGCATAAGAACCTTGATCATTAAACATCATTGACTTAAACCATCATGAAGCTCCTATCAAATCCTATTGTGTCATAGTAGCACTGCCCTGAAAAGTATGAAATTGCCCTATACCACTGAGATAGAGTTGGTGAATCGAGATTGAGGCAAAACATCTACCCATAACAAAAATCACCTTTGTAAAAATGATAAAACCTAAAAGAAAATAATATAAAAGTCATCTAAAGGAGACCTCCAAGAAAATAAAAAGCTTTGAAAAGAGTTGTTTCTACCCTCACATCAGCAAAATAAGAAAAACAAATTCAGTCTTTTTTCCTTATCTGGGAATGATTGTGTTGTAAGTCCTTAATTTGGAAGTTGATTTGATCCAACTGGAAGGTTGTCTTTTTATTTTTCTTTGTCAATGCCTATGTCTAAGACCATAAAGAAGCAATATGGAAAAATATGTTATAGTAAAGTTTTACAATTTCAATTGCGTGATGAGTGTGAACATTAGTAAACATAGTTGTACATCTAATTTTCCATAAATGAAGAAGAATAACATGTCTTATGGAGTCAACAACAATATTGTTCATTATACCTAGGCAAAGCAATGCTTCTTTCCAATTTAAGTGATGGTCAAATAAAGAAGGCACGTCTTTAAAAAAAGCACTCCAAAGGATTTTAGCAATGTTACATTCCCATAAAAGATGTTTAATGGTTTCAATAAAATGACAGTTAGGGAATTTCATTGGCTGAATATACAAGACCCTGATTGTTTCCCCAACAAGAAGCTTATGGTATAAAACCTTCCATGCAAGGATTTGTGCATCAACATCAAATTTAGACTTCCATGTTTGAAGCTCAATTTCTTCCAACATTTATGATTTAGTCTACATCTCCATTTAGTTGAGATGTGAAACTAAGTTCAAAGGTGAGAGAAGGCAAAGGTAAGCCTATTTCAAAGAAAATGATGAGAAGTGGTAGGATTATTTAACCAAAACCAAACTTTAAAGAAATTATAAGCCAAAGGAGTGCATAGCTTAGTAACAAAATTAGGAGGCACAAGAGATTGCACAAAAATGATGAATTATTTGTAGTTATTGTTCAACCGAATTTTTTCTTGAATATGTTGCCAAGAGATCCATTACATAGCCTCAAAGTTACACAAATACCTAAATTGTCTAATATTCTTATTAAAAAGATAAACATCTATTCTATGGAACATGATAGCAAGAGGTTTCTCTTGAAACTAAATGTGCTTATTCCACCAAATGGAGGATGATGTGTAAGGACTCTCTCCAAGAGAGAAATTGTCAAACTTTTTTCCATGTTTTCCAAATAGATTGAATAGGGAAAGAGGATTTAATTTGAAAGTTAGAAGCAAATAGGGTTTTTTCCAACCAATTAATATCCTTCTATTTCCCTTTAACAATTGCTATTATAAATCTATGTCTGATTAGTATTTTCCATGGTTTGTCCCCTTTGGCCACTCTAATTATCCATTTAGCAACCAAACATGTTCCTTGGGTTTCAAGATTTATAAGCCCATGTAACATGCATTTCCATCCCATGTTGCCTATTGATTTTACATAACTCTTCATAAAGCTTTTTAGAAGGCATCTAACATTAAGAAATGTAGACATGAGTAGCCAAGAAAATTCTATTAACAACCTATGATTTCCCAACCAATGAAAGAAGTGTGTTGTACCCCAATTGGAAAGCTTAGTTCTTAGTTGATTAAGATACCACTTCTACATATTAGCATGGTACAAACCCAGGCCAAAATGAATACCTAGATAATAGGTGATTTCTTTGTGTTTAATATGTTTTTATTCCTTGGGTAACCAATGTGGGATGAGACCAACTTGATTCATTAAGAACATAGTATTGTGATGAACTAGTTTTGATCCTAACACTGAGCAATAGAGGTTCAAAATGTTAAGACTATTGTTTAGTGCCTTCTCAGAAATTTGCAAAAAAAGTAGAATATCATCAACAAAATGAGAATTAATAACCACATTATTTTGAGTAATATAGATTCATTGAATAAGATTAAGTTGTTTAGCTTTATGTAATAGGTATCCAAGAGCATCAACAGTAAGTACATAAAGAAAAGGTAAAAGGGGAAAACCTTTTATAATAGATTGTTTCAAGTTAAAACGATCATAAATAGATTTGTTAATCACAATATGAGCATTGGAATCTCTAAAGAGCGTTAAAATATGTGAACAAATATGATGCTCAAAGGCCACCCATTCCATCATTTTGATGATGAGTCTCCAATGTATTCTATTAAAGGATTTGTCAAAATCTACTTTAATTAGCATAATATTTTGGCCCCGATTGTTTGGCCCATTCACAAGTTTCCCAAGCCAAAATTAGATTACCAAGAAAGAACCTGCCTCTGAGTAATCCATTTTGTTCTAGCCTGACAATAATTTTGATAATAGGTTTGATTCTTAAATCCAATGCATTAGCAATAATTTTAGAAGATGTATTTAGAAGAGTAATAGGATGCCAATCAAAAATTGCATCTTCTTTTTACACTAAAAGAGGGTAAAAATTTATTCCAACAAAAACAAAGAAGTACAAAGCAAGGGCATTACACACCCCTGTCAATCTCCACTAAGTGGTCCAACTTTTGAGACAAATCCAGCCCAGGTAATTGACCCCTATCCACAATGTTCCAATTCTGCAGATGATCGAAGGCCCATTTGGCCAAACAATCTGCAACTCTATTCCATTCTCTAGGAATGTGATAGAAAGTAACAAATTCCAAGGAAGCACATAGATTAAGAATCTATTTTATAATCAAAGATAAATGCCAACTGACATCTTCTAATTGTTGCCTCTTCAACAAAGTCACCACCACCTGAGAATTAGATTCATAAATGATCCTTCTCCACCCAAGAGCGCAACGATGCTCTGCAACATATAAAATGCCAAGAGCCTCCATCACATTGTTAGTATGTAGACACTTCTAAACAAAAAAGATAATTGAATAGTCCTAGAACTATTTTGCCCAACACCCTGAATACCAGCATAACCAGGATTTCCTTAAGAAGAACCATCCATGTTGATTTTCAACACACCCTGTGGAGGAGGACACCAATGCCCCTTCCTATTTATCTTTTGAAGAGGATATCTACATCTATTTCTCATGATTTGTCCATCACCCTTCACAACACCACTCTGAAGAGGAAGATTGAGATAATTGCAATAGGCAACATCTCCTAGATCCACACCCTCAACCAAGTCACACTTAGCTAAAATAGTTTCTCCCAAAAAATATAGAATTTTCCACCACAAATGTTGGACAACTAACTTCACATCTTGAAAAATCTTAGGATTCCTCTCTAACCAAATATGCCAGATAATAAAGGTCAGACCAATAGCCCAAGTAATTTGAAGAAAAGAAGGCTTAATAGGGGCCTTGCCCCACCGAGAAAAGAACTCAGCCAAAGAGGAAACATGCCAGTAAGCCTGGTTCCACACACCCCACTAGAAGTACCATATCTCCCTCGAGAAGGAACATTGGAAGAAGAGATGAGAGACACTCTCCTAACTATTACAACACAAAACAAACATCGAGGGACCCTAGAACCCACACTTGCATAAGTTATCCCAAGTAAGACACTGATTCTGGACCACCAACCGCATAAAAAAATTGCACTTGGGCCAAGAAAATTTGTTCCACATGTGTTTCCACCAAGGAACCTCAATGTCCCCAAACATCTACCTAAACAACTCACCATAATCCACATAAATAGAGTACTTACCAAACAAATCACTGTTACTCCAAGCCAAGACATCATGCCCCACCAAGGTGTTGCATTCATGCGAGGCAAGAATCTGAACCAACTCTTGTCTGTCCTCCTCTGACCCTCGTAGTGGCCAATCAGATGAGTGCTTCCAACTAGGACTAGCAGCCATCCCAAGATTATGAGCAATCTTATAATGCTCAATCGTATTCCAACCCGCAGCACTAAAATGATCACAAAGTGGCTGGAGGTGAGGATAAGCAAAAAGGATAGGAGGATGACCATCCCAAGAATCCCACCAAAAAAGAGCCTGAGAACCTGTATGACAGATCCAAAATAGGCCCTTCTTAACCAATTAAGCCGTCATTTTTAGGGTATGCCAAATCATAGATCCCCTTCCCTCTAAAGGGAAATGAGGAACATCAAAAGTGTTAGCATCCTTAAGATACTTATGGGTGAGAATACAGGTCCAAAGTTGATGTTGACTAGTACACCAATACTAATATAACTTGGTTGCGAGAGCTTGCCCATTCAAAATAGCAGATCATAAGCTGAGGCCCCCTTGCTTCTATGGCCTACACATAGTTTCCTACTTAACAAGACTAAACTTAGCTGCCTGCAAGTTACCACTCCAAAGAAATTCTCGAGAGAGAGCATTGAATTCCCTAAGGAAATATAAAGGAGCATCCTAAAAATAACACCTATAAATAGGGAGAGCCTGGATGACAGACTTAAAAAGAGTCACTCTTGTAGTAGTAGATAACCAATGATGAGTCCAATGAGTGACCTTACTATGCAACTTATCTAACAAATTCTACCAAGAAGACTTGGGTTGCCTACCAACAGCAAGAGGAATGCCTAGATAGACAAAGGGAAGAGACCCAATCTGAAACCTCAAAATATTTCCAATTTGCCATTGAATAGCTTGAGGAGTATTAAAAAAGTAGATAGATGACTTGTGCTCATTGACTTTCTAACCTAACAACAAGGTAAATGTCCAAAGCTCACCTAAAAGAAACAACCTCTTGAAGGTGAGCCCTCCCCATAAGAGTAGTGTCATCAACAAAATAAAGATGAGAAGGCTGGGGCAGCCCATTGCCCCAACACCAAACTTGAATCATGCCCTGGGAAACATGAGACTTAATAAATCTTCCTACACCCTACGCCATAATAATAAATAGATAAGGAGAGAGAGGATCTCCTTGACAAAGTCCCCTAGAAGACCCAAAAAAACTCAAAATATTCCCCATTCATAATAATAGAGAAAGAGGAAGAGGTAACACAACTCATAGTCCAACTAACCCAATCTAGACTAAAACCAAAGCCTAAGAGAATTCACTGCAAAAAATGCCACTTAACTCTATCTTAAGCTTTGGCCATGTCCAACTTGATGAATATAGATTTCTCCTTAGACGTCGCCATAGAGTGAATGACTTCAGAGGCAACCACCACCCCATCCAGGATTTGTCTACCATCCACAAAACCCCCTTGCTCCTCAAAGATAAGAGAATGAAGACAAACCTTGGGCCTCTCTGCAATCAATTTAGTAATAATCTTGTATACCAGATTACAAAGAGCAATATGTCTAAAGAATTTGACTTGATCAGCACCTTCCTTTTTAGGAATGAGAACTAGAAAAGTAAAATTCAAGGCTTGAAGCATTTGCTTACTATAAAGAGATTCCCAGGTAACCTCTAACAAATCCAAACTTATAATATCCCAAAATTCCTTAAAAAGTTCAATAGGAAAACCATCCAGACTTGGAGCTTTACCTTTATTCATCCCAAAAACAACTTCTTCCAATTCAGACAAAGAAATCAGATGGATGAGGAAATCATTCATCTCATTGGTGATCAGGGAGGGAATGCAAGCAAGGATCAAATTCTCCTCATCTTCTGTAGGAGGTGAATCTTCAGAAAAAGAGTAGAATAAAATTATCTAGCCTCATGAGACAAAGCCTGCAGAGACAATATGTGGATCCCTTCCGAATTAACCAGAGAGGAAATAAAACTCCTATTATGACAAGCATGCATAAAATGATGGAAGAAATCAATATTCTTGTCCCCTTCCTGAAGCCAATTAGTTTGAGCCTTTAGTTTCTAGAAAATTTCCTCTCAGAGCTCCCACTCCTGCAAAACTCTTACAGCCTAGGATTCAGCTCTTCCTAAAGCATCTGAGAAACCATAATCTAAAATTTGGTGAGTAATAACATCAAGGCTCGCCTGAGCATTCCTCTTCACAACCTTTAGGTTGCCAAAACATAGTCTTAAAGAATCTCTTAAGGTAATATTTGACATATTAAAGTTTCTTAACAAAGGTGTACATAGTTGTACCATAAGACATGCCTCCATCATGCCACCATTAGGCCATAAGATCATGTAGGGAAGAATCCCGAAGGCACATAAGTTGAAACTTAAAAGGAGGATTCTTAAGAATTGTAAAAAAGGTAGCTGAAAATTTAATTGGACAATGATCAAAACCCCTCCAATCAAGAATCTCAGAACCAGTAACCAAGCTACCCCCACCCAAAAATAGGAGACAAGAATTCTATCTAGCCTTTCAAAAATTGCTTCCTCTCCACCCCATCTATTATTCCAACTGAAAACCCCATTAGAAGGCTTAACATCAATTAAAGCTAGATAATCCATATTCTCCCGAAAAAGATCAGAAGCAAGCCTAAGCCTAGGCAACCCACCTCTTTTCTCTTCCAAACTCAATACGGAATTGAAATAACTAGCTAAGACCTAAGGAATATATGGAGCAGAAGATCTGACATACCTTATATGAGCCCAAAGCCAAATTTTCCCATGAATATCAATCAGAGCATAAACATTAGAAACCAAAATAGTCTCACCAATCTCCAAAGTTGAGGCAACCATGGAGATAGTAGAATGACGAGAAATCCACCAAAGGGGAGCAATCTTTCTTAGATCCAAAAAAAGAGCCAAACCCCATAACTCCCTTGAGAACCAATGCACTGACACTGACCAAAACACCAGATATGAGAAGTACACTAAAGCATGAAATCAAGTGAAAGTTTAGTCTCCTAAACACAAAATATGTCCAGAGAATAGATAGCAACCAAATCACGAATAGCCTTTTGATGGGAGGTGCTATGCAACCCTCTTACATTCCAGGAGAGAATAATCATGGAGGAGATTGAGAAATGTGAACATCAATGGGTTTAATAGACCCAGATTCCACCAACAAATCTCTAGTAAGTTTAATCTTCTCAATATCCTTCTTACGACCACTTTTAGAAGAGAACTCAAATGATCCCTTCATAAGAGTGTGTTGATGCACCCCCAAGGTTGGAGAAGACCCCTTAATCTTTCTAGAAGCTATCCTCTCCTATACCAAATCTGCCAAACAATATCATCATCATCATCTTACATAGGACCATTGGGAGACACCAGATGATCTTGTACACTTTGTGAAAAATGAAGATCATGACTAGACCCTCGTCCCTGCACCACATCATAACCCATAGCAGTAGCACCAGAAGGTACATCTGATGTGATTTCTTCCTCCAAGATTATATTATCCAACACCTCAAACTAATTAAAGCCCTCCTTAGTCTGCATGTCCCTTAAAGATCTCTTCTAACCATGACCCTTAGCTTGAGGCTTAATTGGCACAAAGTCATCCTTATCTGATTCACCCTCCATCATGGAAGACTTCCCTTTGTCCTCCTTAACCACTTTCGGTGCTGAAGACGAAGGGGAATTATTAGTGTGAGGAGCTTTATGTACCCTAGGACATTGCCTCTGAATATGTCCATACTGATGACAAATCTAACAACAAAAAGGAATGGATTCATAATCGAGCAGCTGAACCCAAGACAAAGAACCAAGACAAATTTCTAGAGAATCTGATAGGGGATTATTCAACTCTATCTCCACACAAATAGGAGCAAAAGAAATAACCTTTTTTTCAAGGGTTTGTTGAGCAATTACACCAAGCTTACCAAGAAGAGCAACAATTCATTGTAAAATATCTTCTCTCCAAAACTCCAGGGGAAGCCACAACAATTAGACCCAAACAAGAACCCTCGATGAAAATTCTTCTGCTGAATAAAAACCCATATGCCAGGGTTTGATAAACAATCCAGCATGATTATAAAAGTAAGGTCCTCCCTCAAAAACCCAATTCCTATCATCCATATTGGAAAAAACAACCAAAAAATAATTTTTGCATCCACCATAAGCTCCATGTCGCCCTCAACCTGCCACGTACACCTGATCCAAGCTTCCAAAGATGACAAAGGTATAGAAATCCCAAGAAATTTATAGATTAGAGCATGTCTGCTCTAATAAGAAACATTGTCAACAATCAGTTTAGGAGAAATGACCAAAATTGGACGATCCTAGCTTCTGGGCAAACAACCATTCACTTTCTTCAATTAAGGGCCCTCCCCCACATAAAATGACTCTGATTGCTAAGATTTCATACCGATGAAGAGCCATTGAGAGATGCACCACCCCCAGCCACCACCAAATTGGTAAAAATCTATTTCTCTGCCATAATCCCACCAACCCACAAACCAACCAAAGGAAACAATAGACAAACAAAGAGAAAAACAGAATCAGGAAAAAGAAGACCAACCCCATACCTAGAAGTTCAATAAGAGATAACTTGATCACACAGAAACACAGTGGTGGATTGGCAGGACATTTTGGCATTGATAAGATAGTAGCTTTGGTGAGTAAAAACTACTTTTGGCCTCAAATACATAAGCATGTTGGGAAATTTGTGTAGAGTTGTAGAGTTTGTCAAATTGCAAAAGAAAGTAGTCAGAACACTAGATTGTATAAACCTTTGACAGTACCAAAGAGACCTTGGGAAGACATAAGTATGGATTTTGTAATGGGATTGCCAAAGACATAGAGAGGACATGATTCAATATTTGTAGTGGTGGACAAATTTTCAAATATGGCATATTTCATACCTTGTAAGAAGACAACTAATGCAGTGCATGTAGCTGACCTATTTTTCAAGGAGATTGTGAGATTGCATGGATTACCTAAGAGCATAATTTCAGATAGGGACACCAGATTTCTTGGATAATTTTGGAAGACACTTTGGAAGAAGATGAAGATAGACTTGAAGTTTAGTTCAACATTTCATCCATAGACTGATGGATAGACAGAGGTAGTGAATAGGAGTTTTGGAAACTTGTTGAGATTTTTGGTTGGAGAGAAGACCAAAAGTTGGGATTTGATTCTTTCATAAGTAGAGTTTGCATACAATAATTTAGTGAATAGGAGTACCGGAAGAACACCTTTTGAGATTGTTACCAGAGAAAATCCTAGTGGGGTAGTAGAATTGAGAGATATCAGTTTGGAAGACAAACAAAATGCATAAGCAAAAGAATTTGCATAACATATGGAGACAATGCATAGGCAGGTGCAGAAGCATTTGGAGGAGATGAACAAA
This sequence comes from Cunninghamia lanceolata, assembly GCA_027924645.1. Lineage (NCBI taxonomy): Eukaryota > Viridiplantae > Streptophyta > Pinopsida > Cupressales > Cupressaceae > Cunninghamia > Cunninghamia lanceolata. The sequence continues at coordinate 15,651,421 of BSBN01000130.1, read as the reverse complement.
AAATATAAGGAAAAGGCAGATGAGGAGAAGAGACATAAAGAATTTACCATAGCAGATGGAGTGATAGTATATTTGAGAAAAGAAAGATTTCTAGTTGGGACATAAAACAAATTGAAGATGAAGAAGTTTGGACCTTGTAGGATACTCAAGAAATTTGATTCAAGAAATGCATATCAAGTGGAGTTACCAGAGACATTGGGTTTATCACCTATTTTCAACATTACAGACCTATATCAGTACCATGAAGTAGAGTTCCGTGATAGCATGGTAGAAGACTTGAAGATATAGTTACCACAACAAGCACCGGAGCAAATTGAAGACATTTTGGATAGCAGAGTCAGATGTAGCACCAGAGGAAAATAATACAAAGAATACCTTGTGAAGTGGAAAGGCAGACTAGAAGAAGATTCATCATGGATTTCTCAGGCTGAGGTAGACCATCTTGGTTTCTCTCTAGCCCGACAAAGTGAGGGACTCACTTTTTCAATAACCCTAGATATCTGATGCAAGAGCATCCTTGGTTCAAGAACAATCTTGTAGCAACCAAAAACATTTGTATTTTAGTTTGTTTGTAATTCAGTTTGTTTCTTTTTAGTTTTCAGTTCAACTCAAGTAGTTCAGTCAATAGAAGTTTCTATATTTTGGTCCGTATTCTGCCTCAATATCATTTCATACCTTGTGGAGCTAGACTTGGCATCTAGATTTATTCATGCATGACATATCCAAATCTCAAAGCCTTTGGATGAGTTACCAAAAAGTTATCGCTATCAGAAGATCAACTATTTCCTAGAACAGAGCATCCAAACAATTCCTGATAATCAACTATTAAAGGAGAAGACCTGTGGAGCATTTCACAACTTTCAAAGCCTAATGACACATCAGTCAATGATCTATGGTTCATGGCTGACCTTCCCTAAGATCCATACATCATTCCATTCATTTGCAAATGAATTCTATTCATTTAAGTCTGACCTTTCCGTGTACACACGTTATAGCTCTTCATTAGAGTTTGTGATCTTCCTTGGCCAACACAGAGGAATCTTATGTTTCGAATATGATATATAATGATATAATAGATCCCTAGGAAATTATTTAGCATAGTTATCAAGATTTGGAAGACAAATATTTGATTTCTCTCGAAGGAGCTTCAAAGCCATATCTTGTGCATTCTGTAATCATGCTTGTGAGCCCTAATTGTAAGCCCACATGTTACTGGCCAATTTATATTTGAATTCTATGATACTGAATGACTAAATCTACATTTGTTTCATACCTTTGAGTTGTTTCTGTTATGTTTACTCTGGCTGCACGGTCTAGATTGTTATCTTTGAGGACCCTCCTAATCATGACTACACCACTCTATCTCCCTATCTCTATCATCCCTCTACTTCTAAATCTCTCTCCTTGTCTCTTTGGACATCTCACTCACTCTCTATCTTCCTATCTCTCCCCTCTGCCTCCTCTATCTCTCCTCTATTTGTCTCCTCTCTCTCAACCTATATGTCTCTCCCTATCTCCCTATCTCTACCCTCTATCTCTCCCTCTCTCTTATTGACAAAGGAAATGGAAACAAGAAAACTAGAGGGGAGAGGTAGAGATATTGGCAAGAGATAGGGAGATAGAGGAATGATAGGGGAGAGAGAGGCAAGAGATAGTGAGAGATAGATAGGTAGAGAGAGAGAGAGGAGACAGATTGAGAGAGATAGAGGAGACAAAGAGGAGAGATAGGGAGATATAGAGTGAGTGAGATGTCTAGAGAGATATTGAAGTAAAGGGATGATAGAGAGGGAGATAAGGGAGAGATAAGGAGATAGAGGTTTAGGGTTTCTCGACTTTAGGGTTTAGGGGTTAGGGGTTAGCAGTTAGGGATTAGGGGCATTATTTAGGGTTTAGGAGTTTAGAGAGAGAGACTTCTTTTGACATGCAACCCTAAATTCTAACACCTAACCCCTAAACTAAAAACCCTAAACCCTAAATAATGTCCCTAAGCCCTAAGCCCTAACCCCTAAACCCTAAACCTGAGAAACCCTATCTCCCTATCACCATCGTCCTTCTACCTCTCAATCTCTCTCCCTATGTCTCTAGCCATGTCCCTCAATTTTTGTCTCCCTATCTCTCCCCTTGGTCTCCAGTATATCTCCTTATTAGTTGTCTATCTCTCTCTAAACCCTAAACCTCTAAATATTAACCCCTAACCCAAAAACTATAAACCCTAAACCCTAAATAATGCCCCTAAACCATAAACCTGAGAAACCCTAAATCCCTAAACCCTAAACCCCAAACCCCTAAACCCTAAATCCAAAACCCAAGAAACCTTAAACCTCTATCTCCCTATCTCTCCCCTATCTCCCTATCTCTATTGTCCCTCTACCTCTCAATCTCTCTCCCTATGTCTCTAGACATGTACCTCAATCTATATCTCCCTATCTCTCCCCTTTGTCTCATCTATCTCTCCCAATCTCTATCAATCCCCTCTCTCTATCTCTCTCTAAACACTAAACCCTAATCCCCTAACCCTTAAACCCTAAACCCTAAATAATTCCCCTATACCCTAACCCCTAACCCCTAAACCCTAAACTTGAGCAACCCTAAACTCATAAACCCTAAATAATTTCCCTAAACCCTAAACCTGAGCAACCCTAAACTCTCTCTCTCTCTAAACCCCTAACCCTTAAACCCTAAACTTTAGAAACCCTAAACCTCTATCTCCCTATCTCTCCCTAATCTCCATATCTCTATCATCCCTCTACCTCTCAATCACTCTACTTATGTCTCTAGATATGTCCCTCACTCTCTATCTCCCTATTTCTCCTCTCGATCTCCTCTATATCTCCCTATCAGTCCTCTCTCTAAATCCTGATCCCTAAACCTCTAAACCTTAATCCCTAACCCCTAAACCATAAATAATGGCCCTAACCCCTAAACCCTAAACCATAAACTTGACCAACCCTAAACCCTAAACCATAAACCCAAGAAACCCTAAACCTATATCTCCCTATCTCTATCATCACTCTACCTCTTAATCTCTCTCCCTTTGTCACTAGACATGTCCCTCACTCTCTATCTCCCTATCTCTCCCCTCTGTCTCCTCTATCTCTCCCAATTTCTATCAGTCCCCTCTATCTATGTCTCTCTAAACCCTAAACTCGAGCAATGATAAATTCATAAACCCTAAATAATGCCCCTAAACCCAAGAAACAATAAACACCTCTCTCTCTCTCAAAACCTCTGAACCCTAAATAATGCCCTTAAAACCTCAACCCAAGCAACCCTAAACCTATATCTTCATTTCTCTCCCTTATCTCCCTATCTCTATTGTCCCTCTACCTCTGAATCTCTCTCCCTATCTCTCTGGACATATTTTTCACTCTCTATCTCCCTATCTCTCCTCTCTGTCTCCTCTATCTCTCCTTATTTGTCTCCTCTCTCTGTGTCTACCCATCTATCTCTTCCTATCTCTTGTCTCTCTCTCTCCCCTATCATTCCTCTATCTCCCTATCTCTCCCATCTATCTCTCCCTCTCCCTTATCTACAAAGGAAATGAAAACAAGAAAACTAGGACTCTCTTTCTATCTCTCTCTCTCCCCCTATCACCCTATCTCTCCCCTCTCTCTCCCCTCCATCTCCACCCTCTCTTCCTCTTCCTCCCTCTCCCTCTCCCTTATTGACAAGGCAAATGGAAACAAGAAGAATAGGACATGCAAAGAGGGATGAGGATAGAAATTGGGAGGATGAAATTGAAACAAGATAAAACTAAAGTTCATTGGATGGGAAGAATCATGAGAGGAGAGGTGGAATATAGTAAAATAGGGAAAAATTGGTGGGATCTAAAAGGGAAATTGGAAAGGAAAAGGAAAACTAGGAAAGCTAGGAAAAGAAAAACTATGAGGTAGATATGTCAGAGAGAAAAAGGGTAAAGGGTAAAGAGGAGAGAGAGAGAGAGAGAGAGAGAGAGAGAGAGAGAGAGAGAGAGAGAGAGAGAGAGAGAGAGAGAGAGAGAGAGAGAGAGAGAGAGAGAGATGTTTTAGTTCACCATAACACTCTCGTGTTATGCTTTGCCTTGGTAATTTCCAAGCCTTTGGCAAGGATTTTCCTTGGGATTCCAACCCAAAGGCTTGGACTATGTTTAGGACATCCAAAGATGTTCATTTCTAGATTGTAACAAAAATCACATAATCTGGAGCATGCTGCCCATCAGGTTTGCACTTATTTTGATGACAAGTACAAAAAATACCACCATAATCTTAAACTCTCTGTTAGATTTCTAACCATATAGTTTTTTTCACTTTTTGAGTATGTTAAGGATTTCATCTCTTTAATTTCTTTTCTTAGTGTATACATTTTTTTTCAAAAACTAGTGTCTAGTATTTTTGACTTTTTTTAACCATTTGATCAAATTTTCAAATAAATTACATTCTTAGAAACTAGACTCAATTCTACATGTATTAAAAAAAATGGTTTTCAATTAGTTTTCAAAAATTTTAGGGGTATGCACACTCAATTTTCTATTTCTCAGGATGTGTCCACTTTGAAAATTAGTAAAAAATCAATTATTCGTGAAAAAATTATCAAAAAAACTAGGGATAAACTACATGGTGTTAGCAAATTTCTCACTAAAGAGATTTTTGAAATACTAAAAAGAAGTTAACATTTTAGGGGAAGCACACCAGATGCTATGTTATGTTTTTTTGAAAAAAATTAGTAGTTTAGAAACTAGATTCGAAGCATTGCAACTCTTGTTTTTGTTGTATCTTCAAATTTTTTGTGTAACTATCTTCAAATTCTCATCAACCATCAGCCTTTCCTAATTTCAGGAAAAAAAAAAGTGGCATCTTAAGACCCCCTTTTGGTTCCCCAACTTTGTGCACTTACCCTATAATCCTTTCATTTCTAATGAAATTTAGGAGCTAGATGAGATGATTCCACAGACATTGTTTTTGGTTTGTCCCCATAGGACCATAAATACAAAAGATCCAAATATCCCTCAAACCCAGGAGTTTGGGGTACTTGTAACCTAGTATCCAATTCTCTATTGTCCCTATGATCTCCAAGCTTGGAAGATGCCTTCTCCATACGACAGCCAATCCACCTAAGGCTCCATCTGTTTGTGAGGTTACAAATTCCCAATCCTTCCATTGCCTAAAAATTTCATCTCCTTGCTCTAAAGAGAGGTTGGTTTCTTGTAAAACTACTAAATCTACTTTAGCCCCATCAATTTTGAATTTGATGAGGCATCTTTTGTTAGGGACATTGGTGCCCGTAGAATTCCCTATAAGGACTCTCATTGCTCCTAAGGAGAGGTATCTTCTCTCCTCTTGCTTGATGCCTTGTCAATGGTCAACTATTTGCCTGAAGCAATCTCAAATTGAATCTTATTCTTTCTCTATCTAGAACTCTTTCTTGAAGAGGCTAGTTTATTTCCCCCCATTTGATCTCCATAATTGTCTGAGATATACCTATATTGTTTTTATCTTCTTTTGCTCCATTTTCTCAAGAATTTATTCAACTATTTCCTCATAGGTGTTGTTTTCCACTTTTGTCAAAGCCTCCTCCAATAGTGACTCTAGCTTGTCACCATCAAGAGCCTAGGTGTTTTCATCTTCTTCCCTAAAATTATCTGCTTCCTTGGAAAACAACCTATCAACCTCCTCTACTTGGTCCCCAATCAAATTCCTTCCCTCTGCTTCCTCTCCTGACTTATACCCCAAAATTATCTTGTCTAAATTATCTCTCATATCAATGATCTTTCTCACATCTCTTCTCACATTAACTTCTTCCCACTCATTATTGTCCTCCTCAATTGGAGGAGAAAAAACCACTTGAGTATTGACTGGATCTTTTGCATCCTTCTTGCCTTCTAAATCTAAAATCTCCTCCCTCTGGGCTATTCCTCCTTCTTTTGTTTCTTCTAATTGAGGCTCAAGAGTGCAAGGGTCTATAATTATTACTACCAAATGAGGTACTAAATCATTAGGCTCTCTTCTTATCCCTCCCGAGACTCATCCCTATGAGATATCACTACCCAACTCATTCCTATCTTCTACAAAAATTTCTTGAACCCATATGCTTGTAATAGTCTCTATCTTTATCCTTCTAGGTAAAAGCTCCTTAGTTTCCATCATAATACACATTCTAACTATGGACAACAAATAATGATTTGGATTAATCTCAATTTCTTGACATGAACCCAAGGTATTCCCTATTGTTCTCAAGATATCTAAATCCATGTATTCCATAGGAAGAATAGGGATTTGTACCCAGAGGACGAAAAAAGGTATCTCTTCCTTGCTAGTGTCAAAATTAGGCTTCCATGTTTAGTAGTATATTGCTATCTTTCCAAACCTCCACAACTTTTTAAGAAATGTTTTGTCCCTATCTTCTTTATTGATGAAAATGAATGGAAAAAAGTCATTACCCAGTTCCCCAAATTCCCTCAGTTGAGTCCAGTGTTGAGCAACCCATTCCTTCAATTCATAGACCAAGAAATAGGGAGATAAAACCTTACCTATTAGAATTGAGTCTTGAAGAAGATTTGATTTTTTCTTTAAACCATCTTCATTGAAATGTACGCTAACCTCCTAATGGTCTTCCCTCCTAATCACTTGTTTATAATTCTTCTTTGGCCTGTAAAGCCACTTTGCAAGTCTCTCCATTCCCCTAGAGTACACTCTTATATTATTCATATGTTTTTGTCCTATCTTACCCCCTCTATTTCTCTTCTGGTGCCAAAGTCCTCTCTATTTGTGGAAGGACATCCATTTCTTTGACTCGTGCTTTTGTGGTTTTACTTTGTCCTTATCCAAGTCGCGAAAGGCTTTAAATTCCTCTTCTTGAGGTTTCAATGAGGCTCCATACCACGTGAAGCTTCTTCTTCCCTTACTATGATTCTAATCTAAAAGATGTTTTTCTTGAAGAGTAAAACTTCCTTCAACCTACTTAAAAGAGGCAATCTTAGCTTTGTGGTCTCTCTAGTTTTTCCTATTCGACCAACTATTGTATCTTTCCTCCTATCCATTGGAATCCAGCCCTCTATATCTCTTCATCAACCCTTCATTCTAACCAAATCTACCTACAACATTTCTTTGGGTCACCATTTTTCTATTCTATTTTAAATGTTCAATTAAGATTTGAAGCCTTTTTAGGAGATGATTTTTGGAACTAAACTTTAGTCATAACTAGTTAACTAGAACTCATTTGCATTATTATGTAGCAGACAAATTGTTCTGATTTGTCAATATTTGGCTTTGATTAGGCAATAACATAGAGTGAAAAAAGACATAGTGAGATAAAAATGCTAGTTTCAAAAGTAGTTTTTTTAATTCCCACGACAATCAATGTTTCTTTTGATGCAATTGTTCATTATTAGGTTTGGACAAAATGATGAAAAATATTTTCTTGGTTACTTGAAGTAAATATATGCACAAAAATTTTAATTTATATGTAATGAAATGTTGAATTGTGATATGAAGTTTTTTAATATAGCTTTTTTTATATGTCCATATATAAAATTTAGCCTGTGAAATTGATATTATAGAATAGGAAATGAAACCATTATTAATATAATACAAAATTCAATCTTGAAGTGCATGAAAACTAAACATCTGAATACAATTGAAGTAAAATGATAGAGTAGCTTTGTACATAGAATGTGCTTGTGGAAAATGGAATCACATAATAGAGTATAGTTTTGAATAGCCAAAGTGTTGAAGACTATCAATGTAAAATGTTGAACAAATTGACAATAACAAAATGGGTGAGCTGGATATATAAATTGTATCCATGAGTTCTAAAAAGTAATAAAAGGAAATCATTGAAGTTAAGATGAAATTTGATTAATAGGAGTTGATTTGTGTTTGATTTTGTTTTCCATTTGGTGCCTAAAAAACATGCACAAAGATGATTATAAGGATATTATGTGTAAAGAGTGAGAAATCAATTGGTGAAATGTGGTGTATGTAGTAGGGAATAAAAGATATTGTTATGGAGTGAAGAGAAGTTTTGTTACCTTTGAGAAAGATTCTTTATTTTTCTACTTTGTGATCTGAAGGTTGTTACCCAAGTAATATTCATTTACCAGAGAGTTATTATTTTCTTAAAAACTATAAGGCTCATATAATATTTAATGCACTTTAAGGAAATTATTTGAAATAGAAATAAATTAATCTATTTTCCATACATTGAATAAATGTTAAAACATAGAAATTAACATTATACAACCAAATATTTCATCAAAGAACTTTAATAGCATCAATTTGCAGCAATAATTTAATCAATGCAACATTGGTAATATTTACTGCAAATAAATATATAAATCACTTATCTATGAAGCAGTGAGATGCTTTTATACAACACTCAAAGTGGTAATCACAGGTCCCAGTTGTTCCCGGTAAAGGACACCCCCAAAGGAACTAGTTCTTACACAAAACCAACCACACCTCATGGCATAAAACAAACATAGCCATGGCCAGCACACCCCCTATTGGAGTCCAGGACAACATTGAGAGAGGGGGGAGGGGGGGTGAATTAATGTTGTATAAACTTTTAAAATAATTTTGCACCTTTTAACTTAAAAGACAAAAAGAAAGGAAGACATCAATGATTTTTTAAACACATATGCAAAAGTATAAAAATATGAATCATGAACTTAAGAACAAATCATTAGAGCACATAAACACATGAAGACAAACAAGAACCATGACACCTAATTTGATGAGTGGAAAACCCTCTAGGGGAAGAAAAACCATCTGAAATGTTTCACTAGCTTAATCAAGAACCTCACTAGTTACAAACAGGTCTCACTGATCATACAAGCCTCACTGACTACAAAGAGGTCTCACTGACCATACAAGCCTCACTGGCAATAAACAATTATTTTGGACACAATACAAAGAATACAGAGGTTTTCTCTATTTCAATACAAACCAGTGAATTTTCATATCCCTTTGTAATTATACTCAAATCAATCTGCATATCAGTCTTATTATCTCTACACAATCAATTCACCAGATGCACAATCAATTGCATATTGTCTTCAATCTTGACATGGCTCAATTTGTAAGTTTTTTTTGCATAATGTCTTCAACCTGTGTTTTATTCATTCTCACAAACAAAATATCATGTTTCATCTATATTTTCTCTTTAGAAGAATCTTCACAAAAGTGTCTTCATCACTGCATATTGGTTCACTCAAAAATCCATTCACAAACATCTATAATATAAATGAAATAACTTTTGATATTCATCTCTTCTACATATTAATCTTCACCATTAAAACAATTCACCTGCAATAAAAATAACTTGACCTTTCATATTCTTTTCTCAAACATTTCAATCTAAACATTTTTGTCTTCAAATAAAAATCACAATGAATTTCTAATACTTTTCTCTTCAATCTCTCATCTTCCCTGTATAAGATATTTCTTTAACTTTTCATTAAATGTTGGCCCTTGTAAGAGAAAATAAAATCTCTCTCATATTTGGATCCTCTTCTCACAAATTGTTCATCTTTTTCAATTTGAAATTCGTCTTTTACAAAAAATAAAAATCATCAATTTAATCAATCTGCCCTCATATCCATCTTTCTATCTTTCCTCATCTATACAAAAAAAATCATCTACAAATAAAATGACCTTTCATTTCTACTTCTCTTCAATCACCTGATCAAGATAAAGAAAGAAAACAAAAATCTTTAAAGAATAATATCTTTATAAATCAATTTTCTTCCTTTTAAAAAAATTTCCTCTTTATATCTTTCTTGCCATGAGAGGAGAAAAAGAATTAGAATTAAATCTCCTAAAAATGTTCCACAAAGATCTGCCTTAAAATCTCCACAAATATTTTCACCAAGAAAGAAATAATATAACATTCTCCTCCTTTATCTTGCAAGCCATGAGGGAGAGTCTAAAAATAGAATAAAATCTTCTTAAAAATATCATTTAATTTTATCTACAAACCACCTTTTGAAATGGATAAATATAGTCTCAAAAAAAAACTCTTTCCTTGCAGTCACATAAAATAGATGTTCCAACAGCCATCAAATATGACACAGGAGTAAGAGAGAAAGTTTAAACATGGACCTTTGATCTTAATCTGTCCACTCATCTAACTTTTAAACACATCCATTGATGTTATATTTGGCACCCACGCTTATAAGGAGTACCAATGCTAGTGGTAAGAAAGTTTAAGGGCCAATCATCTTAATGTATTAGAACCCCTTTAGTAGGTCACATTTAAGTGACATCACCTGTGATAAAAGGTCAATGGCTATTTATAACAAAAAGTGTAAAATCCTTATGACGGGCATAGAATTGTAAAAGACTTAGGGTTTTTTCTAAAAGGCATTTTAGGAATTTAAGGCCTTGAACCATAAATCAAGACATGAATAGGGGTAACACAAATTCCTCAAGACAATCTAATGATCACCATAATGCAAACCCAATAAATAAGCAACTATCCTACTTATGACATGATAAGACACATGATGAATATGAGGCACATGAATTGCAACTTTCACCTCCAGATGCAACCTCTCATGATTTGGTCTACAACTCACTCAAACTCCTGACTTTGTAATGACATTTTGTTCCACCAACAACTTTTGAACTTGGAGTTCACTAAAACCAAACATCATCAACATGTTTAACCATCAACTCAACAAGCCTTCAAATCTACAACATTATACTATGAAGATGAAGAACCTTATCAACCATCATGACATAAAACCTTTGAAGTTAGTTAAGTATTGAAGCAATTAAAAACCCTAATTCATCACGTCTTCAACTTTGCACCAATTAATATGATCTTGATAAACTCTAATAGCCATAGAGAGGAGAACATCAATCATCCTTGAAGCTAACTATTAAACAACATGAATATGACATGATCCATGACAACATGAAGACATCAAATCTTATATGATTACATTCAAGCATAAGACAATCTTGTAATATCAATACCATATTAATGCCAATCTAATTCCAATGCTTGCATCAAACTCAATACCTTGTGAATATGTTTTTATTGAGTAGCATCAACAACCTATGCGATAATAGAACCTAATTCATGAACATGAATTCATCTTATTTAAAAGGTGATCACTTTCACTGATGAAGTTCTCTGCATGAAGACATCAACTTGAACCAAGCATTAACATCAAGCACACTGCATAACCAAACATTGCCTTAATCAACTAAGGTCCTTTTAAGGAGAGCATAAGAGATATGAACCAAACCAATACCAATTGAGACCTTCTTTGAGGTCTTCTTGAACAACATTAAACAACATCCTGATACATGATCCAATCAACATCACCTCAAACTTTGACATTAATGAACATGGAGACACTGTCCACATCTTGAAGTGTTGTGCCTATAATATTCATGAGCAACATAAACCATAAACCTTCTCATCTTCTCCTAATGATATGCGTCAACTCAACTCCTTTTTGACATCAATGACAATCTACTTCCATCAGCCTTGGGTGTACGTTGTACCCCGAGTTGGAAACACTCTGTGTGCCCCTTCTCCAAATGCTCAGTGCCTAGCCAAGGAACTCTAATCCACACTCCTTTGCGCCCTCTAATTCATGTATACTTGCCTGTATACTTTCCTATACATTTTCCTATGTCCTTTTACATTATTTTCTACGAGTTTAAATAATAACCCAAAGGCTAGCTTCCAACCATCACACCCAACCATTACAAAATAATTAATATAATTATTATTTTATTTGAACTCATCTCGTAAGAATCACTTAAATAGGAGTATTTTATTTTTATAAGCTTATTTTAACCTTTTAACTTCTTTTTAACTTGAAGTTAATTTTCTTTTCATCCATTTGTTTTAAACACATCTTCTTTACTATTAAATGATTAGTTTTTCTTTTCCTTTATTTTTTATTCTTCAATAATATTTTATAAACTTTACTTATTTAATTAATTTCTCAAGGAAAAAGTCCCATAACAATTCTCCCCTTATAAATTAGTTGTTGTCCTTAGTAACTGAAGTTGAATCAACAACATAATTGAACATAAAAATTATTAGTCAAGTGTGGTTGTAACACTATTCATATCCCATGAATATATTTCATTTTAACTTCATCTATAATTATATTTCTCAGACTTTAGATCTTTTTAATAACTCTTCTACTTTAATTGAAACCAAAATTAGGTCCCATAGAGCTACTTTGTTAATCAATATCATGATTAGAACTATAAGTACATTTTTACATGAAGTAGATCATGAACTTATACTTGAGAAGTTAATACAAGTGTATACACTAAATCTCCTTTTAAATTTGGTTGCTCAAGTGTAACCCTATATTTAATACAAGTATTTCAATCTTTTCAGGTGTCACCTCAACATAAAGTATACAAAAGTATTTTCATGTGCTCATATAGCACTTACCTAGTGAATGACATGTATATCCCATACTATGAAGTCACTCATCATTGAATACCATATACTCAAAATACATTTAAAGATGATAGTCATGCATTCTGGACTACATAAATATCCTCTTTTCAAATACCAAATATAATTAAATAGTGTCAAATACATCAATGCTTATATAATTTCCTAGTCACTCAAATAATGTTTTGGGACAAATCTAAATTTATTAAGGATTCAAATACAAATCAGTTTGTTATTGTCAATAGATTGTTTACAATACCTAACTTGGATCTTAGTTCTACATGTACAAGGTTATTGGGTTGATCAAGTCCAATAACAAATTAAAATAAAATAAGGATGATACAGATAATTCAAATAAATCATCTCAAGAAAAAATAGAGCAAAAAACAAACTATTACTAGCTATTGTAACATACAAAATAATTGTATATAATAGGTTTATAGTAATATAATTCTCATTGAGTTTACATATCAAAAGAAAATTAAAGGTTGTCTCTCCCCCTGTAAAATTTTACATGTCCCCATGGTAGATGCAAATATAATATGATTGGTTTCATTTCTTATAAAAGATTGTTTCATTCCACTTAACAACATAATTTTATTTCAAAGTTTAAGATGTGGAAATGATCCTATGACCTGTGAGTCATGGTCTCACAATGTAACTTATGTTAAACCATTCTAAGTATAAAGTTTTTGTTATTGTTGTATTTTTATCAAGAAGTATAGTAACACCATTTCTAAAATAAAACTAAATGAAAATTTGGAGTAGATTCTAAAAATTTGACTATTAGAAAGACTAGCTTATTAACTCTATATTTTCTAAGATAAATTCCTTGTATAAGAGAATACTAGCCTTGAATAGAAATATATTTAACAAGACTTAAACTGAATACCACTAAAGTTGTCATCTCTTAATTGAGATCTCATGACATATAAGAAATCATTTCAAAACATTATGAATAATCAAACTACTATACTTACATAAATGAATTATCAAAGTTACGATTCTAAACACCCTTCCCAAGTGATCAAGACATCAAAATATAAAAGAAATATTTGTCCAACCTTTAATTATGGTTCACTACAATACCTTCTAAATGTATTTATTTACCATATAAAAATTATTATATAATGCTCCATATGGATAAAATACCTCCTCTAAAAAAATACTTTTGCAACTTAGAAGTATACTTGACTATAACTAAGGTAATTATTTTCTTTTAGATCATGTATTTAATACACTATCATCAATAGTCACTATAAAAGAATGACATTTCACACTTACATGATTATTATGACCCCTATTCAACAATCCTACTATATATTGGTATATAGGATAATTCTCTCATCTAAAGAAGTACCAACCTAATGATCTTATAAAATTTTATCTTGAGTTGGTTGTTGTGGCACAATCTTAACTATAACATGATTCTAGAGAAACAATAGTTATAATGAGACAATATTGTGGTATATGTTGAAAATCTATGTAGCATAACTCAAATATACACATTTAAAAAGATTACGACTAGACCATGGCCAAAGGAACAATACACCTAACATCATGAACTCTTCAAAAAGACTAGTCCTTAACCTTAACCACTAAACTTTCTCATAAATGAATTAGCATGGTTACTTATTAAGCTATATGTATGTTTCTAGGAACAACTAGGATTAGATAGAGACCCCATATGCCACATGCAACACCAATACATAGATCCAACATGTGTGTACCTGATTTGACAATGTGTAGGTTAACACCATCTTGGTTTGACCAATATATTACAACAAGACTAATAAATAAAGGATGATCCATATTACTCTCTTATCAATTTCATCATGATTCATCACTCAACCATCTAACTATGAATTCCTAAAATAATTAAGGACACCTTCACAATTCAAGGTCTTTAATTATCTATCCAAACCCAAATCCCAAACAATGTTTTGAAACTCAATATTTATAAAAAAAAAAAATGGTTACCAATATTTCTATGCCCTTGGAGTCTTTAATTTATGGTAGCTATAATATCATGTTATTTATCAATCCTAAAAGGAAAAAGGAGATCAATATTCATATCTCCTTACAACAATATTTGCATTTTGATAATATGTTTACAACCTTCATGATTAATTATGCAAGCTCGTCAAGGTTAGATTCATTTTTTAGTTTCAATGATTATTTTTTTGTTCATACTATGACTTTAATCCTAAGAGAAAAGGTTACAAGACTCTCCAATTCTTATATAATAATCCATAGATTTGGTTGAATATACGATTGGTCTTTGGTCCCTCCAATACTATCATATGACTCTTTAGAGACTTTTTTTGGTACCTAGGTAAGGTGTATGAGTTTTAAAAAAATGTGATAAACAAGGGTTTTTCCCTAGGATATGTGAGACATATTGACAACATTGAATTAAAATTTGACAATGGTAGAGGCAAGGTAGCCTTCTACCATCTTTTTCATTCCTACACCAACTTAATTGTTATAAAGAGAAAACTTGCTATGTTTCAAGAAACAAAATTAAAGGACTTACAACTAGACCCAATCTTGACCCTGTTATGATACAGACTGGCATGCAATCTAATGGAGGTAGATCATGCAGGTAAAAGTGAAGAGTCCCAAGTAGGCTCTTGTAAAGGAGTTTGAAATAGATGTATATCAAGACCATTATCCACAACAGTCTCATTCAAACAATCCCATTTGAACAATATTTCTGGCCATAGTAATTTTTTGTCTACCACCATTGTGAAAAATCTCTTATAAAGTCATTTTTTCCAATTTCTAAAACTGTCACTATTCAACCATTCAAGAATTATCTCTTCCTTTAACAAGATTCATTGTTTATAGTTTTTTCTTCAAGTCACAATGTCCTATCTATTACAAATTATTGTGCTAAATTAGATATAACCATAGCCAATTCCTAGTCCTAATATTCTTTAAGTAAAATTTTAAAGTGTAGGTTAGTTGTTGAGGAGAAATAATTCTAGTTAGTAAGTGTCATTTAATTAATATGTATTTATATCTTTTATATTCATCAAATATACACACACTTAGATTTCACCAATTATAGTATACTCAAATATAAATAATATTAATAGCCAATAGAATATACCAAAATATGATATGCTAATCAATCCATCCAAAACATTATTTCATATTCATATTAATAGCATATGAATATAAAACAATAACTTAACCCCATAATTGAGCTATCACTCAAACAATTTAATCATATATAATCTAAATTTCTCATATGGGTCTAAGCAAAACCAATATGTAATTGTCTTGGTCAATTATCACACACTAAAATTATAATATATAGTTCTAATATTTATAATATATATAGTCATAATATATATATAGTTAGTAACCAATTTAATAGTCAATTTTATTTCTTCTACCTATAATATATATATTTCTAGCCATATAGAGGCCCAAATAACTCTGTATATTAATACCTATTAAATAAATTAGTTATAAACATTTAATATTGGTCTTAATAAATTACCTCTTAAACCCATATCTACATGAATAAAGAAAACAAGGTGAGAATATTTCTTATGGATAGTTTAAGTTTCTAAAATACACGTTATCCTACATATTAGATTTTCTAAATTTATATAATAGTATATTGTAGTTTTCTTATACTACTAAATAATTTTTCAATTGAAAAAAAAAATTATTAATATGAGTATAAAATAATTATAGTGGTATTTTAAATAATAATAATACTTTAGGTAATTATAGAAAATGCAATAATAAAATAATGCAATTTATGTAATTAAAATAGCTTGTGTTGAAGATAATATAACATTGTTATTATGTATTTTTTTTGCAAAATATATATTAAGTTATGGTGCAGTCACGGTTAGGAGGGTCCACGGAGTGAACAGTCCTAACCATGCAGCAAGAGTAAACACAATGGAAGCAACTCAATTATAGAATGCAAATGCATATTCAGGTGTTTCGTATATCATAGATTCAAAATACAAACATGTGCCAACAATATCGAAGAATCTCTTTGGTTTCCTCTACTATCTTGTCTATTTCCCCTAGCATAAGCTTATTCATTTGTTTCTTGCTTCAGAACTCATCCTTGGCTTCTTTGAATATACAGTTCATTTTCTTTGGAGTAATTTGGGGGCATAATTGTATTAATATTTGTTCTCAGATCTCAAGATCCTTGCTTTTTGCATTGTCTTTTCTCATTTCTAAAATTTTCTCAAGGCTTTTTGGTATTAATGAACATATCTCAATAAGAGCCTCGTTGTAGATATTCAAATATCTCACTGCTGCCTCCTCAAGTACTCTTTTGTCAGCATCACTATAGTCATCATAGAATCCTGTCATTGGAGCCAAGTTTCCATCCATAGTTACTGATTTAATGATGTCATCTACTAAAAGGGTAGGCTTCTCTACATATTCCTCTGTCTTTTGCCTCTTGCTTTCCCATTTTCCTTTGGAGGGCATCTCCTTGGATATCTTGGCCGCTTTTGTGCCTGTGGCTTTTAGTTCCTTGATTTCAATGTCAGAATCTGTATCTTCTTCTTCTTCTCTTGTGCTTTCATAGGTCTGAGATTCTTTTGTTTTCTTCCTTTTCTCCCTTTTTCCAAATGATTTTGCTTCTAGTTTTGCAGTCTTGGGAGGAACATGGGCAGCAGCAGAGCTCCTAGTAGTTCTTGAAGTGGAAGAGAGTTCCACTAGAGCACTTGTTTCTTTCTTATCTTGTTTCTCTTTTTTAGCCTTTTTAGTTCTTTCTCTAAATTTCCTCATAGCCTCCTTAGTTAGGCCTAGATTTTCAGCCAACTACTCAACTTCTTTTCTTACTTTCCTATTGGTGTTAAGTTCTCTAATCTCAGTATGTAGTTTTAAATTCAACTCCTCATAAGTTCCAAATCTTTCAACCATTGTGTCTTTAGGCTTGCTTAGAAGATGTTGAGCATACATATCAATATTTTTTCATCTACTTCATACCCCATGGACATGATCCAAGCAATTTTGGGTTCCACTACTTCCATTAGACACTGATCAATGTCAACCATGAAGCATATTTCATTTTTGTACTTCTCAACAATTGATTTAGGGATTCTTTCCCTTAAGTGCATCATACTCCAAAAATTCTTGAAGTAACCCCATATTGTAGTATTCTGAGCTTTGAAATCACCAATGCTGTGAAGATGATCTCTGATCTAAATGGAAACTAGCTCATCCTTAGTCCAGTGCACACCTTTTACCCCAGGTACCTCATTCATAAAGTAAAAGAATAGACATAGAACCAATGTACCATACTTGAAAGTGTTTTTCTTATCTTTCTTGATTTTGTTTAAATTTTCAATCAGTTGATTCTGTAGTAATTCACACAAGTCATAATCAATATTTTCCTTTAGCATCTTGTATGCAGCATAGATGGCTATTCCAAAAATAAAATTTCCTCTGCTCAAGTGGTAAATCTTGTACCCAATCACCATGGAGGAAAATTTGACATCCAGTTCTATAATATCATCGATGGTCATTGCCCTTCTATCAAACTTGGCATTGGTAGCATCAGTCACTGTCTGGTTTTCATAGCTTTCAGCATGGGTAATCCACCAGTTGAGTTTAACTCAGTTACAATTCTGATAGCATCCTTGGTAATCTTGAATGGTTTTAACAACCAAATAAATTCATCATGCATCCTACTCAAAACATATCAGACTCATTCATCCTCATCAAATGTTGGAAACCCCATAATCTGAATAAAATGTTTATCCTATAGTGCCTTATAATCGAGTTTAAGTTTGTGATTTTCACCCCTGAGTTGTTTCTCAAACAAGTCTACATACCTTGAATCTCCAAATTCATCTATGTTTGCATGAATATAAACCCTAATGTCTTCAACATGCAGCACACCATATGTAACACTTGAAAAAGCACCTAACGGGTTGACTTTTAATGATTTGTGAGGATGCTTCTTAAATTTGGGTCGAGGCCTTTTAGTAATGTCAACAACATGAGGAGTAACCATCTCAATAGATTTTAGATTCAAAGCTTTATAGAGAAGTACCTTTTTCTTCCGTGGGGTTAGGGTTGATCAATTGTCGATTGAATTCGCTCTTTGTGCTTCAGTCTTTGGATTTGCATCTCAAATGCTCTTCTTCTTGTTTCCTCTAAATGCAATGTGATTCAAATGTGTTACCAAGTGGCCTTTTTTTTTGGCAAAACCTAATTTGGCATTGTAATAAATGTGTTGCCCTAACTTTATCCAGTTACTCTATTTTTGATAGTTCTTCATGAATCACTCTGTAAGTTTTCATATCAACATCTTTTCTTCTAGAAATCCTTCCAAAGGTTTTGAACCAATTCAAAATATCTTCTTTTATTGTGCCAGATTTAGGCACCCACTTACTAACTGGGGGAATTTGATGTTCAATGTAGCTCCCCCTGAGTCAGAGCTCCTGACTTAATTCCCGAAGTAATTATCAGCACCAGATTCTGGAGTGGACCCATCACCATTGTTTATTGTATCTTTCTTTACCCAAGTCTTATTCATTTCACTTTGTATCTCATTCACATCAATTCTTCTTTTGCCTTTGTCTTGTTTCTTCTCATCTAATTTTCTGTTTGTCAGACCTCTTCTTCCATTGTTCCTACTTCTGTAGAATCTTGCAATATGACCAGATTTATTGCAGTTAAAGCACATAACATTTCTTTTCTTATAAACTTGATTTCCTCTCAATTTGCACTAATTAGCCACGTGTCCAAACCCATTGCAAACAAAATAGTAACCATTGAAAGAATTGCTAAATCCTCTATTTTTAGCAATATTCATTATCATACTTCCGCATTCATTTGATCTATGACCATACCTCTTACACATGAAGCATTGACCAGAGAAGGATGGATCATTTTGATTTACTCGACTTTTGCACTGAGTAGCTCTATGACCAAATTTATTGCAATTGAAATAATTTTCATTGAATGATGGATATCTTTGAGCATTAGGCTATCTTACCGTAGATTTTCTAGTTTTGTTTCTCCTATTCCTTGGTTGAAAATTTCTTTGTCTGGATCCACAACTTTCACCTTTCTCATATCCAAGATCACACTTGTCATCATCTTTTTTCTATCCTTCAATTAGTGCTTCAAGTTTAGATGAGCTTATCTTAAACTTCTCCTTATACTCATTTTTTAATTTCTAGGTCATGTCTAAGAGTGATAATCTGTCTCTCAAATTCTCTCTCATTATTTCTGCTTTCTTGTAGATTAGATTCTAGGAGACCAGCTATTCCATCCAATCTACACCACTCTTCAGTTCTCTCTTTCAAATTTTGATTCATCTCTTCTTCAATTTTCTTCCTATCTTCAATTTCCTTGGTTAGTCTTATCACCCTAGTTTCTATCTCATGTTTTAGGACAACTTCTTTAGCTAACTTTTCACATTCCTTTGTCTTCTCTTTCAGGGCCTTTTCTTCATAATGATTTCCCAGTTGAAGAGGTTGCTCCTTTCCTTTTGCATTGGATTTGCTCAATTTTTCTTTTAAAATCTCAATGAAGTCTTCAACCTTTTTGAGGTTATCTTGCAGCTCTTGGACTTTTGCCTTGGACTACTCAAGATCATCTAGGGCGAGATTAAGTTGCCCTTGAAGGTTATATTCATCCATTTTTACTACCTTCCCAGATCTTCCTTAAGCTATTAAAATTTTTCAAAGGAACCTTGCTCTGATACCAATTATTGGAATTGGTCCGGACAACTAAGAGGGGGTGAATCAATTGTCACAAAAATTAAACTTTTCTACCTTTAATCTTCTTTTACAACTTCAAATCAAATTAATAATATGAATATTAAAGCATGAATCAATAACACATGAGAAAAAACATAAGTAACACACTTGACACCAAGATTTTTGACGTGGAAACCCGGTTACGGGAAACACAACGGTGGGGGTTGACCCACAAAGATTATACTCTGTTAAAAGTATTACAATGGGGAATGCACATGCATTCAAGCTCACTGCCCAGAGCTCACTGCTCAAAGGAAAGCTCACTACCTACAGAAAGAGAATTACAATAAACTTGAACTGATAATTAGCATCTATTATGCAAGAATTTAGTTCTGGTTAAGCACAGAAGACTAACTTGACATACTTCATCCTTACTCTACCCCTCTTACTGCTTTGCTAACATTTAAACTTTGATCTCTATTCTTTTACAATTACTCCATAGTCGCAACACACACACGTACCACAATCATCCATATCCATCAACTATATATATTCGCATCTTGGTCTTTAATTACTTTCTAGTCAGCTTCAAGAACACTTGGAACTTTATTAAATACTCTGCTCTATCGGCTAGATCCATACATAACTTGAGATGCGGACCAAAACTTGCACTCACAAATCATAAATTAGGTCAACCACTATCACTGATCATCACTACTTTCCCAATCAACAATTTCCATACATCTAGAACCAAGATCATTTACAAGGTCAGCCTGTTCTTCTTCTGACTGCTCTATCACACTATTAACCCGATACTCAGAAGCTAATAACTTTCAAATCCTTTGTCACCGGAGGCCAAAAATCTAGATTTAGATTATTCTAAAAATGCTTATGGCTCCCTCAGATCTATAGGACTTTCCACCGGAGAGATCCGGACCAAGATACCGGACCTTGTCGCCTACTCTATTCCTGACTACTCAGACTTAGATAAATTCTAATTTTGACTTCTGGTATGAACAAATTGTGTTATGCAGATGAGTGGAATGGTCTTAGTTTCCATCAATGACAACACTTGTTATACAAAGTAGTGTCTCCTGCCAACACATCCAACTTTGTTGTCCAAGATGTCTTCAATCTACTCTAGTGCTTGTTAGGGTAACTATTTTTCAAGTCTTCTTCAATGTTGTCACTGAACTCTCCTTCATGATACTGATATAGGTCTCCAATGTTGAAAATATGTGATATGCCCAATGTCTCCAGTAGCTCCACTTCATATGCATTTCTTGAATCAAACTTTTTTTAGTATCATACATCATCCAAACTTCATCATCTTCAATTTGTTATATGTCCTTACTGGAAATCTTTCTTTTCTCAGATACACCATCACTTCATCTCCCACTGAAAATTATTTATGTATTGTAGATGTTAGTAAAAATTCACACATGTATACCCTACTGTGATAATTGTATTCTATGGTGGACAATGTGTTGTATATTCATGGTAGTGACTTCTTGTTGAGTATTGTGTTGGGAAGGGAATTGTTATGTTTGAGAGCTAATCTCCCCTGAGGGGTGAGAGCCTCTCATGTACTGGGGTTTGAAAGAGGTGTAGAGCCTCTCTTGGGGAATTTTTTTTACCCCCAAGATGGATGATTATCCCCTCTTTCCCCCTTCTTTATGGATCAGACTAGATATCCATATGTGTTGTTATTGTTATGTAGGGAGCTAATCTCACTTGAGGGTTGAGAGCCTCCCTTATTTTTTATCGAACGAAGTGCAGATACTCCTTTGGTACATAACCCATTATGGGGTGAGGTGGGGAGACATCCCCTCATAGTCACATTGGATACATATCCCCTATACTCCCCCTCCTTATGGATTCATTAGCAATTCATATGTGATGTTGGGAACCTATGGGTTGAGGATAGATCAGAGAGTCCCTATGGTTCTTGAGTTTATTAAATCATGATGATTCAGTTATGGTAACTCAATTGGAATGAGCGCTAGTGGCATTTTCTAGTAGATGGACATTTGATGGTAACTTGGTCACTATTAATGGGAATCCGTTTCAGTTATGAAATTTTGGCAGCATTAGACTAAATATTAATTTATGAAAATTTGCATTTTGGAAATAGTGATTTTGGGATAGCAATCTTCCAAAATCATTCATAGTTTTTAATTTGGTATATTATTCTTAGGACATAGAAGATCTTGGATATTAGCATCGTGTTAGAAAAAAAAAGAAATGATAGTTGATTGTTAAGATATTTTTGATAATTACCTAAGGGTAATGGCTTCTTCTCTCAATTTTGGTATCAAAGTTTGGGATCTCTGCAAAATTGTGGATGGATATCAAATTTCATGATCAATTCCTTTTTGTGGTATATGATATTGGATCTTACATGTGATAGTTTATACAAAGGTTCTTTTTTGATATATGATATGATTGTCCCAGGTTGTGTGGGACATGCGTATTGTGATATATGATATGGTTGTCCCGGGTTGTGTGGGACATGTGTATTGTAATATATGATATGGTTGTCCCGGGTTGTGTGTGACATGTGTATTATGATATGGTAATCTATTGTTGAGCTCTGTGTGGTTTGAGACCACCATTCCTTTCCTCCCATTAGGTAGCTCATTTAAAGTCATGTGGTGATTATGATGTAAAGTTTTATGGAAATTGTTAAAAATTTTATTTGATTATTGTTATCTTTCCCTTTTTTATTGAATCAGAAGTTTTAAAATTTCTTCAAGATATTTGGTTGTTTGTAATTGCAAATTCTCCTTTTGCGTCAAGGACTATTTTATTAAGGTTTTTGGTTTTAAAATTTGAATTGTTGTTTTGGCTTTCATTATTTAATTTGATTTTATATGAAGTTTTATAAATTGAATTTTTGAAATTTTATTTATTGGAAACTTCTTTATTTTGAGGCTTTATCTGTGTTTGTTGCTAATGGCTTGTGTGTAGTAATGTGAATTGTGTAAACTACTATACCCGAGAGGGGTCCCTAGCAGATTGTATAGGGGAGTAGATGGCCTAGGGAATGTTTATTGTGAAGTTGTGTGAGATCTATTTTGTGGCACTATGGTTCTACTTGGAACACATCATTCTCATCCCATAGGGTGTGTATGTGATGTCTTATGTATGGAGTTGAAATTCTGTGGCGTGTGTGTTCAGGGGTGTTATGAGGAAATGTGGCTGCATTAAATTTGATAAATTATTATTGATATAAACAAGTTCTATTGGT
Source organism: Cunninghamia lanceolata (assembly GCA_027924645.1). Classification (NCBI taxonomy): domain Eukaryota; kingdom Viridiplantae; phylum Streptophyta; class Pinopsida; order Cupressales; family Cupressaceae; genus Cunninghamia; species Cunninghamia lanceolata. Next base: position 15,628,057 of record BSBN01000130.1, on the reverse strand, counting down.
GGATGCATTATATGTATGCTTGATTTATTAATCATAGAGTCATTTAAATTAGTAATTGCAAAACATCCTTGTTTGATAAATGATAATGTAGAGTATCCTATGGCTCTAATGTGTTTTATGTTTTCTTTTGAAATAAGTAATGGTATCTTAGTATTTTTATTTTTCTATATATTATATCTAACTCTTATTTGATGTTTTGAAGCTAGGGAATGTTTTATTCTCTTGAGGACTTCTAGGAGGAGGTCCACTCTTAGGGAGGGGGAATGTAAGGCCTAATCTTTACTAACAATTTCTTATGCATATGATATAGTTGCTTATAAAGTTGTGATATAAGTTATATTATGATGAATTTCTAATAATAATTAGAATTTAGTATTAAAGTCTTGATATGGGTTGGTTAATTGATTTAAATCAGTTATTTTCATGTGTTGTAGGGAATAAGTGTTCTTTTTATAATTATTTTTATAAAATTAAGTCGATAGGTCAATAACCTATGGGTAGCGTACTTGTTTATTCATAAAAATTATGTTTTAGAATTGTTTTAACCCATTTTTAGTTCACAAGAAAATAGGTGAAGGGATTGGCAGATGAAGAGTTGTCTCCTCTTGAAGTGTCACTCTCCTTTGGAAGACAAAGAGTCAAGTTGTTTGGGGATTCTACTTTTACTCCTTTCTTCCTTATGGGAAGGGGATACTTTCTTTTTTGAAAGGAGTGAGATTTCAAATGGAGAAGGATAGCAGGAAGGTTTTATGAATTGATAGTGGATCTGGATATAAGTCTAGAGAGAGAAGATGATAAGCTTCACTTACATAGATATGAATTTGTTTATACATTTATGGGTTTGAGCAAGTAGATTTGTATGTATGTAATTTGATATTTACTCTTGTTGAATCTATGGCAATATGTTTTTCTATCCATCAGATATTAAAGGTGCTAATCTTGGTGCTTGTAGTAGTATCCATTTTGGGTGTTTCCTACAATCATTATATTCCATGAAACTACAGTCCCTTGCAGTTTTTTATCAAATTGGTCATAGGTCATTTCTGTGATACTACATTTTTCATACATGTTTACCAAGGTGGTCGCGAATATATCTACAGCTTAAAAATTCCTCTCTCAAATATTCTTTAATGGATGTCCTAACTCTCTTCCAAGACTCTCCACTTTGGCATTGGTTAGGAACATACAAGAAAATATATAAGACTAGGTCAATGACCTATTTTGTATTAGGTGAATCAATGAACCAGTCTCATAAATATATTCATGTCCTTTGTGTGGTGCATTAATCACATTCGATGATATAATATCACTAAGAGGCACTCTTTCAACTAGTCAATGGGCTTTGTTTATACTTCCTTATTTTGTGTATTTTCTTGAAGATTTTAAGTTTTTAAACTAATCCATTTTGTGCATTTCCACATTCCATCAGATGACAACTCTTTGAGGCATTTTGTCAAACAATCTCTATGGCTTATCTAAACCTCCACAAGCATGTCAACCTGATGCATTTCACAAATCCACTTACCTAATGGAGTCCATACCCCATTCCTTGGTGCTTATTTGGCATAATAGGGTGGATACTAGAAAGGTCATGGTTAGGCTTTATACCTATCAATTGAAGTTTGTTAAATGTTCCTAAATAATTTTAAACTATCCATTATGTGCTATCATTTCTTGTTTAAACTAACCTATCTTTGAGGATTTCTATCAAATAGATCATGTGGTTTGTCTGGGTTTCCACATAGAGCTTTATGCATGTCAAGTATATTTGCTCAAAGTTTCTAAAGCCCATTCAACAAATCTATTTTGTGCATATCCCGCAATCATTGCATTTGAAGAGATGACATCTCTTTGGGGCATTTTGTCAAATAGTTCATGTACCTTCCTTAGTTGAGTCAAATGCAATTGCTTTCTTAGTATGGTAGTGTTTTTGTATCAGCCTACATCATTGTAACTACATATGTTCAACCATTTGATTTTACATTATGCCTATCCATATTATATAGTTTAGGTAATTTATTATATGTAGAATTTATTTCATTGGAATCGATTTGTTGTGTGTTTTTTGGCTTCATAATGTTTTAAATTAATGTTTACATCAAGAGGTTTGCTAATCCATGTTATCACAATAGAAAAAAAATTATTTATATCAGGACATTCGGGTGTTTGGATATCATGTGACTAGACATCCGTGTCACTTGCATTTTTAGTAATATCAATGTCTCAATCTCTAATTTGCTTCATTATGATATCCATTGGGGCAGAGTTGACCATCTCTAACTCATCTTCTTGTTTCATATAGACTTGACTCATCACTAAATGACCCGTTTCTTCAGTTTGGGATTCTATCCTCTCAAGGATTTTACTTGGCACATTTAATTTGCCTCCTAAATATAGACATTCCTTTATATCAATTAGCTCTAGGCACTGTGAACATGTAGTTTTAGAATGTGATGTCCTATGCAACCTGCACCATCCTTCCAAAAATATTTGCTTGAGTGGGATCCCTTGCAACCTATACCTTTGGATCTCTTTTGATATATACGTTTCAAATTTAGTTAAATTACTTCCTCCATCCTCATCTGATATTTCATAATTAGACCCTATCAGGACATCAGTTCCTGATGTGATTCAGTTTACTTTACTACTTTCTTGTGTGCAATTACTCATCAATACCCTTCTCAAAAGGAAAGGTGTGATCCTCTAAAGCTAAAGTGGACTCTTCACATATTAGGGTGTAATTCTCATGCACCTTATTCACTTCTTCACCTAGAAACAAGGAGCTTTCTAGGACCATAGTAGACTCATATCCTAAAGGATAAGTTCATTACCCTCAGGCATGCTTGTTTCCCCTTCCATATTCTGCACTTCAACTTGGAAGATGTTCGTGGCTATCCTGAATTGTGGACAATCCAACTCAGCATGAGCACTTGTATTATGGATTCTACACCAATTATTTAATGCATCCTTTGTTAGGTTGACCCTAGTTGTTTTTTTAGGTTCACCAGGGACCTGATTGTCTAGAGGTGATGGCAAAGATCCATTATTTGGTCAAGTGTTCCAGACTATTGGAGGTTGCAAAGAATTATTATTGTAACCTCTATCATTGTTATATCCTCTATTTTGCACATTCTAAGCATTGCTTTGAAAATACATGTTCTAGTTCTTTAAGTATGTCACCTCAATAGTTAGCCTCTTCAGTTGAGCTATGATTTCCACAATATCCTCTTTCTCTTCCTCAATTTTAGCTATTATATTGTCCTAAGAAGGAAAGAAGAAGGAATTACCATTTCCATTAGGCCTGACTTCTATAGGAACATGTCCAGGATGCATGATAAATTGTCCATTCCTTTAGTGAGGAATTGCATTAATAGGTAGGACTTGCAAGGGATTTCCCATTGGTATATGTTTTATTAAGGTTCTATTGATGTGTTGCATTTGGTTAGGCAAAGCAGGAGGTCCTATGCTAGGTAGAGGATCATGTCCTACTTGCTTCACCTTGATTGCCTCTACATAAGCACTGGATATGGTTGTAACAGTTGGATTTTCCCTTCTTACAAACATAACCATCAAAGGATCAAGATCTCAGTAGTATACTAACAAGGCCACATCCTCAACAATGATGTATGGAGTTGTTAACTTGGAATATTATTTCTAGAAGCTATCATTGAAATTAGAGATGAATTCTCCTTCACCTTGCTTGATCTCAACAAAATGGTGATATAGTGTTGCTACATCGATTGGAAGTCGAAACCGAGCTTTGAATGCATTTTCCATCAATAGCCAAGAGTTGATGGAATGCTAGGGTAAACTTACATACCAATTGTATGCTTCTTTCCCTAATGTGTATGGAAAAATCCTACAAACAACATCTTCATACTGCATCCTTGCTCTAAAGCAAGCTTCCTTAAATGTTCTTAAATGATCTTTAGCATCCTGATATGGATGATACTTTGGGAAAATCTTATCAGGATTCTTTGGCAAATCATTATATGCTTGAAAGTACAGGGGTGATTCTACGTTGAAGAATGCCATGGGAACTTGTATAGGGGATGTTGGCGTCACAAGGACAACAAGTCTAGGTTGTTCACTAGTAGAGCATGACCTTGGCCTTATAGTAGGTAACTCTTGCAAAGGTCCACTAGATCTTGATCTAGTAGCAAGCCGGCAAGCTAGCTCAGAAATTTGGGTCAAACTTTGAGGCTTTAAATGGGATCTTTGCAGAGATACAATCAATTCTTCTCAAGAAAGGGATATTTGTGGTTGCTTATCTTAAATGGTGAAATATGGATAGGATCATTGAAAGAACAAAAATCCTTTAGTCTTGTGGCCCTCCTTCTAGTGCCAAAATATGTTGATGTGTCAATTACTCACATGCAGTAGAAATAAAAGTTATCACATAAACCTTTATTTATCTTGAAAAATATGATAATTTCAAGATGAACTTATAATCCTAAGTCTCTGTTAGTCAGGTCTTGACCTTCTAATAGTCACTCAGGGGTCGTGATATGTCGTTCTATTTTGGGGACTTACACTTATTTGATTATATTCTTTAGATTTGACCAAATTCCATGAATGTCCTGCACATTGTACTTGATCTGCAGATATCCTTGATAGTTGTGTTAAATCCTATAAATTATAGTTGAGATTTAGGCATACAAGTATCGATTGAACACAACTTTGATCAGTTACTTAGAGATTTTCTAACTTTTATTAGTTCTTCTGTAAGTATCTATATCTGGACTGATCTTTACATCTACTCCATGAATTTGTTTAAATATACTCTTTAAAACCTATAATTCATTGATATTTATGATTATCTGCATGATATTTACTATTATGTGTAGCCTTTTGCTATATATGCTCTGGATATATCATTATTTGCATCAATTTAGTATGTATTGCTTAAGATATGTCAATATTTGCATTTATCCATTGAATTTATGAAATGAAGAGTTAAAATCTTAAAGATTCTAACTAATTAAGTTTTACCAATGATCCACATGCATACTCTGACACAATCATGAAATGAAGAAAAAACTAGACCATACTTGACTAGGAAATCCACAATTACATATGATCAGTATGAATCTTCAAAGGTAGGTTGATGACAACATGTAATTAGTTAAATGCACTTCAAAAGAACACATCAATTCATAATCATAAGCTAGAAATCAATAGAAGATTACTCAAGATTTACGATTGGACACATGTACATCTTCATTTTCATTATGTATGCAAAGAATATACACATATACATTGATTTGAGAAAGAGCCTTGAGAAGAGATCACAAAGTTGCAAAATCACAAAATTAGTGCTCAAAGTTTCAACAATTCAGTCTCTATTTTACAAGATGATCAAGGCCCTTTTATAGGACAAGAGCCTAAAATCAGTTACATTGATCCAACAGTCAGGATATGTGGCATGTGATCACCAGTTGGCAATCATTGATGGAAGACATCAAGCAAGATGGAATATTCACTGACCTATCTTAACTTAAGCATCTTCAAGAATATTCTACTCTTCCTCTACTGATGAATCTTCTCCAATTATCATTTCTCAAGAATCCTTTCTCCTATACAATTCATATGCATTTATGGATGCATCTATTTCAGCCTTATCAAACTATTGTGCATTAACTTTTGCATGTTCCTGCATTTGCAGTTGATCACTGATAGTCATCCATTGATTCATTATGTCTTCCATATTTCTCTTATACTCTTTCATCTTCATGGAAAGTCCCATCATCTTATTTCAGTTGAGGGGGAATCTGTAGGTAGCCTAATGTCCTAATTTGGTTGAGATTCAACCATTGGTATCCTCTTTTCTTGACTTCCTCATCATCTATGCAATCAACCCAGAAGTCCTCTAGGTGTGCTTCATGTTGTAGCTTTTTACTCACATACTTCTCCATCCTATGGTATGGATCAAAGTATATGGCTAATGGAAAAAATTGCAAATGTAATGCATGCATCTCAGCTTCAGATTTCTCAGCATTGTCTATTGTTCCACATGCATACCAGTTGATTTCCATGGGAAAAATAGCATTCCCCTTTTTGTTCTTCCTCATATATGCCTCATAAGAGGGAATGATTTATCTTGTTATTTCTAACAACATTACCCTATCCATGGGATACCGTGGAAACATGAATGTGTTTCCCTCAAAGGCTTCCATCCTGATACTCATATATGTTGGGAATTGGATGAACCATCCCCCATGTGGCTGAATGAGCTCTTGGGCTTCTTTTGAAATCCTCTTTGCCCTATCATCCTCCATTAGCCTTACCAGGTGCATGATGATGCAATCATTGATGACCTTGCAATGCTGGATTGACATCTTTCACTTCAATTGTGGGTAATATTCCCACACTGTTTGATCTATGGACTAAGGTCCTAGTCTCCCAAAAGTGTTGAGCCCTATAGGACATGCCTTGAAAGCACACACATACACTATATATGATGTCATATAAAACACTATTTTCCTATTCTACCATGCCACCATGGCCTTATGCAAAGAATCACTGATAAGTTTGGCCTAGGAACATATGACTTTCTTGTCCTTGACTAGTTAGATCAACCCAAACATCCATGGCTCAAATGTCCCAGCATCTGCTTTTCCTACCATCTTGCTTAAAATAACCATCATGTACTATACCTCTTGATAGAAATCATACTTATAGAGGTGTTGTGGCATCTTGACCATGACCTTAGCCTTGTCAGAGGGGTCTCTCCATGACGCGTAGATGATTTTTCAAGAATGATGCAGGGACTTCCAGAGGTCATAACTTTTGACTCGGATGTGGGTTTTCTACGAAATTTTACAGGTGGATACGTTATGAGGTGGCTAGTGGTTTCCCAATCCACCCTAGTTCATTGGACCTCGTCTTGGCACTTTTTTGGGGCTTGAAACTTTCATCTTGGCCCTCAAAATGGCAATTTGGTGTTTTTTCTAGTTTTTTAAAAGTTGCTTTTTTTAATAACTCGAAACTCATGTTTCGAATTTAGGATGTTAGTTAGTTTTTTGTCCTACCTTAGCTTTAGGAAGTTTTTGGGAAAAAACTAGATTCTCAAGATATGATTGTAAAATTACCTAAAATGGCAAAATCTGACAATTGTCAAAATCTGCCAAAAGAGGTTATTTTTTTTGTTTTTTTTGTTTTCTTGAATATAAGAGAGTTTTCTCTCATTGTAGTAGTAGAGTTGATGAATAGAAGGTTTTTTATGTTCCTGTCTTCAAATCTTTGGCTCTCACATGATCAATGGAAAAATTGTATTGAGTGTATGTTGTGTGCTGCATCATCTAGTATCAGAGCAGGAAGATGGCTGGGAGAGGAAGAGGAAGAGGCGGTCTTGCCCAGATGCATAGAGAAATGCAAAATCTACAAAGGCAAATAGTAGAACTTACAACACGGATGGAAAACCAAAGATTGGGTAGAGGAGGAGATGAATTTGATAAAGAGATAGGTCGAGGAGGTGCAAATCAAGATATAGAACATGAAGAAGAATTAGAAGGCATGAGTTTTGAAGAGAGGATGCTCAGGGCCTTGGAAGGGAAAAATGAAGGGATCAAGGTAGATGTTTCAGATTATGCAGGTAGTCTTAAACCAGAGGAGTTGATAGACTAGTTGAATGACATGAGAAAATTTTTTGAATAGAAATCCATGACAGAGGAAAAGAAGGTGAAATTCGCATGCACCAAAATAAAGGGTCATGCAATGATTTGGTGGGATCCTCTTTAAAAGGAACAAACAAGGAAAGGCAAGGATAAGACCAGGACATGGAATAAAATGGAAAAGAAGTTGAGAGAAAAATTCTTGCCCATAGATTATGCGTAAACCCTTTTTTATAGGTTTCAAAATATAAAGCAGAACCTCTCTTATGTGCAAGATTATACAAATGAGTTTTGTACATTGTCTATATGTATAGAGCATCTAGAAACTGATGAACAGATGGTTACTAGATATGTGAATGGCCTAAAATTCTCTATTCAAGATGAATTGAGCATGCATCGACTAAACAGTATGGAAGAGGCTTACCAATTGGCTCTAAAGGCTGAAGAAAAACAAAACAGACAGTACCATCAGAGGAATAGAGGAGGAAGAAGGGGTACATCAACCCATTCGAGGAGGTTTGAATTATGGTAGGGGAGAGTCATCCCATGGATTGGAAAAACAAGTAGACACTTGACAAGATCCTCCGAATCAAGAATGAGGAAGGGGATTTCAAAGAGGTAGAGGTTATGGTAGTGGTAGAGGATGGGAAAACTAGAGAAGGCCTTTCACTTGTTTTAGATGTGGAGAAGAAGGTCATAGGGCATTTGACTTCTCAAATTATAACATGCAAGAAAGAAATCAAGGAGGACAACCTAGGGTGAACCTGATTCAAATGTAGCATGAAATGGAAGGGACGGAACTAGAGGTTCCACTAGATGTGTGAGAAAGTCTCATGATGAGAAGAGCAATGGTGATTCCAGAGAAGGAGAAAACACAAGCCAAAATCTATGATGGTTCATAGCTTCGAACCAATATCTTCATAACTAGATGCACTTCGGGTGGCAAGGTATGTCAAATTATTGTTGATGGAGGTAGTTGTGAAAATATGTTTTCTAAAGAAATGGTAGAAAAATTGAATTTACACTGTGAAAAAACATCTTCATCTGTACCACATTGCATGGTTTAAAAAGGAAAATGAAGTCGCTATTGATAAAAGATGCCTAATTAAGTTTAGCATAGAGAAGATCTATCAGGATGAGATATGGTGTCATGTTGTCCCAATGGATTCCTGTCATGTGTTATTGGGAAGGCCATGGCAGTATGATAGAAAAGTTATATATGATGGAGAGAAAAACACATACACCTTTTGAAAAGATGGCTCTAAGGTGATTTTATTACCTCTCAAGGATGAAGGAAAAGGTGAGACCATGTTGTCTAAAAGAGATCTTGTTAAACAAATGAAGGTGATAGGGTGTTGCTACGCATTAGTAGTGAAAAAAGGTGAAGATGAAGACATTTCAGTTCCCCCAGAAGTAGCAGAGCTATTGGAAGAATTTGTGGATGTTTTGTGTGATGAATTGCGTGATGGTCTACCACCAAAGAGAGATATTTAGCATCATATTGATTTGATTCTAGGAGCAACTCTACCCAACCAAGAAGCTTGTAGAATGAATCCAACACAACATGCAGAGATGAATAAGCAAGTAGCAGAACTCATAAGTAAAGGTGTGGTGAGAGAGAGCATTAGCCCATGTGTTGTACCTGCATTGTTGACCCCAAAAAAAGATGGAGCATGGATGATGTGCACTAATAGCAGAACAATTAATAAGATTACCATCAAGTATCAATTTCCTATACCTTGTATGGAGGACATGATGGATGTCCTTGTAGGGGCCAAATATTTCAGCAAGATCAACCTACGAAGTGGCTACCACCAAATCTAGATCTAAGAAGGGGATGAGTGGAAGACAACCTTTAAGACTAGAGATAGATTATATGAGTGGATGGTTATGCCATTCAGGTTATCAAATGCACCTAGCACATTTATGAGATTGATGAACACTATACTACGACCTTCCATTGGTAACTTTGAGGTAGTTTATTTTGATGATATTTTGGTATTTAGTAATAATAAAGAAGAGCACCTACAACACTTGAGGATCATCTTTGGTGTGTTAAGGAAGGAGAAGTTCTATGCCAATTTGAAGAAGTGTAGGTTCATGCAGGACAGTTTGGTTTTTTTAGGCTTTGTCATTTCTAAAGATGGTGTCAGAATGGATCTAAAAAAGGTCAGGGCAATTCTAGAATGGCCTAGTCTAAGCAGCATCATAGAGGTAAAAAGTTTTCATGGCTTGGCTACTTTCTATCGAAAGTTCATTCAAAATTTTAGTAGTATTGTAGCTCCTATAACAGATTGCACCAAAGGAAGGGAGTTTGCATGGACCAAGGATGCTAAGGAGAGATTTAAGTTCTTGAAAAAAAAGGTAACAAAAGCACCTATACTTGCATTGCCAAATTTTGATAAGGTATTTGAAGTAGAATGTGATGCCTCCCATGTGGGAATAGGTGTTGTGCTTAGCCAAGCTGGAAAACCTATAGCTTTCTTTAGTGAAAAGCTGAATGACGTGAGAAAGAATTATTCTACTTATTATTTGGAATTTTATGCAATTGTTCAAGCATTGAGGCATTAGAGACATTATCTAGTTCCCTAGGAGTTTGTATTGTTTACAGATCATATTACACCGAGATACTTGAACACATAGAAAAAGTTGAATAGTAGGCATGCCAAGTGGGTCTCTTTCTTGCAGGGTTACAATTTTGTGTTGAAGCATAAGTCTGGAAAACAAAATCAAGTTGCAGATGTGTTAAGAAGGCGTGTTGCACTTTTGACCACAATGGAAACTAAGATGATTGGTTTTGATGCCATCAAAAATTTGTATGAGTTTGATGATGATTTTGGAAGATTGTGGAACAATTGAAGGCACTAGTATCTGTTAACTTAGATCACTTTAGGGGTGAATATTTTATGCAAGATGGGTATCTATTTAAAGGCAAACAACTATGCATACTAGCTGGCTCTATGAGGGAAAACATTATTAGAGAATTTCATAATAGTGGGTTAGCTAGACATTTTGACAAGGACAAGACAATATCCTTGATAGAAGATAAATATTACTGGCCAAAGATGAAAAGGGATATAACTAAGTATGTAACAAGGTTTAGAATCTACCAAGTGGCTAAGGGACATTCATAGAATACAGGGTTGTATATGCCATTACCAGTACCAACTACACCATGGATAGATTTGAACATGGACTTTGTGTTGAGACTTTTACATACTCAACAAGGTAAGGACTCCATTTTTGTAGTTGTTGATAGGTTCTCCAAGATGGTTCATTTTGTTGCCTATAAGAAAACTAATGATGCAACGAGGGTAGAAGAGTTATTTTTTTCAGAAGTTGTTCGACTACATGGTGTTCCAAAGACTATTACCTCTGATAGGGATACCAAATTCCTTAGTCATTTCTAGATGACTTTATGGAAGAAGATGGGGACTAAGTTACAGTTTAGTAGTGCTTATCATCCTCAAATGGATGGGCAAATAGAGGTAGTCAATCAGAGTCTGGGAAATTTGTTGAGGTGTATTGTCAGAGAAAAGCCAAAACAATGGGACGTGGCATTACCCCAGGTTGAATTTGCCTATAATAGTTCTATTAACAGATCAATGGGAAAGTCCTCTTTCTAGATTGTTTATGTCAAGAATCCTTAGGGTGTTCTAGATTTGGTACAGCTACCAATGAAAGACAGGGTCAGCGATGATGGGGAAGCATTTGCAAAACACCTTCAGCAGTTGCAGAAAGAAGTGAGATAGGAGTTACAGGACAGTAATGAGAGGTACAAGAATACAGTGGATACTAGTAGGTGACATCAGACATTCAGTGAAGGTGACTTAGTGATGGTATATTTGAGAAAAGAGTGGTTTCCTACTAGAACATACCACAAGTTGAAGTACAATAAAATTGGTCCTTGTAGAATTACAAAGAAGATCAATGATAATGCATATGGGGTTAGTTTACCAGATGATCTTGATATTTCTCCTATGTTTAATATTTTTGATTTATATGCATTCCATGGTGAGCATGATGCTGAAGATAGTCAACCAGAAGTGGCATGGCACAACCACATTCCCCATAAGAAAAAGGAAAAGATTGCACAGGTTCTTGATAAGAAAACTATCTACACTCAACAAGGGCATTACAACAAGTATTTAGTAAAGTGGGAAGGATTGCCACCAATAGATAGCACGTGGATTACAGAGTGGGAAGTATAGAGGTTAGATCCAGTCAAATGGTAGCAGTTTGAAGACACTCACTTGTAGGAGTTGCGTTCTTTTCAACCAAAGGAGAATGATGCAGGGACTTCCAGAGGTCATAACTTTTGACTTAGATGTGGGTTTTCTATGAAATTTTATAGGTAGATGTGGTATAAGGTGGCCAGTGGTTTCCCAACCCACTCTAGTCAGTTGGACCTCATCTTGAAAATTTTTTGGGGCTTGAAACTTTCATCTTGGCTCTCAAAATGGCAATTTAGTGTTTTTTTCTAGTTTTTTAAAAGTTGCTTTTTTTAATAACTTGAAACTCATTTTTTGAATTTAGTATGTTAGTTGGTTTTTTGTCCTACCTTAGCTTTAGGAAGTTTTTGGGAAAAAATTGGATTATCAAGATATGATTGTAAAATTACCTAAACTGGTAAAATCTGACAATTGTCGAAATCTGCCAAAAAAGATAATTTTTTGTTTTTTTGTTTTCTTGGATATAAGAGAGTTTTCTCTCATTGTAGCAACAGAGTTGATGAATAGAAGTTTTTTTATGTTCCAGTCTTCAAATCTTTGTCTCTCACATGATTAATGGAAAAATTGTATTGAGTGTATGTTGTGTGTTGCATGAAAGAATAACTTATGCCACTAGTATATTCATCTTTCAATGTGACTAAGTCAATCTGATACATATTTTAAACTGTAGGAAACCTGAATGCCTCTGTAATTCCCTTCACAAAGTGGTTGGCATACACCATGCCTTAGCATAAGGGAATCTCGCTACATCAAACATTCCTATGGAAACCACATTATGCAATATAGGATTACCATCACCAGATATAATCTGTACCTTGAGGGCATCCAAATTTGTATTCCCACAATGCATGTCACTAGCATGGAAAAATCTAGCACACACATCACTAGGGATGGGGAATGAATCTCGCTTGAACTCCACATCATGAAGATCTATTCTCTTTTGTGTCATTTCATCTTGTATTAGATAGGTATTAGAGATTGTTTTAGGGTTTAGAGATTAACAAATGAATTAGCTTGAATTTCCCTTTATGTAGGTTAAAATCCACCCTAAACCATTACAAACCAAAATTCACCTAATGATTTACCCTTATCATGGGAATTTTAGCTTTTGTCTATGTGAAAATTATTGCAACTATGAAAATGAATGGGAAGGTTTGTCATATTCATACCTAATAGTCACAACGTTAACCTCTAACGTGCAGAAGTTGACATGAATATCATTTTTCTTGTACTCGCCATTCTATTTTTAGTACACCATTTCTCAGTTGCTATGAAGTTTCCTTATCTTCCTATAATTCCCTTTTAATCAGCTCTATCTCTCTGTAATTTTAGCTCAAATGACTTGGTAATTACAATAACGGATGAATTTGCTTTTTATCCCTCAAAATTTACCAATTAGGGCATATTAATTGATCCTATACAACTAGGTAAATCTCCACCACTTAAGCGCAGGAGAAGTAAACAATTGTCGAAAGGCACACTTTTCAAATTTAAAAGGCCAATGACCTTTATTCAACATTAAATGTGAGAAGGGGATATGGATATGGACATTTAAATTTTGAATATCTTGTTCAGAACGTCCATATGAAAATGTCCATATGACGTCAGCAATGGGTCTTGGTCAAACATCGTTGACCAAAGGAACGAGCCATGGGATTTATTCACCTTTTCAAAAGTTAGGATACACAAAATATCCCTAAAAAATATCTTTATGCAAAATATCCTATTGAAAAGTTAATAGTAGGACACATGGAATGAAATCCTTCCACCAGATATGGATATGGATATTTGGGAGACATGGATATTTAGTGAGTGTAAAATATCCGGTTGCAAAATATCCCTTTGAAAAGTCAAAGGTTCGACAGTGCAGGGCATTGTTTCATTAATAACACTAGATATGGATATGGATATTCGGACACAGATATTTGAGACTCAATATCCAGTTGAAAATATCCATGTAGTAGATATTACTAGTGAGAATAAATTTGGCAGGGATCACTAGATGCGAATATGGATATTTGGAATGGATGTGGATATTTCGCAATGAGTAATGTCCATACACTAATATCTTGTATGGTGGACATTTTATCAATTCATTGTGATAAATTTTTATGGCTTTATCTGGATAAGGATATGGATATTGAGAAAATCATTATATCCATCTGTCAGAGCGATTATTGACTTAACACAATTTAAGGATCCTTTTGGGTCTGGATTTGAAGTTTGCGCACTCGAGGGTTATTATAAGGACTAGACCTGACAATAGACCTAGATATGGATATTAAGAATAGATAAGATGTTTGAAGCATAATGTCCATATCCCTTTGACTAGGATGTCTAGGCAACTAGAACTTTGACTAGGCATAACTCGCTCATTTTGAGGAATTTTGACATGATGTAAAAGGAAAACTTGCTCAAAATTTGATTCTCTATCCATCCATAGCCTTTATAGGGGATCATGATTGACTTAAGTTTTGACCATGGATCAGGACATGACATTTTACCATACCTCCCAAAAAGGAAAACACACAAGCAACACCAAGCAAAAGGTAAGGTTCCTATTTTGTTGGGGCAAAATGGGACGTGTTGTGAGACCACACAATAGGTCTACAATTTGCCATGATGAATCTCTCCAACACAATGTTCACATACTTACTCTGGCCTAACCAAAGTTTAATGTTTTCTTTGTCTCTTCTAATTTCCATTCCCAGAATGTACCTAGTTGCCCCTAGATCTTTCATCTCAAACTGTGTTGAATACTAAGACTTCAAATCATAAATCAAACTTTTACCATTCCCAATGAAAAACTTATCATCAACATATAATGCAATAATGAGAATGCAATCATTATCTATTTTATAATAAACACAATGATTTAATTTTGATCTTAGATTTATCCCAAACTCAACACAAAGGCATCAATTTTCTAGTACCACATCCTAGGAGATTTCTTCAAACCATACAAAGACTTTTTCAACTTGCAAACCAGATTTTCTTTAGCTTTCACCACATAGTGCTCTAGTTGTGACATATAGATATCTTCCTCCAAGTCACCATGAAGGAAAGTTGTCTTCGTATCCATTTGTTCAACTTCTAAATCGTATGTTGTAGCAAGTGATAACAAGAATTTGATAGATGTTAGCTTTGACACGGGAGAGAAAATCTCACCATAATCTTTCCCTCAATTGGGAATAACCCTTCATGACCTACCTTGCCTTAAATTTCTCAACACTTCCATCTAAACCAAACTTCTTCTTGAACACTCTTTTGCATCCAACAGGTTTATGTCCATCAGGCAAGTGCACCAGATCCAAAGTATTTATTTTTTCAAGGAAGCCATCTCTTCTTCTATGGCCTCTTTCTACAAATCTACATCACTCATACCCATAGCCTTTCTTATGGTCCTAGGCTCATCAGTGTTAGAAATGAAAGTAAAAACACAAGTGGAATCATGCAATGAATAACCAAATCTATCAGGTTGTCACCTTATCTACATGGACCTCCTCAAAGGTTAAGGTTGAGGTTATTCATCTTCTTCTAAAATTTGAAAGCTACTAGAGTTCTCATCATCAGGTCCAACATATGTCTTCAATTCAACTTTCTCAGGGGTGGAAGTAAGCTGAACCACATTCTCTTTCTCTTTTTCTTTCTCTAGTTGTAGAACAATAGTTCTAAGAAGGGTTGAGCTCTCTAAAGATCACACTTCTACTATACAGAACTCTCTCAACCACTGGATCCCAAAGATTGTACCCTTTCACACCAATGCCATAACTGATGAACATACACTTCACAACCTTTTTCTCCATCTTAGACCTCTTCTCTTTAGGCACATGTGCATATAACTCACAACCAAATACTTGAATGTGTCTCAATGAAGGCTTTTTACTAGACTACACCTTCATAAGTGTCTTATCAACAACCATTGATGTAGGAGACTTGTTAACCAAGTAACAAGCGGTAGAAACAACTTGAACCCAAAAATTTTGTTCAATGCTAGCTCCACTTAGCATACTCCTTGCCCTCTCCATCAACATTTCGTTCATCCTCTCTACAACTTCATTCTACTGAGGGGTATATCTAGTTTTATTGTGCCTCTCAATCCCATGTTCTTTACAGATCTTGTCAAAATCTACTGAACAAAACTCACCACTGTTATCAATCCTCAAACACTTAATATTTATATCCTTCTAATTCTCTACAAAAGCTTTGAACTCTTTGAATCTACTAAAGAATTTAGATTTTCTTATAAGGAAATACACCCATGTCTTTCTACTGTAATCATCAATGAATAAAACAAAGAAAATAGATTTTGAAATAGAAGGAACATGAACTAGACCAAACACATTAGAATGAATCAAGTCCAACACCTCAAAAGATTTGTGACAATTGGAATAAAACTAAACATGGTTTTGTTTACCATAGATGCAATGTTCACAAAAATCAAACTCAAGATTACAATCATTCATACCCTCAACAAGGTTTTTATTTTTCAGGGTCCTAAAACCCTTTTCACCAATGTGACCAAGTCTTTGGTGCCATAACATTGTCTTATCAACTGGAAGTTTCATCTCCATAGAATGAGTACCCTTAGATACCTAGAAAGAATGACCATCAGAAGTAGATGCAATAGTCCTTTTTGCTGCTAGTTCCAATGGTGAGGATGAAGACTCTAAAGTTATATTCTTTGAAACAGAGGTTCTATCGCAATAAACCACGCATGCATCAAGCTGAAACAAAGTGCCAATTTGAATACCCTTAGCTAGCACCATGGCTCCTCTAGTCATCTTGCATCCTTCATTCAAGAAAACAATCTTCACACCCACATCATTCAACTTACTTACAAAAAATAGGTTATGTCCCAAACTAGGGATATGCAAAACACCATTTATCTCCTTCACTCGTCCATCAAGGAATTGAATCAAGACTCTTCCATGGCCAACAATCTTTAGGTGAGAGTCATCACCCAAGTACACCTTCCCACCATCATATTCTTCATACTTTAGAAACCAACCCCAATGAGAGTTCATGTGGAAAGATGCACCCGAGTCAATAAGCCATACATCCTTAGATGCATGTGTTGCCAAGGTAGCGACAAATGTTTCTACTTCATCCTCACAGGACTTGTCAGAATCTAAATCATACTTCTACTTCTCCTCCTTGTACTCCTTGCAGAAGTGACCAGGTTTGTCACAGTTCCAACAAAGAGCCTTGGAATTTCTAGGAGACTTGGATCTCCCAATGGATTTGGATCTTCCATTTTCTTCTTTCTTCTTATCCTTTTTCTTCTCTTTCTCTTTAGGTCTACCACGAACTGCAAGAGTCTCCTTAGCTGACTCAGAAGATTTTCTCCACATCTCTTTAGACAACAATGAAGAAACCACTTCATCCATCATGAAGGTGGTAGTGGTACTCCCAATGGCCATAACAAGGTGGTCCCATGAATCTGGTAAGGAGCATAGTAATGGTGTACATCGATCCTCCTCCTCCATCTTCACACCAATAGAGGTCAACTGGGAAACAAGCATATTGAATATATTCAGGTGATCAGTGATAGATCCTCCATCTTCCATCCTCAGAAAATACAATTTCTTTCATAGGAATAACTTGTTTACCAGGGATTTAGCTTGATAAACATCTCCAAGTTTCTTCCAAAGATATTTTGTAGTCTTCTCTTCATGGATATTCAGTAGCACTAAATCAACCAAACAGAGTCTTATCAGACCCTTAGCCTTTTGATCCATCAAATCCAAATCTTCTTGTTTCATGCCCAATAGCATGGTTCTAGATACTATGAGCCATAGATCTCTATCCACCATTAAGTCTTCCATCTTGAGTTTCCACAACTCAAAGTTGCCTCCATTAAACTTCTTTATATCAAACCTCCTAGATGAGATCACCATCTCTTTCCTGCAATAAATATTTCAAAATCCTCTACACAAGCTCCCACCAAATGAAGATCAACTTAAAAAACCCTCTACCCAACAACTAGAACCAAAGGTGATTAGGGTCTAATACCAACTAAAAGGAAGCAAGGTACATGGAAACACTTCCTACACTAATCTACTGAGGAAAGATTTATCCAAATTTTAACTTTTATAGTTACAGGTTATTTGATGCACATTAACCTAAAGGTAATAACAACATCCAAATGCAAATACAAAACTCACAACACAAGATATACATGGGGAAAACCCTTTTAGGTAAAAAACACCACACTCCAAAACTTACACAATGTATTATCAAATCAAAAGATGATGACAGCACACTTGCAGTGTAATTTCTTTTAGTACATAATGTCAATTTTCATTCACATCCTATGACATTTCACATTTTCTAGTCGTTTATTTATCAAGCCTCTTTGTCGGTTATCCAATGTTAGTTTATCCATGTTGGCCAATAAAAAAATTGTAACAAAATAATTGTCGATTCTCTACCCCCTACACTCCCCCATTAATTACTTTGGAGGAAACCGTGGATGACAAAGTCACCAAAATTTATCTTATTGCATTTATACAAGGTGTCAACTATGGGATCCTACAACATAGTTTTGAATAAATAAATACAACATTAGGAACTTGCAAAGTTTGAGACACCTTAATTCCCAACATTGAGCAACTGGCAAATTAGCATGAACAGTTTGAGGATCCACAGCAGGGGTTTGTGATGAAGAGTTAGGCTTTGGTAGTATACCCCACTTCTCATGTAATTGTTATTTGTGTTTTTCAAGATGCTCCTCTACAGTCTTCTTACTCGTCTTGTCCCTTATTTAATCATAGGTTCCAAACCTTTCTGCTATTGTGTCCTTAGGTTTACTAAGAAGAATATTAGCATAAGTATTTATCTCCTTTGTAGAGACCTAATAAGGTAACTTAGGTATGCAAGCTATCATTGGTTCTGCTGCTTATGTGTACTCTTTATCAACTAGGAAGGTGATTTGTTCTTTATATTGCCTTACAATATTGTAAGGAATTCTCTCTATCTTTCATGTTAGTTTGTAGGGTTTTGAAAAACCCTCAGTACATAGTGCTACAGTTCTTTGAGTCACCAAAACCCCTCATATGATTCTTGATTTGTGCAGCAACAAAGATGTGTTATTGCCAAACTTTTCAATTGAATCATGGAAACTCATTCAATAAATAGAATACAAGGTAGATAATAAGAGTGTCATACCTAAAATTGTAGCCTAAATCTTGTGTTCTTTTGAAGTTCTCCTTGAGTTGCTCTCTCATGACCTCACATAGGTCGAAGTCTTTTCCCTCCTTCACCATCTGATATGTACTATGAATTGTAGTACCAATGGATGAACCCTCTCTGTTTTCATATTAAACCTTGTAGGCAATGCCCATTGTGGCATACCAGACCCCTAGATTGGTTATATCATTCACACTTAGGGTTCTTTTATTAAACTTTACCCCAGTCAATTCTATAACCTTCTCATTCTTAATTGCCTTCATTACAAGTACCGGTCCAATTAAGCTCAACCCGATAACAACCCTAATTGCATCTTTGGTAATCCTATAGGGCTTGTAAGGATATAAAAATTCATCATTAATTCTACTTAAGACATACCTTAGCCACTCATGTGCATCATAGAAATCAGGGTAATATTTCCACACATCCAGTCATTTAGCTACAACATTTCCATACTCTAGTTTGTAACCATCATCATCCAAGAGGGTATCTCTCAGCTTCTCAATTTTCATATGATCAAATTCATTCAGTGGAGAGTGGATGTAGATTAGTACATTCTCAGTATACTCTCCTAGTTTCTATGTGGGTTTTTCTTCTTCTTCTTCTTTAGTTTTTGATTTCCATCATATGAATGTTTTTATTTTCCTTGATTGGAATGGCCACTAAGTTGAATGAAGCATAAGACTTTGTTGAGTGGGGATTGAAGGGGAATTATCTTGTTTCCCCCTCTCCTATACATTTTGAGGTTTTGGCTATGTTTGCAATTTGTTTTGATGTCTCTTCTTTTTCAAAAGCATTAATTTTTGGGTGACTGGTGGTTTCCATGGTCTTTCCCTTCTTTTTGATTTGTTCAACTCTATAAAGGCTAAAAGGATCAAGATCTCCTTTGAGGACATGGGTTTTTCCCATGTGCGAGAAGTGTATTTGTTGAAATAGTGTGGAGGGAATGGCCCTCATCTTATGGATACAAGGTCTTCCTAGGATCATGTTGTAAGTGGTTTCTTCATTGATGACATAAAATTTAGTTGGGAAGGTTTTGGGACCTAATGTGATTTGAAGATTGACCTTACCCATGGTTCAAATGTTTGAGTTATCATGAATTCTAAGGATGGAAGTTTGTTTTGTGATTTGAGTTTCATAACCCATTGTTTGAAGAAGAGAGAAAGAGACTATGTTGATTGCAGACACATCATAAATCATTACACATTTAATGGAATAGTCCTGAACTTGGACTATTAGATGGAGGGGAGATCATCTTGGTTAGCTAGATGTCATTGTTAGAGGGCAACTTTTCAAAATCAAATGTTGAAGAAGAACACTTTTCACTCGGAGTGTTTTGAACTAGACGGTCTAGATCTAAGGTTTTGAGGAAAGCATTCTTGCGCGTAGGAGAACTTTTGAGAAGTTCTAACATGTGAGAGAAATTTGAATTGTTGGAGGTGTCATCTAATCATTCTGGTCCTTGGTTGACACAAACATCTTTATCTTCATCTAATTCCACAAGGTCTAAGACATTTTGATCAAAGGCATTTTGATGGCTTTTGGGACTAAGTTCTTCATCTTGTGAGAATGTGTCCATGAATGTTTGTCATTGACATTTTGAGAGGTTTGATATGAAGTGATGGTACCCTTGATATGACTTGATCTCATTCCCTCTTATCTTGTGAAACGAGCAATATTTATCATGATTGTGACCTTGAGGCTTATGATGATTGGTGTATGACTGCTTGTTGATTCTCAAGGGATAGTTATTGACATCTTGGTTTCCCAAATTTGTATGACTATCATAGTCACAATTATTGTTGTTTCTAGATATTGAAATGTTTGTTGACCCACCTATGTCTTGATGGTTTGTCAAGGATTTGTTATTTATATCATGGTTTATCAACCTTCCATTGGCATCATACTCCCTTCTTTCGCTATCAATAACAGCTTGGTTAAGTCTAAGGGAACCTTCAAGTACTTCTTTGTATAATTTGTAAGGTAGTATTTGAACTTCGTCACTTGTATCCCTATTCAAAGCATGTAGGAAGAGATCACATAACTCACGATGATCCATATTAGGAGTACTTGTCCAAGAATAGAGAACTTTTCTCCATCGAGTGACAAAATGGGCCACTGACTCGTTAGGTTCTTGCTTCATGGTTAGGAATTCTCATATTCATGTCTTTACAAGTTTATTCATGTCAAAAAACATTACAAACTCTCCTATTAATTTTATGAATGAGTGCATTGAGGCCTTTGGCAGACAATAATTCTAATCTAGGGCTATTTCTTCTAGTGTCTTTGGGAAGATTTTTGTGATGACCCCATCCCAAGGGAGGAGTTCTCTTATAGAGGTTGTATAAGCCTTGATGTGTGAGTTAGGGTCTCCTTCTCCTTTAAACTTTGGGAGATCAGGTAATGGTTGCAATAATGGAACACTTCTTATAGCCATGTCGAGCGACTCTTTTAAATACTCCAAGTATGTGCCTAAGAAGGCACTTTACAATTATTGAGTTGACATCATTAACCCCATGGGTGGGACTTGATAACCAAATACCATTGCTTGAGTGTTTTGAATAGGAGGATTCCCATTTGGGAATGTGTCATTACTCCCATTTTGTAAGTACTAGTTGAGGTAAGGGGGATTTTGAGATGCCCCCTGGTCTTGCTTGACTCTAATGTGTTCATGTGATTTCTGTCTTCTATCTGGGAAGTGTTGTTCTACTTCTAGAGTCCTAATTCTTTGTACTAGTGTTGCAATGAGATCTGTAGGTGTAGGACCTCTCAGCACTTCATTGTTTCTAGGGATCTCATTTCAAACATTTTTATGATATTGCACTTCTTCTCGCTTAGTGTATTCACGTTTCTCTTCCCATAAAGAAACTTTTAGGGCCTCTTGAGAATCCTTGGCCTCTTGTAAATTTATCTCAATTCTTCTTACTTCGTCATCAAGATGAGTACTTGAATTACTTGTAGAGGGTTGCTCCATGTGATGGACTTTTGACCTCATTTGTATTAATCTTACTTTATGAGGTGTGTTTGGAATTACATGATTATGTTCCCATGCAGGATTTTTGATTGATAGAGAATGTCTAGGTTCTCTTCTGTCTTGTTCATAATCTAAGTCTTTATAGTCATAATAGTTAGAGACTAATACATTTGGTTCAGGTGGCACATGCCTATTGAAAGAGGGAGTTTCCAGCTCCCTTGAGGAAATATTCCCTAAGTTTAAATCTAGTTATGTCATATTTGAAGGTGTCATAAACACCACAAAATAAATGGAATGAGAAAAGGTGAAGATGACAGGAGCGGAAGCAGCAAAGACAATGAAGATAGGCATGAAAGAAAGAATGCCTAGATGCTGCAAGGACACACAAAAAGTGCAACAAAAAAAAATTTCTCTTCACATCGGGTTCACCAAAATACATGGTGAATTTGGCATCAGGTGTTCCAGTGATGATGAATGAATTTTTGAAGTTGAAACACAAATGACTCATCCTAGAAGGATTTGTAATTTTACGTCAAGTTCACTAAAGTATGTACACTCAAAAATAGGACTCAATAGCCTGGGGCAAATGAGTTAGATTTGGCATGCACATGGACCCCTCTCCTTGCCACGAGGTGAACCTCCATGTCACTCTTTCTCTAATGGAAGTAGCCAGTTGAGAGGAGGTGAGACACGGGGGCGGTCTGGCTCTCTTGAGAGATGGACTTCACGGAGAGTGGTCAGTCGTTCCTGGGGCCTTTCTTGTGTGTTGATTCTAATTTGATTTTCTATAATTGTTGTTGAAATTATTGCAAGTATGGCCCTAAATGGTATTGTCATTGATCTCAAGAATTGGATGAGTTATGTGCTAAGGATATTGAGAAAATTAGTCCCATCAGAAATAGAGAAGAACAGTGAAGACAGTGAAGTTCTATGAAGAAAAGATCCCATACAGTTGAAGATCAGAGTATGAGGATCAAAGGGTTTGTAGATATGTCTCTGAAGGTTCTCCAATCAAGATTTTAGAGGTTCGCATACAGATTTGAAGAAGTTATGGCCATATGAGTAAAACATGTTCTGGCAGCTATTTAGTGGTGATAGATTGGCACAAATAGGTTCGGTGAGATCTGAAAATGCAATATCATGCTCTGCAGATCTAGTTGCATGTTTGGGAAGCTAATTTGAATTAACAACTCAATTGGCTCATGGTTTGGAGGTCCGCAAGTGATCCTTCTAGTGTGATAGTGATGATCAGATGTGTTCTTAAGGTTTTGAAAGAAGATGCAAATGATTTCAGTAAGCAGAAGTGGTGTGGATCTTCTTGGTCCACATTCAAGATTGAGCTTGTAATTGAAGATTTACCTTTGGGTAATGGTGTTCTTCCCAGTCCTAGCTAACCAAATGATTTGCACATGTTGCGGATAATCTTGAAGATGTTTTGCGAAGCATGGCATGTTCCTCAAAGAAGATTGAAGTTCCATCTATGCGTGGCCAATAGTATAGTAATGCGTAAGAAGTTTTTTAACAAGTCAAGTTGTATTTTTGTAAATGCTCTGTAATAAAATGAGTGTATGTCGTGCCGACTTTTTTGATCATTCTAAAGTTGATGTCATGTATAAATAAGAGTCGCAAAGTCATTTCAAGGGGTATCTAATGTGGTCATGATGAAAAGGTGGTAAGGGAGAGGAGTGAAAAGAAGAGTAGAGGTGTTGAGCTTTAATGGAACTAACTCAAGCATAGTGAAGATGCTAACTTCTAGTTCAAGTTTGCAATATTTATTCTATTCTATAGACAGTGTGTCTCCTATAGGTAGTGGGCCTCTTATGAGTAGTGTGCTTGGGCAGTGAACCCTAATTGGAAGGTGCCATTTCATTCTTCATATTCTTTTAATAGAGAATATAATCTTGGGTTAGTCACCCCGTGGTTTTTCCCTTAACCAGGTTTTCCACATTAAAATATTGGTGTTATTTGTGTTAAGTTTGTTTCTGCTCTTGAATTATTACATTATGCTTCCTTGATTGAATCTTTGATATCCTGTTAAAATACAAGAAGGTTTTAAGTAAATAAGGAACAAAATTTTTGTGACAATTGATTCACCTCCCCTCTCAGTTGTCTGTCCTTATATCAATAATTGGTATCGGAGTAGGTTCCTCTAGAAGAAGCTTACCTACTTGAGGAGATCCAAGATGTCATCCTACAAGAAGGACAGTCCAAGGTTTGATGGAACAAACTACACTCTTTGGAAAAGCTACATGGAATGTCACTTGCAATGCATGGGAGAGCAGTATTGGAACATGACTACAATTGAGTATATTCCTCCAAAGAATGGTCTGACAACTCTAGATGAAATTAGAAATGCTGAAAATAATCTTGGAGCTAAAGAAGCCTTACTAAGTGCCTTGTCTGATACAAAACTAACAAATGTTATGGGACTGAAAACTACTTATGAAATTTGGACAAAACTAGAGATTCTACATGAAGGAGACAAATATGTTAAATGTACAAAGTTACAGAGTCTAAAAGGAAAGTTTGAAAGCCTGAAGATGAGTGAAGATGAAAATATCACTACATTTATGCCAAGGGTAAATGAGATTTTCTATAGCATTAGATGTGCTGGTGGAACATTGGATGAAGATGAGATTGTTGCCAAAGTTCTCAGATCCTTACCTCTTGCTTACAAACACAAGGTTGCTACTATTGAGGAATTCAGATCATTATCAAACATTACTAGGGATCAATTGGTTGGAAAGTTAGCTGCATTTGAATTGGCTGAGTTTGGAGATGCACCTTCCAAGACTGAATCTACATTCAAAGCTAGTGTGTCTGTAAAAGGCAAATAAAGATATGGTCCAGGAGAAAAATCCTCAAAGAAATCAACATGGTATGATAAAGCAAGGAAGGATCTGGAAGAAGATGAGTCAAAAGTTGGACAAATTGAAGCCCTTATTGCCAAAAGATTGCCAAGAGGATCCAGTAAGTATGAAGGGAAATTGCCTTTCAAATGTTTCAATTGCAACAAGATTGGTCATTTTGCCTCAAGGTGTCCAGAAAGATTTTTAAGGCCTAACCCTAATAGATCAAGATTTCAAAAGAAGTGTTACCATGTTCAAGAAGATGATGATGAATCTGAGATAGGAACCAAATCCAGAAGTGACTGGGTGTTTATTACCATCAAGGAAGAAGATCCAATGCCTATTGAATCTACCAATCATAAGATAGAAAGGGCTCTGGCTGCTCAGGTTGAAGAAAAGAATGAATGGGTCATTGATAGTGGATGCTCTCACCATATGATTGGCAATAAGAATAAGTTCATAAACCTGGAAAGATATGAAGGTGGAGTTGTAAAATTTGGAGATAATTCTGTTGGTAGAATTAAAGGTAGAGGAACCATTTCTTTTGATGGAAAGAACAAAACCGGTGATGTTCTATATGTTGAAGGTTTAAAGCATAATATTATTAGTGTTGGACAGTTGGTTGACAAAGGTTATGATCTCTGATTCAAAAATAGAAAATGCAAGATCTTTGAAAGCTCTGAAACTAAGATTGCATCCAATACTTAGACGAAAGGTAACATCTTTCCCTTGGTTGGTACTGGAGAAAGTTGCTTATTTGTTCAAATTGATTAGAGTTGGTTGTGGCATAGGAGAGTGTGTCATGTGAATTTTGATAATATCATTAAGATAAGCAACACCTAGGCTATAAGAGATCTTCCAAGATTGGTGAGACCTACTAATAGCTTGTGCAAGGAATGTCAGTTAGGTAGGCAGAATATAGTCTCATTCAAAAGTAAGGAACATTCTTCAACCGGAGTGTTCGACTTGGTGCACACTGATCTATGTGGTCCAACAAGAATCAAGAGTCTGCAAGGAGATAGATATTTCATGTTGTTGATTCATGACCACTCTTAGATGATGTGGGTGACTTTCTTGAAAGAGAAATCTGAAGCACTTAATAAGTTCAAAATATTCAAGGCTATGGTAGAAAATGAAACTGGCATAAAAATAAAATGCCTCAGATCTGATAGAGGTGGAGAATTCACATCCGGAGAGTTCATTGAATTCTATGAGAAACATGGGATAAAAAGACAGTTATGCACTCCAAGGACTCCACAGCAAAATGGAATAGTTGAAAGAAAGAACCAGACCATCCAAGAAGCTTCTAGGACCATGATGACGGAAGCAAATGTTCCTCAGATCTATTGGAGAGAAGTTGTGAGCACTATTGTTTATACTCATAATCGGGTACAAATCAGAGGCAAGAATGGTAAGATGCCTTATGAACTCTGGTTTGGCATCACTACTACTGTGAAGTATTTCAGAGTCTTTGGTAGCAAATGCTATATCAAAAGAGATGAAGACCTTGGCAAGTTTGATGCTAGAAGTGATGAAGGAATATTCTTGGGTTATTCTACTCAAAGCAAAGCTTACTGGTGTTATAACAAGAGACTAAGAAAAATTGTGGAAAGCACAAATGTGAAAGTTGATGAAGGCATGGAAAATCCCTCAAGGTACTATGAATATGAAATTGATGATCAAAATGATATCTCAAATCAAGAAGAACAAGTCCAAACTCTAGTCCAAATTCAGATTGATTCGAAAAATCCAAATACATAAGAAGAAGAGACAAGCTTGAATGAACCTATCCAAGAGATAGAAGTGCAAGTGATTCCCAAAACTCCCAGGTATGTAAGATTGAATCATTCTAAAGACTAGATCATAGGACATAGAAGCAAAGGTGTTCAAACAAGAAGATATATTGCTCAAGACTCAGTGAAGTATTGTCTAATTTCAAAAGTTGAACCAAAAATAGTAAGTGAAGCATGCAATGATGAAAGTTGGGTTAAAGCAATGAAGGAGGAATTGATGCAGATTGAAAAGAATCACACTTGGGATTTTGTTCCCAGACCTAAGGACAAAAATGTGATTGGGACTAAATGGGTCTTCTAGAACAAACTAAATGAAGATGGTGAGGTAATAAGAAACAAAGCCAAATTGGTCTGTAAAGGATATTCTCAAGTAGAAGGAGTTGACTTTGAAGAGACTTTTGCTCCAATGGCAAGGATTGAAGCAATCAAACTATTTCTTGCCTTTGTTGCCTTCAAAGATTTCAAGGTATATCAGATGGATGTCAAGTCTACTTTCCTAAATGGTGATTTAGAAGAAGTATACATTGCGCAATTGGATGGATTTTAATTGTCTGATAATGGAGATATGGTCTGCAAATTAAAGAAGGCATTGTATGGACTCAAACAAGCCCCAAGATCTTGGTATGAAAGGTTGGACAAACATCTTTTAAAAATTGGTTTCGACAAAGGTACTACTGACAGTAATCTATATTTTAAGATTGATCATGAAAATATCTTGATTGTTGAAGTATTTGTTGATGATATTTTTTTGGAGGGAAGGATAGCATGTGTAAACCTTTTGCAAATCAAATGAAAAGTGAATTTGAGATGTCTATGTTTGGTGAAATGAATTTCTTCTTGGGTCTGCAAATTACTCAAACAAAGAAAGGCCTCTTCATATCTTAGACCAAATATGTGAAAGAATTACTAAAAAAATTTGGGATGGAGGATTCAAAGGTAATGAATAGTCCCATGGCTACTGGATGTAAGTTGAGTAAAGATGTTGAATCTCCTAATGTTGATCAGAACACATATAGGTCTATGATTGGAGGATTGCTCTACCTCACTCAAACTAGACCTGACATTATGAATGTTGTTGGTCTTGTTGCTAGATTTCAAGTTGATCCTAGACAATCTCATGTCATGGAAATCAAGAGAATTCTTAGATATTTGAAGGGAACAGTTGAGTATGGATTGTGGTATCCCAAGGATCATGATTTCTCTCTTCATGCTTATATTAATGTTGATTGGGCAGGTGATGTGGATGACCAAAAGAGTACCAGTGGTGGTGCATTATTTTTAGGGAAAAGATCGGTTTCATGGATTAGCAAGAAACAAGAGGCAATATCTCTGTCTACTACAGAAGTAGAGTATATTGTAGCAATAAGTAATTGCACTCAAGTATTATGGATGAAGCAAATGTTAAGAGACATCAGAGTGGACTATGAAGAACCTATCACAATCTTCTGTGATAACTCAAGTGCAATAAACATATCAAAAAAATCTGGTGTTGCATTCAAAGACAAAACATATATCCATCAAGTTCCACTTCTTAAGAGAGCAAGTGAGTAAGAATGAAGTCAGATTGGAGTTTGTGCCCTCAAAGGATCAGATTGCAGACATTTTTACCAAACCTCTACCTAAGGACACTTTTGAGTATCTTAGGGAGAAGTTAGGGGTTATTTCCCCTCCAGTTCTGAATTAAGGTGCACTGATGTGCATCTGTCCAGTGGATTTCACAGTCATATGTTATGATGTGGATTGATGCTACAAGGTTGCTACTCAGGGGGAGTAGTCAGTATGATTCTGAAGCATGAAAAGTGGTTGCAAGTATGTGCCCTTTGCCATTGATGTCAAAGGGGGAGAGAAGACATGTGAAAAATAAAAAGTGGTTGCTGATCAAAGGGGGAGTAGTAGAGGAAGAGAAGACATGTGAATGATTGCTGAGGATAGGGGGAGCTTTGTCAGTCAGTAAGGAGAAGTTCTTGTCTTGATGGTTAACACAATTTTTCACATCATTTATTGCCATCAATGACAAAGGGGGAGATTGTTGCAAGTATGTCCCTAAATAGTGTTTTCATTGATGTCAACATACTCCTATTGCATTAATGTCAAGAATTAGATGAGTTATGTGCTGAGGATATTGAGAAAAATAGCCCCATCAGAAATAGAGAAGAACAGTGAAGACAGTGAAGTTCTATGAAGCAAAGATCCTAGACAGTTGAAGATCAGAGTATGCACATCAAAGGGTTTGTAGATATGTGTCTGAAGGTTCTCCAGTCAGGATTTCAGAAGTCCCCATGAAGATTTGAAGAATTTATGGCCATATGAGTAAAACTTGTTCTGGTAGCTATTCAGTGGTGACAGAGTGGCACAAATAGGTCCGATGAGATCCGGAAATACAATATCATGTTTTGCAGATTTGGTGGCATGTTTGGGAAGCTAATTTGAATTAACAACTTGATTGGCTCATGGTTTGGAGGTCCGCAAGTGATCCTTCTAGTGTGACAATGATGATCGGCTGTGTTCTTGAGGTTCCTAATGAAGATGCAAACGATTTCAATAAGCAGAAGTGGTGCGAATGTTCTTGGTGATTCAAGAAAGCTTGTGGAGGTCTCCAGTTTGTGTCTAGTTCATGTTTTTGGTCCGCATTGAAGATTGAGCTTGTAATTGAAGATTTACCTTTGGGTAATGGTGTTTTTCCCAGTCCTAGCTGACCAGATGATTTGCACATGTTGCAGATAATCTTGAAGATGTTTTACGAAGCATGGCATGTTCCTTGAAGAAGATTAAAGTTCCAACTATGCGTGGCCAATAGTATAGTAATGCATAAGAAGTTTTTTAACAAGTCAAGTTGTATTTTTGTAAATGGTTCATAATAAAATGAGTGTATGTTGTGCCGACTTTGTTGATCATTCCAATGTCGATGTCATGTATAAATAAGAGTTGCAAAGTCATTTCAAGGGGTATCCAATGTGGTCATGGTGAGCCGGTGGTAAGGGAGAGGAGTAAAAAGTAGAGCAGAGGCATTGAGCTTTAATGGAACTGACTCAAGCATAGTGAAGATGCTAAGTTCCAGTTCAAGTTTGTAATATTTATTCTCTTCTGTAGACAGTGTGTCTCCTATAGGCAGTGGGCCTCTTGTGAGCAGTCTACTCAGGCAGTGAGCCCTAATTGGCAAGTGCCATTTCATTCTTCATATTCTTTTAATAGAGAATATAATCTTGGGTTAGTCACCCCGTGGTTTTTCCCTTAACTGGGTTTTCCACATAAAAATCTTGGTGTTATTTGTGTTAAGTTTGTTTCTACTCTTGAATTATTACATTATGCTTCCATGATTGAATCTTTGATATGCTATTGAAATAAAAGAAGGTTTTAAGTAAATAAGGAACATAATTTTTGTGACAAATGATTCACCCCCCCTCTCAGTTGTTTGTCCTTAAGTCAGCAGAAATAACTATATGACCTGAAGGGTCACTTGTCACTATTCTCTGGTTTGGATTTTGAAGATTCCAAAATTGCATAGGTTGATGATTGTTCTCATTGATACTTTTGTTGAGTTGGAGTTATTCTTTGAATTGTTGGATGATGACTTGTGTTTGGAATATCCTCAACCTATGTTGTAGTTCCTAAATCATTTATTTATCATGTTGTGGTCTAGGGTGGATTTCCTCAATCTCTTCGAGGATTTCCCTCACCCACTCACCTCTAAGCCTAGGGCACATTTGTGAGCCCAAACCAAGAGAGAGTTGGCTAGAGTTAACCTTGATTTGACTTAGGGTTTTTTGACCTACGGTTTGACTTCGTGTTTTGACCTTTTGTTGGGATCAAGGGCTTGACTAATGTTGATCAATGTTGACCTTGTGTCAGAATCAAGGGTTTGTGATCGTTCTGTGATGCTAATGTTTTTGTCTTTTTTTTGGTTTTTGAATGCAAGCAAGCCTATATGAGTGCAAAACAATTTTTTTTTTCTTTTTTAGATCTTTATGGAAATAAAGTGCCTTTTTCTAATCTAGGAATTGAAATATGTATGCAATCTATAATGTAGTTAACTAATGCAATTTGCTCTATTTTTTGTTTGATTTTTTGGATTTTTTGGAACAATTACTCTAGGAAAATGAAATTGCTTTGAAAAGAAACTAATCTAAAGAACTTTGAAAGCAAACTAATCTAAAGAAATTTGAAAGAAAAATAATCTAACAATGCAAATCCTATTTAGCCTACCAAGGAAATTGTAATATTAAATTATTATTCCCGAGAGCAAATTAAAATTTTCTAATTACTATATAAAAAGTACTAAGGAACTTGGGATATGAGATGCATGAGCCTCCACTACCCTCATAAATCCTTGTGTCAGAAACCTCCTTGTCGTCTTGTAGCAGTGGGGATATCCTCTTGGCAACAACAAGAAAGGGAATGCAAAAGAGCTTTTGAAAGCTTGAAACGTGAGCTCAATGTGAGCTTGCGAGCACTATGGCTTTCAATTTGGATAGTGTATCAACGTGATATGAAGCTTTTAGAAAAGCTTAGTTGAAATAACAATAAAGCAAAAGGCTCAAATGTCTTATATGAGCATATGGATGCTATTTGAAGAGCAAATACATGCAAAGAATGGATGCACAAATGAAATCACCTCCTAAAAGGGGAAACTTTGAATCTATGCAAAAAGAAAACTAATGAAATCTTTGAAGCTTTAGAAAACTAAAGAAAGAAATAAAGAAAGAGGCTTAAAGGCTTGTGAAGATGAGAAGAGAATTATCCAACTTGGAAAATAATTGATAGATATGGGGTATTTATAGGTTGAAAGAGGTCATGAGAGGTAGGAGAGAATGGAGAGTTAACTCCCTTGATTGGAGTGTTAACTCAAATCACCAAGGAGTGAACTAGGCTAATTAGGGAGTGAACAAGCCATGATAGCTTATCACTAATGAAAAAATAGAGTTAACATGAATGCATGAGTTAAGAAGTTGAGGTAAAAAGGAGTTAATTATGCATGCTTGGGGGCTTGGAATAGTTTGCTCTATGTCTAGACCAAAAACTCATGCAAACAAGAAGAGAAATGGGTCAGAACGGAGTTTTTTCGTTTCCAAAACTCAAATTTTCCTACAACTAGAAAAGACAATAGGGTCGCCCATGGGTCACCTCTTTTTCTAGTCTCTAGGTTTCTCGGGGGTGACCCATGGGTGACCCATAGAGGGGAGGTTGTGGGTTGGAAAGCGGGGTTGGAGATTGTCAGTCAGCTGAAAAGGAGGTGAAATGCCTCTGAAAACTGGTTGAAAGGTGGTTTTTTTCCTCTGAAAATTGGTCAAAAGGTGGTCAAAAACCAAATATCTTCTTGCAAAAGTCAAATCTCATGAGAGAGATCCTGAAATAGTAGGGGGAGATTTGTCCTGGTTGACCAAAACTAAAAACTAAAAGTTGGAGATGGCTTGGGAGGTCTTCTAGAGGGCACCTAGCGGTAGAAATTTGTGAAAAATACTAGGAAAAGGTCAAATAACAACATATAGATGAATACAAGGCTTAGGGATGAAGTCGCAAGCACAAGAAACAAGAATTGACAAGTGTCGAAAAGCATCGAAAGTGGGGAAAAGGTTAGTATGACAAAGGGGGAATAACAAGAGGGAAAACCCAAATGCTACCAAGAGAATCGCTGCTGAGAGGATGTTATTTCATGCTTACATGTACATGACAAGGATTATGATTCATCACGGGGTCCTCGTGAAGGTTGTACGTGATTTTGGTGCTTATAGGACTATTTTCTAATTTTCCATAAGATAAAAATAAATTTCTTGGAGAAGCCTCCTCATCCTCATGAGAATAGTTAATGCTTATGTTGTTATTACCTACTTTTAATCTTCATTCCCTTTCAAAATTACCATGTACATGTTACAATAATAACAGTAGATGTTTCTCTTATCAAATTTTCCTCTACCTCTTCCTCTTGCACCACCACTTCTTCTACATTTGTTTCCTCTTGAATGATTCCAACTCTCATCTTTGCCTTATTCTTGGTTACATTTACTAGTGGCATCTTCATTCTTTGTGATATGTAATTTTGAGGAAAAACTTTTCTCATCACTTTCTTCAAATGTGTCTCCAAATTATTCTTCATAAGACATAAGAGATCCAACTAAGTGATCAGGCTTAAGAGTAGTTGAATATTTACTTTCATCAATGATTATTTCAACATGATTCCACCTTAGTGTTAAAGACCTCAACATGTTTTTTTATGAAGGATGTAAATCACAAAACACACAATAACAGATATTGAACACAGCAAATAGAACTTTCTTTTATTAAACTAGGCAACTCATTACATTACAGAAGATCAATTACAATCAGAGGATGAATCCTCTACTGGTTGTAACACATTACAACTTTCCCAACCTCAAGACTCTAGAATCTTCAGCCTTCTGTAACCCCAAATCAGTTAGGGTTTCTGTTTTCCCACCTATTCTTGACTCTACACTGGCCCCCCTTAACTCTACCACCACCCAGGGTTCCCAAAATAGTCATAAATAGCACTTTTTGGTGGCTTCCAGCTAAATTTCAAATTTTACAACTCTCTCCAAAAGTAGGTCAACTTCTGGGAAGCATAACTTTTGATGCGGGTGTCTAATTGACGAACTGTTTTAAGCACCGAAAAGCTCACGATGTGAACTATCATGCTGGAAATTTGTAAATAGATTTCCATCAACTTTTTGGGATGTTATGGAAAGTTTTAGTGCCTCATATCTCGTTCCAGAAATTTTCAGGGGCTTTTCAGAAAACAAAAACTTTAATATCTTTTAGCTCACAAATGATCTTTGCCTGATTCCTTCGCCAAAGGTCTTATATTTCCATTATGTAACTTTCTAGAAGTTTTTGCTTCGTTACGTGTCCAAATGCAAACTTTCTAAAAATAGCAGGTACACTTTGCTAATTAGGCAGGTCGCTATTTTTAGCAGTTTTGGAAAAAAATTGAAAGTCCTACATTATTATTCTAGATATTATGGAACCAAAAACACTAATTATGGAAAGAAATGAAAGCAACTACAATGATTTTGAATTAACTTCTTTTTGGGTGATGCAAGATTGCCCTTACACCACTGGATGCTCCTGCATCAGACACCCAGGGTAGTTTGAGAAGTGACCCTGTCATGTCTCATATGTTTGTGTGAGGAAAACCCAAACGGTCAACCTCTACCTTAGACAACCAAGAAGAATCTTCAACAGGCCTTCCTTTCCATTTTACCAGATATTCTTCATATTGCTTGTTCTGAGTACTTCTTCCCACACGGCTATCCAAGATCTCTTCGATCTCCTCTATTGAAGTAGATGCTGGAATACTCCACTGCACTTCTATTGGTCCATCCTCTGTTCCACCTTCATGATATTCTGATAAATCAGCAATGTTGAAAACAGGGGAAATATTGATCCCACTTGGCAGCTCTACCTCATATGCATTTCCTAAATCATGTTTCTTCAAAATTTTGCATGGTCCAAATTTCTTCATTTTTAACTTATTGTATGTTCCAATTGGGAACCTTTCTTTTCTCAAGTGAACCATGATTTCATCTCCTACCTAGAATTCCTTATATCTCCTCTTCTGATCTGCCTTAGCCTTGTACTGAATATTCATTTTATTGATGTGCTTTCTCACCTCTTCATGCAAATCCTTCAGATGTTCTGCAAAGTCTTCAGCTTCAGCACTTATCTTTTCTCCATTGTCCAGCTTCCTTAACTCAGAAGCATTTCTTGGGCTATTGCCATATAGAATCTAGAATGGTTATTTACCAGTACTCCTATTGACAGAATTATTGTAAGCAAATTCTGCCTGTGGTAAAATCAAATCCCATCCCTTGGGCTTATCTCCTACTAAGCAACGTAGCAGGTTACCCAAACTCCTATTCACCACTTCGGTCTGTCCATCAGTCTGTGGATGATGTGTAGAACTGAAGTTCAAATCTATCTTCAACTTCTTCCATAATGTCCTCTAGAAATAACCAACAACCTTGGTATCTTGATCTGAAACTATGCTCTTTGGTAGACCATGTAGTCTCACCACTTCCCTAAAACATAACTCTACAATATGAACAGCATCAGTAGTTTTCTTACAAGGAATAAAATGTGCCATCTTTGAGAATCTGTCTACCACCACAAAAATAGAATCATGCCCTCTCTGTGTCCTTGGTAAACCAAGAACAAAATCCATACTAATATCATCCCATGGCTTCTCTGGTATAGGTAATGGTTGATACAATCCTGTATTTTGACTTGTTCCTTTTGCCATCTGACATACTCTGCAACTCTGCACAAACTTCCTCACATCTTGCTGCAACTGTGGCCAATAATAATTTTCACCAACAATAGAAATGGTCTTATCTTGACCAAAGTGTCCAGCCAATCCTCCACTATGCTTCTCCTTAATCAGGTTCTCTCTCATGGAACTCCTCGGAATGCACAACTGGCTTCCTCTAAAGAGTATGCCGTCTTGGATTATGAAATCCAACCATTTTGTCCTATCCAAAGTAACAAGTTCCAAACAAGCTTTCCAAGCCTCTGCAAAATTTGGATCCTCAGGTTACAAACTTTTGAGTTCATCAAACCCAACAACCTCTATCTTCATTTATGTCAACAAACTTTGCCTTCTGCTCAAGGCATCTGCAACTCTATTGGACTTCCCACTCCTGTGCTTCAAAACAAAAGTATAGCTCTGCAAAAACTCAACCCATTTTAATTGCCTTTGGTTCAATTTTCCTTGACTATTAAGATACTGCAAAGCTTGATGATCAGTATATAAAACAAACTCTTTTGGCAACATATAATGTCTCCATTTCTTCAAGGCCTGAAATATTGCATAAAATTCTTGATCATAAATAGAATACTTTTTCTTGGCATCATTAAGCTTCTCGCTAAAATAGGCAATGGGCTTACCTTCTTGGCTCAAAATAGCTCCTATACCACTACCACTAGCATCACAATCTACTTGAAATACCTTATTGAAATCTAGAAGTGCCAAAACAAGTTGTTCTACGACTTTTTGCTTCAATGTATCAAAGCTCTTGTCTACTCCTTTAGTCCATCTAAACTCTTTTATATCCCCTCTCATTGTCTCAATTAGAGGTGCACAAATGCTACTAAAATTCCTGATAAACTTTCTGTAAAAACTTGCCAAACCATGAAAAGATCTTACCTCCATTGTACTCCTTGGCATAGGCCATTCAATGATAACCCTTACTTTTTCTGGGTCCATCTTAAGACCTTCCTCTGAGACAACAAATCCCAAGTATACCAACTTCTTCTTTGCAAAACTACATTTCTTCAGATTAATCAGCAGCTTCTTCTCCCTCAGCTTCTCTAAAACTCTTCTGATATGCATCAAATGCTCATCCCAAGTCTTACTGAAAATTAAAATATCATCCAAATAAACAATAACAAAACTTCCCAAAAATTCTTTTAGTACATCGTTCATGAGCCGCATGAATGTGCTCGATGCATTGGTTAGCCCAAATGGCATGACTAACAACTCATACAAACCCTCCTTTGTCTTGAAGGCTATCTTCCATTCATCTCCTTCTCTGATTTGAATCTGGTGATACCCACTCTTCAGATCAATCTTCGTGAAGTACTTGGCTCCACTCAAACAATCCATTATGTCATCCATTCTCAGCAATGGAAATCTATACTTGATTGTGATTTTGTTGATGGCTCAGGAATCTGTACACATCCTCCACTCTCCATCTTTCTTTGGTTCTAGTACTGCAGGTACCGCACATGGGATTAGGGTCTCCCTTATTAGTCCCTTCCTCAACAACTCTTGAACTTGTCTGTTCAGCTCTTCATTCTCTGCAGGGGTCATTCTGTGGGCTGCCTTGTTTGGCAAACTAGCTACTAGTATCAAATCCATTTGATGACTTATCTTCCTTACTGGTGGTAAACCTTCTGGTACATTATCAAAGATAATGTTCTGGAACTCTTCCAACATATCTGAAACTTCTGCTGGTACATCTTCATATTTCTCTTGACTACTCTTAGGAATCAATGCAAAGCAATGACGCTCATGCTTCATACCCTCCAAAATTTTCTTACCATCTACCAAACAAATTCTGGCAATGCTACATACCTTTTCTTCCACCTCCTTCAAGGGCATCAACTTATGATGAACTCCATCCTTTGTTAGGGAATATGTGTTTGCATGGCCATCATGGACAGTGTTCCTATCATACTGCCATGGCCTCCCCAACAGCATATGACATGCATCCATCAGTATGATATCACACAACACCTCATCATGGTAGTCACCAATCTTGAACTTCACTAAACACTGCTCATTGACCAAAGCTCTATGGTCCTTTTGCAACCATGCAATCCGATATGGATGCGGATTCTTTCTTCTTTTCAACTTCAATTTGTCAACCATCTCCTCTGAGACAAGATTATCAGTGCTTCCACTGTCAACAATAATATCACAACACTTACCTTCACATTTACACCTTGTGCGGAATAAACTTTTCCTTTGATTGGGTTCTTTCTCCTCATTCAACAAAGTTCTTCTGACAAGTAGGGTTTCTCCCCTTTCTGCATCTTCAGAGTGCTCAAACTGTGCATCTTCATCCACATATGCAACTCGTGCATTACCTTCAGGTCTTTTATTCATCCTTCCTTGATGTTGCGGACACTCGTATGCTCAATGCCCTTCTTCTCCACATTGGAAATAGGTTCCTTTGAAACCTCCTCTTCCAGGTCCTTGCCCAGGTCTGCCTCTTCCTCTTCCTCTTTGTTCACCATTGTTCTAGTCACGAGGGTGGTAGGTATTATCACCTCTCTGATTTCGACTGGTACCAGCTTCTAAACTTTTCTTTGTATCTTCATTTCGGCCCCCATAGGGTCTTCCACTAGTCCTTCCTCCTTGACCTTTTCCCCTTTGCTTGCTGTCAAATCTTTTATTCAACTTCTCTTCCACCTTCAGGGAAAACTAGTACGCATCTTCTATGGTGGTCATTCTAACCAGGCTCAACTCCTCTTGAATACTTGGCCTCAACCCATTAATGTAATGGGCTACCTTCTCCTTGTTGGGCTCTGCATGGCCTGTCCTGATAGTAATTTTATAAAACTCTTCTGTATACTCCTTAACAAACTTGTTACCTTGCTTTAGTCCTTGCAACTTCTTTAGCAACTCCATCTCATAGTCCATAGGAATGAACTGCTTCTTCAGTTTCTCCACCATCCGATCCCATCTGGTGATCTTTCCTTTTCCTCTTCTATTCCTCTCTAATTGGACCTCCTTCCACCAAATATTGGCATAGCCCTTCAACTTTGTTTTTGCAGACTTAACCCGATATGGGTCCTCTACATCTTCATACTCAAAATACTCCTCCATGCAATTGATCCAATCAATAAGTTGTTCCAGATTCAAATCTCCAGAATATGTAGAAACATCGATCCTAGGCCTATTTCTGATCTTTGGAATGGCCCTCAACAACCTAACTTCTGTAGGATTTCCTCCAACTTCTTGTTCTTCCTCAGATAGCTCCTCTTCAGCTTCATCTTCACTTTCTTCTCTTGTTCTCGGATCAAACCCTCTTCATAGCTCCTCTTGCAATGCGTCGATTTGCCTTTGCAGGGCTCTAAAACCCTCTTCCATCAAAGCATTCCTCCCAACACGATTTCTTCATGGAGGCATCTTGATCTCCGCAGCAAACCCACAACCTCAGGTCCTGGTGCAAACTGCCTCACAGTTGGCGATCTGTCTACACACTCAGGAACCCTTGCTCTGATACCGCTTGATGAAGGAGGTAAATCACAAAACACACAATAGCAGATATTAAACACAGCAAATAGAACTTTCTTTTATTAAGCTGGGCAACTCATTACATTACAGAAGCTCAATTACAATCAGAGGATGAATCCTCTACTGGCTGCAACACATTACAACTTTCCCAACCTCAAGACTCTAGAATCGTCAGCCTTCTGTAACCCTAAATCAGTTAGGGTTTCTATTTTCCCACCTATTCTTGACTCTACACTGGCCCCCCTTAACTCTACCACCGCCCAGGGTTCCCAAAACAGTCATAAATAGCACTTTTTGGTGGCTTCCAGCTAAGTTTCGAATTTTGCAACTCCCTCCAAAAGTAGGTCAACTTCCGGGAAGCATAACTTTTGATTCGGGTGTCCGATTGACGAACCGTTTTAAGCACCAGAAAGCTTGTGATGTGAACTATCATGCTAGAAATCCGTAAATAGATTTCTATCAACTTTTTGGGACGTTATGGAAAGTTTTAGTGCCTCATATCTCGTTCCAGAAATTTTTAGGGGCTTTTCAGAAAACAAAAACTTTAATATCTTTCAGCTCACAAATGATCTTTACCTGATTCTTCGCCAAAGGTCTTATATTTCCATTATTTAATTTTCTGGAAGTTTTTGCTTCGTTACGTGCCCAAATGCAAACTTTCTAAAAATAGCAGGTACACTTTCCTAATTAGGCAGGTCGCTATTTTTAGCAGTTTTGGAAAAACACTGAAAGTCCTACATTATTATTCTAGATATTATGGAACCAAAAACATTAATTATGGAAAAAAATGAAAGCAACTACAATGATTTTGAATTAACTTCTTTTTGGGTGATGCAAGATTGCCCTTACACCACTGGATGCTCCTACATCAGTTTTCTAACAACAACCTCTTTGTTCACAATTTACATCCAATAGTAGCCATCTTATTGATCACATCCTTTACTCTTACACAATAATCACTCACACTCTTAGCTTCTTAAATCTTCAAATTCTCTCTTCAATGTCTACAATTTGACCACTTTAACTTGATCTCTACCTTAGTAAGCTTCTTGTAGTGTCTTCCAAGCATCCATGGATGTCTTTGCACCTCCAATTCTTAGAAATAGGCTCTTATCTAGTGGTATTTGAATATAAAATAAAGCTTGGGAATTCTCTTTTCTAGCTTACTTCTTAGTTGTTCTATCATTAGTTGCAAGACTGATCAAATCAGTTGGCTATTTGTAACTAATTTCTACAATCCCCCATAACTCTTTCCTAGTCAAAATAGTCATCATCTTGATGGTCCAATAATCATAGTCATTTCTATGAAATTTTAGAATAGGCAAAGAATTAGGATTTGACATAATCAATTGTTACAGAGATCTCAACCGTAATAACTATAACCCAAAACAATCACTTGCTCTGATACCAAATGTCATGATTTTGTTCAACCCATTGTTCAACTAAACCAGATCTTTCAAACCAATAAAAAAATTACACTCAATAGTATTTAAACAATTACTTGTAGCATATAGAGTTCACCAGAATAGATTACGTACAACAAAATAGAGGCTCACACATAGTTCTAAATTTAAAGGTTAACATATACTAAAACAAGTGTTGAAACCATACATTCAATTCGAGAATAATCCTTTCTGAACTTGCAACATTTTACTCTATTTTTTTATCTTCTCATTTCAGAAACAACAATACATTGATTGGTGTTAAAGTTTTTTTACAACTTAAAAATAACACATACTAAAAAATAATATCATGGATGACCATGCATATACCATGCTCCATGCTTCTTACAAATTAAGTGATAAATATTACAACTGAAAGAAGCTACGAAAAACTACCATACAACATCTCCTAACACTAGTCTATTAATAAATAAAATCCTAAATATCTTCTAAAAAAGGTGCCGCTAGTTGCATAATCAACATCATTTATGCACAGTGAAGTAGTGTAGTATGTAGAGCTAAACAAATTCTTGAACATTGGAAGGGTCGGTGAGACGCAGGGATGAAGAGCTACAGCTTGTGTATCTACCACAAGTGTTAAATTGACTAGAAATAATGTCCCTAATACGATCATCGTTAGAACGTAATGTGCCTAGAAGCCCACAGTGTTCAAATTTATTCCATACCAATTCTACGATATCATCTAGGAGATGAGGTGCACCCAACAGGTGGTTGAATCTCACTCAGGACACTGCAAACCTTACTGATTGATAGACAAATCTGAAAATGCCACATAAAGTAATGAAAAAGAGACTGTACAAAACCACCCAAGAGAAGGTCTTCACCTTACATTCCAAAACCATGTATAATGCAGCCATAAACCCAAAAGCAGTGCAGCCAAAGCTCCAACCAACAACTGTACTGGTGATGGTCATGAGCATCACCTTGTCCCCTTCGATAAGGTTTGAAGTCATCTGCCACATCATATAAGCGAGGAGAGATAGAAAGAAGGCCAAGCAGTCAAAAATAAGGAAGAATTTAAATGAAGTGAAGCATATGAGAATAGGGCTCCCTAGCTCATTCCTTAGCATTGAGTCTGTTTCAAAACCACCTAGGATGGTGAAGGCAGTGGTAAATGTCATGGTGGCTAACAACACTGCCACCACTAGTTCTACATGGCATCTAGCTTTATAGTCTTTGTTAACCATTTTCTTGGCTCTCTTGTGCTTTTTATGGCTTACCTTTGGCACACAGTACATGAATGGCTTCCCTTTCCATTCAAAATCTCCCAGCTTTCTTTATCAGTAGAGTTCCTTATGCTAGTGTGGTTTGCAGTTTGATGTATGCAATGGTTTGCACAAGACCAGACATTGCCCAAGCAATGGGAGTCCTTAATCAATTTATGGCTAATCCTGGATGGGTACATTGGGATGCAGTAAAGAGAGTGTTCAGATATTTGTGGGGTACTTCTGACTATTCCTTATGTTATCATGGTTATCCTACAGAACATTGGCATTCACTTTGTATTCGTGGATTTGTGGATTCAGATTCTAGGCAGGTGACATTGACAACAGGAGATCCACCAGTGCTTATGTGTTCACTACGTTTGGTGGTGCTATTAGTTGGATGAGTAAGTAGAAACCTATGGTCTCTTTGTCCACCACTGAAGCTGAGTACATGGCAGCAACTCATGATTGTAAAGAAGCCATTTAGCTTAAGAGATTGTGTTCTGATGTTGGGTTTGATGCAGGGAAGATTACGATTTGTTGTGATAGTCAAAGTGCCATATGTTTGGTGAAGAATCCTACTATCTACACAAGGACTAAGCATATTGATATCCAGTACCATTTTGTTCATGACATGGTAGAGGATGGGAAGGTAAAATTGGAAAATGTTTTGATGAATTTTGCAGATTCCTTGACAAAACCTATGAGCATAGAGAAGATTAGATGGTGTTCAGAATCTATGGGCCTCATGGCCCCTAGCAATTAAATCATGGTATTGATACTCCCTTTACTCTTGCAAGGTGTTTGACAAGTGGGAGAATGTTAGGAAAAGTGTCTCAACCTTGCAACATTGAAAGATTACTATTCTTCCCAATTTTGGTCTTTTTGAATACCCTTTATCTTGGAGAATGGTCTGGCACATTCAAAATTTTCAAATGAGCTAAATATAGCAAGACTTACTATTTTTAGTAAGTCCTTTGATTGAGCTTGGATTGACGTAAAAAAAATTCTAGAAGGTGTAGAACAACTAAGTGAACATCTCGAGTGAGTTTCGTCTCAAGATCATATCAGGGTTGCAAGATATTAAAGTTTCTATTTTTTGAAACTACTGGAAAAAGTCTTTGAACTCAATTACCAGAATTGAAACTTCTCTAAACATCACTAAAATTGTCATAAATAGAATAACAGGCTATAGGGTGATAGATATCTTCATGATTTTTCTGACGCATTAAATGGTTCGTCAATCGAACACCTGGATCAAAAGTTATGGCCTCCAGAAGTTGGACCTTCTATTTTTTAGAAAATGTAAAAATGTGTTGGACACATAAAAGAGCTATAAAGTGGAGAGTTACACATGTTGGTGTGTTGTTTGGCACATCACAAAGCATCTTTGATTGGAGATAATTTGGGCGCCATTTTATGGGTGGTTTTGGCTCATGGTTTTGTAATTACCAGTAACGGTTTACTGTATTGCATCTCCTATATATCATGAGCTAGAGATGGAGGTTGTATGTAAGAATCTTATAGATGTTGAATTACCTCCTAGATCTCTAGTTGGATATACTCCTGTAAAAGCTTGTTCTGCAAGTATATTGTAATCTTCGTGATTCTTGAATAATATATTGGGCAGATTCGAAGTGTGGGGTTTTTTTACCTAAAAGGGTTTTCCCCATGTATATCTTGTGTTGTAGGTTTTGTGTTTGCATTTGGAAGTTGTTATCATATTTATGTTAATGTGCATCTTAATCTGTAACTGTAAAAGTAAAAATTTGCATAAGTCTTCCCTCAGTAGATCAATGTAGGAAGTGTTTCTGCATACCTTGCTTCCTTTCAACATGGACATAGGAGAGGAGAGGAGGTTGCAAGCCATCTCAACAATAATTTGAAAAGAAACATAGATGGAGGGTTGAGTGTTTTCAGATGTTGAATCTAGAAGGTATAATCAATTGGATCCTTAAATGAAGGATTACTTAAAGTATGCGAATGTCACAGAGATTAAAAAACCAAAGAATATCAAGTGGAGCTTCTAAAGAAACTCTAAAAAATTTACAACATGAGCTCAATGCAAAGGATTACATCAAAGAGTTCTACAAGCTCACCATCCAGTCAAGACATCATAACCAAGAACATGATAAGGTGACATCATAGATTTAAACATGCAACTTAATATCTAAGAGGAGATGAGTATGCTAGGTCTTTACACCATTAAAGAAGCTTACCAATATGCCGTAACTTAGTCTGAAGTGGAGCTTAACAAAAGACAAGAGAAGAATACTAGATTGAAGGGAGGAACAAGTGTGCATAGAAAACTTAGCAAGGTCCAAGAGGAAGAGAGGTGAATACTCATCAACTCATAAGAAAAAGATGTTAATGCAAGTCTCAGGAAAGATTATGAAGGATTAAAAAACTATTGAAGAGGATTTCACAAAACTTGCTTTTAGTATGGTTAGCCAAGATAGTAACCCAATGAATGACATTCATCTAGATCTCAAGACAATAGAAGGAAGGTTATGAGTGCCCATGTAGAAGTTGACAAGGACTCAGTAGGGTCGCCTAATAGTCAAATACCCTAAGATTGAAGAGACAGACATGACAAGGAGAATGATATTAAAGCCACTTTAGGTGACCAAGGAACTAGTACAATGTCAAAGTTTGATTTGAACAATGTGGAAATCAAAGAGAATGTATTGAAAGGTAATCACTAACAACAACAACACCATAAACCTTTTGTTAATAGAAATTGTAGAGAATTTAGGATTGACAAGAGTGTCCCATCCTGATCTATACAAGATGTCTTAGTTACAAAAGGGACATCAAGTGGTCATAAACAAGTAGTTCCTTGTGACATTTCATATTCTCAAGTAGAGATGAAGTACTATAGGACATCATTTCAATAGATCTATGCCACATTTTTTTGGGAAGGACTTCAAAACTATGAAACTCTTTTCTTGCTTTTTTTGTTCAAAGGTGATTGCTTCATTTATACGAGGATTATGAACAAGATAATGAAAGGGTTTCATTTAATCAATTCCTGTTTCTTTACCTTTACTCTGATGATAAGATATGGAAGACATTTCATGGATATTCGTTGCTCTGACATAATAATAACTTTGTGCTTTCTAAAGATGTTCATGTTATTGTTTATGCTAGATTGATTTGTTTCTTTCAATATCTTCATGACTATCCATCATGCCCTGTTCCTGTCATTGTTCTTTAACTTTCTAGCAATCATACTATCTTCTCTTATATTGTTGTCCCTCTCCTTGGATGGTGAAGGCCTTAATAAATATCTGATTGATCCTTGATGACTACTACTCTTATCACCTTGCTCTTGCAAACCCCTTAGCTTTATCTTTGGTGGAAAATAATGCTTAATGTGCTGACTATTTTATATCACTGTCATTTTTCACTTTGTGTCTCATTGCTTAGCCTTTAAGACATTTTTC
The DNA here is from genome assembly GCA_027924645.1 of Cunninghamia lanceolata. Taxonomy (NCBI): domain Eukaryota; kingdom Viridiplantae; phylum Streptophyta; class Pinopsida; order Cupressales; family Cupressaceae; genus Cunninghamia; species Cunninghamia lanceolata. Next base: position 15,583,539 of record BSBN01000130.1, on the reverse strand, counting down.
TATCTACTATTCCTTTGCACTAGACTTCATTCAAGCCATATAGAGCCATAATAGTTCTTATGAAAAAGGATTTCAATATCCTCTACAATATCAAGTCTCCCCTGACTCAGATCATAGTCTCTTATACACAGCCATCTCAGTCTTCTATAGGGTTTTCATATGTTTAAAACTTTTCAAAGGTCTCTTAGGAAGTTAGAATGATAAAATCTTTCAAAGCTTCATTTACCAACTATAAGCTCCTTCATCCTTTGTGAGTCACCAAACATTACTGTTCATGCATTTATAATAATCAAAAGTGTTTTGAAATATTACACCTCATAGATTTAGAGACCCCTCAAGCTTCATAAAACCTTGTATCACTATCCTAGAGGTATAACTTCATACAAGCTTATATTAGGTTTTATAGGCTCTTCAATGTTATATGAGACCTTACGAATTTTCATAATTATAGCAGACCTTCAAACATAGCAGACAGACCTACCCCCTACCATCATATCTTTTGTTTGAAGGCTCTTTATGAGGTGTTGAAAACCTTTTGTTGTTCCTTTTGACTGATGATTATCACTTTTAGGACTGTAGAAGTCAATCTATCATGAGTGTGTATGTTTGATGACTACCACAATATTCTACTATTTTTATCTCCTTACTATCTAAGTTGTGACAGTTTATGCAAGCCTTTAAGACATTTTTATATCTACTATTCCTTTTTGTTGTGCAGAACTGTACCCTGATGTAACCCTACTACCATATGTTTGTTGCTCATGCCCTTTTGTTGTTGTTCAGACATGTGATTGCATGACTATTATTTTAGGACTGTCTCCTAACTATTCTTTGCTAACCTTTAATCATTTTTATTCACTATTTCCCCTATGCTAACCTTTTGATGTGTTATGAAACCTTTTCACTTCACCTTGTTGGAATTTTCTAAGGACTAATGAAGACTTCTAAGACTGCTCCATTGTATCATAACAAAATATGAGGACTTATACCCCTGCACTTTCATACATATACAACTTTGTACGTCATAGTTCTCTTACTATGTCTCATTTAGGGTTTTAGATCTCTTTTAGGATTATCTTTTGTATAGCAGTCATGAACTATTTTGGTCTCCTCAACTTCATTTGGATCTGCCACAATTATTATCATGCCTTGTAGGATTGCTCTCTCATGTGTCAGTATTTGTCACCGCTTCTTTACTATCTTATATAGATTTACTTCCTGTTGACATGCCCATATTACTCAATTTTCATTCAATGAATACTATGTGGTTCTTGAAAAATCTTCATGGGCTGTTTCTTTTAAAACAAGATGAATGACTACTCTAGCATTGCCACAAGACTGTAATTTGTAAACATAGTCCTGTTATGGAGTAGTCCTCTCATGACTATTGTACTCAATCTTTCTCATGACTGCTAATCAAAACTTCACATGGGAAAAGCCTCAAGGTAGGCCTATGTCATGCATCTTCTAACCTAGTACAACTTTGTATTGGTCTCTCTACACTTTATTTCTTTGATTATACTACCAGGCCTCTGTCAGTCCTTGCCATGATTGTGATATTACTCTTTTCAATGACTGCTCCTGGTAAGACCTCCTTGTTATCCTTTCTCTGACAGACTTGTGACATGAATGTCCTCAATATTGTATTGTTATATCTCTCATTTGATATTGTTTCTTAAATTATGAGTGCTCTTCAACTTCCTTGGACTTCTCCTTAGATGTGAAGGTTGTTTTACATGAACTCCAATATTGTCCTATAAGAGAGATGAGACTGTCCTCTTGTATATTGATATGTCATATCTCTTTATGAGACTTCCTTTTGATGGATGGTCTTCGTGTACTTGTACCTACATAGTGAACAAACCAGTTAGATAAAGCATAGAGGTTGAAGCCTCTCTTTTGATTGTTTGATTTTATTTTTCTCTTTCCTGGGTCATCTTATGATTAGATAGCTGCATCCGATGTCTATTTATCTCCTTCATTTTTATGGATCAGATGTAAGATAACAAGTACATGTTGAAATTATCTGCATATAGAAGTAAAAGATACCTTGAGCTCTAACAATTGTCTTCATTTCCTCTTGTAGGTCTTCTCTGGAGCTATCATCAGGACAAGCTGAAGATGGTGGATCTTATCAACATCATTCATCATTCATTCAAGCAATGACTAGTCCCACTTTTCTTTTATATGCTTTCCTTTTGTTCAAATGTACTTGTTATTGTGCATTGTATCATATACAGTTACTCCCATGGCTTGTGTGGGACCATATAAACACTTTTCATTTGAATATAAATAGTTATTTCTTTCAATGACTTGTGTATAATTTCTCTTCCTTGTAAATCAATTGCATAAACATAAACTGAACATTATTGTGTGGTATAATTGTTTATAATCATGAATAAACTTGATAATGTTATATGTACCTTTCTAAACTATGTTAAACTGTAATGAATGAACTATGATGAACACAACTGAAACATGATCTACAATGATTTGATTAGCTTTAACTTCACCTATTAGTCCTAGGATACCTCCTACTCTGTTGGAGTATCCTCTCATGTTATCTGGCTCATGTGGCAGCTCTGGTTGAGCTGGTACATGATCTTTGTAAGATGATCACTACAAGGGTCTTCCATTGAGATAGTAGGCCTCCTAGGTTGGCCTATGAACCTGAATCTTCTTTTCCCTTATTCTTTAACCTTTCTGCTTCTTTAAAGTAGCAAAGAAATTGTCGTTACAGCCCAACCTAATTGGGCTACAAAGCATAATTTGGTAACAATTACATGGTTTGTGATCATTTACATATTGAAATCAAATTTCCATTTGAGTAGTTGTTATCTTCATTTCTAACAATTACACTTGTAGATAGATTTGAAATTAACCATGTCCTTATGACACCTCCTAACCTACTTTCAACACTTTGTCAACAACACCTTGTCACACATTTGTCCTATGTCCCCCTTTATCCCAAATTAATGAAATAAATCATATTTATTTAATTAATTAATCTATTTTATCCATTTCCAAAATTAATTAAACAAATCATAAATATTTAATTAATTTTATCTATTCTCCCTTTTAACCAAATTAATTAAATATGTATTTAATTAAATTATCCTTACATTATCCCCCCTCTCTAATAATTAATTAAATAATTTTAATATTTAAATTAATTATTGAGAATCACATGACTAGTCTGTCCACATCATCATCCTTGACACAATTAATAAATGAGTGTTCCATAAGGCAAACTAAATTTTAATCCTAGCCACACATTTCAAACTAAATCTCTTAATCTAAATCATTCACATTAGGATTTCCCTAATCCTCCACCTCTTAATCTCAATCATACATTGCACCTCATAATCCTATCCATCCATCCTATCAACCAAGCATCTATAAATCTAGCCTCAACCAAACCATTAACATATCCACATTTTTTAAGTAACATTATGCTGTCAAAATCATCATCACTCATTATCATATCATCAAAACTTGAAAGTGGAAGAGTTGGCTATGAAAGGAGCCACCCAAGATCTAGGACTTCATGAAAGCATAAGAGAAACAATGAGAGAATAATTCTATTGTATCAATGTTCATGCAAAATTGTTCATATTACAATGTACATGGAGCCTTGCTTATAAAGGAAAATATTGGAGCTAAGATGTTGTAATCATGTGACAAGTGTCTTAATCCTATGACATGTGACAACTATAGCACATGTGTATGATAAGACAATTATAAGACAACTATCAATGACTAGCAACAACTAGACACAACTAGAAACATCTAGTAGACTTACTAAGTCAACTTAACATGTAATTATGTGTGAGAATATTATTTAACTAATTAATAGTTAAATAATATGAATTATTCCCACAACAACGGAAACTAGATAGAAAATATCCCTATTCACACTAACACCCCCCCCCCCTTAAGTGCAACTTAGAGAGTAGCTAATTAAATCAAAGATGGATGGGTCCCAGCTAAAAGGCCATGCTAGGTACCCATGTACAAATCTCAAGTAGAGTAAAGGAGAAAACCTCATGGGGAAAACCCTTCTCCAAAACTGAGAATGCATACAAACATGTACAAGTGATGGAATGATGGAAGAATCAAGACCCCCCAAATACAACACCCATCACAAATATACAATCAATAGCCCCCCATAAGAGGGAAAGAATGAGACAAGATGTTCCCCCCATAATGAAGTAGCTCTTGTGCCAATGGTAAATGCTCGAAGAATAAAACCAAATAGGATCCAAAACCTACAAACAACATTCCTCCCTTTGGGAAGAAACCAATCCATTGCTATATGTCAAAGAAATTTCAACTCCATAGAAAGAGATGAAGGAAGAAGTCTCATAAAGTATCTCTCTGAATACTTCTCATGTGTCTCCATGTCGATTCTAAATGATACCACAATCAAATTAGGAGTCTTAGGCTTAACTAATGAAAGTGACAATCTAGGATCAAGTGGAAACTAAAAATTATCAAGCTACAAAGAAAAATATGGGTTGACAATAGTTGTGCTATGACTATCATCAAAGAGGAGAGATAACCCCTCAAATGTGTCCTCCAAACCTGCAAGATGAGACTCACAAAACAAATCTGAAATGCTTTGTCAAATGATCATCCCTCAAAGCTATATCTGAAAGACAAGAAGCATCCTGCTAAACTAAAGCACTAAACTCTGAAGAAGTAGGAGGTGGAGAAGATGGAAGTGTAGCACATGTCTCAAGAACTAATGAAGAGATAAGAATACCAACGTTCAAGTGACCATTGAACATCTGCTCTGAAATATAATTCACAGAAGGAGTGTGAATGTCAATCAATGGATCTGAATCCTCATCAAGAGAGAAACCATAAAAGGTGTATAGCCAAGATGCATGATCATCCACCCCAGTAGAAATAATCTTTGTGCTCTCCAAGTCTCTATTAATAACTAAATCAGGTGTGAACTCCATTTTCTTCCCTGTACCACTATGAGTAATTTGATTTATGGAAAGAAGATTATTGGTCAAGAACACACACAAAGTATATCATTATAAGTACCTTCACCAATATTAATAGTTCCCTTCCCAATTACATTCATATATGTGTTATTACTCATCAAGATAGGTGGCATATCACATGACTCAAATGAAGAAAACATATCCTTCAAAGAATCCATATGATGAGAAGCACCTAAATCAAGAAGTCATTTACTTGATGTAGAACTTGTACTTGCACAAAGTGCTTTACCTTTAAGTTTGGGTTCCTTAGCTTTCCTTGCATGATCTGATTTAGAAAGTTTCTGTAGATGTTGAAGAAGGAGTAGAAGAAGAACTAGGTGATGGAAGATTGTTCTTTTGAACAAGTTGCATCAACATATCAATTTGTTTCTTACAACAATTATGTTTATTGTGCCTTGATTTCTTACAATAAGCACATGTAGGCTTCTCCTTCTTCAGAAAATTTTGTGCTTGATCTATTTGTGGATTTTTATTAGATTTCTTTTGTTTCTTGTCACACAAACCTAACGCTTTATGTTCCTTAGGTTGTCCAACCACCAAAGCATGAGTCTGTGATGGCTTAATGATACCCATAGAAAGAAGCTTTTGTTGCTCATGCATTAACATCTCAAAAAAGGATGCAAATGAGTGCATAGTGAAAGCAAATCCCACAAAGAATTACACTATTGTAGGAAATAGAACAACTGAAAATGAGTTACTCGATCCTTTTGTTTGTAAAATTCTCCATGTGATTTCAACCACTATACAGTTCTTCCTTTTGGATACAACATTTTGTTGAGGTGTGTAAGTAGTCGTGAGCTATATTTTGATACCATTCATGTCACAATAATCAATAAAAGCTCTTGAACAAAATTCTCCTCTACAATTGGTCCCTAACCATTTTATTTTGCAACCACTTTCATTATCCATAAGGGCCTTAAACCTTTTGAATGATCAAAGGATTCATCTTTATTATTCAAAAAATAAACCAAACACTTTGGTGAATAATCATCAATAAAAGTAATGAAATATGATGACTTGCCCAAAAAATTGTTTGCATGGGACTTTAAATATCAGAATGAACTAACTGAAGTGGATAACGAGCCCTCCATGCATTGCCTTTTGGAAAATTTTCTCTTTCCTACTTATCTTTAGCATATCCTTCACAAATCTCCTTGTGCTCTTCAACCTTGGGTAAACCGTAAACTAGATATTTCGATGTTAGTATCTTTTGTTAGTGTGAACAGGTTTTTACCCTTACACGGTTTCTTAAGTTTAACTTAGGTTTAGCATTATAGGTAGTTGCCAATATTTAATATTGGTTACCCATATTTTTGGTTATCAAGTAGTTTCACCCATTATGTTTTTAGCTTGCATTTAAATAGGCACTTGTACATTGTGTACTATATCTCATTTTTCTCAATATCAATTCAATTATATTTGGTGGAAGAGCACTTCTCCTTTCTCATGTATTTCTGAGGCTGTTGTTCTACAGACTGAGGATCTTGGGAAGGAGTTGACCACTCCTACATGGTATCAGATCGAGCCTCCTCTTGCTCACCTTCCTGGAGAGTTTCTATCGCGTTGAGGAGATCCAAGCATTCTGATCCTGCCTGCATTTGCTAGAGATTTTTGGTGTTTGAAATTTTACAAATTCCAAATTTGCCAGCTAATATTTATTTTTCATTAGTTTTTGTTAAAGTGTTTTCTAGGTATTTATATTCCTGTGTGTTTGGTGTTTGGCGTAACCTGCATTCTTGGTGCATCCTAGACATTTTAATCAGTTTTGTTGTTTAGCGTTTGACTGGTAGTTCCTGTCCAGGGTTTGCATGAACATCGACATCAAACTTCACGTTAGGGTTTTCTTGGATAGTTTGTAAGTTATTCTTCAGTTTTCCTTTGGGATATATATCCCACATGTAGAGTGAAACATGTTTTGTTCACCTTTATAATCCTAGATGCTTACCTCTCTTGCATTGTGAGTGCCTCATGCCTGTGTGATGCCTTGTGAAGGCTTGGCTCAGCTTATTGATAGTGGTTTGTTGGCTCGGCCTATGATGACATATGGAAACCTATTGACTTGAATGTTGACATAGACCGGTGACTAGGGTTGCATGCCTATGGTGGCATGAGATTTGACCTGCATTGAACTACCTTGACCGAACTTGGTTTGCTTTGGTGGAGGCTTATGGCACAGGAACCTGCCACTAATCACCCCTCAAGGGCTTAATTTTTGCCTCCAACTCTATAGGAGGTCACATGGAAAGCTGATTCAGAGCTCTTCAGTTCTATCCATGCACTTTTTCTAGATTCTTCCTCAGTTACATGTTATTCAACTTTTTGCATTATTGCTTCCTAAGTGATATCTTGATCTTTTTTGGATCTTGGAAAGAGGTTGATCACTCCTACAACTTTAAACTATAAAAATTTAAATGTCCATATTTAATATGCCACAACCAACTTTTGTCTTTATATGCCATATTGGCAAGAGTACTGCTATGTTCTCCAAATTTCAATGGGAGAATCTTATTGTTTGGCATAGGAACAATTCTACAACTGTGTATCCTTGATTCTTATCATAGATTGTATATTGCTTATTTTTAAACACCACTTGGTAATTATTTTCACACAATTATCCAACACTCAATAAATTGTGTTTTAACACATTTCTTAGCTTCTTTAGTATTCACCTCCATAGCTCCTTTTTTTACAACCTCCAAGGATTTGTCATCACCAAACTTGATCTTGGATTTGAAACTTTCATCCATTGTAGGAAAAAGCCCATTATTCTTAGACATATGACTGGAAAAACTTGAATCTAAATACCAAACCTCTTTAGGACTATTTTCAAAATTTCCATAAGATAAAAAATAAGTTTCTTGGAGAAACCTCCTCATCCTCATGAGAATAATTAATGCTTATGTTGTTATTACCTATTTTTAATCTTCATTCCCTTTCAAAATTACCATACATGTTACAATAATAACACTAAATGTTTCTCTTATCAATTTTGCCTCTACTTCTTCCTCTTGCACCACCACTTCTTCTACCTTTATTTCCTCTTGAATGATTCTAACTCCTGTCTTTTAGTTCTTCTTGGTTACATTTACTACTAAAATCCTCCCTCTTTGTGATATGCAATTTTGAGGAAAAAATTTCTCATCACTTTCTTCAAATGTGTCTCCAAATTAATCTTCATAAGACATAAGAGATCCAACTAAGTGATCAAGCTTAAGAGTAGTTGAATCTTTACTTTCATCAATGATTATTACAACATGATTCTACCTTGGTGTTAAAAACCTCAACACTTTTTCTAACCACAACCTCTTTGTTCACAATTTACATCCAAGAGTAGCCATCTTATGGACAACATCCTTTACTCTTACACAATAATCACTCACACTCTTATCTTCTTACATCTTCAAATTCTCTCTTCAATGTCTACAAATTGACAACTTTAACTTGATCACTACCTTAGTAAGCTTCTTGTAGTGTCTTCCAAGTATCCATGGATGTCTTTGCGCCTCCAATTCTTAGAAATAGGCTCTTATCTAGTGGTATTTGAATATGAAATAAAGCTTGGGATTTCTCTTTTCGAGCTTACTTCTTAGTTGTTCAATCATTAGTTGTAAGAGTGATCAAATGAGTTGGCTATTTGTAACTAATTTCTACAATCCCCCATAACTCTTTCCTAGTCAAAATAGTCATCATCTTGATGGTCCAATAATCATAGTCATTTCTATGAAATTCCATAATAGGAAAAGAATCAGCATTTGACATAATCAATTGTTATAGAGATCTCAACCGTAATAACTATAACCCAAAATAATCACTTGCTCTGATACCAAATGTCATGATTTTGTTCAACCATTGTTCAACTAAACCAGATCTTTCAAACCAATAAAAAAAATTGCACTCAATAGTATTTAAACAATTACTTGTAGCATATAGCATTCACCAGAATAGATTACATACAACAAAATAGAGCATCACACATAGTTCTGAATTTAAAGGTTAGCATATACTAAAAGAAGTGCTAAAACAATACATTCAATTTGAGAATAATACTTGCTGAACTTGCAACATTTTACTCTATTTTTCTATCTTCTCATTTTAGAAACAACAATACATTGATTGGTGTTTAAAGTTTTTTTACAACTTAAAAATAACACATACTAAAAAATAATATCATGGATGATCATGCATATACCATGCTCCATGCTTCTTACAAATTAAGTGATAAATATTACAACTGAAAGAAGCTACGAAAAACTACCATAGAGCATCTCCTAAAAATAATCGATTAATAAATAAAATCCTAAATATCTTCTAAAAAAGCTGACTGCTAGTTGCATAATCAGCATCATTTATCCATAGTGAAGTAGTGTAGTATGTAGAGCTAAACAGATTCTTGAACATTGATAGGGTCGGTGAGACGCGGGGATGAAGAGCTACAGCTAGTGTATCTACCACAAGTGTTAAATTGACCAGAAATAATGTCACTGATACGATCATCACAACAACGTAATGTGCCCAGAAGCCCACGGTGTTCAAATTTATTCCATACCAATTCTATGATATCATCTAGGAGATGAGGTGCACCCAACAGGTGGTTGAATCTTGCTCGGGACACTGCAAACCTTACCGATTGATAGACAAATCTTCACCTTATGTTCCAAAACTATGTATAATGCATCCATAAACCCAAAAGCAGTGCAGCCAAAGCTCCAACCAACAACTGTACTGGTGATGGTCATGAGCATCACCTTGTCCCCTTTAGTAAGCTCTGAAGTCATCTGCCACATCATACAAGCAAGGAGAGATAGAAAGAAGGCCAAGTAGTAAAAAATAAGGAAGATCTTAAATGAAGTGAAGCGTATGAGAATAGGGCTCCCTAGCTCATTCCTTCACATTGAGTCTGTTTCGAAACCACCTAGGATGGTGAAGGTAGCGGTAAATGTCATGGTGGCCAACAATGTTGCCACCACTAGTTCTGGATGGCGTCTGGCTTTGTAGGCTTTGTTAGCTCTATTCTTGGCTTTGTCGTGCTTTTCACGGCTTACCGTTGGCGCACAGTACATGAATGGCTTGGGCTTCCCTTTAAATTCTCCTAGATTTCTTATAATCCTGAAAGATTTGTAATACTCAATGACTTCCCTCGCAACATCCAATGGTGTTTTGAGCTCATTGTTAAGAGCGTGCTTATCCACCCCATCTATTTTCAACAACAAATTGACCATCTGCACCCCAAAACATGAAAAGGAAAAAAAAGAGGTACAATCAGTTGCCTCTACATTTCTAAATGTTACGCATGATGAGCCTTTCAAATGGATGTATCAACACCTAGCATTATGTAAATAGCTTCATTTTTCATTCGTTAGTAAATGAGAACCACGCTAAAATATATTATTTTCTAGCTATTTGCCCAATTGTAAGTAAAACTCACATACAAAGATAATTTATAACTTGTTCAATTAAATAAATATTAACAAATAAAAACTATTAACTTCATATTTTATTTAAAAGACAAATTCATAACTTTCATTTTAACAAATCTTCAAAACAAGTAGAATCCGCTTAAAAGGTTAATTTCATATCTTTCATTTCAACAAATTTTAAATAATAAAAAATTATATAATATAGTTTTATATGTGATAATACAAAATTATTATTAATGCGATGGAATTATATTTAATAATGTGACACTCTATTTGATATTGTAAACTTAGAATTTTAATTTTAAATTATGAACTTTAGAATATTCTCATATGAAAATCTGAAATTAATTTAAACTATTATATAAATATTTTATAAATATAAATTTAAGGTACATACCTATTAATTATTTCCCTTAGGCTATGGTTTCATATAGGGGAGCTTCCTAAAATATTTTAGTAGGTGTTGTTGAAAATTTTCAGGAACATTTTTCAAGCAACTAGACCTATTAGCAATGACTAAGCTTAAAACTTTAATCTTAGAAATTTTAGGAAGCTGGTGGTCAAATGATTTTCTTAGCAATACCTAGTGCTAAAAAATTTTGTTGAATTATTTTTCTACAATAGTTAATGCTAAAATTATACATACAAGACATGTGGCAAAAAGCACACCTAAGTAAGTGGCAAAAATTTTCAGCTCCAATATAAAGACACCTACTTAAATTGAGAAATAAAACATAGAGGCTCCAATTTTTAAGGAAGTCATGTTTGATATAAATAGATTGTGAAGCCCACTTCATAAAACCACATCTTAGGCTATGGTCCCATGCATAGACTTAGCTTATTTTTTTGAGAACTAAAATCTAGGGGCTCCAATCTTTAAGGAAATGATTCTAATTTATCTTGTAGTAGATAGTTTTTCATCTCATGAGATATCTTGTTTGATATAAATAGATTATTAAAACCATATCTTAGGCTATGGTCACATGCATCAACTTAGCTTATTTTGTCTAGTAGCCACCACCCAATTTTTTAGGGTGTCTTTTGTGAGCTAGTGGTCTAATGACTATTTTACTTTTCTACTTATTTTAAGAAGTTATTTTCAATATAGTAGATGATTTTAGATGAATTACATGAATAGTATCAATAAAGAAAGTTTTGAGATAAAAGTTGGAGGGAAAATTTCAAGGAAAAAGTAGAAAAAGGAAAAAAAATGTATGCACATATCTACTTTTTTTCCACTATGTAGTTGTTGCATAACTTTAATACTCCCCATTTTTTTTATAACATAATTTCAATCTCTAAAATGTAGTTGCTCCAATATATTAGGAAAATATTCTAAATTTACCAAGACTCAAAATTGATTAGAAATTATCTTTCATACTTATATAGTTACATGAAACCATGGCATTATTCTCCATCTTCCTCTTTAATATCCTTACAAAAATATTATTTCCTTTTAATATAAAATTACTTCATAAATATAAATTATGAAATCCATCCAATTTTTAAAGAACTTTTTCCATAACTATTTATTTGGTACTTCGGGGGTTCCAAATAAAACAAGAGCTGCAAAGCAGCCAAGTTTCTACCAAAATATTCATAAATAGTCTTGTTTTGGTTTAATTTGTTGTGTTTGTTTAGTTTTAGCAACAATGTTGATAATATAATAACTTTATAATAATCTTGAAATTTGTGAATTTTTTTATTTAAGTTAGAGTTGATATTTTTGTAATATTTATACTGAATGTTAAAAATTGAAAAACTTTGAGATTCTACATTTAATAATTAGATTGCGGAAGTTGCAAAGTAAGTGATTTTTTATTATATTATACTTCAAAATTTATGATGAACTTGACAAAATGGATTATTTGATTGATACAGCGTCCTAAGGCTAGAAATGGACACCCTGGCAATTAAAACTTGGTTCTTGACGCTCTGACAAGAGACACATATAGAAGGCGATAAATACACTAGCCTTCAACAGTTTGCACTTAAGCTGCAATACAAAGATTTGAAATTATAGCTTATAGTGAGGGACAAGTGAAACCCTAAAATTAGTTCTACCATATAACTAGCACTTGCACCAATAAGAGGTTCATTAAAAACAATAAGAACAACCAACGAGTTTAGAAAATTTTGCAGAATAAAGTTGTTTGGGATCGGGATCTAAGTAGGAGCGGCTGTGTTTTTAATTTGAAGAGGTGTAATTTTAGGGTTCCATAGGTTCAAGGAATGCACTGATAGGAATGAGAGATGAGTTCTAGGAATATGCCTATAGATAAAAGCAATGAGTTCAAAGAAAATTTCCTGGCTTGAGATAATTTTCGCCAGACCGTTTTGTGTAGGAAAAAACTCTATGCATAAATTTTTTTAGGGCGTGAGATAAATCTAGCACTATAATGATTCCATATAAAAGCTCAGGGATGAGAAAATTTTCAAAGCACTTAGGATTTGTTATTTGAAGCATTCAAAAACCTTTTTAAATGAAGATTAAAAACCAAAAATTAAGGCAGTTAAATATTAAAGTTTGTATTTTAAAATAAACAGCACAAAGTAACAACCATTGCTATCAAATATTAAAGTTTGATATTTTAAAATAAACAGCACAAAGTAACAACCCATGCATTCAAGATTTAATGATCAAGAAACTGTTGAGCCAATGAAATAAATAACAACTACTGTAAGAACCCAAATCAATTGAAAACTTACACAAGCACGAAGGAATAGATAAAATCTAATTTAATATACTATGAACTATAAAACAATGATATTGTTGGATAAAGGGACTAAAAGGCCCGTGAACAAAAAATAATTTTAAAAAAAATTCAAAAAAAAATTCAAATTTTTCTAACCAAAACTTCGGTAGATTGTCCTATATAAATTTGATTTAGGAAATATAGGGTATTTATAAAATTTTGGCGTAAAAACGGTTTGGGTAGTTGAACTGTAATAGTTAGGTGAAACAGGTTTTTAATATTTTCAATTTGTTACGAATAAGTTTTGATTTAGGTTTTTAGGTTTGTAAATAATAAATTAAATTCCTTAATTTTAATTTATTATTTACAGTGTGGAAAGATTTAATTAATTATTAAAATTTTTCCCTCTATGCATTAATATATTTTAAAATTTTGATGTATTAGTATATTATTATCATAGATTAAGAATATTATCTATGTAAATGATATATTATTATTATTATTATTATTAATTATTAAAGGCATATATATAAACTTGGGATAAACTTATAAATTATATTTGTATTTAAATTCCTATTAGTATTAATATTGATTAGTAATATGAATCTTATATAACTATAATATTTTTATTGTCTAATAATATTATCGATATTAATACTAAAAGAAATTTAAATATATGTTTCTTAATATTTTTATTATTTTTAATTTAGTTATAATATATTTAAATTGGTTAATAGGTGAGATGCTAAAAAGACTTTACTATATAATATTTTACCCATAAAGTCTCAAACTAGAAACATAATAGTTTTAAGTATTAGTATATTATTATCATAGATTAAGGATATTATCTATCACAAAACTTTATAATTTAAACCTTGATGATCCGCAATAATCGCCCATATCAGGTGAAAGTTTTCTGCCAATTAGATTGAGGAAAAATAAATTTTCAAATATGTTTTGTTAAAATATTTGCATCTATACAATAGCAATAGTAAATATTTTTTAATTAGAAAAATCATTTCGTTCTCATTGGTTGCAAAAAGAATTATTAATACCTAGTTAGGAACAGGCCTCGCCTATAGTTTTCTTGGTAGAAACTAAAAATGGACTTCAAATTTCGCCTTGGTCCACTTTAATAGAATGTATAGAAAGATTATTATACGAGCATACCTTAAATCATACTACAATAACAATAACAATAACAACAACAATAATAATAATAATAAGTCTAAAACAGGAAAGAATAAATAGAAGTGTGCATGAACGAAAAAAAAAACTATGAGAAAAAAACTTACGCGCTCATTTTTGTTCCTTGCTGCAATGTGCAAAGGCGTGTCCCCTTCAACAATTTGTAGTCTTTCTTCGTCAGGCTTGTTTTTGTTCGTTGCTGCACTTTGCGAAGGGTTGTTTCCTCCATCACCAGATGCATTTGTGGTAACTTTCTCCTTGGGATGCTGCTCTCCTCCATCATGCTGGGGATCAGCAGCACGATTACCTTCATTATCAGATGGACTTGGAGGCTTATAGGGTTGATTAATAAGTTTTGACAAAATGTTTACATCTTTCTTAATTAAAAACTCAACAAGTTTGACTTGGTTAAGCTCCACAACGTAATGCAGGGCGTTTGTTGATGTGGGAGTTATTAAAAACTCTAGAGCTTCTTCGAATCCCAAACTTACTGCCATTTTTAGTGGAGTTTCTCCTTTTCTATTTGCACAATTACACAAAGTGACATCCAAGCCTACCAACTGTTTCACCAGATCCTTGCGATACATCTTTACAGCTAAATGCAAAGCCGTGTCGCCTTGGTTGTCTGTCTTTTTTATCAATTCCTTAAACATTGCCCCTAACGTTGCTGCTAACTCTCGGAACAAATCTGCATTTAATGAATAAACTAGTTAAGAAAGAAAATCAAGTAGAGGATAGCTTTTCGTTGAAGAAAAAAGAGAGAGTGATAGAATGACCTGGGTCTCCTGCAGCTACTGCTCCATGTAAACATGTCCTCCATTCCTTTACACTTGACGGATCAACATCTCCGAGCAGTTCTCTGGCCTTGGTTATATCACGACTTTGACAAGCGTCAAAGAAGGCCGTTTCATTAGTTATGTTCGCGATACTTGAAAAGGCTGTTTCTTGCTCTAGCAGGAAAATACTGCTTCCTAAGCCGTTGCTTTAATTTTTCGTTTGCCTCTGCTCCATTTTATAAGGTGTTTTCCTTATAACTTAAGTCAAACTCCATCGACCCAGACAACGCTTATAAATGCATCCCACTCTTTTCACATTCGGATATGGAATGCCCTGTGATTAAATTATCCAATACTAGAATATTCGTTTTGACAAAGTTTCAACCCAGTCACGTCATTCTAATCCACGAGTATCATCTTTTCATTTATTAGCTTGCCAGAACTGGAGGCGAAGGGAATCTCAAATAAATATTAAAAATTACCAGAAATGTCAATTTCTGGTATGCTCAATTGAGACTCCTGTTTGCGATTCCATCTTTATCGAATTAATGGGGCAATTGAAGTTTAAAACCCTGAGTTAAAGTTGATGGGACATATCAACCTCCCATCAAAGATTTTTTTGTTTGGCCGTCTAAATTACAATCATAATATGCATTGTGTTAAGCATAATAGAAAAAGAAAGCTGTGATAAATTATAAATATTTGAAGATGCTAGTTAATACAACTATTCACGTAGTTTAAATAATCATTTAAAGTATGTAGGAAAAGAAAACAATCTTTATATACAGATCTAAGGTAAATGAATGTAAACTAGCAGTTGCACAATAGGGTGAAATGTTAAATAACAATATGATCATGATTAAATAAATAAGTTTGTCTTAAATAATAATATGATCATAATTAAAATAAATTTGGGCATATTTTTTAAAAAGATAGTAATGGGGTTTTGGTTTTTCTCTCCTTAATGAAATTGCAGCAAACATATTTAAATTAAAGAATTGATGCAAATAGATTTTAAAAAATACAGTCGAAGTCAAATAACTCATGCAAGCATATCAAATTGCAAGATTTGAGGTGGGGAGCAGGAACAAAAAAAACAAAAGAATCTGCCTTCTGTTTTCCCTTTCCTTTTACTGTCAATTATCATTAAAATATTTTTTTATAAAATCAAAGCATTCATCTGAAGCAGACAAGTGTTCTTTTCAAAACCTCACTAATATAAATCAAAATATTAAGTGTCACAAATGTCATATTATTTGATCAGTATGCAATATAAGCAATAGTGGTAATAGCCTTCTATTGTATTCAACTACCTATTATTGAAAATCAATTAACTGAAAAACTTTAATAAAGTTTTGATTAAATGAAATGAAAGTAGAGTTTTTAATGCAGTCCACGAGACCATGTAGTCTGATTAAATTAATCTTGATAGACATTTCCCTAATCAATGAGTACAGATAATGTCCGCACAGACGGTGTAAAGCCCAAATGAGAAGAACATTGATTAATTACAAAAGGAAAAAATACTATAGTAATGGTTTGCAACATTATAAGGTTTTGCCAATAAATTAACACTCTTAACAGAAGAAAAGATAACCATTGAAAGAACAGGGAATATGAGTCTTTCAACAAAACAGTCTTAGTACTTAAATCCAATACACTAGAGTGGACATATTGTAAAGTGTAGATAGGCAATCACAGAAAGCAACCTCAGAAAATGCATGCCTTAAGAGGGATAAACACTTTTAAAATGATGCATCAATATGCTGAAAGCGAGGACTAAAACAATCAAACAGCCGACTTCCACAGGAAACCAAATACATTTGATTTTTCCATTGTCTTGACCGAAGTCACAAGACCAAATGAATTAAAAAGCATAGGATAGAGAATACAAATAGCATAAGTAGAAATAAATAAAAAAATTTACATTCAAGGATATATATACGATGGGAATTGTATAGTTGACTTCACTAAATTTCTGTGGCATAATACAAACTGTTCATTGCTGCTTAACAAACTACTATTAACATAAATAGTATTAAGTCCAAAATTTTAAATTCAAGGTTATAATTACAATCACAATTATATGATTGCCTTTAGTAAAGGGTGGTGATGTAATATAACATCTATAATTTGATCCTACTAGAATAGGTGAGCCATTTTTGCATGTGTTACAGTGATTAGAGAATGTCATATTTTCACTTTAGACGACTAGTCTTGACAGAGACGGTATAACTCAAGCCTTGGTAAATCATACTAATTGCAGTCCATGAGGTAGAATATGAAACTTTGAGTAAGGCATTCTGAGAATACCGTTTTAATTTGGTCGAAGAATGCACACATACCATCCTCTAATATAGTACCATAATGTTGTACATGAGCAACAAGAGGATATCTAGCAAAGTATATACTACTTACTATGCCTATGGAACAAAGCTTTAAAATATTGTCTTTATTTTTTGTTGTCCAGTGTTGTGGAGATACATGCAAGATAACAATATCAATAAAATGTTCATTTGCAATGTGAATAGTAAAGGGGTCATATTCCAACTATAGTGTCTGCAATATAGAATATCTATACTCTTCAATATAGAACTGTCAAATATTATATAATAGTTTTGATTGTTTTGATCCACTTATTTGCATACCAGCTTGAAACTAACAAATGTATGATTTTGGAAGGAAGAGTTGGTCCATCTTGTGGGTCCATTGTAATGTCCGCCATTTGAATTTTGTAAAGGAAAGATTCATGAAAATGATGAGTTCAATTTACTTATTATGACAAAGTTACATTGACTACATAGTAGCTATATTGAATATTGTAAATGCAACACATGAGGCAATAACAATATTGATATAATAATTTACAAGATACATGGGCATCTTTTTCTTGTATATTCAATTGTAACTTAAAAGGAAAAACAAGGAGATTCATAGTAATTGGTCTCCATATTCATTGTAGAGGAAATGTATGGTCTCAATAGATATGGTGGAGGTCACTACTTGAAGAATTGGAGTGCCTAAGTTTTGATGGGAATATTTGAATTTTGGTGTTACAGATTAAATATGAAATTTTTATATGGTGGTTGGAGTGGACATGTTTCTCAATCCATTCTTGTGTCTTGACCAATTGATTACCTTCCTTTTTATCAATTCTTACTAAATGTAAAAATCACAAACTTAATTGCCCTGTCATGTTGTAATTACTCCTAAGAAGTGGGTAGATTATAAGAATCTTGTACATGCAGTTTGAAAGGTAGAGGTCACGGAGCTCCTGGTATAATTCATATGACCATTTGTTGAAATATCAAATGTATATTTTAATGTGCCCAATGTTATTGTCAACAACCAACCTAAATTTATGGTAGTATTTGAAGTCAAAGAGATTACAATAAGATATAGGTGGTGTGGTTATTACAGGATCTTGTATTAGCTTTGACATTTTCTCTTTGAGGAGTTAGGGGATTTGTAGTTCCAATATCTTGAGTATGACCTCCTCTAGAGTAGGTAATGGTAGTTTTCAAACCATCTTGCAATCCATTCCTTTCTATTTCTGTATATGTCATTTTTTGTATTCAATAATGCTCCTTTCCCATCACCTACATTATTAGGAAAATATGTAAAAAGGATGTAAGGTTCTAGAGGATACAAATTTAACCAATCACTTTTGATTTATATGTTAACATTGAATCCAAATGTACTCATATTCTATTAATTTGAACAAATGGTGTAAGGTTTACATTTACCATCTGTATCAATGGATTTACATGGCACAAAGGTTGTAGGATCTTGGAACACTGATTGCCATAACCGATTCGTTCCCTCCATTCACCTACATAGTATTTAAACAAGAGGCAATATTATAGGTATTGACGAAGCACAAAATGTCAATAAAAGTAGAAGCATAAACATGTACCTAAACGTGTTTATAGGATAGTATTTGTAAGTGAGCCTCTTCTTTCTTTTTTCTTATTGTATACCGATTATTTTACATTTTACAGTAGCATTCAAAAGAGAATGCAGGTTGTATGTGAAGATTCTCCATGGACTTAACTCTAGATATTGTTGTGAATATAAGTGCTTATCTTTCAACTTCCCCTATGTTAATTGTAGTTGTATCTAATGTCAAGCCTTGGGACTTATGGATTGTTATGGCCCAAGACATGGACAGTGGAAATTGTCTACGGTTGCCATGTGTGACTGGTGGGACAGGGATGTTTCTAGGATTCTATTCATCCCATGATGGACCAATGAAGCTATGAAATTTGATGAAAATATACAATGGAAAATCTAGGGGTCTACAATCATCACTATAGACAATAGCTGTAATCTGTCCCAATGACTCGTTTACAGGACTGGTCTCAGTCCATAAATTTGTTGTTAACACTACTCAATGACCTATGCACAAAAGCACTTCTCCTTGTAGTTTCTCATCATCAATATAATCATTTGTGTTTTGTCAAGTAGATTGTGCAATGCTAACTTCTATAGGAACATTCAAAATTTTTAGCATTCTCCTGTTATGTAGCAAAGCTAGATTGTTAGTTGAAAAAAAATGCATGGATTTGTTGAACTCTTCTATTTTTGTCATAGTTAACATTTCATTTGTGCATTTCATTAGTATTTCCCAATCATTGAAATGGTTGGGCATTTCATAGACTTTGGAGGATGTCACGGGAATTGTCTATGAGATTGACATTCACCTTGTTGATGGAAAATAGTTCCTAATGTGACAAATACATTGAAAGTGTGCCATAACATTAGTGCTCCTGAATGTGATGCATATATAGGCTTATACATGATGGGGGTAGTTGGCCAAGGTCATCCACACATATAATTGATAGACCACCAAAGGGATGATATTGTTGATGGGGAAATGCCTCATGCAAATGGGTATATATTTTCAATAACAACTTTGGCCCTATGAAGGTCATTTCATCTATCAAGACATATTTGGTGTCTTTCAAGTCTTTCTAGAAAAATTTAGGTGACTTCCCTTGTAAAGATCACATGTATGTAATAGGAGCCTCAAGCATGTGAGGATTGTTGTGGCTCAGATGTTGTAGGCAGCCATTCTTGTAGGCATTAGTGCAAGAAAGGGTTTTTTTGTTTATCTTGGAACCGTTCAATGTGTTTCTAATGCATCTTATTAAATACAATTTACCATTGCTAGTTGTTCCCTAAAAGATCATGTGTAAAGGCTCTTTTGGGTATGGTTTCTTGTGATGCTGAGTAATTATGTGCAATGCTAGTTGTTGTCTAGGCGATAGCTAGTAAGCTATTATATTTGAAGGTGGAAAAGAGTCAACATGTTGTTCAATTGATAGTTTACCCCTCAATATGAATTGAGTAGCATTTTCGTGCAAGTGTGGAAGTACATCACTTCTATTCATGTGTAGTTGATGTTGAAGTATTGTCTTCCAAGAACCTCTAATTCATCTATGGTAAAGCTAGTGAGGACACCCATTTGTGATAGAAATTTCTACTCATATAGGTTAAGTTCATCTTTGATATGCATCTCGTCATCTTCATCTTGGTCTTCTTCATCCACCTCATGGTTTTGTGTTGTTCGATCAACATGCCAAGGGGAGTAATTATTTTCCTTCATGCATTTCCAATTTGCGATTTTTTTTTTTTGTGAAACCTATGTCTATTAATATGTGGGAAAAATGTTTATCCAGTAGTAGCTCACTCCAATAGAATGTTTTGAAATATTCATTGTCTTATCTTAGAATACAATAGATTCAAGGTGACACGTTGACAATTTCCTTTTCTCTTCTCCTTCACCATTTATTTCCTTTGCTATGTGAGTAAAATGAGTATAGCTACGTAGATTTTATGAGGAAGGTTGTTTCCAAATCAAAAGGCCATTGCATATATGATCTTATGTAAGTAGTTGTCAATTTAGATTGAGTCGGTCTATATGATGCAGTACTTTTCAACCTACATTAAGAGAGACAAAGATTCAACTACATGATACAAGAGGTAATTTTTGTAGCATATGGCAGGTCTCCTATGCACTGATGTCATGATCTGTAACTATTTTTGTCATGAATTTTTGATATGCAAGCAAAGCTTTTTATTCAAGTTTTCCTACTTGCACTATCCTTTTCAACATGTCTAAACGACTTTTAGATTTTTTCTCAACCTTCAATGCATACTTGGCTCTATATTTGAGAAGTTATTTTGAAGTCATAGGTTGGCAGTCAACGTTAGTATGCCATATTCCTAGCATTTCAAGGCTATGGATATTTATTCTATCGTGATTTCTTGTTGGCTCCTAAGATTTGTGACCTTCATTGTTAGAGTTCAAGGTTGAGTCCATGGAGCTTTGTAATGCCACTCATTGTTTTGGCCCCTTTTTCCTTAAGCATGTTTATTCTGTACATTTTGCGTGTCTTTCGACAATATTTGTCAACTCTTCGTAATCTACCAAGGGATCTATAGAAAATATCTAGGAAGTATCCAACAAGCATGGGTCATCTAAGGGAGACCAGTGGGCCATGTTAGTTCTTTGAGATTGAATATGAGGGTTTCAAGTAGAGACATACTTATTAAAGAAATATCTAGCTCTTTCGTTATCATTTTGATCGGTCCAATCAATCGTGTCCATGTTCGATGCATTTTCTAACCATAAAAATACATGCACATGAGCAAAACCTCAATGCTGCCAGTCATACCTATACCAATAATCTTTTGTGTCTAACAATTTCTCAATAACCTCTTCTTGAAATATTGAGAACTATTGGTGTAGGTATAGGGAAGTTGTGTGTGGGTTTTGAATTGCATTTTCTATAAATCGCCTTCTCTCGTACTGTAAAAGTGGGAGGTTGATTACATGGAAACATTCTATGAAGGTAAGGCCATGCACTTAATGTGAAGAACAATGCTGGAGATCCTAATTAGTTGATCATAGTGGTTATATCAGATTGACACTTGTTCCAGTAAGAACAGATGTCATGTAAGGAAGTCCCAATGTGCATTAGTTGGTCAACGAGTTGATTATCTGACAAATCATATAAGCAATGTCAAAGTCCTTCTACAGTGGTAGTTATGTTTTCTTCTATGTTATTTTTCATGAAACCTGTGGCAACTTGTTGTCTATGATGGTGCATTATGATATTATATAGAAAATAGTGAAATCTTACATGTCGGTCAAATCTATTATCATGACATCTCATTATCTATGTAGAGCATACTCATGCATGTAGACCTGCTTGCTCCTAGGTTGGAGGGGAGGTGCATCCCCTTTGGGGAAGAGCATTGGAAAATCTATATCTAGTAATCCCTTAGTATTGTACTCATTAATTGGTGAGGAATCAATCATAGGCCATGGAATCTAGTGTTAGAGCCTATGTTGTTTAGCTGAAGAAGTTGTTTTATAGCATCCAACTCTCGCTTTTGATTAGGTAGTTTTGGAAATATGGTAGAAAATTGGTACAAAGACAATACAAAGATAACAATAATAATACAATACCTTTACCTTTGAACCAAGTCTTCACACATGATAGAATGTGGTAGATGCACCCAAATCTACTAGAAATGTTCTCTTTGGCTAATGATTGATTGGATGGAATGTTGATTGCACACTTCTCCAACATAACAATGATGTCAAGACAATGTATGATAAGACCTAGAGTGATTTCAATATCATAATGATACTTGAATTTTGGATTGTCTCTCCTCAAGAACTCCCTTTCTAAGCCTCTTCAAAAGTCTCCAAAGTGTCCAATGTGTCCCAGATGGCTTGGGTGAGGCTTGATTTATAGGATATGAGTGATAGGATTGGACAGCTAGGATTAGATTGGTAATGGATGGCTAGGATTAAGTGATAGTTGGATTTGTAGTCATTTGACAAGTATCTCATGAGGTTTGAATGAGAGGAATTAAAGTCAAATGGCTTCCACCATACAAGGATTAGAAGATTCTAGCCATGTGGAGATAGAGATGAATTTGGAATTAAATAATAAAATTATTTAATTTTGGAAAGGAATGATGTGGAATACATTAATTAAATAAATATTTAATTTACTTAAATAATTTAGAGGAGGGAAAAGTGGGAATTAATTAAAAATTTATTTAATTAATTGGCTAGAGAGGGATTAAAATGGGATTAGTTAAATAAATATGATTTATTTAATTAATTAGGTGATGACATGGGTATCTAGGATAAAATGTCTCATAAGGTGTCTCAAATGACGTATAGATAAGTTGATGTTGTGACATGATCAATTTTAGGTGTTTACATTCTACCCCTCTTTGAGATGATGTTACGACTAAGAGAAGTAACATCATTTCAAAAGAGATAAGATGTGGATGAATGGAAAAAGGATGCCCCAGCCATTTGAAAGAGTGAAAAGGAGGAATGGATGATGATGTAAGGATATGATGATGGTGATATAAAGATATGATTATGATGTTAGGATAGGTTGATGCCCCCTCAAGAGGATAGGTGGGTTGGAAGAACACGGGTATGCTCTCAAAATGAAATGAAACAATAAAGGATGGATAATGAGATGGAGGATGCAAGATAAAGGATGGGTGGAAGAGATGAATGATATGTTATGCTGCAATAAAGTGAGCAACCATATAGTTTGATGTAGCACTAGACATTATGTACCAAGGTATAAAGACTAGGGTGTCGATGTCTCTTGTGCACCCAGCGTAATACAACCTTGTTTAGATGTATGACGAAGTAAACTTAGAGCATTAATGTCCTAATACACAAAAGCTATGATATGACCTTAGATGCAAAGGATAATGCAAAAAGTTATTCCAACATATAGAAGAGATGAATATTAGCTAGAATGAGATAGATTTGATACAAATGCAAGATAAAAAGATAACACACACAAGAAAGCAAGAAAGCATGCACAAAATGATTCAAAAACAAACAAGGTATTGCCCTTGCCAAAATGTAAACCAATGATTGATTGATTGATTGACCGATTGATGAATTGATAATGATGATGATAGTGTTGTCATTGTGGGGACTGACATATCCCTAGATCAACACAAGGATGTGGGAAAGACATATCCCATTGATGATGATGATAAGGATGAGGATGATGATTGGTTGATTGATTGATTGATTTAGTTTATGACAAGATTGGGATCAAGACCATTGATTTGATTGGATAATTTGACAAGATTGATTGACTTGATTGGTATGGATTAAGGATGACTTGCATTTGAGTTTATTGTTGGATTGATTTGATTTGATTTGATGGATTGATTTGATTTGATTTGATGGATTTGAGTGATATCATGGATTGATTTGATTTGATTATAAGGATTGACTGACATTTAAGTTTATTGCTTGGATTTTGTTGGATATTTTATTTTTTTGTAGTTTTAAAATGTTTTGATTTTTTTTTGTATTTTGTGGAATTTTTTAATTTTTTTGTAGTTTTTGAAATTTTTTTGGAATGACATTGGATGACAATTTAGATATCCTTTGTGCTAGACACCAATGACAGGGGAAAACCAAGTCTAGATGCAAGGATGGAGGTGGGATTGGATGGATAAAAGAATGTGCAATAGTAAATGGGATAGAAGGCTCATGATAAATGGATGGATAAAAGGATAGGCTATATTGGATAGGATGAAAGACTCATGATAGATGGATGGGTAAAAGGATAGACTATAGTGGAGGGGATGGATGTATGCATCATAAGGGAGCTAGGATGTGATCTCTAAGGACTATGTTAGATAGGAATAATATGCCCCATTTTAGGTGAAATGCTTAGGATTTTACATGACAAAGCTTATGATGAGAGGGTAATGATAGGATGGTTTGAAAGGATGAGGTAAATCAAGAGATATCCAAATCATTTTTGAACATTTTTCCCTGATATCTTTATCATGATCAAAACAAGGAAGGGAAGATGGACGGATTCAATAGGATAGATATGTGGGTATAATGGATAAGGATGGTAGGATGGTATGGAAGTGGTATGATGGGATAAAAATAATAGGTTGGTATGGATGAGACAATGTACCCCCAAGTGTGACTGACATAGATAATCAACCTACACATGATGCTTGTTTGTCAAGTTTTCATCATGGTACTTATCCATGGTGCCACCAAGGGCGGTTTTCACCATTGGACAAAAGTATTTCTCTTTACTATTTTGAATTTTTTTCTGTTGATTTTTTTTCTTTTATTTTTGTTTCATTTTTCTGAAATACTTGGATGTGATAGGTGGATATGGATGAGAGGGACCCAAGCATTTAGTTCCATGAAAGGTGATAGTCCCATTATAGATGGATTTCACTGCATGGACCATATCAAATGTCAATATGCTCATAGATGTCGGTAAGGGATTGCATGAAAAGGTGATGGAGTAGGTAGATAGTGGATATTGATGTGTATTATGAAAGGTTCATGCAAGGATGGATGGGGATAGTCGATTATGATGTGGATTATGTATAGAAGGATAGTGGATTATGAGGTTTATGGTAGGGTAGGCTAGTGGATTTTGATGTGGATTATGTAGGATTTATGGAAAATCATGGATGAAAGGCTTACACAAAAGCATGGACCATAGGGAAGTGATGGTGGAGATATGTAGGGTAATGGATGAAGGATAGGGAGATGGAGGTATGTGGGACTATTTTGGAATGGAAGGGAATCAAGACCAATGGTTGCACACACCATGATAAATATTAAATCTTTTTATTTGGAGGAGGTGTAGGAAGAAATGAACATGTTTTCTTATGTGACGGTTGATGTAGGAATTTAGGTACCCACATAGGATTGGAATTTTTATGAGTTTTTCATTGCTTGTGAGATGAAGGATTTCGAGACTTTTGGATGGAGTGGTATTTTTGGGGATTTTGGAATGTAGATGCTTCATTTGACATGATTTATTTTTGTTTAGGTACCCAAACCATTTTAGTCTTGGACTTTTTTTTTTGGAGGTGTGGGCTTAGGTAGCCTATTGGATGTATTTTTCTTTGGTTATTTGCATTTTTTCTCTAAGGCATGAGGATCCTTAGGATCTTTAGATTTAAGGGTAGAGGTATCTAAATTTTTATATTAAAATCCCATAGGATTGATGGAAACTTCATGTTTATATGATGTGTGCATTGATTAGTCATGATTAGGAATTGAAGGGGATTTATGGATGTAGGGATTAAAAGTGGATTTGTGGATAAATGGATGAGGGGATTGGATGATAGGGATATTATCCATTGGGAGCAATGGTGGTAGAGTGGATGGAGGGATATTAGGAGTTGGAAGTAGTGGAGGTAAAGTGGATGGTGGAAGGTGTATAGTCACATGCTTTTGGGGTTTGTAGGATAATGGAGGTGGAATGGAAACATATGTTTTGGGGGTATGATAGGATGCATGGGATTTGGGATGGAAGGAGGTGGATTTAGGAGGCATGGAGGTAGTACCAAAATCTTGAGATTGTTTTCCTTGGGGTATATATCCAAGGCCATATGAGCATGGAGGGAACTTGACATGGATAGGCTTCAAAATACCTTGTTCATAAAGGCCTAAGCCTTTACCTTGGTAATTCATTTTTTGGAGTATGCAATGGACAATGGGACTTTGTGTGTTTTGAACACTAGATTCAAGCTACTTATTAGATGGAGAAGGATGGGTGGTAGACAATGGTTGTTTCTCCCCTAAGGAAGAACATTCATGGATGAGGGTGTAAGACCAAGGGGATATGTTGGTGGATTTTCAATATGGTCGATACTGGGTGATGGAGGACCAATAAGATCTTGATTATCATTATGCTCACTAAGATCCAAGCTATTTGTTTGATCATCTAAGGTTACTTGGGAGACAAGTGTCTCATCAAGGGAAGTGGATGTTTGTAGATGATGGATAGGGCTAGATGGAGGGTTTTGAATAAAAGCAATTTGGATATCTTTCTCATGGATGGTTATAGGATTATTGATAAGATCAAGTTGCTCATAGATAAGCTCTTCATCATAGATATCATCTTGATCATAGAAAAGAAATCGGTTATGGACATGTTTGACTTGGATTGATTGCTCATGGATAGTTGTGGGCTTATCGATAGGATCAAGTTTCTCATGCATAGCTTCTTCATAGATAATATCTTGATCATAAAGAAGGTATAGGTTGTGGATGGTTTGAATGAAAGTGATTTGATCTTGATTTGTATTAGGGCTTGATGTTTCCACATGCTTTAGATTATACTCTTGACATAACTTTTGGTTTTGGATGGAAGTGGAAGTGGGAGACTCTTGGATGGGCTTGATAAGCTCTTAGCAATCACCAACATAAGGGTATAATGGCTCTTGACTTGGACTCATGGCGGGAGACTCTTCAATAGACTTGAGGGGTTCTTGACTACATGATGTATTTGGAGGAGTAGACATGGTGTTTGAAGGCTCTTGGAGAGGCTCAAGGATAGGTGTTTGATGATATATTTGATTCCTTGTTAATAGCAATTGGATCACATCCTGCATAAGTATATGGGTGGATGGACAATATAATGGATGGATAATAAGGGTGGATGTTGTTGTAGGCTTAGGATTAGGATTAGGTGGAGGGATATTAGGGGTGGAAGGTGTTGTAGGCTTAGGATTGGGATTGGAAATATTAGGATTTGGATTGGATGGAGGGATAATGGGATTGGATGGATAGGGATTTGGATTGGATGGAGGGATAGTAGGAATGGATGGATTAGAACTTGGACTAGATGGGGTGCACATGGGATTGGGATGATTTGGCATACTTACCCATTCTATGTTTGTACATCTTGTAGATGATTAGGATAAATATCATGGGGCATTCATTTGTATTATGAACTTTAATCCTATGGTATGTACAATAGTCATATTCATTATACCCAAGGGAACTAAATGCACTTTCTTCACATGGTTTGGTTTCAAGAAGTTCAATGAGTTTTCTTTTAAGCATCCATTGTAAAAGCATCTCAACCTTACCTTTTTGTGAAGAATTAGAGTAACATGGTGATGAAGGTAATGAAGGGATTGGTGGCTTAGAAGGTTGGTGGATCACATGGTGGTGTAAAGATAGGACTAGTAGGCTTGGGGATTGGCATTTGAGTGGATGGTGATGGAGGGTACTCATAGGATGCATAAGCTAGAGTGGTGTTCCCCTTGTCAAAGGTACCATGAGGACTTAAGGGCACTTCATCTTTTTGTACACGATAACTTGGGCTTGCATGTTCTTGTTGTGAAGGCACTTAATAGTCTTATGAATGGTTTTGCAGGTGAGGTGGAATGTTGTGATATGTAGGTGGAAAATTTTGGTGTATGGATTGATATGGATGTTCTTTGGGTATGGATTGATATGGATCTTGGTTAATATTAGAAGAAGTGGGGTAAGTTGATGTAGGATGGTCATGATATGTGGATGAATTGAGTTGGTATGATGTGGAGGGGGATGAATCATAAGATTGATATGGAAGTTGTTGATGTTGATTGGGTGATGGTATAGTGGATGAAGTGTTAACTGAAGATTGTGGTTGTGGTTGTTGAATGGATATGGATTGTGCTTGTTGGACAACTAGAAGTTGTAGGACTTGTAGTTGTTGTATGATTTGTTGGTCAATGGATTGTGATTGTTGGGATAGTTGGATGATGGCTTGTAGTTGTTGTATGGTTTATTTGTCGAGGGGTTGTGATTGTTGGGCTAGTTGGATGATGGCTTCTAGTTGTTGTTGAAATTGTTGATGTTGTGGCGGTGTAGTGACTTGTTTTTTCTTATACTACATCCTAAGTTCGTCAAACATTTTTTGGGTTCCATAGGGATCATCCTCAATTCATGTTTCTGACTTGTTTTGTTCCATATATGCATTTAAGTTCATTGAATATTCTTTGGGTGCCATAGGGATCATCCTCATAGTTCTTATTTTTTAATGTCCTACCCATTTTGACAAGTGATGATGAAGAATGGAATATGATGAGGATTATGTGGATAAAGTGGGATTGATAGGATTGGATGAGTAACTAGGATGATGGTGATTTGAATGATGTAGAATGATGCCCCCTTGAGAGGATAGGTGGGGGTGAAAGACACGAGTAGACTCTCAAAATGACTTGGGATGGACAATGATTATGATGATGTGGATATGACAAGTAAGATGATTAGGATTTGGATTATGATGAAGATTACTTGGCTTAAGATAGATGCTATGACAAGGATAGTGAGGATGATGTGGAATGTGTTTATTGATAGCTCGACTTTGGCAATGTTTAAGCAAAGGATTTCAAATGTACATGCATGAATCATACACAAAATACATAATGGCAAGTTTGTATTTCAAGATTGATTGCTATGATTATGAAGGCACTTGAAGACACATCAACAAGCCTAATATTAATCAATTGGGTGTGGCCAAATAGGTCTTAATCTAGGATGTACAAGTGGTCTAGGGATGTCCCTAATATACACAAGGTATGCGGGGCCCAATTCCATGAAATGAAAGTGAGATAATTCCACACAACTGGGAGAAGGGGGTAACCTACCCTTCACCTTCACTTCCCCAAGGTATAAATTTCTTGGGGGCTTAGCCCAAATGACAATATTTCAACTTCCAAGAGGGGTGTCTTTCAATTCACTCCTCACTTTTTAGACTCTGTCAAAATGATAGAGTTGAGGTCATCCTTAGAGTGGTGTGTGTCCAAGAAGGCCTCCTAGGAAGGGTGACAAAAGTAAATTGAGTGGGTTATTTTGATCTCCAAGGTAACCTTATGGTGTGAGGAGAGAGCATACACACACACTTGATTCACACTCACAATATTTATTTACCCTTTAGATAATTGAAATATGTGTTGTGAATATGAATGGATTAAAGGATGTTTTTGATTCTCAAGGTCACATGAAGTGCATGAGAAGAGCATACACATACTCTATCGCACTCAAATCCACTAAACAATTTACGCAAATGTTCATTTTAATCCCCAATTGAAATGTGATGAGGAAGATAGATGTGTATTTTAATCCCAATTTCAATGTGTATTTGCAAACAATTATTCATTTTAAAGCTCAAATCAAAGTGTGATTGCAAACAAATTTTTGGTGTAATGGAAAAAGCAAGTTGTGTCGAGTGCATCTAGAAATTTGTCTTCAAATTTGATGATGAGGAACACATTGCAAGTCTCGATCAAGTCCACAAGATAGAGAAAACACAAGGTTTCCAATAATATCTTTAGCAAGAGAAACCTGCAACCCACTTGTGAGTAATTTGAGAATAAATGTCTTCGATAAGGCGATATAGCTGCAAGCAAAGGGTTAGTGACAAGAAAAATAAAAAGATGACTAGAATGACTGAAAATGAAAAAAAGTGACTATGTTGTGGAAAAAAATGAACTAGTTAAGCTAAATGTTTGACTAAAAAAATTAAATTATATTAAAATTTAACTATGTTAAACTAAAAATTAACCGCAATTAAAATTAAATTAACTAATGTAGATTATAAATTAAATTAGTATTAAAAACTAAAATAGAAAATAAATTAATATCTAAACTAGTATAGATATCTTAAATACATCTATCTAAAAAAATGTTGAGAGATATCAACTTACATTAGAACCATTTTATTTACTACATACATAAATTTAGTTAAATATTTAAATATTTAAGGTTTATATCTTGCCCATCAAATTAATTAACAAATCAAATTTAAACTTTTAATTGATTAAATTACACTACTACATTTTTTATATAAATTCATTAAGATTCAAACCTAAAACATGTATAAAATTTTGGTTGAAATTATTTCTAACATACACAAAAAAATTACAACCATTTTGTAATGTTCCATTTTCGAACATTTTTTTTGAGAAAATTACAGTGCTTTTCTTTCATTTAATATATACAAAGTAATGTTTTGATTTTCTAAAGTTTCTTGAATTTTATTTTCTTTCATGCTAGTGTTAGTGTTGGTGATGGCATATCTTTGTTTTACCTCCTTATTTTGGAAATATTATGTTTATTATTAAATTTCAAGAGATATTAATTTCAAGTTGTTTTCTTTACTTTAAGTTATTTTATTTTACTTCAAATTAATATATGTTGACTTTTTTTTCTTCACTCAACGCTATTGTCAATTTCTCAACTATAATTAATAAATTAAAAAAAATCTCAAATTAAGAAATCAAAACATTTTCTTTCTTTAACCCATTAACTGTTAAAAAAATTGATTTCATTTAACAATATTTGATTTTCTAACATTTTTCCTACACTTTGAAATTGAAAATGAGAAGAATGATGATTATCCAAAGTTGTCTATTGATGAGAATGTGATTTATATTATATTTATTACTAAATATTAATAATTTGACATGTAAATGGCTGTCAATTTTAAGGTAAAAGGTAATAGTTTTTTTAACACACTCATGCCATTATACTCCACCCCTTGCTGATATTGTAGAATGCCTCTCGACATTCATTACAATTTAAGACTAAATTAAAACTAATATTAAATTAAAAATTAAAATTAAGATCTAATTAAAATCTAAATCATAAATTTAATTCTAAATGCAATATTAAATTAAACTTAAAAAGAAAATCTAAAGTTAGAATTAAAATCTAAAGTTAAAAGTAAAATTAAAATCTAAATCTAAATTTAAATTAAAATCTTAAAACTCTATTAAAAATTAAACTATACAATTAAATTAAAAATTAAAATGAATTTTAAAACTATTTTCCAAATGAAAATTTAGATTAGAAATTAATTTTAAATTAAAAAGCTAAATTTGAAACTATTTAAAACTAGGTTTACATTAAAACTAACTAAAATAAAATCAAACCTCAATAACTTGAAATTTCATCCATCAACTCCTCTTGCCACATATAATGTTGTGCAAGAGTCTCAACAATTGAATGCATTCCTTGGTGATGATTGGGGTTCATAAGACTTCACTTTTGCCTCTATGGGAGAATACAAGATTAACAACCCTAATCTTGAAGCTTCAAATGTTGCATCGATTTCATCTAAGAACTCTATCTAGAAACCTAAAGTTTCTTTAGTAATAAACACAGATAACACTCTTACTTATGCTACAGATTATGAGACCTACGAGGCTCCACCTTCTTCTAAAGAGATGGCCTCTTTTTATGGTTGGGGATTTCATATTCTCTATTAGAATTGCAACTATGTAGGTAATGGTTGTGGTATTAATCAACAAGGAATTCAAGTACCTATAGAAGCTGCTTCGCGACACCACTCGAGTGGAATTGGATCTAATCCTTTCAAGGACACCAAGGCCTGATGATATCCTAATATTAATGTGAACACAATATGAACACTTAACTTGATGTTCCCTGAGATTATAGACATGAATTGTCCTCTAGAAGATATTCTTTTAGATACCTTTTCGACAGATGAAGAAATAATTAAATTCTTGGGAGCTTATAACAATGTTCCTTGTTATCATTACAAGTGTGGATTGCCTTATCATTTAAATGTTGATGTGTACTTTGGAAAATCTACTGGCTTGGTAAATATTACTAATGAAGAGTCTGAAGAACCATCGTAATCACCCAACCTCCTAGACCACTGTCTTTTACTCAATGGAAAGACTGTCAAAGTTTTTATGAAAAAAGATAATACTAAAAAAGGTTATTCCTATAGGTGACTGAAGAAAAAGAAGATATGACCAAGCTTTTACATGAATTTCAAGAATTGTTTTTTTGGAATTATTTAGATATGCCTAGCATTGATCCTAAGATTGTAACACATAATATTGTATTGCAACTTGATGCTAAGACATTTAAACAAAAAATTTGTAAGATGAATTTTAAGGTTGCATTGTTAGTCAAGGATGAGAAACAAAAATGTTTACAAACTATTTTTATCTTCTCTATTGACTACTCACCTTGGATTTCAAATAGTGTGGCTGTTGCTAAACCCGATAATCATATTCAGATGTGCACTAAATTTTGAGACATAAATCTTGCTTCTTTGAAAGATGATTTCCCCCTTCCAAATATTGACATGATTGTTGATTTAATAGCTAGCCATGAATTACTTTCCTTCATGAATGGTTTTTCAGGTTATAATCAAATTTTTATCAACCCTCAAGATCAATATAAGACAACTTTTATAACCCCATGGGGAACATTTTGTTGGGTTATGATGCTGTTTGGATTAAAGAATGTTGGAGAAACTTATCAATGTGCTATAAATCTTATTTTTCATGTTCACATGCATCACATCTTAGAGGATTATGTTGATGCCATTC
Organism: Cunninghamia lanceolata; assembly: GCA_027924645.1. NCBI lineage: Eukaryota > Viridiplantae > Streptophyta > Pinopsida > Cupressales > Cupressaceae > Cunninghamia > Cunninghamia lanceolata. The sequence continues at coordinate 15,550,246 of BSBN01000130.1, read as the reverse complement.
TTACAAAGTCTATTCATCACTAGGATCATCTCATACTTCTCCTTCAAATCTTTGAGTGAATAAAGAAATAAACATGCGCTTCAATCCCCATAAATTCATCGTTGGCATAAACAATGGAAAACTATTGGGATTTATAGTTTCATATTGTGGTATTGAAGTAGACACAAATAAAATTGACATGATTGTTAATATGCCAGCACCTAAGAACATGTCTCAACTTCATAGTTTGCAAGGGAAGATATAGGCCATTCACCAATTTATCTCACAACTCATGGATAGGACTCACCCTTTTACTCAACTACTAAAAAAGGATTTGAAATTTCAATGGAATTCTAATTGTCAGAAAGCTTTTAAAGACTTAAAAGGTTATCTAGCTAATCCTCATGTTCTATAGCCTGCTACTACTGATAGACCTTTTCTTCTTTACACCTCAGCATCAAATAATGCCCTCGTAGCTTTGTTAGCACAACATGATACTAAAGGCAAAGAATGCATTGTTTATTATATCAATCAAAATTTTCTTGATTATGAAGTACGATATAGCATTTATCGAGAAGCAGTGCCTAGCTCTTGTCTTTGCAACACAGAAGCTTGGGCATTATCTCTTAAATGTTGAAGTTCATGTCATGGTAAAGTTTGATCCTTTGAAACATCTTTTCACTAAAATAGATCTTTCAGGTCATCTTACTAAATGGGTTATGTTATTAATAGAATTTGATCTCAAATTTATTTTTCAAAAAGCAATTAAAGGACAAGTGTTAACCGACCATTTAGCTGAGGCACCTTCACCTTTCTCTATACAAAATCAAGAGGCATTTCTTTATGATCAAATTCAAAATATAAATATAGATGATAAATAAGAATTGTATTTTGATGGTTCACGATGTCGGACTGGCTCCAGTGCTAGTATCATACTAGTACTTCCTTTCGGTAAGCTGATTCCTCTTTCTTACTATCTAGACTTCTCATGCACAAACAACATTACTGAGTATGGAGCTCTCATTATAGGACTTTGTGCTACTTTGGCTCCCAACATCAAACATATAACCATATATGGTGATTCACAATTAATTATGTGACAAATCATAGGAACATTTCAAGCTAAACAAGATAAACTATCTAAATATCATGATCTTGCATTATCATTGTTAAAAAAATTCACATCATTTTCAATTGACACTATTCAAAGGAAAGACAATCAACATGCAGATGCAATGGCAAGTGTAGCTTCCCTTATATATTATGTCAATTTGCCTGATGAATATCACTTTATCCTTCATAATATTAAAACATCAACAATAAATGAGGCTACACCCTTAGATGCTAACCTCTGTTGTAACACAAATTCTGATAAATGGTTCTTTCATATATTCTATTATTTTCATGATGGTACCATTCCTAATTTAACATCTAAAAATTCCCAAGCTTGCTTATGCAAACTCCCGACACGTTATATCGTTATATCTAATGTCTTATATAGACATAGCTATAATGGTGTTCTTCTCAAAAGTCTTAGTAATTTAGAGATCTTGATAGCTTTAGAAGAAGCTCACTTCGGTGCTTCTGGAGGGCACTTTGGAGGAAAATAATTGGTACAAAAGTTATTACATATGGGGTATTAGTGGCAACACATGGAATGAGATTCCTTTGTGTATGTTAGGAAATGCCTGCAATATCAACAACACAAATATTTAATTTGAGCACCTGCCTAGGAACTTCAAGCCCAAGTTTCACCTTGGCCATTTTTTGTTTGGGGCTTGGATCTAATTGGTAAAATTTCTCCACCTTCTTCACAAGGACAGACTTTCATCATCACCGCTACTGATTACTTTACAAAGTGGGTCAAACTTGTTCCACTCTGATCCATGACCACTGAAGTAATCTGTCATTTCATACAGGACAATATCATCTCTCAATTTGGTATACTTTCTTCCTTAGTTTCTGATAATGGTACACTATTTAAGAACAAGGACATGAAGAAATTCCTTAAAAAATATCATATCCAACATCGCTTCTCTACACCTTACTATCTTGAATGAAATGGCCAAGCAGAAGCTTCAAATAAAATCATTCTAGACAAATTCTATAGAAAAATGTTAACAAACATCAAAAAGACTGGCATACTCAACTCTCCTATGCATTATGGGCTTATAGAACAAGTGTTCAAATGGCTACTGGAACTACAGCATAAAATCTTGTCTATGGCACTAACGCGATAATGCTTTAGAGATAGAAATTCCTTCATTGTGAGTTTTCCTAAACGGCATTATTGATGATGATATCAAACAAGAGAAGAGAAATTACAAGAACTTGAGATGCTTGATGAATAGTGTATCAACGCTCTTGAGCATCTTAAGGCCCATCAAAATGGTATCCAACAATCATACAATGAGTGTGTCTTACATCATTCATTCAACATTGGATATTTGGTACTATATGAGAGTCAACGTAATGTGAACACACCTCCTAGAGAAAAAGGAAAGTTTAGCTCGAATTGGCTTGGACTGTATGTTATTACCAAAAATTTTGGATCAAGAGCGTATAAATTGGCTCATGAAAAAGGTACACCACTTAAAGAACCCATTAATGTTGTGCATCTCAGAAAATTCTATGCTTAAGTTTGTATGTTAGATATAAGTTCATAAAGCAAATTTGTTAGTATTATTAAGTTTAGCTTCAATTTCAACAAGATATATTGTTTTGTCTTAATTCATTTAACATAATTTTATTTTTTGATTAATCATTGTCGTATCTTTCTTAAACATAATTTATTAAAGATCACCTTTGTATTAACTGAATATAGAATAGTATTTTACTTATGTGTGAAATTCATTAATCATTGTGGGTTTTTACTACACATTCTACAAAGAGTTGTTTAGTAAATATCACATTAGCATTAATTACATTTTCTCATATTCATTAACATTTATCACTAGTTACATTTCTATAAATCACATGTGATAAATCAATAACATTATAGCATTAATAGAAAACATCATATATATATACATCAATTTGAATATACATCACTATCGACTATATCATACATCAAAATGGGATGTCGTAATATATAAGATACATCACATAGCTAAACCTCAATCATCGGTCCCTTCAGAACCTAGTGGTGTGCATGTGATGGAGGGCTACCCATGTGAGGCCACAGACCATGAATGACTCCTAGAGACACTGCACAACCATAGACCTCTGAGCTCACCTCTCAAAACCATCACCTCACCCTACAACTCTATGTACATCTGGTGGTACCAGTCTCTCTCTGATTGAGCCTTGTTTCTATCAGCTCTAGCCCGATCTAACTTAGGATGTAAGACCTAAGTCATGATAGGACCCATATTGAATGAGGGTACTACTGCAACCTGATCTCGCTATGCCTGGAGCTCAACCTCTATGCGCTTAGCTCTCTAGATCATCCAGGATCTCTCTCCTCGATAGCACAATCTAATGTGGTCTCCATAACCACTCTATATCTCTTAAAAAGCATAAATATATGTACATGTTGCCCTGTCAATTACTATGGCGAATACCCTGTACGCACTTGTTGTTCGGCCGCATCAATAGGAAATAGCTCTAGTATAACACAACTCACAAAATGGCACCATGAATCAGTACCAATTGTAAAAATAAAAAAGTTGATATCAATATCTCATCATATAACATCGCAAATAATCATCAAAAGCAATACATTAACATAATAATGTCTCACCTAGATCACCATTTTGCTAATATGGATCCTAAACTACTACTAGAATAATGAACTCTATAGCCAGCTCTACAACTAGGGGCATACAACTAATCATCTCGTCTCGCTCGAGACCACTTGATCTCCTAACATCAGTAGGGACTAGACCATGAGCTCTCAACTTAGGTCTCTCCTCGGTCTCCTCATCGACATCCACCTCCTGTTGGTCCCAATGTGGTCTCGCTCTGAAGATGTACTTTGTTCGGATCTCCTCATCATCATCACCGTTGTCATCTTCATCAAGATCATAAAATCCAATGAAATAATCGACATCATCCTTTACTCCTATGTCACTCCCATGACCCACCCATGGTTGCAAATCACCTATGGGGTGACCGATGGGGAAGATAGGAGCAAGTCGTGTTGTCTCCCACTAGGCCTGATATGCTTGGGTTACACTGACGTCATCTGTAACTGATAGCAGCTCTGTATCCTCTATGTTGTCATCATCACTATCCACTACCTTAGTTTTCATAATTTGTGGGGCAACATTCACCCTGACTACACTACATGTTGAGCATACATAGCTCGAACACATCCTATGAACATCTTGCCTGCATCCAAACTGCCATGCTACTCTATCAAAATAGAACCAGACAACTATGTGATCAAGGTGACTGGCCATCAACCAATCCTACTGCATCCTTACTAGCTATATGCGTTGCTCGATCCATGGTCTCTGCTACAATATGGTCTCCCAATAATGTCATTGTGTCATAGTCTATCAATCACCGCTCTCCAATATAATAAATCACCATGTCTCCAACATCTGATGAGTGGATATGCATGCACATGTGGATATGTCCATGTTGGCTCTATTGGAAAACCTATGGGCCATGTGCACCTGATATGTTTAAACATCCATACCTGTAACAAGGTGCACACCATCAAACTCTACACCTCATAATGGATGTATCATCCCAAATCGTGGTAGAGGTGTGCAAGCATACTACGCCCCCATGCATACACTGTCATGTGCTCCTCCATCGACCTAATAGTGGGAATGAGGCCCCCGTGAAGATGAGTGCTTTGTCCATCCTGTGTGACCACCAGGGTGATGGTAGTCATCATGATATGTCATACTAAGGGAATATCAGTGCATCCCTACTCTAACCATCAGAGTGTAATGTGTCCTCATCCCAGCTGAGTGATGATGCAACCCAAGTAGTATAGATGACTTTCTTGGGTGTATTCCTCTGAGTGATGCTCTACGATCCTCACTATCTCTCCTCGAGCTAGCAGTCGTAGGTTGTGGTACACATCATCTATAATTGGGATCATCTCACCTATAGGTAGATGGAATGTAGATGTATCTACATCCCACCTCTCCATATGTGCCATCAACATGCTATAGTGGAATCTCATTGTGGGCATCATAAGCACCCACCATAGACCCACTGCCTATAGGAAACCTCTCTCCTCATCCAAGATAGTATTGGTGTGGCTTTGAAGTAGTGTCATTAGGTGGCTACCTGTGTGCTCCCGTGTCTTGGGGACATCTTGTGCATCAAACATTCAAAGTTAAATTAGTGTACATCATCAAATGATTAATCAATATCTAAATTATCATTCTATTCCCTATTCGTAGGGCTCTTGTCCTTTTTGGAATTGGGCATCCCAGGAAGACCTGGGAACCCTAAGAGGACCTAGGTGCCCCAGGAGGACTTGGGCGCCCTGGCTAGACTTGGGCACCCTGATTGGGTACCCTTGTCCAGACCAGTCTAAAATGCATGAAAAATGATGAAACCTACAAAAATAGGAAAGAAAATTGATAGAAGCAAAGTTTAAGATCCTACCTCTAGCTCGATCTATCTATCTACAACTCAAGATTGTAGCACCTCTAGTCTTAGAATTTGGTATGGGTGTCACATCAGCATGGTTGATCTTTTTCTCCTTCTCCTTCTCTCCTTTACAAAATGAAAACAAGAATGAATAGTGAAAAGTTAAAAACTCCCTTTACTTATAGTAAATGGATGAGAATTCCTATCACTATATAGGTGCAAAATTATATAGATTTATTCATGAACCTCTATCTCGGGCTATTGGACTTAGATTTATGTGCCATCCATTGCACTAGAATCTTGGTTCCGCCCTCCATTTAACCTAATACATCATGCTTCAGTGTTGTTTGCAGAAATGACTCTCACAATGCATTCTTCATCACCTTTTCCTGAAATCTGTGTGCATAGATTACCACCTTGTTTCTCCTTTTGGACTAACCAAGCTGAAACAAGGGGGCATATATCTCCCTTGATTTCCTCCCTCATCATGTATCATCACTCAAACCATTTAGTGTTTTATGGCTAATCTATTTGTTTGCTAGTTGTAGGATAATTGATTTTGATTATCTGACAAATGTTCCTTTGTAGGATGTGGTTCCTAACTTTGTGGTCTCATAGGATTACAAACTAGGGGCTTCTTCCTTTTGCATGACAACACTTTGGCTTCCTCTACTGTATACTTTTGGGTATCCTTTTCATGATTGATGTATTTACTTTTCTTTAGTTGCATATGATGTCATATGGCCACTATAGTGGGGGCTAAATGTTGTCAAAAATTGTACTCCTGTATGGATTAGCACAATTTTGCATAGTCTAGCTCCTCTCCTTTAGTGTCCTCTTACCCTTTTTATTCCTAACCTACCTAAACCTTGATTATACCTCACTAAAAAAGGTCATATTTTGAAGAAACAACTAACAAAACATGAAAACAAACTTTGGAGTCTACACATTCTAGACCCCCTAAAGGCAAACCTTAAGTGAAAACTAGGGTCTAGACTAAGGCTCCCACACCCTAGTCCTGCCCTATTTTTTCAGGTCCTAAATTTTGGGGTGGTTTCGGCTTACCCCATGTACCTCGGGATTCTAATTTAAAATTTTGGTTTTCACGTGATGTTGGCATGTTATTTCAAATATTTGAATTTCTAATGTTTGTAATTTAAAGCGATTTGAAAATCATTTTATTACACACAATCTATATGCAAGCTTACTATGCAAAAATTCTATCACTATTGCTATTGAAGATTAACACTTTGTTGAAGATTTTTGAAGATATTGATATTTTCTATCATAGAGATATGCAATGGAGATTAGGAATAAATATCTTGAGTCTATCTTTCTCTTCCTAGGGTTCTGTCAAGCCCTTTGTACGATCGGGAGAAGGGTTGAAGCCTCTAACTTGAGCTTGGGAATCTTCCGTGAATATGGTTGCCTCGCCTTCTTGTTCTACAAATCTTTATTGCTATCATCTCCTTGAGGTGAAGTTGTTGTTGTTTCATTGAGTGAAACATTATGTTGATCTATCCTTAATGCTTGAGTCATTTAGGGTTTTATATTTCTGCATACACATATGATCTATGAGCACACACATCTCCAAATCTTTATCATTGGCTATTGTTGAGGTAGAAATACTAAAGATGGGTTTGACTAAAGCAAACTCCTATATAACCACAACCATCTTTCTCCTCCTTTTGTATGTGTAGGTCGTATTCAAAAAGATCTGACGAAAAGGAGCGGAAGGTGAATAGGTATTACATATACAGTCAACATAGAAATAGAAATCATAAAACCACTCACTAAATAGAAATCATAAAATCTGTCTACATTTTCTACTTTTTAAAACACTTTCCATGAGGTGTCCAAATAGTCCACTCTAATGGAACCTATCGAAAAATTACAATGCCTAAAATTAGGAATACAGGATTGGTTCTGGTTTGTCAAATTATGCTTCAATGACCAAAGACCAAAGAAAAGTGAGCAACAGCCCCACAAAAAATACTTGCATGCTCATATTTGTTCCTTGCTGCAATGTGCAAAGGCGCGTCTCCTTGTCGAACAATTGGCTGGGTATTTGTATCACCATTACTTGGGGAAGGCTCATGTCTTTCATCATCAGATGCGGGCTCATTGATATGTTTTGACAAGTCCACCTTTTGTTTAATTAAAATTTGTACAAGTTTGACTTGGTTATGCTTCATAGCCCAATGCAAAATAGATTTTTTTTGTATTTGCAGGGCATTTGATGTGCGAGTTATTAATAACTCTACAGCTTCTACGAATCCCAACCTTACTGCCATTTTTAGTGGAGTTTCCCACTTATTATTTTCACAATCGCACAAATCAGCCTCCAAATTTGCCAAACTGTTTCACCAGATCCATTCGATATTTCCTTACAGCTAAATGCAAAGCCGTGTCGCCTTGCTTGTCCCTCTTTCTGATCGATTCCGATAACTTTTTAACAATCTTTCGTAACCTATCTGCATATTTTGAATGAACTAGTTAATTAAGAAAAACACGTAAAGAGTAGCTTTTAATTGAGAAAAAGAGTGTAAGAAGAGAATCACCTGAGTCTCCTGCCATTACTGCGACATGTAAATATGTTGTTCCCTCCCACTCAGACAAGTCAGCCCCCAAGTCTAACAACTGTTTCACCAGATCCACGCGATACATCGTAACTTTGCCTTGCCAACTCTTGTAACAAATTTGCATTTCATGAATCAACTAGTCTCCTGCATCTACTAACACATGTAAACATGTTCTGTCGTCCGACATCCTCCATTCCTTTAAACTTGACGGATCAACATGCCTGAGCAGGCGTTTCGCAGTGGTTATATCACCACTTTGACAAGCCTCAAAGAAGGTTGTTTCATTAGATTTATTCTCCATACTTCAAAATATTCTTTCGTCACGTTGCAGCAGGAAAATACAGCTTCCTAAGCCCTTGCTTACACTTTTCGTTTGCCTCTGCTACTTTTTTATAAGCTGACTTCCTTAAGAACACTAATCAAAATCCAACTATCCAGACAAGCTCATAAATGCATCCCACTAATTTTTGTCTCATATGGAATGACTTACGATTAAATTATCCATTACTAGAATATTCATCTTGGAAAGTTTCAATCCCGTCGCGTCATTCTAATCCAGAGTATCATCTTATCTATTTACTAGCTTGTGACAATTGGACATTAAGGGAATCTCAATTAAATATAAAAACCTACCTAAAATGTCAATTTCAATATAAAAACCTACCTCAAATGTCAATTTCAATATGTGGAATTGAGACTCCCTATTTGGATTTCCATCTTTATGGAATTTATGGGACAATTGAATTTTAATATCCTCATATTGAAGTTGATGGGATATACCAACCTCTCCTACAAGATTTTTTTTCACTTTGGTATTCCAAGTTACAATTACAATATGAATGGTGTTAAGCATTAAAAAAATGTTATGAATTATAATTAGCAATTGCACTTCATGTAATGGGTACGTTGAAGAGGTTTCCAAAGTGAATTGTTTGGGTAAAATTGCAAAGTTAAAACAAATCACTTTGAGTTTAGACAACTAGCGTCATTAAGATTAAATTATCCATTACTAAAATATTCGTTTTGAAAAATTTCAATCAAGTTACGTCATTCTAATCCATGAGTATCATCTTATCTATTTACTAGCTTGTGACAATTGGACATTAGAGGGAATCTCAATTAAATATAAAAACCTACCTCAAATGTCAATTTCAATATGTGGAATTGAGACTCCCTATTTGGTATTCCATCTTTATCGAATTAATGGGGCAATTGAATTTTAATATCATCAGATTGAAATTGATGGGATATATCAACCTCTCCTATAAAATTTTTTTCACTTTGTTCCTCCAAGTTACAATTACAATTTGAATGTTTTTAAGCATTAAAAAAATATTATGAATTATAATTAGCAATGGCACTTCTCTGTGTAATGGGTATGCTGAAGAGGTTTTAAAAGTGAATTGTTTGGGTAAAATTGCAAACTTAAAACAAATCACTTTGAGTTTAGGAAACTAGTGTCACTACGATTAAATTATCCATTACTAGAATATTCATTTTGAAAAGTTCCAATCTAGTCACATCATTCTAATTCATGAGTATCATTTTTTTTATTTACTAGCTTATGAGAATTGGATGTCAGAAGGAATCTCAATTAAATATAAAACATACCTCAAATGTCAATTTCAATATGTGGAATTGAGACTCCCTATTTGGGATTCCATCTTTATCAAATTAATGGGGCAATTGAATTTTAATATCTTCAAATTGAAGTTAATGGGATATATCAACCTCTCCTATAAGATTTTTTCACTTTGGTCTTCCAAGTTACAATTACAATATGAATGGTGTTAAGCACTAAAAAAATGTTATGAAATATAATTAGCAATTACACTTCTCTGTGTAATGGGTATGGTGAAGAGGTTTTAAAAGTGAATTGTTTGGGTAAAATTGCCAAGTTAAAATAAATCACTTTGAGTTTAGGCAACTAGCATCCCCAGTTAGATGCATTGTTCACAATATGCATACCCTTTTTTAGCACTTTAAGTAACATGGGTTTCAAGTTATAAAGATTCATGTCTTCTTGCTTGAAAATTGGCAGACAAAGTGCTTTATGTATGAAGTTTGGAGCTTGCAAGCATACGAGTCTATCCACATGGAGATACAACAAGGACATCGACGTAGGTTGATATTAGGTATTGTGGCTATACCTTTGATAAATCCTATAACAATGGTAATACTCTTAATGAAATATTGAAATATTTGTAATTAACATGCATGTCCTCTTCTTGATTTTTTAGAGTCACATATGCACTATCCTTTAGTGCCCTTATCGTCCTCAAGGTACTAGATATCTTAGGGATCACAACGTAAAACAAAGGGATAATTAATGTGGATATGCACTTTTGTGTTCATCTTACTTCTTCTAAACACAAAGCAAAGTTTGCATAACCACTTGAAAAGATAGGAATGAGAATGGCACTATTCTTCATTATTCTTGAAAGCTTTTATCAATTCTTTCTTTCTTGAGTGTAATTTTTTTTAGTGTAAAGTAGATTGATAAGATTTAGTGACAATAATTTTGAAATGAATTTTATTGCTTATACATAGCAGTAGTATCAATTATGACACCAATTATTCTAAGATGAGCACAATTGTTGGTTTCTTATTGTGCCTTCCTATTATTTCTATGTTTCTTTTATTTAGACTTTTATTACCATTATTCTATTGTACCTAGTCTTATGTTTGCTTGAAGTCATTTTGCACTCTCATTGAGCTTATAAGTTAGGAGGAGGTTACATTATTTTTGGATTCATATGTTTTGGAACTTAGTTTCTTAGACCCATGTTTGTCAAAGAGTGGAAACCTTAGTTGAAACTATAATTATATAGTGAAACCACTAGTCCTATGTGAATAGTGTCATTTTGAAAAATGTCAAGAAGGTGGAGACCACATAACTTTATATGATTGGCCATGCTTGAGTTTTACTGTATTTACCTACTTGCTTCCACTATTTTAAGATTTTCTTCACAACTTATGTTTTCCCTGCTAAAAAAATCTTTCGTTACATTGAACCTTATGGTTGTTTCTTGATCTAGCAGAAAAATATAGCTTCTTATACCCCTTACTTAAATTTTTTGGTTGCCTCTCCTCCATTTTATAAGGTGTTTTTCTTAAGAAGAACAATCACAAGCCAACTACCTAGGCAACTGTCATAAATGCATCTAGCTAATTTCAACATATTACGAATGCCAGGTCTAAAACTACCATGCATTCATTAGATGTTCAAAATAAAATGAACATATTTCTATCTCCGTTGTGGAATCGTAACTAGTAAATTGACGCCCTCATGCAACACATTTATAATTCAGAACAAGAAAAGAATTACAAATGAAATGAGTAGCACAAGGCTGTCAAGAAGAGTCTAAAATCAGAACAAACAAGAAGACATAGGTTGCTATCTATAATTCAAGCATCACTAATACAATATGCTTCAAACACCTAGCAAGAAATGCCACCACAAAGCCATAAAACTATTAGAGTCTGATACTAATTAAAAGAAGGCAATTAATCAAAATCATATATTCCAATATCGCCAATACTCTAGCATAAGCTAGCTTGATTATCAATAATCACTATCGTATCTAATTCTTCAACTCTTATAAAATTAAAGTCTGCAATAATTGTCAAAACTTCACTACACTTAAACTGAGCTAGAAGAACCAGCAAACAATGCCCATCAGTAATAAAGATCATAACAAAAATGTTCTCCCTCTGTGAAGAGCTCCATGTACAAGACATTATGATGAAAATGTAAAGAAAAGATAAAAGCCACAAGATAATCCCCTGAATAAGTAGCCAGTGTAACATGGACCAAATCCCTTTGTCAATAGAAGAAAGCAACACTGAATAAAATCACATCATGAAACAACTTTCTATTTTGCTGCAAATCAACTCTGTAATCAGTAGCAAATTTCCAAGAGAAACAAAGAACACCACAAGAGGAAAAAGTATATGAAAGCATAAGAACCCTGTTCATTAAACATCATTGACTTAAACCATCATGAAGCTCCTATCAAATCCTATTGTGTCATAGCAGCACTCCCCTGAAAAGTATGAAATTGCCCTATAGCACTGAGATAGATTTGGCGAATCGAGATTGAGGCAAAACATCTACCCATAACAAAAATCACCTTTGCAGAAATGATAAAACCTGAGAGAAAATAATATAAAAGTCATCTAAAGGAGACCTCCAAGAAAATAAAAAAGCTTTGAAAAGAATTGCTTCTACCCTCACATCAGCCAAATAAGACAAACAAATTCGGTCTTTTTTCCTTATCTGGGAATGATTGTGTTGTAAGTCCTTAATTTGGAAGTTGATTTGATCCAACTAGAAGGTTGTCTTTTTATTTTCTTTGTCAATGCCTATGTCTAAGACCATAAAGAAGCAATATGGAAAAATATGTTATAGTAAAGTTTTACAATTTTAATTGTGCGATGAATGTGAACATTAGTAAATATAGTTGTACATCTATTTTTTCATAAATGAAGAAGAATAACGTGTCTTATGGAGTCAACAACAATATTGTTCATTATACCTAGGTAAAGCAATGCTTCTTTCCAATTTAAGTGATGGTCAAATAAAGAAGGCAAGTCTTTAAAAAATGCACTCCAAAGGATTTTAGCAATGTTACATTCCCATAAAATATGTTTAATGGTTTCAATAACATGACAGTTAGGGAATTTGATTGGCTGAATATACAAGACCCTGATTATTTCCCCAATAGGAAGCTTATGGTATAAAACCTTCCATGCAAGCATTTATGCATCAACATCAAATTTAGACTTCCATATTTGGAAGCTCAATTTCTTCCAACATTTATGATTTAGTCTACATCTCCATTTAGTGTTGAGATGCGAAACTAAGTTCAAAGGTGAGAGAAGGAAAAGGTGGTCCCATTTCAAAGAAAATGATGAGAAGTCGTGGGATTATTTAACCAAAACCAAACTTTAAAGAAATTATAAGCCAAAGGAGTGCATAGCTTAGTAACAAAATTAGGAGGCAAAAGACCAACTTGATTCATTAAGAACATAGTCTTGTGATGAACTAGTTTTGATCCTGACACTGAGCAGTAGAGGTTCAAAATGTCAAGAGTATTGTTTAGTTCCTTCTCAGAATTTTGCAAAAAAGTAGACTATCATCAACAAAATGAGAATTAATAACCACCTTATTTTGAGTAATATAGATTCCTTGAATAAGATGAAGTTGTTTAGCTTTACGTAATAGGTATCCAAGGGCATCAACAGTAAGTACATAAAGAAAAGGTGAAAGGGGACAACCTTTTCTAATAGACTATTGCAAGTTAAAAGGATCATAAATAGATTTGTTAATCACAATATGAGCATTGGAATCTCTGAAGAGCATTAAAATATGTGAACAAATATGAGGCTCAAAGGCCACCCATTCCATCATTTTGATGATGAATCTCCAATGTATTCTATTAAAGTCTTTGTCAAAATCTAGTTTAATTGGCATAATATTTTGGCCCTAATTTTTTGGCCCATTCACAAGTTTCCCAAGCCAAAATTAGATTATCAAGAAAGAACCTACCTCTGAGTAATCCATTTTTTTCTATCCTGACAATAATTTTGATCATAGGTTTGATTCTTAAATCTAATGCATTAGCAATGATTTTATAAGATGTATTTAGAAGAGTAATAGGATGCCAATCAGAAATTACATCTTCTTTTTACACTAAAAGAGGGTAAAAATTTATTCCAACAAAAACAAAGAAGTACAAAGCAAGGGCATTACACACCCGTGTCAATTTCCACTAAGTGGTCCAACTTTTGAGACAAATCCGGCCTGGTTAATTGACCCCTATCTACAATGTTCTAATTCTACAGATGATCAAAGGCCCATTTGGCCAAATAATCTACAAATCTGTTCCATTATGTAGGAATGTGATAGATAGTAATAGATTCCAAGCAAGCACACAGATTAAGAATCTATTTTATAATCAAAGATAAATGCCAACTGACATCTTCTAATTGCTGCCTCTTCAACAAAGTCACCACCACCTAAGAATTAGATTCACAAATGATCCTTCTCCACCCAAGAGTGCAACCATGCTTCACAACATATAAAATGCCAAGAGCCTCCATCACATTGTTAGTATGCAGACCCTTATAAACAAAAAAGATAAACTAAACAGTCCCAGAACTATTCTGCCCAACACCCCCAATACCAGCATGACCAGGATTTCCCCAAGAAGAACCATCTGTGTTGATTTTCAACACACCCTATGGACGAGGACACCAACGCCCCTCCCTATTTATCTTCTGAAGAGGATGTCTACATCTATTTCTCATGATCTGGCCATCACCCTTCACAACACCACTCTGAAGAGGAAGATTGAAACGATTGCAACAAGCAACATCTCCTAGATCCACACAGCCAATTCACACTTAGCTGAAATAGTTTTTCCCAAAGAATGAAGAATTTTCCACCACAAATGTTGGACAACCAACTTCACATCTTGAAAAATCTTGTGATTCCTCTCCAACCAAATATGCCAGATAATAAAGGTTGGACCAAGAGCCCAAGTAAATTGAAGAAAAGAAGGCTTAATAGGGACTTTGCCCCACCAAGCAAAGAACTCAGCCAAAGAGGAAACATGTCAGCAAGCCTAGTTCCACACACCCCACCAGAAGTGCCATATCTCCCTCGAGAAGGAACATTGGAAGAAGAGATGAGAGACACTCTCCTCACTATTACAACACAAAACACACATCAAGGGACCCTGGAACCCATGCTTGCATATATCCCAAGTAAGACACTGATTCTAGACCACCAACCATATAAAAAAATTACACTTGGGCCAAGAAAATTTGTTCCACATGTGTTTCCACCAAGGAACCTCAGTGTCCCCAAACATCTACCTAAACAACTCACCATAACCCATAGAAATAGAGTACTTACTAGACAAATCACTATTACTCCAAGCCAAGACATCATGCCCCACCATGGTGTTGCATTCACGCGAGGCAAGAATCTGAGCCAACTCTTGCCTATCCTCCTCTAACCCTCCTAGTGGCCAATCAGATGAGTGCTTCCATCTAGAACTAGTAGCCATCCCAAGATTCTGAGCAGTCTTATAATGCTCAATCATATTCCAACCCACAGCACTAAATGATCACAAAGTGGCTGGAGGTAAGGATTAGAAGAAAGGATAGGAGGATGACCATCCCAAGAATCCCACCAAAAAAGAGCCTGAGAACCTGTATGACAGACCCAAAATAGGCCCTTCTTAGCCAACTAAGCCCTTGTTTTTAGGGTATGCCAAATCATAGATCCCCTTCCCTCTAAAGGGAAGCGAGGAACATTAAAAGTGTTAACATCCTTAAGATACTTATGGGTGAGAATATAGGTCTAAAATTGATTCTGACTAGTACACCAACACTAATATAAATTGGTTGCAAGAGCTTGCCCATTCAAAATAGTAGATCGTAAGATGAGGCCCCCTTCCTTCTATGGCCTCCACATAGTTTTCCACTTAACAAGACTAAACTTAGTTGTCTACAAGTTACCACTCCAAATAAATTCTCGAGAGAGAGCATCGAATTCCCTAAGGAAATATAAAGGAGCATCTTGAACAAAACACCTGTAAATAAGGAGAGCCTGGATGACAAACTTCAAAAGAGTCACTCTTGCAACAGTAGATAACCAATGATGAGTCCAATGAGTGACCTTACTATGCGACTTATCTAACAAATTCTACCAGGAAGACCTGAGTTGCCTACCAACAGCAAGATCAATGCCTAGATAGATAAAGGGAAGAGACCCAATCTAAAACCTCAAAATATTTGCAATCCACCATTGAATAGCTTGAGTAGTATTAAAAAAGTAGATAGACGACTTGTGCTCATTGACTTTCTAACCCAAAGCAGCAAGGTAAATATCCAAATCTCACCTAAAAGAAACAACCTCCTGAAGGTGAGCCCTCCCCATAAGAGTAGTGTCATCAACAAACTGAAGATGAGAAGGCTGGGGCAGCCCATTGCCCCAACACCAACCTTGAATCATGCCCTGGGAAACCTGAGACTTAAGAAATCTTCCTAGACCCTTAGCCATAATAATAAATAGATAAGGGGAGAGAGGATCTCCTTGACGAAGGCCCCTGGAAGACCCAAAAAACTCAAAATATTCCCTATTCATAATAACAGAGAAAGAGGAAGAGGTAATACAACTCATAGTCCACCTAACCCAATTTAGACTAAAACCAAAGCCTAAGAGAATTCACCGCAAAAAATGCCACTAAACTTTATCTTAAGCTTTGGCCATGTCCAACTTGATGAACATAGATTTCTCCTTGGACGTCGCCATAGAGTGAATGATGTCAGAGGCAACCACCACCCCATCTAGGATATGTCTACCATCCACAAAATCCCCTTCCTCCTCAAAGATCACAGAACGAAGACAAACCTTGAGCCTCTTTGCAATCAATTTAGTAATAATCTTGTATACCAGATTACAAAGAACAATAGGTCTAAAGAATTTGAGTTGATTAGCACCTTCCTTTTTAGGAATGCAAACTAGGAAAGTAGAATTCAAGGCTTGAAGAATTTGCTTACTATAAAGAGATTCCTCGGTCTAACAAATCCAGACTTATAATATCCCAAAATTCTTGAAAAAATTCAACAGGAAAACCATCCAGACCTAGAGCTTTACCTTTATTCATCCCAAAAACAACTTCTTCCAATTTAGACAAAGAAATCAAATGGATGAGGGAATCATTCATGTCATTGGTGATCTGGGAGGGAATGCAAGCAAGGATCAAATTCTCCTCATCTTCTGCAAGAGGTGAATCTTCTAAAAAAGAGCAAAATAATACTGTCTAGCCTCATGAGACAAAGCCTATAGAGATGATATGTAGAGCCCTTCTGAATTAACCAGAGAGGAAATAAAACTCCTATTATGACAAGCCTACACAGAATGATGGAAGAAATTAGTATTCCTATCCCCTTCCTGAAGCCAATCAATCTGAGCCTTTTGTTTCCAGAAAATTTCCTCTCAAAGCTCCCACTCCTACACAACTCTTACAACCTGGGATTCAGCTCTTCCTAAAGCATTTGAGAAACCATAATCTCAAATTTGGTGAGTAATAACATCAAGGATTACCTGAGCATTCCTCTTCATAGCCTTTAGGTTGCCAAAACATAGTGTTAAATAATCTCTTAAGGTGATATTTGACATATTGAAGTTTCTTAACAAAGGTGTACATAGTTGTGCCATAAGCCAGGCCTCCATCATGCCACCACTAGGCCATAAGATCATGCAGGGAAGAATCCTGAAGGCACATAAGCTAAAACTTAAAAGGAGGATTCTTAAGAATTGTAAAAAAGGTAGCTAAAAATATAATTGGCCAATGATCAGAACCCCTCTAATTAAGAATCTCAGAACCAGTAACCAAGCTACCCACACCCAAAAACAGGAGATAATAATTCTATTGAGCCTTTCAGAAATTACTTCCTCTCTACTCCATCTATTATTCCAACTAAAAACCCCATTAGAAGGCTTAACATCAATTAAAGCTAGAGAATCCACATTCTCCTGAAAAAGATCAGAAGCAGGTCCAAGCCTAGGCAACCCACTTCTTTTCTCCTCCAAACTCAACACGGAATTGAAATCACTAGCTAAGACCCAATGAAGATATGGAGCACAAGATCTAACATACCTTATATGAGCCCAAAGCTGAATTTTTCCATGATTATGAATCAGAGCATAAACATTAGAAACCAAAATAGTCTCACCGATCCAAAGTTGAGGCAACCATGGAGATAGTAGAATGATAAGAAATCCACCAAAGGGGACCAATCTTTCTTGGATCCCAAAAAGAGCCAAACCCCCATAACTCCCCTGAGAACCAATGCACTGACACTGACCAAAACACCAGATATGAGAAGCACACTAAAGCATGAAATCAACTGAAAGTTTAGTCTCCTGAACACAAAATATGTCCAGAGAATGGATAGCAACCAAATCATGAATAGCCTTTTGATGGGAGGTATTATTCAACCCCCTTACATTCTAGGAGAGAATAATCATGGAGGAGATTAAGAAAAGTGAACATCAATGGGTTTAACAGGCCCAGATTCCACCAACAAATCTCTAGTAAGTTTAATCTTCTCAATATCCTTCTTATGACCACTTTTAGAAGAGAACTCAAATGGTCCCTTCATAAGAGTGCATTGATGCACCCCCAAGGCTAGAGAAGACCCCTTTTTCTTTCTAGAAGCTATCCCCTCCTTTGCTAAATCTACCAAAACAATATCATCATCATCCTACATAGGACCATTAGGAGACACCAGATGATCTTGCACACCTTGTGAAAAATGAAGATCATGAATAAACCCCTATCCCTGCACCACATCATAACCCATAGCAGTAGCACTAGAAGGCACATCCGCTGAGATTCCTTCCTCCAAGGTTATAGTATCCAACACCTCAAACTGATTAAAGCCCTCCTCAGTCTACATGTCCCTTATAGATCTCTTCTAACCACGACCCTTAGCCCGAGGCTTAACTGGCACAAAGTCATCCTTATCCAATTCACCCTACATCATGGAAGACTTCCCTTTGTCCTCCTTAACCACTTTGGGTGTTGAAGACAAAGGGGAATTATTAGTGTGAGGACCTTTATGTACACTAGGACATTGCCTCTAAATATGTCCATACTCATGACAAATTTGACAACAAAAGGAATGGATTCATAATCGAGCAGCTGAACCGAAGACAAAGAACCAAGACAAATTTTTAGAGAATTTGATAGGGGATTACTCAACTCTATCTCCACACAAATAAGAGAAAAAGAAATAACCTTTTTTTCAAGGGTTTATTGAGCAATTGCAATAGGCTTACCAAGAAGAGAAACAATGCGTTGTAAAATATCTTCCCTCCAAAATTCCAGGGGAAGCCACAGCAATCAGACCCAAATAGGAACCCTCGACGACAATTCTTCTGTTGAATTAAAACCCATATGCCAGGGTTTGATAAACAATCCAACATGATTATAAAAGTAAGGTTCTCCCTCAAAAACCTGATTCCTATCAACCATATTGGAAAAAACAACCAAAAAATAATTTTTGCATCCACCATAAGCTCCATGTCATCCTCAACCTACCACATACGCTTGATCCAAGCTTCTAAAGCTGACAGAGGTATATGGATCCCAAGAAATTTCTAGATTAGAGCATGTCTACTCCAATAAGAGACATCATCAACAACTGATTCAAGAGAAATGACCAAAATTGGACGATCCTGGCTTCTGGGCAAATAGCCATTCACTTTCTTCAATTTAGGGCCCTCCCCCACATAAAATGACTCTGATTGCTAAGCTTTCATACCGATGAAGAGCCATTGAGAGACGCACCACCCCCAGCCACCACCAAACTGGTAGAAATCTGTTGCTCCGCCATAATCCCACCAACCCACAAACCAACAAAAGGAAACAATAGACAAACAAAGAGAAAAAGAGAATTAGGAAAAAGAAGACCGACCCCATACACAATGAAACACCCCCCACACCCAATGCCAAAACCCACCACCAAACTACACAAGGAAGACACATGCACCAGGAGACAGTAACATGCAGCCACAGGCTACAATGCCCACACCATAGACACCATCACCGTAACTCATCTTCCTCCCAAATCGTGTCCCCAACATACAACGTTTTATCCAAAATTGTATCTTCATTCTTCTCTTTATGAATCAATTTAATTAATTGCCTTAAAAAAGAGCCCTTTCAATCTCTTCAAGAGATAGAGTCTGATCTATAAATTTACTGTATCCTAGATCACTTTTGTTAGGGATACAATCTTTAACAATGTCTTCAAGGAATTCTTGAACATTGTCCCAATTGATGTCTTCTTTAAAAAGGTCTTCATAGAATTTATGAAAGAGGGATGTTATCTTAAAAGAGTCCATGTCCTACATTCCCTTATCATCAATTATTGAGCATGTTCTCTCTTTCTTATATTTGTAGTTTAAATAATTAAATAAATATTTTTAACCTTTATTACCTTCCTTGATCCACTAAATTTTATCTCGTATCCTTGCACCTTATCCTCTATAATTGTCAAGCTTATGAAAATTCATCTCAATAAAAGAAATAGATGCTTGAATCATGGTATTGCTAGGATCAAGGTTAAGTTGATTTCTAGCATGTGCTAGTTTCACTTGAAGGGATTTTTCCTTTCTTTTATATTGCCAAGCCATTTTTTTACCAAAGGGGAAAAGAAAATATGTACATTTGGAAAGGGCATCACACCACAATGCAACCCATGACTCATTATTATGAGGTTTAGGGAAGGAATTCCAAAGGCCCACAAGAGTAGCCACACAATTGGGATTTTCAAAATGTGAAATGTTAAGTTTGAAAGGGAGTTGAGATGAAGATGGGTTGGATTGGGGAAAGGGAACGGAGTAGAGAATGGGATAATGGTCAAAGAGGGTGATGGAATAATTGACATGAAGTAGAGAACTAGAAAGGAGAGGAAAAATTAGGAAGTTATGGGAGATGTAAAATCTATCCAACCTATTGAGTTTCCTGTCTAGTCCAAGTCTACAATTAGTCCATGTGTACCAGTTATTAATATGACTCAAAAAAATCTCATGTAAGGAGTCAACCACACCCAATGAGTCTCGATAGAAATTTCAAAACTCAAATTCTTTGTTGTTAAGTTTAGAATAATTAAACTAGTTGTGATATTTATGGTGTTCTATCATATTAAATCACCACCTAAAATCCAATCAACAATGGGATGATTTGTAGACATCCAAACTCAAAGTGAAGTCCTT
Organism: Cunninghamia lanceolata; assembly: GCA_027924645.1. NCBI lineage: Eukaryota > Viridiplantae > Streptophyta > Pinopsida > Cupressales > Cupressaceae > Cunninghamia > Cunninghamia lanceolata. Next base: position 15,529,324 of record BSBN01000130.1, on the reverse strand, counting down.
TCTTTAACAACATTGGAGGCATAGATGGAGCAAAACCTAATAGTCTATCCATTGACAAAAAGAAGGGCCCAAACACAATTGTGGGATGGGTCCTCCCCCTTATCAAAGAAAAATTTGGATAGCCAAGCTAACAAACCTAGAATAGATCCTCCACTACCATTTCTATGGGAAGTGTGAAGGAAAACAACATATTTCCATAAATTATAAAGAGACATTTCCAAATGGGTGTCACTTAATTTAACTTCTTGCAAAAATATGATATTAGGTCTCCATCTTTCAATGGTTTTCTTGACGCTAAACTTTCGATGCAAGAGGGACAAACCTCTAACATTCCATGAAACTAAATTATTGCAATTCATAATGAATCAAGGTAGTATGCTTTCTTCTTCTTATGGCAGCACCTGCATTGCCTTAAGTATTTGAAGAAGAGTGGGATCCAATGATAACTTTAAGAAACCCCCCATGAAAAAAGATATAAAATCCCAGCGAATCTTTCATTTTTTTTGAAAAAATATTATTTCTGTTGGCAAATCTTTCCTTTTTTTGAAAAAATATTAATTTTATTGGGGAATTTTTTTAAATCACTAGAAATTTGTAGAAAATCCTAGCGAATCTTGACAAAAAATAGACAAATGCATTAATTACCATGGCAAATCCTTCCTTTAAAAAATCCTATGGAAAAGTAAGGGCCTAAGGGTGGTAGTGATTAACTAGTTTAAGGTGTAGCGCTCGTGTCTATAATTCTTTAATTCCTTAATATTTTAAATCAAATATTGGATGTTTTAAATTAACCCTAAATTCTTTTTCACCACTCTTGATTTTATTTATAATCTAAAGGTCTAGGTTCTATTCTGTGGGCCAAAATGTACCCACAGATCTCCAATGCCCATGGGGCCCAAAATTGTATTTGGGCCCCATAGGCATTAGAGCTCCATGGATACATTTTGGCTCATGGAATTTAACCCCAGCCATTAGATTATAAATTGAGATTAATGGCCCAAATACAATTTCAAGCTTGATGGGCATTGGAGCTCTGTGGGTACATTTTAACCCATGGAATACACCCCCAACCATGAGATTATAAATAAAATCAATGGTGGTGATTAAAAATTGGTGATATGGCCCTAAAGTAACCAATAATTATATAATATTATTAGCAAATTAATTTCTTTTTTATTTTTTACAGTATAACTTATAAAATTTAGGTGAATATGATCTAAATAGGTATCAAATATTGTGGCAAATTTTTGAGTTCAAAATTTTAATAAAATAAATGTTCTAGCAATTTAACTAGGACTAAAATCAAATTTTGTAAAAATGTGGCGATTCAAGTCACCTTACAGCTTGTACTATTAGCCAATGTTTGAATCCCCAATTTTAACTCTTAGCCACTTGGCAAATATTTTACACTAAAAAAATCACTGGTGGGATCTAGATCTTTGATGAGCATTAGGGTTAGGGGGTGAGGAAGGTGGGGGGGAAGGTGAATGAGCTCGAAGAGAAGAAGAATGAGGAGGAAGTGAAGAGTGCGGAGGGGGGATGGACAGGATTAAACTGTGGGAGAGTGATGAAAAGAAGGAAGGGAAGAACTAGAAGGCTCCTTCCTTTTCCTAACCAATCTCAAACTATGAGTCATAACATCTTTGTAGAGTTAAGAAGGAGAAAGAGAGGATAGAACTAAAGTAGTTTGAGGGCTGGGAGGAGGACAATATTAAGGCTTGGTGGGTGGAGAAGGTGAAACTTGTGGAGAGAGAGGATTGAGGAGGTGAATGAGAGGATGAAGGAGTGAAAGGCTAGGAAAATTTAACTTTCCTAATAGGGTAGTCATGGACCAAATATCCTTCTATTCGGTAGTAAAAACATGCATTTGGTTTCTTTAAGTATACTACGGGTTGTGCCATTTCATATCTTGGTCCTAGTAATTCAATACTTTCAAGCAAGGGTTTGTTCAAGGCAATTTCCACACATGCTCTAGGATGGACTCTTAGGCTAGAGAATTTGTCTGAGTTATTCTTACACCAAATACCCCTACCTAGTTGAGAAAAAATATCTTTCAAGAAAGGATAGAATCCCATATTAAGGTATGGCAGTTCTATCCACATGGGATAGTGCGAAAGGGATGTAACTTTAGGGTGGAACTCAAAGTTCCATGCTTGAAGATAAAAAATTTGTGAACGCAGATGACACATGTGCCATAATGTAGGACTGTCTATGTATAATTAGGTGATTTAAACATGTAAGAAACATAGCCTTTTACTAAACCCCTTATATTTTCTATTTCCCATCCCCTGCTTTTCCAATTTATTTTAGCCCATTTGTAAAAATATGATTTTGTAGGCATACTTCTTAAGAAAAACAAGATCACAGTGCACGTTGTACATTCAATAATAAATCCATGACATCATCCAATAATTGGAACTCCCAAACCTTACCTTGTTTCTTGTGTTAATTATAGTTTCTTTGTTTGGGATGGTAGATTCTTCATTTTCTTGCATATAACTAGCAGATTTAACTTCACCATCTTCCACTGTAGAGTCTATTGTAGATAGGTGTCCATTTGTATTGATATTAGGATAGTTGTTGACAACCCCCATGGATGTCAAAATATATGTTTGGCTCCATCACTACTTGCCTAGCCACTTCTTTAATCCACATTAGGAATGATATAATAGAGAAATCCTAGATTTTTAGCTACAAAAATAGGAAACCCTAAAGAACTTTTTTCTTTGTCTCATTGTCACTTGAATATTCTCTCCTTACAATATATGCTTTACTTGCATGTTAGGATTTCATTACTAGTATATTCATTTAGACAATATGAAGTTTCATTTAGACCACTTTTTAAATGGAATCCATTGACATCTCTACTTAATAGATTAGGGATTGCCCTGTCATGAATATGGTAAAGATATGCAAACTTATTTCAAAAAGTTCCTTCACCTAAACTACCTCAAGAATCATCTTTTAATCTTTTGAATTACTAACTTGTGCTACACAAATTAGAGGAAATCATAACTAAATATGAAAACCAACCACAATTGTCAATTTCATTTTCAAAATTGTGACTCCCTAGTTGTGATTCCAAAGATATCAAATTAATGGAGCAATTAAATCTTAATATATCCTTGATCTAAAATTGATGTGATCCAAAGGTAAACAAATATTATACACCTAATTTATGCTTTCCTGATAATTTCAAATGCACCTCAAGCATTTTCCTAGAAAACTCTTTCAAGATGACCTTCTTATTGTGGTGTATTGCCAGTAGTTAAGGTGTTTTGTCAAATCCTGACATTCTGATATAAGTGGACCTAGGGAGCTAGATAAACCATTTTCCTCATCCTCTAATCAAGTCCATGGTTTGTACTGACATCCTTGCTCTAATGTCTCTCATCAATTACTAACATAAAGAAAAGCATCATTAACTCTCTTGAAGTGTTTCTGGGCTTCCTTGAGTTCTAGCTAAGGATAAAAGTTTCCAATATTTTTTTGTCCTGCAACTTCACCTCTCACTCCCTTTGTGGTCAATTCAAGAAATTAATCTTGTCTAGCCAACGAGTAAATTACATAAGAATTCATATCTAGAACTTCTTGCTATTGACAACTACAGTGAGATGGGCATGCAATTTGTCATATACAATTTACCTCCAATCAATAAAGTTCTCATTCTTGAGTATGATATTGATGTATTAGAACATCCATGAATGGTATAACCTAATGGCATCTTTGCCCAAGGCTCTATTTAACAGGGTGATCATTTCTCCTATTTCAAACTAGAAATTTGACATAGTTAGATTCTTTAGAATTTTCACCTTTGATTTCATCTCTTTCTGTAGCTAATGCCTATTCAAATGCTTATAACTATGAACAAGATGGTCTTCAAAAGTTGTCTGAGATTGTTCCTCTGTCAACATCTCCAATTGTACATGATATGGGAGAGAAAAGGTCATTCTAATCATTATAGTAGTGATATCTAGGACTAGGTTACCTTCTTATTCATAACACCTCTTATCAACTAGGTGGTAATGTTGAAAATAAGCTAGGATCAATTTAGGTCACTGGACTGCAATGGGAAACCCTGCCACATGTGCCAACCCTTACCCTTCTAGAATCCTTACCCTTAGAATATGATTGTCTTCAAAGGCATCCTTGTTGAATTACTTTAGGCTCACATGGCCTAAGTCTGTGTCTCTAATGTTTTGTAGGTCAGAAATGAATTTAAAAGCCTTGGGGGACCTTTGATATTCATATTTCATGGTTGCAGGTAATTTCCCCAACTCCTCAATCATTTAAAAGTTCCTACAAAACTAAGAAAACATTATATAAGTCCACTTATAACAATAAAATCTATTAAATCAGTGAAATTATGAGTGTTCTGGTCTTTGTCAAATTATCCATATTCAAGAGGACATAAGGATTTGGAACCTAGGTATGCAAGTGCAAAAGAAACCCAAAATCCTAAAGTGTTTTTTATTCAATCAGAATCAGGAATTGAGAAGAATTGTGTATGTGGTGATAAAGTGCATAACTACTACAAGGCCTTGAAAGTATGAAGGAATATTTTCTTTCTTTAAAGCGGCAAGTGGTAATCCAAGGAACCAATAGATTTTTACACCAAAGTCCATGGTCCTTATCAAAACCTAGATTCCATAGCGTTCAAATTTTAAACATAAGTCCCAATGGGGTTTTACGATCCAAAAGGATGAGAGGACACATGACATTTTTTGGGAGGAACATGAAATGTAGTGCCCCCTCATTGTTAGCTTGTGATGGTGGTAGTTCTGCATTGCTCTCTGTCAGTCAGAGACAGTTGTTAATCGTTCATTTCATTGATTCAGTTTTGAGACAGTTGATTTGTAGGTTATGATTTATGTTTATCTGATTAACAATATTTGACTACTATATTTAGACATCTATTATGAGTTAGATGGCATTATGAGTACTTCAGTTATGATGTGTCGAATAAGTTTAGTAATGGATTATTATTTACATGTTTTATTAGATTCGTAGATATCTATTTTCAAATGTTATGATTATAATCTTATCTAGAGTAGGGACGGTGTAGCATTACTCGTTTCGAGTACCTTGCTGCGCCGCAATTCTCTGACTCTATGTGTGTTGACATATACGTACTTGATCGTATTTAATCAGTTGTTTGGATGCAGGCTGCAGGTACCGAACCTTGACTCCACCTGATATAGTAGGTTTGAGCAGGTTCTTTCACCAATGGATATTAGTGATGGGAGATAACATGAGGTCTAATCCACTAGGTCGGTCCTTGTCTTCTATTGTGGTCTCAAGTCATGTTGGGACACTTGGTCTTTGCCTTGTTATGATTGGTTATCTTGTGTTGTGATGTTTAGTCAAGTCATGTTTTATAATGTTTAAATTATGCTCCTGTGTGGTTAGAAGATTCTTTAATGAACTAGTGGTTATTAATAATGCTTCTATTTTGTTTATTAGATAATTATTGAATTAGCTTAAAAGCTTGGATGACACATTGGCCATATACCAGCTTAGCCTTGTCATCATCTCTATGTTGAGATGAGTTTCTGATGTCATGTATTACCTCAGACACTGTTTGGTTATTGCTTGATTATTCTATCATTCTGTGAGTCAGTTCCGTATGAATTTTGTGTTGAGTTAGTCCTTGTGGGTTGCTATCGGATGTTTTGTTATTTATAATTTTATTCGGCATGGTGTTAGAAAATTGAGCTCGTGCCTTGTTTCTATATGGTTTTCTCGAGGGGATTTTATAAGCCTTGGTCTTCTTTGGCTACTTTAATTAAATTGGGGGAACAACGAGGAATACCTTGATTTCCTAATTTCACATGCACTTGATGCACGAGCCCACACTTGGAGTACTAATTAATATCTAAATCTTCATCTCAATCTCTCAACACGTGTTCTGCACTTCAATTTCAATTCCAACTCTCCAATTCTCTATATCTATTAACTCATTTCCTCAAGAAAGCTTCCAGGCAAATGCATATGCATATTCGTAAATCTATTTTATTTACAGCCCATCAATGAATATTACTCTGCTCATTGCCTTGTCAGTCTAGACAACATTAGAGCTATTTAATACCTTGGTAGCCCTATTCAAATAGCTCGAACTCTCACCAAACTTACTTAGTGCACAATGCACAGAGCCCATGAGATGAAGAGACATGGTTACCTCTACAGAGCTCTTGTCATAGAGTCCTAAGCGCCTTTGGCATGGATAAGCATTGTTTGTGAGTCCTCACTTGCTGAATCAAACTTTTAACCCATTCTTAAACAATCCATACCAAAGTTCTTATCATCTGAATCAAACACAGTCTCCATTGTTCTAAATACAGTCTTGAGCTCCTCTATTGCAGATGTAGCCAGCAAATTGCTTTCTATAGGTATTCCTTTGAATCTATTATTGTCCTGGTCAGTAAGCCTCTGTAGAAACCCATTTGCACATAATATTGTTTAACATTTTTAGGAGTTTCTTTTGGGATTTAAAGGTTTAGAATCGCACCATTTGTTATTATCTAAATGGGTCAATTTCAAGAAAGACCTCATGTCACTTAATGGTTCCCAGCTTGAAGCGCTGGAAATTCTTAATTTATTTATTTTTGTTTTTATCAAGATAAAGGTAAGGGAAACATTTGGAAGCCTATAAGTTAGACGAGTATATCAAATTGCAATATTCAAGGTCGGGTCACCTGAAGGTTCTCTGCCAAATAGGCCACGTGCCTTACGGCTGCTATCACTATTTGCATGTTGGTTGACATGTCAAGGGGATAGTTTGGATGGTCTGATCAAGGATTTTTTTGGGGGGGATGCCTTTTGGATGGAGAATGTAGGAAGAGAAGGGAAACAGAACCACAAAAAGAGGGAAGAGGGAGAAATCACCTCTCATTTTTTTTGGAGGCTGCAGAGAGTACTCCTTCAACTAAGGGAAGCAGACCTTGTACCAATGGTGATGGCAATGGCACCAAATATTTGTTGTTCGAATGCCATAATGTTAATCTGAACCAGAAAAGAGGGCATCATTCTTATGTTTCTCATATATTTTAGTTGGCTACCATAAAATGGAGTGTTATTCTTTATGGGCACCATGAACTATATCAATGGCCATCAGATTTCATCATATGGTAATTCTTTTATTTTCCTCTTCTCCAGATATACGATTTCTTTCATTACGAGAAATGTTTTCCTTCCTTTATTTGAGTTTGAAGGCTTACCAAGATATAATGAAATCTAGAAATCACATCTTCATAGTTTCTTAATTGGTTGCATACAAACCCTAGCTATAGAAAAGTTAAAAGGGATAAATAGATTTGTACAATTGAAATTGCTCCATGATTGAAATTTAATAAGGGGTTGTGGGTTAATATTGATGTTACAGTTTAGCTATTAATTAAAATTTACCCAGGCCTTGTGGTTCATATGAAATATGTGGCTTGTTGAAACCCGAATTTCTTTCCCAGAGGCAGAATCTTCTACTTGGAAAACTTGATTTAATCAACTTGAATTTCTATCCCAGAGGCAGAATCTTCTACTTGGAAAACTTGATTTAGTCAACTCTTATGGTTATTTGGGTTATGTGTTTATGTTCAAGCCTTGTCCTATAAATGGATATCAGGTATTCTAAATTTTGGTCATGTTTTGTTTTATTATTAGAGTGCCTTGAGTTTTAGTGTCGAGTTGAATTTAAAACTATTTGATTGATTTAAAAAAATCCACTTAAAGTATGCTTCAACGAATGTCCATACCCTGTTCCAAAACCACCATTTTAACCCACGCATGGAGGTTGCTAGTTCATGTCTTGACGTTGGTTTTACACCTACCGACTGCATTGCTTAAAAATTCCTAAAGCTTCTTTTGATATATCCATTTTGTCCATACCCCACAATCATTACATACCATGAATGACTTCTCTTGGAAGCCTTCTGTCAAAGAGTACGCATGCCTTGTCTATATGTCCACCTTTTCTTGAGGCATTTTGCCAATCAATTCATGTGTCATTTCTATGCTTTCACATTTCTGCATACATGCAATCTAGCGCAGTTGCAATTGCAATGTCTCGCCCAAAATTCCCCTTCCGTTATGCTTTAATGGATGTCCTTCATTAGTACTAGAGACCTGACACTGTGCAAATTATTATAGTGCAAGCCTATTTTTCAGATTGCTACATTTAGCTTCACCAATAATCTCCACAGGAAAATTGTCCCTTTTTAAAATGATGGAAAAAGGTTCACATCTTTCATATCAATTTCATTTGCAACAATCATGAAGATAGGTTTCGTTGCAGCATGGAAATCAGTACATATTTGAGGGTCTTAACAATTCTAATAGTTTCTCTTCGAGGTATGCTTAACAAAACAAATACATTTGCCAACTCCTCACTATGGTGACAAAAAAATAATTTTTTTTCCTCCTCTTTTGTAGCATTAATTAAATGTCTTAAATCTAGAAAGCACCCTGTAGCCTTCATATGTACTATAACCCTTCTGGAGTAATGCAGCCTCAAAGAACCTATAAACATCTATGCATCATGTTTGACACAGCACAAATCCTCTGCTAACTTAGATTTAGTTATTAATTGTATATGGACTTGACTTCAGTATGCAGGGATCCAATTTCAAGTATGATAAATTCAATCACATTTCAGTTGTGTTAAATATTAGGTGTAATTCAAAACACATGCAACCAATACAAGTCCATATTCCTTGAGTCACTATCGAGGTAACAATCTCTATTATATAATGTGTTTATGAGAACAACTAGCATGATTCAAGACTTATCACCAAAACAGTTTGATCACCTCAAATAATCAATAAAGGAGAGATTTTACTCGGTTCTATCTGAAATCTTTGTGCATTTCTTGCAATCTATCAATTAAAGCCAAAAATTCTTGGAATCCATCTCCTTTTTCCCCTGTTCATGGTCATTTACTGTCATTCCCTCCATCAAATTTTGATCATACATCTTTTGTAGGATAGTCCAAGTGTTGAGGTAGTCTATCAAATAGGGAGGATGTTAACAAAGGTTGAGGATTTGGTCTTTACGCCCGCTAGTTGCATTTACTTCAATTTCTTGGGACTTTTTTTTAGAAATCTGATTCCCAACATATCCTGTAATCATGGCATTCCAATAGACTATTTTTTCTTTTAGACATTTTTGAAACAATTACACCATCTAGCAAAAATAAAATAAAATAAAAATTCCCCTTCGGATATGCTTGAAAGATTTCCCTTCATTATTGCTAGAGATCTAATACTGTCCGCATTTTTACAGCCTGAGTGTATGCTTTATTTTCTTAGATTGCTTCCTTTAGTTTCACCAATAATCTCACAAGGAAATTGGCCCTATTTAAAATGATAGAAATGGTTCACATATCTCACAACAATTTCTCTTACAACAATGTTGAAATAAGCTACATTGCAGTGTGGCAGTCAGCACATACTCGAAGGTTCTGAACAACCCTAATAGTTGTGCTACGGGCATATTTAAGAAACCAAAATGCCAATTGCTAACTTTTCACTACGATGGCAGAGAAATAATACTATGTTCCTCCTCTTCCACAGCCTAAAGTAAATGTCTTGAATTTGGAAAATACAATGCTGCTTTCATCTTCCAACCATTTTCCCTAACATTCAGTAGATCCCCTGTGCCTGCGGATGAACTGTCTCCATCATAAAAAAAAAATGTATGCTAATTTTATAGCCTTAAATCCAGCTGCACCCAGGGATTAATTAAATTCCTTTATCATTCATCAATCTATCAGCTTCTAAAAAAGTTTGTTCCACTTGCTCAGCCTTATGCATACATATGTTAAGTTAAATGTTTTATTTGCAGAAATTAATTGGTCTAGTAATTCCTTACATTAAGTCTATTCAAAATAGAATCATGTAAAAGTAAACATGATTTGCCTATTTCCAAAGAACTACCTATTTGATTTATTATATTTGTTTCAAAAGGGATCCTTCTTCCATTAAAGAAAATGTCAATTTTCTATTTAACCCTCTTGGTCAAATTATCTACAATGCCCTATCTCCATTTTCTAGAGAGGAAAAGGGCTATGAATTATTACCCTGTTAGTTTTTCCTCTGAATTTTAAACCTTATAATGTGCTTAATATCATCTTTTACAAGATGGTTCCTTTTATTCTTTCTTATACATTCTTGAACTAAGTTAAATGTTATTAGCTAGGTAAATTACTTACTCTGAACATATATAACATTAACAATTTAACAGTAGAGATTTCAATTTAATTTTTTTTTTTTTTTTAAAAGGAAAAGTCTTTGATTAGTGTGTTGTCTATGTAATCTTCCTATTACAGCTACTACTTGCTACTTACATTTGCATTTTTGGAGAGGGTGACTATATTTATAGTGATTCGAATACAAAATCATGTGTTATAGTGTATAGATATATTTTATCATGAAGGAGATGGAAGATTTAAGATAAATTAGTTGTTTATTAAATATATGAGTACCCTTTTATTTTTAAATTATTAGGCTGGTTCTACTTTATCACTTTGAGCATTCTCTTATATAAAGTCATTTTTGTTTTGTATTTAGCTTTGCCCAAGCTCCTTTCTCACCCTCCTATCCTTCATCAATTTTCTCACATTTACTGCATCAATCTGCAAGTTAGCCACTACAAACATATTTGACAACAACACATAGGTTGAAGAATCATGTGGTTCCAATTCAAGAGCACATTTTGCTGCATGTTTGCCCAGCTCTATATTGCAAGTGGTCAAGTTTGTGTTCCAAGGCTAGGATGATTATGGTTTTAATTCATTTTATGTTATAGTTTATGTCTCTTGTCCATGTATGGAGGTTCTGATTGTACATGCACGGAAGAATGTTGCAATTGGCCTATTTTCATTTCTTAGTTTGAGTCTCTTGTTGCAATTAGGTGTCAAGTGTTAAACCTTGGTTTCCATTTTTGGATGAGGAACTTCTATGTGATATAGTGTCTGTGTACCTAACTCCAGAGGGGTAGTTCTTGGCTTAGGTTCAAAATTATGGCATTGTGTCCTTTGGATTTTCGTGCCCTGTAATGAATGGGGAATGGCCCTTGGATATAGTACTTGGTTCTTAATGGTTTTGCTTCATTTTGAAGAGATTATGGATTTCTTGTTGTGGCCTAGTGAATGGCATATGTTATGACCTAGATCTGATTTGTGACTTTTATACCTATATGTTGTGGTATGTATGTTTGACCTAAGAACACTAAGGGAGTGGCTTTCATGGTGGGGCCAGTGCCTAGTGAGAGGATGCCTGGGTAACCCCATGGAATTTGTAAGCATGTGAAAACTTAATAACTTAATCAAGAGGGTTGGGGTATTAAAACACTTAACAAGATAAGTAAGAGACCTCACCCATGCCTTGCTCTCACAGGCTGAGGATGGGATGAGAAGGCCTAGTTGGCAAGGCCGACCTCCTTGTCCCCATGAGAGGACCTGTCGGCTCCGCATGTATCACCCTATGGGGCCGGTGCCTAGAGAGAGGCTGCCAAGGTAACCATAGATGGGGGCCAACTTCTCGTGATAGATAGCCTGGGTAACCCATGCTAGGACCATGCGATGACACTCTCCTTATGCAGTTCTATTGTTTCTTGGTGGTGCCTCTGGTGTGATGTCTTGTCTTGTGCAGTAGTGTTGGTATGGTCGGTTGTTTCATGTCTGTTGTCATTCTATTATTGTTTGTCTCCTTGGCTTAGTGGAATCCTCGTCGTTATCTCCTAGCTCAGAGGGGTGGGCCTCAAGGTTTCACATGGTTGGGTGGCAAGAGCTATCCATTGGTCCTTTTTGGAGAAATAGTTTGAGTTCTGCGCAGAGGTGTTCCAGTTCCAGTTCGCTTTCCTCCTTCAAAGTTGTATGCTTTCTTATTTATTCAATTGTAAACCGACATGATCGGTCTTGTAATCTTGCATTGTAATGTTGTAAATGAACTATATGGCAATGATAAGTTGATCTTTCTGTAGCAGTAGTAATTAATTCTCTTATGTGGTTTCTACTTTATAATCTCTAATGCAGTTATGTTTCTCTAGAGGAGTTAGAGTGCATTTTTCTTTATGTTGTGATATCGTTAGTTACTGCTATTGCATTTACTTGTTTTTTTAAAAAAATTATTCCTGAAATTTTGCTTTTGTCAGCCTAACTCTCTAGGGTTACATGACGGGGCATTACATGAAACTAGGAGGAACACAAACATTTGGACTAAGTTCCAAGGTATGTGTGACTCCCCAAAAAATAGAAATATAGAATTTTTACTTTGAATTAAGTTGGGGATTTGTGACTCGGAGGAACTAAAGAACTTGGGATCTATTTTAATGGTGTTATGGTAGATTCAAGAACTGGTCAAAGGGTCTAAAGGAAAAATTTCTAAGGTTGCACCACCTAGACCTAAGATGAATTTTAAATTTAAACTCAAATCAAACCTAAAATCCCTAATTTAACCACTAAATGAAAAGAAAACCCTAAGTCCTAATTTCAAATGAAACTAAGATAGAGGCAAACAAACAAAAATCAAATAGAAGGAATAAAGAACAAAAGAAAATAAATCAAATGAAAAATGAAAAATAAGGAAACAAGGGAAAAATGAACATGGTCAATTAAAAACCTTACCTCAAAGTCACGGAGAGAAAAGAGTGATAAAAAATGAGAGCTAGTGTCGTGACACTTCAAAAACCTTAGTGTGCAATCCTATTACAATTTACATGAAATTAGCATCGAATCCATTATGCTAGTTTGTAAGAAGCACTAGGGTGCATAGTGAGCTCAAAAATCTAAGGCTTTGAATGCAAAGTGCAAAGAAAATTCCCAAAATTGAATAAGTAGAAATGTATTAAACTAATTCATGCAAATTAATGCTTACACTATGGCAAGAAGAGGAAGTCTGAGAGAGATACGGACTTTGGAACCAAGTCCCAGGAATCTTGAGTTCCCTAGAACTCAATAAGTTTGATGATGAAACAATAAAACAAAGAAGGGTCCAAGTGAGAATTAGAACCTGTCAAGAAATGGAACAAAGTTCCAAGGTGCAAGAAAACCTCTAGAAGTTCAAACTTTTGGGGCAAAAGGTAGGTCGGGAACTTACCCATGACCCAGGATCCCAGGACTTTGGAAAATCCTTGAACTTCAAGAAAAGGCCTCAAATCAAAGGAAAGAAGGCCCAAAACCAAAGCAAATGGAAAAATAAAAGACCCAAAAGGGGTCAAAACACAAAAAACACTAAGGAAAGAAAAAGAAGGGGGTCCCCAATTGCTAAAGGAAAAAGGTGGGGCATGTATGCAAGACATAACACTTCCCTTAGATGTGGGAATGTAATCTTAGATTTTAGTTCTATTTGTGTGATACATTCATAAGAACTAAGAGTTTAGACACATGTAATAAGGTATTCTTGTCTTCCATCTTGAATATGAATGATTGGTCTTTAATGAGCCATTGCTATGTGGGTTGTAATACAAAGTTGTATTGCCAAAAAAAATCTCATTTAGAATAACTAAAAGATGGCATTGCATTATTTGACAACTATTAATAACCAGAGTAAAGGTATTGCCTTGTATAATTTCATGTCCTTGAGTTTGTAATTTGAATTATACTTTATTGTACTTCCAATTTCCAATGGAGAAACTACTTTTTTGAACTCATTTGATAGTCTTGTATTCATTAAACCATATTAGTTTCACCTATGAATTATTTTTCTTTTTTGAAGATAAATCATTTCAAACATTGGTTGATCAAATGGTTTTTTTATAAATTCAATAGAACAAATAGTAAGATTTACATAAACTTTAAAGTTATTTGCCTATTCCACCTCTCCAATTTTCTTTGGTTTTAATGAATTATGGGTTAGCACATAGTGTTTTTGATTGGAAATGCATTATTTTATTTTTTTTGATTGGTAAAAGGATGAGGCCATTAATATATAAAGTCAGTAATAAAATATAGCTCTATTCAGTGCGGGCATTGGTAGGAAAGAACAGAGCAAAGAAAACCTCCGGTCTAGCCTAGGACTTTTGTAGTCTAGTACATACTGTTTATTTATAGATCTTATATGGGGTCAAGCCCACCAAAGATTCATTCTTTCTTATACAATTTATGGGGTACAAGTACAAACATTGCCCTATACCAGGGTCTTTCTTTTGATATTCTTTTGTTGTATGGCTTGTTGGATCTCCGACTCCTGGAATGTCCTCAATAACATTCAGTATTAGATCAGCTGTATATTATCAAGTGAGGGGCTTGTTCTGTCTAGCTCCTACCAGATTACCTATCTTACCTAAAACCACAGGGAAAACTTCTAACTCTTTTTGCATGTTAGCTGAACAAAACAAGGATAAACATAGACTTCTCTTCTTGCAAACACCTATCAGTTCTCTAAATCCTTTACTTGAGAGGAAAAATTAAAATACTTGCTCTTGTCAATCTTATCATTAATATTCAATCACTCTTGCTTCAAAGTTAATTTAAATCCTAAACTAGTTGACTGATCCCCTATGTATGCCGACATCTAATTGTATATACTTGTAAAAATGTAAATATGTAACCCTGGTGCAGGGCACCCAAGAGCAGCATTTTGACTTCTAAGAGCATTTTGATACATTTTGAGAAGTTATGGTTTTTGTTCAATGTGTTTGGTAATAAGGATTTTAGCCATTGTTGTTTGATCCATTTTGTATGGTCAAGAGGTTCGGGGTGACTATATAAACCTCAAATCCTTCTTAGTCCATTTGAACCCTAGTTATGCCACTTAGGCCTAGTAGGTCTAATGTTGGTTTTTTGTTTGTTTTTGAGTCTAATTGGAATTTTTTGTGTTTTGGCATGTTTTAGAGGGAATGGTGATTGGTTAGGTTCCATTGGACAAGTTGAACCAATCGACCTCTTTGTGTTATTGCAAAATGTCATAGTGACCAATGTTGTCAATGTTGTCAAATGACACATTTGGTTAGTTGCAACCCATTTTTGGAAGTTGAATCTATTTTGACAGTTGAAAACCAACTTGGGTCGAGTTATATTGTTGTCCTCTCACCCCATAATGGAGGAGGAGATTTTGTATGAAATTTTGGGCACAAAAATCAAGAATTTGACTATTTTTTAGAAGAAAATGTGTTTTTGTACGGACTATACGGACTGAACTCTTGGTCTAATGTACTTTTTCTAAAACTAGAGTGATTCTAGGTTCAAATGCAACTAGTTTGAGGTCTTGAAGTGGTTAGAGTCAAAAGTTATTGAATTTTCTTTCAAAACTGGTCTAGAAACCCTGTTTTATAGGGTTGTCCCACAAATTTACCCCTAGAATGCATTCCCACTGATGAAATTTCATGCCACTTGGTGAAATGTAGGCTAGGGGTGTATACTACTTGATTCTAAAAGATTTTTTCTGGGAAAGGCAGTCTTCTATTTTTAAGGTGATGCCCTAGGTCAAATATCTCTATGTATTTGATTGAAATTATGCAATTGGGTGATGTAAATGACAAAACTCTGATAAGGTGAGTGAATGAATGGTGGTTTTGAGTTGTTTGGGTGTGGTAGAGGTAATCCAAACTTCTGTCCCTGATCTATGACCCCAAATTAGACCACTTGCTTTGTAACCTAGCCCTAAAGTGATCAATTAGGCCTAGAGACCTAGTGGGTGTTCTAAGTTGCTGGAGTAGAGTTGGACCTGGAGGTTTGGAAGTTTGTTAGGACCTCTTAAAGGGTATTCAAATCCATCATTTACTTGCCTGGGCATTTAGGGTTTTGTGAATTTGTGTGGAGAAAATTAGATTTGGAGGGCTAGTAGCCTCACTAGACCTAGTCAAGGTTAGAGAGTTGAATGAAGTTGGTGATCAAACCAAGTGTTGGTAAGGTGTTTGCTGATCTGTCTTAAGGTGTTGGAGAAGCCTTAGGGGTTGGACAATAGTCTGGACATCAAATCCTTCATATGCCTTGAATGTGCCTTTGGTTGGTTGAGAGGTTGAAGGCTAGTCGAAGTGGGTGAGTGGGCAAAGGACAATAGAGTAAACCCTTGTGTGTTGCTTCCCTTGTGCCACCTCTGCATCAAAACCTAAGTGTGGGCATAAGTGATTGATCTAGTCCCTAATAATGTTGGTGAACCATCTAAACTTTAACCCATCAGAGAAAAATGTTTTAACCTGTCAAATCTATAATATCTCTCAAATGAGCTAGAATGGAAGCCAAAGCTTGACTCGAAGCCTCATTATTGCCAGTCTAATTCCATGCATGTATTCTTGCTCGTCCATACCCGACCAAACCAAAAATATTTTGCCCAAAATCAGAATAAAACAACTGATATAACCCATAAAATCCTATGACTTTTATCACGAATAATGTAAAGGGCCTCAATTTCTTACATCGAAAAGACCTCAAGTTAGTTATACCAAACCATGGGAAACTTGTTAAAAGGGCTATTAGCATGAGAATAAGGGTCGTGGAGAAGATTTCAAAAGTCACTGATGGAGAAAATGAGACCGATGGCCTTTCGTCGGAGAGAAAGCTACCAGTCACGGTGATCGGTATACCTGAAGACTATCGATGAATACTCTACAAGGCCTCCCGACAATGTAGATCATACCGATGAGAAATTTTGGTAAGACTCTCACCGATCATCCAGTAGAATGGAGGAGACTAGCAGTCATCGGTGGGAGACAAGCATCGGAAAGAAAGATTAAAGACTCTCCAATACTCTAATGTCTCACCGATTGAAGAAACCATCAGCGAGAACAAGTGAATAGGAACAAGGCTTATAAGTCTGACCGAAGCAATTCTCTCAAGGATATCAGTGACATGTTATGAAAGTCTTTCCGATCCAGGATATAAAAGGCTATCAAGGAGACGACTACGATCGAGTAACCCTAAATATGTTATCCCGATGACATAGATTACCCCGATAACAATGATCAACGAGACTCTCACCAATAGCCATATCAGTGACACTTGAAAGATCGAGGAAGAATATTAATCACATAGTGATGAAGAAAGTCAAGCTGATCGAGAAGTTGGTAGAACTCTCACCGAGTATCCAGTGGAACCGAAAAGATTATGAAATGAGGTTTTATTGTTGTATGTATCGTGGATTGTATGTATGTTTTATACAATATACATACAATGTGGAACTCAGGAAAGGTTAAATTTTGGTTAAAATGATGCATCATGACTTAAAGTATATCAGAAGATGCATTGTACTTTATATACATTAGGAATATACTAGGATGCTTTGTATATTGAAATGTACAACTTTGATATACAAGATGCTTTGTATGTTGAAATGTATAACATAACCATGTACAACTTCGATATACAAGCCGATATACAAGATGCTTTGTATGTTGAAAGTATAACATAACAATGTACATCTTTGATATACTAGCCGATATATAGGAAATTTTGGTAAGACTCTCACCGATCATCCAGTAGAACGGAGGAGACTAGTAGTCATCGACAGGAGACAAGCATCGAAAAGAAAGATTAAAGACTCTTCGATACTCTAATGTCTCACTGATTGAAGAAAAGTGCTTTGGTGTAACTCACACTGATAAGTGTGAAGAATAAGAACCATCGACGAGAACAAGTGAATCAGAACAAGGCTTATAAGTCTGACTGAAGCAATTCTCACGTCAATATCAGTGACAAGTTATGAAAGTCTTTTTGATCCAAGATATAAAAGGCTATCAGGGAGATGGCTACAATCGAGTAACCCTAAATATGTAATCCCGATGACACAGATTACCCCGATGACAATGATAGTCACATTCATCAACGAGACTCTCACCGACAGCCATATCGGTGACACTTGAGAGAATAGGGGAGAATATAAATCACACAGCGATGAAGAAAGTCATGCTGATGATGAAGTCGGTAAAACTCTCACCAACCATCCAGTGGAACTGAAAAGATTATGAAATGAGGTTTTATTGTTCTATGTTTCGTGCATTGTATGTTTGTTTTATACATTTCCATATATAAACATTGTGGAACTCAAGAAAGGTTGAAATTTGGTTAAAATGATGCATCATGACTTAAAGTACATCGAAAGATGCATTGCACTTTATATACATCGTGGATATACCAAGATGCTTTGTATATTGAAATGTGTAACCTAACAATGTATATTGAAATGTATAACCTAACAATGTACAACTTCAATATACAAGTGGATATACAAGATGCTTTGTATGTTGAAATATAACATAACAATGTACATCTTTGATATACCAACCAATATATAGGAAGCTTGTATAAAAATAATGTATATCTTCAATATACAAGCCAAAATACATATAACATAAGATGCATGTATAAATAACAATGTATATCTTTGATATGCAAGCCGATATACAAGATGCTTTGTATATTTCAATATACAAGCCGATATACAAGAAGATTTGTATATTTCATGAATAAAGAGAGGGTTTGTATAACAATGTATATTGAAATGTATAACCTAACAATGTACAACTTTGATATACAAGTGGATATACAAGATGCTTTGTAGGTTGAAATATAACATAACAATGTACATCTTCGATATACCAGCCGATATATAGGAAGGTTGCATTAAAACAATGTATATCTTCAATATACAAGCCGAAATACATATAACATAAGATGTATGTATAAATAACAATGTATATCTTCGATATGCAAGCTGATATACAAGATGCTTTGTATATTTCAATATAAAAGCCAATATACAAGAAGCTTTGTATATTTCACGAATAAAGAGAGGGTTTGTATAACAATGTATATTGAAATGTATAACCTAACAATGTACAACTTCGATATACAAGTGGATATACAAGATGCTTTGTCTGTTGAAATATAACATAACAATGTACATCTTCGATATACCAGCCGATATATAGGAAGCTTGTATAAAAACAATGTATATCTTCAATATACAAGCCGAAATACATATAACATAAGATGCATGTATAAATAACAATATATATCTTTGATATGCAAGCCGATATACAAGATTCTTTGTATATTTCAATATACAAGCCGATAAACAAGAAGCTTTGTATATTTCATGAATAAAGAGAGGGTTTGTATAAGATGTTTTGTATGTATTTTGAGTTTGTATGTTTGGCCAAGGGAAACATACAAGATGATCTATAAAGCTATATGCATGTTGCAGAACCAAAGAGATTATGAATGACGTTTTATTATTGTATTTTTTATGCATTATATGTATGTTTCAGGTTATACATTTCAATAAACATACAATGCATATCGGGCTTGTATAAATAACAATGTATATGTTCGATATACAAGCCGATATACAAGAAGCTTTGTATATTGAAATATGTAACATAACAATGTATATCTTCGTTATACATGCCAACATTACAAGATGCTTGTATAAATAACAATGTATATCTCTGATATACAAGCCGATATTAGCTATGTATATCTTCGATATACAATCCGATATACAAGATGCTTTGTATATTTCAATAAACTAGCTGATATATCGGGCTTGTATAAATAACAATGTGGGCTCCACCATTTGCATATCGAGCTTGTATAAATAATAATGTATATCTTTGATATACAAGCTGATATACAAGATGCTTTGTATATATTGAAATGTATATGTTGGTAGAAATAATCAATATATCTTCAATATACAAGCCAAAATAACATAAGATGCTTGTATAAAAAACAATGTATATCTTCGATGTACAAGCCGGTATAGAAGATGCTTTGTATATTTCAATATACAAGCCAATATACAAGATGCTTTGTATATTTCAATATACAAGCCGAAGAACATGTATAAAGAGAGGGTTTGTGTAAGATGCTTTGTGTGTATTTTGAGTTTGTAAATTTGGCAAAGGGAACCAAACAAGACAATATACAAAGCTATATGCATGTCATAGAACTAAAAAGATTATGAAATGAGGTTTTATTGTTGTATGTTTCATGCATTATATGTATGTTTCAGGTACATCCAATGCGGAACTCAAGAAAGTTTGAAATTTGGTTAGAGTGAAGCATCATGACTTTTGATTATACTTTTTAGTTAATTTTGTCTGAAGGACTACAAATCATTACCAAACTTCAAATCTTTAATTTAAGGTGATATACACCTGATAAATAAGAATCTGATTACATCTCTGTCGTTCTTACCTTCTCCAATGTTGTCCTAAAACTAGGACTCTATGGGGACTCAGTATAAGTTTGAATATGTGATTGAACTAGTGGAGATCTTAATGGCTACATAAAGGTATACGCATCTAATGAGACTATAAGCAGTATTAAATAGAAAAGTGAGCATCCCTCCTACAGATTTTTAGGAGTTTAAAAAATCCTTCTTTAGGGTTAACCTTTAGTAGAAAGGCATATGCCATCAGCCCCTTTATTAGCCAAGGAGTTAGCTTTACTATTACCTTCCCTATAAATATGGTTAAATGTGCACCTTCTAAAAGAAGAAGTGAAGTTTAGGGCAATAGTCAGAAGGGAATTTAGTCTCCAATTAGGCATACTCCCTTTACGTAAGGCATTAATGATAATTGTTGAGTCTCCTTCAACCTCAACTTTTTCAATTTTCAAGTCTTTGCAGATTTTCAGACCTTCTGTCAGAGCAGTCAGTTCTGCTATATTGTTTGTTGCTTCTCCTAGTGGTTTGGCTAAGGTTGCAATTACTCTCTCTTCACGGTCATGAATTATACAGCCTATACCTCCTGCTCCTGGGTTTCCCCTAGATGCCCCGTCAAAATTAAGCTTGAACCAACCTTATTTAGGAGGTTGCCACTTACATTCTTGTCTCTTGTTGGTGGTGTTAAGGCTGCGCAGTCCCACAAAAGAGGGCAATTTTAATCCTATCCATTTCCCACGCATCTTATCATCCCAGTGAGACATTGAGGTATCTTTTTTAGGGTTGCTAAGCACCCTGCTATTGACAATTTCTATGATAACGGCTTCAATTTTACTAATTAGCTATTCAAAAGATAGTTTGTTGTCTTTAAATATCCTTCTATTCCTTTCTTTCCAAATTTCCCAAATCATAATCGAAGGTGTAATTGTCCATAACATATGGTAAATGCTTTGTTTGTACGTATCAGGCCAACACTAGAATAGGTTTAATATGTTATTAGGAAGGGCTATAATCTATCCCATCTTATTGCTCACCCAATTCCAGCATTTATTAGAAAATTGACAATCGAGAAGAATATGATCTGCTGTTTCTTGCTCATTTTCACATAGGGGGCATCTGCTAGGCCCTGCATAACCCATCTTCGTGAACCTATCCACTGTTAATATTTTCTTCTATAGGGCCATCCATGCAAACATCCTAGCTTTTGGAAGATAGTTCTTATCCCAACAAAGTCTTAGTGGGATCTCTAATTTTGGTCTGAGCTGTTGTTTGATTAAAATTTTATAACCATCCTTAGTTTTATAGTTTCTTGATTTGGCTCCATCCCAAACTAATCTATCTGAGCCTCCTTTGAGGGATACCTTCCTATTATTAAGGATGTCTATCAATCTCTTTTTTTCATTATTCGGTAGGTTCATATTTTCCAGGGATTTCCAATTCCAACCTTGGCTCTTCCCATTATTGGGGAAATCTATGTAATCTTTTACTTGCTTTCCCCATTGGGATTCTAGGATTCTTTTGGCATTTTCTAAGTTACCCAAGCTACAAGTAACGTCTCGAACCCCCCCAAGAGTCATCCCAAAAAAGTGCTTGATTTCCATCACCAAGACTCTAGGTCAGTTTGTTCATAATGAGCTTTTTGCAATCCATCATGAAATTCCAAAGGCGAGAGCCTTTAGGGGGATTGGCCATTCTGAATAGAAAGATCGGTTCCTCACCTCTAAGATATTTGTATCTAAGGATTTTAACCCACTTTAAATTAGGCTGCTAATACATTTTCCATACGAGTTTAGCACCTAATGCCTTGTTTTGCTCCTTGAGGTTTTTCAAACCCAAGCCTCCTTCCTATTTTGGTCTACAAACTTTATCCCAGGCAACACATGCCATTTCCTTCTTATCCTCCGAACCTTGCCATAGGAAAGTTCTTAGAGTTTTGTTGATTTCTTCATGTTTTTCTGCTAACAGATTCATATAGGATAATTGGTATACTAGGATAGCTGAGAGAACTGAATTTAGTATTGTAACTTTGCCTGCTAATGATAGCCACTTTCCTCTCCATGATTCCTCTTTTTTCCTAATCTTAGAAGTGATATGGTCCCAAAGAGCAATAGTCTTGTTTCTTTTACCTAAAGGTATACCTAAATATTTACAAGGCATTTCCCCTCTTTTAGAAGATAAAATTCTACAAATTTCCTTTTCAGTTTCTAGCTCTATATTGAAAAAATAAATTGTTGATTTATCAGCATTAACCTCTTGTCCAGAGGCCCTACAGTATGAGTCCAAAATTTCTTTGAACGCCTTAGCTTCTTTGATGCTTCCCATACCAAAGAGCATAGTATCATCAACAAATTGTTGATGAGTTGTAAGATCTACACCTGAAGTAATTTTGATTCCTTGAACCTTTCCTTCTACCCTTGCCTTGGTGATCATTCTCCCTAGAACTTCTACCATTATAATAAAGAGAAAAGGGGAGA
Organism: Cunninghamia lanceolata; assembly: GCA_027924645.1. Lineage (NCBI taxonomy): Eukaryota > Viridiplantae > Streptophyta > Pinopsida > Cupressales > Cupressaceae > Cunninghamia > Cunninghamia lanceolata. The sequence goes on along the minus strand of BSBN01000130.1, from coordinate 15,506,754 downwards.
TAGGGTCCCCTTGTCTCAATCCTCTTGATATACTAAAAAAACCTTCAGGTGTTCCGTTGACTAAAACTGAAAACTTGGGCTTAGAAATGCATGCATAAATGAGGTTTATCCATTGTTTAAAAAATCCAAAGGCTTCTAAAGTTTTGTAGAGGAAATACCAGTCAACCTTGTCGTAGGCTTTACTAATATCTAATTTAATTAACGTAATAGGCTTTTTATTTTGCTGTATGGAGTGAATGGCTTCTTGGGCTATAATAATTTTGTCAAATATGGATCTTCCTGGGACAAACCCTATTTGCTCATCACTTATAATGTTTGGTAGAACTATTTGAATCTTGTTAGCTAAGGTTTTAGTGAGTATCTTATATATAGTATTACAAAGAGAAATAGGCCATTGATCCCCCAGATTTTCTGGCTTCTCTTTTTTTGGTATGAGAGAGAAAAGTATTATTTACTTCTTTTAGAAGGCTACCCAAATTTCTTATCCCTTCTAAAGCATCGACTATTTCATGTCTCCTATGAAGTGCCAACATTTCTTAAAGAAGAATGCTGGGAAGCCATCTGGTCCTGGAGCTTTGTCTGGCTGCATTAGAGAGATCGCCAGTTCAACCTTAGTTTTAGGAAATTTACCATTGAGGTCTTTGTTTTGATACTCTGAGATAATCCTTGGAATATCTTTTAGTATGGCTTGCTGGTGTAGCCAATTAGATCCTTCCTGATTGTTAAGAATATCCTCAAAGTACCTAACCGTTTCATATGCAATTTGTTGAGGATCTTCTATCCAGGCATTATTTGCATCTTTAATTTTAAAGATCTTGTTTACATTTCTATGTGCTCTTGTGCTATTGTGGAAGAACTTAGTGTTCTTATCACCTGCTTCCAGCCATGTCTCTCTGGACTTTTGTCACCAAAAGATTTCCTCTTTGGCTAAGATATCTTCATATTATGTTTTCAGTTGTTTTTATTATGCATATGATTATGCGTCCATGCCTTTACTTATCACACTTCTATTGACGTTTTCAAGTTCCTCTTCTAACTTAGATTTGATTTCGAAGATATTACCAAATTTAGTCTTATTCCAACTAAGAAGCTTACATTAGATAGTAAATAGAAAATCTTAGATCTAGATACTCTAGGTTCTTTCCACCATTGCTCAATTAAGGTTAAAAGGTTATTATCTTTGACCCACATTTGTTCAAATTTGAAGGGGCACCGTTTGCGTTGGCAGTCCTCTGATATACTTAGCTGAACTAGGTAGTGATTGGAGCTCGAGTATGGTAAGATCTCAGCCTTCAAAATAGAAGAGAGTTGTGCCCAGTTGCCCCTGATCAGGAATCTATCCAATTTTTCTATGATATTGGTAAAGCCCTTCCTTCTATTGTTCCATGTAAAACCTTCTTGTGCAGTTTTGATTTCCAATAAATTGTTCTTATGAACCCAGTTCTTAAAGTCAATTGCTATTGTGGATAACCTAACAGATCCTCCCAACTTTTCTTTAGGGTCTAAGATCGCATTGAAATCTCTACCCAGAATACAAAACTGATCTTGTAAGATTCCCAAGAATTGTTCTATTTTTGTCTAGACTAATCGCTTGTCCTGGTTCTGGGAAGGACCATATATGTTAATAAGAAAGAAGTGTAGATTGCTTCTAATGTTTCTGACGTTCCCCACCATCTAGTTCTTTTTACAACTTGTTACTGAAAATGAAACCATTCTAGGATCTCAAATTACCCCAAGGCCCCTTGAGGCACCCTCTGTTGGGACTCCTACTAGTTCTCATATTCCTAGCTTCCTATTTAGAGTGTCTATCTCATCTTTATTTAGTTTGGTTTCTTGGAGCATTAGTATGTCTGGTTTTGTGTTGGTTATACAGCGTTTTATGATTCGTTGTTTGTTAGGGGCGTTGAGACCCCTAACATTCCAAGTATATACTCTCATGGCGCAGTGGGAAGGCACTTTTCCTTCCCTGCATAGAGCATTATGGTGATCTTAGTTTGATCAATAGCCTCACCTGCTTTCTCTCTTAGTTCCAATAGTGATTTCCTCCCCCTTTTCTTGTTACTTTTGGCATAGTCTAGGGTATCCCTACTGAAGTCAGTTATGGCAATTCCCAACCGCAAATCTGCTTCATCCACCACTCTATCTCCCTGATCTTTTGGGACCTCTTTCTTTCTGTCCTGCCTTTTCTCCCATTCTTCACTTTCAAGAATCTTAGAGATGAGCTTTTCTTTCTCTTTGTTAGCTTCCTCAATTACCACCTCCTCTATTGTCTTATCTAGGATCTCATTGCAAATCTCTTCTAGATATATATGGCTAAGCTTATCTGTGGGTTTCTTTTGATTCTTAGAGTCTTTATGGTCTTCTTCTGGTTCAAAAGTGTTTGGAACCCACTCTGGGGTCTCTAAAACCTCTAGGTTTACACTTTCTTCTACAGCTATGGGGTTATTACCTCTGCCATCTTCTGAAGGAACTTCTCCCTCCTCCATTTCCATTTTCTCTTTGTCTAACTATGTTTCATCAGTCTAGTTCAGAGGCTTAACCGCAGTGAAAATTTATTTACCTGAACTAACCTATGCAAGTTTCATATTTTGTGTAGTTACCTTAAGATTGTGGTTCTGGGTATCCTCTTTGGGTTTAGGGCATTTCTTAAGCTGAGCTGATACCACACTCAGGACCTAATCTTGTCTGGACAAATCCTTATTAACATTGGGGTGCTTCTTGAGGGGAGGGAAGCTAGTCCTTTGAAAATCCACAATAAAACCACCTTTATTCTCATTAAATCTGATATTTACCACCCCAAACTAAAGAATGGATTTCGTCTTAGCAGGCATTTTTGGAATTCTATTGTTAGTGTTTATACGGGAAGGGCCATGGTGGAAGGCTGGCTTGATGTAGTAATTGGCCAGGTTAGTATTTATTTCTAGGGGTTCCATGACTTTAGTGCATATATCCATTTTGACTAATAGGAGCACATCTGAGTGAGACAAGAAGTCCTTCTCCATTCCCATGAACCCTCCCAGGTGATTCCCAATTTCCTTTAAGATTTTACTATGGATGAGCTCAACTGATAAATTTGGTAACTTAATCCACCTAGCTATTTTAAGTTTTAGTTTACTGGGATCAAAATTAGGTAGCCAGTCTAGGTACTCGAAACTATGACCCTTATAAAACAAACTTCTGCTATTTAAAATTTCTTTTTTTAGGTTTGGACTTTTGCAGGCAATGAATATGAAATCTTCAGAAGTGATAGTGATACTTACTTGGTCTTTGTAGAGGCCTTGGACCCACTCTGCAATATCCTTCACTGGTTGCCCTATCCCACACCATCGAATATAGAGGCCGTGAGTTTTACAGTGAATCCCCAGACCATCTGTGTAGATATTTTTGATATCTATCGAGGCTTTCTTTTCCACTACCACTGATGTTTGATAATTCATTGGGCTTGTTTGTGGCCTCAACCATAGGGTTCTAGGGTTTTCCTGTTCTCAGATTGTTGCCTGATCCTTGCCCTTCCCAAGAGTGTTAGGGGCCATATTACTGACTTTAGGGCTTTTAGGGATTTGCCATTGGTAGGGTGCCCTGAAGTTCACCCTGCTACCTATATGGGGATTTGCCTTCGTGCGGGTGATTCTGGGGGCCGGTTTTGAAAAACCCTCCATATATCCTTGTCTTGGATAAGAAGGGTAAGAGACAACAGGGGGTTGTTGAGCAATGCAACTTCTTTCCCAGCCTAGAGTGGTGTGATTTGCTCTCGTTGCAAATGTTGGGGTAGTTGCGGTAACTGGGATAGCCCAAATTCTTGGCACTCTAGCTTGAGCTATTCCTCTTGATGTTGCCTCTGCCCTTACTCCCCTCTGCTACCTTCTACTCTTCACCATTTGCCAACCCTGTTCGTCAGGATGATGTGGAGGGGGAGCCCCACCCCCGTAAAACACCTTCTCCTTTCCCTGTATAATGCTGCCAGTGTGTTTAGTTTCATTCTTGGCATACTTGATAGCTATGCTTTGTCGTTGAGTTCCTGCTTTTTTCGCATTTTCTCTTTTTTCGGGGTTCTAAATTTAATTATGTCCTAAATTATAATATTTATAACTTCGGAAATGCATTATTTTTTGGTAACATGGTGTTGAGATGATTTTTCCTTAAATCCATAAGGTTTTTTTTAATGTTGAACAGAGAAATTTACAAAGAATAAGAACTACTAACAAGTAGCTAGGACATAACCTTAAACAAGAGAAAACAACCAAGAATTAGAAGGCAGCCATGAAGAGGGCTAAAACAAGGAAGCAAAAAAGACGCAATTGATATAATTGAAACACTCTTTGACATTGACCAAAACTATTGTTGGATTGAAACTACATGAATTTAGAATTTAATGCTTCTGGTTTAAACTGTGTATGCTTTTTTAAGCCTCAACGTTTTGGATCACACTCCATGATCCATCATCAGGAGAAAAGGAAGCGAATGTGAATGAATAAGATATGCAGAGAGTTTTCTTAAGAAAACTCTCTGCATATCTTATTCATTCACATTCGCTTCCTTTTCTCCTGATGATGGATCATGGAGTGTGATCCAAAACGTTGAGGCTTAAAAAAGCATACACAGTTTAAACCAGAAGCATTAAATTCTAGCATCATGGACTGTGGAAATATCATGTCTACAACTACATGAATTGTTCTTTCATTTGTTGAAGTTGATTCATGGCCTTTACATTCTTCTTGGATAAGTCTTGAAGCTATGAAAAAAAAGAATCAACTTGAAAAAAGATGTCAGAGTAAAGCCTTAGAGTAATAGTTGCTTGATAAAAGTTGGAGCTAGAAAACACAACAGTACATCTAGTTTTCCAAACATGCATTAAGATGAATTGTCTGAAAGAATCAGTTCAATCACATTTTTATGCAAATCGAAATGAAAAATAGCTTCATTCCAATTTATTCATGATGAAAAATAGCAAGAAATCTCTAAAAATGAATATGTGTTTCATATATTCAGCACATAAGCAAAAGGGATTATCCATATTAAGGTTTTCTTGGGAAGCTTACTTAGATGTACCTAACTTTTTCCTTAGAAGAAAATGCATCCATTGTTGTGAAACGACTATATTTACTCTAAAAAGATACATACGTTACAAGAAAATTATGAAATTATCCTTATAGTTAGTACTTATTGTATCATATTATAATACCTTTATAGTTCCTTCTTTTTTATAGATTCATCAAAAAATCTCTTATATTATCACACCAATGAAATTCTTAAAACCTATGGTGTTATTTAATGAGAATTCTTAAACATCAAGATTTGATTCAAGATTCAAAAGTCAAAGATAAATCTTTGTCATTAAAATGGATAACTATCTACCAATTATACATAGATGAGAGGTAAAATGTATAAAAGTGTCATTGATCATTTTTAATTAAGATAAGATAAAATAAAAAAACAATCAATTACACTTTTATGTTTTAATTGTTTGAACATTACACTATTTGATATTTAAATAGAGTGCTAACAAATATCAACTATGCAGTTGACCAGTTGATGGACCAAAACAATAATTCTACGGTGGAAAAACGAGTTGGATATGGTGGAATGTCTCATTCCACGATTCAGATGATGGTTGTGGAAAAACAAATTCAGTGTATGTATGTATTCAGAGATTGGCTGTGTAAAACCGAGTTCGATATGGTAAGATGTGTCAATCTACGAATCTCGGGCAAGTATTATTTGGATTTGGAATCAGCGTGTTAGGATTAAATTGATACCGTCGTGGAGCAGGTAAGCGTTTATTTCATTCTTGTGACATCATTGTACTTCTCTTAAGTGACATCATCGTAGCTCCTTCCAGTCACATCGCGTCATTGTAGTTCACGAGTACCAGCCCCCACGATTCTGGGCCGATTGAATTTCACTGTCCTAGAATTTAAGTTGGTGAGATATCAATAAACATCTATACTAGCAGTTGTACGAATTTTACACACAACGAATTGGTCTATAGCACAACATTTAAATAAAAATGTGATTATAATTTAAATATAAAAGTTTATGTACGTTATTGAGTAGAATTGCTGTTTCTATTCTATTATTTTTTCAATGTAAGAAAGGATAATACAAGAATCCAACATGAATGCTTGATTACAATTGCTATGCAAGTAGGTTGTGCATTTTCATAACGAGAAGAAAATGTAGAAGCATTTGGTAATTGTTTTTGAATATTCTATTTTAAATGGTTGAAGAACATTCACATATCATCTTTAAAGAGAGCTTTGCACCATTATCTATAGTAACACAAAGTTAAAATATAATTTTTTTGTTCTCTGTACAATAACATCTATACAACATACATTTTAGTTTTTAACTACTGAGTCATGCAATACACATTCATTGAGTGTCGAGCCCACACGAAGGAAAAATGTTTTTTTTGTTAATTGTACAATAACATCTATACAACATACATTTCACTATAGACATTATTAACTACAGATTCATGCAATACACAATCATTGAGTGTATAGTACTCCTTTTCGAATGGTGCTTGCTCTGTGTACTATATTCACACAACACAAGATTTATGAGTTTAATTAACATAATTGTGAGGAAGTCTAGTCTAATGTAGAAGGAAAACAAAAACAAATATGTTATACCTGAATGTGATAAGAGGACAGTAGTTGAAGGAGCATCTTTTATTTCTTTGAAAGTACAATAATAATTGTACTTAGTTTAGACTAAACCTTTCCAAATGGTGCTTGCTCTGTGTTTTTTATCCCTACATAGAAATTATGAGTCAAAGTAACATTATAGTGAGTATGTCAAGTTGAATTTGTAAGGAAAACAAAAGCAAATGTTTATACCTGATTGTGTTAAGAGGATAGTAGTTGTAGGCGGGCCTCTTCTTTTTGATGATGATGGTGTAAGGATTGTTTTGCATTTTAGATATCGTTCAAAACTGAAAGAAGGTTCTATGCAAAGACTTTCTATGGATTTGGCACTAGATATAGCTATAAATGTTAGGCCTTGTGATTTGTGAATTGATATTGCCCAAGCCATGGTTAGGGGTATTTGTCTATGATCACCACATGTTATAGGTATCAAAGGTATGTTCTTTGGTCATTCCTTGTCCCATGCTGGGCCATTGTAGTTATCAAATTGAGCCATGACATACATTGGCAAGTCTGGGGGGTTGGAGTTGATATCATAAACAATAGCTTTGACTTCTCCCAATGATCCATTTACAAGGCCAACTTCAATCCATAAGTTTGTTGTTAGAATGACTCGTTCACCTATGCATAAGAGCACCTCTTGCTGGAGTTGGTCATCATCAGTATCGTCATTCAATTTTTGATGTGTATTCTATACTACAGTAAGTGCCACTGGAAGATTTAGTAGATTCAACATCTTTCTATTATGTAGCACAAAAAAATTGTTGGTAGCAAATAAATGCATGGAGAGGATAAATTATTCTTGTTCTATCAAACAACGATTTATTTGTGTGGTTCATTAATGTTTCCCAATCATGTTGCATTGGTTTTTCTTCATTTATGTTTTGTAGTGTGGCAAACAATTTTTTTGGGGCTTGACTATCACCTCCTTGACAAAATATTGTTTCCAACGTGATAATTGTGGTAAATGTTTCCAATAGCATCCTTGTAGTTGAATGTGATGCATAAATAGGTTTATCCATGATAGGCGGTAGCTATGCCAGATCACCAATAAGGATAATGGATACACCACCAAAGCATTGGTGTTATCGGTGGGGAAATGCCTCATGCAGATGGCTATCTATTTTTATTAACAACTTAGGGCCTATGAAGCTCATCTCATCTATGAGGATGTATTCAATGTAACACATTTCTTCTTGGAATAGTGTAAGAGCTTTCCCTTGTAATGGTCTTATTAATTCTTAGACCTGCATGGATTATAGAGGCATGTATGTTGTAAAAAGCCACTTCCATAGGGGCAAGTGTGAGAAGTGGGCTTTTCTTATTTAGGTTCAAGTTGTTCAGTGTGTTCCTAATGCAAGCGATCAAGTATGATTTTCCAATGCCTGTTGTTCCTTGAATGATCATACACAAAGGTTGTTTCAAACATAGATCCATATAGTGTTGCATAATGGTGCTTAGTGCAAGTTCTTGCTTTGGTGCTAGCTTGTAGCTTGGTTTTGTGAATGATGAGGAAGAGTAGGTATGTTGCATGCATGACTTACTCATGGTTATGAATTGAAGGGCACTATCATGTAAATTCCAAGGCACATTGTGTTCATTCCATTCATTATTGATGTCAAAGTCTTGTCTACCAAGCATTTATAGCTCATTTATGTTGACATTAGTGGTTAGACCCATTTGTGATAGCAATTCCCACTCATATAGGATGGTGATTTCTTGGGCCAATGTTTCATCAACATCATTATCATTTTCTTCATCAACATCCTCCACTTGTGTTACGCGGTCAACGTGCCAAGGATATACTTATTTGTTTGCATCCATGTGTCTCCAATTTGCTATGATTTCCTATTTTATAAATCCTATCTCTGTCTATGTGTTAGAAAGGTTTGTATAAGAGGATCTCACTCCAATAAAATGTTTCAAAATGCTATGAGTCTTCCATTGGAATACTATAGAAGCAAGGAAATACATTGACAATTGCATTTTGTTTCCTTCTCTACCATTTGCTTCCTTTGTGATGAGAACAAAATGATAACATCTGTGTTGATTCTATCAGGGAAATAGTCTCTAAATCAAGAGGTCATTTAGTATAGGAGTTTATGTAATTAAATGGCAATTCATATTCATCTACCTTTCTTGTTATACATTGTAGCACTTTCATTCCAAATTTTAATGATAAGAATGTTCGACTGCAAGCAACAAGAGGTAATTTTTGTAACATATGGCATGTTTCTTGTGCTCCTATATCGTGATCTACAATAATCTCTATCATGAATTTGTGATATGCTATCAAAGCTTCACCTTCACTCTTCCCCACATTTGATATTCTTTTCAACATATCAACACAACTTTGTGACTTCCTCTCATCTTTTGATGCATACTTCATAATATATTTGAGAACAAGTTTTCATGAAATTACATGTTGATAGTCTATGTTAGCTTGCCATATTTTAAGCATCTCAAGGTTGTGGATGTTTAACGTATCGTCATTTCGAGTTGGTTTGTAAGTTTTTTTGCCTTCTTCATCACATATTAAGATAGAGTCCATGTATTCAGTCCACAGAGCTTTATAATGAAATTCAACATTCTACCCTTTCTTGCGTAAGAAAGTTCCCTCAGTACACTTTGTGTGCCATTGTACACAATTAACTAACTCCTCATAATATTTCATCAGGTCAACAAAGAATATCTAAGCATGGATCATCCAGAGGAGATCGATATGTTATATTGTTTGTTTAGGTTGTACTATGAGGATTTCATGCAATAACATATCTATCAAAGAATTTTTTAGCTTTCCCTAGTTCAACGCTATTGTTCCAAACAAGTTTCTCCATATCTGGTGCATGTGGCAGCCACAAAAACCCACGTACATGAGCAAATCCTCTGTGTTGCCACTCATATCTATACCAATAATCTTTTGTGTTTAGCAATTTCTCTATGATTTCTTCACAGAATATCATAAATCGTTGGTGTAGATATAAGGATGTTGTCTATGGGTTTTGAATTACATTTTCTGTGAACTATTTTCTCAAGTATGATATTGGTGCCAAGTTACCACTTCTAAATAATCCATGGAGGTCAGGCCATTTTGTATTAGTGGTGCTCAACGTGAAAAATATTGTGGGAGATCCTAATTGGTTGATCATATTTGTCAGTTTAGAATTACACTTTCTCTAATATGATCGTGTTCCTTGCAGAGAAGTGCCAAAATGCATGAGTTGCTCAGCTAATTGATTGTCAGGGAAATTGCACGTAAGTTTTGGTGAAGGTCTTGTATAGTAGTTGGTATGTTGTCTTCCATATTCTTTTTGACAAAAACTAAAGCAAGTTGTTGGCTGTGATGACACATTATGAGATTGTAGACGAAGTAGCGAAATCTTACATGTCTTCCAAATTTGTTGTCATGATATCTCATAAAGTGTAAAGCATATTCATGCATTTGTACTTCCCTTATTTTGTCTTGTAGGGGCAGTGCAACTCCATTTGGGAAGAGCATTGGAAAAGAAATGTCTAGTAGCCCCTCAGTATTGTACTCATTTATTGGGGAAGGGCTAATTTCAGGCCAGGGGATGATGCTAACATTGTCAGGATGTATTTGTAAGGTTACTTTTATGGCTTCTATCTCTCGTTGTCTATTTAGTAATCTTGGAATAAATGATGATGAATACTCAAAGTCATTGTATGTCTCATTTTCTTGGGTATAAATTTCTACATTTGGTACCATCATTTCTTCATTATCTATTTTAAAACTTTGCAACATGTCTGAAACATCTGTGCTAGCTTTAGGTAGCAAGGCCAGTGAGTCAATATCCACTTCAACATCCTTGTAGTGTGGATCATTTCTTATCTTGTATTCAAGGGCATTCATGATGTGGGGTCTACTTACATAACAGTCATAATGCTTTCCTTCAGTGTTCAATCATCTAACTATCAAAACTTCTAAGTCCTCAAGTCTATGTGGGAGTGATTTTGCTATTGTTGTAATATCTTGGGAGAAACTTATTGTGTGGCCACTACATTTGTATTGCCCTCCACAAGCATGTGTAACTTGTAGAATTGGGCTCACTCGTGCTATAAGCATCTCCTCCACTTGAGTAAGCACTTTAAGGTTGTGGGTTGTTCACCTGGGTCTAAATTGTTAGATGCAGAGAATCGATGGACTCCTTTCTTACCAAAACATCTATTACAGATAGAATCGGTATTAGATGAATGAATTTGTATACCAAGATAGAACTTATTACATATCACGCATGTCCTTAAGTCTGACAGTGCATCTATTCTATTGCGGAAATGTTGATTTGCTTCTAAGGAACTAGTGGCATTGATTTCCTTATCTATCAAGTTTTGTGTTGTGTCTATTTGCATTTTAGTATTTCCTCTATGTTGTCTTGTCATCACTCTCTCTAAATTATTTATAGTTGTGATTACTTTGTTCGATGTTGATGGTCGGGTAATTGGCTCTTGCAATGCTTGTTGTAAATGTTAGGTGCTATGATAAGCAACTATTTGTTCCTTATGGAGAATGTAATACAAGTGGTCTGTCTCCTTTTTTTGTTTTTTGAGATTGGAATGTTGCATTTCTTGTAAGGAATTTATGGCAGTATTTTCCTCACCTATCAAGTTTTGTGCTAGTACTATCTGTATTGCAGTTTCACTAGGTAAGTATCGTGATCCAAAATCAACTATTATTTCTTCTATGTTAGATGTGTAGTCTGAAGAATTCCCTATTTGTAATTTAGTCATTGGGGGTGCTTGCACTTTTCTTTGCAAACGCTAGGCAGTACGATGGGCACATATCTGATTCTTATGGCAGATATAGTATAAGTGGTCTGCTTTTTTTTTCTTACATTTTTTAGAGGTCCATTAGTGCTTGAGATTTGCATTATGTTCCTAGAGAGAGAAGAGAGTAATAAATAAAAACATTCAGTAACAACATTGTGGCATAAATATTCTTTAACAAATATTTGTTATAAATAGTGCATACCTGTATAAGAAAGTGAATCAATCTATGTTGTAAGCTTTTTAGAATAATGTATGTGACAACTGCAATCAGAACCAAAGTGAAATAAAAATTAGACAAAATCAAGAAAACCGATAGATAAACCAAGAAATTGATGAAAAATAACCTTTGACTTTCCTTTTCCCAGATTAATTTAATTTCAGCATTACATTTTACAGGATTTTCTTAAGAACACGTTTGAGATTTTTAAATTTAGTTATTTGGTTGTGGGCTATCCTTGCAAAGGTCAGTCTTTTCATGGTGAACCTTAAAAGATGAACTCTAATATTCAAGAGTTTATTGCCTGTTCAAAATTTTCAAACAATGCATCAACTATCAAATCTTATGATTTAGAAACTGAAATCATAACCCTATAATCTCGACATTCCTTAAAACTGCATAACCCTAAAATGCATTCTATAAAACAATCTAATTGGTTTGCCCATTGGACCTCTACAATGTTCTGTTAAATACTACACATACTTATGTGTGCTTCTAAATTGTACCCTAGTCTACAAATATCTCTAACATTTTGCCAGTTTTTCTATTACACTACGACATTTTGTCAAAATTCTTCTAGCATTTTAATCTTTTTGGCCATTTAGCAATTTTTGTGATCCTTATTCTATGTCAGTCTTTCTGATTTATGTATGTTTTCTTTGTTTTCATAATAATCTTTGTTATAGGTCAGGTGTGTGTGCCAAAATTGAGGCATAAGAAAGCTTTGAAAATGATTGAGAGATGCTCAAATTTACCCAAAAGTGAGCACACAATCTAAGAAAATGTTGTATTTTGACGGGTTTTTCAAGCTTCGTGGTCAATATTTGGAGGAGTTGTGTTTCACAGAGAATTTAGTGTGCTTATTTTGCTTCTTTTAACATTTTCTCCAAAGAAAACTGAAGATTTCATGCATCAGGAGAATTTTTTGGAGCCAAAAATGCATAAGGAGCTGCAGAGAAGAGGAAGAAGGCCTCCAAATAGAGATTTAAATATTACAAAAGGAAATATTTTGGATCTTTGTAAGGAGAACTTAGAAATGTTTATTTTCAATGCCTGGAGAAAAAATATTTTTATGAATGCGCATGGCATTAATTTGAAGAATAGTAAAAGCAAGGCTCGAAGGAACAAACTGATGCAAATATCTTTCGGCGATTCTTTTGTTTTCTATTCACACTCCCCTTCAACTCACCTGAAATCTTGTAATTTGATATGATCGTCGCAGCAGGTGCGAGTGGATTTGGAGGTGGAGGGGCTCCCTGTGTTGTAGCATAGCGTAGCAGAATTCCAAGGAAAGCCCATGCATGTGCAACACATGTAGCATAACTGGTTGGGAGCTATGTCTACCTCACCTCGTAGGTAGCCAAATATATAAATCTATGTCGTATGCATTTGAATTTCATTTTGGTGAATTTAGTCTTCATTTGAAGACACATCAAGTTTTACCCTTAGTGCATTTTGTAGAGGTTCAGGGTCCACCCATTTAAATGTTGCCATATGGTAGAACAATGATGAGCTGTTCAAGGCAAATACAAGAGGTCTTGTAGCTCACCACTTCATGGAATTAACCTATTTAGTTTATCAAAAATATCTTCACTTTTAAAAAGAAAAAAATCACTGAGATTTATTAGATGCCACGCTGACCCGTCACTTCTAAACAAAAATTTAAAAACAATAATATATAACTATAAACATTTAATATATTATATAGTGTAAGAATTTCATCTCTTAAATAAATAAAAAGAGATATGTTATGTTTTGTCTATCATGGCTTCCTTTACTAAAAGTGCCATATTCCAGTGATCGAACAACCGGATTATCCGACAAAATCAATGGATTGAACTATTGGAAAAAAGATGCTCCGACAGTTAGTCTCCTACAGAATAGCCTATCGGCTAACAAGAATTATAGTATTTTGAGTCTCTTCAAGGAATTTTGAAATTTTATAGATATTTTATGAAAAAAAAATAGAAAATGAAAATTATTATCAATTGCCATGAGGTGATCACTCAGCATAGCTCAAACAATCATTTTAAGGTTAATAAATCTTCAATAATATTGAAGGGAAAGGATTAACTTTTTATCTCTTATGTTACCAATGGGTAAGTTGATTTCTTCAGAAAATTTAGCACTCTTTTGTTTATAAGTTAAGAGTTTAAAGTTATTGTTTCATGTTTTAGGCATAAGTGATGTAGTCACATCAACTATGTTTTTGTTGAGTTGTCCAAAAACACACACACAAAAAAAAAAAAAAATTAGACCAAAACATATCTATCAAGGCACATATTACCACATGCCTTACGTGTCACCATTATTTCTTTGATGTGACTTGTAAAAATAGATATTGTTTTATCCATCTTTTAGGTAAAAACATAATGACTATTAGTTCTTTACTTTACAAGTATTGGACCTAAAATTCAAAATGTAGAGGGCTCTTGTTGTGGAACAACATGCTAGCTATTAGCATGTGGGCAGCTATTCAATCTTCTTCCCTAATAAGAATTTTTAATTAAACTTTAAAATAATGTGTAAAAACTAAAAGTTTATAACCTACCTTTTTACCATTCATTTTATATTGTTTTTTGGATGTCATGAGTACTTGCTCTTAATGCACAATTTTGAAGGACTTGGTCCCCTATTTCACCCAAATAGGTAGTTTGAATTTTTCAAACATGATCCAACCCCTTCTCAAATAGATCTTGATCCTTAATTTACTCCTTCACCTACGTAGTTCAAAATCCCAATGAAAAATTAAACCCGACCTTTTTAAATTCAAAATTTAAAATTACGTCCATACAAACCCCTTCTAACTAGTCATTGCATGCCTCATTCCACGTGTTAAAGCATCTAAATTGTGTGTCCAAGTCATCTATACAAATATACCATCCCTACTTTGTTCGACAAGGACTTTTCATCTAGAATATACTAAATTTCCACCAATTTAGCAACATTCCATTCTCTTAGCTATCACTACTATTATGAGACATTTTTCCCAAAGTGAAAGAAAACTTATTTTTCCATGAAATAACCCTTTAGAATTAAAAGGGAGATAAAAATAAAGGTTTTTATGATCTTTAGTTAAAACGGGGGATAATAATGAATATTTTTAATAGATTGTTTTTTAAAGGGAGGAATACTAGTATTTATTAAATAAACTAAATGAAACTTTTTTGAAAGGGTAGGATAGTTTGAAAACTAGCCCTTAAAGGATTATGTAGAGCATTTATGTGAGACTTGGAAATGGCATGGAGATCACTCAAGGAAAAAGGTGGTTGGGTGGGCTATGGGCATTAGAGAAGGGGGCATGTAATGTCCCCTTTTAGGAAGAACAAAATTTATTAACCTTGCACACAATTTTACTTCTTGTATGATTGATTGCTCTTAGTAATGCTTGCTAATATAATACCTTGTGCTGATCTAATACTTGTATTTGATGGAAGACCAATCTGTTGTTTGCTGATTTATATTAATATATGATCTTTTTTACTTCACACTTCCTTTTTATATCTTCAATGGTGTATGGCTGCAACTATTGCCAAGAGAGGCAACACTTCATAAAGAGAATTATTCCCTTTTAATATATTTCTTTTCTTTAACTCAAAGTATATATATTATATCTCAAATATATCTTATGTTCTTATAAGGTTTCCAGTGTACATAAGCATCTTTGAAACGGTATATTACAACTCAAAAATATATTACTCCTTATATATTACAGATTTAAATCTACCATGAATATATTTACCATTTCTAAAAATTCTATATTATATCCTTCTTCTTGTTATATTTATAAATCAGAATTATATTCCTTGTGTATTCTTTTCTATTTTCCTTACCATATATATATATATATATATATATATATATATATATATATATATATATATATATATATATATATATATATATATATATATATCATTCCTTTCTTTATGCCCTTTATGTTATATTCTTCCCATCTTTATACCCTCCTTTAATGAAGGGATGTGTCTTATAGAAAATAACCTTTAATTAATATGAACCTTTTTTTATTTACTAATAATCTAACTTGCTACCCTTAACATAATTGCTACATTTATCTTTGTTTTAATAAACTTTATCTTTTAATAGACTTGGTCTATCTTTATTTGCTGCTATATATGAATCGTAACCCTTTATTGATATATTCCAAGGATATTAGTTAATATTAATTATATATATATTTATAATGATCATACTTTATACTAATATTTGATTTAATATTTACATTGATAATTATAATAATTTAATAATATTAATATTTATATTTATATTTATTATTATATTTATTATATTATAATAATAAATGATTATAATAATATTTCTTATTTATATTTATATATTATAAGACATTTGTCTTATATATATTATATGATAATTATATTATAATAACATTTATTTATATTTATATTAATATTAATACACATATTTATATTTATATGATATATATCATATATAATATTATAATTGTTTTTATATTTCTTATATATAAGTACAATAAATATATTATAATATTATATATGTTTATTAAATATTATTATGTACATAATTATCATCCAATTTGATGATGACAAATAATGTCTTAATGTCGGGACATGACAGCCCTCCCCACTCGAAATTGCTTGTCCTCAAGCAATCACAGTGAGTTCTTTCATTACTTTGTGCTACCTTTCGATGTGTTGAGACAAAGTCATAGTTTTGATTCAAAATGAACATGCTTTAGTGAAGAGAAAATAATTGTGATTCATGAAAGAGAATTTGTGACCAAAGAATACTTGAAATGTCTAATGAAGACAAATGTTTAGGTAAGCATTTGTTTGATGTTTTGAATAATAATGTGATGCAAGTATCATAGATGAAGATGTGGTTTTAGGCAATGAAAATATTTTCAATGCTAAAGAAGATTTTGGGAGCATTGAGATTCCAAGATTCCAATGAATGAAGATATTTTGATCTTTGATTACGAGATTCGGTCTTATACTTGTCATATGTTATTGACCTCAAAATTGAGAAGAGTCGTATTCTTGTGGAGTAATTGATTATATGATGTCATGAGGAGAAATTTTATGATCAAAGATTTGGTAAGCTTTTATTTGAATAGTGATGTGCATGATGAAATGTAAGTGTTATAGATAAAGAATGATCCTTGTGGGTTATGGGCCCATAATATGATTTTTGGTATGAATTGAGGGAAGAATTTCAAGGAGAGTTTTGAAAGAAAGGAATTTGATTCATGAAATTGATTATACTTCCCCATTGTTCCTTTGTAAGATATACTAATTTCTTAACCTGCACACTAAAGTTATATCTCTAAAGCTGATCCTTTGCAAGTTAGAGCGTGATGGAGGGCACACTTCCTACCTATCATGTCTTAGCATAATTTGACAAGAACACGATGGAGGACATTATCCCTACCTATCATGTCTTGATGAGGTATGATGGAGGACATTCTCCCTTCCTATCATCCTCTTAACATAATTAGACAAGAGCACGATGGAGGACATTCTCCCTACCTATCGTGTCTTGTTGAGGTATGATGGAGGGTATTCTCCCTACCTATCATCCTCCTAACATAATTAAACAAAAGAACAATGGAGGACATTCTCCCTACCTATAGTGTCTTGTTGAGGTATGATGGAGGACATTCTCCCTACCTATCATCCTCTTAACATAATTTGACAAGAGCACGATGGAGGACATCCTCCCTACCTATCATGTCTTGTTGAGGTATGATGGAGGACATTCTCCCTACCTATCATCCTCTTAACATAATTTGACAAGAGCACGATGGAGGACATTCTCCCTACCTATCATCCTCTTAACATAATTAGACAAGAGCACGATGGAGGACATTCTTCCTACCTATCATGTCTTGACCTGGTTTACTCATACTTAGGCAATTATAAACTTTCTTCTTCATTATATATTTTTTCTTCTCTTTTGGTTAAAAATTTTCCTCTTAGTGTATGCTTGCATAAGATTATTTCATAGGATGGCAGGATACACTGCTCTGATACCACTTGTAATGTCCCCTTTTAGGAAGAACAAAATTTATTAACCTTGCACACAATTTTACTTCTTGTATGATCGATTTCTCTTAGTAATGCTTTCTGATATAATACCTTGTGCTGATCTAATACTTGTATTTGATGGAAGATCAATCTGTTGTTTGTTGATTTATATTACTATATGATCTTTTTTACTTCACACTTCCTTTTTATATCTTCAATGGTGTATGGCTGCAACTATTGCCAAGAGAGGCAACACTTCATAAAGAGAATTATTCCATTTTAATATATTTTTTTTCTTTAACTCAAAGTATATATATTATATCTTAGATATATCTTATGTTCTTATAAGGTTGCCAATGTACATAAGTATCTCTGAAATGGTATATTACAACTCAAAAATATATTATTCCTTAGATATTGCAGATTTAAATCTACCATGAATATATTTACAATTTCTAAAAATTCTATATTATATCCTTCTTCTTGTTATATTTATAAATCAGAATTATATTCCTTCTCTCTCTCTCTCTCTCTCTCTCTCTCTCTCTCTCTCTATATATATATATATATATATATATATATCATTCCTTTCTTTCTGACCTTTATGTTATCTTCTTCCCATCTTTATACCCTCCTTTAATGAAGGGATGTGTCTTATAGAAAATAACCTTTAATTAATATGCATTTTTTTTAATTTACTAATAATCTAACTTGCTTCCCTTAACATAATTGCTACATTTATCTTTGTTTTAATAAACTTGGTCTATCTTTATTTGCTGCTATATATGAATCGCAGCCCTTCATTGATATCTTCCAAGGATATTAGTTAATATTAATTTTATATATATTTATAATGATCATACTTTATACTAATATTTGATTTAATATTTACATTGATAATTGTAATAATTTAATAATATTAATATTTATATTTATTATATTATAATAATAAATGATTATAATAATATTTCTTATTTATATTTATATATTATAAGACATTTGTCTTATATATATTAAATGATAATTATATTATAATAACATTTATTTATATTTATATTTATATTAATACACATATTTATATTTATATAATATATATCATATATAATATTATAATTTTTTTTATATTTATTATATATAAGTACACTAAATATATTATAATATTATATATGTTTATTAAATATTATTATGGACATAATTATCATCCAATTTGATGATGACAAATAATGTCTTAATGTTGGGACATGACAGGGCATAGAGAGTGTGTCCAACTTGAGATACATAGTACACTCAAGATTGTCTTGGCCACGACTTGTGGTGTGTATGCATGATGCATAGGCATATGCTATATTTTTTCACAAGTTCTTTGAAGTGTGTCATAGTAATGATGACCAAGACCACTAAAATCTTCCTAAGATGGGAGTGGTATTTCTAAGAGATTTGAGTTAGATAAGTACTAAACTTGTTAATTTAAAGGATATTTCTAAGAATAATATTTCTATATTTTGTTGATTTCAAACTAATTGAATTATGTGATTGTATTATCCAATTTATTGTGTTAATTATTTACTTTAGAATACTCACTAAATTACCACATGTTATAAATTATATTGGTTATTTCATCTATTTGATATCTTTGCATATTTTAAATTATCATTATTATTATTATTATTATTTAGTAAGTGTGAGGATTTTTAGGCTGGCCCACTCCAACGGAGGTCACAAGGGGGACCTCCTCCCCATCCACATATCCACTTATTCAAACATATTCAACTTAGAAGCCATATAGAAACCACATGTTATTCGGGGGATTCGATCTTGGATCTCTATCATGAGAACCATATGGCCTTGCCATTTAAGCACAACCCCTTTCACTATATTTTAAATTATTTTAACTATAGTAATAAATTATATTAAATCCACTACAAATAATTAAATAATTGTGGGAGAAAAGTAGTGTTACATTTTGGTATTGAAGCCTAATAACAAGCCTTCCTATCTCTAAAATTTTATTTATGCTTTCAAATTTCATATTAACCAATCTTTAATATGCTCCTTGTTTATATCTAGCATCATGCATTTTCCCTAACATTTGAGTCATCAAACCTAATTCTACAAGACATAACTTATAACCTTTCTCTATATGCTAATTTTGGTTTCTTTGTTTGGTCAACTATCATTGAAAATCTTGGATCATATATGTGTGTGCACATCCATGTTTAAAATCTTGTCTAGAGTTAACAACTCACATCCCTAAACATGATACAAACATAGAATGTTTCATTGACATAGAAGAAGTCATCACTCCTACTGTTGCTCCATCAGATTTCAGAGTCACTTCTTTGAAAGCTTCCAGCACTTCCTTGCAAGAGGACAGCAATCTTCCTATCATTGTTGATTGGGACATATTTCTACCTGACATCACTTGTCTATTTGTAGAGTCTCATACTGCTGACATGGAAGCACACATTGAGTACATCAGTGTTCTCTTCAATGACAGTTTTGATGAAGCTACATCTCAATTATCCTCTTCAGATATTCATATTCTACATCGTCCTACACATGGATCTAGATCATCATCATCCTCATCTATTGGGCATGCACTTGATTTGATTATGGTATCCTTTGACATTAACATGGGACAACATAGCATTCTTCAAAGACACCACAATGGACACCATCGTCCTTGGATCAGCTTCAACATGATTCAAGATCATACACACATCTTCTCACATGAGAAGAAATCCTAGATCTTCAAGTGGTTTCATTTCTTCCCAAGGGAAGTAACATTGTTCAACATTCTTGGATCTACATCTGCATCCTTTGTCAATTATTTAGCATCACTACAGTAGGACATGTATTATGGGGGGGGGGGGGTGTCTCATAGACCTTCTATCATTTTCTCTCCTATGGGGGGAATCCTATATTGTACTTAGTGAAAAAAGTAGTACTTACTTCTTTACTTGTATAATTTTCTCTCTTTTGGAGGGTAGTTTTTTCCCACATGGTTTTCTACCTTTCTCTGTTTATAAGAAATTGCATTTTTTTTGGTACCTCATTAGGCCTAGTTTCCAAGA
The DNA here is from genome assembly GCA_027924645.1 of Cunninghamia lanceolata. Classification (NCBI taxonomy): domain Eukaryota; kingdom Viridiplantae; phylum Streptophyta; class Pinopsida; order Cupressales; family Cupressaceae; genus Cunninghamia; species Cunninghamia lanceolata. Next base: position 15,486,002 of record BSBN01000130.1, on the reverse strand, counting down.
CCCAATTTTATATTTGCATTGTACATGGGTACCTCACCAGGCTCTATAGTTAGGACTAGGCTCTATAGTACTTACTTCTTCAACTGTATAATTTTCTCTCTTTTGGAGGGTAGTTTTTTCCCACAGGGTTTTCTACCTTTCTCTGTTTATGAGAGATTGCATTGTTTTTGGGTACCTCATTAGGCCTAATTTCTAGGACCCGATTTCATATTTGCATTGTACATGGGTACCTCACGAGGCTCTGTAATCAGGACCCATTTCATTTGTGCCCACCTAAGCTATGCTTAAGGGGGAGTGTTAGTGTATATATATTTTTCATATATTATAAACTTAAGCATAAGCCTACTTAGGTGTGCCCTTACACAATCTTGACGCATGACAAGATTGTTGGGCAGTTAAGGTTGTTAGGTAGTTAATTGAGGGGTTGTCAAAGTTTCCACTAAACTAGACACTCATGCTAGTTTGTAGGAGTCTTTCCCTCAACTAATAACTACTTTTGCTCACCTATGTATATACTTGTTTTCTCCAAACTTAATGGTGGACTTCATACATTTGATTTCTTTATGTATTGATTTGCAATCTTTCATGTTTGTTATTTGTCTCATGATTCTACAGTTCTAATAAGATGCAACATACAAAAGGCATCCTAAGTGTATAACTAATAGAAACTACTATGAGTGTGGCCTTCTCTGGTGCTAGAGAAACCTGAGCCACTCTAATAACTCAAAGTTCTTATCGATCTGGGAGGGAGAGAGAAGATCTTCATGCTGACTAAGGAAGTAATTAAATGCTTCCATATTGTTCCTGGTAATGTCATCCTTAAATAGGCTCAAAGCATCAGCGGTTATCTTGTTCTTACGAGCTTCTATTACATCGAAGACACCACCCATCAAGCCATACACTGGTCTCTTGTTGAGAGCAGAAAAAGCATCCTTTGTCATGTTTTGTTGATTTGACAGGAGGAAGTTGCGAGCCATCAGCTTCCCAGATTGTTTCCTCCCCATAATAAGTGTGATGATCATTAAGAATTCTTCATATAGAGTGTCATCATGGATGTGATCATCACCAAAAAGGTTGGCGCCTATTACTTGTTTGATTGCCTTCACTGTGGCTGCGTTTTCAAATCTGAAAATGTGGCTTACCTATTCTTCCACTGTCTTTTCTTTCTCTTCCTCTTCCTCGGTGTTCTCCTCTTCCTCATTCTCCTCTTCCTCCAACTCCTTATCTTCCTCTGAATATTTCATATAAATACATCTGCAGACACACAGCATTCGCTCGGCCATCTTGTGAGAAGAGCTTCCTCTAGATGTGAATAAATAGTGGCTAAAGGCAGACTTGTGAACCCTTGAGTATCCTTTCATTTCCTGCACTAAATTTCCTATCTAAGACACATGTTTGAAAATCCTTCGATAGGTGCCAATAATTTGGAATTATGTAATGGTTGGGCCTTGAAGCCTTGGACTTGAGATCATGTCCTCATGACATAGAGTTTTAAATCTTTGAAAGATCATGGAAAATAGAATTTACTATCCATCCTTCGAAGAATTTCTGTAGGGTACAGTCAGCTTTTCTTTCTCCTTAGATTTTGAGATGATTCTCCATGGGGAGTGGCTCAGATTACTCCAGAAAGCATTGAGTGCTTCCCTAGTAATTACTCAATTTCATGTCCCCTACTCTTTGGGTACTTGATTTCTTGATAGATATGGATTCACCTAACTTGTTCTTCTGTTCAGTCCAATAATTCGTGAGGTTTCACCATTCCTAAAGGAGTCGAAAGTCTACATGGCATTCAGAAGAAACACCAAATTTAGGGGTGAATTACCCTTGACGGCCAAAGATTAATGATCCACTGAGGGAGAAGTGCCACTATTGGTGCTTCACAAAAAGTCTCTGATTTTTCCTTTAATGCTGATGCCCATTGGGGAGGTACCTAAATTGGCCGAGGGTTTGTCATTTTTAACCAAACTTTGCCCATCTTTATCTTTTCTTTTGTCTTCTTGTTGCACTTGATCCTTGCTAGTCCTAAGTCCTTGGATATCATGTTGTTGGCCAATTGGTTTCGAAGGAATTGTAGCATTCTTTCTAGTTGACGTAGGCTCATCTTGTTTGAGAGGGCTTGCCTTGGGAAATAGGTTTTTCCTTTTGCTCGGTTCCTTTCAGACAAATGTCCTTTACTTCTGGGAGCACAGCTTCAAGGTCTTCTGAAGGAGTTATAGAGAGATTGTCCTTTGGATCTTGGCTGAGCTCAGGGGCTACTAGGGCATTTTCCTCCAAGTTTGTTGTCTGGTACTCCTTTTCTCTACTGTTTGATGGGCATCTATTCGTAGCATGATTCTGACTATTGCATTGTAGGCAAAAGAACTTTTGTTCTTTAATTTCCAGCACTTGCATCCATGGGTGCTATGAGGAGGCTAGGGTAATTTCCTTCATAATTTTCCTTATCGTCGCAATTTGAATTCGTGCATAGATATACGAGTCTTGCTCTAGTAACTCAATGTCTATCTCCACTAGGGTTCCCAATGATCTTTCGATCTTCCCCAGACATTCTTTTGACCAACATTCTAGAGGAAGGTTGTATAAGTGGATCCATTTGGGGTTGTCATAAGGATCTTATTGGACCGGGTTGAAATTTGGGGACCACTTCCAGATGTATAGGGGAAAACCGTTGATTTTCCAAGATTTGCCTTTCAGAATATTGTTTTGATCATTTTCCATCAGAAAAGCAATGCTCAAAAAAAATTTTGGTAGAAATTTGATAACCTTTGGCATTCCCCAGTTCTCCTCTAACTAGTTTCGGATTTGACCTCTTCAAACTTTCAGTCCTATTAGTCTTCCAATGATTGCATTGTCCAGAAAAAAATTGTATATCCTCGCAGCACTCCTCGGTGATGTCTATAACAATAGCTTGCGATTTTCTTTCTGAGTCGTCTCTTCCTATCTAAGTGAACCCCTCAGAAGCCACCTCTATTATGCTCGGATTCGCTCCACCCATCGTTCCTTTGTGCGTGTGTGAGATTTTTATTTATTGTTAAAAATAAATAGCAATTATTTTTGTTTCCTTTAAATCTTTTATTTTATCTTATCTTTTTTTCTTTTAAATATTTGTTGTTGGCTTACAGAAGCGACCCATGGGGAGCCATGGGAAAGCCCCACGCAGCCTTGCCCATGGCGGTTGACCCTATATGGGTAGTCATCTATTCCTTTCCACTCATTCATCTCTTTAAAAGGAGAGAGATTATTTTTAAAGAAAGTTTCAAAATAAAACAATTTTATATTTTAAAATATTCAAAATGTTGTTCTCCATTTTGTCTGTCAAGAACTTGATATTAAAAAAATTAATAATAAATAAATAAAAAGGTACTTGTCTGTATTTTAATTTATGTTAATAATAGTGTATATTTTTATGTATTTGAGACAAATTTTCATTTGAAAATAAACTATCTATTATTATTTAATAAAAAATTATATAGTTGTAGCAAAGGAAACAAGTAGAGAATCAATTTCTTGAAGTTTTAAATTCTTCCTCTATTATGTAAAATATCATTCCTTGAATTAATCATAACAAAGATCTTCTGAAACTCTTATACATAGACCGAATCTGTAAACCTCCCTGAATAACTAGGGGTTTCTATTTTCTAGATTTCATGCAATCTTTTTGGAACCTACAATCAAACCTTAGCCAAAAAATTCCATCTTCCTTCCTATATAGTACCCACACACATGTCATCCTTCTGGTGAATCCTGCAGCTGCAATTAAAAGATATGTAGAAAATACCAAGATCGTGGAGTAGACAAACAAGCACAATATTGTAAATGAAATTGACCAATTGTATTCACAAATGAAGAAGATATAAATAAGCTAGTGTGAGTACCCGATTCTCCACCAAATGAGGATAGGACTCCTCTACATGAAGTGGTGGTGAATAACCACCCACAAAGATAGCATGAGGTGTTGATGCAAAGTCGACACCTCTCCAAACAACTACTTTGACAAGTTCAAAGTACATGTGGAGAATATGCCTAACTATGGTTAAAGCTAGTGTATATCCCTAGGATTAAAGGTTATACACCAACAAGATAGATATGTAACTAAACAACAAAATAGTTAAGAAAATCCCTAGAAATCCTCTTTTCCAATTTCTTTCATTATGCAAACCAAACACTCTGATCTCCACGAAATGAAATAAAATTTAGAAAATAAATTCAAAGGAAGAAACGGTAAAAACTCAGAAAACTTCAATATTAGATTCATTAGAAAAGAAATGTAAGAAGGGGCAAATTTTGATAGAAGCATGAAGTCAAATCTCTTCTCATATATCTCCTTTCTTGCACAGTATAAAACATCTTCCAACAAAATAAAAATTTAAGAGAAACTGAAAAGGAGTGAGTAAGAAGAAAAACATTTATTCTCTATTTAATCATCTTAGAAAGTTTTAAAAGTATAATAGTAAGTTGCTTTATTAACTCCTTAATTGTAGTTGGCCTATCTTAAATATAAAAATGATGTGTTGTTCATTTTTATTTTAGATTTGCATTATGGTGTAAAATCATATTAATGCTAAATTAATCTTAGGATTTTGAATTTCTAAGTCATAAATTTTTATTAGATTTTTTATTTATATACTTATTTATTTTGCTTTATGGACTATTTTATTCTAAGTTTTAACTTAAGTAATTAAATTTTAAGCTTTATCTTTTTATATATGTAAGGCTAATATGTGTTGTTTAATATTTTTATTTATTTATTTATTTTATCATTTAAGTTGACATGAAGAATAAATTATTATTTTTCTATATTTTATTTTATTTAGGTGAACGTTTATATATTTAAATTGATTGTGCTAGGTATCTTTAGTAAGGTCATTTTATCTTAAACAAAAAAAATATTATTTATGTTTGAACAACCCAAGACATTATTCATTTAACCTTTAGCTAATTTGGGGTTAGATTGCAATCTAAAAACTATGAGCTACTTGAGAACTAAACTTAGTGACTAATTTTAGGTATTAAATTTGAATGTTTGAGCCTAATGTTCTAGCTGACTAAAGATGTCGATACCCCAACCCTTCCATATGGAAAACCTAAGGGTTAGACAAGTGTGTTAACATCATGAAGTTGTATCTAACCTTGTCATTCACTTTTAAGTGATCATCGTCGTCCATTGAATGCAGCATTTATTGTAGTTTAACATGTAGAAAGTTTTAAAAGATTATTGCTTTGTGTTTATGTCCATTTATACTTGTGTGTATGGGTGGGTGTGACAAAATTATGTTTTCACAATTTTTCTATTCATCCAATGTATTTATATGACTAATTACATATGTGGAAGTATCTTGTGTTTAATGACAAATATTTATTATTTTTAGAAGATCAAACATGACACTAGCACCCAACCTAGATGTGGGTAGTTTGGGTGTTGGAATTTCTCCTAAAGGCCTCTAATGCTAGACATGGGCACTAGGTCCTATACAACAATCTAGCACCTATGATGGGCATTCTAGTCCTATATGGTCAAGACACAAGAATCCCCCTTCAATGCTAGAGTTTTGGAAAAATAAAAATCAAGTTTCATTTGTTCACATTTTCCAATCTTTAACTAAAGTTAGATAACAGTTACAAAAACATACTAAACAAGAATTAACTTTTAAAGTTTTCTAAGGTTAAATACAAGCCTAATTTATTCACAAATGTTGAAGCCAAATTTAAAACTCTATTCTAATAGTGTCAAGGAACATTCTACATATTTTAGTTGTTTTGCAACATGCTTTTTAAACATCTAATTGATCAGAAACTTAAAATTGCATACTTACATTCAATAGTATGAACTTCAATTCAACTTGTCAAATTACATGTTCATGAAGGTAAATTAAGAGGATACAATGTCTTATATCATCCCACTACTAGGTAAGATATATTTCTCATTATTAATTCAGTGAAATTCATTAATCCTAGCTAATTTCACAATTTAGGGTTTAGGGTTTACACATTTCTGACTTTTCACTTAATGGCTTTATGTGTGAATATAGTTACATGGTTTAATTGATCACAATGCTTTAATGATGCCACTTTTATATATGATCTCCATAAGACTACTAATCAATTAAATTATTTTAAATTGATATAATATTTTAAATCAATATATTTAGAGGTTAAAGATAATGCTTGTTACTATCATTTAATGCTTATTTCATGCAAGTACTTGACAATTCTTCTTTCTTAATTTTGTGTAATGTTGAAACTTGACATTACAGTATCCTATTGTATTAAATAATTCTTTAATAGTTTCAAAGTAAAATTAGAATAAGTCTTCTTGCCAAGCCACAAAATTATTCAATAGCATCTATGGTAAAAGACCCAATAGGTGAGATAGTTCCAATTGTTGAGATAGTATTTGTGCATGTAAGGCCCAATATTTTAAAAAGTTTAGTACTAGTAGTTGTGGCTTTAAGGTTGTTAGTTTTACTATAAGTGCCAATAATTGAATGCAATGTGCCCTTTAGATTTAAAAAGAAACCAATCATGTGATGCCACATCAGCCCACCAACAAAACATGACATAATGCACACTTTTTGGTCCACCTTTTTTTGGGGGGAACTATTTGACACCTCAACAAAAAGCATGCTAATGTGGCATCATGTTTGATGATGTGGCCCTAAAACCTTAGTTATAAGTAGGGGCCTTGCCAAGTAAGCTACTGTAAAATTTTTTGAGTGATTCAAAATTGCCATGTATGATTTTGAGAGGCATGATGTTAGGGTGCTCAACTACTAGGTCCTCTCCCCTACAACCTCCATTCCTTGAGTTAAAAAATGTGCTCAACCATTACTACAAGTACTTAGATTACACTTTACTTTTGTACAATTAACCCCAACTTAGTTCCCTCTTGTTTTCAAAAAATGACTTTTTCAAAATAACATACAATCTATTGCTCTCTCATAGTCTTTTTCTTCAATATGTTTCATAGAAATTTGATATTCTAAGATTCAATTTCCATTTCAAGTTATTTATTTTCACGCAATAAAAATTATTCCAAACAAGACTGTAAATGCAGGTACTACACACTACATGGCACTTGTTTTAAATAGTATAGTTGTTGTTGTCATAAGATAGGATCCAATAGTTGAATAAAATGTGTCCATTAAATTTAAAAAGCAACAAATCATATGATACCACATTGACACACTAAAAACATGATTTAATGCACAATTATCAATCTAATTTTTTCTTGGAGTCTATTATAACACCTCAACAAAAATCATTCTATTACACCCTTTTTGTGGGTTTATGTTGGTGAAACAAAATATTTAATATAATTTTTTTAGTGCCACTATCACACACTTCTATTATTATGTCAACCGTGTAAAATTAAAAAGCACTATTTCTATTGTTATGTAAACCGGGCAATATTAAAAAGCACTATTGGGCCCTCTCCCCAGTGAACTGTGAAAGTTGTGGCACGATAGCTAATCAGGCCGTGACACATTGCCACCGTTATAGCTATGTACATTGCAGCGGTAAATGTCATGGTGGCCAACAGCGCTGCCACCACTAGTTCTGTATTGCGTCTATCTTCAAAGGCTTTGTTAACCATTTTACTCGCTTCCATGTGCTTTTTATGGCTCACCTGTGGCGCACAATACATGAATGGCTTCTGCCTCCCTTCACAATCTGCCAACTTTCTTATAATCCTGAAAGATTCGTGGTATCCAGTGACTTCTCTTGCAATTTGCAACGCTGTTTTGCCGTTCCTGTTACGAGCATCCTTCTTCACCCCAGGTATTTTCAGCAGCAAATTCACCATCTAGAAAAGCAAATGGAAAAGAAAGAGGGAGAATCAGTTGTTTGGGTATTTCTCAACGTTGCCTTTCAGAAAAATGTGTCAGTAAAACTCTCAAACATAAAGAGCAGAAAGCATAAACCCAAAAAATAAAAATCTTACGTGTTCGTATTTGGTCTTTACTGCAATGTGCAAAGGCGTGTCTCCTCGAATTGGCTGTAAAGTTGTAACACTGCCATCTTCTTCATCATCAGATGGATCTGTGAGTCTTTTTCCCTCAGTCTTGTTTTTGTTCTTTGTGGCACTTTGGACAGGCTGGTACGGCTGATCAATAAGTTTTGACAAGTCTACCACATTGTTCTTAATTAAAATTTGAACAAGTTTGACTTGGTTAAGCTCCACAACCAAATGCAAGGCGTTTGAAGTGCGAGTTATTAATAACTCGACAGCTTCTACCAATCCCAACCCTACTGTCATACTTAATGGAGTTTCTCCGTCATCATCTTCACAATCGAACAAATCAGCCTCTAACCCTAACTTTGCTGCTAACTCTCGTAACAATTCTGCACTTTATGAATCAACTAGTTAAGCAAGAAAAACATGTAGAGAATAGCTTTTCGCTCAGAAAAAGGGCGTGAGAAGACAACCTGAGCTTCCTGCAACTACCGCGACATGTAAACAAGCTCTTCCACCACACCTCCTCCAGTTCTTTAAACTTGACACATCAGCATATCTGAGCAGGAATATGCCAGGGTTTATTTCATTACTTTCACAAGCTTCAAAGAAGGCCGTTTCATTAGTTATATTCGCCATACTTCAAAAGATCCTTTCGTCACGTTGCAGCTTAAGGCTGTTTCTTGCTCTAGCAGGAGAATAGAGCTTCCTTAGCCCTCGGGGTAACAATTTTCTTCGGCCTCTCGTCCATTTTAAAGGTACCTAATTTCATTAAAAACATTATTTATAAATACAACTACCCAACTAGTATCCTTAAATGCTTTGAATTTGAATGTACTGTGAATGCCAGCTGGAAAAAGAAGCGCTCAGAAAAGCTTAAATAACTGTCGTGGTGAATGGGGTACATGCAATCCGAGCTCATAGCGTTCACTAAAAAGAGATCAAATAACCAGATAATCGAAAGTGCAGATTCACTCCGAAAGCTTGGAATGCATGTACACCGTCTTGTACAGCAGTTATTTGAGCCTCTTTACAGGATTTCCTCGAGAATGAATATACAATCTTCGTTGTCCGGTTATTTAAGCTCCTTTAATGGACGCCGGAAGAAGCCCGTCTATTTCAATCATAGTTGTCACTAGTAAATTCGATTTGACAGGATACTTTATTAGTCCTACATAGCAGTGTACTGGTATCTATGGCAGCTCTCTGCTCTATGCTTTTCAAGTTTGTGAGCTAATTGAACTCTAATTTTAAAATGCTCGAATTTAAGTTCAGGGAATTATCTAAGAGAATTTTATTTTGGCCGTGCCTGTCAGTAGTAGTTTGAGGCCGTGCCTATGCAAGGATAAAGTCTTATCTTTTTCTGCAATAAGATAACTAGCAATACTTAATGTGTGCGATTCTTAATTAATTAGAAAATCACAATGAAATTTAAATATATATTTTTGTAGCAATAGAAGCCATTGACTATAGTGTGCAGTGTGAGGGAGAAAGTACATTGTTGATTAATTTGTGTAATAATTTGATATTGATATTGTGTGTAGACGATCATCCTCCTTCCTCCTAAAGGAGAGAGTTGCACTATCTTGTATTTGGGAATACCACTTGACTACCACGAGACAACTAACAAAATTTATGACAAACCAATGGCAATAAGAAACAAAGGATTTGACAGAGTTGGCACATTATGTACATTGACATGGATGCTCAAATATTTGTTGCAATATCAAACTCCACAACAACTACGTTGCTACATGTTCTCCATTTAAAGTCTAGTTTCAGTCAATTAAAATACATTGATATAAAATGTATGAACACCAACAACGAAAAATCTAAGAAATTAACTTATTCTAAACTCATCTTTTTAATTAAAATCAGCACATCTATAAAATAGCATAACTCAACAACATATTCTCCTTTACTAGTCTAACATTCTTGTAAATTAAAATAATTAAACATAAATAATAGTAAAATGTAAATATTTGTATATTCCTATATTCATGCACAATTACAAAATATAATAAAAATTTACTTTTCCATCATAGAGAAAGGTATTAGAATACCCTGATTAGATATCTTAGGGTCTGATTTCCTAGCTCTAAAACCAAAGTAGACTCGTGTTCTAATGTAAATAAATGCAATCATGTTTAAAAATGAAAATTGACTTTAACTGTATTACACATTCATCATTGCTTCTTTTTTTTTTTTAATCATGAATTGTGACCTTTTGGGGTTACTCCCATTCAACTAAAATAGAAATAAAATAAAAATATAAACTGGTTGCTCATGAAGAGGGCCTTTTACAATATATTGAACACAAAGATCCAAATGGATCTCCTTAAAATCTATCACAACTGTTCTAAGTTGATATTTTACATAGGTTATATTTTACATATTACCATCACAACAGTTAAACTGGGAAGGTTGCATTTGTGCAATAAACTTGTTTATAGTTTCATCTTAAACTTTATAAGGGATGCATTTGTGCATTAAAAAATGTTTTCCAACACTACATATTAACCAAATAATCTTCAAGTTCATCCAATTACTTTGCATCCCTACCTAATCCATATTGTTATTCAAAATGATATGTTTTAGTAGGAAGAACAACTCATCAAACTTATTATACATTGTAGCTAAGCTAGTTAAATGCATCATAAGAAGTTTACAACTTGTTGGAAACATTCATAGTACACACAAATATCTATCGGTGTACCCATTGCACATTAAGTGTGATTGCATTTAACCGATCAAATTGATTATTTTAATGTTTTGGGTTCATGGTGATTAAGTTATCCTTTCTTCATGGACTAGCATGTAAGATGGAAATTTTTCACATGGAAGTTGAAAATAACACTAATATAAATATCTTTAAAATATCTATCAATTATTATTTTTAATTTTTTGTCTTAGGGTTATAGATATCTTGGCGTCTAATTTCCTAGCTCCAAAACCAAAGTAGACTCATATTCTAATGTAAATAAATGCAATCATGTTTAAAAATGAAAATTGACTTTAAGTGTATTACGCATTCATCATTGCTTCTTCTTTTTTTATATAAGTTGAAAATAACCCTAAGAAAATTTATTTAAAGCCACATATTTATTTTTAATTATAAATACTTAACTTTAAATAAATAAAATATATAGTAAATAAAATAGCTCTATGATAAAATAAATTACTTCTTAATCTAAAATAGTTCTAAAATAAAATGAATTAATTTTAAAATAAAATAACCATAACTCATAAATTAACTCTAAAATAAAATAAATTAATTTTAAAATAAAATAAAATAACATACCAATCTTAGATAAATCTATGTAAAATATGAACTATTCCAAAAAAATTGTAAAATAGAATAAACTAACATATCAATATTGCATACAAATCTTAAATAAATCTATGTAAAATATAACATATTCCAAAAAATTTCTAGAGGCATACATAATGATTGAGCATTCAACCCATTATCTATAGCCATTAACTATACCTAAACCTTCCTCTCAAAAGTTAACACGTTAAAATCCACTTTCTAATGGCGTTTGAATTCTAACTAGTAATAAGTATTGTTCCCTTGAATTAACGTGTAAACAACAGATTCGATTCCCTGGTGGAAAAGCAGATCTCCACTAGTAAGAAGAACATGTAGCAAGCTTTTTAAAATATTGTTCCGTCACATAACTGACTTGGAGATTACCTCCATAACTAGAGTTGTTCATTCCTTTTTCCTCTTCCATCATGGCGAATGATGTAGGGGCGGCATAAATCAGAATGTCTTGAGTTATATAAATGAATTAATGGCTCATTATTTGGAAGTAATTAGGTATTGATGTCTACATATTAATTTGAGATTTTTCTATTATTGATGGATGATTTGCAGTCAGGCTTGAGACTGAAAACCATATTGTGTTGTATGTTCACAAAATAATGTTGTAGTACATGGTTTGAACTAATTTGATCTCTACTTGCAGAGCCCGAGAGAAATCTAAACTAACATGTTGAGCTTCTTGAGAAGCATCAGCCAAATTTATCATCCCACCAAACACAAATTAGAGTACAAATTTTATTCTAGAAATAATACTAGAAAAGACATGACAGTAAGTACATACAAGTATATGTTGAGCAATCTGCAAAGCAATGAATAGATCAAGAAAAAAGAATCGAACATTCACAAGCTTTTGTACAAGTAAAAATGGGCGTTGATATATCACCTGTAATATCAAATATTGTACTACAATGATTCATAAAATTGCTATTTTTTACAATGCAGATCATGGAAAGGAAGCCATGATTGGTGACTTTACATGAAATTTCCTGTATTAGGCATCTTTCTATCAAAACAAAACAGAGAAAAATCTAGCCCAATGTGCACCAGACCTGTTGCTTTACCGTGAAAATCTTGGAGCAGCCAAAACATATATATGCACAATAACATTTGCCTCGAGTAAAACCTCTTAGAACTGAATATGAATTGCATACTTGGAAAACTTTATCAAGGTGACTTTGATTTGCCGTCAAGACCCACGCTATTATGTCCTTTGGAAGGCCCCGAAGGAGGAATGTGGCTACCCTTCATCAGAAACTTGAACCTGTGATAAAATCCCCTTGACAATTCTGCAACATTTTCTGTACTGAAGGGCAACTTTTCTGTGGGAATTTCTCAACTCCTCAACATGTAAACTTGTTCATCAGGGTCATGTAGACAAGCAAAAATAATTTAACTGCACCTAAAATGATGCATGTGCCAACAATGGTGATCAATATTCTCAAAAGATTTAGAAAGAGATGACTGACTTTAACTGATTTGGTAAGATCCAAGAGTTCTTGTGAGTCGAGCTTGTTCCCAATTCCCAAACCATTATTACGAAAATAGACCATAACCTGACCTAACACAAACTTGCTACACAAGCAACCGCCTTACCACTGATGTGATTTGATGTTAACATTGTTCCTGTTATTGATATGTGTGGCTTAGATTGCTCTGATGGTTGTCCTGTACCCGCGCTAAGGAGGAGACTATCGATTCTAGACTGGCATTATATGGAGCTCAACTCGCTCCAGAGTTAAACACCTATCGGAATAATAAGTATTTGTCGAGTGTAAGGAAGTAAGTTGTGTGGAAATAGATTCCTATGTTAATTTATGAGAGGCGTGTTGTGTAAATAACTTTAAAACTAATCTAAACTTATTATAAAAAAATAGATAAAGACGTAAAAATCAGCAATACACAATAAACCATAACACAATAATTTTTCGTAGCAGAAATCCTTTCGAGAGAAAACTCTCACACTTCAAAACCTCAACAATGTATTATCAAATCAATAAAGGATTACAATGCACTTGCAATGCAAGTATTTTCAAGAGTAATACAATAGCATTCAAATATGGAGTAAATCCAACAACATTTTGGCAACACCTCTATACTTGTAAGCACTAAAAACACGCACGGGCTTGCACAAGGACCCTATTGTCACATAGAATTACACCCAACTTAGAGAGTGCCCAAGCATTCTAATGACACAATGGGAATGATCTCAAGGTGTGGGACCTTGCAAGTTGAGAAGGTTGGTTCCTCATTCTAAGCCTAATGCTTAGAGAAAATTATCTAAACCTAGTGCTAATACTGCATGGGAAAAGGGTTAGGAAGAAACTGAATAGAAAGAAGGTGATGCACTAGATTAGATAGGTTTAGCTGCAACTGACTCAACACAATAATAATCTCACAACTAAAAGGACTTACACAAACTAGATTGATTCTAACAGAGGCTAGGACAGAGAAGTAGAGAAATGAAAGGGACCGTTTTATCCACAATACATATCTCACACCAATCCAAAGAATAGACACAGTGTTAAAATCAAAAGAGAGAGGCAAAATAATAGCTTATATTGATTATAGAGGTCAGATGACTATTTCAAAAGAGAGAATAATGCAAGAGATATAAACATAGTGTGACCAATTACATTCATTCTTGAACAAGACTAAAGACATGAGAGGCTCAGCAAAAGAGCACAGTCCATTAAATCTAGTTGTCCTTGCAATTGCATTAGAGAGGTCTAGTTACAAAGATTCTCTATCCTATAGTAGCCCAGAAGAACAACCAACCCTAAATACATCTTTGAGACATGTATATATAGCATTTGATTTTACACTGTAGCGGCCATGGCAAAAAAATGAAGTTAATGAGAAGGACATTGACCATGCGACATTAAATTTTGCTCACAAACCCCCTGCAACTAGGGCGGAGCCCATACCCTGTTAGGCCTGCAAGCCTACAAATAGGTTGCTTGTGTGAATGAATGGCAGGTGCATTGATGAGGGAATGCAAAAAGTCTTCATTTTGTTTAATGATGAATCGACCTTGTATCTACATTTGTGCTTTAGCATTGAAAGATTCACTATTTCATCTACCCCCATCGGCCCAGGTCTATAGAAAGTGCATGCTGAGTTGACATGAGGGGCAAGCTTTAACAACACTTTAAGTTTTTAACCCATGAGTCTCTGCATCTGCATCCTCATCGGCCCAAGATGATTCCTTTAAATAATTGGCCTCTGAATTTCCCTGTTGGCCGAGTCTACAAATTTCCTACCTTTGGGATGCCTGAAGGTCTCCTTTAAATCTGGACCATAGATAGATTTGCCTTTTTAGATCGATGGCCACCGTATTTCCTTTTAAATTTCAATTATCTTTTCCTTTGTCCGATATGGACACGTGGCGTCATTTTAGGGCTGTGGAGTAGCAAGTGCGCCATTTTTGTTTTGGCTCCATAGAAGCATGCTAAGCTTTCAACGTGGCCCCCCTTGATTCTACCTTTTCATTCCTATCAAGAACAGACTACGTACCCTCATCTCACAGCTGCGCAGTGAATCTTCCGTGTAGACAAGACTCCTCTATGCTACCGCACCATTGTTAGATTATTGGCCCCACTGTAGCCCTTCCTTTCTTTGACACCTGGCACCACCTGAATGGGCGAATCGCTTCCTTTTAATAGTCATCGGCGGATAAGGGCCCACCTAGAAGATCTTGCAGAAAAGGCACGAGCCTACCATTTGGTAACATCTCACAGCTGCGCACTGGATTTATGATGTCAGCAAGATTTATCTATGATGCTGCGCTACCATCTGATGTAGTCAATGATTATGTAGCCATGGGCCCTTGATGCACTTTACATGTGTCACGATTCTGGAGCCACGCGGAAGGAAATGAGCCATCTTCATTTGGGTCATGTGGAAGCATGCTAAGCCTTCCACGTGGCACTGTGGTAAAGGCGCCAAGAGAACAGCGAGCATATGCAGTCGGTGAGTAGGGGATTTATGGAACTTTTGAACCATAAGTTGGGAGTTTGGAAGTTCGGAGAACTCCCAACCTCGTGACAACAAAGGATTTTTTTTAAACAAGGGCAAAGGCCAACAATGAAAAGGCATAGAAACTGGTCAGGAAGTCAGGCAGTTCGTGAACTTTTGAACCCGCTGACTTAGGTTCTAAAACTTGAAGATTCCTTGACAACACATCAAAATAAAAGGCTCGAGGTCGGTGACTTCATGATATAAAAGGCTCAAGGTCATAACTTAAGTGACTGGTAACGAAGAATAGACGGTCAACTACAAATTAGAACAAAGGTAAGATCTGACCGTGAAACCTTAGGGTTTAAGGAGAAACAAGGGAAACCATAAGGTGTTGAGGATTTGAACAATTCAGAAACCAGAGGCCTTATCAATCCATTGGGCATGGGGTCAAAGAACTGCAACAAGGACGGAGGGGATGAAACAACTGGGTAAACCACCAAGGCAAAACAGAACAAGAAAGCAAGCATGTATCCTCCTAATGAGAATACAGTAGAGTGCAAGGGAACTTATTGAAAGCAAACCTAGAATAGAAACAAAACTAACCTACTCATAAACTAACCAGTCAGGGATGACCTTAAACAAAGCCATTAACTGGTTCTTCAAAATAACTGCCTTTTCTCAATAGTTTACAATGTTTCACATGCTTGTGGGTAGTTAGCAAGAGATGGGGAAGGAGTTGACATATGACAAATTGATGGAACACTCCCGTAAGAATGGGAATAATCTCACCTATCCACCTAAACTGGTTGTTGATATTGTCAGCTTGTGGTGAATAAATGGGTTGATCCCACTCATTTTGATGCTCAACTTCATGCTTAGAGGCAAGCATCACAAGTGGTGACTTCTTTTGATGTGTCTCTAGCTCGGTTAGATGCCTAATAGGGCATCCCCTTGAAATGACCTACAAATCAACATAGTTGATCTCATGTCTTTGCTTTGATTCTTTCTCTTGATGTTGGTGGTCTAAATTCTCTGGCTTTTGTGGCTCAATTGGAAATATGGTTTCCTCCACCTTATGAACAAGATGCTCATGATTCTCTAAATTAGGCTCAAAAAATGAGCCCTGCACATGCTCAATGGAGAGATCTTCTCCACCAAGAAGCTGATATCCATGTCAGATAATAAAGAACAAATCTTTAATTTGTTCTTGTCCATGTTTAATCTCCTCATCATTATTTTCAATAAAATATGGGAGTTCCTTAAATAGGTCCACATCACCAACCTCTACATCTTCTATTATAGGAATACCTACTTGCACCTCCTCACATGCCAGTAGCTCACAATCATGTTCACTACCTCCCTATTGTTCTAGGTCCGTTGGCATATGCATGTCCTCATCCTTTTCAATATAACCAGGCAACTCATGAAATAGGGCAGTATCATCCACTTGCCAATTCAAGAACACACACTCAGCCTGCATCTACCTTTGTTCCACCATAGCCTACTGGCTATGTCTAATCTATTATTTTGGGGCTACTGATGGATTGCGTGAATGGCGTCGCCCATTACCTTGGGCTAAGCTACTCTGAATTGGGACAAGCACACTTGATGTAGTTGTAACAGCTAAGTTCATGGAGTTTAGGGGCCTAACATGGCTCAGTTGATTTTATTTTTGAGTGTTCCCCTGACAAGGTTGCTCGCTAGGCTGATAGGGCTAATTAGGAGCTTGATATAGCACATCAGCTATAGGAATTGGTGCCATTATTGGATGAAAGATTGGAGCTTCTAGAAATAATAGCATTGGAGGCCTGGGGTCAATCTTTCCAGCTAAAATCAAACAATTTTTTGCCCTGATAGCTACCTCATAGGCATCAGGTAACACATCTCCTCCTAGAGACTGGATCATGACAACTATATCACTGTTCAGGGATCTCAAATAATACAAAAAGGTAGCATTAGGGGAAGGTCTTACCAATGGTGAGATTTTGTACCAAGTCTTCTAAAATCTAAAATTAAAATCCACCATGAATTCATAGGGAGCCCTTTTAATAGTGGTAAGCTGCTCTATCAGGGACAAATGATCACTCTTGTCCTCAAAACATTAACAAAGCCTTGTTCCTAAACCATCCCATTCATGAATTGAATCTGCAGGTAACCCCTTATACCACTGAAGAGCCTTTCGTTTCAAGGAAGCAGCAAGGAGACTTACAACAACATTGTCTTGGGTAACATTGTGAATGGAGCATACGCTGACAATGTCTTGGATGTGCTCAGCAGGTGTAGTGGCACTTTCACCAGTGAAAAAGGGAATAGCCTTTAAAGATGGAATATGGATGTCATTATATTATGCAAGGTTGAGAGGGCTTTCACCATTAAGGGCCACAAATGGTCTATTTCTTGGTTGGGCCATGATAGTGATGTGAATGATATTCTGGGTGTATGGAAGCCTATTCTTGATGGAAAGAAAAAGCTATGACCTCCATAATAGCTTGACATACTAGAGCATTGAAAAGCAAAGATGTATCAAAATATTCTTTGAAAACAATGGTAACAAGTCTGCTTTTGGATATTGGGAACATACCAGAAGAGAGTCACTAAGTGATTGAAGATGCTTCTGAAAGCACTTAAACTAATAATACCACCGAAATCCTAATTCTTAAAGCTCTTTAAGTGCTTGGACTGGCTGCACCAATAGATTTGTTCAATAGAGTTGCCATGGTGTTTGTGAAGACTACCCAGAATGGCAAGATGCAATGAAGAGCACACCAGAACTCTTCAATGGATGATAAGGATCATCAGATTGTCCCACCAAGCATTCCAGAAACTATTGTCACATAGAATTGCACCCATCTTGGAGAGTGTCCAAGCATTCTAATGACACAATGGGAATGATCTCAAGGTGTGGGACCTTGCAAGTTGAGATCAGACCTCTAGAGAAGGCTGGTTCCCCATTCTAAGCCTAATGCTTAGAGAAAATTATCTAAACCTAGTGCTAATACTGCAAGGGAAAAGGGTTAGGAAGAAACTAAATGGAAAGAAGGTGATGCACTAGATTAGATAGGTTCAACTGCAACTAACTCAACACAGTAATAATCTCACAACTGAAAGGACTTACACATACTAGATTGATTCCAATAGAGGCTAGGACAGAGAAGTAGAGAAATGAAACAGACCGTTTTATCCACAATACATGGCTCACACCAATCCAAAGAATAGACACAGTGTTAAAATCAAAAGAGAGAGGCAAAATAACAGATTATTGATTATAGAGGTCAAATGACTATTATAAAAGAGAGAATAATGTAAGAGATATAGACACAGTGTAACCAATTACATTCATTGTTAAACAAGACTAAAGACATGAGAGGCTCAGTAGAAGAGCACAGTCCATCAAATCTAGTTGTTCCTGCAATTGCATTACAGAGGTCTGATTACAAAGATTCTCTATCCTATAGTAGCCCAGAAGAATAGCCAACCCTAAATACATCTTTGAGACATGTATATATAGCATTTGATTTTACACTGTAGCAGCCATGGCAAAAAAGGAAGAAGTTAATGAGAAAGGACATCGACCACGTTGCATTAAATTTTTCTTAGAAACCCCCTGCAACTAGGGTAGAGCCCATACCCCTGTCAGATCGGCAAGCCTACAAATAGGTTGCTTGTGTTAATGAATGGCAAGTGTATTAATGAGGGAATGCAGAAAGTCTTCATTTTGTTTAATGATGTATCGACCTTGGATCTGTATTTGTGATTTAGCATTGAAAGATTCAATGTTTCATCTACCCCCATCGGCCTAGGTCTGTAGAAATTGAATGTTGAGTTGACGTGAGGGGCAAGCTTTTACAACACTTTAAGTTTTTAACCCACGAGTCTCTGCATCCGCATCCTCATCGGCCCAAGATGATTCCTTTGAATAATCGGCCTCTGAATTTCCCTATTAGTTGAGTCTACAAATTTCCCACCTTTGGGATGCCTGAGGGTCTTCTTTAAATCTGGGTTGTAGATAGATTTTCCTTTTTAGATTGATGACCACCGTATTTCCTTTTAAATTTCCCTTATCTTTTCCTTTGTCTGATATGGACACGTGGAGTCATTCTAGGGCCGTGGAGTAGCAAGTGAGCCATTTTTGTTTTGGCTCCACGGAAGCATGCTAAACCTTCCACGTGGCCCCCTTGATTTTGCCTTTTCATTCCTGTTGAGAACAGGTGACGTGCCCTCATCTCGCAGTCGTGTAGTGAATCTTCCATGCACACAAGATTCCTCTACGCTACCATGTTACCATTAGATTATTGGCCCCACTGTAGCCTTTCCTTTATTCGACACCTTGTGCCACCTGAATGGGCGAGTCACTTTCTTTTAATAGTCATCAGCGGATAACCACCCACCTAGAAGATCCTGCAGAGAAGGCACGAGCCTACCATTTGGCAACATCTCATGACCCCGCACTAGATTTATGACATCAACAAGATTTATCTGTGACACTGCGCTACCATCTGATGGTGTCAACGTTTCTGTAGCCATGGGCCCCTGATGCACTTTACACATGTCACGATTCTGGAGCCGTGCAGAAGGAAATGAGCCATCTTCATTTGGGTTGTGTGAAAGCGCACTAAGCCTTCCACGTGGCACTACGGTATATGCAGTCGGCAAGTCAGGGATTTATGGAACTTTCAAACCATAAGTTGGGAGTTCAGAAGTTTAGAGAACTCCCAACCTTGTGACAACAAAGGATTTGTTTTAAAAAAAGGCAAAGGCCGATGATGAAAAGGCTTAGAAATTGGTTGGGAAGTTAGGCAATTTGCGAGTTTCTGAACCCACCGACTTAGGTTCTAAAACTTGAAGATTCCCCAACAACACATGAAAATAAAAGGCTTGGGGACGGTGACTTCATAATATAAAAGGCTCAAGGTCATAACTTAAGTGATCGGCAACTAAGAATAGATGGTCAACTATGAATTAGAACAAAGGTAAGATCTGACCATGAAAACTTAGGGTTTAAGGAGAAACATGGGAAACCCTAAGGTGTTGAGGATTTGAACAATTCAGCCTGCATACCAAAGAAGGAAAACACTAGAATTAAGGATTCTTTAGACTATTTAGCCAGGAGGGAAAAATAGTATGACAAATCCCATAATGATATGTTAGCCTAATCACGTAAATGGAAGAAAGAATAATAGCACCCTCTCGACAATACTCATCTTGGTGACACGTGGTGTCTTTTTTTTCCTTTGTCGAGTCTTCAGTTTTTGAACCATTCTTCTTTTCCCCTTTGTCGATTCTTCTTTTGTCACATTCTTTGTCTTGCCTATATGTTTAGTTTTTGCCTTTCCATGCTAATTCTACCTTTTGATACCCCATTCTTAACATCTCTGACCCTAGGAAGTGTTGCAAATATGTCCTGTTTTGTTGCCTATTTAGAAGACTAGAATGTTCAGGATATTGAGAAAATTAATGAAGAAAAATGTATGCAGACCATATGGCTGTGTAGAGGATTGTTTAAAGTAGCTCCAGTTAAGTTTTGAGAGGTCTGCATGAAGATTTGAAGAAGCTATGGCCATCTAAGTAGAACCAGGTTTTGTTATGTTCAAAAGAGACAGAGTGACAGTAAATTGGTCTGGATTGCTCTGCATTGAAATATTATGATCTGCGGATCTAGAGAAATGTTTGGGAAGTTAGTCTATATCATTAGCTCAAGTGGTTCATGGTTTGGAGGTCTGCAAGCAATCTTTCTAAGCTGACAGTCATAGTAGATAGTGTTCTTGAGGTTCTGGATGAACATGCAAGTGATTCTGATGATTTGGAGAAGTGCAGATATTTTTGTTGAATTTAATGTGCTTGTGGAGGTCTTTGGATGATGTGATTGCTGTGTTGGAGGTCCACATTGAAGATTGAGCTCATTATTGAAGATTTCTTCTTTGATGTTGTTGTTCTTCCCAGTCTTGGCTGACCGGATGATTCAAGTGTGTTGCAGATGATCTAAGAGCAATTCTCTAGAGCGTGGCGTGTTGTTGGAAGAAGATTCAAGTCTTAGCTATGCTTGGCTGATAGTATAGTGATCCGTGTTAAGTCAAGCTGACCTTAATGTTCATTTCAAGGTTGATGAAGCATATAAATACTTGTTGATAAGTTGTGGAAAGATGTCCTTGTGCGAAAATGATAAAATCCTAAGAGAGGTACAAAGGTAGAGGAGAGAAGAGGAGAAGCAGAAGAACAAGAGCAGTAAAGGATGAAGATATAGTGAATAAGTGTTTGGGGGACAGAGTAGAAGTAAGTGAGCCTTCAATGCGACTGAACGAGGCATGAAGAAGATGTTATTTCTCAGTTCATTATCTCTATGTTAAACATAAATTCTTGTAGGCAGTGAGCCTCTTTTAAGTAGTGAACTTTGGGCAGTACACCCGAAGGCATGTGCCTTCTCTTTTCTTCTAAGTACTTTTAATAGGGTATGAATCTTGTGGGTTAATCCTGTTGGCAAGAGACACTATATGGATTCATGGTTGTTGTCATTGATGGCAACAAAGGTCATTCCACATATCCGCAAGTCATACCGGAAGTCAGATTGAAGATTGTTGTGGTCCGGTGAACAAGAACAGAGCATGTGGCAAGGTCCGACAGATTGGTCCGGATCTCTCAGAGGAAGTGTCTTGGCACAGTGCGGATCTGGGGAAGTCAAGAGGACTATCTTGAGTAGTATATTCCAAGGATTTAGCCTCCGGAGATGGACAAAGAAAAAGATATGAATAGTTGAGTACCGGATTCCTGAGAGACAGTGAAAACAGAGGAAGAACTGACTGATAGAGTATCAGACTACTTTCCGGATGTGTTACAGATGATGATAAAGGTTGCGGAGGCATGAATCATGTTTGGCCGACATAATTAATGATATCTACAAGTATATGCTTGATCTGCATTGAGCAAGGATTCAGCCGACAGAACTAAGTTTGTAAGAAAATAGACTGTTCCGGATGCCGACTAGAAAGGTGATGAAATTACTTGTGCGGATATATATAGAGGATGGATTTAGTTGTAAAGTGTGGGAAGAATGTGAAATGATATGCGAACAAGTCCAGAGTAGAGCAGAAGTAGCAAGAAAGATCCGGTATGTGAAAGGATAGCAGACTAAAGAACAGAGGAAAGATGAAGTGCAGCAGATCAGTATACTGAACTTAACCGGAACTGAACTCCAGCATATGCAGATGCTTCCAATCAGTTCAAGACTGTGATTCTTATCACTTTGTAAGACAGTGTGTCTTCTTGTAGGCAGTGAGCCTCTTGTGAGAAGTGTGCTCGGGCAGTGAGCCCTAATTGGCAAGTGCCATTTTTGTAATTTCCTATTCTTCTAACAGAGAATAATTCTTGGGTTAATCACCCCGTGGTTTTCTCCCTTAACAGGGTTTCCACGTCAAAAATACTGTGTCATGTGTTTCTTATTTCATGGTTAATGTTTTGTGTTTGATTTTATTAAAAGGAAAGTTCAATAAGGGAAATAATTAGGATAACTGATTCACCCCCCCCCCCTCTCAGTTATCAACAATTGGTATCAGAGCTAAGTTCCTCCTAATAGAGCCTAACAGCTTGAGGAAGATCTGGGATTTCAAATGGATGCATATGGTTTAAGGGAGCAACTCAAGACTGCCCTTGAGGATCTTGAACAGTCAAATTCTGAAGTCAGTGAATTAAAGGAAAGACTCAAACAGGCTGATGAATTCATGAGAGAATTAAAAGACAAATTAAGTCTCTCTATGAAAAAGAGAAAGGAGCTGCTTCAACAGTTGGCAAGACAAAGTGAAGAAAGCAATACAAGTGAGGAATTGACTGAGCAAACCAAGTTATGTGAAAAGTTATCAAAAGAAGTCATTATGTTAAGACATGAAATGGAATCAGGAACTATAAAGTTTACTCAAGAGATTGAAGAAAAAAGAAAGGCTGAAGACAATCTAAGACAATCTCTTAAAGAAAAATCAGAAGAATGCCACCAGATGGACAGGATTATCAGACACCTTGAATCTGATCTTGAAGATTCCAAAGATAATGAAGGAAAACTTGAGGATCAAATTGCCTCTCTCAAAAGAGACCTTCAAACAGCAAATGAATATAAAGAGAAATTCAAGATAAGTTCTGCTCAACTTGAAGTTCTTCTTGGAAGTCAAAAGAGGACAGATGACAAGTATGGCTTGGGATATGAGAAAGGAGAAAGCTCCGGATCCGGTCAGAAGAATCTTGGATCAGAAAATCCAAGGAGCAGGCCTAGAAGACCTCCGGTAAGACAGCCAAATGCTCAAAGATATCCATCCTTCAATGGATACTGCCACAGCTGCAACCACTTTGGTCACAAAGCTAATCAGTGCAGAATGAGAATGAATCAGATTAATTCATCCTTCTCCGGACAGTGCTTCAACTGCAAAAGGTATGGACACAAATCCCATGAATGCAGAATTATGCAAGTAAACAAATCATTCAAAGGTAGATGCTTTACATGCAATAGAATAGGTCATATGGCTAATCAATGCAGATCAAGGGGATATCAGTTAAATATGCAAAGAAATGTTATTTGCCAAATCTGCAATAGGTCCGGTCATAATGCTAAAGTCTGCAGAAACAAGAATCAGGACAAAAGAGGTCCGGTGTATAATCAGAATCAAGACAGGGGTAAACAAAAGATGAATGCGGATGAAGTTAGGAATCAGATGAGCAAGATTTGGGTGAAGAAAAGCTCAGAGAATGTAGAGGTTGGATCCGCACCAGATTCTGGTGCTGATATTTCTTCCGGAAATTAAAAAGTGAGCTCAGGCTCAGGGGGAGACTCAAAGAAGATTCTGTTCCCCCAGCCAAACAAGTTGTGCCGGATGTGGCACAAGATGCGGATTAAAGGGTTTGTAGATATAAGTCCTGAGATGCTTCAGTCAAGTTTTCAGAGGTCCGCATGGAGTTATGAAGAAGCTGTGTTCGATTAAGTTAGACCTGTTCAGGGAGGTCCTCCGGTATGATAAAGGATTACAAAAAGGTCCGGAGAGATCCGGAAGTGCACGATCTTGTCTTGCGGATTGGACAGAGTGTTTGGGATGTTCTTGTAATATGTTACCTAGATTTATTGATGATTTAAAGATCCGGATGATATTCAGTGATCAGGACTGATCCGGGATACTCCAAGCTGTCCAGACATGGTAAACCGGAATAATGCAGGTGAAGCATTTATTGCAGACAGATATTAGGGTTTGCGGAGCAATATAAAGATTTCTCAAAAGTTATCTGCTCATTCTACACTTGAGAAGAAGCAGATAGTGGAGCTCTGCAACAAGGTTCATCAAGCACACCAAGGATCTCTTGCCGAAGCTATTGCATAAAGAAATCAATCCAACCACTCCGTGCAAACCGAAGGCGCATAAGGTATTCTTCGTTTTCATTGTCTCACTGCAAATCTTTGAAGAATGGCTACTCCAAACATAGTTAAGATCTCTGATAGACCTCGCCCCTCATTCAAGAAACATCCCTACAAATCATTGGAGGTAGATCCACTAGGAGCCTTCTCTAGTGTTCCCCACGGAGTCTTACATACTGAAGATATTAGGGTTTACATACACGCAAACATTGAGGAATTTGGGGAATTCAAATTAAGAGACCTCTATCACAAGCAACTGATAGACAATGCTTTTGAGCTCAAACCAGAGTATAAGGGTATCCAGAAGAAACAATTTGAGCAATTCATTCATTTCCCTAGCTTTGAAGAAGATGAATGGGTCCGGTATGTACTGAGCAGGATGCATGACAACTTCCTTTGGCTAGATAGACCCTGTAAGATCACAAAAGAAGCAATTAGAGCAGTAACAGGTCTATACTCTTCCGGGGGGGTACCTATCCTCAAATCTGTCAAGAACAACGTTGTAACTGAGGCCACCGGATCAAAATATGATAAGAGGGCAATGACCATTGAAGATATTTCGGACCCGGATATCAAATATGCATCAATGATAATAGGATATAAGATCTATCACTCCAGCAGGGAGAATTCTGTATCCGGAACTGCAATATACACAGCATATGAAATGCTAAGAAAGAATGCAGATTATGATCTTTGTGAACTACTACTAAGCCAATTGATGGAAAATGTACAGAAAATCAAGAAAGACAAGAAGAACTCCTTTAAGTATGGTACTCTCATTGTATGTCTATTCTTTTACTTCATGAATGAGCTACCCGGAACAAGTGGATGGGTATGGCAGAATGACAAACCTGTTGCAGTCCAGATAAGAGACTATCTGCATGGACTTGGGGATGCAAAAGCGAGGAATACAGCTCTATGGGGATACTTCAAAAACTTTCAGAGCATGATGCAAGCAAGAGAGAGAATTCCCCAGTCTCTCATTGAGAAATACAAGGACTCAGTATGCTTTATGGTTGACACTGATCAGTGCCTAATGGAGGCAGTGGAGCCAAGGACTGTCTGGATCATGCCCATGGGGTATGAAGTTGATGAACAGATAGTAGAGCTGCATGTTCAACACATGCTAAGTCAGCCCAAAGATCCTAAGGCAGAAAGGTTTGGAACCTTTGAGGAGCTGAGTGTGAAATTACATGTAGAACTCAGGGAACCTGAGATTAAGAGAAAAGTGAGAAAAGAAGTAGAGCACATTGCTCAAGGCCTGGGCATCTCAAAAGAGGCACTTGATGCCAGCCGGGAAAAGAGGAGAAAGGCTGAGGAAGAAGAGAAAAGCAAAGAAAGTGCTCCGGTTGAAACCCCCACCCGGACCAGATCATCAAAGAGATCTGCACCTTCCACAACCAAAAGCTCAAAACCGGAAGTCCAGGCATCCGGTAAAAGATCCAAGACAAAAGCATCAAGGGCTTATGGAAGCCAAAAGGATGAAGAGGAGACAGAATCAGATGAAGGAGTAAGAGAAGTAAAGAAACAGAAAAAGAAAGGATCCGGTAAGCCCTCCACAGGCCAAGACAAGGAGGAAATGGCAGAGGTAACTGTTGAAAAGCCCACTCTGTCTCTAGAGAGCATAATCAAGTCGGTCACGGTGGATGGAAACCTTCAACCAATGACTGAATCCTATGATGACTTCAGTGAGGCAGACCAAAAGACTCTGCAGGAAGCCACAGTTAAATATCTGAACACATACAATAAGGCTTTCATTGAGATCATATCTCTCATTCCTAAAAGCCTAGAGAAGGAAATGGAGGTAAGAAAGAATAATGCTCATGCCAAAGATCTTGAGATCCGGGAGCAGATAGCTATTCAGCTATATCCTCAAATTGATCCCAAGACAATGAACATGATCTTCAAGGACTGCAGAGATGAGTTCAGAAGTAAAGCCAGGATGAATCAGCTCATGCTTGGTGAGACTGACAAAGTGGCACAAGAGACAGAAGAGATCCTCCGGAAGGCCTTCAAAAGGTTCAATCTTCCTGTTGTAGAGGACTTAGGTGCAGAAACAGCTGCTGATTTGGAATCTTCTGTTCCGGAAGAAGTGAGCCATGAACAGACAAGTGAGGACTTGGGACCCTCTGCTCCAGAAGAAGTGGCCCATGAACAAGCAAGCATCTCTCCTCCGGTTTCCCCTACAGTCTCCGGATCCAAAGAAGAAGAGCAATTGCAGGAGAAGGAAGCAGTGGTGACAGACAAAGAGGTTGACAGTTCTAAGACTGCAGAAGAAAAGAAACATCTGTCTCCGGCAAGAGACACTGCACAAACTGTTCAACAATTTTTGAGCAAAGAAACTCTAGAGATTGATGAACCGGAGCTTCTAAAAGGTCCATTTGATTTTGACTCTCTCTCTCCGGTACAAACAATGAAGATAGCTTCATTTGCAAATGCCAAGGCAAATGAAAAACTCCTGAAGTCTCATATGGAAGACTGTGAGTTGATAGAGGCTGCTTCCGGAGTACTTGTAAAGATCATGCCATCAATCCAGATAGATCCGACAGCCTCCACTTCCGGTAATCTAAAAACCTTAGTCAGCAGTATTGATACACATTTTAATTCTCTAGAAAAATCAGCTGAAGAAAAGGTCCGGAAGGAATTTTTGGATAAGAGATTTTCTGAAATATTAGAATTAATCTCTAAGGATAGGAAGATTGTAAGCATTGGAATAAAGAGCTTAGAAAATGCTCTTAAGGATGGCGGTGACATCTACAAATTTTGTATATCTTGGTCAAAGGCAACAGCAGCAATTGACAAGAAAATAAAAGAGGAACAGGACAAGCTTCAAAGCTTATCTCAAAATTTTGATCCTCTCTCTTCCTCTATAATAAATCAAGAATGTCAGACTATTGCAGTCTTGAATGAAATAAAGAATCTTGAGAAGGAGAGGAAGAACATTACCAACCGGATGGGAGAACTTAGAAGGATTATAGTCCCTAAGTTGGAAACTATGCATGAGGCCATCAGTGATGCCCAGACCACCGCCCATACAAAAGATCCGACAGATCTCAGGCGGGCAGAAGCTTTTGCATTTTTGTTGAGTGGTCACATTTCAATCTTGGACAGAATGAAGCTAAGTTGGGCTACTGAAATGGTTCAACTGCAGACATCCTTTGCAGACATTCTGCAGTATATGTGAGTATGTAAATATGCGGCTATATATAGAAAATTTTTGAAAATTTTGGTGTGCGGACCCTACCCTTTGCCATTGATGTCAAAGGGGGAGTGAGGAGCAGTGAAAAATGAGGAATCCAACTCAGGGGGAGTTCCGGAAATTGTATATAAAGACAGAGCATCAGCAAAGGGGGAGCATAGTGTAAACACTTAGTCATTTTTCACTAAGTGTTGCCATCAATGCCAAAGGGGGAGATTGTTGGCAAGAGACACTATATGGATTCATGGTTGTTGTCATTGATGGCAACAAAGGTCATTCCACATATCCGCAAGTCATACCGGAAGTCAGATTGAAGATTGTTGTGGTCCGGTGAACAAGAACAGAGCATGTGGCAAGGTCCGACAGATTGGTCCGGATCTCTCAGAGGAAGTGTCTTGGCACAGTGCGGATCTGGGGAAGTCAAGAGGACTATCTTGAGTAGTATATTCCAAGGATTTAGCCTCCGGAGATGGACAAAGAAAAAGATATGAATAGTTGAGTACCGGATTCCTGAGAGACAGTGAAAACAGAGGAAGAACTGACTGATAGAGTATCAGACTACTTTCCGGATGTGTTACAGATGATGATAAAGGTTGCGGAGGCATGAATCATGTTTGGCCGACATAATTAATGATATCTACAAGTATATGCTTGATCTGCATTGAGCAAGGATTCAGCCGACAGAACTAAGTTTGTAAGAAAATAGACTGTTCCGGATGCCGACTAGAAAGGTGATGAAATTACTTGTGCGGATATATATAGAGGATGGATTTAGTTGTAAAGTGTGGGAAGAATGTGAAATGATATGCGAACAAGTCCAGAGTAGAGCAGAAGTAGCAAGAAAGATCCGGTATGTGAAAGGATAGCAGACTAAAGAACAGAGGAAAGATGAAGTGCAGCAGATCAGTATACTGAACTTAACCGGAACTGAACTCCAGCATATGCAGATGCTTCCAATCAGTTCAAGACTGTGATTCTTATCACTTTGTAAGACAGTGTGTCTTCTTGTAGGCAGTGAGCCTCTTGTGAGCAGTGTGCTCGGGCAGTGAGCCCTAATTGGCAAGTGCCATTTTTGTAATTTCCTATTCTTCTAACAGAGAATAATTCTTGGGTTAATCACCCCGTGGTTTTCTCCCTTAACAGGGTTTCCACGTCAAAAATACTGTGTCATGTGTTTCTTATTTCATGGTTAATGTTTTGTGTTTGATTTTATTAAAAGGAAAGTTCAATAAGGGAAATAATTAGGATAACTGATTCACCCCCCCCCCCCTCTCAGTTATCAACAAATCCCCACCGTGGTTTTCACTTAACCGGGTTTTCATGTTAAAAATTTTGGTGTTATGTGTGTTCATTTTGTTTCTGCTCATGTGTTGATGATTCATGCTTTAATGTTTACATCATTAATTTGTTTCAAGTGGTAAAGAAGAAGAATTAATAGTTACAAGTGTTAAAGTTTTGGGACAACTGATTCACCCCCCCTCTCAGTTGTCCAGCCTAATTCCAACAATTGGTATCAAAGCCAGTTCCTCTAAAAGAAGCTTAACCACTCAAGGAGATCTAGGATGTCAACTTACAAGGATAGTCTGAGATTTGATGGAACAAATTACTCTTTTTGGAAGAGCACATGGAGTGCCATTTGCAATGCATGGGTGATGCTTATTGGTTGATAACTAAGAATGAGTATAATCCTCTGGAGAAAGGTCCTTCAATTCCAGATGAACTCAAAGATGCTAAAAATAACATTCAAGCTAAAGAAGCCTTGTTGAATGCCCTGACTGATAAAGAAATGACAAATGTCTTTGGACTAAAAATTGCTCATGAAATTTGGAAGAAGTTGGAAAATCTTTATGAAGGTGATGAATATGTCAAATGTGCAAAACTACAAAGTCTGAGAGGAAGATATGAAAATTTAAGAATGAGTGAAGATGAAAACGTCATGACCTACATGTAAAAGATAAATGAACTTGTGTGTGGTATTAGGTGTGCTAGTGGAACTTTGGAAGAATCAGAGATTGTTGCAAAAGTGCTCAGATCCTTACCTAATTCATACAAACATAAGGTTGTTGCTATAGAGGAGATCAGGATTGTCTCAAAAGTTGCAAGAGATCAATTGATTGGCAAAATTTCAGCTTTTGAATTGAGTGAGTTTGGTGATTCTCTTCCTAAGTTTGAATATGCATTTAAATCTAGTGTTCATGGGAAGCAAAGATATAATCCGGGTGAAGGCTCTTGAAGAAGACCAAACAGATTTGTGAATGCAAGGAAGGATCTTGAAGATAATGAAACTAAGCTTGATGATCTTGAAGCCTTTTTGCCAAAAGATTGCCAAGAGGATCTAGTAAGTATGAAGGAAAGTTACCATTCAAATGTTTTACTTGTAATAAGATTGGTCATTTTGCCTCAAGGTGTCCAGAGAATGTTTCAAGAACAAACCCTAATAGATCTAGAAGTCAGAAGAAATGTTATTATGTCCAAGAAGCTGGTGAAGAAGGAGTCACAAATGATGAATTTGATCATGGAGGTTCCACTGATAATGATTAGATGTTCATTGCTATCAAAGAAGAAGATCCAGTACCTACTGAATCTACTAGCTGTGCAAATGTAGAAAGTGCTTTGGCTACTTAGGTTGTAGAAAAGGATGAATGGGTGATTGACAGTGGATGTTCTCATCATATGATTGGTGATAAAAGTAAGTTTGTAAGCTTTGAAAAATATGAAGGTGGACTTGTGAAGTTTGGAGATAACTTAGCTGGTAGAATCTGTGGTAGAGGATCCATCTCTTTTGATGGTAAGAATAACACTAATGATGTTCTTTATGTGGAAGGATTAAAGAAAAATCTTCTTAGTGTTGGTAGTTGGTTGACAAGGGTTATGATCTCCAATTCAAGGATGGAAAATGCAGAATCTTGGAAAGCTCCAGAACTAAAATTGCATCTGGTACTCAGACTAGAGGTAACATCTTTCATTTAAGTAGTTCTGGTAAAAGTTGCTTGATTGCTCAGGTTGATCAGAGTTGGCTCTGGCATAGGAGAATGTGTCATGTGAATTTTGATAACATTGTCAAAATAAGTTCCACTCAGACTGTAAGAGATCTTCCAAGACTTGTGAAACCTACTGATAGCATGTGCAGAGAATGTCAATTAGGTAAATAGAACAGAACTTCATTCAAGAGTAAAGAACAATCATCAAGTGGATTGTTGGAACTTGTACATATTGATCTTTGTGGTCCTGCTAGAATTAGGAGTGTGCAAGGAGAGATATTTTATGTTGCTGATTGATGATTACTCCCGGATGATGTGGGTAACCTTCTTGAAAGAAAAATCAAAAGCTCTTGACAAATTCAAAGTGTTCAAGGTCATGGTGGAGAATGAGATTGGTGTAAAGATAAAGTGTCTGAGATCTGACAAAGGTGGAGAGTTTACCTCTAGTGATTTTGATACATTCTGTGAGAAGCAAGGAATAAAAAGACAGTTATCTTCTCCTAGGACTCCTCAGCAAAATAGAGTTGTGGAAAGAAAGAACCGGACCATTCAAGAAGCTTCCAAGACCATGATGATGGAAGAAAATGTTCCACAAGTCTATTGGAGAGAAGCTATGAGTACTATTGTCTACACTCTCAGCTGGGTGTAGATCAAAGGTAATTCTGGTAAGACCCCTTATGAACTATGGTTTGGTCATCCTCCTACTGTGAAGTATTTCAGAGTTTTTGGTAGTAAATGCTATATCAAAAGAGATGAGGATCTAGGCAAGTTTGAAGCAAGAAGTGATGAAGGGATATTTTTGGGTTACTCTACCCAAAGCAAGGCATACCAGTGCTTTAACAAAAAATTAAAAAAGATTATTGAGAGTGCAAATGTTAGAGTTGATGAGAGCAAAGAAGGACATTCCAAGTCTTGCGGATATGAATTAGATAATCAAGATGAAAGTCAAAGTCAAGGAAGACAAGTTCAAATCCAGACTCAGATTTAGATTGATCTAGAAAATCTAGTAACTCAAGAGGATAGTATAGATGTTGAAGAACAAGCTCAAGAAATAGAGGTTCAAATAAATCCCAAAACTCCTAGGTATGTAAGACTGAATCATCTTGAAGATCAGATCATAGGAGATAAATATAAAGGTGTTCGAAGTAGGAGAAGAATTGTTGAAGATCAAGAGGAGGTTTGTTTGATTTCAAAGGTTGAACCAAAATCAGTAAGTGAAGCTTGCAATGATGAAAATTGGGTAAAAGCAATGGAAGAAGAATTAATGCAAATTGAAAAGAATCACACTTGGGATCTTGTTCCTAGACTTGAAGATAAAAATGTGATTGGAACCAAGTGGGTCTTACAGAATAAACTAAATAAAGATGGTGAAGCTGTAAGAAACAAAGCAAGGTTGGTATGTAAAGGATATTCTCAAGTGGAAGGAATTGATTTTGAAGAAACTTTTGTTTTGATGGCAAGAATAGAAGTAGTCAAATTATTTCTTGCATTCGTTGCTTATAAATATTTTAAGGTATATCATATGGATGTCAAGTTAGCATTTATGAATGGAGAGTTGGCAGAAGAAGTCTACATTGAGCAACCAGAAGGATTTCAATTGTCTGATCAAAAAGACATGGTCTGCAGATTGAGGAAAGCACTGTATGGACTTAAACAAGCTCCAAGAGCTTGGTATGCAAGATTGGATAAGTATCTGCTAAAATTAGTTTTTAGCAAAGGCACTACTGATAGTAATATCTACTTCAAGATTGACCATGAGCACATTCTGATTGTTGAAGTATTTGTTGATGATATCATTTTTGGTGGAAATGAGAGTATGTGCAAGACATTTGTTGATAAGATGTGATGCAGGAGCATCCAGTGGTGTAAGGGCAATCTTGCATCACCCAAAAATAAGTTAATTCAAAATCATTGCATATGTTTTCATTTCCTGCCATAATTAGTGTTTTTGGTTCCATAATCTCCTAAATAATGATGTAGGACTTTCAATTTTTTCCAAACTGCTAAAAATAGCAAACTGCCAGTTTTGGAAAGTTTATCTGCCATTTTAGGAAAGTTTGCATTTGGGCATGGATTGAAGCAAAAACTTATAAAAAGTTACATAACAGAAATATAAGACCTTTGGCAAAGGAATCAGGCAAAGAATATTTGTGAGCTGAAAGATATTAAAATTTTTGTTTTCCAAAAAGCCCCTAAAAATTTTTAGAACGATATGAGGCACTAAAACATCCCATAACATCCCAAAAAGTTGATAGAAATCTATTTATAGATTTCTAGCGTGATAGTTCACATTGAGAACTTTCTGGCGCTTAAAACGGTTCATCAATCAGACACCTAGATCAAAAGTTATGCTTCCCGAAAGTTGGCCTACTTTTGGAGGGATTTGCAAATTTCAAAATTTAGTTGGAGGCCACCAAAAAGTGCTATTTATGACTATTTTGGGAACCCTAGGTGGGAGTAGAGTTAAGGGAGGAAGTGTGGAGTCAAGAATAGGCGGGAAAATAGAAACCCTAGTTGATTTGGGGTTACAAAAGGAAGATGATTCTAGAGTCTTGTGATAGGAAGTTGTAATGTGTTGTAGCCTGTGGAGGGTTGATTCCTCTGATTGTATTTGAGCTTCTATAATGTAATAAGCTATCCAAATCAATAAAAGAAACTTCCATTTTCTATGTGCAATTTCTATTGTTGAGTGTTTTATGATTTACCCCCTTCATCAAGTGGTATCAGAGCTAGGTTTCCTGAGTGTGTAGATAGATCGCTGACCGTGAGGCAGTTTGCACCAGGACCTGAGGTTGTGGGTTTGCTGTGGAGATCAAGATGCCTCCATGAAGAAATCATATTGGGAGGAATACTTTGACAGAAGAGGGTTTTAGAGCCCTGCAAAGGCAAATCGATGCATTGCAAGAGGAGCTACGAAGAGGGTTTGAGCCGAGAACAAGAGAAGAAAGCGAAGATGAAGCTGAAGAAGAACAAGAAGCTACAAGAGATCCTGCAGAAGTTAGGTTGCTGAGGGCCATTTCTAAGATTGGAAAGAGGCCCATGATCAAAGTTTCTACATATTCTGGAGATTTGAATCTGGAACAACTTATTGATTGGATCAATGACATGGAGGAGTATTTCGAATATGAAGATGTGGAGGACCCAAATCGGGTCAAGTTTGCAAAAACAAAGTTGAAGGGTCATGCCAATATTTGGTGGAAGGAGGTCCAATTAGAGAGGAATAGAAGAGGAAAAGGAAAGATCACCAGATGGGATCGGATGGTGGAGAAACTAAAGAAGCAGTTCATTCCTGTGGACTATGAGATGGATTTCTTAAAGAAGTTGCAAGGACTGAAGCAAGGTAACAAGTCTGTTAAGGAGTATACAGAAGAGTTTTATAAAATTACTATCGGGACAGGCCATGCAGAGCCCAACAAGGAGAAGGTAGCTAGTTACATTAATGGGTTGAGGCCGAGTATTCAAGAGGAGCTGAGCCTGGTAAGAATGACCACCATAGAAGATGTGTACCAGTTTTCCCTAAAGGTGGAAGAGAAGCTGAATAAAAGATTTGATAGCAAGCAAAGGGGAAGAGGTCAAGGCGAAAGGACTGGTGGAAGACCCTATGGAGGCCGTAATGAAGATCAAAAGAAAAGTGAAGAAGTTGGCACCAGTTGAAATCAGAGAGGGGATAATGCCTACTGCCCTCATGACCAGAACAATGTTGAGCAAAGAGGAAGAGGAAGAGGCAGACCTGGGAAAGGACCCAGAAGAGGAGGTTTCAAAGGAATCTATTTCCAATGTGGAGAAGAAGGGCATCAAGCATACGAGTGTCTGCAACATCAAGGAAGGACAAATAGAAGACCTGAAGGTAATGCACGAGTTGCACATGTAGATGAAGATGCACAATCTAAGCATTTTGAAGATGCTAAAAGGGGAGAAACCCTAGTTGTCAGAAAAACTTTGTTGAATGAGGAGAAAAAACCCAATTAGAGGAAAAGTTTATTCCACACAAGGTGCAAATGTGAAGGTAAGTGTTGTGACATTATTATTGACAATGGAAGTACTGACAATCTTGTTTTAGAGGAGATGGTTGACAATTTAAAGTTGACAAGAAGAAAGCATCCACATCTATATCAGATTGCATGGTTGCAGAAGGACTATAGAGCTTTGGTCAATGAGCAATGTTTAGTGAAGTTCAAGATTGGGGACTACCATGATGAGGTGTTGTGTGATATCATACTGATGGATGCATGTCATATGCTGTTGGGGAGGCCGTGGCAATAGGATAGGAGCGTTGTCCATGATGGTCGTGCAAACACATATTTCCTAACAAAGCATGGAGTTCGTCATAAGTTGAAGCCATTGAAGGAGGTGGAAGAAAAGATATGTAGTACTGCCAAAATTTTCTTGGTAGATGGTAGGAAATTTTTGGAGGGTATTAAGCATGAGCGTCATTGCTTTGCATTGATTCCTAAGATTAGTCAAGAGAAATGTGAAGATGCACTAGCAGAAGTCTCAGATATGTTAGAAGAATTTTAGGATATTATATTTGATAATGTACCAGAAGGTTTACCACCAATGAGGAAGATAAGTCACCAAATGGATTTGATACCAAGAGCTAGTTTGCCGAATAAGGCAGCCCATAGAATGACTCCTGCAGAGAGTGAAGAGCTAAACATGCAAGTTCAAGAGTTGTTAGGGAAGGGACTGATAAGGGAGAGCCTAAGTCCATGTGCGATACCTGCAATACTAGAACCAAAGAAAGATGGAGAATGGAGAATGTGTACAGGTTCTCAAGCCATCAATAAGATCACGATCAAGTATAGATTCCCATTGCCCAGAATGGATGACATAATGGACTGTTTGAGTGGAGCCAAGTACTTCACGAAGATTGACCTGAAGAGTGGGTATCACTAGATCCATATTAGAGAAAGAGACAAGTGGAAGACAGCTTTCAAAACCAAAGAAGGTTTGTATGAGTGGTTAGTCATGCCATTTGGGCTAACCAATGCATCGAACACATTCATACGGCTCATGAACGAGGTATTGAAAGAACTTTTTGGAAGTTTTGTTATTGTTTATTTGGATGATATTTTTATTTTCAATAAGACTTGGGATGAGCATCTGATGCATATCAGAAGAGTTTTAGAGAAGCTAAGAGAAGAGAAATTGTTGATTAATCTAAAGAAATGTAGTTTTACAAAAAAAGAGTTGGTATATCTGGGATTTGTTGTCTCATAGGAAGGTCTTAAGATGGACCCAGAGAAGGTGAGGGCTATCATTGAATGGCCTACACCAAGGAGTGCTTCCGAGGTAAGATATTTTCATGGTTTGGCAAGTTTTTATAGAAAGTTTATCAGGACTTTTAGTAGCATTTGTGCACCCCTAACGGAGACAATCAGAGAGGATAGAAAAGAGTTTAGATGGACTAAAGGAGCAGACAAAAGTTTTGATACATTGAAGTGGAAAGTTATAGAGCAAGCTGTTTTGGCACTTCCAGATTTCAATAAGGTATTTTAGGTAGATTGTGATGCTAGTGGTAGTGCTATAGGAGTTGTTTTGAGTCAAGAAGGTAAGCCCATTGCCTATTTTAGTGAGAAGCTTAATGATGCCAAGAAAAAGTATTCTGTTTATGATCAGGAGTTTTATGCAATAGTTTAGGCTTTGGAAAAATGGAGACATTATTTGTTGCCAAAGGAGTTTGTTTTATATACCGATCATCAAGCTTTGCAGTATCTTAATAGTCAAGGAAAGTTAAATCAAAGGCACTTAAAATGCGTTGAGTTTTTTCAGAGCCATACATTTATTTTGAAGCACAGGAGTGGGAAGTCCAACAAAGTTGCAGATGCCTTGAGTAGAAGGTAAAATTTGTTGACATAAATGAAGATAGAGGTTGTTGGGTTCGATGAGCTCAAAAGTTTGTATCCTAAAGATCTAGATTTTGTATAGACCTGGAAAGCTTGTTTGGAACCTGTTACTTTGGACAGGACAAAATGGTTGAATTTTATAATCCAAGATGGCATGTTGTTTAGAGGAAGCCAGTTGTGCATTCCAAGGAGTTCCATGAGAGAGAACCTAATTAAGGAGAAGCATAGTGGAGGATTGGTTGGACACTTTGGTCGAGATAAGACCATTGCTATTGTTGGTAAAAATTATTATTGGCCGTAGTTGCAGTAGGATGTGAGGAAATTTGTGCAGGGTTACAAAGTGTGACAGATGACAAAAGGAACAAGTCAGAATATAGGGCTATATCAGCCATTACCTGTACCAGAGAAGCCATGGGATGATATCAGTATGGATTTTGTTCTTGGTTTACCAAGGACACAGAGAGGACATGATTCCATTTTTGTGGTGGTGGATAGATTCTCAAAGATGACATATTTTATTCTTTGCAAGAAGACTAATGATGCCGTTCATATTGTTGAGTTATTTTTCAGGGAGGTGGTGAGATTACACAGTCTACCAAAGAGCCTAATTTCAGATCGAGATACCAAGTTTGTTGGTTATTTCTGGAGGACATTATGGAAGAAGTTGAAGACAAATTTGAAGTTCAGTTCTGCACACCATCCATAGACTGATGGACAAATAGAAGTGGTGAATAGGAGTTTGGGTAACCTTCTACGATGCTTAGTAGGAGATAAGCCCAAGGGATGGGATTTGATTTTACCACAGGTAGAATTTGCTTACAATAATTCTATCAATATGAATATTGGTAAATCACCATTCTAGATTGTATATGGCAATAGCCTGAGAAATATTTCTGAGTTAAGGAAGCTAGTCAAAGGAGAAAAGACAAGTGCTGAAGCTGAAGATTTTGCAGAATATTTGAAGAATTTGCATGAAGAGGTGAGAAAGCACATTAATAAGATGAATATTCAGTACAAAGCTAAGGTAGATCAGAAGAGGAGGTATAAGGAGTTCTAGGTAGGAGATGAAATCATGGTTCATTTGAGAAAAGAAAGGTTCCCAATTGGAACATACAATAAGTTGAAAATGAAGAAATTTGGACCGTGCAAAATCTTGAAGAAGCATGATTCAGGAAATGCATATGAGGTAGAGCTGCCAAGTGGGATTAATATTTCCCCTGTGTTCAACATTTTTGCTTTAACAGAATACCATGAGGGTGGCATAGAAGATGGAACAACAGAAGAATAGTGGAGTATTCTAGCATCTACTTCAACGAAGGAGATAGAAGAGATCTTGGATAGCCATGTGGGAAGAAGTACTCAGAATAGACAATATGAAGAATATCTGGTGAAATCAAAAGGAAGGCCTATTGAAGATTCTTCTTGGTTATCTTAGGTAGAGGTTGACCATTTTGGTTTTACTCACACAAACACCTGAGATGTGACAGGGTCACTTCTCAAATTACCCTAGGTGTTTGATGTAGGAGCATCCAATGGTGTAAGGGCAATCTTACATCACGCAAAAATAAGTTAATTCAAAATCATTGTAGATGTTTTCATTTCTTTCCATAATTAGTGTTTTTGGTTCCATAATCTCCTAAATAATGATGTAGGACTTTCAGTTTTTTCCAAACTGTTAAAAATAGTAAACTACCAGTTTTGGAAAGTTTACCTACCATTTTATGAAAGTTTGCATTTGGGCATGAATTGAAGTGAAAACTTATAGGATGTTACATAACAAAAATATAAGACCTTTGGCGAAGGAATCAGGCAAAGATTATTTTTGAGCTGAAAGATATTAAAGTTTTTGTTTTTCGAAAAGCCCCTAAAAATTTCTGGAATGAGATATGAGGCACTAAAACATCCCATAATGTCCCAAAAAATTGATGAAAATCTATTTACATATTTTCAGTGTGATAGTTCACATCGCGAGCTTTCTGACACTTAAAAAAATTCGTCAATCGGACACCCGGATCAAAAGTCATGCTTCCCGAAAGTTGACCTACTTTTGGACGGAGTTGCAAATTTTGAAATTTAGCTAGAGGCCACCAAAAAGTGTTATTTATGACTATTTTGGGAACCCTGGGCAGGAGTAGAGTTAAGGGGGCAAGTGTGGAGTCAAGAATAGGTGGGAAAATAGAAACCGTAGCTAATTTGGGGTTACAAAAGGTAGATGATTCTAGAGTCTTGTGATAGGAAGTTGTAATGTGTTGCAGCCTATGGAGGGTTGATTCCTCTGATTGTATTTGAGCTTCTATAATGTAATAAGTTGTCTAAATCAATAAAAGAAAGTTCTATTTTTTGTGTGCAATTTTTGTTGTTGCGTGTTTTATGATTTACCCCCTTCATCAAGATGAAAAGTGAATTTGAGATGTCAATGTTTGGTGAAATGAATTTTTTCTTAGGTCTGCAAATCACTCAGTCAGATAAAGGTATCTTCATATCTCAATCTAAGTATGTGAGAGAATTGTTGAAAAAGTTTGGGATGGAAGATTTAAAACCAGTGGGTACACCCATCATAACCAGATGTAAGTTGAGTAAAGATGATGATTCCCCTAAGGCAAATCAGAAAAGGTATAGGTCAATGATTGGAGGACTACTCTATCTGACTTAGACTAGATCTGATATCATGAATGCAGTTTGACTTCTTGCTAGATTTCAAGCTGATCCTAGAGAATCCCATATAGTAGCAATCAAGAGAATTTTTAGATATCTTAAAGGGACACTTGACTATGGCTTGTGGTATCCAAAGGATGATGACTTCACTCTTCTTGCATATACTGATGCTGATTGGGTAGGAGATGTGGATGACAGGAAAAGTACTAGTGGTGGTGCATTCTTCTTGGGAAGAAGATTAGTTTCTTGGTTGATGAAAAAAGCAAGAGGCAATATTTCTATCTACTACAGAGGCAGAGTACATAGCAACAGCAAGTAATTACACTCAAGTTTTATGGATGAAGCAAATGTTGAAGGATATCAGAATGGTATTTGAGGAGCCTATTACAATATTCTATGATAATTCAAGTACAATAAACATCTCCAAGAATCCAGTGTTGCACTCAAAGACAAAACACATATCCATCAAGTTTCATTTCTTAAGAGAGAAGGTAAATGAAAATGAAGTCAGATTGGAGTTTGTTTCTTCAAAGGATTAGATTGCAGACATATTTACCAAGCCTCTTCCTAAGGATACTTTTGAGTATCTCAAAGATAAGTTGGGGGTTATTACCCCTCCTGATCAGAACTAAGAACTAGAGTGCATCAGTCCGGTGGAATTTATAGTCACATCTTGTGATCCGGATTGATGTTAAGGAGATACTACTCAAGGGGAGTAGTCAGTATGCATATTATTGGAGATCATCCTGGAACAAACGGGGAGAAAAGATTGCAAATATGTGCCCTTTTCCATTGATGTCAAAAGGGGAGAGAAGTTATATGAAAAACTAGTTGCTGATGAAAGGGGGAGTAGTGAAGAAAGTAGTTACAGAAGTGATAAGAGAAAGGAGGATAAGTTCTTGTCTTGATGGTTGAATCAGTTTTTCACATCATATGTTGCCATCAATGATAAAGGGGAAGATTGTTGCAAATATGTGCTTAATCGGTGTTGTCATTGATGTCAACATATTCTTATTGCCATTAGTGTCAACTGTATCCTATTTTGTTGCCTATTTAGAAGATTGGAATGTTGAGGATATTAAGAAAATAATGAAGAAAAATATATGTGGACCATATGACTATGTAGAGGATTGTTTTAAATAGCTACAGTTAAGTTTTGAGAGGTTCACATGAAGATTTGAAGAAGTTATGGCTCTCTAAGTAGAACCAAGTTTTGCTGTATTCAAAAGAGACAGAGTGACAGTAAATTGGTTTGGATTTCTCTACATTGAAATATTATGATCTGCAGATCTAGAGGAATGTTTGGGAAGTCAGTGTGTATCATCGACTCAAGTGGTTTGTGGTTTGGAGGTCTGCAAGCAATCTTTCTAAGTTGACAGTCATAGTAGACAGTGTTCTTGACATTCTGGATGAAGATGCAAGTGAATCTGATGATTTGGAGAAGTGCGGATGTTTTTGTTGAATTCAATGTGCTTGTGGAGGTCTCTGGATTGTGTGATTGTTGTGTTGGAGGTCCGCATTGAAGATTGAGCTCATTATTGAAGATTTCTTCTTTGATGTTGTTGTTCTTCCCAGTCTTGGCTGATCGGATGATTCCAGCATGTTGTGGATGATCTAAGAGCAATTCTCTGGAGCGTGACATGTTGTTGGAAGAAGATTCAAGTTATAGACATGATATTTCCACAGCCCATGATAAGTTAGAATGTGTGCTTCTGGAATAGACTGTGTGTAGCTTTTTTAGTTCGATGTTTCAGATCACACTCCATGATCCATTATCAGGATGAGTTGATGATTCATGCTTTAATGTTTACATCATTAATTTATTTTAAGTGGTAAAGAAGAAGAATTAATTGTTGCAAGTGTTAAAGTTTTGGGACAACTAATTCATCCCCCTCTTAGTTGTCCAGCCTAATTCCAACAAGAAGCCTCTAGACAGCCTAACAAACCAAACCCATGTCTCTATTTTTATCCAACTTTCCTCCTTTTTGGGTCGTACCTATTAATGGTCTAATCTCCCTGAGTGACCCTACCTTTTTTTCATCTTACAATCAAACTCTTATGCCAGATCACCTTCTCAACCTTTCATTAGGCGTACAAAACTAACAAACTTCACCTGGGTGCCATCCTTTTTGGGTTGCTCTCGATGACCCAATGGTCACCCCAGGCAACCTGTCCTAGTAAAAGGAGTGACCAGTGGTGACCCTTGTAAATTTTAAACATGAGTTTCTCCTTTGATTTGAGCCAAAAACTTTGTTTTTACCCAATTTGCATGCAATTTTGAGCTAAACATATAGGAGGCCATAATTAACTCATTTAACAATCCCAATCAACTAAGTTTAGCCCATGTGATCTATTTTAACTTCTCTCTAACTCCTCAAAATAACCATTCCTCCATGAGTGATAAGGTTTTAGCTCAAATCAATCTTCAATCAATTGAGTTCACAAGAAATTCAATTGAGTCTGACTGATCAATCAAGCAAGTTAACTCTCCAATCATGAGAGCTAATTCCTCAATCATCCCCATCCCCCTTGTGCCAGTCCAACCTATAAATACTCCTCCTCAAAGCATTAAAGGAGGCAATTTGAATAACTACAACCATTCATAGCTTTTAATTTTCTCTCCATTAGCATCTTAGGTGCTCACGCAGGATGCATGTGCCTTTTCTTTGTCATTGTTTTGTTATTCAAGCTTTTAAAAGCATTGTTAGTGTATTATCATACTCTCATATTCCATAATGCTCAATTAGTGCTCTCGTAGCACTCATAAGCTCGCAATCAAGCTCTTTGCATCTAAGCTTTCAAAAGCTTCATCATTGCCAATCAATTGCCATCTTCTCACTTACCACCAAGAGGACAACCCTAATACTACAAGAGGATAAGGAGGTTTCCATACAAAAGGATTCCTGAGGGTAGTGCAAAGCTTGTGCACCAAGCTATTCCAGGTTCCTTTTTATGTTTTTGTAGTAATTAGAAAATCAAATTTGCTCTTGAGGAAAGTAACTTGTTATTTTGCTCTTCATAAGAATTCATAGTTTTCTTTCATTTCATTGAAATATATTAGAAAGCATTTACTTTTCATCTAGATAAATTTATTTTCTTTCATTAGTTAAATCTTTTCTTTCTTTCCTAGAGTAGATTTCAAAAATCATCAAAAACACAAAAACATAGAATAGCATTGCATTAGCTAAACTTCATTATAAAGTGCATTCATATAGAATCATTTTAATTATTTAAGAAAAATACAAAAAATAGCTTGCATATCATATAGTTTCATTTCATACACAAAAATACAAAAATATAAAAATATTAGGAAAACCCAAAGCATTCAAACCCTCAATCTCATCATGAGGTAGTAATAATCACATTAGAGACAAACCCTTCATAACATCACAAGATAAATATTCCAATCAATCAACAATTAAACCTATGTCAACTCTAAACGCTAGGTCAATCTTGTCAAAGCAAGTCAACATACACCAACTCTCTTAGAGTAACAAGCGAATGTGCCCAAGACTCAAAAGAGAGTGGGTCAAGGCAGTTCTAGAGAGACTATAGGAATTAAACCCTAGACCACAACTCACACAAGAGCAACAATACATCATTAGGATCATAGAACAAGATTAACAAATTTAACAAAATATGCAAGCATTTGAAGCTGGAGACATAAACGAAGCCAATAGATACCCATCTAGGCTTTGGAATCAGAAAAACCCCAATAGGAGATGAATCACAAGTGACCCTTTGGGTAATATCATCATCTCAATAACAACTGCCATAGAGAAAATAAGACAAATCTAAAACAACAATAGGCCCCAGATCAGGTCAGCCGCTCTTCACAAGGTTCTACTCTTAAGTGAACAGAACAACCCCCAGGTCTTGTCTCCACTCAATTTGCTTTTGCAAAAGAGCGA
Organism: Cunninghamia lanceolata; assembly: GCA_027924645.1. Classification (NCBI taxonomy): domain Eukaryota; kingdom Viridiplantae; phylum Streptophyta; class Pinopsida; order Cupressales; family Cupressaceae; genus Cunninghamia; species Cunninghamia lanceolata. The sequence continues at coordinate 15,442,792 of BSBN01000130.1, read as the reverse complement.
GAGTGACTTGGAGGTCTCTAGAAGTAAGGAGAGAGTCCATGTGCTATGTCAGAGCTAAGTCATCCACAGTTGTGCAGGTGTGTCACATTTTGAAGAGTACATATTTTGGTGAAATTGATGTGAAAAATATTTTTTTTTGATAGAGTCACTTTGTATTTCTATCACTTCAACAAATCCTTTTGGGATGGGTTCTTTCACATTTTTGCACATTTCATGATGTTTCATGCAAAACATCTAGGGGAATATCCCCTTGAGTGAAATTACAAATTCAAAGGGTATCCAACAAAATCCCCACAACTTCAACCAAATCAAAACAAGACAAGTAAACATTCGATCTATGTTCTATCAATATGATCAACCCATAACAAACCATAGAGAAATGGCCACCCAATTGGAAAATGAAGTGTGTTATCAAAAGAAGAACTTACAAGAAGCTCATGAGGTACAAAAATCACTCCACATAGTAGATCAAGATAAAAGCGCCATGGCATGTCAAGTGTCATCAGAAAGAACAAATAGGGTCACTTAAACCCTAGAAAAAAACAATTCACTGCAAGGTGGAAAAACTCAAAGAATAGATGAAGCCTCACTCATAGACCTTATAGCAACCTTGGTCCAACAAATCAAGACCCTTGAGGTTAAGAGTGTTGAACAAAATGGCCAAAACAAAATTAAGGAAAAACCTAGGGCATAGGGAAATCATTTCATAGACAAGATCAAGTCAAACAAAGGAGAAACACAAAATGCCCCTCATCTAAACTTTCATTCTCATGACACACATCGTGAAGCATTCATGTGTCCCTTGCCCTCATCATCCAGCATGACAAGTCAAGATCAAATAGATGGGATTCCTATGTTTCAAAATCAACCACAAATGATCCCATCCAATCTTCAAAATATAAACATGACACCATCTAATTATCCAACTTTCTCAGGATATCAACAATCTAGCAAACCCCTTCAACAAGCACAACAATCTCCACCTGAATGGTTAATGTTTAGAGAAATAATACCCTCTACACATAACCCCCTTTTAGGAACATACCTTGAGTATTTAAAAGAGCCTCTTGACTACAACATTCGTCAGGCCATAATAACACATCATCTACCTGAGCTTCCAAAATTTAAAGGAGAGGGTATCCCAACTCTCATATCAAGGCTTACATCACAGTAGTTTGGCACCTCCTTCCTTGGGATACGGTGGTAGCAAAGATTTTTTCAAAGACTTTGGAGGGTATCACTTTAGATTGGTACTATCGACTTTCTGAAGCATTGATCCACTCTTTTAGGCAACTCATCAATCAATTTGTGGTTGCCTTCAACATAAACAAATTGGTCAAGATAGGATTATGAGAGTTTTTAATGATCAAGAAAAAAAATAATGAGTTAGTAACACATTTTATCACATGATGGAGGAAAGATCTCTATTCTTCAACAAGTGCACCAAACATAGATCATAGGGAAATTTGTGATCTCTTCTTACATGCTCTCAACAATGACATATGAGGAGTTCAAAAACACCCTCACAAATCATACAAAGAAGCACTTGAAAGTGCCTTTAGAATTGACCAAGCTGCTATTGATAGTGGAAGAAAGGAGTATGATGTTAATGGACGGTTGATAAACCATGATAGAAATAAAAAATCCTTGACAAAAAATCAAAACATAGATGGATCAATAGACAACGTACCATCAAGGAACAACAATTGCAACTACAATAGTCATACAAATTGTTGAACACACCAGGATACTGAGAGGGGGGTGAATCAATATCCAATCAAACTTCAAAACCTTTAGAGCGAATTAAAACTTAAACATCACAGCATTAACATAAACATGAAATATCAACACAATGCACATCAACACATAACACCATATATACGTGGAAAACCCCAAAAGGGGAAAAGCCACAATGAGGATTAACTCACAATATATGAAGCTCACTACTATAAAAATTACAACATTGTTTTAGGGTTACAACCCAAGGAAGCTACTACTCCCAGCTGACTTTGTTTTAGGGCAACAACCCAAGGAAGCTACTAATCCCTGAAGACTTTATTTTAGGGTCACTCCCAAGGAAGCTACAACTCCCTATAAACTTTGTTTTAGGGCTACAACCCAAGGAAGAAACTACTCCCTGAACTGAGGATGAACTCAGAAACAATTAAAGTATGGCAATCCTTCTACTGCCTGAAAACTAGCATTGAAGCACACACCTTTGATGATTGCAATTCTACTTCTTCTGATGGTTGAATCAATTAGGCACACTCTTCACTTCCCTCCTATCACAAAAATGTCTTCAAGATGAATTAGGACAGCCTCTAATACTTTTTCTCTTTCTCCTTCAGTCACACATGACAATGCATATGATATTCATACTCTGCTCTTTACACTCTCATATTTTCATTTTCGCAATCATCCCTCACCTAGACCAACTAGGTTTACAATATATACATGACATTACATTGATTTCATTACAAGTCAGCTAGTACAACAAGAATATTACATTTTACAAGTCGATTAGAGATCATACAACATGAAACATGCATAGGGCAAGCCCTATCATGGACTACACGCTACTCCATAAGGAAACACATGCCTTGTGGATCCCAACACATGCTTAGCCCGGTCCTAAACATTCTTCACATCATTCTTCAAGGAATAACATCTGTACACTTCATAAATTTGAATTAGGTGGCCCTTAAGAAAGAAAATATGAAGCATGTAGCACATCGATCTTCATAATCTTGGCGATACTCATGAATGATTAAATATTGCTTGTTATTCTTCTATATGACATCAAGGACAAAGGGCAACTTCTTCTTCCCCTTAGGGCACAAAATCTCCTCCTAAGGTGCACATTTTCTCTCTCTCCCCCTTTTTTATGTTCATACTCTTCTTCTTGAAACAACTCAAGGCTCCCCCTATCAACAATAACTACTACTTGCTCCCCTTGAGAGGTAACCACCGTCAATCTAGGGAAAATATATAGCAAGAACTCCCCCTGGACAGATGCAACACTACGCATCTAGCAAGAAGAAGGAGGGGCAATTACCCCTAATCTCTACCAGAGATCTTCAAAAGTATCCTTTGCAAGAGCCTTTGTAAAAATATCTGCAATCTGATCCTTTGTGGGAACATATTCCAACTTTACTTCCTTATCTACAACCTTCTCTCTCAAAAAGTGATACCTGATTGCTATATGCTTGGTTCTAGAATGCATCACAGGATTCTTGGAAATATTGATAGCACTTGTATTATCACATAAAATAGGAATAGGCTCATCATACAGTACATTGATATCCTTCAGGGTTTGCTTCATCCACAACACTTGTGTACAACAGGATGCTACTGCAATATACTCTGCCTCTATAGTTGATAAAGACACTGAATCTTGTTTCTTTCTTTTCCATGAAACCAATCTGCTTCCTAAAAATAAAACACCACCACTTGTACTTCTTCTATCATCAACATAACCTGCCCACTCAACATCAGTGCAAGCACTCAAATCAAAGTCAATACCTCTTGGATACCATAAACCATAATCTAGAGTTCCTTTCAAATATCTGAATATTCTTTTCACTGCCTTCTCATGAGTTTGCTTGGGATTAGCTTGAAATATAGAAACCAAACATACTACATGCATGATATCAGGTCTAGAAGCAGTCAAGTACAATAGTCCTCCAATCATAGACTTATAAAGAGTCTGATCAACCTTCGGAGACTCGTCTTCTTTGCTTAAGTGACAACCAGTAACCATACGAGTACTCACTAGTTTAGAGTCCTCCATACCAAATTTTTTCAACATCTCTTTGACACACTTAGCTTGAGAAATAAATATACCATCATCTAGTTGAGCAATTTGAAGTCCAAGGAAGAAAGACATATCACCAATCATAGACATCTCAAACTCTTTCTGCATGTCTTCTACAAATGTTTTGTACATATCATCATCTCCACCAAAGATGTTGTCATTAAAATATACTGCAATAATCAAAATCATGTCCCCTTCCTTAATGTAAAGATTACTATCTATGGTACCTTTCTTGAAACCTTTCTAAAGTAAGTACTTATCCAACCTAGCATACCAAGCTCTAGGATCTTGATTGAGCCCATATAAAGTCTTTTTGAGTCTGCATACCATGCCCGGATCCTCTAACAACTGAAAACAATCTAGTTGCCCAATGTAGACTTCTTCCACTAGATCACCCATTCAAAAATGTTGACTTGACATCCATCTGATAAACCTTAAAGTTCCTATGAGAAGCAAGGGCAAGAAACATCCTTATTGCCTCCATCCTAGCTACTAGAGCATAAGTCTCCTCAAAATCAATACCTACAACTTGTGAATAACCCTTGCACATTGATCTTTCTTTGTTTCTCACAACTTCACCATCTTCATTCAGCTTGTTCTATGACACCCATTTTGTTCCTATAACATTCTTATTGGCTGGTCTAGGGACCAATTCCCATGTTTGATTCTTCTCTATTTGATTCAATTCTTCTTCCATTTCCTTCAACCATCCATCATCTTTGCTAGCATCAGCAAAGGTTTTAGGCTCTACCTTTGATAACAAACACAAATTCACTTGCTCACACATCTTCGCAAACCTTCTACTGGTCTGCAGACCTTCATTTTTATCTCTAATGATCTGATCTGCTGAGTGTTTCCTCTAAACATACTTTGCAAGGGTCTTGGGTATCTTCTTTGGTTCTTGTTCATTCTCTTCTTTCTCCTCTTCTTCTTCTTCAATGCAAGGAAATATATCAGATCCAGAGTCCTCTGATTCTTGTGAGATCTAATACAAGTCTTCATCTACCTTGACATTTGTGCTTTCAATCATCTTTCCCAACCTCTTATTGTAGCATCTATAGGCCTTACTTCTGGTTGAGTAACCAAGAAATATCCCTTCATCACTTCTTGAATCAAACTTTCCTAGGTCTTCTTCATCTCTTCTGATATAGCATTTGCTGCCAAAGGTCATAAAGTATCTGAATACTATAGCTCATAAGGGGTCTTAGTGCTATTGACCCTCAACTACACTCTATTAAGTAGATAGACAATAGTGTGAACTATTTCCTTCTAGTACATCCTTCAACATTGCCCTAGCCATTTCTTGCACAGTCCTGTTCTTTCTTTCCGCTACCCCATTTTGCTAAGGGGTCCTAGGAGCTGACAAATGTCTCCTAATACCATGATCTTTACAAAACTTTTCAAATTCATTTGAAGTGAACTCACCTCCTCTATCAAACCTTAAACATTTGATCTTAGCATTCATTTCATTTTCAACCATTACTTTGAAAACTTTAAACTTATCAAAGGCATATATAATTTTTCTCTTAAGAAAGTAACCCAAGTCATTCTAGAATAATCATCAATAAGTAACATGAAATACCTTTCACCTTGTTGACTCTTTACTCTTGTAGGGCCACATAGGTCAGTGTGAATTAGCTCCAATGGCATTGAGGAAGAATACTCCTTGCTCTTGAAATTTGTCTTTGTCTGCTTTCCCATTTGGCATTCCTTGCATAGTGTGTTTGCAGGCCTGGTTATCTTGGGCATATCTCTCACTGCATGAATAGAGCCGATCTTTACCATATTATCAAAGTTAATGCGTCCCATTCTCTTGTGCCATAGCCATCACTCACTGGACTGAGCCAATAAGCATGTTCTTCCATTTACCTCCTTCAAATGATAGATATCTCCATATGACTTAATACCTTCTGCAACAACTTTTTCATACCCTACCTTTTTGATTTCACAACCTTTGGCATTAAAGGTAAGATTGTATCCTTTACTGCACATATGACTGTCACTAAGAAGATTGTTCTTTAACCCTTTGACATAGAGGACATCCTCAGTCTTATTCTTTCCATCAATGGTTGTAGCACCCTTTCCACGGATTTGTGCTAACTCATCACCACCAAACTTAATGACTCCACCATTCCACTTTTTAAGGCTAATAAACTTCTCCTTGTCACCAATCATGTGGTTAGAGAAACCACTATCAATTACCCAAGCCTTGGATTCTTCTTTTGCATGAAAGGCAGTCCATACAACCATTGACTTATCATTGTTTTGGTCAGCTTGCAAGGTATCATATTTTTCACATTTTCCAATATCACCCTTTTTGTCAGGTGCAACATTCAAGGCCATGAAAGGTGTTTCATCATTTGAATCATCATGATCCTCATCTTTTGAAGAACAGTTGTTCTCCATGGAATACAAACTTCTTTTGGGCTTCTCTCTTTTGCTAGTACCTTTTGATTCTTTAAATGGACATTTAGAAGCAAAATGGCCAATCTTTCCTCAATTGAAACACTTGAAAGGTAACTTACCTTTGTATTTACCTGTGCCTTTCTTCAATGTTCTTACAAATTTTTCTTCTATTGAACATCAAGTTCATCATCTTGATTAGCTACTTCATCTTCTGTCTTCTTCCTTACTTTGAATGATGCTTCCTTCTTTGGAGCACCTTTGTCAAATTCTCTCATTTCAAAAGCTATGAGAGAGCCAAACAATTGATCTATTGTGTATTTATTCAAATCCTGAGATTCCTCAATAGCAGACACCTTATGACTATAGGATTTAGGAAGAGATCTCAAAACCTTCTTCACAATTTCATCTTCTTTCACTTCGCCACCAAGACCTCTGATGCCATTGACTATTTTATCCACCTCAAGCATGTAAATAGCAATTTTTTCATCTTATATCATCCTTAGGGTCTCAAATTTGCCCTTGAAAATTTGCATCTTGGCTTGCTTCACTTTACTATCTCCTTCATAAATATTTTCAAGTTTATTCCAGACATCCTAAGTAGAAGTACATCCCATTACCTTTACAAGTTCTGAATCAGCTAGCCCACTCATGATAGCATTCTCTGCCTTAGCATTGTTATCATACAAATTAATCTCACCTACATCTGTAGGATCACTAGCAGGAGCAGTGTAGCCCTTCTTGACAGATTGCCAAATCCCATACCCAAGATAAGATAGATAGTTTTCCATCCTTAGCTTCTAGAAGGAATAATTTGTTCCATCAAACATAGGTGCCTTGTGAGATCCATTATGAGCCATCCCGGACCTTCCTCAAGTGGTTAAGCTTCTTCTGAGTAACTTGGCTCTGATACTAATTGTTGAACACACTAGGATACTGAGAGAGTGGGGTGAATTAGTATCCAATCAAACTTCAAAACCTCTAGAGTAGATTAAAACTTAAACGTTACAGCATTAACATAAACATGAAAGATCAACACAATGCACATCGACACATAACACTAGATATACGTGGAAAACTCCAAAGGGGGAAAAACTACAGTGAGGATTAACTCACAATATATGAAGCTCACTACTATAAAAATTACAACTTTGTTTTAGGGCTATAACCCAAGGAAGCTACTTCTCCCTGCTGGCTTTTTTTTAGGGCAACAACCCAAGGAAGCTACTACTCCCTGAAGACTTTTTTTTAGGGCCACTCCCAAGGAAGCTACAACTCCCTGTAGACTTTGTTTTAGGTCTACAACCCAAGAAAGAAACTACTCCCTGAACTGAGAATGAACTCAGAAATAATTACAGTATGACAATCATTTACTACCTGAAAACTAACATTGAACCACACACCTTTAATTATTGCAATTAGGCACACTCTTCACTTCCCTCCTGTCACAAAAATGTCTTCAATATGAATCAAGACAACCTCTAACACTTCTTCTCAAGTTCTCCTTCAGTCGTACATCACAATGCATATGATATTCATACTCTGCTCTTTACACTCTCATATTTTCATTTTCGCAATCATTCCTCACCTGGACCAACTAGGTTTACAATATATACATGACATTACATTGATTTCATTACAAGTCATCCAATACAACAAGAATATTACATTTTACAAGTCGGCCAGAGATCATACAACATGAAACATGCATAGGGCAAGCCCTATCATGGACTACACGCTACTCTAGAAGGAAACACAAGCCTTGCGGATCCCAACACATGCTTAACCTGGTCCTAAACATTCTTCACAACATCATTCTTCAAGTAATAATATCTGCATGCTTCACAAATTTGAATTAGGTCACCCTTAAGCAAGAAAACATGAAGCATGTATTACATCAGTCTTCACAATCTTGGTGGTACTCATAAATGACTAAACATTGATTGTTCTTCTTCTAGATGAGTCAAAAGGACATATACAACATCTCCAAACCTTCCTTGATCTCTACATAGCAACAACTTTGTGGCGCACATCATCAACCTTCCTTAGTCAGCCAGGCAAGTGCACAACCCAGCAACACCATCATTCCAGACCTTAGTCAGTTCCAGAGAAAGCAGAAAATATCTTGCGGAGCAATAGAAAACACCACAAGATCATTAGGACCATATTCCATTGGCTAATGTACCATTTCATTCTATAACAAGTTGGCACACATTATCAACATAAGTCCTAAGAACAACTAGGCATCTAAAACCATCTGTATCACAATTATTATTTGAAAACTAAACTTGCGGACCTCCAAACCACCTAAAACACATATGGATGTGCTCATACACAGCTTTGAACATATCCTCAAAACCACATGGAAAAATATTCACTTTTGGAGGAATGTGGAGCATTCCAAACAATCTTCACCAACACATTATACTGCCAGAGCATGGACCAGAACTCTATCACTTATATCTTTCACTGCGGAGGAGCAAATGATATGAAACTTTGGATTTAGCACCTCTACATTATACTCAACTTAAATTTTGAACCACATGACCATATCTTCAAATGTGGAGGAATGCAAAGAATTTTACCAGACAATCTTCCAGTTAGCTTCCTGCAACAACAACCTTTACCAACATCTAGAGGCTAGAACTTTCTTATAGCAACCCATACTTTCTTGGGATCATTAGGAATGATCATATAACATGTTGTAGGTCATCAAAAAAATCTTCTCATCCTCAGTATAGCTTCTAATTCCCATCTTAATATATCATCATTCATCTTTATGCTTCTAATTCCCATCTTAATATTTCATCATTCATCTTTGTGCTTCTAATTCTCATCTTAATATTTCATCTTGAAATCATCTTTGCTGACCACATACATGCTCAATGCACCTTGTCTTGACATTAATCAGGGCATGACATCCAACTATGAACATCAGCAACCAATCATAAACATCAGCATCATCATTGCATCTCACTGCATCTCTGTTACTAATCAGGGCATAGCATCCAACCATGAACATCAGCATCATCACTGTATCTCACTACAATCATCATCACAAACAAAGAGCTAACCTTACTCTAAGTGTTGACATCAATGACAACACAAATTTGGGGAACTAAAATGTCAACAACTATCCCCTCAAAATCAACAAGAAGTCATACAACAATCATCATAAGCCTCGAGATTATGATCGTGATAAATATTTCCTATTTCACAAGAGAAGGGGGCATGATATCAAGTCATGCCGAGAGTACCATCACTTCATATCAAACCTCCAAAAATGTAAACAAGCATTCATGGACACATTCTCACAAGATGAAGGAAATAGTCCCAAAAGCCATCAAAATGCATTAGGCCTTGTGGAATTAGGTAAAGATCGAGAAATTTGTGCCACCCAAGGACCAACAAAACTAGATGAAACATCCAACAATTCAATTTTTTTCCACATGTTAGAAATTCTCAAGAGTTCTCCTATGCACAAGAATGCTCTCCTCAATGCCTTAGATCTAGGCCATCTAGTTCAAAACACTTCGAGTGAAAAGTGTTCTTCTTCAACATTTGATTTTCAAGAGTTACTGTTAGACAATGACTTAGATAAGCAGGGTGATCTCCTCCTCCATCTGATAGTCCAAGTTCAGGACTATTCCATTAAACATGTAATGATTGATGATGGTCTACAATCAACATAGTCTCTTTCTCTCTTCTTCAAAGAATGGGTTACGAATAAACTCAAATCACACAACAAAATTCCATCCTTAGAATGCATGATAACCCAAACCTTCAAACCATGGGTAAGGTCAATCTTCAAATCACATTAAGTCCCGAAACTCTCCCAAATGAATTTTGTCACAAACGAAGAAACTACTTACAACATGATCCTAGGAAGGCCTTGGATCCATAGGATGAGGGCCATCCCCTCCACATTTTTTCAAGAAATAAACTTCTCACATATGGGACAAACCCATGTCATCAAAGGAGACCTTGATCCTTTTAGTCTTCATAGAGTTGAATAAGTCAAAAGGAAGGGAAAGACCATGAAAACCACCAATGACCCAAAAATCAACACTTTTGAAAAAGAGACATCAAAACAAATTGCAAACATAGTTAATACCTTGAAATGTATAGGGAAGGGAGAAATAAGAGAATTCCCCTTCGATCCCCATGCAAGAAATTCTTATGCTCCATTCAATTTAGCGACCATTTCTATCAAGCTAGATATGAGCATCCATACAATCAAGATCACCACTAAGAAAAAAGGAGAACCAAAACCTACATAGAAACTAGGAGAGCCAACATCAACATCATTTGCCACTCAAAAATTTAAAACAAACATTGAAACTTGACAAGAACATAAAATGATAAAGCTAGGGGGAAAATCATCAAACAATGAAACATGTGAGTACACAAAACTCATCAATGAATACAAAGACATTTTTACACCAAGTCTTCGAGTGTCCTTGCAAAAACTTTCAAGTGAAGATCAAGGAAAATTGGACAGGTCTATACGTAGTTAAGGAAGATGTCAGAAATGACGTTACCTCCTGTGGATAATGGAAGGAGAAGAGCTCAACAACTCAAAACTTTATAAAAGCCTATAAAATCGAAAAAATCAAATAATTCAAATGTCATGCCCACATTTCCCATGCGGTCATGACACACAACACACATGTCATGTCCACATTTTTCATGTGGTCATGACATGAAATATCAAAAACTTTTTCACGTGTCCCTAGAAACCCCCTCGCACGCGTCAGTGTGCTCAGTGGCAATACACATAAGCGTAAACATGTCAATCGATAATCAGGGGAAGTGTGTCTACCTACGCAATCCCCTGCGTGATGATAGCTGACTAGGGGGTTATGCGATGCGATGAGCATCGCTACTAGGGTTAGAATCGATTTAGTTCAAACCCTAAGTTTCCTAGGTGAGTGAACTAATTTTGACTGAATCAAAATCAAACCCTAATCCTAATGCATAAATAAAATCAAATAATAATAATGCTTCAATGATATAATGGTCGCATGATGAAATGGAATGATAAAATCAAGTCACAAAAATGCCATTAAAATAAAACCCTAAATCCTGAGAAAATTCAGTAGCATAACGCGTTTTCAACATATGAAATAAATATTTTAAAAAGAAATTCCCATAAAATAATTAAGGCAAAAATTAAATAAAAATAAGGTATAATAATAATTTAAATGACTCCAAGGGTCAACATAGAATTTTCCACTCATCAAAATATAAATGACCAAAAAAAATTTAATATTTAAGTCCTTTAATAAATATAATTGTAACAATTATATTTATTAAATAACTCGAGTTAAAAAGATTAAAAGAGGGAAAAATTAAAACATCCCTTCCCATAATAACAATCAAAATTAATTAAATTAAAAGGGTTTCCCACAAAATTTAGATTAAAACTCCACTAGAAAAATCATAAGGATATCAAAAAATTAAATAACTTGCATGGGGATAAACAATTCCACTTAAATCAAAAATCCCAATCCCCATTAAAATAAATCCATAAGAAAATAAATTAACCCTAAAAGATATAAAATTCAAAATAACTTAAACCCAAAGGGAGGCCAAATAAATTCAAAAAGTCAACAAAACAAAAGAGAGGGAAAATTAGAATTCTCGTGCACATGGGAGAATTAAAAGAAATAAATAAAATAACACTTCTAATTTCCCTCTCAGTCTCCATCTAAGCCCTATTCTAATATTTTATTAGTTTTCTAAAAGAAAGCCCTAATCTTATTTTATTAGTTTCCTTATGGCTAACCCTAACTTATCTCTCTCTTTCCATTCTTTCCTTCTCCTCACTTTGTTCTCTTCTCTTTTGTTTTTGTTTTCCCATTTTTGTTTTGCTTGCAGGTTGGGGTTTTACTCATCTATGGCAGTCATGGAAATACCTCTCACAGAGGTATATTTATATGGTGTATATATAGGGTATATATTTTTTTGTTTATATATATATATAACTGAATATACACATTTATATATTCAGATCTGGTAGTAAATATATATATTTTTTGTATTTGAAGGAACCACAGGAAGCAATATATATATCCATGGCAGTCATGGAAATACCTCTCACAGAGGTATATTTCTATGGTGTATATATAGGGTATATATTTTTTTGTTTATATATATATACATATTTTTATGTATATATATTTATATAACTTAATATACACATTTATATATTCAAATCTGGTAGTAAATATATTCTTTTTTTGTATTTGAAGGAACTACAAGAAGCAATATATATATATATATATATATATATATATATATATATCCTTTTTTTATTTTCAGGTGGAAAGCAAATCAAAGGGCATAGATTAGATTATGACCAAGGGCCGAGCCACAGGGGAGGCCACCGTTTGATTCCTGCTATGGCACTATTGTTGAAGGCCAAAGGTAAAAGTTTGGGGGCCGTTGGTGTGGGGAGGGAGCTGAGCCCCCGCCCACACCCGCAGCCAAGGTCATAAGCGGTGGGGCAGCGGCTGTGGCTGTCGTCCCACTGCCTCTTTTATTATTTTTTTCAACAAAAAAAAATAGAACCCTCATTTGGGTCTGGTGTTTCCACTTGCTCGGCTTCATATGTATTTAAAATATTTGTCAAATAAACTTTGCCCTCTGTTCTATTTTAGTTAAAATAAAATTTAGTTTATATATCTGTGTGTGTATTATAACATATATACACAGTAAAAAAAATACAAGGAGTAATCAGATTTTAAACCTATAATATATGATTTTACTTACAGTTTTTGTTCAAGAAAGATAAATAAAACAGAATACCCTCTTTTTTTTTTACAGTAAATAAATTGAATATCATACTATTTTTTTTACAATAATTTAAGGATAACCAGCCATCTAATTTCTTTTTTTTTTTAAACAACAAGATGAAAATGACAATCATACACTTTTTTTTTGTAAAATAAATAAAACAATTTACTATTTCTTCTCTTTTCTTTTGACAAAAATAATTAAGGCAAAATAACATATTTTAACTTTGAGCAAATTTTTCTATCTACAACTATCTTTTCAACATCAATAAAATGACAGTTCTAATTCTTTTTTTTAAAAACATACATTAACATTTGAACAACATTATCTCTCTCTTTTTTTTGTATAATGCAACTTAATACTAAAACAGAAATAACATTTAAAATAAAACAACAAGGATATTTTCATTTGTCAATTTTCCATAACTATATAGGCACAACAACATCATAATGAAAATTTTGTTAAAATCACCACAATAAGATTTTCACATTGAAATTTCTTTTCCACAACAAGTATATGGAGAGTACAATAAATTTACAACCCAACAATAAGGCCTCCAAGGCCATGGCTCTCAAAAATTAGCCAACTCAAATAAGGCAAAAGAAGCTAAAATGTACTTTTCTTCAAACCTTCAAGAATCCAACAATGACTTGCAAAAACATAAACACAAAAGTGGAAACCAAGGTCACACAAATAGCCCTCCTCCCTACCATAGACCCGCTAGTGGGTCACCCTCGAGCTAGGGAGGTAGTTCTCACACGGGATTCATATCACACCACAACAATGAAAGCACAAACAACACCAAAATTTTCCCCAAGGATTTGCAAAAAACTAAACTCATTAAAATGAGTTTGGAGGGGTAGGGGAGTGGACCCCTCAACTCAAGAGGTCACTCCAAAACTCAATGATGACAATACCACAAGGCCTCAAATGAAAAATAATATCTCTGAAAACTCAAAATCACCATGGCACTCTTGCCATCCAAAATACTCCCAACACCATAGAATGCCCTCAAGGCTATAAATAGAACAATACAAGGAGGTGACCTCAAGGAGGTTTACTCTCCCCCACCCCATACGAGTTGAGCCTTTTCTCTAAATGGAGATACTCTTACCAACACCTAAACCCACATAAAAATGAAAATAACACCCAACATAAATTCATAAGCACACAACAAGAATGAACAAGCATAAGGAAATGGCTATTGCCATAGGGCTTACCTTAAGAGCCCAACAATGGATGCACTTTGAAGAAGAGCCCACAAGATTTCTCCAAGTCTCCAAGCCTCCAAGATTTCTCTGACACTTCCCAAAACCTCCAAAGATAGAAAAATTCAAAAAATAAGAACCCCCAACTCCTCTCCAAGAGAAGATAAAATAGGCCTTCAAATTTGGCCCTGAGGAATGAGAAGGTGACACTTGTCACCTTCCCCTTCCTCATCCCATGCCACTTGCAAGGGAGAAGGAGTGTGAGGGAGATAAGTGTCACCCTCTAATCCATTAAAACCCTCACCTTATCCACTTGTGCTCTCACACATGTGTGAGAGCCCAAGTGGAGATGTGGCAACTCACCTCAAGGCTCCATGAGGATAAGGGATGACACATGTCATCCTCTTATCCTCCAAGAAATCCATCTCCCTCCAAGATTCTCTCACACATGTGTGAGAGTCTTAGAGGGAGATCCCACACACTTGGGGGTCTTAAAGATCCCCCAAGTCTTCTTGGTGGAGGAATCCCCAAGATTTGGGAAGGGAGGTGGGCCTTTTCCAAGGCATGACTCATCTCCCACCCTTAGCCATTTTGAAAATTCGTCACATTTACTAAACCCAAGTTTAGAGTGACTAGATGTGAGTTACCCTAGGGTTCAGTAAGTCTAAATGCACCCTAGACCCCAGGTTTACCACCTAGGGTAAGTTTGGGACTCTAATAAACACTTAGGGAGGTGTAAAATCACTTTAAATGGCCCATAAATAAAATAACATCAAATGGTGTAAACCAAAACATAAATTTTACAACACATAATTTAAATCAATTTAAAAGGGGTGAACTAGGCCAAATAATTAAATCAAGTATATACGAAAAACATCATTCGATCAAACATGATCCTCATCCCTCTTGGGAATGGATCAGCTTAACAAGGGATTACATAAGTGTGAGAATTGCCTCTAATTTTTCGTGGCCTGGAAAATCACCTGCGTAACTTGATCAAACGGTCAATCCAACATAGATAAATCATAGCCGAAGCAACAAAAATTAAAATCATGCCATTGCATACAACATTAATCATTCACATCATAATTAGAATTAAAATTGCATTTTCTATCTAATATCCCAAAATCAGAATCCAATAACCATTCCACAAAATGAACTCATAATCCACATCAATAATAATCATCAAATGTATCTCACATGTCTAGCATCATAATAGAATCATAATAGCATCAAAATAGGATCTAATCTAATCATCACATAACTAATCAAAACTAATCCAAATTAGGAGATATAGTCTAGATCTGCATAATGAAAATCAATAGTTTCTAAATGTCTGATAATGTCACCAACTATAATGTAAAACGATCAAAATAGGGAAGTGAAATAAATCAGCCTCACATCAAAAATCCATAAAAAGCATAAAATCATGGAAAATCAAAACGTTGTATTCTTCATTATGCTCCATCATGCATTTTGTGAGTGTCATGCTCTTGTTCGATTTTTGTACTAGTAAGGAGTATAAGGTTTCTTAAATATAGGTTGACCCTTTGAGCCCTTGAGATCCCATAATAAATCATGTTTATCACTTATCACTATACCTCTATTCACATTATCCCAGTGATTCTAATCAAAGCCTAACTCTTAGCTCTACACCGATCTTGATCTTAGCAATTCATGATGTTAAATATAAACAAAGTTAGTATTTCAAACCTACAATACTCAATAGAAGATTACAAGTAGACCTCCCCCATTTCTTCTTAGTAGAAGGGAAGTCTGACTGGATAGTGAAAAATTTTGGTGGTACTCAACCCCTTATCTCTCCTAGCCAAAAATGCCAGGAAGATCATAACTCTAAAGGAAGCAATCTAAAATACAAGTGAATAAACAAATGAGTTATAAAAAATGAGTGTGAGAGAAAAATGAGATTATAAGAAGTCACTAAACCATTCAGAAAGTTTCAAAAGAATCCCATCAGAAAGCATCAAAAATATCAAAAAAATATAAGAGATTCAAGTGAGGTACTACAAAAATACAAAAAAAAAGAAAAATTCAAAAGAAAAAAAGAGAGATACAAAAAAGAGTGCAAGAGAGAAGGTTGTTGATTGTACATACTCTTAGGTGGAGATAAATCTAAGCTTGAAGCTATGAGGGTGACAATCTATCAAAGAAAGTAAGGTACAAAGCACACACATGCACCAGCTGAGCAATACTAGGAGCCTATCTATCTTTAGGGCCATCTTCTACTTTGGAGTCTTTTCCTTTACCGTAGATCTATCTTGTTGGCCATCTTTGATCTAAGTCTAATGAGTGCTAATAAAACTTGTTACTTGTATAAGTTGAAATCTTGTCAAAGTTTTTTGTCTAGATAATGATCAATGTTTATCCTTTAGTGAAGATAAAAATTTAGAAGTATTTCATCTCCTCCTTGTTCCCACTTGAGTTCCTAATCCCATCCCAAGGCTTAAAAGGTCTCCTATATCAAGTTAACTTGCAATCCCCTAAGTCGAAAATCCTACTAAAGAGCATTCACATTGTTTGTTTGTCTTGCATCATTTGATACACGTAAATTAATAAAACATGTCATAACACCACATGGAATTCATAGCCCTTAACACATAGTACTTTGCATTTCATCCTTGTGACTCACAACCAAACATATTGCATCCCATTCATATCATAAAAAGGATACAAAACAAATTACATCATCCATGTGTGA
This sequence comes from Cunninghamia lanceolata, assembly GCA_027924645.1. NCBI lineage: Eukaryota > Viridiplantae > Streptophyta > Pinopsida > Cupressales > Cupressaceae > Cunninghamia > Cunninghamia lanceolata. Next base: position 15,425,850 of record BSBN01000130.1, on the reverse strand, counting down.
TCATCACAGGTATGTATTTTCTCAAGAAAAATAAAACATCTAGCCAACCATATGCACAAGAGGGAAATTAAAGTACAAGATGTTGACTAAAGCTATGTATAGATCTCATCCAATTAGGTCTTGTAACAATAAATGTAAAACAATGTCTGAACATAAGTCACTCCTCCAAATGGAGTAAAAAGAGAAAAACTGTGCACTCAAGCGTGTAAGTCTCCCCATGCAAGGGGGAAAGGGTATAATCCCTTCAATAAACATGGGTCTTCTAAGGACCTCAAGTCATCAAGCTAGACCTTCACAAACTCTTTAGAAAAACCATAAAAATTAAAAATTTGAAAAACCTTAAAAAAGTGTAAAAACTCAAAAATCCCTAAAAGTCAAATATGTTCTTTAAAATCTGCAATAAAAGAAGAATTTGTTCTTCTCTCTAGCTTAACATATGTTTTTGTAGTACTCTTGCACCCTTGTTTTGTGTGCTTGCATCCTTATAGGAGAAGGAGACAACAGGTCAAACTTGTGACACAACTCATGGTTTGTTTATTTGCAATTTCATTATTTATCATTAATACCTCAAATGTTGAATTAATACTAGTCTTTGTAGGTACAATTGTGACAAATCAATGAAAGGTAAGGACTATTTTGGGAAAAATACCTACCTTTTGTGTAGACTATCATCCCTAAGAGGAAAACATGTAAGCACTAAAAGCACACACAGGCTTGCACGAGGACCCCATGATGATATGTAATCCTAATCACATACACACAAATGTGAATAATAGAGCCCTCTCAGCAATACTCCTCTTGGTGACACATAGTGTCTTGTTTTTCCTTTGTTGATCCTTCAATTTCGTAACCATTCTTCTTTTCCCCTTTATCGATTCTTCTTTTGTCGTATTCTTTGCCTTGCCTACATGCTTAGTTTTCAACTTTTCATGTTAATTCCACCTTTTGACACCCCGTTCTGAAGGTCTCTAACCTTAGGAAGCTTCTAGATAGCCTAATAGACCAAACCCATGTCTCTGTTTTTACCCAACTTTCCTCCTTTCTGGGTCACCCCTATTAATGGTTTGATCTCCCTAGACGACCCTACCTTTTCTCATCCTACAACCAGACTCTTATGCCAGATCATATTCTCAACCTTTCATTAAGCATACACAACTAACAAGATTCACCTAGGTTCCATCCTTTTTGGGTTGGCCCAGGTGACCTACCCTAGTAAAAGGGGTGATCTAGTGGAAACCCTTGAAGATTTTAAACATGAGTTTCTCCTTTGATTTGAGCCAAAAAAGACTTTATTTTCACTCAATTTACATGCAATTTTGAGATAAACATAGAGGAGATCATAATTAACTCATTTAGCACTCCCAATAAACTAAGTTTATCCCATATGATCTATTTTAACATCTCTCTAACTCCTCCTAACAACCATTCCTCCATGAGTGATAAGATTTTAGCTCAAATCATTCTTCAATCAATTGAGTTCACAAGCAAAAAAATTGAGTCCGACTGATCAATAAAGAAAGTTACCTCTCCAATCATGAGAGATAATTACTCAATCATCTCCATCCCCCTTGTGTCAATCCAACCTATAAATACCCCCCTCCTCCAAGCATTAGAGGCAAATTGAAGAATTGCAGCCATTCATATCTTTTAGTTTGCTCTCCATTAGCATCTTAGGTGCTCACGCAAGATGCATGTGCCTTTTGTTTTCCATTGTTTTGTTATTCAAACTTTCAAAAGATTCATTAGAGTATTTTAATACTCTCATATTGCTCATAATCCATATCCATAGTGCTCAATTAGTGAGCTCTCGTAGCACGTGTAAGCTCACAATTGAGCTCTTTTCATCCAAGATTTCAAGAACATCATCATTGCCAATAAATTACCATCTTCTCACTTTCCTCCAAGAGGATGATCCCTCTTCTATAAGAGGATGAGGAGATTTCCATACAAAAGGATTCCTAAGGGTAGTGCAAAGCTCTTGTGCTAAGCTATTCCAAGTTCCTTTTCATGTTTTTGTAGTAATTAAAAAATTAAATTTGCTCTTGAAGAAAATAACTTGTTATCCTTCTCTTGATAGATATTCATGGTTTTCTTTCATTTCATTGCAATAGATTAGAAACCATTTACTTTTCATAGATTTATTTATTCTCTTTCATTAGTTAAATCTTTTCTTTCTTTCCTAGAGTAGATTTCAAAAATCATCAAAAATACAAAAACATAGAATAACATTGCATTAGGTAAACTTCATTATAAAGTGCATTCATATAGAATCATTTTATTTATTCAAGAAAAATACAAAAAAATAGTTTGCATATCATATAGTTGCATTTCATACACAAAAATACAAGAATATTAGGAAAATCCAAAGCGTTCAAACCCTTGATCTCATCACGAGGTAGTCACAATCAAATTAGAGACCAAGCCTTCATAACATCACAGTGTAAACATTAAAAGCAATCAAAAGTCAAACCTAGGTCAACTCTAAACCCTAGGTCAATCTCTATCAAAGTGAATCAATATAAACCAACTCTCTTAGAGTAACAAACAAATGTGCCTAGGACTCAAAGGTGAGTGGGTCAAGGTAGTTCTAGAGGAACTAGAGGAATTAAACCCTAGATCATAACTCACACAAGAGAAATAACACATAATTAGGGTCATAGAATAAGATCAACAAATTCAACAACACATACAAGCATTTTAAGCTAGATTACATTGTACTAGAGACATAAATGAAGAAAATAAATACCCATCTAGGTGTTGGAATTAGATAAACCCTAATAGGAGATGAATCACAAATGACCTTCAGATTATATCATCATCTCAAAAATTGCCATAGAGAGAACAAGACAAATCTAAAACAACAATAGGTCCTAGATCAGATAGGCCCCATATAAGGTTGGCCTCTCTTTACGAGGTTCTACTCTGAAGCAAATAGAACAACCTTAGGTCTTGCTTCCTCTTGTTAGGATTAAGGTACCATCAACCTTGTAAATCCTATGAAATTTATTATTCCTATTATTGTTTGTAAATCACCCATAAGGGATGAAAGGTTTCACCAATAGTGATCTTGTTTTAGCCACATGTTTATATCCAGTACCTGACACTAATTTGTTCGTGACAGGTGTTGCAGGGGGTTCCCCCCTACAAGTGGTCCGAGGGGATAACCCCCCCAATGGCGAGTTCGAGGTCCACGCACTCTGATGGGGATTCGAGGGTAGCATGCTCGAAACCACATTTTATTTATATTTTCATTGTAAATCTAGACCATTCACCATTAGGTCACAGATCTGATGGTTGATCTTATGTTGGTTTTCTTGCCTTAGAAGGCAACCCCCTTTTATAAGGATATTTGGACTACGTTTTTAGTAGAGTTGAGAGTAACACACACCACTAGATTGAAGACTAAAGAAGAAGAGGAAGTGAATGTATTGTAATCTAATATTTGAAGATAATACAACTTGGAGCCTCTTTTCTTGGTGGAGTTTTTTACCTGAAAGGGTTTTCTCCACATTACATATTGTGTTATGTGTTCAGTTCTTAATGCATGTTATTGATGTGTAGTGGGTTTTATTTCTATTGCAATCTGCATTGATTCTACATTATTTAGAGGATATTAATAAGGTTTGAATCAAATTTCCATTGTGTGGTTTGCACCTTCATTTCTAACACCTCTTGATTGGCTTTTTCCATAAGAGTGAGAGTGACATGGAGGTCACTAGAAGCAAGGATAAGGTCCATGTGCTACGTCAGAGCTGACTCATCCATAGTTGTGCCTGTGTCACGTTTTGAAGAGTACAATACCTACAAACTCTCATCATACAAATTACTCCTCGAGGTCTCAATTTATAAACTTCTAGCAACCTAGAAACCATTGTGGTCTTATAAAACCATGTCCAACTAAAAATAGCTTATTCTCTTACATTCTTACAGTTGTAATAAATCATTAATTACATCCACCAAATATGGGTGCCCAAGTTGGTCAGAATTCCATTTTAAAATAGGATCTTATAGATGCTCTTACACATCTTACAGCTAACCATCGATTCCAAAGTAACTCGCTCTATTCTTGGCTATTACAGGTCATAAAATCTATCATAGAATTTGTTAAAGATACTATCAAATAAAATATTAATATTCCATTGTTGTAAGGCACCAACACTTGGCATAACTACCACATCAAATTCCAATGCCCTAATTTGTGTCAGAGCTAAATATTTAATAATAACAATAACTAATTGTAGGAAAATATTAAATGATGAATAAATAATAACAAGAAATTTACAAGGTTGAGACACCTAATTTCTTAACATTCTCCCACTTGTCAAATGCCTTGTAAGAGCCAAAGGGAAAACATACCATCAAGAATCAACTACTAGGGGCCAAAAGGCTCATAGACTCCAAACACCATCTAAACTTCTCTGTGCTCACAAGATTAGTTAATGCATATGCAACATTGAACAAAGTCTCTACCTTTTCCAACTTCACCATGTCATCCTTGACCATATCTCTCACAAACTGATATTTAACATCTCTATGCTTGGTCTTGGCATGAAATGTTGAGATCTTTGCTAGGAAAATCATACTCTAACTATCACTGCACCATATTTTAATCTAATGTCTAAACATAATGTCTTAAGATAAATGGCTTCCTTATAGGCATGAGTTGTTGCCATATACTTAGCCTATGTAATGGACAAAGAGACCACAATTTATCACTTAATCATCGAGCTAATTGCACCACCGATAAGAGAAAACATAAGCACTAGTGAATCTTCTACTATCAGCATCACCTTCCCAATCTGAATCCACATAACCATGAATATCTAGGGAATGTCTATCTACTATACTATGAAAACACAAATATCTGAAGACTCTTTTAAATGCATCCCAATGACTCTACTAGGATTAGACATATATCTAATAAGACCTCCCACGGCTTGGGCAATGTCTAGTCTTGTACAGACCATAACATACATTAGGATTCCAACTACACTCTAATAAGGAACTCTGCTCATGTCTTCCATCTCTGATGGGGATGTAGGACAATATGAAATAGATAACTTTGTTTCCAATGTCAAAGAACACACAATGGTCTACAATCCTACATGTTAAACCTCCATAAAACTAAATTGACATACTTACTCTAGCTAAGCCATATTTTTCTATTCACTCCATCTCTTCTAATCTCCATCCCAAGAATGTGTTTTTCTACACCAAGATCTTTCATTTCAAACTTTGCTGAAGGTTAAGATTTTAGTTCTAAAATCAAACCCTTCCCTTTGCAAATAAACAACAAATCATCAACGTATAAAGCAATAACAAGGAAACAATCACTATAAAATTTTAAACACAGTGATCAAATTTAGAATGCTTAAATCCCAAACTCAACACATATGTATCAAGCTTCCGATACCACGTCATATGACTTTTTTCAGACCATACAAGTATTTCTTCAATTTACAAACTAAATGACTTTTACCTTTAACTATATAGTGTTATGTCTGTGTCATATAAATATCCTCCTCCAAATCATCGTGAAGGAATATTGTTTTCACATTCATTTGTTTGATCTCTAAGTCATAAACTATGGTAATAGATAATAAAAATCTAATAGATGTCATTTTTGCAATAGGAGAAAAATTTCATTGTAATCAACCCCTTCAACCTAGGAGTAACCTTTTGCAATCAACTATGCTTTTTACTTCTCAATATTACTATCTAAACCAATCTTTTTTAAGACCCATTAGCAACCAACATGCTTATGTCCTATAGGAAATGGTGTCAATTCCCATGTATCATTCTTTTCCAAGGCTTTCATCTCTTCATCCGTGGAAAGTTTCCAAGACTCTACTGTTAGATTTAGGACAGACAACTGAGAGGGGGGGTGAATCAGTTGTCCAAAACTTTCTTGTAATTAATCACTTAAATCCTTTTCTTAAATCAGTAGTATAATAATGAATCAATCATGGAAACATAATGCAACAATTCAAGAGCAGAAACATATTAACACATATAACACCAAGATTTTGATGTGGAAAACCCAGTTGAGGGAAAAACCATGGGGTGACTAACCCAGTATTGTATTCTCTGTTAAAAGAATAGAAAGAACAAAATGGCACATGCTAATTAGGGCTCATTGCCCGAGCACACTACTCACAAGAGGCCCACTGCCTACAGGAGACACACTATCTACAGAATAATAAGTATTACATACTTGAACTGAAGAATTGCATCTTCATCATGCTTCAGTCAGTTCCATTTAGGCCCAATACTTCTGCTCTGCCTTTCACTCTCCTTTTCTCTACCACACTCTCATCTCTGCTGATATTTTGGAAATGACTTTACAACTCCTTATTTATACAAGACATCGACTTAGGGATAATCATCCAAGTTGGCATACATTACAGAGCAAACACATAAATACAACATGACTAATTACAAAAAGACTTCATGTAGATCAACACACTATCAACCACACAGATCTGAGACTTCAATATTTCTTTAAGAACACACCATTCTTCATAGAACATCTTCAAGATCATCCGATCGGCCAGAATTAGGAAGAACACTATTATCTAGAAGTAATTATTCAATTATGAGCTCAATCTTCAATGCGGACCACCAGCATGAACTGGACACAATCCAAAGACCTCCACAAGCTTGCCTGAATCACCAAGAACATCCACACTACTTATGCTTACTGAAATCATTCTCTCCTTCATCTGGAACTTCAAGAACACAGTCTGTCATCACTGTCATATTGGAATAGATGATTGCGGACCTCTAGACAATGAACTAATTGAGTTGTTAATTCACATTGACATCCTAAACACTCCACCAAATCCACAGAACAAGATATTTCATTTATGAATCTCACTGGACCTATTTGTGACACTCTGTCACCTTTGAACATCTGCCAGAACTGGTTATACTCAAGTGGCCATAACTTCTTCTAATCTTCATGCGGACCTCTGAAATATTTATTGGATCATCTTAAGACACATATCTACAAACCCTTTGAAGCGCATCCTTTGATCTTCATCTTAGCTGGGATATTTACCTTACTGTCTTCACTATTCTTCTTTGTTCTTGGTTAGGGCTAATTTTCTCAATATCCTCAGCACACAGCTCATCCAATCCTTATCATCAATGCAACAGGAGTATGTTGACATCAATGACAACATTGGTTAGGCCCATACTTGCAACATCTACATCATTCATATCTAATGCCTCTTGCATAGATTTTCATTCATCAATGTTAGTACTCAAAGAAAATATACATTTCTAATCATCAGAAGAATATCCATATCTTTTTGGTGGTTTTCTACATCTTGTAGACCTTTGAACAAGCTAAGGTGGAGGTTCTACCTCTTCTTCCTCCTCTTCCACTTCTTTTGAAGATTCTGAGCCTGATAATCTCTCCTCAACTTCTTGTCTATATTGAGGCCTTGATTCAACTTTCTTAGGCATAGAAGGAAGCTGAATCACAACTTTATTTTGTTCAATTTGCTTTGATTGCAAGATAGTGCAAGAAGTCTTAGTTTTTCTAAAAATAACACTTCTACTATATTACCTTTTGTGCAACTAGATCCTAAATTTTGTATCCTTTCACACTATAACTATAACTAATGAAAATACATTTTACAACCTTGATCTACAACTTTATTAACTTCTCCATTAGCACATGTGCATATGCCTCACAACCAAAAACTCTAAAATCTCTCAATGAAGTCTTATGACTTGACTATGCCTCCAAAAGCATTTTTTCCACAAGAGCTAATGTAGGAGACATATTTAATAGATAGAAAGCAATGACTATTGCTTCAGCCCAAAACTTTTGTTCTATACCATCACCACTAAGCACGCTCCTAACCTTCTTAAGCATCATCTTATTCATTCTTTCTGCAACTCCATTCTGCTAAGGAGAATATGAAGTTGTCATATGTCTTTGTATGCCATAATCTATATATAATATATTGAAATCATTAGAGAAATATTCACCACCATTGTTAGTTCTTAAACATTTTATTTTCTTTCTAGTTTGCAACTCAACCATTAATTTAAATTTTTTAAATCAACTAAAAATTTTAAATTTACTCTTTAAAAAATAAATGCATGTCCTTCTGCAACAATTATCAATAAATGAAACATAATAAATAGGTTTCACAATAGAAAGAACATCAATAGGACCAAAAACATCAGAATGAATAAGATCTAAAATACCACAAGATTTGTGAGAACTCAAGTAAAACTGAATGTGTTTTTATTTTTCATAAATGTAATGCTCACAAAAATCAAAGTCAATATTACAATCTGAAAGACCTTCAACAACGTTCTTAATTTTCAAGGTCCTTAGACTCTTCTCTTTTATGTGGCCTAATCTTTGGTGTCATAACACAATATTTTATACAGGTAATTTAGATGAAAGAGCACCCTTAGGTACCCAAAATCCATGACCATCCACTGAAGAGGAAATTAACTCTTTTTCTAATGATGTAGCCACAAACTTTCCTTTCAAAAAAGTACTATTACACTCAATAGTGCATGCATCAAGCTAAAAAAAAGTTCCCTTTCTACTACCTCAAGTAATCATCATAGCACCTCTCACCATTTTAACACCTATTTCAAAAAATTAAACGTACACACCCACATCTATTAGTTTGCTTACAGATAATAGATTACGTGTTAGTCTTGGGATATGTAAGACACCATCAAATCTTCTAACTCTACTATTAGAAAATTTATCTGAATACTACCACAACCAATAATACTTAAATAGAAACTATCACCAGAGTACACCTTACTACCTTTGTATTTTTCATACTTACTAAACTAATGTTTCTTAGAGGTCATGTGAAAAGATGCACCTGGGTCAATCAACCATGCATTCTCACATGCATGAATGGCTAAGGTTGCAATGAATACATCAACATCTTCCTTCTCAAACTCATAACTAAAATCAACTTTACTTTTCTTATTTTTCTTCTATTCCTTGCACTCCTTATGGAAGTGACCAAGTTTATTACAGTTCCAACAAATAACCTTGGACTTAGTAGGAGATTTTGATCTCCCTTGAACTTGGATTTAGATTTATCACACTACTTATTATTCTTCTTACCTCTATCTTTTGGTCTTCCTCGAGAAAAATTGAGCAAGTTATTCTTAGGTGGAACTTTGAGTGTCAATAGGTTATGCAAAACTTTGGTCTGCAACATGATATGTGGAACTTTGGTCTACGACAGGATATATGCAGTAGACCCTTGAAATCCCACAATATACAGTAGACCCCCAAAATCCTGCAATATACAGTAGACCCCCAAAATACAGCAATATGTAGCAGAACATGCAAAAATATCACAATATGCAAATGACGCCAAATTTGCTGCAATATGTAGATGACCCAGTTTTCCCCTGCAATATGTAGATGACCCAATTTCTTCCATAATATCCCGATGGGTCACTTTTTCTATTGCACCATCTAAAAGCACCCAAAATGTGACAAAAATGGTTTTTTATAGCCTGTACGACCTATCCAATAACCAATTGATGACTTCCACATATCCCATTCACATGATGAGTGTGGTGGATGCCTCAAATGCCTATAAATAGAGGATTTTCACATTGAAAGGGGTTGACTTCTCAATAGTGAGGCTTTGGCTTCTACTGTAGCTTCTTCTATAGATTTCATATTAGGAAAGAAGACTACTTGGGTTTTCATATGTTGGTCTGAATCATTGATTGGATGATTGTAAGGCTTAGGCCAAGGCATGTTGAATGCATATAGGAAGATCATTCTACTCCTACTATAATGTTTTCTTTTGCATATGAAAAAAGATTTTTTTTGTTTCATTGTTGTGTGTTGTTCATTTTGTTGTTTGGTTCAACAGCTTGTCAAAGCCCCTGGACCTTGATATGCATCAAGTGGTATTAGAGAACAGTTTTTGAATTCCTTGAGACTATGGAGGTTCTATGCAAGAGGCCCTAAGGAGATTGTTGTAGGTAGAGTGAAGAGGAAAACCTGCAACTGTAGAGGGTCTACAAACATGGCACACCAAGAAAGAGGAAGAAGGGGAGCTATGCCAAGAGCTGGAGATGCAACATTGGTAGAGATGCTAAGAGGCATCATAACTAGGCTAGATGCAATGGAAATATCATAATGTAGAGGAGTACTTGTAGAGGATGTGACTGATAATGAGGAAGAAGTTAGTGAAGAAGAAGCAAAAGGAGAGGATGGATATGAGAGGAGGTTTCTGAGTGTAATTAGAAAGATTTCTAGTAAACCCCATGTAGAGTTACCTAGTTACAGTGGTAGTCTAAAACTAGATGACTTGATAGACTGGATTTTAGACAGAAAAGTATTTTGAGTTAGAATCTATTGAAGACCTTAAGAGGGTAAAACTTGCAGCTACAAAGCTGAAGGGACATGCATCTCTGTGGTGGAATCATGTACAAGTTGAGAGATAGAGAAGAGAAAATGAAAAGATTAAAACCTGGGAGAGGATGTTAACTAAGTTGAAGGAAACATTTATGCTTGTAGACCATCAGATCACCATGTTTAAGATGTTGTAGAACCTTAATCAAAGGGAGAAAAGTGTGCAAGACTACACCAAAGAGTTTTATAAATTGAACATCAAGGCTAGTCACATTGAAGATGACATTGAGAAGGTCTCTAGGTATGCAAATAGTTTGCATTATTCTATCTAAGATGAAATTAGCATGGCCAAAATTACCATCATAGAAATAGCCTATCAATTTGCATTGAAGGTAGAATAGTTCTAGGGGAAGAGGTAAATCCTCCAAAGGAAGAAGGCGGTCAAATCCTGGATGTGGTTCTCAATATAGAAAGGAGAAACAATTTCTTCCCAGATCAATACCAAGGAGGTAGAGGAAGGGGTGACTACTCTTGAGGTAGAGGAAATTCTGGAAGAGGAAGAGGATTTAGTGGACCATGTTTCTAGTATAAATAGGTTAGACAGAGGACATTTGAATGCCCTCAAGTACAACAAAGTAGTGGCAAAGGAAAAGAGACTAGAGTCCATATAGCACAAGTTGAGGAGGAGAGTGTGGCAAGTGTAGCCTCACCAAAATTTGGAGAAGAACCTAAGGATAGAGAATCCTTAATGCTGAGGAAGGTTCTTCTAACACTAGAGAAGGTACAAGAGGAACCAAAACAATGAAGAAATTTGTTTAGAACTAGCTATAAGTCTAGAGGAAAATGATGCAAATTCATTGTGGATAGTGGCAACACTGAGAAACTAGTGTCAGAAGAGATGGTGGAGAAGCTGAAACTGAAGAGGATGAAGCACCCAACTCCCTACAAGGTGTCCTAGCTGCAAAAGGGACATCAATTATTGGTAAGTGAACAATGCCTTGTTAAGTTTCATATTGGGAATTATAGAGATGAGACAATGTGTGATGTTATGCCAATGGATGCATGCCACATTCTATTAGGCAGACCTTGGCAATATGATAGGTAGTCTATTCATGATGGCAAGAGTAGTTGCATTAAAATTAAGAAGGATGGAGTTGAGTATGTGTTCAATCCTTTGAAGGATAAGGATGATGAGGTTGAGAAAACCAATAGGGTTTGTCTAGTGAATGGAAAACTATTTCTAAAGGAAATAAAAAAGGAGAGGGTATGTTATGCCTTCTTATCTTAGGTTGTAGAAATTATGACAACAGAGAAAAGGGTAGAAATTCCCACAAAAGTCTAAGAAATTTTGAATGAATTCAACGACATTCTAATGAAGGACTTACCTAATGTATTGCCTCCAACTAGAAGCATAAGTCACTGCATGGACTTGATACTAGGTGCAAGACTACCGAATAAGGCACCATATAGAATGACACCTATGGAAAATGAAGAGGTGAATAGACAAGTGCAAGAGCTATTGGATAAGGGGCTGATTAGAAAGATCCTCCGTCCATGTGTTGTACCTGTTGTACTAGCACCTAAGAAAGATGGGAAATGATAAATATGCACTGATTCAAGGGATACAATTAAGATAACCATTAAGTATAGGTTTTCATTACCTTGTATGGATGACTTGATGGACTATTTGAGTGGAACAAAGTACATTAGCAAGATTGATTTGAAAATTTGATACCACCAAATCAAAATTAGAGAAGGTGATGAATGGAAGTTAGTATTCAAGACCAAGGATGGATTGTATGAGTGGCTTGTGATGCCATTTGGATTGACAAATGCACCCAACACCTTTATGAGACTAATGAATGAGGTAATGAAACCCTTCCTTGGCAAGTTTGTTATTGTTTATTTGGATGACATTTTGGTTTTTAGAAAAAACAAAAGAGGAACACCTGTTGCACCTAAAGGTAGTTTGGCGAAAGTCAAAAGAAGAAAAGTTGTTGGTAAACTTGGATAAATCCAGGTTTATGCAGAAGGAACTAGTATATCTACATTTTGTAGTGTCTGAAGAAGGGTTGAAGATGGATCCTAAGAAGGTTAAGGAAATAATGGATTGGCCTTCACATAGAAACATGTTTGAGGCTAGAATCCTTCATGGCTTGGCAAGATTATATAGGAAGTTCATCAAAACAATTAGTGGAATATGTGCACCAATCACTAAGACAATGAAGGGTGTTAGGAAAGAGTTCTAGTGGACAACTGCAATAGAAAAGAGCTTTTAGTTGTTGAAGAAGAAGGTGATAGAATAGCTAGTGTTAGCATTTCCAGACTTTGGCAAAGTGTTTCAAGTGGATTGTATTGCCAGTGGTAGTGCAATTGGGGGAGTATTAAGTCAAGAAGGCAAACCCATTGCCTACTTAAATGAGAAACTAAATTAAGAAAAGAGGAAATACTCAGTTTATGACCAAGAATTCTATGCTATAATGCAGGCCTTGAAGAAGTGGAGGCATACTTGTTGTCAAATGAGTTTGTATTGTACATAGACCACAATGCCTTGTAGTACATCAATAGTCAAGGTAAGTTAAATCAAAGGCATATGAAATGGGTGGATTTATTGCAAAGTTATTATTTTGTCTTGAAACATGAGTGGTAAGTTGAATAGGGTAGAAGATGCACTTAGTAGAAGATATTTGTTGATGAATGAGTTAAGGGTTAGTGTTGTTCGCTTTGATGCAATGAAGAAGTTGTATCTTGATGATCCTAATTTTAAGGAAGCATGGATAACTAGTATAAGTCTAGTGGAGGGAGATAGGATGCCATGGTTGGAGTATTTCATTCAAGATGGCTTATTGTTCAAAGGATAGAAATTGTGTATACCCAAACGTTTAATGAGAGATAATCTAATAAGAGAAAAACATAGTGGAGGCTTGAGAAGACATTTTGGAATAGATGAGAAATTGGCACAACTGAGTGAAGGTTATTTTTGGCCTGGAATAAGTGTAGATGTGAAGAGACTGGTACAAGGCTATAGAATTCGCTAGCATGCTAAAGGAGAAAGACAAAACATAGGACTATATCAGCCATTACCTATACCAAAGAGACAATGGGAGCACCTGAGTATGGATTTTGTTTTGGGTTTTTCTAAAACACAATGAGGTAATGAGTCAATTTTTGTTGTAGTGGATAGATTTTCAAAGATTTTTCATTTCATACCATGTTAGAAAACTAGTGATGCATCCCATATAGCTGCATTGTTTTTCAAAGAGGTTGTTAGGATGCATGGACTACCTAAGAGCATAGTTTTTGGCAGGGACACAATGTTTTTTGGCCATTTTTTGTGTACATTATGGAAGAATATGGACACTGAATTAGGATTCAACTTAGCCTATCATCCCTAGACTGGTGGACAAAACAAGGTTGTGAACAAAAGTTTGGGAAACTTGTTGAGATGTTTGGTGGGAAAAAAACCACATCAATGGGATCTTATTTTGGCACAATTAGAATTTAGTTACAACAATTCAGTGAATAGAAGTACAAGAAATAGCCCGTTTCATTTCAAGTAGTTTATGGGTACAACCCAAGAGGTGTTGATGAGCTGAGAGATAGTGAAAATTTGAATAGGAAGAGTGTTGTAGTAGAACATTTTGTAGAATACATTCATGAGGTTCATAAGGAGGTGAAGGAAAAGTTGGAGAAAAGTGCAAGCAAATACAAAGAATATGTTGATGTGCATATGGGGGAACAAGAATTCTAGGTAGGTGACTTAGTTTAGGCACATTTGAGGAAATAAATGTTTCCATAGGGAACATATAATAAGTTGAAATTTAAGAAAATAGGCCCATGCAAGGTGTTGAGGAAGTTCTCATCCAATGCCTATAAGATTAAGCTACCAATAGAGATAGACATATCTCCTATTTTTAATGTTGTTGATCTATACAAGTTCCATGAAGGAGAGACAAGTTTACAAGGGGTAACACACTCATGTTTACCTGATGCACAAGGATGCTTAAGTCAATTACCTAAAAATAATATGGAAGAAGTAGATAGAATGATTATCTCCCTAGTGGATAAGAAGATTAGAGGAAAGGACTACATGGAATACTTGGTTTGATGAAAGAATAAAACTGCAGATGAAGCTTCTTGGCTATGTGCTATAGAGCTAGTCAAGTATGGAATTATGACTCTAGATTTTCTGAAATGTTCATGAGTTTCCAACTCATGGAACATTTCAGTTACCGGACGTGTCTGATGTAGGAGCATTCAGGTCCATAGGCAATCCTCATCAACCAAAAAGATTTCTTTGCTTTCTTGCTTGTTTGTTGTCCTTATTTTGTTGTAGGAGTTGATGATTAAATTTCTAGATAATTTCCTAAGGATTCATGGCCAAGTGTTGACTTCATCTTGAAGAATATCCAAATGGGTGCTCACATTTCAAGTTTGGCGAAGATCCAAACTAAATTGGACAAGTTATGCAAATGCAAAACTTTCAATGTCAATAGGATATACAGGACTTTCCCTACCATTGGGATATATGTAAATGACCCTTGAAATCCCGCATATCCAAGTTATGACTTCATCTTGTTAAGGAGCCAAATGTGTGTTCAAAATTTCAAGATTGCTGAGATTCTAGAAAAATTGAGCAAGTTATTCTTAGGTGGAACTTTAAGTGTGAACAAGATATGTAAAACTTTGGTCTGCAACATGATATGCAAAACTTTGGTCTGCAACATGATATGCAAAACTTTGGTCTACAATAGGATATATGATGTAGACCCTCGAAATTCTACAATATGTAGCAGACCCCCAAAATCCTGCAATATGCAGTAGACCCTAAAAATCCCACAATATGTAGATTACCCTAAATTTCCTACAATATGCAGATGGCCTAATTTTTCCTACACTATGTAGATGACCCAATTTCTTCCACAATATCTCGATGGGTCACTTTTTCCTACGGCACTGCCTAAAAGCACCCATAAAGTAATAAAAATACTTTTTGACAACCTATACATCCAATCCAAGACCTAATTGATGACTATTCACATGATGAGTATGGTGGCCACCTCAAATTCCTATAAATAGAGGGTTTTCACACTAAATGGGGTTGACTTCTCTATAGTGAGGTTTTGGTTTCTACTGTAGCTTCTTCTGTAGATTTCATATTAGGAAAGAAGACTGTCTGGGTTTTTAGATGTTGGTCTGAATAATTGATTAGATGATTGTATGGATTAGGCCAAGGCATGTTGAATGCATATAGGAAGATCATTGTACTCCTAATGTAATGTTTTTTGTTGCATATGAATAAAGAGTTTTCTGTTTCATTGTTGTGTGTTGTTCATTTTTCTGTTTGGTTCAGTAGCTTGTCAAATCCCTTGGACCTTGATCTGCATCAATTTCCAAGTCTTATGTTAAGTTATTTTCTATGGACTCTAAAGAAGTGAACATGACTGGGGTTGTTAATGATGTAGAGGTCCAACTTACCACATTCCTTGGTAAGTTATTTGTGATGGACATAAGTTATTTGTGATGGACATAATTATTGTTTATTGTCCAAAAAAGTGTGGTATGCTATTGTAATTGTCCATAGAGGTAAAATTCAAATGGATCTATCCTATGAGCCGACACCATCTTGCTACATGGAAAATAAGTACAATTGCACCAAGAAAGGAAGATACTCCATATAATTGAAGATCCTAATAAGGACATACGTGAGGTACTCTACTTGGATAGGGGTCTCGACCACTTTATTGGGTATTATGATAAAGGTAATTACTACTTGACCAATCATGTCCCTTTCTGATGCAGGAGCATCCAGGTGAATGAGCTATCCTGCATCGACCAAAAAGATTTGATATTTTGGTTTTGGTTTTGTAGGTTTAGTTTGGTTGAGTATCGAGCATTTCTACTTTTGACATAGTTATTTGGCAGCTATTTTGTATGTCTTCATGATTGGAAAATTTATTTCTACATTTTGATTAGCTTGGCGATGGTTTCTCTTATGCATTTTGAATCAAGTGATGTTGATCTTTCGTTGCTGCATATTCATTAAAGTGTCACAGAAGATTTGTCACATCTACAGTTATGGGGATGGTTTGGTGATAGGGTGTTGTCATCACTTGTTTGACAAGATGCTGCATTGAAATTGTATAACCTGATGCATTCATTCGATAATGGTTTGGGTTCTTGTCACCATCAGTTGTTCGACAAAATGTATACAGACATCATTTTGGCAAAGTCTCTTAAGTTTGATAGTAATTACAATCCTATATTGTATTTTTAGAGTGATGGAGAAGAGGATGATGAGTGCACCAATCGTGCAAAAGATGGAGAGGCAAGTATCCAATAATTTAGATCATGATAGAGAACACAATGATGCAATGCAAAGAGTTGTTCCTCTAAGTGTCCCTCATGGTTCAGGACAACTATATGGTACCTTTACCTAGTACCTTGCAAAGGTAAAATTCTGCTAAAAAGGGAACAACAATATCTCCAACATAGAGAATCACAATGCTTTTGAAAAAATCAAGCTTTGTCCATAAATGCTAATTGATGTAACAAACGTGGACATGAGTACCACTATATTGGGGTTCAAAATTTCCATTGCCATGCAGAGAATGGCTCATCCTAAAGGAGAATTAGAGAAAGCAAGAGCAACATTAGTTGCATAAACTATAATGACATTTTTGTCTGAATTAAATAAAATAGAAGAAGTTTTATTTACAACTCCATATGTCCTGTTGAATTAAGAGTTTGTGATAAGAGTTGTGCTGCAATTTGTACTGTGTGTTTTGTGTTTGGATTAGTGTGTGTTTAAGGAAGGAGGGGGGATTGTCTGCATCAAATGGTATCAAAGCTAGAGGTTCTGAGTGTATAGGCAGAGTGCTGGACATGAGGCATCCTATACTAGGACCTATGGTTAGAGAAGAGGAAGCGATTGTGGGAAGCTCAAGAGGATTGTTGCAAGTAAGAGAGAGAAGCCTTGAGCAATTGAGAGCTAGGAAGCTGTAGAGATGTATCTTTGCAAATTGTAGAGTGTGGTATGTGAATGGTGAAAGATTACAGCAGATGAGATGAAGGTATTTGTGAAGAAACCTATGATGTGGAATGGTTGGAGGCAGTGCCAAAAGAGGAAGATCTCCTTGATGATTGTGGATATAAATGCAAAGATGGATAGGATGGAAGCATGGCAACACGGTGAATTGATCAATCATGATGAAGATAAGCATGAGGATGCAGATGTATTCTTAGATGAGAGCATTAAACAAAAAAGCAAAGAGGTGGAATTGGATGTAGCAGTGATTGAGGAAGACAATAATGAAGTGAGCAGGGAATGACGAAGGTGAAGAAGATTTGTTGGCACAAATTTCAATGATAGAGGATGAATGGTTTGAGAAGATCATAGCGAATGAAGGAGAGAAACATGTTGCAGCAGTTGAAGACAACATCACAACGAAGGACGTAGAGGAAGATGTCACGGCAACAAAGAAAGATGAGGTTTTTTCTAAAGTTTGGTAATTCAGTCATGATTTTTGTTTATCTTCATTTATAAGAGGACAAATTGAAGAGTATGGTGAGGGGAAGATAGGGGAGGATATTGAAATCTTTAATTTCCATAAAGTCATTCATATCGACTTGCGTGTAGATGAGTGGGAAGGAAGATTTTGGTGGAGGTGGCCGGTTTGTGGTGGGTTGGATCCCACGAAGGAGGAGAGGAGATTAGAGAGTATTTGGTGGAGGAGGATGGTACATGGTGGATGCAAATACATGAGAGGAGAGAAGAGTTGCGGGAGGAGGATGATGATTGTTCCAACGAGGTGCTGGAAAAAGAGGAAGAAGAAATAATTTTGTGCACATGATTCAGCGATGGAGTTCACTACAAGTTGGTTGCAACCTAGAAGAGTAGTTCAACTACTCAACTCCACCTTTGTAAGCCTATGCTAACAAACTTTCTACCAGGCATGTCTGATGCAAGAGCACTTGGGTGAATGAGTTATCCTGCATTGATAAAAAATATTTGATATTTTGGTATTGGTTTTGTAGGTTCAGTTTGGTTGAGTATCAATCATTTCCAATTTTGACATAGTTATTTGGCAGCTATTTTGTATGTCTTCATGATTGGCAAATTGATTTCTACATTTCAATTAGCTTGGAAATGGTTTCGCTTATGCATTTTGCATCAAGCGAAGTTGATCTTTTGTTCATGCATATTCATCGAAGGTTCACAGAAGAGTTGTCACATCTACAGTTATGGGAATGGTTTGGTGACAGGGTGTTGGTGTCACTTGTTTGACAAAATGGTACATTGAAATTGTATAACCCAATGCATTCATTCAATAATGGTTTGGGTTCTTGTCTCCATCAATTGTTCAACGAAATGTCTGCAAACATCATTCTGGCAAAGTCTCTTCAGCTTGATAGTAATTGCAATCCCAACATTGTATTTTTAGAGTGATGGAGGAGAGGATGATGAGTGCACCAATCATGCAGAATATGGAGAGGCAAGCATCCAATAATTTAGATCATGCTAGAGAACATAGTGACGCAATGTAAAGAGCTGTTCCTCTAAGTGTCCCTGATGAAGGGGGTAAATCATAAAACACACAACAAAAGAAATGGAACATAGAAAATAAAATATTTCTTTATTGATTTGGGCAACTCATTATGTTACAAAATCTCAATTACAATTAGAGGAATCAATCCTCCACAGGCTGCAACACACTACAGCTACACATCACTAGGCTCTAAAATCTTCTTCCTTCTATAACCCCAAATCAGCTAGGGTTTATGTTTTCCCAGCTATTCTTCACTCTACACTTTACCCCTTAACTCTACTATTGCCCAGGGTTCCAAAAATAGTCATAAATAGCACTTTTTGGTGGCCTCCAGCTAAATTTTAAAATTTGCAACTCCCTCCAAAAGTAGGTCAATTTCCGGGAAGCATAACTTTTGATCTGGGTGTCTGATTGACAAACCGTTTTAAGTGCCGGAAAGCTCATGATGTGAACTATCACACCAAAAATATGTACATAGATTTCCATCAACTTTTAGGGAATTTATGGGATGTTTTAGTGCCTCATATCTTATTTCAAAAAAATTTAGGGGCTTTTCAGAAAACAAAAACTTTAATATCTTTCTGTTAACAAATGATCTTTGCCTAATTCCTTCGCCAAAGGTCTTATATTTCAGTTATGAAGCTTTATGTAAATTTTTGCTTCATTTTGTGCCTAAATGTAAACTTTCCTAAAATGGAAGTAAAAACTTTCCAAAACAGGCAGTTTGCTATTTTTAGCAATTTTGAAAAAATTGAAAGTCCTACATCATTATTCAAGAGATTATGGAACCAGAAACACTCATTATGGAAAGAAATGAAAACAACTGCAATGGTTTTGAATTAACTTCTTTTTGGGTGATGCAAGATTGCCCTTACACCACTGGATGCTCCTACATCAGACACCCAGGGTAATTTGAGAAGTGACCCTGTCGCGTCTCAGGTGTTTGTGTGAGGAAAACCCAAATGGTCAACCTTTGCCTTAGACAACTAGGAAGAATCTTCAATGGACCTTCCTTTCCATTTCACTAGATATTCTTCATATTGCATGTTTCGAGTAGTTCTTCCCACACGGCTATCCAAGATCTCTCCTATCTCCTCCATTGAAGTAGATGTCAGAATACTCCACTGTTCTTCTATTAGTCTATCCTCTGTGCCACCTTCATGATATTCTGTTAAATTAGCAATGTTGAACATACAGCAAATATTGATCTCACTCAGTAGCTCTACCTCAAATGCATTTCCTGAATCATGCTTCTTCAGGATTCTGCACGGTCCAAATTTATTCATTTTCAACTTATTGTATGTTCCAATTGGGAACTTTTCTTTTCTCAAGTGAACCATGACTTCATCTCCTACCTAGAACTCCTTATATCTCCTCTTCTGATTTGCCTTAGCCTTGTACTAAATATTCATCTTATTAATGTGCTTTCTCACCTCTTCATGCAAATTCTTCAGGTGTTCTACAAAGTCTTCAGCCTTGACACTTGTCTTTTCTCTTTTGTCTAGCTTCCTTAACTCTAAAGTATTTCTTGGACTATTGCCATATACAATCTGGAATGGTGATTTACCAGTACTCCTATTGACATAATTGTTGTAAGTGAATTCCACCTATGGTAAAATCAAATCCCATCCCTTAGGCTTATCTCCTACTAAGCATTGTAGTAGGTTACCCAAACTCTTATTCACCACTTCTGTCTGTCCTTCTATCTGTGGATGGTGTGTAGAACTGAACTTCAAATCTATTTTCAACTTCTTCCACAATGTCCTCCAGAAATAACCAACAAACTTGGTATCTCAATATGAAACTATACTCTTAGGTAGACCATGTAGTCTCACCACTTCCCTAAAAAATATCTTTGTAATATGAACAGCATCATTAGTCTTCTTATAAGGAATAAAATGTGCCATCTTTGAGACTCTGTCCACCACCACAAAAATGGAATCATGCCCTTTCTGTGTCCTTGATAAACCAAGAACAAAATCCATACTAATATCATCCCATGGCTTCTTCGGTATAGGTAATGGCTGATATAGCCCTGTATTCTGACTTGTTCCTTTTTCCATCTGGCACACTCTGCAACTCTGCACAAATTTCCTCACATCTTGTTGTAGTTGTGGCCACTAATAATTCTCACCAACAATAGAAATGGTCTTATCTCGACCAAAATGTTTAGCCAATCCCCCACTATGCTTCTCCTTAATCAGGTTCTCTCTCATGGAATTCCTTGGAATGCACAACTATCTTCCTCTAAACAACATGCCATCTTGGATTATGAAATCCAACCATTTTGTCCTGTCCAAAGTAACAGGTTCCAAACAAGCTTTCCAAGCCTCTGCAAAATCTAGATCTTATGGATACAAACTCTTGAGCTCATCAAACCCAACAACCTCTACCTTCATTTCTATCAATAAATTTTGCCTTCTGCTCAAATTTGCATATCATACTGCCACGGCCTCCCCAACAACATATGACATGCATCCATCGGAATGATAGCACACAGCACCTCATCATGGTAGTCCCCAATCTTGCACTTCACTAAACACTACTCATTGACCAAAGCTCTGTGGTCCTTCTGCAACCATGCAATCTGATATGGATGTGGATGCTTTCTTCGTGTCAACTTCAACTTGTCAACCATATCCTCTAAAACAAGATTGTCAGTACTTCCACTGTCAATAATAATATCACAACACTTACCTTCACATTTGCACCTTGTGTAGAATAAACTCTTCCTCTAATTGGGTTCTTTCTCCTCATTCAACAAAGTTCTTCTGACAACTAGGGTTTCTCCCCTTTCAGCATCTTCAGAATGCTCAGACTAGGCATCTTCATCTACATGTGCAACTCATGTATTACCTTCAGGTCTTCTACTTATCCATCCTTGATGTTGCAGACACTCATATGCTCGATTCCCTTCTTCTCCACATTTGAAATAGGTTCCTCTGAAACCTCCTCTTTCGGGTCCTTGCCCAGGTCTACCTCTTCCTCTTCCTCTTTGCTCACCATTGTTCTGGTCACTAGGGCGGTATGCATTATCTCCTCTCTAATTTCAACTGGTGCCAGCTTCTTCACTTTTCTTTTGATCTTCATTACAGCCCCCATATGGTCTTCCACTAGTCCTTCCACCTTGACCTCTTCCCCTTTTCTTGCTATCAAATCTTTTATTCAGCTTCTCTTCCACCTTTAGGGAAAACTAGTATGCATCTTCTATGGTGGTCATTCTGACCAGGCTCAACTCCTCTTGAATACTTGGCCTCAACCCATTAATGTAATGGGCTACCTTCTCCTTGTTGGCCTTTGCATGACCAGTTCTGATAGTAATCTTATAAAACTCTTCTGTATACTCCTAAACAGACTTGTTACCTTGCTTCAATCCTTACAGCTTCTTCAACAACTCCATCTCATAGTCCACAGGAATGAACTGCTTCTTCAGTTTCTCCACCATCTGATCCCATCTAGTGATCTTACCTTTTCCTCTTCTATTTCTCTCCAACTGGACCTCCTTCCACCAAATACTGGCATGGCCCTTCAACTTTGTCTTTACAAACTTGACCCGATCTGAGTCCACATCTTCATACTCGAAATACTCCTCCATCTCATTGATCCAATCAATAAGCTGTTTTGGATTCAAATCTCCAGAATAGTTAGAAACTTCAATCCTGGGCCTCTTTCCGATCTTCAAAATGACCCTCAACAACCTAACTTCTGCAAGATCTCCTGTAGCTTCTTGTTCTTCCTTAGATATCTCTTCTTCAGCTTCATCTTCACTTTCTTCTCTTGTTCTCAGATCAAACCCTCTTCGTAGCTCCTCTTGCAATGCATCGATTTGCCTTTGCAGGGCTCTAAAACCCTGTTCCGTCAAAGCATTCCTACCATTACGATTTCTTTGTGGAGGCATCTTTATCACTGCAGCAAACCTACAACCTTAGGTCCTGGTGCAAACTGCCTCACGATCGATGATTTGTCCACATGCTCAGGAACCCTTTCTTTGATACCACTTGATGAAGGGGATAAATCATAAAACACACAACAACATAAATGGAACATAGAAATAGAATATTTCTTTATTGATTTGGGCAACTCATTACATTACAGAAGCTCAATTACAATCAGAAGAATCAATCCTCCATAGGTTGCAACACACTACAGTTACACATCACCAGGCTTTGGAATCTTCTTCCTTCTATAACCCCAAATTAGCTAGGGTTTCTATTTTCCCACCTATTCTTGACTCTACACTTTCTCGCTTAACTCTACTACTGCCCAGGGTTCCCAAAATAGTCATAAATAGCACTTTTTGGCTGCCTCTAGCTAAATTTCAAAATTTACAACTCCCTCCAAAAGTAGGTCAACTTCTAAGAAGCATAACTTTTGATCCGAGTGTCCGATTGACGAACCATTTTAAGCACCAGAAAGCTCGTGATGTGAACTATCACACTAAAAATACGTAAATGGTATGGGATGTTTTAGTGCCTCTTATCTCATTTCAGAAATTTTTAGGGGCTTTTCCGAAAACAAAACTTTAATATCTTTCAGCTCACAAATGATCTTTGCCTGATTCCTTTGTTGCAAGTATGGGTCTAACTGGTGTTATCATTAATGTCAACATACTCATGTTGTATTGATGAGAAGGATTGGATGAGCAGAGAGGATCAATGAAGATCAGAGGATACGATTCAAAGGGTTTGCATATATGTGTCTTGAGATGATCCAGTAAAGATTTCAGAGGTCCACATATAGATCTGAAGAAGTTATGGTTGTTCAAGTAGAACCAGTTCCGGCAGGTGTTTAGAGGTGACAGAGTGACACAGCTAGGTCTGGTGAGATCTAAAAATGCATTATTCTATTCTACATATTTAAGGGAGTGTTGAGGAAGTCTGTGTGAAGTATCAACTCGATTGGTTAGTGGTTTGAACATCGTGAATCATCTATTACTTTGTGACAGTGATGACAGACTATGTCCTTGAGGTTCCGAATGAAGGAGAGGGGGATTTTAGTAAGTAGATGAAGTGCGGATGTTCTTGGTGATTCAGGAAAGCTTGTGGTGGTCTTTGGATCGTGTCCAGTTCATGTTGGTGGTCCACATTGGAGTTGGAGCTTGCAATTGAAGAATAACCTCTAGATGATGGTGTTCTTTCTGAGACTGGCTGACCGGATGTATTACACATCTTGCAGATGTTCTTGTAGATGTTTGCCGACTTAGATGATTATTCCTAAGCCTATGCCTTGTATAAATAAGGGATTGTAAAGTCATTTCAAAGGGTATCTTGTGGAGATGAGAGTGTGGTAGCGAGGAAGAGAGCAAAAGGCAGAGCAAAAGTTTTGGGCTTAAATGGAACTAATTCAAGCATAGTGAAGATGCTATTTTCTAGTTCAAGTAGGTGATACTTATTATCTTGTAGACAGTGTGTCTCTTGTAGGTAGTGAGCCTCTTGTGAGCAGTGTGCTCAAGCAGTGAGCCCTAATTGACATGTGCCATCTTGTTCCTTTTATTCTTCTAACAGAGAATACAATCTTGGGTTAATCACCCCGTGGTTTTTCCCTTAACCAGGTTTTCCACATCAAAATCTTGGTGTCTTATGTGTTGATGTGCTTCTGCTCTTGATTTAAATGCATTATGTTTCATGATTGATTTATTGATATGCTAAGAAGAGTTAAGCGTGTATTTGGAGAAAAGGTTTTGGACAACTGATTCACCCCCCCTCTTAGTTGTCTGCCCTAAGACTAACAATTGGTATCAAAGCCAAGTTCCTCTAAAAGGAGCTTAACTGCTTGAGGAGATCCAAAATGTCATCTTACAAGAAGAAGAGTCCAAAGTTTGATGGAACCAATTTTAATCTTTGGAAAGGTCACATGAAATGTCACTTGTAATGTATGGGAATGGCATACTAAACCATGGCTTCAACAAAGTATACTCCTCCACAAGGTGGTCCAAAATCACAAGATGAAATCATAGATGCCTAAAACAATCTGCAGACTATAGAAGCTCTTCTAAGTGCATTATCTGATTCAGAGCTTTCAAATGTTATTGACCTACCAACTACTTTTGAGATTTGGGAAAAACTGAAACTTCTGCATGAAGGAGACAAGTATGTTAAAAGTGCAAGGTTGCAAAGTCTAAAAGAAAAATTTGAGAATCTGAAGATGAGAGAAGAT
The DNA here is from genome assembly GCA_027924645.1 of Cunninghamia lanceolata. Taxonomy (NCBI): domain Eukaryota; kingdom Viridiplantae; phylum Streptophyta; class Pinopsida; order Cupressales; family Cupressaceae; genus Cunninghamia; species Cunninghamia lanceolata. Next base: position 15,400,773 of record BSBN01000130.1, on the reverse strand, counting down.
GAAAATATCACTACCTTTATGCCAAGAGTAAATGATCTTGTTTGTGGTATTAGAAATGCTGGTGGAGTTTTGGATGAAGATGAGATTGTTGGCAAAATTCTCAAATCTCTTCCTGCTTCCTATAAAATCAAGGTTGTTGCCATTGAAGAATTCAGAGCCCATACAACTATCAGAAGAGATCAATTAGATGGTAAATTGGCTGCATTTGAAATGACCAAGTTTGGAGATGACCCCCCCAAGACTGAATCTGCATTCAAAGTCAGTGCCTCTATAAAAGGAAAACAAAGGTTTGATTCGGGAGAAAACTCTTCAAGGAAACTATCATCGTATGAAAAAGCAAAAAGGGACTTGGAAGAAGAAGAAACTGAAACTGCTCAACATGAAGCCCTTATTGCAAAAAGACTGCCAAGAGGATCCAGTAAGTATGAAGGAAAATTGCCTTTTAAGTGTTTTAACTGCAACAAGATTGGTCATTTTGCCTCAAAGTGTCTGGAAAGATTTTCAAGGCCAAATCCTAATAGATCAAGGTTCCAAAAGAATTGTTACTATGTCCATGAAGAGGATGATAATGAAGGAGTAACAAATGATGAATCAGAGACATGAAACAAATCTGGAAGTGATTGGGTGTATATTGCCATCAAGGAAGAAGATCCAATGTCCTCTGAATCAGTCAATCATAAAGTTGTAGAAAGAACTCTGGCTGCCCAAGTTGAAGAAAAGGATGATTGGGTCATTGACAGTGGATGCTCTCATCATATGACAGGTGACAAAAATAAGTTCTTAGATTTGGAAAGGTATGAAGGAGGAGTGGTAAAGTTTGGTGATAATTCTGCTGGTAGAATCAGAGGCCGGGGAACTATTTCTTTTGATGGAAAGAACAAAACCGGTAATGTACTGTATGTTGAAGGATTGAAGCACAATCTTCTTAGTGTTAGTCAGTTGGTGGACAAAGGCTATGATCTCTGCTTCAAGAATGGAAAATGCAAGATCTTTGAAAGTTCTAGAATAGAGATTGCATCCAGTACTCAAACAAAAGGTAATATCTTCCATTTAGTTGGTACTGGTAAAAGTTGTCTATTTGAGCAAGTTGATCAGAGTTGGTTATGGCATAGAATGATGTGTCATGTGAATTTTGATAATATCATCAAGATAAGCAATACTCAGGCTGTAAGAGATCTTCCAAAATTGGTGAAACCTACAAATGGTTTGTGTAAAGAATGTCAATTAGGGAAACAAAGTAGAGTCTCATTCAAAAGCAAAGAACAATCTTCTACTAGATTATTGGAATTAGTTCATACTGATCTATGTGGTCTGACAAGAGTCAAGAGTGTGCAAGGGGATAGATACTTCATGTTGTTAATTGATGAGCATTCCCGGATGATGTGGGTTACTTTTCTGAAAGAGAAATCAGAAGCTTTTGAGAAATTCAAAATATTCAAGGCTATGGTAGAGAATGAAACCAGATTAAAACTAAAATGTCTAAGCTCTGATAGAGGTGGAGAATTCACATCTAGTGAGTTCATAAAATTTTGTGAGAAACATGGAATAAAGAGACAGTTGTCTGCTCCTAGGACTCCATAGCAGAATGGAGTAGTGAAGAGAAAGAATCGGACCATCCAGGAAGCTTCTAGGACAATAATGATGGAAGCAAATGTTCCTCAGATCTTTTGGAGAGAAGCTGTCAGCACTGCAGTCTATACTCTCAATCGAGTTCAAATCAGAAGTAATACTGGTAAGACTCCTTATGAACTTTGGTTTGGCATCACTCCTACTGTGAGGTATTTCAGAGTCTTTGGTAGCAAATGTTATATTAAAAGAGATGAAGATCTAGGCAAGTTTGATTCTAGAAGTGATGAAGGAATATTCTTGGGTTACTCCACTCAAAGCAAAGCATACCGATGTTATAACAAGAGACTGAGAAAGATTATAGAAAGTACAAATGTGAAGGTTGATGAAGGAATTGAAAAAACCTCAAGGTTTTATGAATATGATGAAGATGATCAGAATGGTGTTCTGATTCAAGGAGCCCAAGCCCCTTCTGCAAGTCAGATTCAAACTGATCCAGTAAATCAGGAAGAAGAGATGAATTTCAATGAGCCTAATCAAGAATCAGAAGTGCAAGAAACTCCCAAAGTTCCTAGGTATGTAAGACTAAATCACTCTGAAGAATAGATCATAGGTGATAAAAGCAAAGGTGTGCAAACAAGACGAAGAATTGCTCAAGATTCAGATGAGTATTGTCTGATTTCAAAGATTGAACCTAAGACAGTAAATGAAACTTGCAATGATGAAAACAGGACTAAAGCAATGGAGGAAGAGCTGATGCAAATTGAGAAAAATCACACTTGGGATCTTGTTCCTAGACCTAGAGATAAGAATGTGATTGGAACCGAATGGATCTTCCGGAACAAACTGAATGAAGCTAGTGAAGTAATTAGAAATAAAGCCAGATTGGTCTGCAAGGGTTACTCTCAAATAGAAGGAGTTGATTTTGAAGAAACTTTTGCTTCGATGGCAAGAATTGAAGCAGTTAGATTATTTCTTGCTTTTGCTACCTTCAAGGACTTCAAAGTGTATCAGATGGATGTCAAGTCTGCCTTCCTGAATGGGGACTTGGAAGAAGAAGTATACATTGAGCAACTAGATGGATTTCAATTGTCTGATCATGGTGATATGGTCTGTAAGATGAAGAAAGCACTGTATGGACTAAAGCAAGCCCCAAGAGCCTGGTATGAAAGGTTGGATAAGCATCTTTTGAAGATTGGTTTAAACAAAGGCACTGCTGACAGTAATTTGTACTTCAAAATTGATCATGAAAACATCTTGATTATTGAAGTGTTTGTAGATGATATCATCTTTAGAGGATGAGATAGTATGTGTAAAACTTTTACAAATCAAATGAAAAGTGAATTTGAGATGTCCATGCTTGGGGAAATGAATTTCTTCTTGGGTCTACAAATCACTCAAACAAAGAAAGGAATCTTCATTTCTCAGACCAAATATGTGAAAGAATTGTTGAAGAAATTTGGGATGGAAGATTCAAAACCAATGAATACTCCTATGGTAACTGAATGTAAGTTGGGAAAAGATGATGACTCTCCTAAGACTAATCTGAAAAAGTATGGGTCAATGATTGGAGGATTATTGTATCTCACTCAAACTAGACCTGACATTATGAATGTTGTGGGTGTTGTTGCTAGATTTCAAGCTGATCCTAGAGAATCTCATGTCATGGCAATCAAGAGGATTTTTAGATATCTAAAAGGGACAGTTGAGTATGATTTGTGGTATCCTAGAGATCATGATTTCTCTCTTCATGCATACACTGATGCGGATTGGGCAGGAGATGTGGATGACTGGAAGAGTACCAGTGGTGGAGCATTCTTTTTGGTGAAGAGATTGGTTTCTTGGCTAAGAAAGAAATAAGAGGCAATATCTCTATCCACTGCAGAAGTAGAATATATTGCAGTAGAAGGTAGTTGCACTCAAGTTTTGTGGATGAAGCAAATGCTAAGAGACATAAGAGTGGAGTATGAGGAACCTATCACAATCTTCTATGATAATTCAAGTGCAATAAATATATCCAAGAATTTGGTGTTGCATTCTAAGACTAAGCATATATCTATCAAGTTTCACTTTCTGAGAGAACAAGTGAACAAGAATGAAGTCAGATTGGAATTTGTGCCTTCCAAGGATCAGATTGCAGACATCTTTACTAAACCTCTACCTAAGGACTCTTTTGAGTATCTCAGGGAGAAGTTAGGGGTTATTGCCCCTCCAGTGATGAACTAAGGTGCACTGAAGTGCATCAGTCTATTAGATATCATAGTCATATCTTATGGTCCAGATTGATGATAGGGAGCTGCCACTCAGGGGGAGCAGCTGGTATGATTCTGAAGTGTTGGAGTTGCAAGTATGAGCCCTTTGCCATTGATGTCAAAGGGGGAGAGAAGACATCTGAAAAACAAGTGGTTGATGATCAAAGGGCGAGCAGTAAAGGAAGAGAAGACATGTGAATGGTTGTTTCTGATAGGGGGAGTTGTGATAGTAAGGAGAAGTTCTTGTCTTGATGGTTTTTCACATCATATGTTTCCATCAATGACAAAGGGGGAGATTGTTGCAAGTATGGGTCTAACCGGTGTTGTCATTGATGTCAACATACTCATGTTGCATTGATGAGAAGGATTGGATGAGCAGAGAGGATCAATGAAGATCAGAGGATGTAGTTCAAAGGGTTTGTAGATATGTGTCTTGAGATGATCTAGTAGAGATTTCAGAGGTCTGCATAAAGATCTAAAGAAGTTATGGCTATTCAAGTAGAACCCATTCCGGTAGGTGTTTAGAGGTGACAGAGTGACATAGATAGGTCCAGTGAGATCCGAAAATGCATTATTCTATTCTATGGATTTGAAGGAGTGTTGAGGAAGTCTGTGTGAATTATCAACTTGATTGGTTAGTGGTTTGAATGTCCAGAAGCATCTATTACTTTGTGATAGTGATGACAGACTGTGTTCTTGAGGTTCTGGATGAAGGAGAGAAGGATTTCAGTAAGCAGATGAAGTACAAATGTTCTTGGTGATTCAGGAAAGCTTGTGGTGGTCTTTGGATCATGTCCAGTTCATGTTGGTGGTCCGTATTGGAGTTAGAGCTCACAATTGAAGAATAACCTCCAGATGATGGTGTTCTTTCTGAGACTGGCCGACCGAATGTATTACACATCTTGCGGATGTTCTTGTAGATGTTCGTCGACTTACATGATTATTCCTAAGTCGATGCCTTGTATAAATAAGGGATTGTAAAGTCATTTCAAAGGGTCTCTTGTGGAGATGAGAGTGTGGTAGCGAGGAAGAGAGAAAAAGGCATAGCAGAAGTTTTGGGCTTAAATGGAACTATTTCAAGCATAGTGAAGATGCTATTTTCCAGTTCAAGTAGGTGATACTTATTATCTTTTAGACAGTGTGTCTCTTGTAGGCAATGAGCCTCTTGTGAGCAGTGTGCTCGGGTAGTGAGCCCTAATTGGCATGTGCCATCTTGTTCCTTTTATTCTTCTAACAGAGAATACAATCTTGGGTTAATCACCCCGTGGTTTTTCCCTTAATCGGGTTTTCCACATCAAAATCTTGGTGTCTTATGTATTAATGTGTTTCTGCTCTTGATTTAAATGCATTATGTTTCATGATTGATTTATTGATATGCTAAGAAGAGTTAAGTGTGTATTTGGAAAGAAAGTTTTGGACAACTGATTCACCCCCCCTCTCAGTTGTCTGCCCTAAGACTAACATCCTTCACCAAAGGTCTTATATGTCAGTTATGAAGCTTTCTATAACTTTTTGCTTCATTCTGTGCCCAAATGTAAACTTTCCTAAAATAGCAGTTAAAACTTTCCAAAACAGGCAGTTTTCTATTTTTAGCAATTTTAGAAAAAATGAAAGTCCTACATCATTATTCAAGAGATTATGTAACTAAAAACACTAATTATGGAAAGAAATGAAAATAACTGCAATGATTTTGAATTAACTTCTTTTTGGGTGATGCAAGATTGCCCTTACACCACTAGATGTTCCTACATTAGTCCCTCATGCTCCAGGATAGCTATATGGTACCTTTACCTAGTACCTTGCAAAGGTAAAATTCTGCTAAAAAGTAAGGGAACAAAAATATCTCCAACACAGAGAATCATAATGCATTTGAAAAAATCAAGTTCCGTCCACAAATGCTAATTGATGTAACAAATATGGACATGACTACCACTATATTGGGGTTCAAAATTTCCATTGCCATGTAGAGAATGGCTCATCCTGAAGGAGAATTGGTGACAACAAGAGCAACATCAGCCACAGGAACTATAATGACATTTCTGACATGGGCAACATCTAGTGTCGAAGGCATTGTCATAACCAGATCAAGCATCCACTTCTTTTAGCTTTATGTTTACAAGGATAGACATGTGACACATTATCTAAAGTACTCTAATAAACTACACAACAAATATGACATGCCATATCAGGAGAGTGCCTAGCTGCACTATAGATGTTTGACAAAATACTTCAGAGGGCTGCGAGTAATCTTGGATTGGAGTCATTTTCACTCAATTTATATTTTCTTTGATTTTTGTGTCTCTTAACTTTCCATCTTGAAGATGGAAGGATGATATTTAGTTTTTTATAAAAACTAATGCAAAGAGGAGATTGGGTCGTCAGCCTCTAGGGGAAGAAACAGAGAACAATACATGTTGGAATGCGTTGCCAGAGTGAAGTGTTCAGCCAGAGTATGAGAAAAATCTTGTTCTGATGAAAAGAAGAGGCCACCCATCCACATTGAAAGGGTAGAAGAATTGAAGAAGTACCTTGGTGTAAGAGAAGGGAAGCTCCATTGGAGAAGGTAGATCATGGGATGGAATGGAGAGCTCGGTGAGAGAACTCAGACTGAATAAAGGCTAGATTCTAAATTGTTATTATTTATTATCCTGTTTTGTCTAAATTAAATAAAATGGAAAAAGTTTTATTTACAAATCCATATGCCATGTTGAGTTAAGAGTTTGTGATAGGAGTTGTGCTACAATTTGTACTGTGTGTTTTGTCTTTGCATTAGTGTGTGTTTAAGGAAAGAGGAGGGACTATTTGCATCACTTTTCCTTCTTTATTTTGTGGTGAAAATGATTTGTGGACCATATTATTTAATGGTAAATGCTTTAAAGATGGTTCATGTTTATGTTTTGTTCTTGTTTCTCCTAGTGGTAAGCATTTCAAAATTTTCTTCAAGTTATCTTTCTAGTGCACTAACAATAATGTAGAGTATGAAGCTTTGATGTTGGGATTAAAAAATTCTCATAAGAATGATGTCAAGTGCTTGAAGATATGTGGATATTCATAATTTATTATCTCACAAGTGAGATTTGTCTATGTAGTAAAAGATAAGAAATTGATTAGTTACTACAATGTTGTTTGAGATACCATGGAGCTATTTGTGCCAATTGGTATTGAATGGATAAATAGATCAAAAAATATTATAGTAGATACTTTGGCTATTGAGGCATCCAAATTGATTTACAATTGGTCTCCCCACATTGTATCTATAATATAGAAGTCCTCACGAGGACTACCATACTTGATAACATATACAACTTGTAAGTATTTGATGATTATCAATAGATTTATAGGTTTTTAAACTAGATAAATGAATTTTATAGTCAATTTATTAATTGGTAGCCAATGGTTAAGATTAAAGATTATAGAGAAATTTTATTTTAGAATGAAATAATCCAACTCAAAACTAACACCATCCCAAGAAGTTGTATGACACCTGAAAGGATATTTGATGGTGCTAATTGTTATAAAAAAGGAGTAAACCAGTCAGTGAAGTTAACACAGAAGGTGTTAACCTTGGTACTAATGTGGTTCTAAAAATGGTTTACAATGGAAAGAAATTAGACTAGTAGAAAAGTAGATGTTGATAGTATTTTTAAGGAAATTAAATAATTTTTTTCTTGGTCATATGATGAGTTAAAAGCATTTATGGAGGATTTGTTTTAGAGTACTATTTGACTTCAACCAAATAAAATGCCCTTTCAATAGAATCAAATACCAATCAATCCAAATTGGCCGCTCAAATGCAAAAAGAATTAATATAGTTGGAGGGGGTATAATCAAGTTAATTAGGTACTCTTCATGTGTGTCTAACCTTGTACTAGTTACAAAGAAGAATATGGACATAGGACTTTGTATATACTTCAAAAATTTGAACATCAAGTCCCTAAAGGAAAAATACCCTTTGCCAAGCATGGACCATTTGTTACAATGGGTGACTAGTTCAAAATTAATGTCTATGATGGATGGGGTCTCACTTGATACAATCAAGTGGTGGTAAAGGAGTCTAGGAAGTATAAAACAACATTCACAACTCCTTCGGACACCTATGTTTATTAGAGAATATTTAATTTAGGCTAAAAAATGTAGGTGCTACCTTTCAAATAGTGATGGATGTTGTTTTTATAGGATTGATAAATAAATTCTTGGTGGTATACGAAAATGATCTTACCACATATTCTAACAATAGAAGACATCATCACAAACACTTGGAGTTGATATTCCAAAGATGCTTAGAGTATAGGATTTCCTTGAATCCTAAGAACTATATTTGGTGTGGGAGAAGGTAAGCTTCTTGGGAATATTGTATCAAAGGAGGGGGTGAAGATAGATTCAAAGAGAGTAAAATCAATAGACTTCATTTCTTAGGCCAAGTTGGTCAAAGGTGTGTAGTCTTTTTTGGATAGATAAAATTTGTTAGGAGATTCATTCCTAACTTTGTGGCTAAGATGAATGCCATCTCCAAGATGCTTAAGAAGATATGGTAAGTTGGGGACTAGTCGGTTCATTTGAAAATTAAAGAAGCACCAGTCTTGGTTAGTACTAATTGTTTGAGACCTTTCTAGCTTTTCTCCTTTAATTTTTTCTATATTATAGTTGTTGTTTTGTTACAAAAGAATACTGAGGAATTTGAGTAGTCTATAGCCCTTTTTATAAAATTATTATAGCATGTAGAATTGAAGTATTCAATCATGGAGAAGAATTCATACACTCTTGTCAAAGTTGTTAAGATCTTCAAACCCTATTTCATAGAGGAAAAATAATTATACATGTACTGCACACAACTATAAAAGATATCATCACTCAATAAGAGGCTTCTAATAAGAGGTACAAGTGGATCAACAAGATCTAGGAATATGGCATAAATACAAACAAAGAAATAATTAGCTCGATTAAGGTTTAGCCAAGATCATGCCAAATGTGAACATAGATGTGGAAGAAATAAATTATGTGAGTGTTGAACCAATGTATGCTCCATATATTTTAAGAGATAATCCATGGTATAAAGATGTTATATATTACTTGGTGTAATGTCAAAAGTTGCATACCCTACAATTGTCACATTATATTTTTGGCCCAATTTAGTGTCTATCCCCCATAGGCATGTTCTAAGATCATTTTAGCCTAGTCCTGGCCTTTTCCTTCACCAATTTATCAATTTCTACATCACATTCTAATATTTATCATTAATGTTGAGTTGTTTGCCTTAGTTTTGAGCATTTTCAATAAGACAACAATGTGATGTGTGAGCGTTTGTCTAATATGCTAGAATCCTATGAGTTTTTAAATTTTGAACCATTGGATTCCTGTATAGCCACCTACTCTTACCTTTTGTAATGTCCATTGGTTGAAAAAAATGTTACTATGTTTGAACATGACTTTTCAACTTCCTCATGAGCCTCTTGAAAAATTATTTTGTGAGTTTTGAAACACATGCAACTTCATCTATCTTCTTGGTTGCACTTTACTAGTTACACCTCTATTGTTGAAGCTTATTGTGGGTAGATTTTGTTTCCCTCTCATTTACATCCTCAAATGCTTTTCATCTCCACTCCCTCTTACTATTAATATCATCTAATAGGATTTCTCTTTGTTCTGTTGTTATCTAGATGATAAATGTGTATGCAACTACTCCAACATTTCTTCCTCTCATCAGGACAATAGTGTTTTCCTCTTCTTCACAAATTGGTAAACACTTCCTTTTCTAGTTGTTCTTCTCTATCTTCCATTCCCTAAATAATATCTATCTTCCATTCCCTAATTATTATTAGCATTAATTTTTTATGACCATTACTGCCTCCTATTTGATTTGACACACTAGGGTGTTGATCCTCATAGATTGAGGGTTTAACATTCATAGATTACTATTATATTATTGTTTTAAAAATCCTAGACACACACATAGTTTAAGAACACACACATTCCAACTTCTTCTTGTTCCATTGACTACATGTGGAGGCCAAAAGACCAAATCAGGGGCTTGATTTGAAGGAAAATCCCTAAGAAGTCACCTCCTTTCTCTATGTCTTAGCTTGTAGGTATTAAAAGCCTCTCAAATGCACATAGGTTTGGTTTTCTTCTTCTCTCTTTATTGTACTATCGAGCTCTTGAATCAATTTTTGTTAGGAAATAACCAGGTTGATCAAACCATTTCATACAACCTTGTGAGGGAAAATATGCATGCAATCTTACATAATAACCATAATGCAAATATTAGACATATCAAAAGATTACACAAGATATACCGTGGGAAAACCCTCAAGAGGGAAGAAAATATATTATTCAACAATGGAAACATTACAATACACTTACAAAGTCTCCATTACTACTTCTAAAATGTCAAGCTCCTCCAATGCATCCTCCATGTGTCCAAGAATAATGGGTAACAATGCAACCACACATCCCATGCCATGCTTCATATATGCAGTCTGAAGGAGAGATCAATACAAATGACAACCAATATCAACCACTAAACATGTGTTTTCATTTATAGAATTAAGCCTACACAAAAACACTAAGTAGTATTAGCTAGACCTTGTGTCTCAAATCCATGAGAGCACAAAACCATTGAACCCAAAATTAAATATTTTTCACAAATGTTAAATAATTGTCCTTTGTCTCCCACACATAAAATATCTAGCCAATGTTACAATACAAATTTATAAGTAGAACCAAATAAATATTTAATGTAGCTAAACACATCTTTAAAGATGCACCACAAATAAATATTTATTTTACACAATTAAAATATTTATTTTCTTGTGTAAGGTGTACAACAACCCTTTTCCTAACATTCTCCCACTTGTTGTATACATTGTACAAGGGTCAATTTATGAAATAAATCGTCATAGCCAACCATAAAACCACATGAATCTATAGCATACTCTCATGCTCTATCAATATACTTGTAATAACATCCAAGGTGACCACCATATCAAGCAAGAACTCCTCTCATCCTCCAACATGCCACATATGGAAGAAAAGGAACAAGCCAATGTGAAGGCACACTAATCCAAAGAACACAAGCATCAAATCCAAGTGATAAAAAGGCTCTAAGTTGTTGCCAAGGAAAAAACCCACATGACTAGAAATAGTATCCACAAAAATGCTAATACATCCAACCATACATACCTCCAAAGGTATCAAAACATCAATAAAACTCATGCCAACAACATATATTGTTGGAATTAGGTTGGACAACTAAGAGGGGGGTGAATCAGTTGTCAACAATTTTAAGTTTTTCTACTTTTAATCTTCTTTATCAACTTACAAATAGATTAATGATGTAAACATTAAAGCATGAATTTACAACACATGAGCAGAAACAAAATTTTTTACGTGGAAACCCAGTTAAGGGAAAACCACAGTGGGGGTTAACCCACAAGATTCATACCCTGTTAAAAAGTACTTAAAAAAATGGAAGGCACTTGCCTTAGGGTGCACTGCCCAGAGCTCACTACTCAAAGAGTGGCACTGCCTACAGGAGGCTCACTGCCTACATGATTTTTCTTTAACACTAAAAGAATGAACTGAGAAATAACATCTTCTTCATGCCTCGTTCAGTACCATTGAGGCACATAATTCCTCTTCTCTACTCTTACACTCTGCTCTACTCTACCACATCCTCACTCACCCTCTTCACACCTTTGACGGCCTCACTTCACTTATTTATATATGACATCAACTTTGGAATGATCATCAAAGTCAGCTTTACAAACATCTTATTACAAGTATTCTTCAAGGTCAGCCAAGACTGGGAAGAACAACAACACCAAGGAAGAAATCTTTAACAACGAGCTCAAACTTCAATGTGGACTTCCCACATAAAAGGCACACAATCCAGAGACCTCCACAAGCACATTGAATTCAACAATAACATCTACACTACTCCAAGTCATCAGAATCACTTACATCTTCCTCTGGTACTTCAAGAACACTATATGCCATGACTGTCACCCTAGAAAGATTGCTTGTAGACCTCCAAACCATGAACCACTTGAGTTGAGGATACAAACTGACTTCCCAAACATGTCTCTAGATCCACAGATCATAAGTTTTCATTGCAGAGCAATCCAGATCAATTTCCTGTCAATTTGTCATTTTTGAACACTGCAAAACCTGGTTCTACTCAGATGGCCATATCTTCTTCAAATATTCATGCGAACCTCTCAAATCTTAACTGGAGCTACTTCAGACAATCCTCTACACAGCCATATGGCCTACATACTTTGATCTTTATTCCTCTAGAAATGCAGAGCAATCTACTTCACAGATCTGCACTGTTTCCCTTGTTTCTGATAAAGAGATATGTTGACATCAATGACAACACATCATAGGCACATATTTGCAACAATCTCCCCCTTTGTCATTGATGGAAACATATGATGTGAAAAACTAATTCAACCATCAAGACAAGGATTTCTCCCCCTTTCTCTTATCACTTTTGCAACCACTTTCTTCACTACTCCCCCTTTCATCAGCAACTAGTTTTTCACATGACTTCTCTCCCCCTTTGACATCAATGGAAAAGGGCACATAATTGCAATCTTTTCTCCCCCTTTTTGTTTCAAACTGATCTCCAAAATTTGTATACTGACTACTCCCCCTGAGTAGAATCTCCTTAACATCAATCTAGATCACAAGATATGACTATGAATTCCTCCGGACTGATGCACACTAGTGCATCTTAGTTTTGAACAGGAGGAGTAATAACCCCTAGCTTCCCTTGAAGATACTCAAAAGTATCCTTAGGTAGAGGCTTCGTGAATATATCTGCAATCTGATCCTTTGAAGAAACAAACTCCATTTTGACTTCATTCTCACTTATTTTCTCTCTTAAGAAGTGAAACTTGATGGATATGTACTTTGTCCTTGAATGCAACACTGGATTCTTTGAGATGTTTATTGCACTTGAATTATCATAGAAGATTATAACAGGCTCTTCAAACACAATTCTGATATCCTTCAACATTTTCTTCATCAACAAGACTTGAGTACAATTGCTTGCTGCTGCTATATAATCTGCCTCTACAGTAGATAGAGATATTGCCTCCTACTTTTTGCTCAAACAACAAACTAATATCTTTCCCAAGAAGAATGCACCACCACTAGTACTTTTCCTATCATCCACATCTCCTGCCCAATTAGGATCTGTATATGCATGAAGAGTGAAGTCATTATTGTTTGGATACCATAAGCCATAATCAGATGTTCCCTTTAGATATCTAAAAATTCTTTTGACCGCTACAACATGGGATTCCCTGGGATCAGCTTGAAATCTGGCAACAAGTCCAACTACATTCATAATGTCAAGTCTAGTGTGAGTCAAATAAAGTAGTCCTCTAATCATTGATCTATACCTTTTCTAATCTTCCTTAGGTGAATCATCATCTTTACTCAACTTGCATCCAATTACCATAGGAGTACTTACCCATTTTGAGTTCTCCATTCCAAACTTTTTCAACAATTCTCTCACATACTTAGACTGGGATATGAATGTACCTTTATTTGACTGAGTGATTTGCAGACCTAAGAAGAAATTCATTTCACCAAACATGGACATCTTAAATTCACTTTGCATCTGATCAACAAATTTCTTACACATGCTTCCATTTCTACCAAAAATGATATCATCAATAAATACCTCAACAATTAAGATGTGCTCATGATCAATCTTGAAATAAAGATTATTGTTAGCTATGCCTTTGCTAAATCCTAGCTCTTGGGGCTTGCTTAAGTCCATACAAGGCTTTCCTCAATTTGCAGACCATATCTTCTTGATTAGACAACTGGAATCCTTCTGGTTGCTCAATGTAGACTTCTTCCTCTAATTCTCCTCTAATTCTCCATTCAGGATTGCTGACTTGACATCCATCTGGTAAAATTTGAAATCTTTGAATGCAGCAAATGCAAGAAATAATCTAATTGCTTCAATTCTTACCAATAGAGCAAATGTTTCTTCGAAATCAATTCCCTCTACTTGAGAATATCCTTTGTAAACCAATCTTGCTTTGTTTCTCACAACTTCACCATCTTCATTCAGTTTATTCTGGAAGACCCATTTGGCTCCAATTACATTTTTGTTTGCAGTTCTAGGAACAAAATCCCAAGTATGATTATTTTCAATTTGCATTAATTCTTCCTCCATTGCTTTTACCCAGTTCTCATCATTACAAGCTTCATTCACTATTTTTGGTTCAATCTTTGAAATCAAACAATACTCTACTTGATCTTCAACAATTCTTCTTCTAGTTTGAACACCTTTATTCTTGGCTCCTATGATTTAATCTTTTAGAATGATTCAACCTTACATACTTGGGGGTTTTGGGGGTTTCTTGAACTTCTGATTCTTGAGCTTGTTCCTCAACATTTGCACTAACTTCTTGAGTCACCAGATTTTCTGGATTAATTTGGAGCTGAGTCTGGGTTTGAACTTGCTTTCCTTGACTTTGACTTTCATCTTGATCATCTGAATCATATCCACAAGGTCTGGAAGGTCTTTCTTTGCTATCATCAACCTTGACATTAGCACTTTCAATAATCTTTTTCAATCTCTTGTTGAAGCATCGGTATGCCTTGCTTTGAGTAGAGTAACCTAGAAATATTCCTTCATCACTTCTTGCATCAAACTTGCCTAGATCCTCATCTCTTTTGATATAGCATTTACTACCAAAAACATTGAAATATTTCACAATAGGAGGATGACAAAACCATAGTTCATAGGGTGTCTTACTAGAATTGCCTTTGATCTGCACCCGGTTAAGAGTGTAGATAGTAGTACTCACAACTTCTCTCTAATAGACTTGTGGAACATTTTCTTCCATCATCATGGTCCTAGCAGCTTCTTGGATGGTCTGGTTCTTTCTTTCCACAAATCCATTCTGTTGATGAGTCCTAGGAGCAGATAACTATCTTTTTATTCCATGCTTTTCATAGAATGAATCAAACTCATCAGAGGTAAACTCTCCACCTATGTCAGATCTTAGACACTTTATCTTCATACCAATCTCATTCTCCACCATAACCTTGAACACCTTGAATTTGTCAAGAGATTCTAATTTTTCTTTCAAGAAAGTTACCCTCATCATACGGGAGTAATCATCAATCAGCAACATAAAATATCTGTCTCCTTGCACACTTCTAATTCTAGCAGGACCACATAGATCAGTATGCACAAGTTCTAATAGTCCACTTGAGAATTGTTCTTTACTCTTGAATGAAGTTTTGTTTTGATTACCCAATTGAAATTCTCTACACATGCTATCAACACGTTTCACAAGCTTTGGAAGATCTCTCACAGCCTGAGTAGAACTTATTTTGATAATATTATCAAAATTTACATGACACATTCTTCTATGCCATAATCTGAGAAATCAAACAACTTTTGCCAGCACCACTTAAATGAAAGATGTTACCTTTAGTTTGTGTACCTGATGCAATCACAGTTCCAGAGCTTGCTAAGAATTTGTATTTTCCATCCTTGAATCAGAGATCATACCCTTTGTCAACCAACAGTCTAACACTAAGAAGATTATGCTTCAATCCTTCTACATATAGAACATCATTAGTGTTATTCTTACCATCAAAAGAGATGGATCCTTTGCCACGAAATCTACCAGTTGAGTTGTCTCCAAACTTCACAAGTCCTCCTTCATATCTTTCCAAACTTATGAAGTTACTTTTATCACCAATCATATGATGAGAGCATCCACTATCAATCACCCATTCATCCTTTTCTTCAATCTGAGCAGCCAAGGCACTTTCCACATTCACACAGCTAGTAGATTCAGTAAACACCGAATCTTCTTCTTTGATGACAATTAACACCCATTCATTTCCTAAGTTACTTCCCTTATCAGATTCATCATCTATGACACCTTCTTCAGCGTCTTGGACATAGTAACATCTCTTCTGAGTCCTTGATCTATTAGGGTTTGGCTTTGAAGTCTTCTCTAGACACCTTGAGGCAAAATGACCAATCTTATTACAAGAAAAAAATTTAAAAGGCAACTTTCCTTCTTACTTACCAGATCCTCTTGGCAATCTTTTGGAAATAAGGGCTTCAAGTTCTACAGTCTTAATTTCATCATCTTCAGGATCCTTCCTTGCCTTCTCAAATCTGTTTGATCTTCCTGAAGAGCTTTCACCTGGATCATATCTTTGTTTTCCATAAACACTGACCTTAAATGTAGATTCAGACTTAGGAAGAGAATCACCAAACTCACTCATTTCAAATACTGAAAACTTACCAACCAACTGATCCCTTGTAACATTTGTCACAGTTCTAATCACTTCATGTTGAGTACTAGTGACTCAGATTACAGGTTCAATGTTTCTTCATTGGTTCAATGGTTTGGTTCAACCGATTGGTTCAATGGTTTGCTGAACTATTCATCAGTTCAATAGTTTGGTTCAACCAATTGGTTCAATGGTTCGGTTCATTAGTGTCGCGGAGTCATTGGTCGTCGGCGTGGGTCACTCCGATGGAAGAACATCGGAGTGAGTATTGATATCGGCATAGCTGGAAGATGTATCCCCGATACTTCATGTTATACTGATGAAGGGCTAGCTGTCGGCATGAGGTTTACTATTGGTAGGAGTTCGGTGTCTTATGCTGATCTCCAAGGTCTTACCGATGTGTGATGTCCATCAGCATGAGGGTGGTCATCGGTGGAGCCTGTGGTTGTGTCTCTGATGGAGTGGTAAAGGTTGGTGAAGTCCATCGGCATGAGAATCACTATCAGTGAAGGATGTGGGTGTCACTCCGATATTAATTGTCTGTCCGATGAAGTGTTGCCGAGGCTTGTCATTGGTATGAGGCTTGCTATTGGCAATGGCTGTGAAAGTCACTCCAACAGCTATGTGTTACTCTGATGGAGTTGGACGTCGGTGAGAGGACATCTATCGGTCGAGCCTTGTGAAGTCTTCCCGATGGGAATGGTCTCACCGATGGTGGAGTCCCGATTGATCAGTGTAAGGATCACTGTCAGCCCAGCATTGAAATGTTACTCCGACTGCTTGTGGTCACTCCGATGGATGTCTTTGGCTTGGGCGTCGACATGAGAACAACTATCGGTCCAGCAAAGAGAAGTTTTGCCGATGATGTTAGTTACTCTAATGAGACTTAGACTGGAGTCGTCGGCTGCAAAAGCACCGATAGTTATCTTACATGTGTTCGGGCATTTAAACCTGGATGTCCAACTGGAACTAGTGCATGTGGGACTATTCTCACGAATGCGAAACGGTTTGGATAGTTGGATGTCAGCGATGCTGGGCATTTAGAATGAACGGTCGTTTGCATGAGAATCGATTAGATTGCTAAAGCAATTTGGGATCGATGGGGTCGGTGTGAGTGTTGGGAGGGTGAGAGAGTTCTTCTCGAGAGAGAGCTCTAGTTTTTTCTCCTTCTGTGAAGTCTTTCTGCTGTATGTTGTATGCAGCATGTGAACAGCATGTGAAGGGACTGAGAAGAGAATGAAAACAGAGTTCAGGTGAAAGTGTTCTAGCCGAGAAGATGAAGTTCTGTACTATGTGTTGTTTGTGGCATGATCACAGTATGAAGAACCAACCAAGTTCTGGAGATCTTTGTGTAGGGTTACTGTCAGTTATTCTTCAGAAGGAACAAGATGTAAATCTTCATGAAAGGCTTATTGCCAGTTTTGTATTGTAACTATTTTTCTATTGCTGAATAATACAATGGTGATCTGGGCTTTTGGAGTGTGGGGTTTTTTACCTGTAAGGGTTTTCCCCACGTAAATCTGTGTTCTTGTTTTGTCTTTCATGTTTAATGTCTCTGCTGTTGAAACTAGATATTGTCCGCTTGTGCTTTCCTCTAAGGGTCAATGTAGGAAATGTTCTATGTCTATTTCCGCTTTAAAGGCATAGTTGTGCATGTTTTTGAAGCATTTGGAAAGAATTTAAATTTGTCGAAGACACCACTTTTCTTAGAAATACGTTCTGAGATGCCCTCATTTCCTTACAAGTGGTATCAAAGCCTTCTTCTAGGATCTGCTTAGTTGCTCACATTTGTACTTTTGTGTGCTGCATGTGTTGCATGTAAGGGTTCTTGGTGTATAAGGTCTGGGTTTTCCTTCTATGATGATTTCTTAGTGTGACAGGCCTGAGGAAATCTGAAGGAAATGTCTGTTTGTTTGATCCTTGTTTGAGTGAAAGTCTGGCAGTTGATCTTGTGTTTCTGTTTCAGCAGTACTTGAAGGATGGTGAAACTGAAGAGACTGGAGCTGGTCATGATGTGGCCTGAGGCTCTTAATTGACAGTATTTAATCTTGTTGCATGGGGTTTGCTTTGTGGCTGTGTTGCTGCAGTAACTTTCATATTGGGTGTCTGTGTGGGAGGCTCTTTGATGATATGAAGGAGTTTGTGTTACTACTCAGCCATGGAGTATTGTGCTTATGATGGGTGTTCTGTTCCTGGTATTGGAAGGCATAATTTTTCTGTTACCCCGACTGCATGTAGGCTATGGAGTTGATCATTGGATGTTTTGAAAGCTTCTGTAATAGCCTGACTCTTTCGGATGCATGTGCATGTTGGTGGTTGAGGGATTGGTCTACAAGTGGGCCTGAAGCTCTTGAACTACTATTTCCTTAATTGGATATTTTGTACTTGCATGACTCAGATTCATGTTTATTGGATTTGAGGGGTTTTATAGTTTTTCCTTAAAATCTATGGTTATGCATATTCATGATGATCCATTATTCTGGTTTAACTGTTATGGAGTTTTATTGAAGACTTTTGGGTTTTCCAAATGTGAAGTGGGTATGGATGTGCATGGGTGTTTTTCAAATACAGTGGTTTTTTGTAGGTTTTACACGGTCAAAAGAAAAACTTGTGGTTTTGTGAAGCTGCAGTTAAGCTAATTCTAGACCCTGGCTTTTGGGATGTTGCTGGATGATATAGTTGCAGTTTTGCATGCATGCTCTGTGCATGGTGTGAGGAGGTGAAATGCTTGCTCTGCATGGGAGTGCTGGTATGTGATTTGTCACTCAGCATTTCTGTGGTAATGTTTCTGGTTTCTTAACTATGGTGCTCAGATTGTGGACATGTTGGACAAATCAGTGAAAAGTAAGTTTTTCTGATGCTTGAGTCATGTTGTCTACATTGTTATCTATTACTTGAGATCTCCGCTTTGCAGCTTCCAGTGTGATAGTGAATTTGCATGGTACATTGGTTGGATCTACGAGTTATGTAGTTTTGTGGGTTGATCACCTATTAAGCTACAGTGAGATGACTCAGATGTGGACTGTCTTTATCCACAAGATTGTTTCAGTGTTATGCAGATTTGTTAGCTGGCCTTGTCTTTGGTCACTTGTGCATTGGTGTGACTGTTTTGGGATGAGAGGATGGATATTGTAGAGTATCTGAATAGTTGGTTATGGAGACTTGTAGTATGTATATCATGGTATCATGTACAGCTTGAATACATAGGTTTGTGTAAGCTATTGACAGTGATAGTTTATTTCCTTGGTTTGGAGATCTTGGTGTCACTTGGTTTTATAGTCACATGGACATATTAATTTGTGGACCTGGAAGATTTTCAAATTAGAGATGTTTGGTCAGGATGCTTGGAAAGCTCTGTTGTTACAGTTCAGTGGGAGCTTTAGCATTGACTGTGTGTTTTCATCACTTAGTGGTGAATGATCTTCTTTAGTGTTGTAGATGTTACTAGGAGGAGCTCTTTGATCCTATTGCTGCAAAAGGGTTCTTTCACATTTGCAGGGGCACTATTTGAGGATGAGTAACATCTTGGAGTCATGGAGGATTCATGAAATCCTTGGCTGAGGTGTTGGTGGTGCTTGACAGGTGATGTTGGTTTAGAGTTTTGGTTTGTTTCATATCATGATTTCTACTTTTGAACTTTGGTATGATACATTGATCTAGAGACCATGGTTATGTTCACCTGGAGCATGGAATCTCCTAAAGGAGATGGTAAGATCATGATGTCATGATAAGTTCCTGATTCAGATGATTGAAGTTTTGACAGTGGTCTGGTTACTTCTCTATGTTTGGGTACATCTATCATTTGCTTGATTACTTCATAGTGTTGTAGGGATGCAGTTGGAGTTTAGCATGAGGTGATTGTTCAAAGGTACTCATGGATACATGGAGAATAAGGTGAGACTGTTTATGCTGTGTTTTTAGAGTTTACAGCTAGAAGTTCGAGGAGTCTTTACCTTGGTTGAGTGTGAATTCAACAAAAGATCTAGAGGAGATTGTTCTTGGAGAAAGTCATTGGGACTTGAGTATCTTGGAAGAACATTCTTTTTCCCCACTCTTGGTCTACTTGGCAGTTTATAACTTGAGAGGTATAGTCCATTGTTTCTCTCAGGTGTTTTATATTTTCTTTCATAGATATGGATCTTGAACTGCTCATTGATGGTTCTGGAGGATTCATTGTGAGAGATGGATAACATGTTTATCTCCTTTTGCATTTGAGTTTAAAGACATCATACATTGATGAGGACTGTTAGGAGATGGTTAATGGGCTGATTTCCTGAAATGGGAAATGAATTAGTTTGATCTTCTTTGGTTTGTGAGGCTTACATCCAAATTATTTGATCTCCTAAGATTAAATGTTTGTTTGGGTGTTGTTATGCTAGTTCACTTTGGGGTGTTTTGAAGGAGATCATACTTGACACAGTTGGCATTCAGAGGTGTATGTAAAAGGATTGTCTACAGGTATATGATGTGCAGTGTTTCTCTTGGTCTCAGTTAGTTTCTCTGATGGTGTGTTTCACATTACTTTGTTTTGAGATTTGATTGGAGCTGAAGTGATCACTAGTTTGTGGTCATGTGCTTTCACTTATGTTGTTGGGTGACAGCATGAAGGTTCTGTTCTGTTATCTCTTCCTTTGTTGGATGTGGAGAACTTGGGAGAACTTTAGACTGGTGGTGAGGAGTTGTTCTTGCAGGATTTTTTGCTTACAGTTTTTGCATATCATGGTGGATGTTTCCTTGGTACTACATGATTAGTTACACGTTCTATGTAATGCCATTGGTGGATTTTTTGTATGCCATGATCTTTTTCAGATCTGCATTACCCATGCAGTGGGAGTTCTTGAAGTGTTTGGTCTTCTTCGACTGGTTCACACTTTGAGCTTTTATTTGCAGTTGATGGGTGTATATGTAGGTGGCATGAGTCTACTGATGTTCATACCTTTAAGGTATGAGTGATTGGATATTTTAGCACTGGCTGTGTGTGCTATTTTCAGTCATGTGGGTTTTATGTTTAGTTGGATGGGTACAGTCAGCTTACTGATTGTTGTTCTAGCTGATGGTTTATCTTATTTCTGGAGAATGTTTCTGGCTATGTTCTGACAGCTTTGAAGTTGGTGTTATGGAGCTTCTGTAAAAAGGTTGTGAGCACAGTGGAGTGGTGGCAGTATCAGCTTGGTTCTGTGACTTGGAGCATTGATGGTTTCCTATAATTCCTTCATCAAGTGGGAGAATGTGGAGTACTAGTGACTCAGATTACAGGTTCAATGTTTCTTCATCAGTTCAATGGTTTGGTGAACTATTCATCGGTTCAATGGTTCGGTTCATTGGCGTCACGGAGTCATTGGTCGTCGGCATGGGTCACTCCGATGGAAGAACATCGGAGTGAGTATTGATATCGACGTAGCTGGAAGATGTATCCCCGATACTTCATGTTATACCGATGAAGGGCTAGCTGTCGGCATGAGGTTTACTATCGGCAGGAGTTCAGTGTCTTATGCTAATCTCCAAGGTCTTACCAATGTGTGATGTCCATCGGCATGAGGGTGGTCATCGGCGGAGCCTGTGGTTGTGTCTCCGATCGCTTGGTGTTACCCCGATGGAGTGGTAAAGGTTGGTGAAGTCCATTGGCATGAGAATCACTATCGGTGAAGGATGTGGGTGTCACTCTGATATTAATTGTCTGTCCGATGAAGTGTTGCCGAGGCTTGTCATCGGTATGAGGCTTGCTATCGGTGATGGCTGTGAAAGTCACTCCGACAGCTATGTGTTACTCTGATGGAGTTGGACGTCGGTGAGAGGACATCTATCAGTCGAGCCTTGTGAAGTCTTCCCGATGGGAATGGTCTCATTGATGGTGGAGTCCCGATTGAGCGGCGTAAGGATCACTGTCAGCCTAGCATTGAAATGTTACTCCGACTGCTTGTGGTCACTCCGATGGATGTCTTTGGCTTGGGCGTCGGCATGAGAACAACTGTCGGTCTAGCGAAGAGAAGTTTTGCCGATGATGTTGGTTACTCCGATGAGACTTAGACTGGAGTCGTCGGCTGCAAAAGTGTTGACAGTTATCTTACATGTGTTTGGGCATTTAAACCCGGATGTCTAACTGGAACTAGTGCATGTGGGACTATTCTCACGAATGCGAAATGGTTTGGACAGTTGGATGTCAGCGATGCTGGACAGTTGGAATGAACAGTCGTTTGCATGAGAATCAATTAGATTGCTAAAGCAATTTGGGATCGATGGGGTCGGTGTGAGTGTTGGCAGGGTGAGAGAGTTCTTCTCGAGAGAGAGCTCTAGTTTTTTCTCCTTCTGTGAAGTCTTTCTGCTGTATGTTGTATGCAGCATGTGAACAGCATGTGAAGGGACTGAGAAGAGAATGAAAATAGAGTTCAGGTGAAAGTGTTCTGGCCGAGAAGATGAAGTTCTGTACTGTGTGTTGTTTGTGGCATGATCACAGTATGAAGAACCAACCAAGTTCTAGAGATCTTTGTGCAGGGTTGCTGTCAGTTATTCTTCAGAAGGAACAAGATGTAAATCTTCATGAAAGGCTTATTGCCAGTTTTGTATTGTAACTATTTTTCTATTGCTGAATAATACAATGGTGATCTGGGCTTTTGGAGTGTGGGGTTTTTTACCCGTAAGGGTTTTCCCCACGTAAATCTATGTTCTTGTTCTGTCTTTCATGTTTAATGTCTCTGCTGTTGAAACTAGATATTGTCCGCTTGTGCTTTCCTCTAAGGGTCAATGTAGGAAATGTTCTATGTCTGTTTCCACTTTAAAGGCATAGTTGTGCATGTTTTTGAAGCATTTGGAAAGAATTTAAATTTGTCTAAGACACCACTTTTCTTAGAAATACGTTCTGAGATGCCCTCATTTCCTTACACTTCAATGGCAACAACTTTATGTTTGTATGCCTCAGGTAAGGAACTGAGGACTTTGGTAACAATCTCTGATTCTTCCAATATTCCACCAGCACTCCTGATTCTGGTCACAAGTTCATTCACTTTTTGCATGTAGGAAGTAATGTTTTCATCTTCACTCATCATCAACCTTTCGTATTTGCCCTTCAAGCTCTGTCGCTTGGCACATTTGACATATTTATCACCTTCATACAGAGTTTCCAACTTTTTTCAGATTTCATGAGTAGTTTTAAATTCTAGGACATTTGCCATTTCTATATCAGTCAAGGCACTCAACAATGCTTCTTTAGCTCAAATATTGTATTTAGCTTCCTTGAGCTCATCTATAGTTGAAGGGCCATTCTTTGAAATCTTGTACTCATCCTTAGTTATCAACCAAAAGGCATCACCCATACATTCCAAATGACACTGCATGGGTACCTTCCAAAGGGAGTAATTTATTCCATCAAATCTCAAACTATCCTTTTTGTAAGTCGACATCTTGGATCTCCTCAAGCGGTTAAGCTTCTTTTAGAGGAACTAGCTCTGATACCAATTGTTGGAATTAGGTCAGACAACTAAGGGGGGGTCAATCAGTTGTCAACAATTTTAACCTTTTTTGCTTTTAATCTTCTTTCTCAACTTACAAAAAGATTAATGATGTAAATATTAAAGCATGAATTTACAACACATGAGTAGAAACAAGATGAACACACATAACACTAGAATTTTTTACATGGAAACCTGGTTAAGGGAAAACCACGGTGGGGGTTAACCCACAAGATTCATACCCTATTAAAAGTACTTAAAAGAAATGGAAGGCACTTGCCTTAGGGCACACTGCCTAGAGCTCACTGCTCAAAGAGACTTACTGCCTACAAGAGGCTCATTGCCTACAGGACTTTTGTTTAACACCAAAAGAATGAATTGAGAAATAACATCTTCTTCATGCTTGGTTCAGTCCCATTGAAGCACATAACTCCTCTACTCTGCTCTTACACTCTTCTCTTCTCTACCACATCCTCGTTCACCCTCTTCACACCTTTAGCAACCTCACTTCACTTATTTATATATGACAACAATTTTGGAATGATCGTCAAAGTTGACTTTACAAACATCTTATTACAAGTATTCTTCAAGGTCGGCCAAGACTAGGAAGAACAACAACACCAAGGAAACAATCTTCAACAATGAGCTCCAACTTCAATGTGGACCCCCAACACAGTAGACACATAATCCAGAGACCTCCACAAGCACATTGAATTCAACAATAACATCCGCACTACTCCAAATCATCAAAATCACTTGCATCTTCCTCTAGCACTTCAAGAACACTGTCTACCATGACTGTCACCCTAGAAAGATTGCTCGTAGACCTCCAAACCATGAACCACTTGAGTTGAGGATACAAACTGACTTCCCAAACATGCCTCTAGATCCATAGATCATAAGTTTTCATTACAGAGCAATCCAGATCAATTTCCTGTCACTATGTCATTTTTGAACACTGTAAAACCCAATTCTACTTAGATGGCCATATCTTCTTCAAATCTTCATGCAAACCTCTCAAATCTTAACTAGAGCTACTTCATAGAATCCTCTATAGAGCCATATGGTCTACATACTTTGATCTTCATTCCTCTAGAAATGTGGAGCAATCTACTTCACCAGGATCTGCACTGTTTCCCCTATTTTTGACAAAGAGATATGTTGACATCAATGACAACACATCATAGGCACATATTTGCAACAATATACAACCCATAAACTACAATCACAAGCTCCTTGCATAAAACATGTCAATGAAGAACATGCACATCTAAGAATTCCCACTATATGAGTAATGTCAAATCTAAAAATAGATCAAGGCATACCAAGTCTACCAATCAACACTCATACCAAGGTATGGCTAATAATCAAAACCATGTAGTATAATGAACAATCACAATGATCTATACACACAACACAAACTATTGTATACTCTCTAACAATAATTCACCCTAACTCTCCCAAGTTCACCACATCAAACCATATGAACATGAACCTCTAGGAAGTAGCAATAAAATAAAGAGATAAAAACTACAAATCATATCACATAAACTGTCCTTCTACCAACACCTCAAATTTCTAAGTTGTGTCAAGTAAGACCTCCTTCACAACCCCAACTAAAAAGCCTTAACAAAGCCCAACCGTTAAATCTCATAGATTGAATAAAACATATATATCTCATATAATAAACATGGATGTAAGCCTCTTTGATTGAAGAAAGATCAAACTCAACCATTTCCATAACCAAGAAATCAACCCAATAAAATCTCCTAGAGTCCTCGTAAATGACATACCAAAAAATCTTCAAAAGAACCCTCTAGAACAAACAAACATAGCTCAAGATCCATTTCCATGAGAAGACTAGTATAAAACAAAATGCATTTGAAAATAAGATGGGCAATATATACCAAATGATTCTCTGCCGAGTAGACCAAGAGTGGGTAATGTGATTGCTCCTCCAAGATACACCCATATCTAGGTGAAAGATCCTCTATTTTCTTGCTGAAACATCCAAAGAGTAACTATCTCAACAAATATTGCTAAACCCAAGAGAACCCTAGCCTTTCCTCAGTATTCAAGTATCCATGAGCATATAAACCTAATCAATCCATGCTAAAATCCAAATCCAACACCACACTAACATGAAGGTCCAACCAAGAGATCAATGTACTCAATACCAAGAAAACTAACTAGACCATCATTCAAGATCCCATTGCACATCTACAAAATCCAAGAACACATCATGACATCATGAACAATATCTCCTCCTAGGTGATCACATGCTCTAATGAACATATCCTACTCCCAAGAGCACCTACATCATGCCAAAACTATAACTAGTATCCAAAGTTGATGCAAGAGCATCCACTAGTGTAAGGGCAATCTTGATGATTTTATTTTTTGCTCTTTTCAATTTTGGTATTTGAAGATACCCATTTTCTTGAATAACGATTTAGAACCTTCAAAATTTCCAACTGGCTAAAAATAGAAACTTGCTATTTTTAGAAATATTGCATTTGAGAATGTATGGAAATGAAAATTTAGTTAAATATGGAATTGAAAACTATAACCTTTGGTGAAGGAATTGGCCAAAGATCATTTGTGGGTTGAAAGATATTAAAGTTTCTATTTCTTTAAAAAACCCTAAAAATGTTTCAAAGTCAATTTTGAGGCACTTAGATGCCAAAGATCTCTTCACGAGCTTTCCAACGCATCAAATGGTTCATCAATCAGATACCCAAATCAAAAGTTATGACTCCCAGTGTTAGAAATAAAGGTGTAAACCACACAATGGAAATTTGATTCAAACCTTATTTATGTCCTCTAAACAATGTAGAATCAATGGAGATTGCAATAGAAATAAAACCCACTACACAGAAATAACATGCATTAAGAACTGAACAAATAACACAGTATGTAACGTGGAGAAAACCCTTTCAGGTAAAAAACTCCACCAAGAAAAGAGGCTCCAAGTTCTATTATCTTTAAATATGAGATTACAATACATGCACTTCCTCTTCTTTAGTCTTCAATCTAGCACCGCCTGTTACTCTGAACTCTGATAAAAAAGTAGTAAAAATATTGTTATAAAATGGGGTTGCCTTCTAGGGCAAGAGAACTAAAATAATATCAACCATCAGATTTGTGACCTAATGACGAACGGTCTAGATTTAAATGACAACCGATATCAATACAAATTAGCATCGAGGACTGGACATAAACATGTAGCTAAAACAAGACCACTGCTGGTGAAACCTTTCATCCCTTATGGGTGATTTACAAACAATAATAGGAATAAATTACATAGGATTTACAAGGTTGATGGCACCTTAATCCTAACACCCAGAAGTTTGGCTATTTTGAAGGGAGTTACAAATTTTGAAATTTTGGTTGGAAGGCACCAAAAAGGCTATTTATGACTATTTTCAAGAATTTTTTAGTAGTAGAGGAGGGAAACTATAGCAGATTTGAAGCTACAGAAGGTAGAAGGCTCCAGAATCCAAAGGAAAAGAGCCATAATGGGTTGTAACCTATTGAGGATTTCATCCTCTACTTTGATTCCAATTTCTGTAATGTAATTTGTTTTTAGTTTAATAAAAGAACATTCCTATTTTTTATGAGCAATATATTTTGTTGTGTGTTCTAGAATTTACCCCCCTCATCAAGTGGTATCAAAGTAGAAGTTCCTATGTGTAGACAAATCGCCGAACGTGAGACAGTTTGCACCAGGACTTGTGGTTGCGGGTTGAATAGAAAAGAAGAAGGTTAGGATGCCTCCATGAAGAAACCATGGTGGTGGGAGAAATAATTTGATAGAGGAGGGTTTTAAAGCCCTGCAAAGATAAATAAATGCATTGCAAGAGGAGCTGTGAAGAGGGTTTGAGCCAAGAAGAAGAGAAGAAAGTAAAGATGAAGCTGAAGAAGAAGGACCATTCGAAGAAGAACAAGATGTTGCGAGAGATCCTGAGAAAGTTAGGTTGTTGAGGGAAATTTCAAATATTGGAAAGAGGCCTGGAATTAATATTTTTACCTATTTTGGGGATATAAATCTAGAAGAGCTTATTGATTGGATAAATGATATGGAGGAATATTTTGAGTATGAAGAGATGGAGGATCCAAAATGGGTCAAGTTTGCAAAAATGAAGTTGAAGGGCCATGTCAATATTTGGTGGAAAGAGGTCTAGTTAGAGAGAAATAGAAGAGGAAAAGGAAAGATTACCGATGGGATTGGATGGTGGAAAAACTAAAAAAGTAGTTCATTCCTATGGACAATGAGTTGGAGCTGTTGAAGAAGCTACAATGATTGAAACAAGGTAACAAGTCTATTAAGGAGTATACATAAGAGTTTTATAAGATTATTATCAAAAAAAGCCATGCCAAGGTCAACAAAGAGAAGGTAGCCTATTACACTAATGGGTTGAGGCCACATATTCAACAGGAGTTGAGCTTAGTCAGAATGACCACCATAGAAGATGCATACTAGTTTGCTCTAAGGGTGGAAGAGAAGTTGTTGATTAATTTGAAGAAATGTAGTTTCATGAAGAAGGAGTTGGTGTATCTAAGATTTGTTATCTCAGGTGAGGGTCTAGAATTGATCTAGAGAATGTGAGTGCTATCATTGAATGGCCTACTTCAAGGAGTGTTACATAGGTATGATCTTTCATGGTTTGGGAAGTTTTTAGAGAAAATTTATCAAGAATTTTAGTAGCATTTGTGCACCCCTAAATGAGACAATGAAAGGGAATATAAAATAGTTTAAATGGACTATAGGAGTAGCTAAGAGTTTTGATACATTGAATAAGAAGGTCACAGAGCAACTTGTTTTGGCACTTCTAGATTTCAATAAGATATTTTAGGTAGATTGTGATGCCAGTGGCAATGCTATAGGAGTTTTTTTGAGTCAAGAAGGTAAGCCAATTACCTATTTCAGTGAGAAATTTAATGATGCCAAGAAAAAGTATTACATTTATGATCATGAGTTTTATGCTATAGTTCAGGCTTTGAAGAAATGGAAGCATTATCTGTTTATGAAAGAGTTTGTTTTATATACTAATCATTAGGTTTTGCAGTATCTTAATAGTCAAGGAAATTTAAATCAGAGACACTTAAAATGGGTTGAGTTTTTGTGGAGTTATACTTTTTTTTTAAGCACATGAGTGGTAAGTCCAATAGAGTTGCAGATGCCTTAAGCAAAAGGAAAAAAATGTTGATAGAGATGAAGATAGAGGTTGTTGGGTTCAATGAATTCAATAGTTTGTAACGTGAAGATCCAGACTTTGCAGAGGCCTATAAAGCTTGTTTGGAGACTGTTACCATGGATAGGACAAGATGGTTGGATTAAATAATCCAAGATGGTATGTTGTTTAGAGGAAGCCAGTTGTGCATTTAGAGAAGCTCTATGAGAGATAATCTAATCAAGGAAAAGCATAGTGGAGGGTTAGCAGGGTATTTTGGTCGAGATAAGACCATTCTTCTTGTTAGTGAGAACTATTACTAGCCACAGTTGTATAAGGATGTGAAGGAGTGTAAAAATTTGCAAAGTATTCCAGATGGCCAAGGGAGTTAGTTAGAATACCAGCTTGTATCATCCACTACCTGTACCAGAGAAGCCATGGGAGGATATAAGCCTAGACTTTATTCTTAGATTTCCAAGAACACAGAGAGGACATGATTCAATGTTTGTGGTACTTGAAATATTTTCAAAGATGACATATTTTATTCCATGTTTACCACTTAGATGAATGATGAGGAGGAATGATGAAGGGATGGTATGCCCCCTTGAGAGGATAGGTGAGTTAGAAAAACATGGGTATACTCTCAAAATGGATGAACAGATTGGTTAAGGAGATGGAGGAAAGATAAAGGATGGGTGAAATGCATGACTGATATATTATGTTGTATTGGGTGAGCAATCATATAGTTTGATACAACACTAGACATTATGCACCAAGGTATAAAGACCAACTTGACAATGTGTCTCGTTCATAAAGATTAAGGGTCACAAGAAAGCATATGCCATTGGGCACAATGATATAGAAGACCATGATGTCATGGTGACAGTATGCTACAAGGAATGATACAAATGCAAGATAAAAATGATAACACACACAAGCAAGAAAGCAAGCATGCACAAACAATAAATATAAATAAGGTTGTTGCCCCTTTCAAGATAAAAATTGATGATGGATTAATTAAATGATTGGCTAGTGTTGTTGGCCATGCAAATCAACACCAGGACTGATAGATAAATATGGATCTCTATACTTAAGTTAGGCAGTCCTTAAGCAAGAGGTGATTGTATTTGATGATGATGATGATCAAGTTTGCAACAAGGCGAGGAACAAAAGTATTGGATGCTTTTGAATGACTAGCTAGATTTCTTGGCTAGAATGGCATGGATGAAGGATGGCTTGCTCTTGGATTTATTGCTTGGATTTTTTGGATGTTATGATTTTTTGGTTTTTTGATGTATGGGATGACATTAGATAGCATTTGGATAGCATATTTGTTGGATACCAATGACAAAGGGAAAACTAGGTCTAGAGGTAAGGGTGAAAGGAGGATTGGATAGATGGATACAAGGATTGGAGATAATGGATGGATGTGAGATACATGGTGGATGGATGGATAGAAGGATTCAAGATGTGATCTCCAAGGACTATGTTGCATAGTATTCTAGATATTATGCTTAGGACTTTGTGTGACAATGCTTGTGAGGATAGGGGAGAGATAGGGAGATAGAGGTTTAGGGTTGCTTGGGTTTAAGGGTTAGGGTTTAGGATTTAGGGGTTATGATTTAGGGTTTAGGGGTTTAGGTTTTAGGGAGAGATAGAAAGATAGAGATAGAGATAGAGAGATAGATAGATAGAGGGAGAGGAGACAGAGGAAGACAGAGAGTTAGGAAGATGTCCAGAGACATAGGGAGAGAGATTGAGAGGTAGAGAGATGATAGAGATAGGGAGATATGGGAGAGATAGGGAGATAGAGGTTTAGGGTTTAGGGGTTAGGAGATAGGGTTTAGGGGCATTATTTAGGGTTTAGGAATTAGGGGTTAGGGGTTAGGTGTTAGGGTTTAGGGTTTAGGGGTATTATTTAGGTTTGAGGGGTTTAGGGTTGCTCAGGTTTATGGTTTAGGGTTTAGGGAATAGGGGTTAGGGGTTAGGGTTTAGGGGTTTCAGGTTTAGGGTTTAGGGGTTTAGAGTTTAGAGAGAAAGGACCCATAGGGAGAGATAGAGGAGACATAAGGGAGATATAGGGAGATAGAGAGTGAGGCATATGTCTAGAGACATAGGGAGAGAGATTTAGAGGTAGAGGGACGTTAGAGATAGGGAGATATGGGAGAGATAGGGAGATAAAGGTTTAGGGTTTCTCAAGTTTAGGGTCTAGTGGTATTATTAAGGGTTTAGGGTTTAGGGGTTTAGGGTTTCTTAGGTTTAAGTTTAAGGGTTAGGGGTTAGGGTTTAGGCGCAATATTTAGGGTTGCTCAGATTTAGGGTTTAGGGTTTAGTGAGAGAGAGAGAGGACCAATAGGGAGAGATAAAGGAGACAGAGGGGAGAGATACAAGGATAGAGAGTGAGGGAGATGTTTAAAGATATAGGGAAAGATATTACGAGGTAGAGGGATGATAGAGATAGGGAGATAGGGAGAGATAAGGAGATAGAGGTTTAGGGTTTAGGGATTAGGGTTAGGGTTTAGGGGTTACGAGTTAGGGTTTAGGGTTTAGGGGAATTATTTAGGGTTTAGGGGTTAGGGGTTAGGGTTTAGGGGTTAAGGGGTTAAGGGTGTAGGGTTTAGGGTTTTATGGTTTAGAGAGAGAGGACCGATCGGGTGAGATAGAGGAGACAGAGGGGAGAGATAGAGAGATAAAGAGTGAGGGAGATGTCCAGAGATGTAGGGAGAGAGATTGAGAGGTAGAGGGATGATAGAGATAGCGAGATATGGGATAGATAGGTAGATAGAGGTTTAGTGTTTCTCAGGTTCAGGGTTTAGGGATTTAGGGTTTCTCTAGTTTAAGGTTTAGGAGTTAGGGTTTAGGGTTTAGGGTTTAGGGTTTAGAGAGAGAGGAATTATAGGGAGAGATAGAGGAGACAAAGGGGAGAGATAGGGTGATAAAGAGTGAGGGAGATGTCTAAAGACATAGGGAGAGAGATTGAGAGGTAGAGGGATGATATAGATAGGGAGATAGGGGAGAGATAGAGAGATAGAGGCTTAGGGTTTCTTAGGTTTAGGGTTTAGGGTTTAGGGGTTTAGGTTTACAATTTAGGGGCATTATGTAGGATTTAGGGTTTCTAAGGTTTAAGGTTTAGGGGTTAGGGTTTAGGGTTTAGAGGTTTAGGGTTTAGGAGTTTAGGGAGAGGGAGAGAGAGAGGACTGATAAGGAGAGATAGAGGAGATAGAGGGCAGAGATAGGGAGATAGAGAGTGAGGGAGATGTCCAGAGACATAGGGAGAGAGATTGAGAGTGTTGGTAATTTTTCCTGAATCGGTAGAGGGTTTGCCAATTCCTATGCATAGGCTGATTCGGCCAACAGAAATAGGAGGTTGCGTGAGCTTCCTCCCCTTCACTTCTGGTTCTGCCGCACTAAGGGGGTGTCCCTAATTGATAAAGATATGACTTTGATTCATTCAATGACATAAAGATTTAACTTGATAGTAACAGGCAAAATACTCTCATGCATGGACCAAGATCTAAATGATAGATCACAAGTTGGCAACTTTCGTGGACATATATGATTGGTTAGGGATGAGAGTATACAGGGGGTTCCTAATCCTACTCCTACAACTAATAGGTTGGAAATTATGGAATGGTTTGAAATTATGGTTTGGATGCAAGACAGGGGTTTTGGATCATAACTACTTCACAAGAACAGACCGGTGCCTATCTCAGGGCAAGGAGTCAACTAGATGTATACATAAGAATGGCTTGCAACTGTCATTCAAGTTTTAAGGGGTCAGATTTGATGCTTGCCTTACAAGCACCACCCAGGGATAAGTATTCAACTATCTCTACTTACAAATATCCTAGTTGACATACAATCTTCTCCATACTTAACCTAAAATGATTTAATCCACTCCTTGAATGGAAGTTAGAGATTAGGCATGCAATACATAAATCTATATTCTAGAATTTGAGAAACCCTTAGCAACCAAATTCAAAAGAAGAAAAGCATACAACAAGTTGAGACAGACAGTAAAACACATGCAAGAAGCATTTTTCATATAACATTAACACTGAAACTGAACATATGTGCAAGATACATTACAGATGCAACACATAAATTTCACAGAGATAAAACAGATAGGAAATGCTCTGTATTTTGTTATTTTTCCCCCAAAATTGCCCAAGTCTTCAACAACAACAAACTGAGTAACACAGTCTGCTTAATACAACAAGAAAGTGTACTCTGCATTAATTACATGGCACATCAAAAATTTGCCAGATACAATGCATGAGAAATGGCACTCAAATTTGAAAGCAGCAGAGGGACAAAGAGGAAGGAGTAGGTATGTTCAAGAAAAGTGCCGCCACATGGAGATCCCCTTCCTAAATCAGGTGGTTGAACCTATCAACTCAACCCACACTTCTCTGCACAATCTTCATCAATATTCCAGCTACTCGTGGGATGCAACAGTAGGTGCATCTGGAGATTTTCCCGCTCAAAAATGGCCGCACACACTCAAGAAAAACCATCATAGCAGGTTCAAAACAAAGCCGTCGATCCACTCCTGTCGCTGAGATCCATGGCTCAAAATCGCACTGACTAGTCGTCAGCCAGTGAAAATGTGCCACATAGGCACCTCATGTTTCTATCGCTGGCCTTTCGCTTCCCCATTTTGCCTTTTTTGCCCATGTACATGCATATTCAAATGCATATACAATCGCCACTATTCACCCTTCAAAATCCCTTGTATATGCAAAACGTGTATACATGCAATAGTTCCTGGGCACATGGCAGCTGTTGGTTGGTCCTCTCTCGCTATGCATTTTCCTTTGTCAGCCATCGGAATAACTCTTGAGGCATCTGCCGATGATAACTATCCCACCGATGAACCAATGCATATGCCTTTGCATATCGGGCCCCGTATATCGCACATACAAGCACTTCGTATATACAAGGCGGCTCTCAAAAATTTATCCGCTGCATTTGACTTCTCCTTTGGGTCCAAAATGCATCACTTCACTTGTATGTTTAGGATGTACATTGGCATATATACAAGTGCCTTTGTATACAACTAGTGGGGCCCGACCCATTCTCTCTCTCCTTTGCACATTTCGCTGCACATCGCATATACAAATGCCACTACTGCCCATAGCCTGATTTGAATCCTTTTGGAATCTGCATTGTATGTTACCTCCTTGCATATTTAAACATACAACACAACATACAAGCCCTTTATGCAACTACGGAATCTGCGACGGAATATTCTAGGAATGCACCCAAATGCAAACATACATACCTTTTTAACATACAAACAGGGAATCTTCAGAGAATATGTGAGGAATGCATAATGTGCCTTGTATGTCGAACATATACAAGCACGTTTGTATATTCCCACGGGCCCTACCACATGTATCTTCACCACTGCACTGTAGAAAATGTATGTGCGCTCCCCATTGTATATTTGCAATGTACATTCCCTTGCACATACAAACAAGGAATGTTCTCCAGAATATTCCTACAATGTATCTTTTCCTTTGTATGTTTTGCTTGCATGTTATACATACAAGCCTGATATACAAGCAGGGCTGGTATACAAATGGCGAATATTCCCGAAATCTTATAGAAGATTCCTCCAATGTATATGCAACCTGATATACATCTAAAATGCATATAACTCAATTTTTATCAATTTTTTGGAGGCCGATAGAGATTTTGCAAGCTCGCCAATGTATATTTGACTTGCATGTATATACAAAGAGCCTTGTATATACAAAGACACTTGCACCTAAACTGATTTTGGCATTCTTTTCAACTGCAGAGGCCGAAAGTGTTAGAACTTTTTAGACTTTTGGGAAGGTGCCTGCATATTTAAATGCTTAAAACCTGAGTACTTATGTAGGCACCACCAGTAGCTTGAGCCTAAAACCCTAAACATAAATGATTACTAGCAAAGAGGTTGAGGGATGATAGAAATATGGAGATAGGGGAGAGATAGGGGTTGGGGTTTAGGGAACTTAGACCTACCCTAATTGCAGGGTGGACATATTTAGGGAATTAAGAGATAGAGGGATGATAGAGATAGGGAGTGTTGTAGCCCAAATTTATCATTTCCTAAATGCTCAATTTTGCTCCATTTTGCCTCCAAGTCTCATATGAATCCCACCTGAACCTATAGTTTATAACTGATTAGAGATATTTTTCATAGGTTTTTGAAAATACAAGGTAGGAAGATCAAAAAATTGGCTAAGTCCTAATATCCTAAGGTTCTCTTGTGTTTTCTCTTTTTGTCGGAAGTTAGAGTCTCGACCTTCCTACTTCCATTATGCTTCCCCTTTTGGTCCTGAAAATTGCCTAGGTGTTGAATTTTTCTAAGTTTTCGGCAGAGTTTTGGAGGTCAGAGTTCCTCCCTTCCGTCTTGGGTAAGTGCAAGAAGATAAGTACACTTTTGGCCAAAAAGTGAAAGTGTTTTTCCTGTTTTTCAAATTTTGTCATACTTGGAGTGACAATTTGAAGTAATTGCACATGAAATATTAAGATGATGTAAAAATAATAAATGTAGGATTTTGTTTATCATTTTCAAATGTGTATTTTTTTCTAATACTCAGATGATGCAAGTTGGTTTTTTATTGGATGTACAAAAAGTGGCTTTTTAAAAGTCCCCTATTTTTTACCAAAGCATGCATGTGTACGACCAACATAATTTGACCTAAATTAAGGTATTTTTCTAATTCCTTTTGTGGAAAGATGCTCAGGATGTTGAATTTTGATCTGGATATTTTTAGTTATTTTTTAAATTAATTTTTTAATGGCTCTAATTAGTGTTTTTTAAAACCCCTTGTGTACGACTAGCATAATTTGAGCTAAACTAATCAATTCACTAAATTTTTTTTTCATCACGTAGAGAATGATGTCTAGTTTGGTTAGACTATTTTTCAAGAAACTTTTAAAATCAAAAGTTATTAAAAAAAAGTAATGTATGTTATTTCAAGTTTATGAGTTAGTTTGTTTAGAAAAAAAAAAGAAAAAATTACATATTTGAAAACTAGACTTTTAGATCTATAATGGGTTTTAATTTCGTTAAAATATTTAAAAAAAAAGTCATCAGGCACAGTGGTGAAACTAGTTTTTTCTCTTTGTTTTCATGGTCTCCTAGTTGCAGGTTGGTTGCAGGTCCAAGGCTTAGGCTCAGGTTTCCAAGCCTTTACCAAGCCTAAAACCAATACAAATTGGCAGGTTTCAAGTTTGAAAAAATAAGAAATGGGTACCTGTTTCTAAATGGGTGCCTCCTTGTAATGGGTGCCCATTACAAACGGGTACCTGTTTTAAAATAGGCACCCATTTTAAAATGGGCACCCATTTTAAAATGGGCACCCATTTCTAATTTAGCTTTTTTTTTTCATAAATTGGTAGTACGACTGATACTCTACAACATTCTTTTTACCAGAACGGCTGACAATGACATATTTTGTGACTTTTTTATGTGCAA
The DNA here is from genome assembly GCA_027924645.1 of Cunninghamia lanceolata. Classification (NCBI taxonomy): domain Eukaryota; kingdom Viridiplantae; phylum Streptophyta; class Pinopsida; order Cupressales; family Cupressaceae; genus Cunninghamia; species Cunninghamia lanceolata. The sequence continues at coordinate 15,364,577 of BSBN01000130.1, read as the reverse complement.
AGTGTCAATTCAAGCTCTCAACAGGACATATCTTATGCAATTTTTACATGGATTCAATCATAAGGATCATTTTCAGATGGAATGAAGTAGATAATCCTTTTTTTACAAGGATTTAATTTTTTGGAGAGACATTCATTTTACCAATACACCGACGTCAATGAATTCTGTGACTTTTTTATATGCAAAGTGTCAATTCGAGCTCTCAACGAGACATATTTTATGCAATTTTTATAGGGATTCAATCATAAGGAAAATTTTTAGATGGAATAAAGTAGAAAATCCACTTTTTAGAAGGATTCAATTTCTTGGAGAGATCAAACAAATATCAAGTAATTATGATATTGAACAAAGGATCTACATCTACTTGTATTTCATACATTATTAAAGAAGGGATCCAACACATTTTGGTAATCATGGGATCAAATAAATGTCAACCAAAAAGAAGAGGAAGGTTATGACAGTTGAAGAAATTGAAGTACATTGAGAGAAAGAGGCAAAATGACAAAGAGATAGGAGAGAGAGGATTAAAAAAATCAAGAATGATGTAGCATCCAGTTCGATGACTATTGAAGAGCAGAACATCGAGGAGGAGAACATTGAAGAGGAGAATATTGAAGAGACCAATATGGATGAAGTGAATGTAGAGTATGCAAATGTGGAAGAGGTCAAGAACATGGAAAATACAAATATAAGAACAAATCCAGGTATGTCTTTGAATCCTTTGAATAATAATGAGATTAATGATTTAAAGCAAGTTGGATATAACATTGTTGAGATAAATGCTTCTACTACAAACAAGACAATAAAAAATGAAAATGAAAACCCTTGTATGCATGAAAATGAAAATATTTTTTTTAAAATTGAAAGTAATGTTTTGAAGGATCTTCATGGTAAGATATCTTGGAGACAAATTTGAATCTATGCAAATAGATTGTACAAATAGTTTTTTTATAGAAAACCCCTTGGATTTCAATGACAACTTGTATTACAATTGATGAGAATGTCAAAAATGAGAAAAGTAATGAAAAATTAGGTAATTTTATAAAACCCAAAAAGCTGGATGAATCAATGGAACAAGTTATGTCTAGTGTTGCTAATGCTATTGGTTCTACTGGAAAAAATAGTCGATCTAAGGATAAGAATGGAACATGTTGAGCAATAACAACTGCTTTAGTTAATAAATCAATTGTGAGCAAAAGAATGATAAGTAAGACAAGTGGATATTTAAATGTGCATGTTGTAACTTTAAGAAGAGTAGAAAAGAGAAGAGTAAGTATTGAACAGGATCCAATCAATCAATGTTGGACTTTTAGTGGTAAACTCCCAAGGTCTGACATGAAATTAAATATTGAAATTAGGTCTTTGATTGAAAAATATTGGCATGATAATACAAGAGTTTCATCAAATGCTAGAGATGATTTGAAATTAAGGGTGGGGTCAAAAAATCATGATCCTCATCCAAAACATCTTTTGGACATGACTCAAATAGTATTATATAAAAAATTTCTAGATGATTCAGTTATAGAAAATTTTAGTATAAGCCAACTTAGATCATTTGAGAAATGTAAACCTTGGTATGCCAAGATTAATAAGCAACGAATCTCTTGTTGTTGTAAAACTCATGTGCAATTTCATTATTTTTATGATGTTTTTTGATATATATGTTGTACTTTGCATACTAACCAAATTATGTAGGAATGTGGTATTAATATGTCACCTACAAGTTTACTTTGTGAAACAACTGATGGGCAATTTTTTTCCAAAACCATGTGTTTCTGGACAATGCAATAGATGTGGTAACCTTTCATTGTTAAGAGAATGCATGCATGAAAGTAGTTCACATGATTTTGGACAATAGTTAGTGGATGTGAAGAGGTTCACCAATGTTCAATATCCATCAAATGATGGAAAAACTGGAAAGCGTTGTTAGTTAGTCACATAACAAATACTTAGTGTACATGCATTCAACATAGAGTTCAAGAATAAGATTGTGTGTAAATATGTGAAACACTCTCAATATGATTGGTGGCTTCATGAACAATTACGTAGATGTAAAAACACATTTCCAATTGGAACTATACTTTTAGTGGTTGACTTTGCAGAAAACTATACCCTTACTCCACAAGAGGAGATTTAGTCACAATATTATAACTCAGTACAGGTGGCCATATTTGTTCATATTGTATACAAACATGCAGTTGACAATACAGAAGATGACATGAAATGTAAACCTTGGTATGCCAAGATTAATAAGCAACGAATCTCTTGTTGTTGTAAAACTCATGTGCAATTTCATTATTTTTATGATGTTTTTCGATATATACATTGTACTTTGCATACTAACCAAATTATACAGGAATGTGGTATTAATATGCCACCTACAAGTTTACTTTGTGAAACAACTGATGGACAATTCTTTTTTTCAAAACCATGTTTTTCTAGAAAATGCAATAGATGTGGTAACCTTTCATTGTTAAGAGAATGCATGCATGAAAGTAGTTCACATGATTTTGGACAACAGTTAGTGGATGTGAAGAGGTTCACCAATGTTCAATATCCATCAAAGGATGGAAAAATTGGAAAGTGTTGTTAGTTAGTCACATAAAAAATACTTAGTGTACATGCATTTAACATAGAGTTCAAGAATAAGATTGTGTGTAAATATGTGTAACACTCTCAATATTATAGGTGGCTTGATGAACAATTACGTAGATGTAAGAACATATTTCCAATTGGAACTATACTTTCAGTGGTTGACTTTGAAGAAAACTATACCCTTGCTCCATAAGAGGAGATTCAGTCACAATATTATAACTCAGTATAGGTGGCCATATTTGTTCATATTGTATACAAACATGTAGTTGATAGTATAGAGGATGACATGAAATTTTTGAGAGAGTACCATTTCTATGTGAGTGATAACCTGCTACATTCATCAAAGTTTGTGCAGTATTGTTTCAAAGTATTTGATGACAACTTAAAAGAAAGACAAATCCAGATGACACATCTCATATGGTCAGACAATCGTACAGGACAATTCAAAAATTCTTGAATGTTTTATTGGTTAAGTAGGGCCCATAAAGAAAACAATATCCAACATATTTGGAGTTTTTTTAAAGCTGGACATGGTAAAGAAGAACATGATGGAGCTAGAGCATGTGTGAAAAGGGCTCTTTCTAGGGAGCAACTAAAATTCCATGATGCAGCAAAGTTTCAAGATGCATGTGCAATTATGGATTGGTGTAATGCAAAATTGACTAAAGGATTAAGTGAAAACTCTAAAGTTCAATGGTTTTTTGGTTGGTTGAAGAAGAAAACATTCCTCCCTGATATGATTGTGATAAAATTAGTGGATCAACAAAATGGTATTCATTTAAGAGTTCAAATACAAGCACATGGACTATATGGACTAGGGAGCTTGCATGTTTTTGTCAGTTTTGTATCGTAGGTGAGTGGGAAGCATGCGAAAATATAGATTGGGTTGAAGAATAGAAATAAAGATCCTTAACACCTCTACAAAGACATGATCAAAATGAGATAACATTTGAGGAGGATAGTCATTTGCAAGCATTAGATGACTATGGTCATATTTGAGACCTTGTACAAGAAGGTGCATTTATTCAACATTTCTTTTCGATACATTTTTTTTGCAATCTGTAGTTAATTGTACATATGTATGCATGTATATTTTTGTGACTTATTGAATTTGAAAATTTTTTGCAGGACATGTGTATGCTGTTGTTGCACCTAAGGGTAATGAAGAGGAAACATAGTATTGGTTGGCATGGTGTGTTGAGACAAAACATAAGTTGTTACAGCCTAGAGTAGATGATGATAACTTTGAGTATCCAACAGGTTTTGTGGTTGTTGTTGGCACTTGGCTACATAAATATCTGATAAGAAGGAATGATATACCTGCATTTGAAGATTATGAAATACATAAGAAAATTTTTCACTGCTCGCATCTGGTTGTGGCAACAAATATACAATTAGTGAGATATAAAGGGAGACCTATCACAAAAGAATTATGGACAATTTCTATATATCAACTACCTATCTAGAGACTAGAATAAGGTATAATTTAATCTAGGTGTCTTATGTAGATACTATATGTCAACTAGGTCTACCATAATAGGTATCTAGAGGTGTCCTAGGTAGAACTATAATCTAGGTGTCTAGGTGACTAAGGTCTAGACTATGATAAGGTGTAAAGACTAGGTGTCTTAGGTGTCCTATGTCTACTAGAATACATGTGTCTTAGGTCTTAGGTGAGGCCACACGAGCTTCCACCTTCATGTGGTTGGCCTTGTCAATATAGAATATTTATATTTTTTGAAGCTAAGGGAAGCTCTTTTTCTTGTACAAAGAAGTTATGAAAAACCAATTAATGCATTGATTAAGTTATTATTTGGTGCTCTTGATGAAATTACATACAAAATGCTAATTTTATTATATTTTTTAGAAATTATAATTTTTAGTTTTTTTCCAAAATTAGAAGCAAATCTCAAAAGTTTTAGTAGATAGAACCAAGTATTCTTTATCAAATTTATATATATAACAATTTAGAGTAGGTATTTGTTTATTTTTCTTTTTATATTTAGGTTAGGTATTTCTCTATTTTTCTTTTGATATAATTTAGGGTAGACCTAAATTTCTCTAATTTTCTAAATTTCTTAAATTGTAAATTTAAAGGGTACAACTATTTCTCTAATTTTCTTTTTCTTTTTGTAAATTTATAGGGAAGGTATTGATCTATGAAATTATGTTTAATAAATTTAAAAATAAATTGATTAAACATGGTTACTCTTGACAAATCTAATCAATAAAATTTGCCTAAATATTTAACTCAATTATAATTTAACAAGTCCCAACATTTGACTCATGTAAATCCAAACAGAACCATATAAATTAGTAGAATAAGGTCTATCTTTCAACAAATAAATATTTTTAAGATTTAGTGCCCGTGATCAATTGCCTTCATAGACTTTCCAATTATTTATATTCATTCTAACTCAACAAAATTAATTTTCATTTTATTTTGTAAATTTAAAGGGTAGGTACATTTAGTCTGTATAACTATCCAACCTAGTCTATATCTAATAAATGTTTAATAAATTAAATCAATTGAAGTTTTTCTCTTATCTAATTAGAATTAGTAGTTTACAATTTTACAATTAAACACATAATAATTTGAAGTGTTAAATATGAGATAAAAAATTAAAGTTTGAATATAGATGCATATAGTGGACATTCAATAAATAGTAAAATCTAGTCTAGATGAAATAGTCTGTGAGATATAAATACTGACATAATAACAATCCATGTAAAAATAGTGAAATAGTCAAAAAACATATATGTCCAGTCAATACTGAAATAGTCATAAAATTCTCATGAAATAAATAATCTAATACATATGTGTGCCCTAAGTTTGATCATAATCCATTTCAAGCCACCTTTTGGTCCCACATGACTCAGAGGGCGGCTCATGCTGTGTACAAGAAAAAGAGGCTTCAAATCAATTTTAATGTCAAAACTGCATCCTAATTATTTAAATCAAATATTTGAAACCAAACCATCAAATTAAATATTTAAATCTAAACTTGAAAATGTCTAAGCACACCACAACAAGCTCATCATCTCTCCTATCATGCTCGTGTGCAACAGATGGTACTAATTCTGACAAAGTAAATGTTTGTGTCACCAATTCCTATATTTCAATAAAACACATGAATTAGGATAGAGTATAGATACAAAATGCAAGGTTGAATGATACCAAAGACTTTGAAATGACATAAGATTTAACTATAGGACCTAAAATATGAGAGATGACTCGTGCATCTGTGCAGGCTCATCAATGATAGGATTAATTGAGCCTACACCTATACTAATCTCATCTTGCATATATATGTGTACATGTATATATAAATTCAACTTTAAAGACATGAATTTAAAGTCATGAAATTACACTAGAAATTCAAATTTAAACTAAAAATGTACAATTTTAAGATGCAAACCATGGAATATGAAGCAAGCTCCTACATAGATGATGCTGCCACTGGTCTTAGATGACTTGGTTGATTTGACACAAAAGTGCCAGGACCTCCCATCTGCTTTAAATTAAAAAAAGGTTCATCACATTTGCATATTAAATTCTATATTATTAAAATAGATATATCTAATTAAATAATCTTTAGAGGTCCTAATTTTTATACCTTGACCATATAAGGTCTACCCATCTCTACTATCATTGACACTAAATGGTCTAGCTGTGATGAAGTGGTAACATCTGATGGAGTCATTTGTACCAATCAACATGTTTATTAATATATTTAAAATTTATTAAAAAGATTGATAATTGATAATTGGATCTATATTAATTTGTATTAAATTTAATTTTATTAAATGTGGCATACATACTGAGTCCATAGGAGCAAATAATGTAGCCAAAAAGGACTCCTCTGAAGTAGATGTAGGACCAAAACATGGATGATTACGATTCTAACAATAATATGGTGTGGACCATAATGGTGTTAATCTAGGTGATGTGCTAGGACCAGCACCAGATGCTCCTCTAGGCTCTGCAAGCTCTCCAGGATTGACTTCATCTACCAAGCGGATAGCTTGGTGAGTTAAGTTTCTTGAGAGTGATGATAACACTCCGAGTGCCAAGATGATCATCTGCTGGTGAAAGGGAACATGAATAGAGGGTGGAGAAGGGACAATAGTTGTAGGGGGCAAATGTTGATTTGGATCGACATATGCCCTTGGTCTATGTTGTGGCATTCCACCACCCACCCTGAAATGATCTCATATCAAAATAATAGGGATTTTTTCCCATCTCAAACTCTACCCATAATTTTTTCAAAAAATAAAAGGGAACCTCAAAATTAGCATGAGGTGGATGGTCAAAGATCATCCACCACTGCTCCCAAAAATTATTAGCTATGTACTGATGTGTACACCATCTGATTGACATTCTCTTTTTATTTGGTAGTATTTGTTCGCTTGTGGATGGATCAATGAAATATGGGGCAATTGTATTTTTGATAATATGTAAATCATTGATCACTTTATATGAGAGACCATCCACATAAAACTGCCTCCTCTCTTCCTGCCATGAGCAAAATGTGTCTAGATCCATGTGGATAGCTCTCACTAAATCAATAATAGTTTGCATCGTAGATGCAAACCATGAAATGTGTGGAGGGGTTTGGATTTGTCTTTAAAACAAGTTGATTTTTTCTTGCAATATTTGTATATTTTCATTAATTATTTCTCGCAAATGAGCCTCATCAGCAGGTGGTGGTGGTGGGGGGGCTTGGGGTGGGGGGTCCTAGGCTAGATCGGCCATGTGTACAAATAAGGTCTATAAGTAGAGCGGCAATTACAAAAAATAATTAAAATTGAATTAGGAATTTGATGCAGAGGGCTCAGTGGAAGCGTAGGTTTGATCAACAAACTGATCGGTGAGAGAGTGACTTATGTCTTGGCAATATGTTCTTATCAGCCAAACATACCCTGTCGGCCACCTTGTTATTTATCTGGTTGATCTCTTAACTTTCCCCAACGGACGATCTTAGATTTCTCGCCTATCGGCAGGACTTAACACTGTTGGCCAACTCAAAGACCATTTCACCGACACACCTATCTCCCCGATGTCACTTTCTAACACATCCATCGGCAAGACTTCAATCATCGGTGAACACTTAAGGTCTTCACCTGATACGTTGATACACTATGTAGCCTTCGGCAAGACTTCCTTCGTCGGCAGGATCTTGCACTTGTCCCCCGATATTACCACTCATGCCAATATGGCAAACTATTGTATATACAAGACATGACTTGCCACTACCAGTGGACCAATGTATCTTTACCCTATTCTTACCATTGCTACCAGTCACCCTTTGTATCCAATGAAATGTATATTCTCACATACATTCTCAACATACATTTGCGATATGCATTCGCAATACACCTTCGGTGAGGCTAAAGCTGTTCCTCACCGATGAACCTTCAAACTAACTCATCGGTAAAATGTATATCATTGGCATAATTTTTCCTGTATGTGCCAATACACTTGGTTACACTTGGTCACCCCGATCACTCTTTGAGTAGACAAAAACTATCACTTCAAGGTTCAAATCTCCTGCCGACGACCACTGTCTTGCTGATGATGCCATCACAAAACTGCAAGTCCTCAAATCGTCTAACTTCCAACCCAGACCCTAGCACATCATGGAGATGCTAGGTCTCCTACTATACGGATTGTTCCATTTCAATCCCTTGCACTGCCAACCTCAACACAAAACAAAAGAACAAAAACAAATATATATACACTGAAGCCATCCCACCGATCTCAACGAGAGTCGAACCAGTGGAATGTCTCAACAAGCCATTTTGTGACAAACCATATGAAGGTAAAATCTACAACAAACAAATTATGAAAACTTCAAACAAAACAGGAAAAACTAAACTAATAGAATAGAGTCTTATTCTTCTTCAGCATAGAATTGAACTTACACAACCGAATCCAGAACCGAACCCAAATGTTTGTTCTGCTGCCAATTTATCCCAACACATTGGGAGATTAAATAGTTCATGACAGTTGGGGACAGCCAACCACTTCATATCCCCAAACTATTTTTATTACAACTGAACAAAACAAAAACTAAAAATGAACAACTAGTTAGTTTGACCTTATCCAAACAAAAACAAAAGATTTGTTAGGTGCACCTACACCAGAATTAAAAATATATATTAAATTGCATGTACAACATATGTTTAAATATACATATAAATTGAAAACTTGGATATATATAAATTTACATGGTTTAAACAATACATTAAAACATTTAATTTTACATATACATGCATTCAAAATTTAAACTTGTTAGAAAATGTAAATCAAAAGTTATGTTTAAGAATCATGACATGAATCAAAATTCATGTCATATCTACTCAACATTATTTTGTTAAGTCCTATAATATTTTACTGTACATGTATGCATGCATGTATGTATGTATGTGTGTATGTATGCATGTATGTAGACAATTTCAAATGATCTTATGAAATATATCATTCCTAAAAGTTTAATGTATAGCCTAAATGTCATTCCATCTAGCCATGTTACCATTTCCTATTTTGGTAAAATTTAAGTTGATTTTATTTCCTATAAATGCAATGTTTGTAGAAATCAAAATCCTAAAAATAATTAACTAGCCCTATTGTTACTTAATATATTACATGTCCACAAACCCTGAATATCAATAGAAGTCCTAATCCTAGAGGTTATGATTAATGAGTGGACAATAGTACACCAATTCATTAGAATGGGAAACTCTTCTCCTTTGGGCTCTCCCAAACTTAGAAATGTTTCCTTGAGGTTTTCAAAAGAAGACAATTAAAGAGAAATATTTAATAACAACTAGGTTGTTTACAACCACACTCATGTATTATGAACTCCTAAACATGTCACTAAGTTCATGTCAGTATTGGCTACAACTACACCTACAAGACCCAAATTGAGAAGATAATAAATATTTACATATGCACCAAAAGATGAACACAATTTTACATTCTTATGTATGTGATTCTATTTATACATTATATACAAATGTACAAGATTTGAGCATACTAATAGGATTTTCTAAACAATACAAAAATTTCGACTTGATATCTAGAGATGTTTGGAAAGTTATATAATTGAATTAGGAGAGATTTTCAAACCTAAACTATTATTAAAGGATATCCAAGAAATAAGTATTCAAATTTATATTAAAGTCTTTGGCCTCTAACCACTCCTAGACAACTCTATATCCATTAGGCAACTATGTTTAAATATCCAAGACAAGAAATACATGCTTGAATCGATCATGGAACTAAGTTCATATGTATGTATGTATGTAAGTTCTTAAGTTAACTTGAATTTGATCGATTCACTCTTGGATTTGATTCCCTATTTTCTATGTATGCTAAATATGATTGCAAACTTCCATTAAACCCATGGTTGGATGACTCAGAGGTGAAGAACATAATCAAAGCATGGCTTGAGGGATTGGTCTTAATTTACTTGGCTTTACCAAACAAATTTTGAAGCAAAAAACTAGTTGGTATACTATAGACCTTGGTTATGACTATAAAAGGATGAAGTGACCTAGGATTTTCAAATTATTTTTTAGGTCCCTTGAAAGGAATAATGTGATTAATGAGAAAGACTCCCTCCTTTACAAGAGGATATAGAAGCACTTAGAAAATCATTCATGCATAGGTGGGGATAGTAGAGATAGGTCTTTATGAATACAATGGTCTTTATATATGCCTGTTTAATATGGTAATGATTTCCTTTCTTCCATTCACTTGCAAGATGGATATAAAATGTATGTTTCCATAAAACCTTGCATAAGGTATATGTCATTTGTTGAGGTGAAAGTAGTAATGGTATAGACATCGTTAATGTTCTATTTGTAGAAAATAATCCCATGTGATAAAGTTTATTGTATAGCCTAAATGTCATTCCATCTAGCCATGTTACCATAAATCCTATTTTGTTCCTAATCCATGTTTATCCTTCCTAAGTGTTTCATTTTATTCAATATTTGAACCCATCCTATGTACACTCAACATTATTTTAATTTTTTTCCATTGTTGTCCCCTTTACCCCCTTGTTAAGCCTCAAGTTGTCATAGATATATGGATATGTTTAAATTAAAGATTTAAACATAATAAAGTGACTTCTAGGTTTTAGGTTTAGGTTTAATAAGTCATTTAGGTTAGGTCTAAAAAAATATATTAGGGTCCTATCCTATCTAATTTGTAGGTTTTTAGCATCATGAAAAGAGTTTTACAAATGGTTAAATTAGGACTATGAGACTCATCAAGAACATTAAAATCCATGAAGACTAGAAGAATAATCCTATAGTGTATAACTAGTTTAAGGTCTAGATATAGGGGAAAAGACCTAATAGGTGAGATAGTATATGTGCATTTAAGGCCCAATATTTTAAAAAGTTTAGTACTAGTAGTTGTGACTTTAATCTTGTTAGTGTTGTATTATAAGTACTAATAATTTAATGACTTTAACCAATCATGTGATGCCACATCAGCCACCAACAAAACATGACTTAATAAACACCTATTGGTCCACCCTTTTTTTGGGGGAACTATTTGAAACCTCAACAAAAAACATGTTGATGTGGCATCATAATTGATGATGTGGCCCTGAAACCTTATTTATAAGCAGGGGCCTTGCCAAGTAAGCTACTGTAAAATTTTTGGAGTGATTTGAAATTGCCATGTATGATTTTGAGAGGCATGAAGTTAGGGTGCTCAACTACTGGGTCCTCTCCCCTAGACAATTTCAAATGATTTTGAAATATCATTCCTAAAGGTTTATTGTTAAGCCTATATGAAAGAAACCCTACAAATTCTATCAAACTAGGTAGTTCATGGAGGGATTGTCATGTGGCCATAACTGTTTGTACAAATATAATATATAGATGTCCATATGTTTAAATTAAAGATTTAAACATAATAAATTGAAGTTTCTAGGTTCTAGGTTTAGGTTTAATAAGTCATTTAGGTTTTAGAATAGGACAGTTTAGTTTATGAAACCCTAGTTTATGAATTAGGGTTTAGTGTTTATGAATTAGGGTTTTACATTTTACTGTTTATGAATCCCAGTTTATGAATTAGGATTTTACATTTTAGTGTTTATGAATTAGGGTTTACTATTTCTAAATTAAAGGTTTACAATTTATGAATTCGAGTTTCCCACTTGTTTTTAGTTTAAGGTTGAACATATACAGTTTAACATTGTAAAAACAATAAAACACAACAAAAAACAAAAAAAAAAGCAAAAAATAATGAAAAATAGTAGAAATTGATCGGCAACCAACCTGGGGCAGTCATTAATCAATCTGGAGGAGGCAGGGACGTTTTTGAAGTGGGAGGTGGGATCAACCAATGCGGGTACCCATTTTTGGTGTCGTCCTCTCTGCTTTTCGGCGGCCTGTAGCTATTAAAATGAAGCTGCAGGCCTATTTTTAAAAAATATATACTTTTAAAAAATGGGTAACCGTTTCATTTACAAGCGTCTATTCCATAATGGGTGCCCATTTAGCTTTGGGTGCCCGATCGTAAATGGGAACCTATTTCATAATGGGTACCCGTTTTAGCTCGGGCTCGCGTTCCTAAATAGGAACCCATTATTTTCAAAATGGGTACCCATTCCAAGCGACATTTTTCATCTGTGGGAGACTTTCGTGAAATCTATACTCATCTTTGTGCTTTCACCCTCTTCCTAATGGAAAGCGTAGGGATGAAGGCCTGAGGGATGAGGTCCACTTAAAGAGATGAAAAATATTTTAAGTATGGAAAGTATTTTGGAGGTCGGACTTTGAGCCTTCGGCCTTTGGTCTTCTTCATGGCAAGTGTTGGGAGGAAGCCCCAAAGTCTAAAGTTTGATGGGTTTCAAAAATATTCTAAGTGTGAAGTATGCGGTGGAGGTCAGAGTTCTATTCTTCTTCCTTCCTTTGAGGAAGAAGAAATGGGGAAGGCCCGATGGTCGACCCCCGATAATTATAAGGTATTCCGCCATTTTGCGGAGCCTTTTGGTGGGCCCGCCGGCTAGCTGGTGGAATAGCAAAAAATGGACACGTGGTAGTTACAGTGAAGGGAGAAGGTCTAGCAGCCACCCCTGGTGTTTTCAAAATTTTACTAAGTGTTTCAGTGGGCAGGAGTAGGGGCTTTAGCTTTCTTTCTTCTTCATTGGATAGGTAAAAGGCGGAAGGCCAAAATCTCCCTAAGGCTTGAGGAATATACTAAGTGTTGCGGACTTTGGGGGGTTGGGGTTTTATATTGTTTCTTCTTCCTTATGGAAGATGAAATCTAGAACGCTCGAAGCCCAAAGTCCAACAAAGGAAGAGGCCCGAAGGCCAAAAGCCCGAGGTCAGAAAGTTTGACTTTTTGGAGGTTGGATTCCTGGCCTTCCACACTCCTCCAATCACCTGGGAATGCGCTGAAAACATCTGAGTATACCTTTAATGTGAAATAGGTGGCTAAATTTAATGCTTTAAATGCAGTTGATGGGGTTGCTGAGGATTTTGGTGCCTTGCATGCAGAGTGGTACAAATAGAAGTCAAATGCCTCAAAATGGAGAAGGAGGATGATACATCAGGAATGTCATCAATGCTTGAGGTAGATAATTTCCTAAATGCTTGCTATGATTGCGGGGATACATAAATGTAGATTTTGTACTCAACATTAATGAGTTGTAGGCCAAAATTGTATAGGTTGTTCAAATAGTCAAATTCTTCAATGCACAAAGGACAAATCAGATAAGTTAGAGGCTGCAGGTGGGAAGGAGAGGATTAGAAGCTTCCCTCTTTATTTCTTAGGGCACATTTGGAGTGTAAGTGATCTATGATAGATTGATTACAGAGGTAGAAGGACATGGGTCTCAATCCCAACATGCAAATCAACTGACAGCTTAGGAGTTGAGTTTAATGTAGCATGGTGTGTACTCATTGACTGAGTGCAATGCTAAAAATGGGTACACTCAATTTGAATTGAATTTCAATATATGCAGGATCTGAATTAGTGTTAAGGGTTGGTCATTTTGGCATTTCTTAGCAGGATCGTGAGCTCCAGGAGGTAGATTAAGAAAGGATATTGTGCAAGCTATGTTTATACATGAATCAATCATGAAGTGTATGTAATACAATTCAAATCTTTGTATCAGATTGTTGTTTTTCTCCACTACTGTAGGTGTTTTTCTTAGTAAATTGTAATCACAGTTTCAGTTTACTTTTACGACATTTTGTGGTATGATTGTAAGCTCTGATTTGATGAATGTGACAGTTTTTAATTCATTCCCAAGCTTTGTGAATGATCATTTCAGTATTGCATAGGGGAAAATGTGGTATGGTGTGTGATTCTTAAGTATTTCTAGTAATCTGGTAGTGATTTCTTTGCATTTGATATGTCAAGTAGGTAGTTATACACTTTTATATGATTGTTTTCCTTTGTTTTACATTAGACTCTACAACCCAGTGGATAGGCACCAGTCTAAGTAGCCTTAGATCACCCATCTTCAAAGTAAAAACTATACATCTTATTTTTAGAAGTAGAAGTAGTTTTCATACATCCTCATTATATAGGATTGCATTTATAAGCTATATAGGGGTCATACAACAACCAGCTTTGCTTAGTTCAGTGACATATTTTGGACTGAGAAAGCAATCTAGGTTTGGTTGTTATTATTTTTAGTTGTTCATCTGGTTTGATTCTGATACCTAAACAGGTATAATACCCCTTGGAATATCCTTCCATAGTTTAAGCTGAGATCAAAGAGTAGAGGAGTTTACCCATCTCTTGTAGTTGGCCAAAACTTCCTTTTACTTGTTGATAAACCTCTTCCTTTCACCTTGACGACAATCCCTAGCCTAGGTGTTTCAGGAATGTTTTAGAGTTTTGGGTTGGAGTTATTTTGGGAACCAACATTTTAGCATTGTTGTCAAGGAGAAATCATTTTGATTCAAATTCAAAATCCTTAGTAATAGTGAAATCTTTTTAGTTCTGGTTGTTGATATTGAAAATATAGTTTTGTTCGAATTTTCTTCTCAGTAGGGGAGTGGCGACTCTATTTTTTAACCCAAAATTAATTTCAGTGTGAAATAAGTTTCATAATGGATAGAGGAAGAAACTAGCAACATTCTAGATGTGAGGAATCATCTAACAATGCTGGAAATAGGAGTAGGTATAGGGAAAAAATACCCCATATGTTACCTACAAGGAATGCCCAAGACAATATATTTGTTGACCTCAAAAGCTAGTACAATTATACTTCTGAGGATTCTGCTAATAGCAAGCTAAGAAGGAACAAAAGATAGAATAGAGATGACTATGATGTTAGAAGAAATGAGAATGTTATTGGTAGAAGAGGTAGAGATGCTTCTTAGGGTCCATAGTTGAGAACGTATGGGATGCCTAGTGATAATGAAGAAGTATATCAGGATGCCAGTTGTCCTGATTCTCCTATAAGGTCATTTGAAAGTTAGCATGACACCATCCCTAATATGGATGATCAGAAGTAGCCTGATAATGATGAAGAAAGAGAAATAAGGATCCAAGATGAGCTTGATCACCTAAAAAATAGATAGAGGGAGTTGCAAGCCTTTCTTGATCAGCAGGAAGCTTAACTAGCCCAACAAGGTTTGAATCAGCATACATAGCAGCAGCATGCACAACATCAATAATATCAGTAGCCACACAATCAACATGATAACCAGAGACAATGACAACATCATATAGGATAGAAGGCCATGAATTAGGCCCATGCTCACAATATCAACATGCAGCCACCATAGAATCAAGTTAACCAGCAACATGACAACATTAAACTCATTGGACATGCTCAGCAAAGACAAGCACAAAGTTTTATTGCACAGAGGCAGCCACTAGGAGCTGAAAGGTACACGCAACTTGATTTCCTTGGCATTCCTAATTTTCCTAATCCCATCCCAACTAGGATTAGAGGGAAGATTCAAAGATTTTAGGGCAACAACATTGTCACTGGTGAGGAACACTTGAGACATTTTATTAATGTCACTAATGAGTATGAGATTGAAGATGAACATGTGATGATGAAATTGTTTGTGCACTCATTAGAAGAAAATGCAAAAAAATGGTACAAGGCTCTCCCTGACAATAGCATTTATTCTTGGGAGGAGTTCATGAGACTTTTTAGATTACAGTATGGGGATAGGATTGATCCCAAATTTGCCATTCATGAGCTCACAGGCATCAAGAAGGCCATCAATGAGACAATAGCTAATTTCAACAGCCACTTCATCATGACTATGAGAAAGGTCCCTCCTCACATGAAACCTAATGAATCAATGTGTTTAGTCTTATACTGTGGTGCACTTGATTCTAAGCTTGGTTATTGTTTGAGGGATAAGAATCCCCAAACATTAAGAGAGGCTTATGCTACAATGATAAATATAGAAAGTAACATGAGAGCTTTAGGCAAGCATATTAAAAAGGCTGATGAGAAATTGTCTCAGACTGACAAGGTTGTTTTTAGCAAACTCCTTACTACTGATGATAAGTTGGACAAAGTTATGGGGGTAGTAAAGGATCTAAGTTATAAGGTTGCCAGAAATGGAAAAGGGTTGCCGCCTCATGGTGCAACAACACATTTTAATGAAGGATAGAGGCTTCATAACATGCCTTATAATATTGATTGGTCTAAGAGACCACAATAGAATGATAGGCAAGTTGCTCCTAGGCATGTGAGTTTCAAGTAGGTTGAAAGGGACACCCCTGATCCTTTGAGAAAAGATCAGATTAATCTTCAAGATGATTCTTTGTGGTGTCAATCTTGTTTCCTTCCCCATGACCCAGCTAATTATGTCATGGCTCATTCATTGAGTAGAGAAGAAGAGTTTCCAAATGAAGAGGGTGTAGCTAAGTACTATGAGGAAGAAATAAATCAGTTTGAGGTAGAAGATTTTGAATGCATAGATCAGGATGTTGATTGTGATAACAATGAGGAGAATGATCATATTTTTCAATATGAGTATGTTGAAGGTCCGAAAAGATACCAATTGCCAGCTCATGATTTTGGGCATCTAAAGGACCTTATACGGAAAAAATATTAGCAGTCCTGTTGGATTTTTCCCAAACTGGATGCTTCCCAGTTATCCCTACAAAGTAGCCATCATTGATCAATAGGATTCCTAGGCCAGGGGCCAATAGTATACGAGATAGACTCTATAAACATCTCATCTTCTTCTTTAGGCTCTACAGAACCAAGGGGGGTATTCCCTATTCAACATCATGAAGTATGACTATGAACTGACTGGGATGTTGACACAAAGTAAATAAATCCTCTCTTATGCAGACCAAAACTGTGAAGTAAGGGAGAAGGGGCTAGCTTTGG
Organism: Cunninghamia lanceolata; assembly: GCA_027924645.1. Lineage (NCBI taxonomy): Eukaryota > Viridiplantae > Streptophyta > Pinopsida > Cupressales > Cupressaceae > Cunninghamia > Cunninghamia lanceolata. The sequence continues at coordinate 15,347,634 of BSBN01000130.1, read as the reverse complement.
GCCTATGCTCAGTTGTGAGATAGAGGATTCTGGTCCTAAACTACTTCTAATGTCCTAAAGGTTTGTATTTGAAGTTTGAGTTTGTATTTGTATTTGGATGCAAGACTGGGACTTAGGGTTGTAACCTCAATACAAGACCAGACTGGTGCCTATCCAGGGCTTAGAGTCAATAGACATATATATGTGAATGTTTACCATAGATTTAAAACAATAATCAGATTTCAAGGGGGGGTTTGTAGTGTATGCCTTACAGATACTACCCAAAACTAAGTATTCAGTTATTTCTTCTTACAAACATCCTCATTGCAATATATTCTTCCCAACACTTAACCCAAAACATTTAATCTACTCCTTGAGTAGAAGTAAAAGATCAAGCATTCAATATAGCAAACCCATATCCTAGAATCTCAAACACCCTTTAGCTGTTTAGATTCAAAAAAAGAACACATTCAACTTGGAGACAAATAATAGAATACATGCAATGAAGCATTACTCATTTAAATCAACATGAAACTGATGAATTCTATGCATAAAACATTCAATGTACAACTCATAAACTCACAAAGCACCAAAACAAAGCCACCAACAGAATAGTATCTTGTTACGGCACCAAAATTTGCCCAGTTTTCAACAACCACCAATGAGTGACACAGTTTGCATTTTATAGCAAGACTGTGTACTCAACAAATTAATTACATGGAAATTCAAAAAATCTACTAGATACATTGCACCAAAAATGGCGCCCAAAACATTAAAAGTGTAGGCAGAATAGGAGGGAAAAATAGGTGAGTTTGGGAGATGTGCCACCATTCGCAGGTTTTCCTCCTAAATCTGGTTGTTGGCCTATCAACTCCATCGATGCACACCACTATGAACTCACCATTAATGACATACCAACTGACAACCATCTGAAAGGTAGTAGCTATGTACCTCTAAATTTTTCCTGCCTGAAAACAACTACAGAAACAAAGTAAAACAACTCCATTGAATATTTGAATCACGGCCATAGATTTCCCCTTCCTATCTTTGAGATCAATGGCATCAAAACATGCTGAAAAGTCACCCACCAATTAGAATGTACCATGTAGGCACCCTGTGCCTCTATCACTGACCTTTCTGTCACTTATTTTGCCCTTTACACCCTTGCATATATAGCTGAAAAAATGAGATTGTATATACATACAATCACTTGTATACAAGGCAGACCCCAAGACATTATGAAACAAATTTGAACTTGCATTCAGGTCCAAGCTTTGTATGTATCTCCCTTTGCACATCGGCATATACAACACACTTTACATACAAGCCACGGACTTCAAATTACGATGAAGCATATCGCAATTACTTTGAAGTCCAACTTGTATCCAACTCCCTTTGTATATTTGCATGCATATCACATCATAGAAATGCAATACATACAATGCGAACCCCAAATGTTTATGAAATACTTTTGAAGTCTCCATCGGGTCTGGGTGTTATATGTTTCTGCCTTGTATAAAACCAATGTATGTCACACATACAATGCGATCATACAATCAAAATATACATACAAACAACGGACTTCATTTTTTATCAACCAGAATGTATACTCACTTCAGATCCGGCTTGTATATTTGTGAATGCATATTTGATTGTATGTGTGAACATATAATCGCAAAAATATGTAATCAGTAGGCCCCACCCTTTGTATATTAGCCCTTAGCAATTTTTACTTTGCATATAGCGAATGTATATTGAATATACATTCCACCTTGTATGTGAGGCGGACCACACCAAATATATCTCCAACACTATAGAAAATGTATGTGTGCCTCTTTGCATTTTTTCCTTTGTATGTAGCCATTGCATGTTTAAACATACAACACAAAATACATGTAATCTCTCTCATGCAAGTAGGGAATATTCTGGGAATCTGCAATGGAATATGTGACATACAACAATAGAATATTCCCATAATGTATCTAAAAAGCACATACAAACCCGATATGCATTTAAAATGCATACAATCAATTTTCTCACTTTTTGAAGGTCGATTTGAACATTTTTGGACCTGCCAATGTACATTTACACTTGTACATACAAAGACACATACACATACATATTTCATCACTGCACAAAATGATTTTGGACTTAGCATCTTTTTCTCAAGCACGACGAGAAAAGGCAGTAAAACATTACATAGGGGCCAGTCAACTAATGAGTGCCAAGGCATGAAAATACAACTTAAGCAACCAAGAACCCGCTATAGGAGGTCAACAATAGAAAAGAAGATGCAACGCAGAAGGCCAAGGAAAAATAAAACCTAAGGCACCAAGGGTTTGAAAGGATGAAAATAGAGGCTTGCAAACTCAATTCAAAACCCTAACCCTAGGTGAACACCACCATTGGCTCTGACTAGGGATGTGCAAGTGCAAGACTATAGTGAGGACCAAACCACTCCGGGCAGACCAGACAAAATGCGAAACTAAAAAAAAATGACCGACAAAACAAGGCATGTACAAACTATCTACATCTAATTTACAATGTGCACACAAGATATCTATTTATGAGAAGTAAGGTTTCAGGAACTGACCATGTATAGGCAATTCTAGTAGTTCACCGTTTAGGACCTAGAGAAAGTATGAATCTTCTCCATGAGTATTACTAATTTGATATGGCCCCATCCACAGGGGCTCAAATTTGCCATGTTTGCCCTTATCTTGGTTATTTGCATTCCAAACAAGGACCAAGTCATTTATCTCGAACTTCCTTTTTGTAGCCCTTTTATCAAACATATATTTTACCTTTTGCTGTTTCTTGATGTTTGTCTTTTGTGCCTCCCTTCTAATTTCATCTAGTGAAACTAGTTGATTTATCCTTTCATTCATTGAATGTTCAATCTCTTCATCATTCTCTTGTATGAATTTATAAACTGGCAAGAGATTATTCATAGGTAACTTAGTTGTCGTGCCATACACTAGCTCAAAAGGAGACCTTTCAATTGCTTTCTTCACTGTTACTTTGTCAGCCCATAATGTCATCTTCAACTTTGAATCCCAAGCCCTTTTATTTTTATCTACCATCCTTTTAATGATTTTCATGAGACTTTTGTTACTTGACTCTACTTGACCATTTCCCTATGGATGATATGGTGATGCATATGACAAATCAATCCCATAATTGTTGCAAAAATCAACAAACTCACCAGATCTGAAGCACACAGCATTGTCTGTGACCACTTTAACCAACACTCCAAATCTGATAATAATGTGTTTCAAAATGAAATCCATCACCACCTTGCTTGTAGCTTTCTTAGTTGGAATGGCTTCAATCCATTTAGTAAAGTAATCAACAGCAACCAAAATCCAACTATGTCCTCCACTTGACTTTTTTGAGATTTCCCCTATGAAATCAATTCCCCATTACTGAAATAAAGCCTCCACAGTTACAGTTCTAAGGGGTAACGCACCTTCATACTTTAATTTTCCTGAGAACCTTTGACAAGGATCACATTTCCTTACCAGTTTTTATGTATCTGAGAAAAGAGTTGGCCACCAATAGCCTGCTCTACGAATTTTGTGAGCTGTTGTTTGGGAAGTATAGTGTCCACCACATACTCCTTTGTGCATGTCACTTAGAATATCCTTAGCTTGATTTTCATTCACACACCTAAGTAGTACAGCATCAGTATTTTTCCAATACAACTCTCCTTGAACAATGATGTATTTGATAGCATGTAACTTCAAGGTCCTCCTTTGATTATCATTGAGATGGGAAGGACAATTCAAATTCTACAGATAATACACAATGTCCTTGTACCACTCAGATTCTGACATGTTCACAACCTCATTCTACACTACATTTACTTGGCATACCTCTAGATTTGATTGTGTCATAATTTTAGCCAAACCTTGTCCTCTTACCAGTTTTGTGATTTGTATCTCAATGTTGAACTCTTGCAACTTGTTTATCCACCTGCATCTTCTTCCAGTCACCTCTTGTTGAGTGAAAATATCTTTAACTGCTGCATGGGGCACATATGCAACTATCTGAGAGCCTACTAAGTATGGCTTGAAGCTTTTCACTACTCTAACCAATGCATATGCTTGCTTTTCCATAATATCATATTTCAACTTAGTTGCCTGCAATAACATGCTAAAGAAGGCAATAGGTTGCTCAAAACCTTCCTCATTTTTCTGTAATAAGCATGCAGTAACAGTGTGAAAAGAAGCAAATGAGAACAATTGAAGAGGCTTAGAAAAATTAGGAGATCTCAACATAGGAGCCATCTTTATAGCTTCTTTGATATTCTGAAATGATTTAGTTGCTTCACTTTCCCATTTGACAGTTGCACCCTTCTTCAACATTTTGGAAATATCCTTTATAGTCTCTGCAAAATTGGGAATGAACCTTCTAACAAAGTTAATTTTCCCAAAGAAAGACTGAATGCCTTTCACAATTTTAGGAATTTGAATTCTATCAATTGCAACAACCCTCTCAAGATCAATCCTAACTCCACCCTTGGAGACAATATGTCCCAATAATTTTCCTTCCACTACCCCAAAAGCACACTTCTTTGGGTTAAGTGAAATGCCATACTCCAATGCTCTCATAAAAATTTGTTCTAGATGCATGCAGTGTTGTTCCTCCTTTTTTGAATAGGCAGTTAAATCATCTTGATATACAGCCAAGATTGAGTTAATCAATCCTGCAAAAACAACATCCATAGGCCTCTGAAATGTAGCACCTGCATTTGTTAGTCCAAATGACATTCGTACATATAAATATGTCCCCCATGGAGTGGTGAAGGCAGTCTTATATTGTTCAGATTCTTTTACCTTTACTTGATTGTATCCTGAAAACCCATCCATCATGGATAAAAGCTCACAACCAGTTACGTTCTGCAACATAGCCTCCATGTTAGGCAGTGGATAATTATCCTTCAAAGAAGATACATTCAGATTTCTAAAGTCAACAAAAAGTCTTATATCACCATTTTTCTTTCTAACTGGGACAAGATTAGACACCCAAGTTGAGTGTCTGATAGGCACAATTATTCCAGCCTCCCTAAACTTCATAAGCTCTTCTTGCATTTTTGGAGCTAAAGTTGGGTTAATAGGTCTTTGTTTTTGTCTGAATGGCTTAGCTCCAGGCTTCAAATAGATCTCATACTAGAATAAGTCCTCTCTATAATCTTTTAGGTCCTCATATGACTATGCAAAGACATGCTTATACTTCTTTAATAATGCTATCAACATACTCCTAATGTGTGGCTTGAGCTGTTTGCCAATATATACTTTTTTGGGCGCATGAGATGTCCCCATGTTTATCTCCTCCAAGTCATTCTTATTTGTAGGAGATGCCTTTGTAACAAACTAGTCTCTATTGTCAAATGCTCTCTTTAAAGCAACCAGCCCTCTAGGGATTTTATTTATTTTGAGTTGAATTACCTCTTTCCCCAAAAAAGTTTCTTTTCCATCCACAACCTCTACAAAATTTTGAAAATCCATCTCCTGGTTCTCATATTCATCTATGCAGTGTAAAAATCTTAACAAATCTTTATCATCATCAAACACCTACCAACTGCACACATTATCTGGTACTGCAGGTCCAAGTTTAACTTCAACATTTGTGACATCAGACAGAGTGACATCATCTGGCCTTATGGCTACATTAGCTAAAAAATCTGCCATGACATTTTTTGATCTCTCTATCTAGTTTATTGAAAAAGCATCAAACAATTCAATTGTATCCCAGACAACATGTTTATACTATTTTAACCTCTTATTTTTTTAAGCATACTTATTTCTAACCTGGGAAACAATTAACTCTAAATCCCCAAACACTTTGAGCATCTTGATCCCATGCTTCAAAGCTACATTCAATCCTAGTAATAGAGCTTCATATTCTATAATATTATTTGTACATGCAAATTTTAACAAGAAAGAGAACTTCAGAAGCTTACCTGCTAGAGATAAAAACACAACTCCAGCACCAGAACCTTCCTTTGAATAGGATCCATCAAAATACATAGTCCATAGACCCTGTTGGTCAAGCTCTTGAATGCAAATATCTTTCCCTTTACCTCCTTGATCATCTAAGACAACTCTGAAATTTTCACAGTCAGTGTCCACAAAACATACATGCTCATCTGAATCTTGATGCTCAACTATTTCTAGTGATCTTTCTTCTCTAACCAGTTTGACATCTTTGCCATTCATTGGGATCATGGCATATGATAGATCTAGTTGCATACTTCCACCAATCAATGCTGCCCATCTTCTTGACAATAGCATACCATACTGTGGCTTTATGTCAACAATTGTTATGTTCATTTTGTAAGTTTTTTCTAGATATGCTGCTAGCCTGAAATCCACATCTTTCATGATTCCAATAACTGGTACCTCCCTAGCATCCATTGCATAACATTTTCCACATGCCTTGTCTATCTTCAAACCAGCTTGCTGCATGATAGCCAAAGGCATGATATTTGTTGATGCTCCTGAGTCAAGCATACAATTCTTAATCACTTTTCCATTGATAACAAGAGAGATATAAAATGGTTCAACCTATGAAGGGCATTTAGTCATGGTCACCCCTAAATATGCTTCAGGAACCTCATCCTCATCAATACACAAGGCTTGTTTTTTACCCTGAGTCTCAACATTTTGCTTGGCTTGACAAGGTACTCCTGAAATCAGGGACAAGGCTTTATTTCTGAATTCCTCAACTTTCATCAACTCCATCAATGGAACATAAATTTTTATCTAGGACAAAACTTGAGTTATGTCAAAAGGAGCATAATTTTGTATAACAGTTGTAGCCTGATCCATGGTCTTATTCTTATCTTGAGATGATCCATATTTAATTTTTATGGCCCCTTGACTGTCACTCATGATCTGAGAGTTCTTGTTTTGATCCTCATTTTGGGGAGCTTTATTTTCTAGTCCTTGCGAATCATTACCTATTTTTTTCTTAAAATTTTGCTTATTATTGCTCCAATGTTTCCTATGTGGTTCAGCCTCTTCATGACTATGCACTGGTTGGCTCTCAAAAGTGTTCTTTGGCTGGCGTGAGTTGCTTACCTAAGCCTTGCCCCTAAGGTTATAATTGCTCTTGACCTGAGCTACTGTTGCATCTGTGAGGGCTCTAATCTCTTCATCAGAAGGCCTTCTCAAGTTATTTAGAAAAATGTGTGAGTCTTGAGCATAAGCATAATTATCTTCATCATCTTCATCACAGGAAACCTACTGGTAGACCTAAATTTCATTATTCATGCTTGCATCAGCATCATGAGAAGGATACTCCCTGTTTGTGGACGGCATATTGACACTATCATCCCCCATGCAATGTGGCTCATTGCACTCATCACAGGCAACATCATTATTATATAAAGACTAAGCAATCATACATTGTGACTGTGAGTGAGGCATTTGACATATTATGCACCATGGGGTGTCATCAACAATATTAACAGCCTTCTTCAAAGGATCAGGAGTTTCCTTAACATTTTGAGCCCTTTGATTTGTGTTGTTGTTTGGGAGAATGGGTTTACCATTATGCCAATTAGTGTTATATGGCATATCATGCAATGATGGTCTCTTTTCTTGCCTTTGGTAAACTTGTCTATCAGGACCTATCCCCTTTTCATTTTTAGCTAGTCTATAACTCAGGTCCTTGACAATAGTTGTCAATTTATCTAATTTCTCCTCAGAAGTAGATGCATTACTTTGAGCACTCAAAGACTTATTACTTGCATTTTGCAGAATTTTTACATCATCTCTTATGTTTATCTTACTAGACGATTTTCTATTATTTTCAATATTTGTTGCAATTTTGAAGGCATCTCTAAGGCTAGCAGGACCCTTATCTCTTAACCCATAAGCTGTCTTAGCATCAAAAGTGTTTATGTACAACACTATGCACATTGGTTCATTAGGCCTCATGTGAAATGGCAATTTGTTCAACAACTTAGTGAATCTAGCATTAAAATCTGCAACCTGCACATTTGATCCCTTAGTAATACCAATGAACTCATTTATAAAAAAGCTTGGGTCAGTTTTATCACCATACTGCTCTTTGAAAATTCTCCTGAAGTCATCCTTGATGTGATACTTTTGTCAGGCACACCTTTATACCATTCTCTAGCTTCATCAACTAAGGATTACATAAACAACTTCATAAAAACATCTTCATGCTCAACCTCAAAGTTGTCCATGACATTCTGAAAGGCCTTTAAATGATCTTCCCCTGACACAGTATTGTTTCCTAAAATTTTTGGTACCTACGGCCTCACATGTTTGTCAATAGGGTTAGGGTAACCAGGAATACCATCAAAAACAAGTTGTCTGAATCTGTCCAACTGCATAGGCTGTCTACCAAACTGATTTATATTTGTATTCCTATCAGCATTCTAATTTCTCACATTATTTAATGGTATCCTAACATTGTCTATATTCTACCTCTGATCACTCTGTTGATTCTGGACTTCATTTATTTGCTAGTTTCTCAACACATTTGCATTATCAAGGGTGGGAAATGAGTCATGCTGAGCAATTCTCAGAGCTTGCACTTTTTGTCTCATATCATCTCTAATTTTCACTGCCTGCAGATATTCTAATTCAGCTCTCAAGCTCTTGATTTCTTCAGCTAACTCTTCATCTCTTGGCATAGAAGAGGATGGTCCCATTCCATTCTGATCATCATCATCATCCCTTGGAGATTCAGCCTCTTCAAATCTGTCACTAGGATCCAAGAAAGGGCATTCCTGAAACACCTCTGACCTCATTCTCAATCCATCACCCTGCTGCCTTTCATATGCATCTTGGATTTCAGCTTCTTTGTTTAAGAAATAAGATGCCTGCTGCTCTGAATATCTAGGATTATATTCGATATCATTTTTTCTGGGGCTGGGGGAACTGTCTTGACTGGCTTGAACAGTCCCTTTTTTCTTGTACATCATTTTTTGGGTAGTTCTTCAAACAGAGGATTACACAGGGATCTTCTCCCTTGCATACAAATTCTTACTTTACCAGTTGGGAGATTTGTTCAGAGTCACCACCTATAACTAGGAATTAATTCTTTAAAGTAGGGTTCTTACACAAAGCACTCCCTAGCAGAGTCGCCAAATCTGTTGGATTTTTCCCAAACTAGATGCTTCCCAGTTATCCCTACAAAGTAGCCATCATTGATCAATAGGGTTCCCAGGCCAAGGGCCAACAATATAGGAGATAGACTCTTTAAATATCTCTTCTTCTTTAGGCTCTGGAGAACCAAGGGATTATTCCTTATTCAACATCCATGAAGTATGACTATGAACTGACTACGATGTTGACACAAAGTAGATAAATCCTCTCTTATGCAAACCAAAATTGTGAAATAAGGGCAAAGGGGCTAGCTTTGGGCCTATGCTTAGTTGTGAGACAGAGGATTCTGGTCCTAAACTACTTCTAATGTCCTAAAGGTTTGTATTTGAAGTTTGAGTTTGTATTTGGATGCAAGACTGGGACTTAGGGTTGTAACCTAAATACAAGACCAGACTGGTGCCTATCTAGGGCTCGGAGTCAATAGACATATATATGTGAATGTTTACCATAGATTTAAAACAATAATCAGATTTCAAGGGGGGTTTGTAGTGTCTGTCTTACAGATACTACCCAAAACTAAGTATTCAGTTATTTCTGCCTACAAACATCCTCATTGCAATATATTCTTCCCAACACTTAACCCAAAACATTTAATCTACTCCTTGAGCATAAGTAAAAGATCAAGCATTCAATATAGAAAACCCATATCCTAGAATCTCAAACACCCTTTAGCTGTTTAGATTCAGAAAAAGAACACATTCAACTTGGAGACAAATAACAGAATACATGCAATGAAGCATTACTCATTTAAATCAACATGAAACTGATGAATTCTATGCATAAAACATTCAACATACAACTCATAAACTCACAAAGTACCAAAACAAAGCCACCAGTAGAATAGTATCTTGTTACAGCACCAAAATTTGCACAGTTTTCAACAAACACCAATGAGTGACACAATTTGCATTTTATAGCAAGACTGTGTACTCGGCAAATTAATTACATGGCAATTCAAAAAAAATTCCAGATACATTGCACCAAAAATGGTGCCCAAAACATTAAAAGCACATGTAGAGCAGGAGGGAAAAATAGGTGAGTTCGAGAGATGTGAAGCCGTTCGCAGGTTTTCCTCCTAAATCTGGTTGTTGGCCTGTCAACTCCATCGATCCACACCACTGTGAACTCACCATTAATGACATACCAACTAATAGGCCATCTAAAAGGTAGCAGCTACGTGCCTCTAAAATTTTCCAGCCTGAAAATAGCTACAGAAACAAAGTAAAACAACTCCATTGAATATTTGAATCATGGCCGTAGATTTCCCCTTCCTATTGCTGAGATCAATGGCATCAAAACATGCTGAAAAGTTGCCCACCAATTAGAATGTGCCATGTAGGCACCCTGTGCTTCTATTGCTGACCTTTTTGTCACTTATTTTGCCCTTTTCACCCTTGCATATGCAGCTGAAAAAATGAGATTGTATATACATACAATCACTTGTATACAAGGCAGACCCCAAGACATTATGAAAGAAATTTGAACCTGCATTCGGGTCCGAGCCTTGTATGTATCTCCCTTTGCACATCGGCATATACAACACACTTTACATACAAGCCATAGACTTCAAATTATGATGAAGCATATCGCAATCGCTTTGAAGTCCAACTTGTATCCAACTCCCTTTGTATATCGGCATGCATATCACATCATACAAATGCAATACATACAATGCGAACCCCAAATGTTTATGAAATACTTTTGAAGTCTCCATCGGGTCTGCTTGTTATATGTTGCCACCTTGTATAAAACCAATGTATGTCTCACATACAATGCGAACATACAATCAAAACATACATACAAATAGCGGACTTCATTTTTTATCAACCAGAATGTATGCTCACTTTAGATCCGGCTTGTATATTTGTGAATGCATATCTGATTGTATGTGCGAACATACAATTGCAAAAATATGCAATAGACGGGCCCCACTCTTTGTATATTGGCCCTTTACACTTTTTACTTTGCATATAACAAATGTATATTGCATATAGATTCCACCTTGTATGTGAGGCGAACCCCACCAATTGTATCTCCAGCACTGTAGTAAATGTATGTGCGCCTCTTTGTATTTTTTCCTTTGTATGTAGCCGTTGCATGTTTAAACATACAACACAAAAATACATGCAATCCCTCTCATGCAAGCAGGGAATATTCTGGGAATCTGCAATGGAATATGTGACATACAACAACAGAATATTCCTGGAATGTATCTAAAAAGCACATACAAACCCGATATGCATTTAAAATGCATACAATCAATTTTCTCACTTTTTGAAGGCCGATTTGAACATTTTTGGACCCGCCAATGTACATTTACACTTGTACATACAAAGACACATACACAGACAGATTTCATCACCGCACAAAATGATTTTGGACTTAGCATCTTTTTCTCAAGCACGGCGGGAAAAGGCAGTAAAACATTGCATAGGGGCCAGCCAACCAATGGGCGCCAAGGCATGAAAATACAACTTAAGCAACCAAGAAGCTGCTATAGGAGGTCAACAACAAAAAATAAGATGCAACACAGAAGGCTGAGAAAAAATAAAACCGAAGGCACCAAGGGTTTGAAAGGATCAAAATATAGGCTTGCAAACTCAATTCAGAACCGTAACCCTAGGTGATCACCACCAAGTCCAAGCCTTCAAAAGAAGACATGAAAGCATTGACTAATGCTGTCATCTTGCAAGTCCAAGGAGGCTATCAACTTAGGACCAGAATAGTCCCTATTCTAAACGTCCCTACCAAGGAATTGAAACAGCAGAAACCTAATGAGCAAACAAACAAAGGTAAAGGACACGTGGAGTAGAAAAAGAATAGTGCTCCCAAGAAAAATGTCTGATAAGAAGAAATTCCCCATGCCAAACCCAACAACAAAACATAAATATGTGCAAAAGAATCCAGTACTAGTCCATCCTGTAAATACCATGCCTATTTTGGGAGTCCATTACCCAAAAGGAGGTTATAAACAGGATCAATCCAAAACACCAAAGGAGCCAGAAAAGGAAAAAGCAAAGGAAGAAGGTAAGGATATCTCATCCAATCTAGTAATTCCATACATTCATTCTGCAAATTATGTAACCATTTCATGTGACATTCCCTTGCCCAACTCCCTATTGACATGGCTCAAGTTTTTAGCCAAATTAGAATTTCTATGCCAATAGTGGAACTGCTCAGAATCCCTGAACATAGGGATAGGGTAGAGTCTTTTATTACTAGCACTAGTAGAACTTTGGTAAATAAATTACTACGTGACTAAAATTTTTAGTCATTCTACTAATTTTTTGCAACACAGCTCTAAATGACTAAATAAATGACTAATTTGATCATTGGGTAAAAAACACAACTAAACAATTAGTCACACAAATAAAAATGACTAAATAATTAGTCACACAAATAAATATTTCATTTGCGGGAGTAGAAAACATTTTGAAGTCGAGAGAGAGGGAAATTTTTTGGATGCAATTTTTTCACTCTTTTTTGCTGCTTTCCTCGCTGCTATTGCTTTCCGCTCCTCCAAACTCTTCCTCGCTGATATTGACCCTTCCCCTTTCACTGGTGTGGTTGCATTTTGAGCAAGATTTTGCCCCTATTTGAGCGATTTGTGCTTATTTGATCGCAAATATCTTTGCAAGGAGCCACCGAACTGTTTGGAGCCCATGACTTTTGTTTGCAACAATTTGGCATATTGCAGGCAGACATTAATCTTGGCTTTTGTAGATTGATTTAGGAGACATGATTTTGCCCATTTCAGGTCATGAGTCATCATCCTTGGGCGTCGCGAATTTGATTGAAGGGGCCATTTTTAATTTGTTTGGAGGCCCAAATTTCATTGGGACCACGAATCTGATTGAAGAGGCGGTGGAAGTCAAGTTGGATTTTGTAGAAATGGATAACGGACACTTCATGGAGCATGAAGGTCAAGGATGAAGCAGGATTCCTTGAATTTGCTTTAGTGAACAGGGCTACAAACCAGGCTCTAAGGCATGGATGTACAGAGAAAGAAAGGGTTAGTATTTTTTCTTAAAGCCATTCTATTTTATATAGTGATTAAGGAACTACAAGGGGTTTTAAGGTATGTGCTTCAATTGTTTGTATACTTGAATGGTGCAAGTTAACCTTGTGTCCATACCACCCTGACGATTTGAATGAGGTTGTTTTGTTTACACAGAGTGCTGATGTTTACATAGAGTGTTGTAGAATCTTTGATAAATTCAAAACCATCTGATTGTTGTAGATTTCATTTGGGTTTGCTTTCAAATTATTTGTCATCAACTCCTTTGGACAATAGGAAAAGTTGTTGTCCATTGTTTAATACAAATGGCATATTGCACAGTGCACAACCCATCTCTTGATAAAGGTAAATCAAATGATGGGGCTTTGGAGATTGATATAAAGGAAAAAGAGTCTAGAGGAGATTTTAGAGTTTCAGGGAAATTCTTGACTGCAGTGTGATTAATAATAGGCACTGCAGTTGGGCCAGGAATATTGGGTTTGCCTGCAACAACAATAAATGCTAATACTCTGCCATAAACTATGACTGTTTTGGGCTCATGGGTGTATGTTATTTCATCCATCTTGCTTGTTGCAGAGATTTCTTATGATATTATGGAAGACAAAGGACTGGAAGAGGTGAGTTTTACTGGCCTAGCAATGCATACTTTGGGAGACAATATGGGAATTCTTGTTGCAGTGGTTTATGCAATTTTGAACTATGCCCTTTTGGTTGCTTGCATTGCTGGCCTAGGTTCCCTTGTTCAAACATCGATGCCCTTTATGTCCTCATTTGTGGCTTGTGTTGTGTCTTCAGTCATAGTTGGGGGGATTGTAGGATCAGCATCCTTTAAGGTAGTTGATGATGTGAATAGGGTTTTGTGTGTTCTTATGGTCACATCTATTTCTACACTTGTGGGAGTTGGGGTATTTGTAAGGAGGCATTGTATATGGGATTCTTTGAACCATGCCGTATGGGATCCAAATGCTCTTTTTCCTACTGCCCCTGTAACTATGCTCACTCTGGAGTTTCATGTGATAACTCCTTTTATATGCAAGGTAGTAGGAAGAAAACCTTGGGAGGCCGTTAAGGCTATTGGTTTTGGTAGCTCTTACAATGGTCTTAGTATGGAATGCAGTTGTTTTAGGCCTTGCTCAGTCAAACACCCATTCTAGGTCATTGGATTGTATAAAACTTTTACTGTCTCTGAATTCCTCTACTATACCTGCAGTGCAAGCATTTGCATTTTCAGCCCTTGGAACATCACTGATTGGTTATGCCCTCACTTTTCCTAAATAGTTGTATGATACTCTATGCTTGATCAACATGGTTACCCGAAAGCATTCTATAACATATTTGGGGAACTTTGTTTGTTTCTATTTCAGTTTTTGACCGCAATATGCCATGTTAATGATGCTCAACTTAGGAACTTTATTATTAAGTCTACATGATATTATAGTAAATCTCTTTATTATTTTTGTGTGTTTGTTTCTATTTCAGTTTTTGACACCTATAATTTTTTTTTTTGAAATCATGGGTTTGCTAATGCTTTTGTGGACCTTTGCTGGGTAGATGTGGGCAAATCAATTATTGGTGGGGGGTAAAAGTACAAAGCTGAGTCACACTGTTATAAAGGAATCGGCCAACACTGATCTAATTTTTAAACTTGAATCACTAAAAAGTGGCATATATGTTTTGAATTTTGAAATGATGTAAACTAATAAAATATTTATTTTTTAGTATATTTTATGTTCATATTTTTTAAAAAATTTTAAAAAATTATTTGAATATAATTTTTTTTAAATTAACACTATAATTTAGTTGCTGATAAAATGCTGAAAAATGATGTTACATGAGACATCAAACTTTATATAGTTAATTTTCTTTTTTTTCCTTCAATTTTTTTGTATATATTTATAACTTGAAACTTTAGGGCATGGATATATTTTTTTTTCAATTTTAATAAAGACATATTTTTAAATTAATATTTAAATGTGTGTATTAAAACATGGTTGTTTCTAGTCGACATCAACTTTTATATTAAATATTTATCTAAAATAGAAAACAAATTATACTATCTTAATATAGATTCTTTTATCTAGGGCATCATATTTTTTTAAAATTTTTTTAATAAGTTTTAGTATTTTTCTTGACATGGTAATCAACCTAATATTTTTGTGCTGAAACCTACTTTAGTAAAAAATAAAAATAAAACATAAATAATAATTGAAATATTAAAATAAATATATATTTGAAAACTACACTTATGGATCTACAAAAGGGTATTTTTACATTTTAAAAAAAAATGCTATTTATATGAATAGGAGTTGTTGAAAAATTAAAATTTTCAAATAATTTAAGTTTTTAGTAAATTGGCCTCAAAGTGGTACTACATATGCATTTAGCCAATAATTTTAGTTGGAAAAGTTGTGGACATATTTAACTTATCTAGAATGAATCTTACTAGATCATATGTTTGACCAAAATTAATTTTTAGTTATAAATTCTAAAATTCACTTGTGCTGATAAGTCAGCTGAAAGTGTGACACAACTTTGTGCTTTTACCCTGGGTAGATATTATTTTTGAGTAATATGGTGGATGAAAGGACAATTCAAAAATATGAAAAGGAAGTGAAGGAAAAACATTGAGAAAGTTGGTGAGTACTTTGATCTGTAGCTCTGTTTTTGAAAGTTTTCTAGCTTGCAAGTCTTGATGAAATGCTGACTTTTTAATCATGTAACCTACCTATGCTCTTGTGGTTATTATTGCAAACTAGAAACTATTATTCTTTTCTGAAAATTATCAACCTTGTTAGTGTTGTAGCAGATTACACTTTTCTTTCATATTTTGGCAGATTTTATTTTCTTTGTGCATATGTTCTGATTTGCTTGCTACTTTTAATGTAATCATCAATTGTCAAGAACCTTCTTCATAAGAATATTTGTTGTGATTTTGTTATAAGGTAAAGATCCCCTAGAGTTGTACCATAATTGAATCTTTCTAGGGAATTCATTGAGCAAGTAAAACTTCTATTACAGATTAATTATTATGTTTAAAGGGAAGAAATTCTTACTAAGTTGCATAATAAAAACATAAAGGAAAATAATTTATGAAGGATCACTTTGTTATTGATTAAATGTAGCAGAATTAAATCATGAATTTTGCAGTAACCACAGTTGAAATTTTAAGCAGTATGTTTCATGTGCTACTTATGAAAATGGTTTTTTCATTTCAAGGGGAATTACCTTTGTTCACTCTCTCCACGGTAAATTGGTTTTGTATTTTTTGGTTAATTTGTGTTTTAAGGTACATTAACAAGCAAGTTTTGTAATGTAATATAAATCTCCTGGGTGCATTGTTGGTTAACATTGGCACTCTTATTGCTCTTGGCTGATTTAGGTATATGGCATATATTATGGATACAAATGAGGAAGAGCGTGCAAACATAAACTGGCATTTTCAATTTAGCTAAATGCTTTTCTCTTATTTTGTTGTTGAAATCAGAACTAATTTGGTTTCTATTTTGGTCAATAGGGCAAGACAGTGGAGGTCGGTAGAGCTCATTTTGAAACTGAAAAGTTGAGGTTCACAATTCTTGATGCTCTAGTAAGAAAATTTTGTGCATCTTTAATTCTCTACAACATGCATGATAGTGCTTAGATGGCAATGCATTGTAGAAACATTAAACATTTAACATGCTCTGTGTTTGTTTTATTTTTCATTGTTAGAATGTTTATCTTCTTTGAAAAAAGGAGTGAAAGGCAGCTGGGCTACAAAATGAAAAGATGGCAATATACCCAATTTACATTATGGATGCAATGGCCTTACAATTGAATGGAAGGAACCACAAGGTCAGTATTTTTATGATCTTTAATTGAGGGTTGTATGAGTCCTACAGAATGAAAATATGAGAATTATTAAAATATAGACAGAACACAGAAGAATTTGCATAACATATTTTAAAGTATTCATTATAGGAGTGCAATATTGAATTTTAAGAAATTAGTTTATAAACCTGAATAATTTTACAATAACAAAATTTCTAAAGCCTTTTCAACAAATCCATTTTGTGCATATCCTACAATCATTCCATTCCATGAGATGACATTTCTTTGAGGCATTCTGTCAAATAGTTCTTGTGCCTTGTCTATGCTTCCACATTTTGCATTCATATCTACCAAAGCATTTCCAACTATAATATCTAAAAAAAATCCCCCTTCCATTATGTTTTTATGGGTGTCCATACCCTATTCCAAAGCTCCCATTTTGACACAGGTAGGGAGGATGCTGGCAAAGGTTGTGGAATTTGGCTTTAAACCAGCTAATTGCATTTACTTTAAAATTTCTAAAGCCTTTTCAACAAATCCATTTTGTGCATATCCTGCAACCATTGCACTCCAAGAGATGACATATCTTTGAGCCATTCCATAAAATAGTTCACATACCTTATCTATACTTCCACATTTTGCATACATGTCTACCAGAGCATTTCCAACTATAATATCTGACAAAACTCCCCCTTCCATTATGTTATGATGGATGTCCATATCTTGTTCCAAAGCTCCCATTTTGGCACAGGCAGGGAGGATGCTGGCAACGGTTGTCGAATTTGGATTTACACCAGCTAATTGCATTTGCTTGAAAGTTTGTAAAGCCTTTTCAAAAAATCTTTTTTGTGCATATCCTGCAATCATTGCATTCCATGAGATGACATCTCTTTGAGGCATTCTACCAAACAGTTCACATGCCTTGTCAATGCTTCCACATTTTGCATCACCCACTCTCCTGCAGGCATGATTTGAAGTGCCTGCGGGAGAGCGGGTGATGCAAAATGTGGAAGCATTGACATTCCAAAGCTCCCATTTTGACACGGGTAGGGAGGATGTTGGCAAAGGTTGTGGAATTTTGCTTTACACTAGCCAATCACATTTGCTTTAAAATTTCTAAAGCCTTTTCAACAAATCCATTTTGTGCATATCCTACAATCATTCCATTCCATGAGATGACATTTCTTTGAGGCATTCTGTCAAACAATTCACATGCCTTGTCTATGCTTCCATATTTTGCATACATGTATAACAAGGCAGTTGCAACTACAACATCTGACAAAATTCCTCTATCCTTTATGTTTTGATGGATGTCCATACCCTATTCCAAAGCTCCCATTTTGACATAGGCAGGGAGGATCCTAGCAAAGGTTGTGGAATTTGGATTTACACTAGCCAATTGCATTTGCTATAAAATTTCTAAATCCTTTTCAACAAATCCATTTTGTGCATATCCTGCAGTCATTGCATTCCAAGAGATGACATCTCTTTGAGCCATTTCATCAAATAATTCACGTGCCTTATCTATACTTCCACATTTTGCATAGATGTCTACCAGAGGATTTCCAAGTATAATATCTGATAGAAACCCCCCTTCCATTATGTTATCATGGATGTCCATACCCTGTTCTAAAGCTCCCTTTTTGGCACAGGCAAGGATGATGCTGGCAAAGGTTGTCGAATTTGGATTTTAGACCAATCAATAGTTGAAACATTTTCACCAAATATAGAACTAGGGACATTTTTGGCCCACTGCAGCATGTTTTTTTGTGGGTAATTGAATGTACTGAACTTATATTTGTGATTGATAAGACTATGAAATTAGTGAAAGGTACAACTTTTTGCCAAAGGAAGAGATTTATTCAAATTAATGTTTTAAAACTTCTACATTTCCTCAAGTGGATACATTCTATGGTAAACCAACCCAGTTTTGCATATTGCATGTTCTACTTGTTTAGCTACATGGGTCTTCAAAGATTTAAAATTCTCAGCTATAGTGATTAGAATTAATTTGAGTTATGGCAAGATATAGGGCCATACATCTGAGTAACTAGACTATCTCAGAGCGTTATCTATTCAACTGGTTGGCATATTGGATCAAAAAGGCCATAGAAGGATGAGGAAATTCTAAAATATTACCAAGTTGGCAAAGGTTGTGGAATGTCCATTGGATGACATCTTTTTGAGGCATTGTGTCAAACAATTCCCATGCCTTGACTATTATTCCAAATTTTGCATACATTTCTACTAGAGCATTTCCAACTATAATATCTGTCAAACATCTCCCTTCCGTTATGCTTCAAATGATTTGTTGATAAAGTATGTTTTAGATTTGAATTTTCTCTTCAAGTTTCATCTTAACTTTCACATGTTTGGAGCTAGGATTGTGACATTATTGTGAAATCATATCTGCTAGCTTTCTAAACCTATAATCAATAAAAATTCATAGTTCACAAATTGATTACTAGGAATGGGGGTTGCAGGAATGTTTGTCTAATCATGACTATTTATGAATTTGACTTACTCTGTCTAAATAGATCTAAGAAGATCTGTTGAGTCAAGAAGGCAAATATTCTTTCAAATAACATGTTAAAGTAAGTTACTTATTTGCTTTCTGTTACAAAGGGGCAATTTACTTATTACATTGTTGGGTTCTGTTTGTGCAGACCAAGGCATGAGATGCAACAAAGAAGAAGTAATGCAACAATTAGCAATATTAAGCAAGTTTTGATACATTTATTCAGATTTTGAGATGCAAAAGCCCATGATGAAATATTTAGGCTTCATTTTTCAAGTAGTTCTTTCATGTTTTAGAGTTGTATAAGCAAAAAATAAAGCATTGTAACTCAGTTTTCTCAGTCACAGCACTAAGAAACACACTTTGTAACACATTTTTCAAAGAAAAGACATATTTAATTCTTGTACCTACTGTAAGAACACCTTTTCTCAATAAAATTTTAGTATTTTGCCTTCTTAATAGTTGTTTCATTATGTGCAAATGAATGATTGATTATGTTTTGCTGTGTTTTATGTTTAAACCTCAAAAATAATTAGATAAACTACCAATTGACTAAATATACTACTAACTAACAGAAATCAGTGAATAAATATGACTAAAAATATATGAGTAAATATACTACTAAACAAATATACTACCAATTGATAGAAATCCGTGAATATATATATGACTAAATATATACTACCAAATTGATCAATCAAAACAACCAAATAAATGACTGGCAATAAACTACTAATGGTCATGTGACCAAGCTTAGTGAATAATATTACTAAATCAATGACTAAATTAATGACTAAATATACTACCAAATCGATCAACCAAAATGACCAAATAAATGACTAAAATTGGTTTAGTCATAAATTTGGTCACGTTATAAATGACTGACAATAAACTACTAATGGTCATGTGACCAAGTTTAGTCATTTATAAGCAGTTTTTAGTAGTTTTTTTAATCACATATTGTTGTTTTTGTACTAGTGTACTGTAGATGCACAAAAACAACATGAAGTTGTTCCCAACAGTAATGATGAGGGTGTAGGAAACGAGGAAACAATAGAGGTCTACTTAGGATCTTCCATGGTTAATAGAAAGATGGGAGTAGATCCTTTTTACACCACTTTAATTATAAATGGACCACTGTTACATAATTGTATGCTTGATTCTGGGGCATCTAGCAATGTCATGCCGCTGAAAATTATGAATGAGTTGGGACTGAAAGTGTCCAAATCTTTTGGCAAGTGTTTTTCCATGGATTCTAGGGAAGTTAATTTCATTGGTTTGGTCAAGGATGTTGAGGTCAAACTCGCTGCCTACCCAAACAAGTCTTTCCTCATGGACATAATTATTGTAGATTGCCCATCCAAATGGGGCATGTTGTTATCTAGGAAGTGTGCTGCTTCCATGGGTGGTAGCATCCAAATGGACCTGTCATATGCAACTATTCTTGTCTAGGGCATGGAATTGAAATTACATAGGGAGAAGAAGGTAGAAGACCAACACATTGAAGACAGATATAAAATAGAGGAGGATCATTTGAATTTCTTTGATACTCAAATTGATCATTTTATGGCATAATGCACTGATGATGATCCTGATGTAAATGTTTTACCTTCTAATCCTGTTGTTGTTGTTCATGATACATCTGATTTGTGGGCATTGCACTTTGATGGTGCATGCTCAAAAGATGGTTTTGGTGTTGTGATTATTTTAACATCCCTAGATGGTAAGCAATCATGCATGTCATTCAAACTAGATTTTCACTGCACAAATAATGTGGTAGCATATGAAGCACTGCTGCTGGGTCTAAATGTGGCATGCAAACATGGCATCCATTGTCTAAAAATTTATGGAGATTTAGAGCTGATTGTATAGAAAATGAGGAAAACATTTACTGCCAAAGACAAGAGGCTGAAAACATACAAAAATGTTGTATGGGATACCATAGAGTTGTTTGACGCCATTGGTATTGAGTGGATAGACAAATCAAAAAATGAAGAGGTGCATGCCCTGGCTATAGCTGCATCTAGGTATAATCCTCAATATGATTTTATTCCCAACCATCAAGTCATTGAGGTCCTTGCAAGGCCGACCATTCCGGACAACATATACAGTTGGCAAGTATTTAATGACAGCAATCAAATTTTCATTTTTTAAAATTGTATGGATGAATTTGAGAGTCAGGAAATTGATTGGTAGCTAATGGTTGAAATGGAAGATGGCAAGGAAACATTGTTTGGTAGAAAAGTGGTATAGTTGAAGACCAATACCATTCCTAAGGGACTGGTAGCATTGGAAAGGATGTTGACAACTCTAACTACTAGCAAAGCAATGGCAAACCTTTTCAAGATGGCCTGGAGGGTGTTAACCTTGGAACCAAGGAATCACCAAAGATGGTTTACATAGGTAAGAAATTAAAGCCTCATGAAAAGCAAATGATGATTACTTTGCTAAGGAAATTCAAAAAGTGTTTTGCATGGTCATATGATGATTTGAAAGCATATAGGGAGGATTTGTTTCAGCATACTATCCCCCTCCAACAAGATGCAAAACCATTTAGGCAAAAACAAAGGCCTATAAATCCCACGATAGTTCCCAAGATGCAAAAGGAACTATTAAAAATGAAAGAGGGAGGTATCATCAAGCCTATCAAACACTCCGAATGGGTGTGTAATCTTGTCCCAGTCAGAAAGAAAATGGGGAGATTAGGCTATGCATTGACTTTAGAAATCTGAACATTAAGTCCCTCAAGGATAACTATCCTTTTCAAAGCATGGATCATTTATTACAAAGGGTGGTTGGTTTAGAACTAATGTCAATGATGGATGGATTTTTAGGTTATAACTAGGTGCTAGTCAAGGAGTTAGAATAGTACAAAACAACATTTACCACTCCTTGGGGTACATATGTGAATCTAAGAATGCCATTTGGTTTAAAAAATGCAGATCTACATTTCAACGAGCAATGGATGTGGCCTTTGCTGGCCTTATTGATGAGATCATGGTTGTTTACCAGGATGATCTAATTGTATTTTCAAAGGATAGAAATGATCATTGCAAACATTTGTAATTGATTTTTGAAAGGTGTTTAGAGTATGGTATCTCTTTAAATGCCAAAAAATGTCAATTTAGAGTTGAAGAAGGAAAGTTACTGGGACACATTATGTCAAAGAGGGAGTTAGAATTGATCTAGATAGGGTTAAGGCCATTGACCTCATTCCCTAGACCAAAACAATCAAAGGTATTCAGTCCTTCCTTGGTCAAATTAATTTTGTAAGAAGATTTATCCCTAACTTTGCTGAGAAGACAAAATGCATTTCTAAGATGCTTAAAAGGGGACAATTTGTCTTGTGGGACAAGGAATCTACTGAAGCCTTTCTTGACCATAAAGAGGCTTTGAAAAATGTACCAATGCTAGTAAGTTAAGACTATTCCAAGCCTTTCCAGCTCTTTTCATTCGCTTCATTTTACATTATTATTGTTGTGTTGCTACAAAAGAGTGAAGATGGATATGAACAGCCTATAGGATTTTTTAGTAAATCTTTACATGATGTTGAGTTGAATTACTCCATTATGGAGAAGCATGCCTATGCATTGGTCAAGGATACAATGAATTTTAGACCCTATTTCACAGGGGCCAAGATTATTGCATATGTGCCACACACAACAGTGAGAGATATATTCATGCAACTGGAGGCTTCAGGTAAAAGGTGTAGATGGATTAATAGAATCCAAGAATATGACATGGACATACAAGTCACCATATTGGTAAGAGGACAAGGTTTAGCCAAGCTGATGGCAAATTCAAATCTTGAAGCAGTGGAGGTAAATGAAGTTGAGGAAAATGATGTAGTTCCTCATTGTTTATTAGCTGACAATCCATGGTATAAATATATTGTTTTTTTATCTTGTGAACATGCATTGTCCTCCAGGCATGACTATTACACAATAGAGGACCCTTAAAATTTAGTCCCAGAGGTATTTCTTGGTTCAAGGAATGTTGATGTGGAGAAACCATGAAGGGCTGCTGTTAAAATGTCTGAACCAATAAGAGGCAGAGGCTATTGTTGATGAATATCATCAAGGAATATGTGGCAGGCACTTCCATGCCAAAACCACAGCACATAAAATTATCAGAGTAGGCTTTTGGTGGCCAAGTATTTTCAAAGATGTCACAAATCAAGTCAGAAAATGTGATGCTTGCAAATGCTTTTTAGGTAAGATGAAATATGCTAGAGCATTACCTCTTGTGCCAGTTGCAGTTGAAGCACCATTTTAGTAGTTGGGCATTGACTTCATAGGAGAAATTTAGGAGAAATCCAACAATGGATTCAAGTGGATCCTTCTAGCCACTTATTATTTTACAAAGTGGGTTGAGGCTATCCCCACTTGCAATGACGCATCCAAGGTGGTAATTGATTTTCTTTTGAGCAATATAATAACCAGATTTGGAGTACCATCAATAATTGTTATAGACAATTCCATGTTCTTTAGATCTCAAGATATTGTTGATATGTGTTCTAAATATGGAGTTAAGCTGAATCATAATTCTTCACCATATCATCCCCAGAGTAATGGACAAGTTGAGTCCAACAATAAGAGTCTAATGAAGATTATAAAGAGGATGATGGATCGTAATAAGAAAAGGTGGGATGATAAACTAAAATATGCTTTATGGACTGATAGGGTGACATTCAAGAATTCCATTGGAAGAAGCCCATTTTAGCTGGTATATGGAACAAAGGCAAAAATTCCAATGTCATTGGAGATGCCTGTATATTAGCTGCTACAACAAATCGGTGAGGATGGGGACATTGCTCTAACTCTGAGAATGCATGATTTGGATGAGTTAGATGAGGCCAGGAGGATGGCACATGATAAAAACCAACAACAACAGCAAAAGGCCAGATATTTGTTCAACAATAAAATGTTGGCAAGAGACACTGCTAGGATTCATAAGTGTTGTCATTGATGGTAACAAAGTATATCCCACACATCCGTAGTACATAAATTACTCATATAGAAAGTCAGATTGAAGATAGCTTGATCCGATAGTCAAGAACAGAGCATATGATAGCGTCCGACAGTTGGGTCTGAAACTCTCTGATGGTGAAACCCAACATGTTACAAATTTGGATGAGTAATAAGGAGTATCTGAACTATTGTATTCTAGAGATTTAGCCTCCGGTGACAAAGCATGTGAAAGATATGAGCATCTAAGTATCAGACTCCAGTCAGATAGTGCAGACAAAGGAAGAACTAGCCAACAGGGTATCAGACCTCAATCCAGATGTGCAAAAGGTGTTGATCAAGTAACTTGAGGTGTTATATGATTTTGGCTGACATAGGTAATGATTTCTATACCTAAGTTTTTGGTGCGCATCATCAATCAAGTATGGATTCAACCAACAAAATAGTAACTTGCAAATATCCTAAGTGTTCTTGTTGCCAACTAGAAAGTTGTTTGAAATCCTTGATGCAGATATATATACCTGATGGATTCAAGCTTGTGAGTGTGTGGAAGTGACAATATGATGAATTAAGTGCGAAGAAAAGCATATAGAAGTGTGAAGGCAGTAATCCAAGCTCTTAATGTGACACAAGAGTGATACTGAGCAGAGGAAGGATGAAATGTGCTAGATCGGTATAATGTGCCTAACCGGAACTGAATTCTTGCATATGTGGATGTTGTTCATCAGTTCAAACACTTTGTTATCATCTGTAAGCTTTTATAGGCAGTGACCCTCTTGTGAGCAGTGTGCTCAGGCAGTGAGCCCTAACTGGCAAGTGTCATTTTGTACTTCTTTATTCTTTTAATAGAGAATACAATCTTGGGTTAATCACCCTGTTGGTAATTTTCCCAGACTGGATGCTTATTCCCAATTATCCATACAAGGTAGCTATCATTGATCAACAGGATTTCTGGGCTAGGGGCCAATAGTACAGGAGATAAACTCTATAAATATCTCCTCTACTTCTTTAGGCTCTACAGAACCAAGGGGGGTATTCCCTATTCAACATCCATGAGATATGCTTGTTGATTGACTAGTATGTTGATAAAAAGCAGATAAATCCTCCATTATGCAGACCAAAACTGTGGGATAAGAGCAAAGGGGCTAGCTTTGGGCTTATGTTCAGTTGTGAATTGGGGGATTTTAGTCCTAAACTACTTCTAAAGTCCTAATGGTTTGATTTAAAGTTTAAGTTTGATTTTATGTTTGGACGCAAAACTGAGACTTTGGGTTGCAACCTCAATACAAGACTAGATCGGTGCCTATCTAGGGCTCAGAGTCAATAGACAGACACATGTGAATGGCCAGCATAAACATATACCAAAGACTGAATATCAAGGGGATTTTTAGTATCTAACTTATAGATACCTCCCAAAATACAGTATCATGTTATCTCTACTTACTGATATCCCTATTGCAATGTCTTCTTCCCAACACTTGATCTGAAACGTTTAATCTACTCCTTGACCAGAAGTAAGAACTCAAGCATTCAACACAACAAACCTATATTCTAGAATCATAAACACCCCTTAAATGCTTAGATTCATAAGAAGAACACACTCAATTTGGAGACAGATAACAAAACACATGCAATATAGCATTACTTATTTAAATCAGCATGATATCAGTAGATTTATGCAGAAAAATATACATTATGAGACTCATAAACTCACAAGATAGCCAAGACAGAGCCACCAATGAAATCGTATCTTATTACAGCACCAAAATTTTTGTCCTGTTGTCAACCACCCAATGAGTAACATAGTTTGGCTTTTATACCAAGACTATGTACTCAGCAAAATTTTTAAGGCAAAAATCAAAATTCCTGCCAGATACACTGCACCAAAAATTGCACCCAAAATATTGAATGTAGCAAGGGAAAATAGAGGCGAGGGCAGGTAGGCTCAGGATTTGCACCACCATTCAAAGATTTTCGCCATAAATCTGGTAGTTGGCCTATCCATCATCGACCCATACCACTGCAACTCTGCTATTAATGCCTCAGCTACCCACAGGATGTAGCAATGGTTCATGCTATGAAGTTTCCCACTTGAATTGGTGCAGACACACATAAAAAACTAACACCGAAGGTTCAAAACAAGGCCGTCGATCCTGACTCCATTGCTGAGATCAACGGCACTCAAAAAACAATGAAAAGTTGCCAGCCAATAAATATGTGCCACTTAGGCACTTCATATTCCTATCACTGACCCTTCGCTTTCTCCATTTTGCCATTTTTTGCTTTGTACATGCATGCTCAAATGCATATACAAATGTCAGATATACAAGTCAGATCTCAACGCACCTACAAAGCAAAATTGAACAATCCTTGAAATTTGCATTGTATCTCTATTCTTGCAAATCAGCTTGTATATTGGCACATACAAGCGCTTTATACAACCCACGGACCTCAAATTTCATTCAGTGTCTTTCATTCCTCCATCGCGTCTGGGTTGTATGTCTTTTCTTTGCATAAAAGGTTATATGTTGCATATACAAATGTGATATACATACAACGGACCCCTACCATTTCTCTATTAGATTTGAAAAACTTTCAAATCCAGGCTTTGTATATCCGCGAGCCCCACCCCTGCATACAAACAGTGAATCATTCTTGGAATATGCCTGCAATGTATCTTTTCTTTGTATCTAATTGTTGTATGTATGAACATACAAACCAAATATACATGCAATCCGATATGCAAGCAGCGAATATTTTCTGAGAATTTGGGAAAGATTCCCCCAATGTACATGCATCCTTTTGAGCCCGATATGCATTTGGAAATGCATACATCTACATAATATTCTAGGGAATCTGTGATAGATTCCCCTTGTATATGCAAACTCGATATGCATTTAAAAATGCATATAACTCATTTTTTCATCACTTTTTGGAGGCTGATGGAAATTTTGCAAGCCTACCAATGTATATTTGACCTGCATGTATATACAAACACCCTTGTATATACAAAGACACCTGCACCTTAACTAATTTTTCACAATTTTACTACTACAGAGGCCAAAAGACAGAATTTTTGGATTTTTTGGGAAGGTGCCTGCATATTTAAATGCTTGAAACCTAAATATTTATACAGGCACCACCAGTGGCTCTGTCTGGGGACGCATGCCTCTTGTGGGCATGGCAAGAACCTTAGAATATCTAGTTTCGCAGATTGGGCCTTATCCATTGGACAACAGAGTCAAACATTGCACCATCCTGCACACAAAACACATTTATTAAAAATTACTTGGTGGCCCAGGGCAACGAAAAAGGAAAAACTAGAGTTTTCCTCTATCAAACACTTGATTTTCCTCTTATCTCACTAGGTTAGGCCTGAAGATGTTGCCATGACTTACCCACAAACAACCCTTGTCATTTGCATATTTAAACATCTCACTAAGCTTATCCTTGTCAACCTTATGCACATAACCCTCAGCATTAACCAAAATAAACAAAGCATATTTGTCAAATAATACATTCTCATATGAAACATGACACATATTATCATCTACATCAACAACATGCATTGTAAAATGATCTCCCAACTGGACTAAAAATTGGAAGCACTCAAAGTCCACCACACAGCTAGGAACATCATGCTTCATTTTATCATAAGCTGGCATATCAAAGACAAAGCTCTCATATCCATATTTGTGCACTTCATGCACACAACTTTCAGCTATACCAAATGGAAATAACTCAGATTCTGGCACCCCCTTGCAACAATCTTCATGATATATGTTGGTTTCTCCTTCATCAGGATGAAAATCAGAATCCATATCAATAACAGTGCCTAGATTCCCACCATACTCAAAAAGATCCTCATCACTATATGCCACTGGTTCATGGGCAGCAGAACTTGCATTTTCATTATCAGTGAATTCTCTGTGTGGAGGAGTATCAGCCTGTGTGCCATAAGCAAAACTATAATCAAACAAAGAACAATCATGCTCAACACTACTACTTGTTTCAATCTCTGATTTCTCTTCATCATTTCCATGTGTTTGAATAAAAGGCAATGATTCAAACATGGAACTACTCCTCTGTTTGTTGATGTCTTCTCTATCTTGTGTACAATACTCACAATTATCTCCACAAACCCATTCAGACAAGTATTCACTATAGTCCATAACTTCATCATTGTTTTCAGAATTAGATACCTCTACTTTGCAATGCGAGTCATCAATGATCATCTCACTGGCATCATTCATTGGTGAACAATCTAGTTGAGCATTGTTGTTAGCATTATGTTCAAACATAGCAGTCTTAACTTCTATACTCTCATTTATGCATTTATCTTCAAAAGATGCCATGATTACTTAGTCATCTGCAGCCTCACAACTATTATTCACACCAAAACCTGTGGACAGGGAATTCTGTATGTGCTGATTTCTCATTTTTTCTGTATCTTCTAAAAACTTGTATGCCATCTACATACCTGTTATCTTGAATTCCCATAACAATGCACTAGAGCCCTTCTCAAAAGCTTCAAAATATATGCCAATGCAGGTTGGAGTATCAGGTCTGAAGTCTTCAGGGATTTGTGAAAGCGCTATTGCGAATCTATGACTAAACTCATTAATGGACTCTTCATCTTGTTTTCTAATTTCCATCAATCTTGCAACAAGATCACCAAGTTCTCCTGCAAATTCTTTTCTAAAGTAGTCAATAAGTTCATCCCAACAGGCAAAGGATTTCTTTGGAAAGCTCAAATACCAATCTCTGGCTCTAGCACCAAAGGATCTAACAAAAAAACCTCATCCACATATCCTCATCCCTAAATGAATGTTTCTCCATAAAGATGTGAAAGTTTTGGATATGTGCACCCCCATGACACACATTGTGTCCACTAAATCTAGGCATCTGATTGTAAATTTGAGCAGACATACTTTCAACTTGATAATCAACCCATGACAAATCTAGTTGGTCATACAAAGGATCAAAAGAGCTTACAAGAGGTTTAGCACTTTGACTGGTAAGAGGTTTAGCACTTTGACTAGTAGACACAACAGGGTTACTATTTAACTGAGCTTGCCTAACCTATTCTTTATCTTTTCAATTTTTTTACACAACATTTCATCCCCCTCTTGGCTGAGCATGGGTGAATATATATTTGGATTCATGTTAACTTTACAGTTAGACATCTTATATCTACCTAAGACCTAAGGCTTCCCCCTGGCATTCAGCTTATGCAATAAAACAAATAAAAGTGGGAAGAACTAGGTACCTTTTCATCCAAATGATGAAGTTTTGAATAGAATATTTTTATATCACAATAACATACATTAGTCTTTCATGTGCACTAAAATTTTTCGCAGAGTCGCCACCTCTTCAAAGAGGATAAAACCTTCAAATAACTGAAAGCTCATCATAGAACAAATATTTTTCTGAGTTCATTCCCCGGTGGAGTCACCAAATCTATTGTGACTCAGATGGGCAATAATTTACCAGGGACGAAAAGATAACACTTTCACTTCACCTCCCCAGCGGAGTCACCAAATCTGTTGCGACTCAGATGGGCAATAATTTACCAGGGATGAAAAGATAATACTTTCACTTCACCTCCCCAGCAAAGTCGCCAAATCTATTGATAATTTTCCCAGACTGGATGCTTATTCCCAGTTATCCATACAAGGTAGCCATCATTGATCAACATGATTTCTAGGCCAGGGGGCAACAGTACAGGAGATAGACTCTATAAATATCTCCTCTTCTTCTTTAGGCTCTGCAGAACCAAGGGGGGTATTCCCTATTCAGCATCCATGAGATATGCTTGTGGATTGACTGGGATGTTGATACAAAGCAGATAAATCCTCCATTATGCAGACCAAAACTGTAGGATAACAGTAAAGGGGCTAGCTTTGGGCTTATGTTTAGTTGTGAATTGAAGGATTTTAGTCCTAAACTACTTCAAAAGTCCTAATGGTTTGATTTAAAGTTTAAGTTTGATCTTATGTTTGGATACAAAACTGAGACTTTGGGTTGCAACCTCAATACAAGACTGGATCAGTGCCTATCCAGGGCTCAGAGTCAATAGACATACACATGTGAATGGCCAGCACAAACATGTACCAAAGACTGGATATCAAGGGGATTTTTAGTATCTACCTTACAAATACTTCCCAAAATAGAGTATCCTGTTATCTCTACTTACTGATATCCCTATTGCAATGTCTTCTTCCCAACACTTGATCTGAAATGTTTAATCTACTCCTTAAGCAGAAGTAAGAAATCAAGCATTCAACACAGCAAACCTATATTCTAGAATCATAAACACCCCTTAAATGCTTAGATTCATAAGAAGAACACACTCAATTTGGAGATAGATAACAGAACACATGCAATATAGCATTACTCATTTAAATCAGCATGATATTAGTAGATTTATGCAGAAAAACATACAACATGAGACTCATAAACTCACAAGATAGCCAAGACAGAGCCACCAATGAAGTCATATCTTATTACAGCACCAAAATTTTTGTCTAGTTTTCAACCACCCAATGAGTAACACAGTTTGGCTTTTATACCAAGACTGTGTACTTAGCAAAATTTTCAAGGCAAAAATCAAAATTCCTGCCAGATACACTACACCAAAAATGGCACCCAAAATATTGAATGTAGCAAGGGAAAACAGAGGCGAGGGTAGGTAGGCTCGGGATCTGCACCACCGTTCAAAGGTTTTCACCATAAATCTGGTAGTTGGCCCATCCATCATCAACCTATACCACTGCAACTCAGCCATTAATGCCTCAGCTACCCGCGAGATGTAGAAATGGTTCATGCTATGAAGTTTCCTACTCGAACTAGTGTAGACATAGAAAAAACTCACACCGAAGGTTCAAAACATGGCCGTCGATATTGACTCCATTGCTGAGATCAACGACACTCAAAAAACAATGAAAAGTCACCAGTCAATAAATACATACCATGTAGGCACTTCATATTCCTATCGCTGACCATTCGCTTTCTCCATTTTGCCATTTTTCGCTTTGTACATGCATGCTCAAATGCATATACAAACGTCAGATATACAAGCTAGATCTCAGCGCACCTGTGAAGCAAAATTGAACAATCCTTAAAATCTGCATTGTATCTCTATTCTTGCACATCAGCTTGTATATCGACACATACAAGCCCTTTATACAACCCACAGACCTCAAATTTCATTCACTGCATTTCATTCCTCCATCACGTTTAGGTTGTATGTTGCATATACAAATGTGATATACATACAACGGATCCCTGCCATTTATCTATCAGATTTGAAAAACTTTCAAATCTGGGCTTTGTATATCTGCGAGCCCCACCCCTGCATACAAACAACGAATCATTCCTGGAATATGCCTGCAATGTATCTTTTCTTTGTATCTAACCATTGTATGTATGAACATACAAGCCAAATATACATGCAACTCGATATGCAAGTAGCGAATATTTCTGAGAATCTAAGAAATATTCCCCTAATGTACATGCATCCTTTTGAGCCCAATATGCATTTGAAAATGCATACATCTACATAATATTCTAGGGAATCTGCGATAGATTCCCCCTTATAAATGCAAACTCGATATGCATTTAAAAATGCATATAACTCATTTTTTCATCACTTTTTGGAGGCCGATGGAAATTTTGCAAGCCCGCCAATGTATATTTGACCTGCATGTATATACAAACACCCTTGTATATACAAAGACACCTGCACCTTAACTAATTTTTCACAATTTTACTACTGCAGAGGCCAAAAGATAGAATTTTTGGATTTTTTGGGAAGGTACCTGCATATTTAAATGCTTGAAACCTAAATATTTATGCAGGCACCACCATACCCCATGGTTTTTCCCTTAATAGGGTTTCCACATAAAAATCCTTGTGTTATGTGTGTTGATTTCATTTCAGTTCTTATGGTTGCTTATGCTTTCATGTTTTGATATATCACTGAATGTTAAGATAAGAAAAGGAAGCAAAAAGTAAGAACGTTTTGAGATAACTGATTCACCCCCCCTCTTAGTTATTTGCTTTGTTTCCAACAATTGGTATCAGAGCTAAGTTCTTTAGAAAAAGCCTAACAACTTGAGGAGGATCTAGGAATCTCAATGGATGCATATGGTATGAAAGAACAACTACATCTACCTTAGATGATCTTAAACAATCCTAGTCTGAAGTCAATAATTTGAGAGAGCGACTTAAGGAGGCTGATGATTTCAATAATGAGCTGAAAGAAAAACTCAGTAATTCCATGAAAAAAAGAAAGGAACTACTTCAGAATTTAGCGGATTAGAATGAAGCCACTAATACTGATGAGGACCTGAATGAGAAAACAAAGCTATGTGAAAATCTGTCAAAAGAAGTTGTTATGCTAAGCCATGAAATGGAATCAGGAGTTATAAAATTTACCCAAGAAATTGAAGAAAAGAGAAAGATTGAAGAAAACTTAAATCAATCCCTCAAGGAGAAAATAGAAGATTGCTACAAAATGGATAGAATAATTAGACATCTTGAGTTTGATCTTGGAGAAGCCAGATACAATGAAGAACAACTTGAGAGATAAATTAACACTCTTAAACAAGATCTTGAAACTGCAAATGAATACAAAGAAAAATTCAAGATAAGTTCAGCCAAACTTGAAGTACTACTTGAAAGTCAAAAGAGGGTAGATGATAAGCATGGCTTGGGATATGAGAAAGGTGAAATCTCTGGATCTGGTCAAAAGAACTTTGGGTCAGGAAGACAAAGAAATAGGCCTAGAAGACCTCTGGTAAGACAACCTAATGCTCAAAGATATCCATCTTTCAATGGAAGTTGCTTCAACTGCAACAAATTTGGTCATAAAGCAACTCAATGCAGGAGCAGAATGAATCAGAATAATCCATCCTTCTCTGGTCAATGTTTTAATTGCAAAAGGTATGGTCACAAGTCTCATGAATGCAGAAATATGCAAATGAACAATTCTTTCAATGGTAGATCCTTTGCATGCAATAGAATGGGGCATATGGCTAATCAGTGCAGATCAAGAGGATATCAATCAAATAAGCAAGGAAATGTTGTGTGTTACAATTGCAATAAATCCGGTCATATAGCTAGATTCTGTAGGAGTAGAAATCATGATGGAAAAGGTCTGGTGAAACATGATTAGAAACAAGACAAAGGCAAAGGTAAAGTGAACATGGATGAGATTCAGAAGGAGATGAGAAAGACTTGGGTAAAGAAGAGTGTGATGAACATTGGTGATGGGTCCACACTAGAATACGGTGCTGATAATCCTTCTAAAAATTAAAAGGTGAGCTCTGGATCAGGGGGAGCTGCAAAGAAGATCAAATTCCCCCAGCCAGCTAGTAAGTGCCTAAATTTGGCACATTGAGTAAAAATCAGAGGTTGCGGATTAAAGGGCTTTTTGAGGTTCATCTAAAAATCATTTAGTTAAAAGTTGAGAAACCTGCATATAGATTTGAAGAAGTTATGAGTAGATCCGGTTCTAGCAGCTATCCAGTAAAAACATAACTACACAAATAGATCTGGTATGATCTAAAAATGCAATTTTATGGTCTGTAAATTTAGAAGCATGTTTTGAAAGGTTAAAGTTATGTTATCAACTCACTTAGATGTTGATTTGAAGATCCACACAATGATTCATGAGAAATTCACTCAAAACAGGGTAGCCGAATGACTTAAAATGTGCATTTATTACAATGGTGAATTAGGTTTTTGTGCAAGGATAAAAGGCTCTCCATTCATCATTTACAACACTTTGCACTCATGAAGAAGAGAGAAGAGCTTTGAGAAGAGATCCTGTAGATTATTCAAGTTAAAGCTGAAGATCAAAATCAAGCAGAAATTCATTCCGGCAATTGCAACAAACCCTAAGGCATAAAAAGGTATTTCTTTTCTACAAAATCTCTCTGAATTTCATTGCTAGAAAGGCTACTCCCATGTTTGTGAATGTCACTGAGAGGCCGAGACTGAAATTCAAGAAACATCCTTACAAATCTCTAGAAGTTGATCCCTTGGGTGCATTTTCCCGTATCCCGTACAGTGTTATGCATGTAGAAGATATTAGGGTTTACATTCTGATGCAGAGGCATCCACACTATAACATTTGCATATAGCATGAATGTCTGCAGACCAATCTCATCATCATCATCTTCGCCATCATCATCATATTTCCTAAAGCCAACAGCATCATCATATTTCGCATTACACTGTTAGCATCATATTTCGGATGCTCGCTAACATCCTCTTGCCGACTACTATTCACCTCCTCCGCTTTCCTCCTAACATCATCATCATGATGTTCAACGGGCGCACACATCCTCCGGTTGCACTGTTCATCAGGCGCCGGACTCCATCGTCATCATCATAACATGCGACAACTCCTTCGTCAGCAGGATATCCCACATCCGGTTGTTCAAATATCCTGATGACGTCCACTTCAGCAGCTTACCTTCAATGCTCCGCTACCCGACGATACGAGCAACAGCATCATGATATAATTTATCTGGTTCTCTTCGAAACCTCCTGATGACGCTTCACACTTTCTGCCAATGCCGATACTTAACCACTTAACAACGGCAGGATAAACTCGCACAGGGGGATATCTCAATATCCTGATGACGATGACGTCATACCCTGATGACGATGACGTCACCCAATATCCTGATGACCTCTTCAACACTTAGTCGAAAAACACGAACTTTCTCTCCCGCATCTACTCGCGA
Organism: Cunninghamia lanceolata; assembly: GCA_027924645.1. NCBI lineage: Eukaryota > Viridiplantae > Streptophyta > Pinopsida > Cupressales > Cupressaceae > Cunninghamia > Cunninghamia lanceolata. Next base: position 15,312,442 of record BSBN01000130.1, on the reverse strand, counting down.
TATGCGGATGTTTGGCACTCCGATATGATGATCCTGATGCCGATACATGCACTTAGTCTATGTCCGGCCTGAAACATCCTGATGCACTCGCAACATGAAAACTCCAACAGTTTCATGACCCGATCTTCTACCTGATGCCGATGCACTCCTCCTCGGCTCCTCCAGATGATGATCACCCCGACGAACCCGCACTTCATGCGCTCAACTGCATCATGTTCATCTTTACTTATCCGGATGACGATGCCTAACCCGACTGCAGGATATTCACCAAGACATCCTGATGATGCCGTCTTCACGAACTTCTTCACTTAGCGAAATCTTACTTCGCCGATCCTCCAGGGATGACCCGATCTAACCTCAGGGTGATCTTCCAACTCAATCAACTCAACTTGACCTAGCACATGAGGATGCTAGGCTTCTCAAGATCTGGCGACCGCGATCCTGCACACCTGCATGCAAACGGAAAACAAACTACTACCTACCCTACTGTACATTACCATTCCACCGATCAGATGAGTCAACCGGTGGAATGGATCAGGAAATCCATGAAGTCTCTCAAACCAGCAAATCAATCAAGTAATGGAATGCAACAGAGGTTGAACACAAACAGGATCTCTTTATTGACTTCAAAAGATGCAATACAAATGATCAGCCTCTCTCTCTCAGTCTCACTCCCTGCAACTAGCTCGATCGATGATATCTGTCTGTCTCCCCAATATCAAACGATCTCATGCTTATAAAGACTTTCCTACGAGTACTACTGACCCGACTCCAAGCGGCTGGGAACTCTCCAAGCGGCTGGGAGATCCCACCGAACATACATCATGACAGCTGTTACAACTAACTAGCTAAAAATAGCAAAAGCCTGGTCAGCATGATCTTATCATGATCAGCTTGACCTTATTACATGCAACTGGTCTAACAGACCTTCTTGGAAACACAAACAAGACCTAAACTACTAACTGCCTCATGAAGGCCAGCTGTCAGGTAGGTGCTCCTGCACCATACTCCCCAACAGAAAAGAACTCATGTCCCATGAGTTTAGTATGTGGAAGTCTTCCACCCTTACACTTTGCTTTGTCAATAGTCTGACCTGCTCCAGCTGTATCTGCTGCTGTCTCTTGGCTGCTCCAAGACTTCTGAACTGTGACTGGCTTGCTGGCAAGTAACTCCTCATGCCTGTTGATGGAGGCCTTTCTCTCACATACCGTGTGTTTGTCAGGTTGTCTGCCCAGAACCTCTGTCTGAACTGCCTCTGTGGTGTTCAACTGTATCTTCCTATCAATCTTCATAGGACAAGCAATAGTCCCAACTATGACAACATCCTTGTCATTCTTCTCAACTGGTTGCTGTTTACCATCCTGTTTCTGAACCTGTTGCTGACCTCTGTCAGTCACAACTGAAACTGTCTTCAGCTTGTTGTCTGTAACAACTCCTTTCTCTGCAGTATCCTGAACTGCCTTCATGCCTGCTCCTCTAGGCATCTGCACATACTCCTTCTTTCCCATTAAAATGATTTGAGCTGCCTTCTGTACTGCAGCTTTTGCCTGCAATGGCATCAACTTAATAATCTTCCCATCCTTCTGGATGGTGTAGGTATTAGCATACCCATCATACAGTACCCTTCTGTCAAATTGCCATGGTCTACCTAGCAGTAGGTGACAACATTCCATAGGCAATATATCACACAAAATGCTATCATGATATGGTCCAATTTGGAAATCCACATACGCCTGTTCAGAGACAAAAAGTGATTGCCTATCACTCACCCAAGAGGTCTTGTAAGGGTGTGGATGTGGAATCCTTTCCAGCTTCAGTTTATCCACCATTTCCTGAGATACCATGTTGTCTGTTGAACCAGTATCAATGACAACCTTACATACTTTACCTTTACTCTTGCATGTGGTTTTGAAAAGAGCTCTTCTTTGCATCATGTCCTTTGATGCCTGCAAACTAATTCTCCTTAACATCAATGATTCTCCACTCTCTGGATATCCAACATTATCAGGACCTCTGTTTGAACTCTGTGCACTTTCTTCTACTTTCTCTTCTTGTACCAGTTGTACTCTCTTGTCACTAGTTCTATCATTTCTGGATGATGAACCTTTGTTTTCTGGACATTTGAAAGATGGATGACCAAACTCTCCACAAGTGTAACACTTTCCTGAAAATGTAGTAGAACCTCTACCACCTCCAAATCTTCCTCTATTACCTTTCCATCCACCTCTGAAATCAGACTGTCCCTGTCCTTTACCAGTGTCTTCCTGACCCTCATTGGTTTGCTTTTGTGCAGGGGCTGCTCCTCTTCCCCTATTGTTTCCTCTTCCTCTCATGGACTTATCATGTCCTCTATTCATCTTTTCTTCAATCCTGATTGCCATTTGATAATAATCCTCCACATTCTTAGGGTTAGCTAACACTAACTCATCCTGTATGTTAAACCTTAAACCAGCCAAGTACCTAGCCACCTTTTCTACCTCATTCTCATGATGACCAGATCTCATACTCAACAGATAAAATTCCTCAGTATATGCTTTCACATCCCTGTCTTTCTGCTTTAAAAATTGCAGCTTCTTAAACATCTGGATTTCATAATCCCTTGGCAAGAATTTACCCTTGATCCTTGCTACCATCTTATCCCAAGAAGTGATCTTAGACTTCCCTTGTTTTCTTCTCTCAGATTGTACATAATCCCACCATACCAAAGCATGACCTCCTAACTTGGTCTTTGCAATCTTTACCTTCTGATCCTCAGCAACATCTTCACATTCAAAGTGATTATCCAGTGCAGCAATCCAATCTAACAACTCATCTTCATTCAGGCTTCCAGTATACTTGGTAACATCAACCTTTACCTTAGGTTTTTCACTCTGCACTGCCTTTAACAGTTTTGCCAATCTCTGGTCTTCAGCATCCAGATCTTCAGCTACCTCCTCATACTCTTCAACAGTATCTGCATCTTCTTCAGACTCACTGTCTTCCACTTCCCTCTTTTTGTTCTTTTCCAGGGCTGTCAGCCTGGCTTGAAGTGCTTCAGCAAGCTCCTTCATCTTCCTCATCTCTCTAGCATGTTTCTCCTTCATCTCCTGCAGTTCCCTTGCAGTACCACTACCTTTAGGAGGCATTTTGTCAACCTCTCAATCAACACACAACTCAACTCTATCTCTACCTCTGCCCTTTCGGTGACAGAATCAACACACAACAGCCCAGACCTTTTGCTGAGCTCTGATACCACTATGATGTAGAGGCATCCACACTATAACATTTGCATATAGCATGAATGTCTGCAGACCAACCTCATCATCATCATCTTCGCCATCATCATCATATTTCCTAAAGCCAACAGCATCATCATATTTCGCATTACACTGTTAGCATCATATTTCGGATGCTCGCTAACATCCTCCTGCCGACTACTATTCACCTCCTCCGCTTTCCTCCTAACATCATCATCATGATGTTCAACAGGCGCACACATCCTCCGGTTGCACTGTTCATCGGGCGCTGGACTCCATCGTCATCATCATAACATGCGACAACTCCTTCGTCAGCAGGATATCCCACATCCGGTTGTTCAAATATCCTGATGACGTCCACTTCAGCAGCTTACCTTCGATGCTCCGCTACCCGACGATACGAGCAACAGCATCATGATATAATTTATCCGGTTCTCTTCGAAACCTCCTGATGACGCTTCACACTTTCTGCCAATGCCGATACTTAACCACTTAACAACGGCAGGATAAACTCGCACAGGGGGATATCTCAATATCCTGATGACGATGACGTCATACCCTGATGACGATGACGTCACCCAATATCCTGATGACCTCTTCAACACTTAGTCGAAAAACACGAACTTTCTCTCCCGCATCTACTCGCGATATGCGGATGTTTGGCACTCCGATATGATGATCCTGATGCCGATACATGCACTTAGTCTATGTCCGGCCTAAAACATCCTGATGCACTCGCAACATGAAAACTCCAACAGTTTCATGACCCGATCTTCTACCTGATGCCGATGCACTCCTCCTTGGCTCCTCCAGATGATGATCACCCCGACGAACCCGCACTTCATGCGCTCAACTGCATCATGTTCATCTTTACTTATCCGGATGACGATGCCTAACCCGACTGCAGGATATTCACCAAGACATCCTGATGATGCCGTCTTCACGAACTTCTTCACTTAGCGAAATCTTACTTCGCCGATCCTCCAGGGATGACCCGATCTAACCTCAGGGTGATCTTCCAACTCAATCAACTCAACTTGACCTAGCACATGAGGATGCTAGGCTTCTCAAGATCTGGCGACCGCGATCCTGCACACCTGCATGCAAACGGAAAACAAACTACTACCTACCCTACTGTACATTACCATTCCACCGATCAGATGAGTCAACCGGTGGAATGGATCAGGAAATCCATGAAGTCTCTCAAACCAGCAAATCAATCAAGTAATGGAATGCAACAGAGGTTGAACACAAACAGGATCTCTTTATTGACTTCAAAAGATGCAATACAAATGATCAGCCTCTCTCTCAGTCTCACTCCCTGCAACTAGCTCGATCGATGATATCTGTCTGTCTCCCCAATATCAAACGATCTCATGCTTATAAAGACTTTCCTACGAGTACTACTGACCCGACTCCAAGCGGCTGGGAACTCTCCAAGCGGCTGGGAGATCCCACCGAACATACATCATGACAGCTGTTACAACTAACTAGCTAAAAATAGCAAAAGCCTGGTCAGCATGATCTTATCATGATCAGCTTGACCTTATTACATGCAACTGGTCTAACAGACCTTCTTGGAAACACAAACAAGACCTAAACTACTAACTGCCTCATGAAGGCCAGCTGTCAGGTAGGTGCTCCTGCACCACATTCATGAAACCTTGAAGACTTTGGAGACTTAGAATTGATGGAAATATATCATAAATAGTTAAGAAGTGAGAATTTTGACCTCAAACTAGAATTCAAGGCCCTAAAAGACAAGCACTTTGCACATTACATACATTTCCCGTCTTTTGCAAAGGATGAATGGGTCCGGTATGTCTTGAGTAGGATGCATGATAACTTTATGTGGTTAATGAGTCCATTTAAGATAACCAAAGATGCCATCAGGGCTGTAACTGGATTGCACTGAACTAGTGGGTTGCCTGCACTCAAATATGTGAAAAGTCAAATGGTAATGGAAGCCACCGGATCAAAATATGACAAGAGGGCAATGACTATAGATGATATTACTAATCCGGATGTCAAGTTTGCATCAATTGTAATTGGTTTTACCACTCAAGCAAGGAAAATTCTATATCCGGTACAGCAATCTATACTGCATATCAAATGCTGAGAGAAAATGTAGATTATGATTTGTGTGAGCTTCTATTGAATCAACTGATGGAGTATCTATAGAAGATTAAGAAAGATAAGAAAAATTCCTTCACGTATGGCAATCTGGTGTTGTACCTGTTCTTCTATTACATGAATGAGTTACCGGGATCAAAAGATCTGATTTGGGCAAATGATAGACCTGTTGCAATTCAAATAAGAGATTATTTGTATGGACTTGGTGATGCACAAGCCCAAACGATAGCTCTCTGGGGTTATTTCAAGAATTTCCAGAGCATGATGCATGCAAGAGAAAGAATACCAAAATCAATAGTTGAGAAATACAAAGACACAATTTCCTTCATGGTTGACACAGATCAATGCCTAATGGAGGCAGTTGATCCAAGAACTGTATGGGTAATGCCCATGGGTTATGAAGTTGATGAAAACATATTGGAGGTACATGTTCAACACTTGCTAAGCCAACCCAAGGACACTAAAGTAGAGAGGTTTGGCACCTTTGATGAGCTAAACATAAAAATACATGTTGAATTAAGGAAGCCTGAGTCAAAAAGAAAAGTAAGGAGGGAGGTTGAAGAACTTGCTGAAAAGTTTGGCATAAGAAAGGAGGCAGTAGATGCATATAGAGAAAGAATAGAGAAAATTGAAAAGGAAAGGGAAGGAGCAAAGAAACAAAGCGTTCCAGTGGAAGCCTCTACCCGAACAAGATCTACCAGGAGTTCTGCCCCTGTCACTCCTAAAAGCTCAAAAACTGCTAAACTGAAAGCCAAACCATCTGTTAAAGGAGAAAAGAGAAAGAATGATGAAGAGACCAAATCAGATGTGGAGGTCAGAGAATTGAAGAAAGCCAAGAACAAACCTTCCAAGAATGAAAGGAATGATGAGGAGCAAAAGACATAAGAGTTTGTTGAGAGACCCACTCTCTCCATTGAAGACATCATTAAAGCAGTCGTTGTGGATGGAAACCTGCAGCCGGTAATAGAATTCCATGATGAGTACAATGATGCAGACAAGAGAATTCTTGAGGAAGCAACAGTAAGGTACCTGAACATCTATAACAAAGCTTTCATTGAAATAATTTCCTTGATTCCTAAGAGCTTAGAAGAAGTTTTGGAGTTAAGAAAAGAAAGTGCAAAAGTAAAAGACTTAGAGATCTCAGAACAGATAGTGATACGGTTATGTCCAACTATCACTCAAAAACAAATGGACATGGTTTTCAAGGATGCCAGAGAAGAATTCTGGAGCAAGTCTAGAATGAATAAGCTCATGCTTGGAGAAACTAACCAAATAGCTAATGAGATAAAAGAAATTCTCTGAAGTGCCTTGAAAAGGTTCAATCTTCCCATTGTAGAGGAAGAAAATGAAGAGCCTTCTGATATGGATGTTGAAGGATTAAAGAAAACTGATGAAGAGCAATCTGAGGCCTTAGACTCCTTTGTTTGGGAAGAGGAAGTGCAGAAAGAAGAGACAAATACTATTGATGGCAATAAACAAATTAGTCTCGATGCCCCCAAAGGAAAGGAAGATGAGACTACAAGAGACACTGTAGAAGCAGTGCAAAGTTTCTTAGATAAGGAAGTTGTGGAATTAGATGAACCAGAATTGATTTAAGGGCCACTAAATCTGGACTCTCTCTCTCTGGTTCAAATAATGAAGATAGCATCTTTTGCTCAGGTCAAAGCCAAAGAAAAACTCCTAAAATCTCATATGGAGGACTACGAGCTGCTGAGTATTGCATCCAGAGTGCTGGAGAAGATTATGCCCACATATCAGAAGGATCCATCTACCTCTCCATCCAGTAATTTGAAGAACTTAGTTAATTATGTCAATACACATTTTGAGTCTTTAGAAAAATTAGTAGAAACTAAGGTCCAAAAAGAGTTCTTGGGAAAAAGATTCAGTGAGGTACAAGGGCTAATTGATAATGATAGAAAAACCCTAGAAATTGGCATAAAGAGCATTAAAAATGCTCTTAAGGATGGTGGAGACATATATAAATTTTGTTTATCCTGGCCTAAAGTTGCAGAGGACATTGAAAAGAAAATGAAAGAACAAGAAGGAAAATTGACAAATCTATCTCAAAATTTTGATCCTCTTACTATCTCTCTAGTAAGTCAAGAATGCCAAGCAGTTGTTATAACAAATGAAATAAAGAAACTGGTTAAGTAGAAGAAGAATATAATGGATAGAATGGGTAAACTCATAGGGATAATCATCCCTAAGTTAGAGTTAATGCATGATGCCTTAGCATATGCTCTATGTATAGCTAAGACCAGTGATCCAACAGATTTGAAGAAGGCGGAAGCATATACATTTTTGTTGAGTGGACACATCTCCATTTTGGATAGGATGAAGAGAAGTTGGGCCACAAAGCTTGTAAAGTTGAAGACTACATTTGCAGATATACTTAAGTATATGTAAGTTTATCTTATGGATTGTATGTACATATGCGGCCTTATATAATAATTTTTGCACATTTTTGCTTTGCGGATACCACCCTTTGCCATTGATGTCAAAGGGGGAGTGAAGAGTAGTGAAAAATGAGGAATCCAACATTAAGGGAGCACCGGTAAGAAGCGTGGAGAGATGGAGCACAAGTAAAGGGGGAGTTACAGCAACAGTCATTTTTCACTAAGTGTTGCCATCAATGCCAAAGGGGGAGATTGTTGGCAAGAGACACAACTAGGATTCATAAGTGTTGTCATTGATGGCAACAAAGTATATCCCACACATTCGTAGTACATAAATTACTCATATCAAAAGTCAGATTGAAGATAGGTTAATCCGGTAGTCAAGAACAAAGCATATGATAAGGTCTGACAGTTGGGTCTGGAACTCTCTGATGGTGAAACCCAGCATGTTGTGGATTTGGATGAGTAATAAGGAGCATCTGAAATATTGTATTCCAAAGATTTAGCCTCCAGTGAAAAAGCATGTGAAAGATATGAGCATCTGAGTATCAGACTCCAGCCAGATAGTGCAGATAGAGGAAGAATTGGCCAACAGGGTATCAGACCTCAATCTGGATGTGTAGAAGGTGTTGATCAAGTAACTTGAGGTGTTATATGATTTTGGCCAACATAGATAATGATTTCTATGCCTAAGTTTTTGGTGTGCATCATCAATCAAGTATGGATTCAGTCGACAAAATAGTAACTTACAAATATCCTAAGTGTTCTTATTGTCGACTAGAAAGTTATTTGAAATCCTTGATGCGGATATATATACCTTATGGATTCAAGATTGTGAGTGTGTGGAAGTGACAGTATGATGAATTAAGTGCAAATAAAAGAAGAAAGAAGTGTGAAGGCAGTAATCCAAGCTTAAAACGTGACAGAGGAGTGATACTGAGCAGAGGAAGGATGAAATGTGCTAGATCAGTATATTGTACCTAACTGGAATTGAATTCTTGCATGTGTGGATGTTGTTCATCAGTTCAAACACTTTGTTATCATCTATAAGCTTTTGTAGGCAATGAGCCTCTTGTGAGCAGTGTGCTCGAGTAGTGAGCCCTAACTGGCAAATGCCATTTTGTACTTCTTTATTCTTTTAATAGAGAATACAATCTTGGGTTAATCGCCTCATGGTTTTTCCCTTAACAGGGTTTCCACGTAAAAATCCTTGTGTTATGTGTGTTGATTTCATTTTAGTTCTTGTGGTTGCTTATGCTTTCATGTTTTGATATATCACTAAATGTTAAGATAAGAAAAGGAAGCAAAAAGTAAGAAAGTTTTGAGATAACTGATTCACCCCCCTCTCAGTTATCTGCTTTGTTTCCAATAGAAAATAGTAAAGAGAGGTTTTTATATTGGCGACTTAGCTCTCTTGTGGAATGCAAGAGCAAAAGACAAGGGTAAGCATGGCAAGTTTGAGCCTTTATGGCTAGGCCCTTACCAGATTGATGAAAAAGCTAGACAAAATACATATTTCATCAGGAACATGGAGGGAGAATTTCTGGAGCTACCCATTCATGGACATCATCTGAAGCTTTACTTTTCTTGAGTAAGTGCTTCCCCTTACTTTTGAATATAGTCAAATAGTGTTATGTGCTCTAATGTTTATGACTATATTTTGCCTTGTATATATGTGTGGCTATAAATACGTCTGTGTTCATTGTTTCCCTTGTGTGTTTTCATTGTGTTTTGTGTCTTTTTGGTCTGCATGGAGATCTGGATTCTCATTGTGGCACTAGTTGTCACACGTCCCCAACTAGAGCTAGTGTTGGCCCAAATTTACCATTTCCAAAATGCTTAATTTTTCCCCATTTTGTCCCCAAGTCTCGTCTAAATCCCACTTGAACCTATATTTTATAACTGATCAGAGATATTTTTCATTGGTTTTCATGTGTTTGCCATTTGAAAATACAAGGTAGGAAACTCAAAAAAATGGCTAAGTCCTAATATCCTAAGGTTCCCTTGTGTTTCCTCTTTTTGTTGGAAGTCAGAGTTTCGAGCTTCCTCCATTCATTATGCTTCCCATTTTGGTCCCAAAAACTCCTAGGTGTTGAAGTTTTCTAAGTGTTCGATGGAGTTTCAAAGGTCAGAGTTCCTCCCTTCCATCTTCCTAATGGAAAGCATAGGGACAAAGGCCTGAGGGCCGAGGTTCGCTCAAAGAGATGAAAAATATTCTAAGTATGGAAAGTATTTCGGAGGTCAGACTTCGGGCCTTTGGCCTTTGGTCTTCTTCATGGCAAGCGTCGGGAGGAAGCCCCGAAGTCTGAAGTCTGATGGGTTCAAAAATATTCTAAGTGTGAAGTATGTGGCGGAGGTCAGAGTTCTACTCTTCTTCTTTCCTTTGAGGAAGGAAAAATGGAGAAGGCCTGACGGTCGACCCCTGACAATTTAAGGTATTCTGCCATTCCGCAGAGCCTTTTGGTGGGCCTGTCGGCTGGCTAGCAGAACAACAAAAAATGGACATGTGGCTGTTGCGGTGAAGGGAGAAGGTCTGATGGCCACCCCTAGCATTTTCAAAATTTTACTAAATGTTTCGGTGGGCGGGAGTAGGGGCTTCGGCTCTCTTTCTTCTTCATTGGACATGTAAAAGGTTGAAGGCCAAAAGGCTGAATTTCACCTAAGGCTTGAGGAATATACTAACTGTTGTAGACTTCAGGGGGTTGTGGTTTTATATTCTTTCATCTTCCTTATGGAATGCAAAATGTGGAATGCCCGAAGCCTGAAGTCCAACAAAAGCAAAAAGACTAAGGCAGAGAAAAACAAAGGAAGAGGCCCGAAGGCTGAAAGACCAAGGTCTAAAAGTCTAACTTTTCAGAGGTTGTCTTCTTGGCCTTCCACGCTCCTCCAATCGCTTGGGAATGCATCGACAATGTCTGAGTACACCTTTAATGTGAAATGTGTGGCTGAATTTAATGCCTCAAAATGGAGGAGGATGATACACTAGGAATGCTATCAATGCCCGAGGTAGATAATTCCCTGAATGCTTTCCATGATTGTGGGGATACATAATGGAGATTTTGTACTCAACATTAATGAGTTGTAGGCCAAAATTGTGTAAGTTGTTCAAATAGTGAAATTCTTCAATACACAAAGGACAAATCAAATAAGTCAGAGGCTACAAGTGGGAAAGAGAGGATTAGAAGCTTCCCTCTTTATTACTTAGGGTACATTTGGAGTGCAAGTGATCTTTGACAGATTAATTGCAGAGGCAACATGACATGGGTCTCAATCCCAATGTGTAAATCAACTGACAGATTGAGAGTTGAATTTAATGTAGCATGGTGTGTACTCATTGACTGAGTGTAGCACTAAAAATGGGTATACTCCAATTTGAATTGAATTGCTATATATGCAGGGTCTAAATTAGTGTTAAGGGTTGGCCATTTTGGCATTTCTCAGTAGGATCATGAGCTCCAGGAGGCAGATTAAGAAAGGATATTGTGTAGGCTATGTTTATACATGAATCAATCATGAAGTGTATGTAATACAATTCAAATCTTTGTATTAGATTATTGTTTTTCTCCACTACTATAGGTGTTTTTCTTAGTAAACTGTAATCATAGTTTCAGTTTACTTTTACCACATTTCGTGGTATGATTGTAAGCTCTAATTTGATGAATGTGATAGTTTTTAATTCATTTCCAAGCTTTGTGAATGATCATTTCAGTATTGCATAGGAAAAAATGTTGTATGGTGTGTGATTGTTAAGTATTTTTAGTAAACTGGTAGTGATTTGTTTGCATTTGATACGTCAAGCAGGTAGTTATACATTTTTATATGATTGTTTTCCTCTGTTTTACATTAGACTCTGCAGCCTAGTGGATAGGCACCGGTTTGAGTAGCCTTAGATCACCTATCTTCAAAGAAAGAACTATACATCTTATTTTAGAAGCAGAAGTAGTTTTCATGCATCCTCATTCTATAGGATTGCATTTATTAGCTATATAGGGGTCATACAACAACCAACTTTGCTTAGTTCAGTGATAGATTTGGGGTTGAGAAAGCAATCCGGGTTTGGTTGTTATTATTTTTAGTTGTTCATCTGGTTTGATTCTGATACCTATTCAGGTATAATACCCCTTGGCATATCCCTCCATAGTGTAAGATGATCTTGAAAAGTAGAGGAGTTTACCAATCTCCTGTAGTTGGATAAAATTCCCCTTTACTTGTTGATAAACCTATTTCTTTCACCTTGACGACAATCCCTGGCCTGGGTGTTTTAGGAACATTTTAGAGTTTTGGGTTGGAGTTATTTTGGGAAACAACAGGGAGATAGAGGTTTAGGGGTTAGGGTTTAGGGACATATAGAAAGAGATAGAGTTAGATAGAGATAGCTAGAGAGACAGAAAAGTTTGTGAAATTGTAGAAGAGAGGATGTTAAATAGCATTTTAGCTAGTTTAAAACATGCTCACGTTATAATGCGAGCATATTTTGAACTAGTTAAAATAATGTCTAACAACCTACAAAAAGGTATACCACTTGATTTCTAGTCCACATGCTCTATTTTATTCCTTGTTCTATGCTTTTTCCCACATTGAAAGAGAATTTTCATGATTTTGAGGTTGTCCCATTATTGGTTGACAAAATTGATGCACTTTTTGTTCTTGTTTTGATACACAAGATTCCAATTACATCTTTTAAATTCAAATCTGATATTGGAAATAATTTTTTCATGTTTTGAGGGATTGAAACACTAGATTGAATAGATTAACTAGTTTTTTAATTTTACGTTCACAAAAAAAATGTAATTGTGCATGTTTTGTATTATAACTTGATAAATTATTAGACATTTTTTGTGTTCTTTTGACTTTTTTTTTTGAGAAAAAGTGGCAGAGCCACTAAAATTATATTAATTATATAATGAAATTTACAAAATGCCAAATTCAATAAGGCATACCGGCAGGAAAGAATCAGCAAAGAAAACCCCCGGTTGTAGCCCTTTAAAACAAATACAATACAAAATTGACTCAGTAGATGAGTCAACCCAAAAAAAGTTGTGGCTTAAAACCTTACAAGATTAAATCTCTATCAAAACAACACTATTACAAACTAACCAACTGATAATTTAATTGCCCTCCTGCAATTCTTCAACATCAAGACCCTGCAGATCATGAGCCTCTTCTTCTACCGGAATTGTTTTGGAGGCCATGCGAAATTGCCTTGAAAATGTAGTGAATCACAGGGCGGCGGTGAAAGAGATCCCTGCACTCAAACAAACTTCCCACAAGAGCAGTACCCACAAAAAGATTACAAATTTCATTCCAAAAAACAAGAAAAAAGAGGTAAGTAACATCAAATTCAAAGAATGAAATAATTCTTGTCAGATTTACCATTGTGCGAGAGCTGCCACCCTACAATCAAGAAAAAAACCAAAGTATTACACACCAGAAGAAATAATTCTCGAGGCACACAATCATCAGCTGTCATTAAGAATGCATGTGTTTAGATGTTATTTGAACATATAGTCAGAAAGACTTCCCAACTCTTACCGCAGACATACTTCATGCCAATGTGTCCACGACCCCTTCTTCACTATGACATACTTCCGTCAACCACCTAAAGACTTCCTACGCTGATACACCGATGATCTAACCTTGTATATGCAAGACTTGACTTGCTAAACGGGTAATTTAAAGTATCTTTCCTCGAAGATACTGATACAACTGGTCATCCTTTGTAACTAACTCAATGTATCTTATCAATGTACATTCGCAACATACAACCTCAACATATAACCTCAACTTACAATTGTAGGATACACATGAAATGATACTCACATACATTTACGATATACACGTGAAATGTTCTCAACATACATTAGCGATATATACATAGATTGTATATTCGGTGAAACAACACAAAATTCACGCTGATAACATACATTAGCGATATATACACAAATTGTATATTCGGTGAAACAACACAAAATTCACACTGACAACATACATTTGCGACATACACATGAAATGTTTTCAACATATATTAGCGATATATACACAAATTGTATATTTGGTGAAACAACAGAAAATTCATGCTAAAAACATACATTAGTAATATTTACACAAATTGTATATTCGGTGAAATGACACAAAATTCACACTGACAACATACATTTGCGAAGACCCTTTTCTTGGACAAGCCCAATATAATCCTCTGTGACTCTTGTAACCGAACAATTCATACAGAAACAACCAAATCATATAGAAGAGAAAGCAATCTAGCACTATAGAGATGGATCAAGGTTATAACAAGCAAAAATTCCACTAAAAAATTTGCAACAAATACCAACCAAATTATTTAATACTTTCCTTAGCCAAGATGTTACTTACTCTAGGGATCAACAAAAAAGAATTAGAGTCCCATTCCTTAGAAGTGTCAATAATGCCAAAAGCAAAATTAGCCAAGAAATCTGCTAATAAGTTGCCTTCCCTGTATGTATGGATAATTTTAAAAGATTGGAAGAGGTCAAGTAGATTCCTTTCAAATTTTAAAATATAATCAATTTTCCAGTTAGGAGAAGATTTAATTGAAAAAGCTCTAATAATATTCAGTGAATCCCCTTCCACTATAAGATTTGTAATGCCACATTTTAAAGCTAAGTTTAAGCCAGCTATTAATGCCAATGCTTCTTCCTCATTGTTTGTACACAAACCAAGCTTAACTGACAAATCTCTTAGAACTAAACCTTTATGATCTCTCAAAACACAACCAACAGTAGAGTTACCAGGATTACCTTTGCTCGCACCATCAAAGTTTAGTTTTATAAAATATACAGGTGGTGGAATCCATTTGATGGAGGATCTATCTATCTTGATAGCTTTTGATTGTTGTTTTAGAGTGATATAGAATGCAATACAATGCTAAGGAAATGAGCAAAAACTCTAACACCAGAGGAGCATGAAGTGAAGAATGCAAAGAAAAGAGAATGAATGAGACAACTTCGTGACAATAAGAAATTGAACTTCACAAATGAAGGTGAACCGTCTTTGCCGATTGAATTAGATAATGAAGCATTTAAGAGAGAGAAGGAATTGGAGAAACAAAGGGAACGAATGAAAAAAAAAATTGTAGGTAAGAAATCAAATGTGGGAGAAATTGAAGGTATGTCATCTTTTCTATCTCAATTCGATAATGTAGAAAATGTTCAATCTCCTTGATTGAAAATTATGATGCATTTGCAAATGTTGTAGTAGATGATACACCAATCAATCAAGTGTTTAGTGATAAAAATTTATCTTGTGAATCAAGTTTTCCATTGAGAACACCTCC
Organism: Cunninghamia lanceolata; assembly: GCA_027924645.1. NCBI lineage: Eukaryota > Viridiplantae > Streptophyta > Pinopsida > Cupressales > Cupressaceae > Cunninghamia > Cunninghamia lanceolata. The sequence goes on along the minus strand of BSBN01000130.1, from coordinate 15,297,365 downwards.
TAGAATTTTATGGAAAAAGCCTCAATTTTTGATTGAAATTGATGAGAATCTTCTTAAACCAATGGTTGATAAGATTCATGAACATACTTGTAGAAGAAATGTGAATAAGATATGGAACATGTTTTTTCAAAACATAAGTGAAACTAGAAGATGTCAATTGTTTGTTGAGATGATGTAAAATCTAAAGTTTAAGCCAATCATGAAGATTCTTTGCCTAAGAACATCAAGTGCTAATAGTGAAAAATCTATTGTAAGAAATCTAATCAATGCATATCAAAACATTGGTTCCACCTCATGCACCAAACATAGTAATGCTACAGAATGTCACATTACATCAACTATTGTGAGTAATCAAACAAAGAAATCTTGCTTGATAAGAAAAACAAGTCAAGCACTAAAGATAAATTGAAAAACTTTGATGAAAGTTGTTGGGAGGCATGAAAGAATTGAGGAACCGAATAGTAATCAGCTATGGGCATTTTCCTGTAGACTCCCACAGAAAGATAAAGCCATAGTTGAAGCCTTAAAATCCCTAATTGAGGAGTTTTGGTCCAATAACACAAGATTATCTCCCAATCAAAGGGATGTTGTAAGAAGCAGAATTGGTTGTCAAAACCATGAGCCACATCCAATACATTTTTAGATATGGCTTTAACATATTTTTTCTCCAAATTTGTAGCTACTTATCCTCAAATTAAAATTAGTCAGTTATTTTGAAATGGCAAAACCTTTTTATGTCAAGATAAATCACATATGCACAACTTGTCTTTGATTAAGTTTAGCTGGGAAAGGGTCTCAAACCCAAACAAAAGAAGTACTAACAGTCCACTATTACAGCCATAAACCCTGAAGATAACCCTAATTAGGCTAGGGAATCAACAAAAAAATAGTAGATCCAACATTTTATCAAGTAAAGAAAAATACCAACAATGATCCTTGATAATAACCCTAATCAGACTAGGGAATCAGCAAGGAAACAACAAGATAACAACAGTCAACAGGATAGAACAAAAACAAAAAACCAAACACAAACCACCATATTAAATAGTAGTGTTGCTCCAATCCTTATGCATCCAAGCCATCATCTACTCCTAGGAAGAGGAGCTCTTCTGATGCTCATTCTTCTGTCTTTTACCAACATCCATCTCCTTTACCTGCTAAACTTTACATTTCTCCAGCTGGGTTTGAATGTCATTAGTGAACTTAGCCAATTCATTGAGACCATATTCCAGTCTCATCATTCTCTATTGGTACATTTGAAGCATATCGAACATATTAATATAGCTATCCTAACAAGTGGTATAGTCCATTCTCTTATGAGAAACTTTTTCAATCTCTTCCTGTCTATTTGCCAGATCATTCATATGAGTATCTATGTAAACTTCATTCATCTCAGACTTATTCAATTCATTCTCAAAGGTACCAATGTCATTCCCTATATCTTCATATTTATTTTCACCATAAGAGTTACCCCCTACATCCCCTTGATCAAATTGAAAAGTCAAGTTAACATCTTCCCTCAACTCCTACTCTTCATGTTGCATCTGTTGATCATTATTATCATTATCATCTTCTTCTACACCCCTCTCAACCTAAATCTTCTCTGCAGGTTCTAAGTCTAAATCTTCCCCTTGATCATCAACCATCATAGGAATGTCACCTGATATAGTGTCTGAAGCAATCTCCTCTATAGATATCTCCCCTTTTATTTTATTTTTAGTGTTATTTTTGGTATTTTGCAAAGTAGCCTTTGTAATCCTAGCAAACCTTCTTCCTATAGAAGCAACATGAGCATAAATGTTCTCCATGTTATCTTGTGGTTGAATTTCCTCAAACCTAGCATCTAGGTTTACTTTAGCAGAGGTTGACTTAATTTTTATAGTTTTTTTCTTACCCAAGCCTTTCGTGGATGGAGCCCACCCTTCTCTTTCTTCCTCAATGAAAGTAAGATATTCTTAGGGGAATCAAGGTCTCTAATCACAATAGATCTGCTAGATTTGAGATTGGGGGTTTGAGGAGAAGGGTTTTTAACATGTTTACCTTCATAAATGTGTGGGTCTTTTTTAGTTTTAACCCCCAGAGCTTGTTTCTTATTACCCACATTCTGCTTGTCAGAAATTCTAATTTTATCCTAAGAGTCATCAATATTGTGGTCAGAACACTCTTCGTTATCCTTTTTATTACCCACCTTACCCTTCCTCTTTCTAACACTACTAGGGTTCCCTACCAAATCATTCCAAGGAATTGGAGGATTAAGTAGAACATTAAATTCATATAAAACTAGAATTAGACCCTAGTGAAGAGGAGGATTAGCTCTTTTGTTCATACTCTTCTAAAGAGATGACAAAATAAAGAAAGGGAAACTAATATAATTGTCATGTCTTAAGTGAAAAAGAAAAGGAAAATGGTAACCATGAATGGTCTCGTACCCTCCCTCTAGGGTAAAATACTTCATAAGATAGTAACTCACAATTCCCCAAGGAGGTGGAAGCTCCATGCACTGGTAGCCATTCTGGTGCCACACGAGGGTTTCTTTGCCTTCAAAAAAGATTTCAATAAATCTTTTATAGTCGCCATTTCCAGCCTTGTTAACTTTACACCCACTGTTACTCAGACTCGTAGCCTTAGTGATAAGTTCCTCAGTCACAGTGAAAGAAATACCATTGACAAAGACTACTCTATTCCTCCAGCTATTCACAAATTTCTCTATGACTGACTGGTCATGACCCCTCATCGACTAAACATATGTAGCAATGCCCCCCTCCTTAAAGATACCCCAAATTTGTGAGTTCTTTTTGAGACCTACATAAGAAGCATGCTCAACCCTCAAAAGTTGACCACCCATAATCAACAAACTACAGAAAATCACTCGACTACAGAAATGGAAATATAGAATGATAGAATACTTGATCCCTAAGATGAAGATATTAAAGTAATTCTCATTAATTCCACCAACAAAGTCATCATTAAGACAACACATATTTCCCCTCCCCTCTGCACAAGTGAAGGAATAAGAATCATGAAATTCAACCCTTCTTAAATTCTTGTCCTTGTCCCTAGAATGTGGACTGAGGACACTGCTTCGATAAGTCATCATTTTTAAGTAAGGCCAAAAATTAAATATTTCCCTCATTATAAATAATGGTGTAAACATCCGAAGGGAGGTCCTCAATCTTAGTACAATACAACCACTCATGATAGTGAACGCATAAATTAGCTATATTGTCCGCAATAGAATTCCCTTCCCTATAAACATGTTGTACTTTTTGTTGGTCATGATGTTAGTCACAAACAAGCATAGAATAAAAGTACACATTAACCTTTATTCATCTTGAAAGATACGATGAATTTAGAGAGTTCATGATCCCAAGTCTCCATTGATTAGGTCTTAATCTACTGACGTTACTCAGTGGTTGATGTGTGTTGCTGTTTTCCATTCAGGGGCCTTACGTTCTTCAGCAATTTCTGCAAAATTTCATCAATATTCCTCCAAATATCCTGTTCTTTATGTCTGCCCTGCATAAATCTCCAACAATTCTACCTTTGCACTTATGAATGCACTCAAATAATGTGCCTACAGGTTGATATTTGCACGATTTCTACCATTACTTATGATTCTTTGCATGATATTTTCAATATTACATGCATTTAGCTCAAATATGCTAGTGATATTTAGTTATCTACGAGATGTCAGCATATTTCTTTGTTTCTGTTTATTATTTATCATGATTTGCAGTTATGGAAGTGATTTATGAAATTAAAATAAAGAAGAGAGTTAAAGAATGAGATTCCCAAAACTACTTGACTGAGATCACCGATCCACATACAAGCTCCCATACATGCAATGAAAAGAAGGAAACTAGACTCATACTTCACCAGGACATTCCACAAATCCGCATAATCTAGTGCAAATCTTCAAAGGAAAAGTTGACAACAACATGTAATGAAATGAAAGCGCTTCTAGTTGAACACAGCATTCACCAGTACATATCCAGAAATCAACAGGAAGATTACGTAAAATTTACAATCAGGATGTAATCTGAAACTTCATGTCCATTCAGTATGCTCAAGAACAGGTACATTTACAGTGATCTGAAGAAAGAACCTTGACATTTCAACAATTCAATCCTCATTAGTCTCAGTAATCTGATCTCCTATTTGATTCTACAGTAATTGGCCTTATTGTGCCAGATGTTCCTATGTATATCCTCTTCTTATGATTAGTTCTGGCCCATATATAGAGCAAATGCCAGAAAATAGTTACAATAATCCCATGATCTGGATCCTCTCAGAATAACCAACGGCCCAGATGAAAAGCACATGCCCTGCTAGGATGGCAAATGTACAGCTGGCATAGTATATTCCAGCATCTTTAACTTGATTCGGTCTCCAGCTGGCAAACAACATATTTGACAATATCCTCCTTGTCGCTCAGGGTCATGTTGCCTCCGTGTGCAACTTTGCAATGTTTAGCTCCAAATAGCTCTAAGACTTCCTGCAGCAAACAGACAAGCTATAAGCATCACCATTATTTTAGAATATAGCAGGAAAATAAACATTTCATTAAACAGGCCTCAAATGTGCAAATACAGGCAATCAGGTTTCAAATATGTGAAAACCATGCATATAATGCATAAATAGCACCAAAAATACTCAGGTCAACCATCCTTGACTGGCAACACGCATTTGAGCCCTTTTAAACTTTCATCGCTTTACATTCCTGCCCATTTCCTTTTTGCATATCAGACTTTTAAATCCTCTTGCATATGTCAAATTACATATCGGGTGATATCATGATCATGCAGTCAAAACATATAAGGAATTCACTATATTTAACTTTCTTTGAAATCCGTCGTTTGCATATTCGGGTGCATATCGGGTCAGCATCATGTTTGCGCATATATCGGTGTGACCATAGCGTTCGGCGTGACAAATCCACTACTTCACCGATACCAGGAAGTCAGGCCGAAGACCTTATTTCCGTCGGCAAAATACACGAGATCGAGGAGAAAAGACAAGACAAGGCTGACAGTTAAATGTTATACCGATGCCTTTCCCATCGGGGAGACAACCTCAGTCGGCGAGAGAACACAAAACTCCACCGATGGCAAAAACTAGGCCGATGGACTTTATCAGTGAGAGAACGCCCGTCAGGGAGAGAAAACAAGACTCCACCAATGGCGAATGTTAGGCCGATGAACTTTCATCGGGGAGAGACATGAGATCAGCGGGATAAAACAAAGCTCCACCGATGGATAAACCCTACGCCGATAACCTCTTTCATCGGGCAGACTACAACATTGGGGGAACAAAAATAAACCTGGCCAACGGCAAAAGTCTGGCCGATGACCAAACTCCCTATTGGAGAGACCATACCCAGTCGGAGCAACAAAACAAAACTTCACCGATAGCAAAAGTTATATCGATGAGCACCATCATTGGGTAGACCACATATATCGGTGAGATAATACCAAACTCCACCGACAGTGAAATACATGCCGATGAACTTTCATCAGGGTGACAACACCCATCGGAATGAAAACTCAAAGCATGGCTGATAGCACAATCCTAGGCTGATGGACTCTACTTTAAGCATTAAATCTGACTTTAGCCTCGTCGGGTCTGATATGCATATTAGCTAATACGAGGCATCCTAACTAATATGACCCTCCCCACCTATCTAGTTAGGATGATGATGTCATCATCATGGACAAATTTCATTAACATGCTACAGGACGACCACATGATCATATTGAAGGAGAATCAAAGGGGGTTTAAAATATGATCCTGCTGTTGAGAATATCACCCCTTTAAAAAGATAGGGTCATCATCATGTTAGTTTTCTAAGCAGGGTGATATTATAATGTAAGGATGATATTATAATATCGGGTGATATCATGATCATGATGACCGTTGTTTGGAATATGACCTCAAAAATCATGTTTGACCAGACCTTTGACCTGTCATAACTTTCTCATATGGACGAATTTTCAAGCGATGTAAAAGGCAAACCTGCCTAGAATTTCAAGCTCTTTCACATGGTAAGCTCTCTGAGGACAGATTCAGACTTTCAAAATTGAGCTCAGACATCAAGATCACAAATATACCTGACATTAGGCATATGCATACTGACTGATACTGTTTTACCATTACCGCCCAGAGCACAAAAGCAAGGGAACAAGCCAGCAAAGTTGGGTCCCTGTTTTGATAATGCAAAATGGGGCGTGTTGTGTAACCATACAACACTTTTACATTACAAAGTCTCCTTAGGGAATTTTTAATATCATCCACATAGTCTCTTAATTGCCATGGGGTGTTGGAGGATTTCAAATAAGATCCAAAATGACCTTAGAGTCTGCTTCAACCTCTACATTCATAAATCCATACAAATGAATTATTTTTAGACCCCACCATAAGGCAAAGGCCTCAGCCAGATTGTTAATTGCCCTACCTATAGTTTTAGCATAGAATTCTATCATACAACATTTATCATCCTGAATGATACCTCCCACTAAAGAATAACCCAAGTTTCCTTTAGAGCACTCATCAAAGTTGAGCTTTACCCAACCATTAGGTGGATGTTTCCATCTTGTATGCTTCCTTATATAATCTTTTTGATATTCCATATCATTCAAGTTTTGAGAAATCTTCCATTTTTGACAATTCTTATCTCTTTACTCATAGGATGAACCTTAGATTTGCTCATTTTTGCTACATTTATGTTTTCCTAGATAGCACAACAAATAGAATGGAATAGTTGATTTGTAGTAGTCAGAGAATCCTTAAAGATTCTATTGTTTCTTTCCTTCCAAATACCCCATAGAACATGAAGGGGTGTTTGAATCCAAAGTTCCCTCAAGACTAGATGTTGAAAGGGAGAAAACTTAAACCAGGCAGAAAGCAATGATTCTAATCCTTTAGTCATAACCTAATCTATTTCAAGTATCTGATATATCATCCCCCAAATTTCTCTTGTTAAAGAGTAATGAAGTAACAAGTGGTTAATATTTTCCACATCTTGACAACAAAGTTGACATTTATTAGGTAAGTGGAAACCTCTCTTCTTAAGATTATCCAGTGTTAATACTTTATAATGATTAGCCACCCACCAAAAATAATTGATTTTAGGAATAATTCTATGATTCCATATCAGTCTTAATTCAATATTTCCCTGAGCCATGTATGAGAGAAGAGAATAAGCAGAAGCCACTGTGAAATTCCCTGAAGAGTGAGGATGCCAAATAATCTCATCATTTATGTAGATCTTAAAAAATTTACAATTCCCCAAATAATGTTGGAATCGTCTAATAATATTCTACATTTCATGAAGATGATCATTAAAGCCAAAATTCTTCCATTGAGCCATGTTGTCCTCAAAGGACACATAACCATCCAAAGTTTTACCATAAATTATGATGAAAGTATCTCTAAGAACAACAAAAGTTGGATGAGAAGAAAGAGGAGAGTTGTCCTTTTAAACATCATCCCAAAAATTAATCCACTAGAGATTACCAACTCTCCATCTCAAACTAGGAGAAAAAATTCCTTTGATTTTAAACAATCCATTCCATATAACAGACCTTGTAGGAACATTACTACTATGTATAAAGCTATGGTCCTCAATACCACATAGGTACTTGGAATTAATAATGGTTACCCAATCCTTTCCCTCTTTAAGAATACACCAGACCATTTTGGCCATGAGGGATTTATTAAAATCCCTAAGCTTTCTGATACCCAGACCACCTGGTGTAGGAGCACCCCTTCAACAAGCCAAGTATACATCTGAGGGAGAAGACTAAGGTCTTGATATGTTGTTATGTTTTATGCATTTCTATGTTTGTTCATGTTGTCATGTAGTCCTTATTGTTGTGATTTCATGTTTGTAATAAAGACCCCACCATGTGAACTAGTGTCACAAATTTGGCATCCTGCTAAGCCAATTTGGACATCTTGGGCAATTGGGGTATGTGGATAATCAAATCAAGTGTGTTGTGTTGTTTTTAGATGTCTTGTTGATATTCGAGGGTGTTTAAATCATGTCTTGTGCTAAACATGTGTCTTGTAATTAGTTAGTGCTTTGGCTTACAACCTTGGTTAAGCCAAAATCTGAAACATGGAAGTTGTAATGACTCCAACCTCTGGTATTTTGGTTGGAACTGGATGGGAAGAGACCATAAGATTGGGATTAAAAGGGGGATGAGATGATTGATGAAGTTTGGAGAGAAGAGAAGACTGAAAAAAATACATTTTTTGGAGACATCGAAGTTTAAGTGAAGAAATATAAATCCTGCCAGTTTGCATTTGTAAGTTCTGTGTTCTGTGTATGTTCTCTATATCAAATTGTTCTGTACATAGTCTAGTTTTCTATTGTCAAAGATGCAAGACTGAGACCATTCCACTGGTGGGTCTTTTCGAAATCAGTGGAATGAACTCTGTACATAGTTTTCTATTTTTTTTCTTCTTGTTCGTGATCATGGTAGAATGGAACAGAGGATCCGATCTGTGGAAGAGTTGTCGCAGTAGAGAACCTAGCATCTCTATGTGCTAGGATTTGACAGAAAAGAGACTACGAGAAATGTTGTAGAGGAGTTTTCGGTTAAAGAATATGTATTTTATGTGTATACAAAAATTGTATGTCAATAACATTGTGTGCATATATCGCAATGGTATCTGAGTATATTTTGTGTGTATCTCACATTTGTATATAGCGAATGTATATTGTGATTGCATGTTGGGAACATACATTTCATATGATGCAAAGGATGACCGGCCGGAGTGGTAACTAAATGCATGCTAGAAGGGTACTTTTCTACGGATACAAAAGGTGACCGGCAGTAGCAGGGCAAGAATACTTTAGCCCACCGGAAAAGCAAGTCAAGTCTTGCATCTAAAATTTGGTTGTATCAGCATAACGGGGAGACATACAAAGGGTTCGCTGAAGAGTTAAGTCACACCGAAGATAGGTGGTCCCCACCTTATGCATATTAGCATTGCACATTGAGTTTGTATGTGGTGAAACATACAATGGCAACGTTTCCACTGTGCCTCTGCATCATAGTGGTATTAGAACCAAAAGAGTGTCCTTTGGGTAGAAGAAGAAGACAAGATGTCAGACGAAGAGGGGTCACAAGAGTACCCAGCAAAGATGACCAATGATGAGTTGGCTGTCCTAGTGAAGAAGCAAATGGTAGAGAGCAAAGCAGTTAGAGCTCAGAATCAGGCCTTGAGAGATGAGTTAGAGAAGTTGAGGGACAAAGTAGAGAAGGAAGAAGAAGATTCTGGTGAGCGAGAAGACTGGGATGAAGAGGAGATCCCTAGGTAGGAAGAGATGGAGGTTCCTATAGACTAGAGACCCTTAATCAATGCCCTCAAATCCATGGAGAAAAGGACCATGGATATGAAACTAGACTTGCCCATGTTTGCAGGCAAAATGGATCTTGATTTAGTGATGGAGTGGATAGACTCCTTGAATAACTTCTTTGAGACCGAGGAGATACCAGACCACCAAAGGGTGAAAATGGCCCAATCCAAAATGAAAGGGGTTGTACTAACTTGGTGGACTTTCATCCAAGATGACAGGGTGAAAGAGGGAAAGAGCAGAGTTGCTACTTGGAAGAAGATGGTGGCTTTAGTGAAGGAAGCCTATGTTCCGTTAGATTACAACATCCAACTACATAAGAGGAAACAAAACTTGAAGTAGGAGTTAGATGTCAGTTCATACACTGAAGAGTTCATGAAACTATGTGTCAAGACAAAGGTAAAGGAGAGTGAGGAAGAGAAGGTGGCAAGGTACCTCAATGGATTGAGGTTTACCATCCAAAAAGACTTAAATCTGCATAACCCAGAGACAGTCCAAAAGTGCTACCAATTGGCACTCAAAGTGGAAGAGAAATTAAAGAGAAGACAAGAGTAGAATAGTAGTAGAAGAGGGAGATAGAAAAGAGGAGGAAGAAGTCCTTTCAGAGGCAGAGGAAATGGATTTGGACACCAAGGTGAATCCAATCAAGAGAGCAGCAAAGGAGACAACAGTCAAACTCAAGGGGGAAGTTACAATCAAAGAGGAAATTTTAGGGGCAGAAGACCACCATTTAGAGGGAGATCTCAGGGCAGAGGACCTCTAAGATGTTACAATTGCAATCAAGAAGGCCACATAGCCAGCAGATGTCTAGAAAAGGCAACAAGTTCAATGGGAGAAAGGAGGATAAATCTAATCCAAGAATCTGATTGTCAAAGTGTGACAAGCTCAAGCAATTGTCAAAGTGTGAATGCCCCTGACAGTTATGGATATCCTAAGAGTGGAGAAGCTTTGATGATTAGGCGAGCAATGACCACCATGAAGGTGCTTGACAAAGAACCCCCACAAATTAAGTCTCTCTTCAAAACTACTTGTAGGGTAGGAGGAAAGGTATGTAAAGTTTTGATTGACTCCGGATCCACTGAAAATTTTGTGTCCTTTGAAATGGTAGAAAAGATTTAACTTAGAAGGCTGCCCCATCCTTACCCATACAAGGTCTCATGGCTCACCCAAGGTCAACAAACAGATGTGGAAGAACAGGCTTGGGTGGAGTTTCAAATTAGACCATACAAGGACAGATTATTGTTTGACATTGCCAATATGGATGCTTGCCATCTCCTATTTAGAAGACAATGGTAGTATGACTTGAAAGCACACCATGATGGAGTTAGAAACACATATTCAATCACAAAGGATGGTAAGGTGATAGAGTTGCTACCATTGATGGAGAATGAGGTAGAATCAAAGGGGAAAGAAGTTAAGGTGATGATGGTAGAAGGAAAACAATTCATGAAAGAGATAGTAGAAGAAGGTGCAGTTGCATATGCTCTAATTCCATGCCTAAAGGTGAACAAGGAGCAGCAGCAGGAAGTCAAGGGAGAGAAGAGGCCAAGGTTCATAGATCCTACTGTCCAAGAGCTATTAGACAATTATAAAGGCATCATCTCTGATGGAATGCCAAGGTCCCTACCACCTATAAGGGACATCAGCCATTGCATAGATCTGATCCTAGGATCTACACTTCCAAACAAGGCAGCATACAAGCTTACCCCAGAGCAGAATACAGAAGTAGCAAGGTAGATTGAGGAGTTGTTGGAGATAGGCCTAATTGGCAAGAGTTTAAGCCCATGTGCAGTACCGGCTGTCCTAGCACCAAAGAAGGAAGGCACTTGGAGACTTTGTACTGATTCAAGGGATATCAACAAGATAACAATCAGGTATAGGTTCCCAATCCCTAGGATAGAAGATTTGCTTGATTTCTTGGGGGGCGCTAAATATTTCACAAAAATAGATCTAAAAAGTGGCTATCATCATATTAGGATTAGGCCAGGAGATGAATGGAAGACTGCATTTAAGACCAATGAGGGGTTATATGAGTGGAAGGTCATGCCTTTTGGTTTGTCCAACGCCCCTAGTACCTTTATGAGGTTGATGAATGAGGTCTTGAGGTAATTCATAGGCAAATTTGTCATAGTATATCTAGATGACATCCTAATTTTCAGTAATACAAGGGAAGAGCACCTCAAACATATAGACTTGGTCCTCAAAAGGTTACATGAAGAGCAGCTAATGATCAACTTAGAGAAGTGTTTGTTCATGTAGGAGGAGATCATCTACTTGGGTTTCATCATCTCACATGACAAACTGAAAATGGATCAAGAGAAGGTAAGTGCCATATTGTCCTGGCCAACTCCTAAAACCATGAATGATGTTAGAAGTTTCCATGGGTTAGCAACCTTCTATAGGAATTTAATAAAGTGGTTTATTCATGTTTGTGCACTGATGCTTGACACCATAAAAGGAGGACAGAAGTGCAGATTCACTTGGACAAAGGAGGCGGATGATTCATTTGAAACATTAAAGAAGAAGGTGGCATAGTAGCCAGTCCTTGCACTTCCTGACTTCAACAAGATTTTCCAAGTAGAATGTGATGCAAGCCACATGGCAATTGGAGCAGTACTTAGTCAAGAAGGTAGGCCTATTGCATTTTTCAGTGAGAAACTAAATGATGCAAATAAGAGATACTCATCCTATGACTTGGAGATGTATGCTCTAGTACAGTCACTCAAAAAGTGGAGGCATTACTTGATGCCAAAAGAATTCATAGTGTTCATAGATAATCAAGCCCTTAGTTTCATAAACAGTTAAGAGAAGCTGAACCATAGGCACATGAAGTGGGTGGAGACCTTGCAAGCTTTCACCGTCACACTCAAGCACAAGAAAGGGGTCAAGAACAAGGTGGCAGATGCTTTGAGCAGGAGGGTTCTAACCATCAATCAGATCCAATTGGAGAGTGTTGGCATTGACTCCTTGAAGGCCATGTATGATGTTGATGAGGACTTTGGAGAGATCTACAAGGTATGTATTTCCTTTGGTGACAAATATCATATTGAGTTCTCTAAATTTCTGATCCAAGATGGATTACTTTTCAAGGGTGGACAGTTGTGCATTCCACAGTGTTATATGAGAGTGAATATCATTAGGGAGAAACATTGTGGGGCCATGGCAAGGACATTTTGGTCTTGATAAGACTCTTGATCTTGTGAGGAGGCATTACTATTAGCCCAAGTTACAGTCAGATGTGAGGAGATTTGTGGAGGCATGTGTGATATGTCAAAAGGCAAAAGGGAGATCCAATAATCCAAGTTTATATCATCCACTACCCATTCCTTCTAGGCCATGGGAGAGCATAAGCATGGACTTTGTATTGGGTTTGCCTAGGACAAGGAAGGGATATGATAGTGTTTTTGTTGTAGTAGATAGATTTAGTAAAATGGCACACTTCTTGCCATGCAAAACCACTTGTGATGCCTCATATGTTGCAGATCTATTTTTCAAAGAGATAGTGAGGATACATGGCTTGCCATTGAGCATAGTGTCAGATAGAGATGTGAGATTTATTAGCCACTTTTGGAGGACTCTTTGGAAGAATCTTGGCACCAACTTATCCTTCTCATCAGCCTACCATCCTCAAACAGATGGGCAGACTGAAGTGGTTAACTATTCATTGGGAAATCTACTGAGGTGTTTGATAAGGCAGCATGGAGAGAAGTGGGATAAAATCTTACCACAAGCAGAATTCTCCTATAATGACACCATCAATAGGAGTACAAGGAATTCACCTTTCCAAGTGGTATATGGCATTCATCCAAGGGGTTGTTTGGAGTTGAGAGATCTACCTATAGGAGAGTCTATTAGTGCAGATGGAGAAGCCTTTACATCAGCCATCAAGGAGGTGCATGATCAAGTCAAGACCCAACTTCAACAAACTACATTGAAGTACAAAGCATATGCTGAAAAGAAGAAGAGGGATGTACAATTTGATGTGGGAGATTTGGTGTGGGTTCATCTAAAGAAGAAAAGGCTCCCAAAAGGTAAACATACCAAGCCAATGTAGAGGAAGATTGGACCATGTCAGATTTTGAAGAAGTGTGGGCAGAATGCTTATGAGATCCAACTTCCTCCTGACCTTGGATTGTCACCCATCTTCAATGTATGTGATTTAACTCCATACAAGCATAATGCAGATGTAGGACAGGAACCATTGCAGGATACAACAGATGATGATATCCCTAAGCAAGATCCACCAAAATTGAAGAAGATCTTAGACTCGAGAGTGGTAAAGAAGACAAGGAACAAAGAGTACATGGAGTACTTGGTCGCTTGGTAGGGGAAACCTGATTTAGAGGTAGTTTGGATGACTGAACATCAGATCACAAACCATGGTGCAGACCTTCAAACTCTCATCTCAAGTGGGCTTGAGATCTCTTCTCTTGGGGAGTATGTTGTAGGAGCACCCCTTCAACAAGCCAATTATACATCTGAGGGAGAAGACTAAGGTCTTGATATGTTGTTATGTTTTATGCATTTCTATGTTTGTTCATGCTGTCATGTAGTCCTTGTTGTTGTGATTTCATGTTTGTAATAAAGACCCCACCATGTGAACCAGTGTCACAAATTTGGCATCATGATAAGCCAATTTGGACATCTTGGGCAATTGGGGTATGTGGATAATCAAATCAAGTGTTTTGTGTTGTTTTTAGATGTCTTGTTGATATTCGAGGGTGTTTAAATCATGTCTTGTGCTAAACATGTGTCTTGTAATTAGTTAGTGCTTTGGCTTACAATCTTGGTTAAGCCAAAATCTGAAACATGGAAGTTGTAATGACTCCAACCTCTGGTATTCTGGTTGGAATTGGATGGGAAGAGACCATAAGATTGGGATTAAAAAGGGGATGAGATGATTGATGAAGTTTGGAGAGAAGAGAAGACTAAAAAAATACATTTTTTGGAGACATCAAAGTTTCAGTGAAGAAATATAAATCCTGCCAGTTTGCATTTGTAAGTTCTATGTTCTATGTATATTCTCTGTATCGGACTGTTCTGTACATAGTCTGGTTTTTTGTTGTCAAAGATGCAAGACTGAGACCATTCCACTGGTGGGTCTTTTCGAAATCAGTGGAATGGACTCTGTACATAGTTTTCTAATTTGTTTTCTTCTTGTTTGTGATCATGGTAGAATGGAATAGAGGATCTAATCTGTGGAAGAGCTATCACAGTAGAGAACCTAGCATCTCTATGTGCTAGGATTCGACAGAAAAGAGACTATGAGAAATGTTGTAGAGGAGGTTTCGATTAAAGAATATGCATTTTATGTGTATACAACAATTGTATGTCGAGAAGATTATGTGCATACATTGCAATGGTATCTAAGTATATTTCATGTGTATCTCACATTTGTATATAGAGAATGTATATTGTGATTGCATGTTGGGAACATACATTTCATATGATGCAAAGGATGACTAGCCGGAGTGGTAACTAAATGCATGCTGGAAGGGTACTTTTCTACGGATACAAGAGGTGACCAGCAGTAGTAGGGCAAGGATACTTTAGCCCACCAGAAAAGCAAGTCAAGTCTTGCATATGAAATTTGGTTGTATCGGCATAACGGGGAGACATGCAAAGGGTTCGCCGAAGAGTTAAGTCACACCAAAGATAGGTGGTCCCCACCTTATGCATATCGACATTGCACATTGAGTTTGTATGTGGTGAAACATACAACGAGAATGTTTCCACTGTGCCTTTGCATCACCACCTTTATCTCTAGTTTTACAAACAGTATCCCTGCTTATAAGGGAAAGCCTCTTTCTTTCCTCCACTCTTGACCATAAGAATATTTTATGTATCTGCTCAATTTTGTCAGCCATAAAAACCAAAATCTTAAATAAAGAGAGGTAGTAAATAGGGATATTTTGGAGAGAGGCCCTAAGAAGTTTGTACTTACTATTAGAAATCAAGACAACAACTACTCAATGAAAATCTGATTCAAATATGTTTAATGATCTTTAAAAGTGTATTATTATAATTGGAGATTGCATCAAAATAGAAAAACTAGTATAGAGAAAATATCAAGCATGAAGAACTAAACAAAATGACACAGTGTTTACAAGGAGAAAACCCTTTTGGGTAAAAAACTCCACGAAGAAAGAGGCACAAGTTTGTATTTATCTACAAAAGTGATACAATACATCAACTACACAAATCTCTCCTCCAGTCTTCAATCTAACAACATTCCTACAACACTTGAGTACCTGTAAGCCTATTATGCTACAACAATTACATGGAAAAATACTTATAGAAGTGCTCTCACACCAACCTAGGCATCCACTTTCTCTCTCTAGAAAATCTCCAACATACAAGCATTAAATGCCTCCTTACAAGCTTCTGCCACTTGTCCAAAGTCATCCATGCAAAATTGGGTGCCTAAGACTAAATCTGGTCTCTTACAACATTTTATGACATGTCATAACCATCTTAGATTCCACCAAAGAGTATCTTCCCAAGATGGATGCCTTGGGATAAACATAGCAACTTACAACTAATAAATACCCGTCATATGTGTCATAGTGTCATATAATCTTATCACAACTTGTAGCTATCATAGATTCTCTTACATGCACCCACCAAACATTATGACGTGTGTCATACATGCTAAAAATAGTAGATTCCCCCAAGGTGTTGCCTACACTCATTTACTCATGATGTTTACAATTGCCAACCATAAATGTTACTCCATAATTACCTTTGATGACTCCGGAATTACCACTACCGGTAAACTACCACATTCCCTTATGGGTAATTATAGATTACAATAAATAAAATGGAATAAATACAATATTGGGATTTACAAGGTTAATGGCACCTTATCCCAACATTCCCCCACTTGACATTATACATTGTGAATCAACCCATAGGAAATCAAATGAAAATTATCAGGTACTAGAAACAAGGTCCATGGCCTCTCTACACCACATAAATTTCTCTATGCTCACAGGTTTGGTCAATGAATCTGCAACATTCTCCTAACTGTCTATCTTCTTCAACTCAATCTATCCACTTGCAACCAATTCTTGAATGAAGTGATACTAAACATCAACATGCTTAGTCCAAGCATGATACATAGGATTCTTGGCCAAACAAATAGCACTCTGGCTATCACAACCAATCTAAATGACCCTACAATCAAAACCAATACATGTACATAGTCTCCTCAACCAAATTGCCTCCTTAGAGACATGAGTAGTAGCCATATACTCTACTTTGGTGGTGGACAAAGCAACTATGGGCTGCCTCTTACTCATCCAATTCACTACTCCTCTAAACAAGTAAACACATAGCCACTAGTAAACCTTTGACTATCCAAGTCACCTACCCAATCTGCATCAACAAATCCCTATATGTCCAAAGTTTTATCAACACTATTAGTACCAGAATAAACCAAACAATAATCAGGAGTTCCCACAAGATATTTAAGCACCCTCTTCACATAATTCCAATGTTGTCTACCAGGGTTAGACATAAATCTGCTCAAAATTCCCACTACTTGGGCAATATTTGGCCTAGTGCAAACCATTGCATACATTAAACTCCCTACAACACTAGCATATGGCACATTAGACGTATCCTCAAAATCATCTTCATTCTTTGGACACATATCTAATGAAATCTTAGTACCAATGGGTAAAGGAACTCTAACTGGGTTATAGTCCTGCATACTAAATCTCAGCAAAATGATATTCACATACTTACTCTGAGACAACCAAAGATTTATGTTACCTCTATCCTTCCTGATCTCCATACCCAGAATATACTTGGCAGCTCCAAGATCCTTCATATCAAATGCACCTAAAAGTTGGTCTTTCAGCTCACTGATCATATCCTTAGTATTGCTAAAAAATAAATGTCATCAACATACAACGCAATGATTAGTAGAGAATCATCAATACAACAAATGTAAACATAGTGATCCTTCTTTCTCCTAACAAAACCCAATTTGAATACAAATGAATCAAACTTTTGATACCACATTTCGAGGGACTGTTTCAAACCATAGAGAGACCTCTTTAACCTACACACCCAATGTTCTTTTCCTTTTACCTCAAAACCTGTAGGTTATTCCATATAAATTTCTTCCTCAAAATATCCATGCAAGAACGCAGTCTTAACATCCATTTGCTAAATCTCCCATTCATAAGCTGTAGCAATGGATAAAAGAAATCTAATAGAAGTCAATTTAGCAATAGGAGAGAAAATTTCACCAAAAGCAACTCCCTCTCTCTGGGAGTAGCCCTTGGCTACCAGTCTAGCCTTGCACTTCTCCAATGAATCGTCTACCCTAAACTTCTTCTTGAAGATCCACTTGCATCCTATAGCCTTTCTTCCTTTGAGCAAATAAGATCCCAGGTGTTACAAGAGTCTAAAGCCATCATCTCCTCCTACATGGCTAACTACCAAGACTCACTCTCATCTACATGAATAGCTTCCCTATACGATCTAGGCTAATTGTCAATACTCAATAAAGCAAATACACAATGGAAATCTAGTGGGCTATACCTATCAATTGGGTTTCATTGTCTTGTGGATCTCCTCAAGGGTGCAGTAAGAGACTCTACTTGTTCTTATGGGTGCTCATCTATACCAACTTCTTCTATAAAAACAGATTCTTCTTCATTAGAACTACTCGAATCTTCTTCTTCTTCACCCTCCAATCCATCATTGTGTTCTTCCTGAGGTACATCTTCCTTCTCTAAGTCAAAGTCCACTCTCTTCACCTTTTCTTTTTCTTTTGGCTGCTCAGGTTCAAAAATAGCTCTAAATTCTCTGAAAACAACATCTCTAGAATATATAATCTTATGGGTTAGTGGATTACAAAGCTTATAACCTTTTACATTATCACCATATCCAATGAAAGTACACTTTTTAGCTTTTGGATCCAACTTAGATTGCTTTTCCTTAGGCACATGAACAAAAGCCTCACAGCCAAAAACCCTTAAATGTGAAACAAAAGGTTTCTTACCTGTCCGCACTTCATAAGGTGTTGAATCAAGAGCCTTACAAGGAGATCTGTTAATCAAGTAGCAAGAAGTACACACAACCTCTGCCCAAAAGCATTTATCCAACTATGAATCACTCAACATACTTTTGGCTCTTTCCATGATTGTTTGGTTCATCCTATCTGCAACACCATTCTGCTGTGGTATATATGAAGTTGTCTTTTGTTTGATTATACCTACATTCCTGCAAAACTCATCAAATTCCTTAGAGCAATATTCCTCTCCATTGTCAGATCTTAATATTTTTACCTTTAATCCTGATTGGTTTTCAACTAAGACTTTAAAATACTTAAACTTAGTAAAAACTTCAGATTTGTGTTTCATAAAATAATCCATGTAAATCTGGATACATCATCAATGAAGGTGACAAAATAATGAGATTTTCTGATAGAGTTATTATCCACAGGTCTAAACACATCTGTATGAATAATCTCTAACTTCTCTTTTGCTCTATTGCTTCCTCAAGGAAATGATTTTCTATTTTGTTTACCAAACACACAATGCTCATAGAAATCAAAGTGCTCATCAGAATAGGAGAAACCATCCAACAAATTTTTATTCTTGATTGTTTTCAAAACATTATTACTTGTGTGGTCCAATCTATGGTGCCACAACATACAAGTGCTTTTAGAAGCCTTAGAAACATAAGAGGAATTGCAAACTGTAATGGCATCTAGCTTACAGGAGGTTCCCAATCTCTTCCCCTTCGCTAGCACCAAGTTTCCTCTCACCAATATGAAACCATGCTTATCAAATGTTACATACATTCCTAATCATTCAAATTTGAAACTGAAATCATATTTCTAGCTAATCCAGAAACATGTAAAACACCAAGGAGGGTTTTAATCCTCCCATCATTGAAACATAGCAATACCTTGTGTTTCCCAACTACTAGATATGTAGAGTTGTCCCAAAGGTACACTTTACCTCCATCATATTCTTCATATGTGGAAAACCATTTATTATGCGAGGTCATATGAAATGAGCATCCTGAGTCAACCAACCAGTGATTATTAAAAATAACATTACATGCAGAAAGTAAAACATCTTCACCTACATTCAATAACTTATCAGAAGCACTCTCCCACTGTTTCTTTGGGTTTCTGCACTCCTTCACATGTCCTCTGTTACGACAGTTCCAACACATAACTTTGTTCTTCTTCCTAGGAGTCTTAGATTGGCCCTTAGACTTGTCCTTAGCCCCTTTCTAATATCCTTTTGGTCCTCTTTCCTTATACCTTCCCTTGACACTGAGAGCATCACCTAAACTATCTAAAGTCTTCTTCCTCAATTCTTGTGCTAGTAAAACTGCAACAAGAGCATCCAACTTCAGATCTGCGAGGTTAGTAGTGATAGCAAGGATAACATTCTCCCAAGACTTAGGTAAAGAACAAAGAAGTAAGATATATTTATCTTCCCCATAAACTTCAACATCTACAGATGCTAGCTGACTCAACAACAAATTAAATGAATTTAAATGATCTGCAACCGATTCACACTCTTTCATTTTTATAGAAAATAATTTACGCTTCAAGTAAAGTCTACTTACCATACTCTTAGCTTGGTAGATCTCACCCAAACATTTCCACAAGCTATGTGCAGTCTCTTCCTTCATGACATTCAACAGGACAGAATCTGCAAGACATAAATGGATAGTTCCTCATGCCTTCTTATCCAATCTTTCCCACTCATCTTAAGAGACATTGCCAGGTTTCTTCTCTTTGTGAACAACCAACCACTAGTTTCTTTCTTCCAGCAAATCCTCCATTTTTAGCTTCCACAACTTATACCCCATTCCGTTGAACTTCTCAATGTCCAAATGAGAGGTTGAAGCAACGGTGGATACAGCCATAATATCAACTCAAGATCTGGAAAACAAATACAACTAAATCTCCCATTGCAGCTACACAACCTTCACACTACCACCCAATTAGAGTCAAAGATGGCCAGACTCTGATACCAAATGTTAGAAATGAAGACAACAACTACTCAATGGAAATCTAATTCAAATATGTTTAATGATTTTTAACAATGTATTATTATAAATGGAGATTGCATCAAAACAAAAAACCCACTACATATAAAATATCAAGCATGAAGAACTAAACACAATGACATAATGTTTACATGGAGAAAACCCTTTCGGGTAAAAAACTCCACCAAGAAAGAGGCACAAGTTTGTATTAATCTACAAAAGTGATACAATACATCAAATACACAACTCTCTCCTCTAGTCTTTAATCCAAGAGCATTCTTGCAGCACCTGAGTACCTATAAATTGTTATGCTACAACAATTACATGGCAAAATACTTATAGAAGTGCTCTCACACCAATCTAGGCATCCACTTTCTCTCTCTAGAGAATCTCTAACATGCAAGCATTAAATGCCTCCTTACAAGCTCCTACCACTTGTCCAAAGTCAGCCATGCAAAGTTGGGTACCCAAGACTAAATATGGTCTCTTACAGCATCTTATGACACATCATAACCATCATAGATTCCACCAAAGAGTATCTTCCCAAGATGGCCACCTTGGGCTAAACATAGCAACTTACAAATAATAAATATATGTCATATGTGTCATAGTGTCATAGAATCTTATGACAACTTGTAGCTGTCATAGATTCCCTTACATGCACCCACCAAACATTATGAAGTGTGTCATACATGCTAAAAATAGCAGATTCTCCCGAGGTGGTGCCTACAGTCATTTACTCATGATTTTTACAATTTCCAACTGTAAATGTTACTCCATAATTACCTCCAGTGACTCTGAAATTACCACTACCGGTGAAACTACCACATTCCCTTATGGGTAATCACAAATTACAATAAATAAAATGGATTAAATAAAATATTGGGATTTTTAAGGTTAATGGCACCTTATCCCAACACTTACTAGCTTGACTTAACAATTTTCCTTTCTAGCCATCTAATTTCTTTTGAAATCTTTCCACAATGTTAAACCAATAAGCATTAGCAAGTTTCTTAGTAGATAAAGGTAATCCCATGTAGGTATTTGGATGACAAGCTTTCATGCACCCTAGAATTTTAATAGTTTTATCTTGCAGAGAACTCTAAGTGTTGAAAAAATAGCGTTTATTTTTATCATAATTGATGTGTTGTGCAAAGACTTTGGCATATTCATTAAGAAGAGATTTCAACTACATAGCTTCTTTGATTGAAGAAGTCCCAAACAAGATGGTATCATCTACAGACTTATGATGAGAGGAAGGGGAGATAGAGGAGGTCAGTTTGATATGCATAATATTTCTTGAATTTATCAATCTAGTAATATTTCTGCCAAGAACCTCCACCATAATAATAAACAAATAAGGAGAAATAGGAACCCCCTACCTCAGGCCCCTACCACTATTAAAAAGACCTCTAGGGGAACCATTAACCAAGACAAAGTATCTAGGGGTAGTAACACATTTTCTAATTAATTGGAGAAATTTTCCTTGAAAACCAAACTTATTGAAAACAACAAAAATGAAGGACTAGGAAACTCTGTCATAAGCTTTAAATATGTCTAGCTTTAAAACCATTCCATCCTTCTTATTGTTATCCATTGAATGCATAATCTCATGAGTGGCAATACCAACATTTAAGATATGTCTTCCAGGGACAAATCCTTTTTGGTTTTGAGATATTATATCTTGCAAAAGAGGTTTTATTTTGTACACTATAAGTTTGGAAAACAATTTGTACATAGTATTGCATAAACTTATAGGTCTATAGTCATTGAAGGAAACACCATCCCCTTTCTTAGGTACAAGAACAATCAAAGTGGAATTGAAATGCTTTAACAACTGACCTAATTTAAAAATGTCCCTAGCTACTGCTATCACATCCTTTCCAACAATATCCCAGAATTCTTGGAAAAAAGGAGGGAACCTATCAGGTCCTGGGGCTTTAAAAGGCCTAAAGGACAAAACAACAGTCTTCACCTCCTCTTCAGAGATATTCTTAACCAGCTCAGTATTATCATATTCAGAAAGAACTTGGGGGATAACATCTAAAAGGCCCTGAAGCCCTTCCAAACTATCATCAATACTCTGCAACATAGTTTTAAAAAATTTAGAAGCAGCTAAGCCTATTTGCTCATCTTCTTTAACAATAGTGTCATCTTCTTTTTGGATTTTATTAATAGTATTTCTTCTCTTGTGCCTCAATGTTGACTGATGAAAGAATTTTGAATTCCAATCACCCTTAGTTAGCCACTAAATTCTAGAGTTTTGCTTCCAAAAAGTCCCCCCTAAGATTAATCATGTACCACTCTTCTCTTAAACTTCTCTCTTGTTTACAAATTTATCTATCATAAAAACCTTCAGCCATTTTATCTTGGATTTCTTTGAGTTTTAAAGCAATCAGCTCCTTTTGTTTGAAAATATTGCTAAAAGTGTACTTATTCCATCCTCTAACATTATTCTTAGCCACCTTAATTTTATGAGCCAGACAGAGCATAGCAGTCCCTTTCATAGGTTTATTCCACCATTGTCTAACAAGGTCTCTAAATTCTAGATGAGAGGCAGGCATAACTTCATATCTAAAAGGGTAAGCCAACTTCCTTTGCTGATATGACCAATTGAAAATAATAAGATTATGATCATATCCAACCCTTGGAAGGGCAACACAATGTAAAAAAGAGAGAATATTCTAGGAGCTGGATATCATCAACCTATCAAGTTTAACCTATATAAGATTACTTTCTATCCTTCTATTTGACCAAGTGAAGCGAGTACCTTAAATCTCAACATCGATTAAACTAATGGAAGAAAGAAACTCAACCAGATCCACCATACTATCTGAATAGTCTTCCAAACCCCCTATTTTCTCTGAGGGATAAAGAAGGGTATTAAATTCTCTTGCTAACATCCACTTAGAAAAGGGGTCAATATTCATTGTAGTCTCCAAGGACTTCTAAAGAGTTTTTCTTTCCTGTTTTGAGTTTGGTGCATAAACATTCACCAAGTTCCAATTTTCATTTCCTTTTCTACTACATAAATTAATGGACACAAAACTCTTGTTAATACCCACCAAACTACCCACCAGGCAACAGGATTCCAAAGAGTGACAATGCCTCTAGAGGCACCTTGAGAAGGACTAACATAGTATTCAACTCCAGGCCAAATGGAATTCACTGCAACAGAAAAATTTGCCTCACTCACTATCTTAGTTTCTTGAAGCATAATGATATCCACTTTATTATCCAAAATGCAACTTTTAACAAGAAATTGGTTATGAGGATTATTCAGTCCCTTGATATTCCAAGATATGCTCTTCATTCAAACCAACTACCAACCAAAGTAAAAAACACAATAAAATAAATATAGAAGGTAGCAAGTACCTCTTCCAGCCAATGTAGGCTAAAAGTCTTGATATGGATCATTTTTTAGATTTCCTGGAGGCCTAATAAGTTATCTGGTGTTTTTTGTCTTCCCATAGTAACTTCCTTAACTACCTCCCTTGATCTTCTATCTCATTGAGTCAGTCTTCCATGCTTGTTCTCATTTTTGACACCTGCTTTCTTGCTTGAGTTCTTCTTCCTTCCTTTCCCAATAGGGGTCCATTCTTCCTCCACACTGCCACTCTTTACTAGAGAAGAAATCTTGGTCTCAGTGGAGATTAGACTCTCCTCCTTTTTTGAATCAATTGCACCCTTACTTGGTATCGTTTCCATTCCTTTAGGAGTTCCAATTTTTACCCCTTGATCCTTGAGTAGATTATCCTGAACTGACCCATCTTCTTCAAAATTTTCTCCATCTTCTATAACAATCTAAGGTTCTATCAACATCTCTACCTAAGGGAGTACCTCTCAGACATCCTTCCCCAAACCCCCATTCTCTTTGTTTTTTTTTGTTGTTGTTTGGTAGTACTGTTCTGTTCCTAATCATCAACCACAATCTTCTATTTTTTATTCTCCAAAGCCCCATTCTAAGTGTTGTTTTGTTGTTTCTCTATATTATTTTATTCAAGAGAGGCTGAAATTTCATTTCCCAATGCTAAGTCCTCAATAATATTAAGGATATCCTTAACAAAAGGATATCCCCCTTCCAATAACCTTTCCTTATCTTTAGGTTCATCCCTTTGTGTAATGGGTTTTTTACACTTATTGATAAGATGGCCAAAAATGCCATAGTTCTGACAAAAGGGTCCAAAGTTCTGATACTCTATGGGTTAAACCCACTTCCCATATCTAGACTAAGGGGTAATTTGAGTGGGCAACACAACATGCATCTCAACATTCACATAGAGTCTTGCAAAAACTAATCTAGTTTTTTGCATAGTTACTTTATCTATAGAGAGAAACTACCCAAAGGAGTTCACTATACTCTAAAGAATCCATGGAGTCCAAAACTCCAAAGGTAGATTCGGTAACCGAATATAGGTAGGAGCCACCACACATAAATCTATTATTGGATCAAAACTAGGTTTCCACTTACCCAAGGATAGGTTGTTGTGTTGGGTTTTATCAAAAAACTAGGGCCCTCTTGTTAGAACAGAGATTAGATCTTCCTTAAGAGAGAACGAAAACAAGAACAATCCTCCCACCATTGCACTCATGGCCACACTACCTTTAATATTCCATGTCTCTTTTACCCATTTGTGAACCATATCAACATTGGGTCTATAAGCAAAGAAGTATGGGCCTAACCGATGTTGTGATTGATGTCAACATACTCCTATTGCATTGATGACAAGGATTGGATGAGCTATGTGCTGAGGATATTGAGGAAATTAGTCATATCAGGAACAGAGAAGAACAGTGAAGACAGTAAGGTAAAGTTCCAATATAAGATGAGTTTCAGAGGATGCGGTTAAAAGGGTTTGTAGATAAATGTCTTAAGATGTTCCAGTAAAGATTTCAGAGGTCCGCATGAAGATCTAAAGAAGTTATGGCCGCTAAAGTAAAACTTGTTCAGACAGATGTTCAAAGATGACAAAGTGACACAGATAGGTCCGGTGGGATCCGGAAAGGAAATATCCTATTCTGTAGATTTGGTAGTGTTTAGGAAGTCCATGAGAAGTGATAACTCAGTTGGTTAGTGCTTTGGCGGTCCGCAAGCATCTATTCCATTATGACAATAATGACAGTCTGTGTTCTTGAGGTTCCAGATGAAGGAGATAAGGATTTCAGTAAG
This sequence comes from Cunninghamia lanceolata, assembly GCA_027924645.1. NCBI lineage: Eukaryota > Viridiplantae > Streptophyta > Pinopsida > Cupressales > Cupressaceae > Cunninghamia > Cunninghamia lanceolata. Next base: position 15,271,806 of record BSBN01000130.1, on the reverse strand, counting down.
CAAATGAAGTATGGATGTTCTTGGTGATTTAAGAAAGCTTGTGGTGGTCTTTGGAGCATGTCCAATTCGTGTTGGTGGTCTGCATTAGAGTTTGAGCCCGTAATTGAAGAATAACTTCCAGATGATGGTGTTCTTCCTAAGTTTCACCGACTGAATGAATTACACACCTTGTAGATGTTCTTGGAGATGTTTGCCGACTTAGATGATTATTCCTAAGTTGATGTGTTATATAAATAAGGAATTGTAAAGTCATTTCAAAGGGTGTCTTGTGGAGATGTGAGTGTGGTAGTGAGGAAGAAAGCAAAAGATAGAGCAAAAGTTTTTGGGCTTAAATGGAACTAATTCAAGCATGGTGAAGATGCTATTCTCTAGTTCAAGTATGTGATACTTATTATCTTGTAGACAGTGTGTCTCTTATAGGCAGTGAGCCTCTTGTGAGCAGTGTGCTCAGGCAGTGATCCCTAATTGGCATGTGTCATTTTGTTCTTTCTATTCTTCTAATAGAGAATACAATCTTAGGTTAATCACCTTGTGGTTTTTCCCTTAACCAGGTTTTTCACGTCAAAATCTTGGTGTCTTATGTGTTGATGTGTTTCTGCTCTTGATTTAATGCATTGTGTTTCCATGATTGATTAATTATTATGCTGCTGAATTACTAAGTGGATTTAGGTGTTTAATTGGAAGAAAGTTTTGGACAATTGATTCACCCCCCCTCTCAGTTGTTTGTCCTGAAACTAACAATTGGTATTAGAGCCAAGTTCCTCTAAAAAGACCTTAACCACTTGAGCAGATCTAGGATGTCGTCCTACAAGAAGGATAGTCTGAAGTTCGATGGAACCAATTTTAATCTTTGGAAAAGTCGCATGCAATGTCACTTAAAATGTATGGGAATGTAGTACTAGACCATGGCTACAACAAAGTATACGCCTCCTCAGAATGGCCCGAAATCTACAAGTGAAATCACAGATGCTAAAAATAATCTGTGAACTAAAGAAGCCCTTCTAAGAACCTTGTCTGATTCAGAGCTTACAAATGTTGTTGATCTACAAACTATTTTTGAGATTTGGGAAAAATTGGAACTTCTGCATGAAGGAGACAAGTATGTTAAATGTGCAAGACTATAGAGTTTGAAAGGGAAATTTGAAAATTTGAAGATGAGAGAAGATGAAAATATCACTACCTTTATGCTAAGAGTAAATGAGCTTGTTTGTGGCATTAGATGTGCTGGTGGAGTCTTGGATGAAGATGAGATTGTTGGCAAAGTTCTCATATCCCTTCCTACTTCTTATCAAATCAAGGTTGCTGCCATAGAAGAATTCAAAGCCCATTCAAGTGTCACAAGAGATCAATTGGGTGGTAAATTGGCCGCATTTGAAATGACTGAGTTTGGAGATGTCCCCCCAAGACTGAATCTGCATTCAAAGCTAGTGCTTCAGTGAAAGGAAAACAAAGGTTTAATCCGGGAGAAAACTCTTCAAGGAAACTTTCATGGTATGAAAAAGTAAGAAAAGACCTGGAAGAAGAAGAATTTGAAACTGCTCAACTTGAAGCCCTTATTGCAAAAAGACTACCAAGAGGATCCAGTAAGTATGAAGGGAAATTGCCTTTTAAGTGTTTTAACTACAATAAGATTGGTCATTTTGCCTCAAAGTGTCCGGAAAGATTTTCAAGGCCAAATCCTAACAGATCAAGGTTCCAAAAGAATTGTTACTATTTTCATGAAGAGGATGATAATGAAGGAGTAATAGATGATGAATCAGAGACAAGAAACAAATCCGGAAGTGATTGGGTGTTTATTGCCATCAAGGAAGAAGATCTAATGCCCTCTGAATCTATCAATCATAAAGTTGTAGAAAGAGCTCTGGCTACCCAAGTTGAAGAAACAGATGATTGTGTCATTGACAGTGGATGCTCTCACCATATGACAGGTGACAACAATAAGTTCTTAGATTTGGAAAGGTATGAAGGAGTGGTAAAGTTTGGTGATAATTTTGCTGGTAGAATCAGAGGTAGAGGAACTATTTCTTTTGATAGAAAGAACAAAACCGGTAATGTACTATATGTTGAAGGATTGAAGCAAAATCTTCTCAGTGTTGGACAGCTAGTGGACAAAGCCTATGATCTCTGATTCAAGAATGGAAAATGCCAGATCTTTGAAAGTTCCAGAACAGAGATTGCATCTGGTACTTAGACAAAACTTAATATCTTCCATTTAGTTGGTACTGGTAAAAGTTGTCTATTTGTGCAAATTGATCTAAGTTGGCTATGGCATAGCAGGATGTGTCATGTGAATTTTGATAATATCATCAAGATAAGCAACACCCAGGCTGTAAGAGATCTTCCAAAACTGGTGAAACTTACAAATAGTTTGTGCAAAGAATGTCAGTTGGGGAAACAAAGCAGAGTCTCATTCAAAAGCAAAGAACAATCCTCTACCAGATTATTGGACTTAGTTCATACTGATCTATGTGGTCTCACAAGAATAAGGAGAGTGCAAGGTGATAGATACTTCATGTTATTAATTGATGATCATTCCCAGATGATGTGGGTTACTTTCCTGAAAGAGAAATCAGAAGCTCTTGAGAAATTCGAAATATTCAAGGCCATGGTAGAGAATGAAACCGGATTAAAATTAAAATGTCTAAGATTTGATAGAGGTGGAGAATTCACATCTAGTGAGTTCATAGAATTCTATGAGAAACATGGAATAAAGAGACAGTTGTCTACTCCTAGGACTCCACAATAGAATGTAGTAGTGGAAAGAAAGAACTGGACCATCCAAGAAGCATCTAGGACCATGATGATAGAAGAAAATGTTCCTCAGATCTATTAGAGAGAAGCTGTCAGCACTGTAGTCTATACTCTCAATCAAGTTCAAATCAGAAGCAATACTAGTAAGACTCCTTATGAACTTTGGTTTGGCATCACTCCTACTATGAGGTATTTCAGAGTCTTTCATAGCAAATGTTACATTAAAAGAGATGAGGATCTAGGCAAGTTTGATGCTAGAAGTGATTAAGGAATATTCTTGGGTTACTCTACTCAAAGCAAAGGATATTGGTGTTATGACAAGAGACTGAGAAAGATTATAGAAAGTACAAATGTGAAGGTTGATGAAGGAATTGAAAAACCTTCAAGGTTTTATGAATATGATGAAGATAATCAGAATGGTGCTCTGATTCAAGGAGCCTAAGCCCCTTCTAAATTTCAAAATCAAACTAATCTGGTAAATCGGGTAGAAGAGATGAGTTATAATGAGCCTGATCTAGAATTAGAAGTGCAAGAAACTCCCAAAGTTCCCAGGTATGTAAGACTGAACCACTCTGAAGATCAGATCATAGGTGATAAAAGCAAAGGTGTACAAACAAGAAGGAGGATTGCTCAAGATTTAGATGAATATTGTCTGATTTCAAAGATTGAACCTAAGACAGTAAATGAAGCTTGTAATGATGAAAACTGGACTAAAGCAATGGAGGAAGAACTGATGCAAATTGAGAAAAATCACACTTGAGATCTTGTTCCTAGACCTAGAAACAAGAATGTGATTGGAACCAAATGGGTCTTTTGGAACAAACTAAATGAAGTTGGTGAAGTAATCATAAATAAAGCCAAATTGGTCTGCAAGGGTTACTCTCAAATAGAAGGAGTTGATTTTGAAGAAACTTTGGCTCTAGTGGCAAGAATTGAAGCAGTCAGATTATTTCTTGCTTTTTCTGCCTTCAAGGATTTCAAAGTATATCAGATGGATGTCAAATCTGCCTTTCAGAATGGTGACTTGGAAGAAGAAGTATACATTGAGCAACCGGATGGATTTCAATTGTCTGATCATGGTGATATGGTCTGCAAGTTGAAGAAAGCACTGTATGGACTCAAGCAAGCCCCAAGAGCTTAATATGAAAGATTGGATAAGCATCTTTTGAAGATTGGTTTTAACAAAGGTACTGCTGACAGTAATTTATACTTCAAAATTGATCATGAAAATATCCTAATTGTTGAAGTATTTGTTGATGATATTATTTTTAGAGGAAGAGATAGTATGTGTAAAACCTTTGCAAATCAAATGAAAAGTGAATTTGAGATGTCCATGCTTGGGGAAATGAATTTCTTCTTGGGTCTGCAAGTCGTTCAAACTAAGAAAGGAATCTTCATTTGTCAGACCAAATATGTGAAAGAATTGTTGAAGAAATTTGGGATGGAAGAGTCAAAACCAATGTGTAATCCCATGGCAACTGGATGTTATTGAGCAAAGATGATGACACTCCTAAGATTGATCAGAAAAAGTATAGGTTAATGATTGGAGGATTGTTGTATCTCACTCAAACCAGACCTGATATTATGAATGTTGTTGGTCTTGTTGGTAGATTCCAAGTTGATCCTAGAGAATCTCATGTCATGGCAATCAAGAGGATTTTTAGGTATCTAAAAGGGACAGTTGAGTATGGTTTGTGGATCCTAGAGATCATAATTTCTCTCTTCATGCATTTACAGATGCAGATTGGGCAGAAGATGTGGATGACTGGAAGAGTACCAGTGGTGGAGCATTCTTTTTGGGGAAGAGATTGGTTTCTTAGCTGAGCAAGAAATAAGAGGCAATATCTCTGTCCACAACAGAAGCAGAATATATTGCAGCAGCAGGTAGTTGTACTCAAGTTTTGTGGATGAAGCAAATGCTAAGAAACATAAAAGTGGAGTATGAGGAGCCTATCACAATCTTCTATGATAATTCAAGTGCAATAAATATTTCTAAGAATTCGGTGTTGTACTCAAAGACTAAACATATATCCATCAAGTTTCACTTTTTGAGAGAACAAGTGAACAAGAATGAAGTTAGATTGGAGTTTGTGCCTTCTAAGGATCAAATTGCAGACATCTTTACTAAACCTCTACCCAAGGACTCTTTTGAGTATCTCAGGGAGAAGTTAGGGGTTATTTCCCCTCCAGTGATGAACTAAGGTGCACTGATGTGCATTAGTCTGGTGGATATCACAGTCATATCTTGTGATCCGGATTGATTATGGGGAGATGCTACTCAGGGGGCATAGCTGATATGATTCTGAAGTGGTGGAATTACAAGTATGTGCCCTTTGCCATTGATGTCAAAGGGGGAGAGAAGACATGTGAAAAACAAGTGGCTACTGATCAAAGGGAGAGCGGGAAAGGAAGAGAAGACATGTGAATGGTTGTTGCTGATAGGGGGAGTTGTGACACTAAGGAAAAGTTCTTGTCTTGTCTTGATGGTTAAAATAGTTTTCACATCATATGTTGCCATCAATGACAAAGGGGGAGATTGTTGCAAGAATGGGCCTAACCGGTGTTGTCATTTATGTCAACATACTCCTGTTACATTGATGACAATGATTGGATGAGCTATGTGCTGAGGATATTGAGGAAATTAGTCATATCAGGAATAGAGAAGAACAATGAAGACAGTAAGGTAAAGATCCAAGATAAGATGAGTTTTAGAGGATGTGGTTAAAAGGGTTTGTAGATAAATGTCTTAAGATGTTCCAATAAAGATTTCAGAGGTTTGCATGAAGATCTGAAGAAGTTATGGCTGCTCAAGTAAAACCGGTTCTGATAGATGTTCAAAGGTGACAGAGTGACATAGATAGGTCCGGTGGGATCCAGAAAGGAAATATCCTATTCTGCGGATTTGGTAGAGTGTTTAGGAAGGCCATGATAAGTGATAACTTAGTTGGTTAGTGGTCTGGTGGTCTGCAAGCATCTATTCCATTATGACAGTAATGACAGTCTGTGTTCTTGAGGTTTCGGATGAAGGAGATAAGGATTTCAGTAAGCAGATGAAGTATGGATGTTCTTGGTGATTCAAGAAAGCTTGTGGTGCTCTTTGGAGTGTGTCCAATTCATGTTGGTGGTTCGTATTAGAGTTTGAGCCCATAATTGAAGAATAACTTTCGGATGATGGTATTCTTCCTAAGTTTGGCCGACTGGATGAATTACACACCTTGCAGATGTTCTTGGAGATGTTTTCTAACTTAGATGATTATTCCTAAGTTGATGTCTTATATAAATAAGGAATTGTAAAGTCATTTCAAAGGGTGTCTTATGGAGATGTGAGTGTGGTAGTGAGGAAGAAAGTGAAATACAGAGCAAAAGTTTTTGGGCTTAAATGGAACTGATTCAAGCATGGTGAAGATTCTATTCTCTAGTTCAAGTATGTGATACTTATTATCTTGTAGACAGTGTGTCTCTTGTAGGTAGTGAGCCTCTTGTGAGCAGTGTGCTCGGGCAGTGAGCACTAATTGGCATGTGCCATTTTGTTCTTTCTATTCTTCTAACAGAGAATACAATCTTGGGTTAATCACCCTGTGGTTTTTCCCTCAACCAGGTTTTCCATGTCAAAATCTTGGTGTCTTATGTGTTGATGTGTTTCTACTCTTGATTTAATGCATTGTGTTTCCATGATTGATTAATTATTATGTTTCTGAATTACTAAGTGGATTTAAGTGTTTAATTGGAAGAAATTTTTGGACAACTGATTCACCCCCCTCTCAATTATCTGTCCTGAAATTAACATATAGTTGTAGTCCTTTTGACAACCTAGTCAGCCCAAGCGGGTTTTTCCTTGGAGCCTAAATTTTTGAACCTAGATGAGGTCAAAAATGACCCCTTGGATAGATCTATCACATCAGACTTGACAACAAAGGTGTCAGAGCTATCTAGACCAAGGGGAGGCACCTTCGTACTCCCTGAGCACTCACCAATCATGCACCCGCCAAAAACTAGAATTTAAAATCCTAAACTTTAGAAGAGCTCACTTCTTTTATAAATTACAATACCCACTTGTTGTTGTAGAGTTCACATGGAATTTTCTATGCATTACAATGTTTATCGACAAATATGTGTTTCTTTGCATACTAACAATGTTTTGAGGAGTGTACGATAGAGGCTCCACCTAAATCAACAAGAGATTTCCTCTTCATACGATTGTGTCAATTGTTGACTTTGCAGAGAATTATACACTAAAACCACAAAATGAGGTTCAATCATAGTACTACAACTCGACTTAGGTTTCTATATTTGTGCATATAGCATTCATTCATGCAACTGATAGTACAGAGGAAGATAGAAAGATATTGAGAGAGTATCATTTTTATATTAGTGATGATCGTACACATTATATAGAGTTTGTGCAAGGTTGCTTTCAGTTGTTCTATGGTCATTTGAGTAGTAGGAACATCATGTTTGATCAGCATATCATATGGTCAGATAATTATTTATCACAATTTAAGAATTCACAAATGTTCTATTGGTTGAGTAGGATGCATATATTGAGTGGTGTTCAACATATATGGAATTTCTCTGAGGTTGGGCATGGAAAAGCAGAGCATTATGATGTTGGAGCATGTATTAAAAGAGCCTTATCATTAGAAGAGTTGAAGTACAAAGATAGTACAAAGTTGAAAGATGCAGCATCCATCATCAAATGGTGCAACTCTACAATGGGTCTAGGTAATAAAGGTAAGTCTAGAGTTTGTAGATTCTTTTGGTTGATAGAAGAAGATAACATTGCAAAACATGAAGATTGTTGTATAGAGACATGATCAAGTGAGTTCCACTCTTTTAGAAGCTCAAATGAAGCTTCATGGACTATTTATTTGAGGCGAATGGTTTTGTTTTTGTTCATCATGTACATTTTTTATTGGAATGATTGTAAGTCAAAAGAATGGGTTGATAAATGGTGTGCTAGATCTCTAAGCCCACTTCTGACGTATCAACTTATAGGAGCACTACAACTCATGCAGATGGAATCATTGATTGACTTTAACCATATATTTCAGATCTAGTTGAACCAGGTAATATGTTAATGAAAATTATTATTTATTTAAGATAATGATGTAGTATTTTTTTATCATTTATTGAATTTTAATTTTTTTGTGCAATATATTGTAGGGCATGTATATGCAGTTATTGTGGATGAAGATAATGATGAGGGAATGAATTATTATTTATGTCATTGTGTTGAGGCAAAAAAGAAATTGACAGCCTTTGTCATATATGGAGAAAAAATTGAGTATCCTACAAGATTGTGATTTTTTTTATTGTTCAATACAACATAAGGGCGCCAGAACCCATGTAACATGAAAAAAAAAACAAAGTGCATGCCCTGTAAATCGGGGTGTGTAAGAGTAAGATGCATGCCTTATAAATAGGGGTGCATAAAATAAAAATCATCTCAAGTTATTCTCTTGTATTTCTTTCTTGCCCATATAACATGGGAGTGTGGTTCATTCTAATATTATTTTAAAGCATTAAAGCTATTTTTGAAGTGAGATCTCAATTGCATATTTTGCTAAATAACCATGCCTTTGTTGAAGGTTTTCTTCTTCTTTTGTATCATTTTCTATTCCTTGCTACCTCCAGCATCCTTAGATTGGTTAGGCTGAGTAAACTTAGGAATAACTATGGGATACCCACCCCCTTCCAATGGTCTTTCCTTGTACACCACTCGATCTCACTGGACTGAAGCTATTGCCTTTTTATCTTGAGGTTTATGTGGGGTCTTGTGTGCATTTTGCACCTCCTCTTTAACTTTTACCTTTGCCTTGGATGAAACCTGTTGCTTTGAATCTTTGTCTGTTTCAACCATTTTCTCATGAGAAGTCAGCTATTCCTCAATCAGACTATCAATGGTATAATTATGGGGAGTAGCATCTCTCCACCATGTGGCATAACACTCTGGTTTAAATTTGGAGCTGGGATAGGTTGCTGTAGTGTGGCCTATTTTATAGTATCTTCTGCACCAGAATAGAACACCTTCATAATCCACTGGCTGGATCCATCTATGGCCATGAACTTTTAATATAATTTTTGCTACAAGGTCTTTTGAGGTATCTAAGTCCACTAGAATGCGAGTGAAAATTGTGTGCATAAAATTCATAGAATCATTATCTGTGGCAAGAAATTTTCCAAGAGCATCCCCAATAGCTTCGAAGCATGACTCAGCCTAGAAATGAAGTGGGAGATTTGACAAACACACCAAAATATGTTTAATAGAGAAGGATTCTATAGAGGGATTAAATGCATGGTGCCAAGGTTTCATCAGAAGCAGATGCTGATCCCAAACCTAAAAGGAGCAAAGAATGGAATTCTAGTCTTCAATACTGTGAAACACCACAACAAAAAATGCTCGTACACAGGGGTAAATTTCTAATTTTTCCTTCAATTCTGGCTACCAAGACTCAGTAGTCCATTGGTGGAGGTCTCGAAGACTAGGCCATAAATGTATAAACTTGCAAATCAATCCATTTTCTACAAACAACTTCTTATTTTCAATTACCTCTTTATTAACCTTTTTTTCTACGGTACTTTTGAAAGGCCTACCAGAGCATTTCAATGAGGCTTCCTTGGACAATACCAAGCTGAAGGTTAAAGCCTAGAACTAATATTGGTGCCCATCGTAACCCATGTCATGCCACAATGAGAGTCTTTAGAATCTACCCTGATAGAAGAATTTGAAGAGAAGAGCATGGTTTTATATCCATTCTTGGCAGTGTCTTCTACGGATGGCTTGGATTCATGGCCAGTATCCATTCCCTAGAAAGTCATCTAAGACATTTGGCCTGAAATGCTCACACCCACCTTGTGATCCATAAGGGATTCAAACCATTAGTTTTCCCCTTTCACTTGCTTGATAACTGAATTGGATTGCAAGGTTGTTTGCCGATTCAAGTTGTGAGCGTCCCGATCAGAAACATATGTAGTGTTTTTGTGTCCATGAGGGCCCATATTGGGATGTGGAGGCCCTCGATCTTGAGAAGGCCACAACCTATCCTTTCCTAGATCCCTCTTCCATTCATATCCTGGATTCCTTGCATGAGAAAACTTGTCCTCTTTTGTAGATTTAGTAAATCCATCGATAGATAGGCCTCTGAATGAAGGCATGTAAAATGGTTTGAAGCCCTAAACATAGGCTCTTTTAGAGTAGATGGTAGTGACATCCTGTTGACTAATCTTGATAAACATAAAAGGAATTCATATATTACTTTAAAACTAAAATTACAGGATCAGTGGTTGTTACTAGAACATGGCTTAGAAGGTATCCAATGAGGAAGTTTGATGTGTGGTTGTTTGAGGACTTTGACACGCATAGGAAAATTCTTTATTATTCTAACCTTATTGTGGCATCAAACATTCATTTGATTAAATATAGGGGTCAACTATTGAATAGAAACTTGTGGAAAGTTCACGAGTCTAACCTGAATCAATACTTGACACCATAAAGGGTAGAGCATATCCAGATGGTTCATTAGATTGAATCGGTGGAATGATAGAAAGATATGTTATTTTTCTTTGCTATCCTCATTTCACCTTCTATATTTTTACCATTTTTCTTACCTTCTTATATGTGCTCCTTGGTCTTGGTTGATTAGCTTCATTTCATTATAGAGCTTGTGACTAAATGGCATGGTTGTTGATGCATTTGGATATTCCCTAGGGTCATGATAAGATCAAGGAATGAGACATTTGCATCTTTGAACAGGTGGATAGTAAGAAACATAGATTTATGTTTAGAGTTCATATACATCCAAAGATAAAAAAGAAAGATCATCCTAAAAAGAGAGGAGGGGTAAGGCAAGGAAAAGATGAAGGATAAAATTATACAAGAAAAGATCTTCATGAGTATTGTAATAGAGAGATAGAGAGAGGGAGACTTGATCAAACTAAGTTAAGTGGTTGTTTGTGTCATGCTTTAAATGCTTGCATTTGATATGATATGTCCTTTGGATTCAATTTGATGATTGCTCATTCACTTGATAGGTCATACCATTATGTCTTCTTGAAGGGTCTTGTCTGGATTGATGTTGTATTTCATGTTTTCACCTAGTTTCTTGGCTTATGTGGGGAGGTATTTTGATGGTAGTCTCATTTCATCATGTTGGTATACTCATTTTAGGTAAATAGTGTAATTGCATTTGTAGACAAGATTTAAGTATGATGGAGGTAGGCATAATCCTTATGAAGTTGGTCTTGGAAGGAAAGCAAGGTAGGTTTTCATGATTATTTCCTGACAATATGTCCTTTGGAGTCAATTTGATGATTGTTCATTCACCTGAAGGGTCATGCCATTATGTTTGCTTGAAGGGTCATGCCATTATGTTCTTTAGAGTCACCTTGATGATTGTTCTCATTTGTCTTACAGGCCCTGAGATTTCAAAGGTTTCATAATACTAATGGTGGCATTCTTGGCCAGAATATCTGTTGACCCATTTTCCTTCAACCAGACTCAAACAATTCACCTTGATAATCTTCTAGACATCCTTTGGAATATGACCTTACAATCCTTATTCTTCATATCCTCATGCTCTTCCCTACAAAAATCCTTAAGAACTCATATGGGAATCCTTGCAAAAAACCTAGAAAAACCTAGAAAGCCTTAATCTTCAAATGCCTGCCTTCGTAGGGATTTCCCATCTTCATACTTATTCATTTTGGCATGAATATCCTAGTGACATCATCCGGATCTTAGCTAGTATCCAAGATATTATCTTAATATCCCGAACCTTAGTTAATATTCACATGTTTTCTAAACATCCAGATCTTAACTAATATCCAAGTCATTTGCGAATGTGCAGACCCTTGTGAATATGACGATGACATCAACTAGATATTTCCTATATCCAGATCCTTTCCTAATATCCATGCCCTTGTGAATGTCCTGATGACATCATCCAGTCCCCTCCCCAAAGAAATGAATATGACGATGACGTCATCCAGACATTCTGGATATTGAGTTAGTATCTGGCATCTTATCCTGCAGTGTTAACATCCTGATGATGTCATCCAGATCTACTCTTCAATGAAGATCTTCATGCCAGTGACATCATCAGGATATTCATAAAAGGCATCTAGATATTAAGTTAGAGTCCAAATATTAAGTTAATATCCATGCAGATGATGGTGTATCCTTGCTACGAGGAAAAGTTTAACAGGTGCATCCAGATATTTGTGAATATACAAACCTTGAGAGATATGCATCTAGATATCACATAGCCCATAGACCACTGGAGCTGACGTCATGTTCCCATTGCACGGCTGTGAGATGTTGACACATGGACATCCATATGCCCGTTGACCACAACTTTGAGCGTGAATATCTCCCTCATTATGAGGAATTTCTACTTGATCCAAAAGGCAAAAGTGCTTAGAATTTCCTCCTCTTTCATTTGGCTAGATTTTGGGGGAATATTCTTACTTTCAAAATATGGTCTGAATTTCATGATCTGGATGTGCACATCCGAATATTAGGATAGTTGCCGACTGAGGAAGGATATGCAGGCTTGGCCAACAAGACATCTCAGTGACTGATTTAATGTGTTGTGAGGACTTTTTAGGTGCAGATATTTTGCATTTAAGGTTATTGGTGAATGATTTAGCTACTCGCATTGATGATCCAAAATATCTCCTATCTACCCAAGCCCTAGATATTTTTTGCAATAAATTCTTGCAGGCCGACATTCCTAAAGGCAGAGATATTTTCTGACAAAGCCCATGGGGCAATTTATTGTAACCTAATTAGGTCATTTAGAATCTGATGCTATATATGCATGAATGTAAGATGTAAAAAAGGTTGGAAAGTAGTTAGCCTTATGCTTCTGTATTCCAAACAGAATTTTCCTTTGCTGTAACTATGCCCCTTGATCTATACATATGGTTTTTACTTCTTCATGCTTTTTAACTCTGTTAAGTCTAAGAATTGGCCATTATTTGTGAATGTTTAATTCTTGGCAATCCATTCTTTACCTCTATTAAAATCTTCATGATCTATGTAAGTTTATCAGCTGTATTTCTTTATTTGTGCATCTTAGCTCTATGAATGTTCCTTATTCAAACCTAGTGTATCACCTCCCTAAAACTTTTACTCCCTCTTCCTCTTTTCCTAAGCAAGTGGATAGATTAGGTTTAGTCTTAGGTCAGTTAAATCTCTCATTCAACAAAGGAACTAGCTTCTCTCTGGAGATTCGGCCTCCTTGTAGGGTCCTACACCTGGAGGTCATCTTAATGTTTCACTAGATTGTTGGCCTTCAACACTTGGTACAAATCTATGTTACAACAGTTTCTGGCATGCCTGGTGGGACTCTAAGCATAAACAATCAAAGAATCAAGCTAAGAACCTTGTGTTCTTCTCAGTACTCTGCATCTGGTAGAAATTTTATTCACCTAGTGACTCTACAAGCTATTGGTTCTGATCAGTGCCACCTTTTAAGCCTGTGCAAACTAGGGCGCTTTCAAGAGGTGATTTCCAATTTACCAAATTATCTGTTACTTCTTCAAGGAGAAGGTCTAGGTTATCTAGGTCTCCTATGAGAAGGGGTAGCACCTTAGTTTTACCTCTTTCAAGAGCTTAGTCCACACCCACTCCTATTAGGTTTCAGTATAATAGAAGAAGCTTGCATATCCCTAGACTAAATCTAAATATCCCTAGGATGGCAAGGAATCTACCCTTTGTGACCTTTAATGGAGGTAGTCCTTTAGACTTGGCTGCATATAATGATATACCTATTGCAGCCTTGAAAAGTGTTTCACCCTTCACGGGTGATGGTTTTGTAACTCCTGTTGAGCATATCAAAGATATATGTAATGTATGCTCAGTCCATCATATACAACATGAATATGTTGCAGTCTAACTCATGGTCTCATATTTCAAGGGGAGAGTTCTCCAATGGTTCAGGAGCTTGACCCCTACTTTAATACATTCCTGGGACAAGCTGGGAGAGGCCCTCTACAAATAGTTTGGAGAAAGGGCAGATAATATTTCATTGCTTGAGAAACTAACAACTATCAAGAGGGCTCCAAGTGAGATGCTGGCGGACTTTAATTTCAGATTCTAGAGGACGTGGGAGAGAATTCCAGTTACCCTCATGCCATCTCCACAAGGTGCTTTCTTGTATTTTTTAAGGGCTTTAAATTCTAGTATTGATGTGATGATGCAATCAATAGACGCTGAGATTCTAACAGATGGTTATGAGACAACTCTGAAAGATGAAAATTATTTAATACAGGCTAGGAAAATTACTCCCAGACCTCCTATCCTACTTTTTCCAAAGTAGCCTTCCTCATCCCAACAACCCATCATTGCTCCTATCCCAGAGCCTAAAACTTCAACATCCTCTCTTTCTCAAGAAGAGAGTGATTTTAAGACCCTAATGTCCAATTTGACTAACAAAGTGAATAGTATAGATATTCAAACTGCTCCCAAGCCCTATTAGAACTATAACTAGGGGTAAACATCTAATCAGAATTGGGACCAAGGGTATAATTCTAATAGGAATTAGAAGTGGAACTAGGGTTATCAGCAGAATAGATACCAAAATTCTAACTCTGCACAACCTTTACAAAAAATTTGACCTATCCAACAAATACCAGCTATAAATCCAGTTAGGGCTCTAGTCCCTACATAGAATAATCTGGCCCAAGAGGCAAATTGGTGCTATCCCTACAACCAACCTCACAATCAGTCCTCTTGTGCTTTTGGTGCACAAGGGAGGACTTTGGTGGTGTAGAACTTTCACTCATCAGGCATCATTATCAGAGGTAGCCAATCACAACCCTAAAGTTCCAAATGAGGCTACCCCTGATGTCAGTATGATGCTATGGACTACCAAAGACTTTTGTGTTATTAATCAGCCTATGGACAGTGTTGTTATGCCTATTGCAGACAACATCAGGTCAAAGAAGAGGTAGTTGGAGACTAGCCCTATGCCTATTGTGTTACAAAAAGAGCTCATTCCAAAGGCAAAAGTGCCCAGTGCCACAATGCCAATTCAGAATAGTAGATCTGCTGCTACAAATAAAAATATCCTAGGCTTTAAAGTGCCTGAACCAACTTCAGATCAACCAAAGAATGGAACATGGATCCCCTCTATGCATAAGGTAGCTATTATTCCATTAAATATTGTGGAACAAATGAAGAAAACAAATATAAATGTATCAATGTGGGAAGTGATGTCCATCCCCTCTCAAAGGGATCTATTACAAGAAGCCTTAAGGCACTTCCCATCAACTGAGTTAGCAGCATTTGATTCATCACCAAGGCAGAAGGAGAAGACCCCTGTCAGTCTTGTGCAACCAAATGAAGGGAAAGTAAGTATAGACAAGAAACCATCTCCTTTCTACTTGTCTTTGATCATTGGCAAATTTTTAGTGGACAACTACATGATTGATTCAGGGACTAGTGTTTCAGTAATGCCCAAGAAAATAGTAGATGCATTAGGCATCAAGTATATCCCTATTTCATTAGGAATATTACAACTAGATGGTACCTCTATGAACACTGTAGGAGTGATCAAAGGATTGGGCCTGACTCTACATGCATGTCTAAACTTGACTTTCAAACAGGACATTTCAGTCATTGATCTTCCTCCTTTCTTTGCTATCTATCTGTCAAGAGACTTCATAGCCAAAGTAGGTGGCTATCTTTCTTCTGATTGGTCTCATATGTTGTTGAGGGCCACATATGGTACATGATTCAACATTTTAGATTATCATGTGGAGAACTATGACCACAGCTTGGTGAACTGACATGTAATGATTCAGGGTGAGAAAGTGTATGATCTAGAACTTGTTGAGGTAGAATCTTCACCTCTTCCTATCCCTAGCCTATTTCTAGATGAGTGGGTAAGAGATCATGCAAATTTTGATCCTTATGATACCACTGGGGGGACTAAATTGGGCAACTACATGATTCATCAAGGGAATCCTTCAGTCCCTTCTGTACTCAAGCCAAATGATGACTCCATAGGCCCGTGGAAGATGTTCTTTGATGGTGCAAAGAGCAGAAATGGAGCTGGTGCAGGTGTTTTACTAGTCTCTCTGATTGGTAAGAAGTTGCATTTTGCTCATAGATTACACTTTTCTTGTATGAATATTGTAGCAGAGTACGAGGCATTGGTCCATGGCCTGATATTAGCAGAAAAAAATAAAATCAGGCATCTAGAGATCTTCGGTGACACTGAACTGGTGGTTAACCAAGTCAGGAAGAGACGTGCTAAAAAAAACTAGCTTCTAAGAGCTTATAAACATAGAGTTTGGGTCCTTGTTGTGTGGTTACACAACACGCCCCATTTTGCCTTCACAAAACAAGGACCCAACGTTTTCTTATTGCTTTGGCTTGTTGTTCTCTGCTTTGGACGGTTTGGTGAAATTAGTTATGCATCTAACCCTGCAAGAGGGTGGATTTGTCACCATGATGAGGTCAGTTGCCAAAGTCAGTATTTTACATTATTAACCTCATGGTTGGAAGGTGCATAGAATTCCAAGCAGGTTTGCCTTTTAGATCACCCCAAAATTGTCTAAGGGAAGAAAGTTATGTTGAGTCAAAGATTGGTCAAACTTGATATCCTGAGGAGGGGGGTCATATTTCAAATATCAGTCACCTTAGACAAGATCACCCCGATGTTGTATTATCACCTGATAATCACTTGATCTGTAATGTGCAAATGTCAACTTTAAATTAAGAACTGATATATACCCATCAAACGACTTCAGTTATCTTGCGGGGGGGTCATATTTTTAATATCAGCCATCTTATGAATATCACCCTCTTTGAATATATCACCCTATGTCAAATATGATGGTGAAGTCATCCAAGTCCAATGAATAAAGAAGTCACGCTGATGATGATGTCATCATTCCATTCTATTCATGAGGGGTATATATCTGATGCCCATCATATTCCTTAACATGATAGTGATGTCATTAAAACATAACAATTAGACAAGGTCGCCGACGTCATGACATCACCCCAATCTTTTCTAAAGGGGGTCATTTTATCTGCGGGGTCATATTTTGAACATCCCCTGATCTTAATTTCGTGACCTGATATACACATGGTCAATGTTGACCACATCACCCAATTCTTTTGCATTCAATTTTACTGCTCAAAGGTGGGGAGTCATTTTATCTATGGGGGCCATATTTTGAATATCACCTGATCTTTCAAAAATCCCCCCTATTTCCTGACATTAAATGCATTTAAATGCAGTAGATAGATTCCTGCCAATTACGAATACAAATTGAACACCTGGCATCATCCATGAATTTCCTGCAGAAGATCAATGGATTTAATCGAGCCAACGCAGTTTTATCCTAATTTGTCCTATGGACCTACTTTAAAGGTAAATTTTGAAGGTTATTTTCATTTACCTTGAGAAAAAATGAGAAATTACAGAGCAGAGAAGTCAAACCCTCATATAGCTACCTGTTAATGGATTAGATCCTTCAGCGTAAAGGAATGGGTGATCTTCAGTGTTCACAGTCCTTTTCCGTAATCAGCCATCTAACCCAAGAGGAAAGCATTGTCAGGTAAGTAACTGAAAAACCCTCCTGTTGTCATTTTCTGTATGTTCAGGTAGGATATATGTTCTTTCTTGTGGTTTGGCTCTATGAATATGCATATCATGATGAAGTAAAGGATAATAGAGAGGGTATGCATGATGTTATACAAATGTATGATGTTGTATGGATGCATGTGGACATTGTAAGGTAAGACAAATCATGTTTATTGTAGGAAGTTATGGTAGATCTTAGAAGGAATAGGTCTGTCTTAGAGTTTCTCAAGCCTATGTTCGTTCAGCCCGAGGGGGTGCAGTTTAAGTACGGGGTTATTGGTGATACTCACCAAGGAGATACGGACCTAGCAGCATGGTCAACAAGGGTAGATCATGATAAAGACAATCCCATTCTAGATGGGGTATATGTTTTAGGAATGTGGCATGCAGCTAGTTTTTCATATGCCATGGACATCCCAGAGATGGTAGTGGAATGTGCTAGAAATTATAACCCTGAAACCAGACAGGTGGAAAAACATGGAAGAATATATGCAGACTTCTCAATCAAGGGCATTACCACCACTTTTAATCTACCAGTTGGGAAGAAGGTGGTGAGTGTAGATCTACGCAAGCTGGAAACAAAATACAATAATAATAAGAAGAATGCAAGGAAGAGGATGTATCAATGGAGGTCAAAGAGCAACACCTACACTGCATCAGCCAAATTACCTGTACATTTATATAAGTTTGATTTTGATGATGAGTAGCAGTATATGATTGCCCTATTGAGCAGGATGATAGGTAAACCTTATGTTGGACATTTTGAGAACTAGATTTTTGGAATTATCCAGATGGTCTTATATGCAGAAAACAAGCCATTATGGGCCAAGATCATCAGTGACACCCTGGATGAGGGAATGAGGAACCTGGGAGGCCAGACATGTTTGTTTTATATGACCTCATATGTGGTATATTCATGTGCTTATAAGGGAACTTTTGATGCCTTGAAAATAGAGGGTAAGGCCAGTGGTGATGCTGATTATACCCACATATGGGATCACTATCCCTAGTTACAAAGGAAAGAGTAACTCTTGGACTACAAACTAGTAAATGATGCATTCTCTATGCATCTGGTCAGAACCATGGAGGAGGACAGGACCAAAAGGTTGAGCATGGAAGCTCAGGAAGTTGTTTATAGGCATGGGGCATGATTTATCTAGTTTGCCACCTTTTCATACATCAGGATAGAGGGATTTGAAGGACAACCTCTTATGCTACCAAGATACCCTATTGATGGAGTTGTCTTGACAGAGTTTGTCAAGCAATTGTCTACCATAGTTGAAACTTACAAAGCACAAAAGAAGATACCTCTGGTGTTATTTCTAGTGTCTATGGGCTGGTATATGTGCTCAGACTCAGAGAGCATAAAACATGTCATGGGATGACTGAAATTGATGTATCTTCAGCCATTTCCCTTAGCCAGATCTTATGATCCTTATGGAAGGATGCAAAAAATAGTAGGAAACCTGATACATCAGAAGCATCTGGAGGATGTTTGGACTGACTGTGAGGATGAAGCTGAGGTGAGGAGAAGGAAGTACCAAAGATTCACCTTGAAAAAAATAAAGACCTTTGACTGCATCACGGTGCCAGCACAGTTGAGGAAGGATGATGGAGAGATTATGTCTAATGAATATGAGGACAAACACGTGTATAATGACACCATATTATCCCTTGATGTTACACAGCCAGAGGATATATCCATGGATCAGCTAACAGGTGGGGTGATACAGTTAACCAAGGCTTGGGTGGATGAGGAGATAAACATATTGAAGAAAAGGGGTGTGGCCCTTACAGTTGATGCCAAAAAGAAAAGGCAGGAAATAGCTGATGAGAAATATGATGATTTCCTCAGTGAAAAGAGAAAATCCAATGGGGAGAGATTGCCCACACAAAAACAAAGGAAAGGTCCCCCTAGAAGTAAGAAAAGTGAAGATGAACTGAAGGGGGTGATAATTGAATGGATTGTCATGTCAGCTACAGGTGCATCTACATCAGCTCAAGCATCCACATCAGCTACACACCCCCTATTGAAAAGCCCAAGACTAAGAGGATTTTGAGGCCAGCCGTTGAAACTATAGAAGTGCAGGTAGAGGGCCAGGCCTTGTAGCAGGAAGTGGAAGAAGGCATCCCATTGGAAGAAGAGAAGGTAAACAAGGAACCTGCAGGTGATGACCTGATGGTGGTCAATAAGAAGAGGAGGGCAATGCCGCTGATGTCACCACCCAAGAAGCAAAGAACATCTATGAGGGGGGATATCAGGGCTGACCCTACTATATTGAGAGGAGTTGGTGGTGAAGCATTCAAAAAGGAACTGTAACATGATGTTTCACTTCCCACCATAATAAAATTCAAAATTGAGAGGGTAGAGGAACAAACAAGAGAAGGGTTCAAAGCAAGTCAAGGTGGTCCTTTCCCCTTAGAGGATACCATAGACTTATCTGATGATGAAGTCATTCAAAGTGTGGCGTCTCAACGAATGGAAACTCTTGCTTCCAACACCCACATGACCTCTCATGGGACCCCATTAGCATAGATGACAGTGTTGGAAGAAATAAATAAAACATAAGAGGTAAAGCAAGGTAGCCCAGAGAGGGCAGCCCAACAGATAGGGCTTTATAATTTGGTTGATCAGGTGACTAGCCCTGCCATTGTAGATTTAGCATATAGGGGTGATGTCAGACCTAAGGATAAAGTAGGTGCAACTAATGGGACAGAAAAGATTAAAATGGCCAAGCAGGTAGAAAAGGAAAGCACTGCTCTTGATATGGGTCAGCAACAGCATGAGATACCCGTAGAACCAAAAATAATAGAAGTTCAACTTAAAAGTGGGGGTGATAAAAATATATCCGGTGCTATTTCTGCTTAGACTCAGAAAGATCCGGGAGATGCCTCAAGAGCAAAAGATAAATTAGGTCATGAGGACCCTAAGCCACATGATATTGGTGCATCAGGCAGAGAACAAGAAATGACCCTTGATCAGGGTGATGGACAAGGCTAAAATACATAGACATCTATAGATGTCAATATGCCTCAGGATGAGGAAAGTAATAAAGAGGATGAAAAGAAGAAGGAAGGAGTATAGGACTAGGAACAGGATAATAATGTGGACATTCCACAGGATCCTCTTTTGCAGAAGGAAGCCCCTTAGAAAGAAGAAATGCAACAAGATCCCCCTCATGAGGAACTCCATGAGGAAGAAATTAAGAAAGTGCCTTCTCCACCAAGAATAGAAGCAGATACTGGAGAACAAGATAGACATGATATTGACAAAGATCATCAAGGGTCTGGAGATGATGTGCCTCAATGGCTAGAAAGAGAAATAGGCATGGAACAAGGATCTGAAATTCAAGAATTTGATGTTTCCACCTTGTTCAATGAAACAATGATGAAGCCAAAGAGGAAGGCCCGATTAACATCAGCCATAAAGAGAGATCCTGCTACAGGCAGAAGGACTGCATAGGTAGCACTTCCCATGGTTGAGAAAGAGAAGGGCAAGATCACCCTAGAGGAATTCCAAATCACAACTGTTGATTTGGGTTTTGCTAATGAGGACCAGGAAGGTCAAGAAGGGAAGGACATTATTGATTCTTTGACCCAAAGGGTAAAGAAGGAGAAAGAGAAAAATAAAATGCATAAGGAGCACATTGCTCAGTTACATTATTACATAAAAGGGTTGATTAACCGTGATAATACACCAATTGATCTGGCAGTCCCATTGACTATCATATCCCAAAAAGAGGTCACCAAGTTAGACCTAATGAAACATATGAGGCAATGATCATGGAGAAATGGATGCTGTCAGCTCTCACTGGGGCTGAGAATGTTTTGAGAACCTCCTTACAGAGATGGAATTCTTTAAGCAGTCTAAAAAGAAAGGTAGATAAAATGCAAAATGAAACAGGAAAATGATCATTCCAATTGGAAAAGGACCTGACTGCTCTCAGCGAAATAAAGAGAATTGACCCACAAGTCCTAATAAGCAACCAAGTGTTGAATAATAATACCACCCTGCTGATAGGCATATGGTATGAAGATATCAGGTTTAAATGTGATATCTTGAAGAAATACAGTGGAAAGCTTAGGGATATAAGTATAAAGTTGCATAGCATGATGGCATACGAAGCAAAGATCCTTGAGGCCCCGGAAGGTAAAATAGAGGGAAAAATTGAAAATCAGGATGCAGACTTTGCTATCAAAGCTTCACATGATAATTTCAAGTCGGTAGCAGATGACCCCCTCGCCCACCTCATGGAAGAGGTAATGAATAAAATCATGAGGATAAAAGTCAAAGTAGAAACTTACAATGAGACTTTGAATAGCAGAAAAGGTAAGCTAGAAGTGCTCAAGGCTAAGTTCCAGTCTCACAAACATGCCATAACAAAAGCCAGAATCCAAGATGGGGGAGAGGTGGATAAAATAATACATGCATATGAACACATCAGGACAGTGATGAAGGTCCACATACAGGAGGATGTACATCAAAGTGACAGTGATGCTGAAAGCAATGAAGATGATGACCATGATGAAGAAGAAGAAAATAAAGATGAGGAACTTGAAGAATGAATGAAGATGCATCACCAAGAGGACATATGCATAAGGTACTCATATATAATGAGTCATACAGATGGTTGCCAGCTGGCAACCTGTGCCACGAGGAAGCGTTGACTAAGTCGTAGGGTAATTGTCAACTGTTGATCTTAATTGACAAATCTTGACCATTGGTCAATTGTAACTGCCTCCTCACGTTATTCTATAAAAGGTGCAAGGGTTCTATCTTTTAAACATTTGAAACTTAATTGAAATTTGATTGGTAAAAATTTCAGGACTCATTTCAAAGTTGTTGTAAACGTACATGTTATGCATATTGAATGAAAGAGAAGCATATTTGATTACAAATCATCATAAATCTTGAGTAATCTATGTTTGAAATTTGGATACATGCATTGATTACCTGTGTCCCTTGGAGTGCTTTTCAGTCTGCATGTGTTGTTTTCATTCCTAATCCCATTGAAGTTAGTATCAACCATATTCAGCTGTGGAACATCCTGGTGACCTATGGTTTGATTTCTTCTCTTCATGAATGTATTTTGTATGTATGTGATTCAATGACTAAAGATTCACTAAAATTAGAAGCATTCTTTTAAATTTATTTCATTTTCATAACAGATCATCTCCATAATTGCAAATAATAGAGAATCAAAAGCAAATAACATGAAATATGTAGATATACTGTAGATAATTGAAAATATAGAGCATATTTAGAGTAAAAGCATGTGAAATTGACAAATATCATGCAAATTCAGACAAATATCCATGGAATACATGTAAATATCCACTTATAGATACATCACTTAAATAGATTTGTAGTGTAGAAGAAAGAAAAAGTTCATGATGATCGAGGATCAGAAGAATTGATCAAACTTGCAAATATCTCAACTATCTTTGAAAATAGAGTAGAATTAACCTCTCTGTAGAGTAAATTTATAGGAAACAATACAATACTGATCATCTAGACAAATGTAAGACCCCTTGAAATGGAAAACAACATGTCACGTCAACCTCTGAGTAACGTTAGATGATCATGACCTGATCAATGGAGACTTGAAGTCATCAACTTATCCTAAGCTAATCGTACTTTACAAGATAATAAAAGGTTTGCTGTGCAAATTTTTATGCATGTTGTTATGACCAACAATCATCATCAACATAAATTGGCGCTAGAAGGAGGGTCCTTCTTCAGTAGATTTGTCTGATTTGATGAGATAGACAGAAAGGTAATACTCATGCAGCTTTGTATTTCAAGTCCTGTTGAAAGATTTGTTGTTTTGAGTCCGTGTATGCTTGTCCGTTGCAAAGTTTTCAAAATTGAGCATAATTATTTCAAGCTTTGTGGTTGATCACTATGATATTCAAAAGATAAGCTCTATTTCAAGTCTTTTTGCTAAAGCTTTGAGGTAATTTGCTTGAGAGACCTAATATCCTGTTGCTGGTGTCCCAAAGCCTCATATCACCTCATATGTGCATCATTTCTACAAATATTGCATAAATATCTAGTTAGTTTTAGATTCTGATCATAAATACAGCCTTTGCTAGAGTGTTTTAGCTGATCTTTATAGTAAACAAGCCAAATTTTCTTAAATTCAAGAAATCCTGGCTCTCAGGCCAAATACCAGGTCCAGATCTAGTGGACTCTTTGAAGAATTGCCTATCCAGGGATTCAGACCTAGAACAGTAGATATTTATCATTCTCTTGGTTCTAGTACGTCAGGAGCTTCACCAGAACACACTTCAATAACTCATATCGGGTTGCAAACACCTACAGGACCACCTGTCACATCTCCAATCCAACCTCTACTAGTCACAATGTCATTCTTTACTATAGAGTCACCTCTGACTTTCACTGCATATCATCCTTTACCTAAGAATCCTGATAAGATTTGTCTTAAATATCATCCATATCAGGATGCTGATGATCACATTAGAACATTCAAGGAAGCCTTTTGTAGGGCTAGAATTGAACATCAGGATGTGGTATGCAGGTTATTTCCATTTTCCTTAGGGGAAGAGGCATATAACTGGTATATCAATCTTGGTCAAGGTTCAGTTGGTTCATGGGTTGCCTTGGAGAAAGCCTTTAAGGATAGGTTCAAAATACCTATAGATCCTTCAATGAATTATCATCTATTTGCCACAATCAAGAGATTTGAAGGACAACCTATTGCCAATTTCAATGCAAGATTCCAAAAGATGTTCTCAAAGCTAGTTGCTCCCTATACTATAACAGATGAAGCTGCTAGGAGCATATACTACTCAGCCTTAGATCCCTTAACTTCTATGTTTATCAGGAGAACACATCCTGGTGTCACAACCTTGATAGGAGCTTTTGAGAAAGCTGTCAAAGTCAGTCAACAGTTGATCCCTGCTCCAACACCTAATATTGCATTTCCTACACTCCCTATTTATCCTACATATCCTGCTCAACAACAGACCAATGGAGCCATGATATCTCCAGCTGTAATACCAAGCCCTTTACAGATACCTCCACTCAGTATCATGCCACCTCCAAATGGAAATGGTCAAATGCTACAATATCCAGGACATACATAGGTACCTCAAGTTGTGGAATAGTCTAATAACAATAACAATGGCTCTTCCTTCTTCAAACCTCAAACAAAGAATGTAGTAGCCAAAGTTCAGGAAGAAAAGGAAGAAATTAAAGAGATATCAACACAGTTGAGAAAACTCACCACTGAGATCACTCATTTGAGGAGTCATAATTTCTATTCTCAACCAAATCAGAATAGAGGATATGCCAATGATAGATCTAATTATCCTGATAGGGGATACAATAACAATTACAATAACAACAATGGTAACAATAATCCCCCTAGACAGCCTAGAGTGTGGAACACTTGGCCAAACAATGGTTCCTTGCCATCACCCCTAGATAATCAGCTTCCTAGTGAACCTAAGTAGACCCCTAGAGTGAACTTGGTAGAGGCAACTCTTACAAACTGGTGTAGGATACATAATACCAATGCTCATGCAGAACTGGATTGTCCTTAGTTTAGGATACCCGCTAGTATATTCCAAACTTAAGTATCTAATATTGGAGGTAATCCACCTTATGTTGAAGGAAATGAAATTGTCCCCTGTGGATATGATTTTGCTTTTGTATTAGAAAGTTTCATCAATCATCCTCATCAGCAGACAATGTCACCTCATCAGAATTACACCTTAGCATGTGAAGCGTCAGCTATGGATTTTGAAACCAATTATGTTTTTCCATTTGAAGATGAAAATGAACCATTAGTTGAACATGAAGAAGTACATGCTTATCAACAGCAGTATCAAGGTAGACATAATTACAACCTAAGGAATAACTCCAACTGACCTGCTGGTCCTTTGACTACATCCTTGCCTCCAAATAATTTCAACACTCCTCCTGATCCTAAGGCAAGCAATAACCCTAGATTTCCTAAAGTTAATGCTCAGTACTTAGCACCACAAAATATAGTACCAAAAACTGGTAATCTACCTCCTGAGTCTGATAAATTGGTCACATATTTAGCAGATGAAATGAAAAAGATCAAGATCAGTCTGTCATTATCAGAACTACTCAAAACCCCAGCTATCAAAAAAGCCTTCATGAAATCCTTAGATGATCCTGCTTCAAAAGAGGATAATCATGCCTCAGGTCAAATTGGGAATAAAGATCATGTCGTTAAGGATATTAATGCTAAACACAAAGCTCTAGCCATTGTTCAAGCTACAGAGACCTCACACATGACTCTTTACAGAGATAAAATTGAGTCACCTCCTTTTCTCCTTACCATAAGGATGTTTAGTAAGAATTTGCATAATTTCTTAGTAGATTCAGGAGCATGTACTAATGTAATGCCCCTCTCCATGTGTAATGCCTTAGGGTTGCATCCTGTCAAGTCACTAAAGAAAGTAACACAGTTAGATAAAATAGAGGTGAGTGTGGTAGGAGAATTAACTCACATCCATATGTAGTTGGTATAAGATCCAAGAATCCAATATTACATTGATATTTAGGTAGTAGATATACCTGATACCTATGGGATGCTGCTCAGTAGAGATTGGTCAAAAACACTCAATGGATACATGTCCACTGATTTCAGTCACATGTGGTTACCTTGGAAAGGAATACCTAACCAAATAAGGATAGATGCAGAACCCTGCATGAAACATATGATCACTGAATATAATAAAACCAATGAGATCATGTATGTAGATGTTGAACCCGAAGTGTATTCCATCAGACCCCAGACCATCAAGATAGAGGAGATCCTCATGTATGATGTTCATGTTCATGATGATAATCTTCAGGATGATAGAATAATTTTAGAGTCTGACTGTAGCTCTAAAAATGAGATGGAAGTAGATCACTTCAAGAACTTTGAGATGCACTTGTCTAAAGAAGTGCAACGTTGCCAATTGTTAAAAGTACTTGTTCACGATGTTCTAATTGAAGGATGGTGCAGGTTACATGATGAGGTGCATTTTGAAAAGACCTATGTTGCTTTCTTAGACATGATAGAAATGGAACAAGCATGCAGTGAGGCATCACCATCATCATTTGGGGTATGTTCTATAGGTAGTGATAGTGATACTGATTTTTATCATGATGAAAGTCCTATCTAGATGATAGAAGAGATATTGGTGTGTAGAAAGAGTAATCCTAAGAGTAACAAGAAAATCACCCCAGGAACTGATTGCTTGGTTGAGTCAGATTATGAAATATCTGATGAAGATGGAGGCAATAATTTGTCCAAGTTTGAGGGATTTTTATCAAAACAAATTTAAAAGATGATATAGTAGCAAAGATCCCCACAGGATGTTCTAATTAAGGGATGGTGCAGGTTACATGAAGCACCACATTCAGAAACTACTTGTTCATTATGTTTGCATATTCTGAAGAAGCAGATGTTGCCTTGTTCAAAGGATCCTCCTTCTAATGATAAAGAAGAAGAAGGAATATCAGCTTCACATTAGCCAGATAAGGTGAAGTTTGAGAAGATTGAAACACCAAAATTAAAATGGATATCAAGTGGTGCAGATGCCAAAGCTAAAAAGAAAAGAGAAGGTCCAGATAAGCCTTGAACTGAAGATAAGCCTTTAACTGAAGATAAGCCATGGATCCTCAGGTTTGATGGATCTAAATCAAAACAAGGAGCTGGAGTAGGAATAGATCTTATTGATCCAGCTGGTAAATCCTACTTAGCAGCATATAGATTGCAATTCCCATGCACAAATAATGTGATAGAATATGAAGCCTTGATTCATGGGATATTGTTTGCACTCAGAAAGAAAGTAAAGATTCCACATGTCTATGGAGACTCAAAATTGGTAGTAAGACAAGTAAGAGGCATATATTCTTGTAATTACAAGAAGTTGTCCAACTACAGACATAGGGTATGGGATCTGATAGAAGATTTTGATGAATTTAACATCACCCATGTGCCTAGAGAACAAAATCACAGGGCAGATGCCTTGGCCCAAGCTGCAAGTACTTTGGAACCATTATCTATATCTGGCTTGAAGAGATTTTCAGTCGAATTAGTGTCGGTACCCTCTGTACTAGACAATGTAGTTAACTTTCAGGTGTTTGATGATGACCAGCACATTTTAGACTTCATATCCAATAGAGATGTCTTTGATGCACAGATCATAGATGAAAGAAATGTGGAAGATCATATCTGGGAAGAAGAAGAGATCATAGAGCTACCCAGTAACAAGATTCCCAAAGGAATGATAGAGTTCGAAAGAGCATTTGATTTAGACAACATGCTAAAATAGAAAGATCTCCCTAAAGCAAATGGAGGAGAGTATTCACAAGTTAACATAGGACATGATGAAGAAAAAAGGAATGTCTTGATTGGAAAAGTGTGTACAGAAGAAGAAATGGAAGGGATAACCCAAGCACTTAAAGATTATATCCATGTTATTGCCTGGACATATGATGAGTTGAAAACTTATGATACATCAATCATCACTCATACTATACCATTAAAGCCAGATGTCAAGCCTTTTAGACAGAAACAAAGACCTGTTAATGCTTTGCTGGAGCCCATCATTTTTGAAGAAGTGAAGAAATTGCTTAATGCCAGGATCATATTTCCTATGAGACATTCCACATGGGTGGCTAACTTGGTCCCAGTAAGGAAGAAGAATGGTGACATTAGGTTGTGTGTAGACTTCAGAAATTTAAATAGAGCTTCTGAAAAGGATAATTATCCTTTGCCTTCTTTGGATGAAGTCTTGCAGATTGTAAATGGTGCAAAGATGATGTCATTTTTGGATGGTTTTTTAGGTTATAACCAAGTGATGGTAGATAAGATAGATAGATTGAAGACTGCATTCACCACTAGGTGGGGAATATTCACCTACAGGCGCATGCCTTTTGGATTGATAAATGCTAGAGCCACTTTTCAATGAGCAATGGATATAGCCTTCAGAGGACTAATTGGTAAATGCATCGTCATATACATGGATGACTTGACATTTTTCTCTAAAGAGAGAGGGAATCATGTGGAAGACCTCAGGAAAGTATTAAAGAAATGTGAACATTATGGAATATCCCTAAACCCTAAGAAATACATATTTGGGGTAACCATAGGGAAGTTATTAGGTCACCTAATAACAGCGAATGGGATCATCATTGACCCTGAGAGAGTAGAATCAATCATGAAGATACAACATCCTAGAAGTAAGAAAGAGCTGAAATCTTATTTTGGTAAGATCAATTTCGTTAGAAAGTTCATTACTAGCTTTGCAGAAATTATCAGACCATTGAATGCCATGCTTAAGAAGGATGCCAAAATTGAGTGGACACCTGAAGCTAGAGAAACTTTTGAAGATATCAAGAAAGCTATATCTAATGCTCCTATTCTAATCAGTCCAGATTATACCAAAGATTTTTACATTTACTCATTTTCTTCAGAGCATACGTCTGCAGCAGTACTCACACAAAGAAATGAGGCTAAAGAAGAAAATCCTATAGCCTTCATGAGTTGTCCTTTCAGGGATGCAGAACTTAGATACATGGATGTTGAAAGACAAGCACTTGCTCTAGTTCGAGTAGCCAAGAAGTTTAGACATTACATCTTGAGATGTAAAGTGATCGTTGTAGTACCAGATGCAGCAGTAAAGATGCTTTTAATGCAAAGTGAACTAGGTGAAAAGAGAACCAAATGGATAATTGTCCTCCAAGAGTATGATATGGACATAACACCCATGAAATTAGTGAGGGGACAAGCCTTGAGTCAGATGATATCAGAAATTGATCCTAACATCATAAGCCAACAATATGTCATAAATGCAAAGGAAACTGGAGAATGGTATTTAGACATCAGGCATATCTTGATTACTGGAAGATGCCCTTCAAGGTTGTAAGCCTCACAGAGGAGAGCCTTAAAGATAAGATTGTTACCTAAATTTCACTACTAGCTCAATCAGGTTACATTATGAGTGGAGGGAAATGTGGCTCCCACAATGGTTGAGCCCAACTCATAGACCTTATAGAACATTTCAGACCACAGCTGTCTAGAGCAATAATAGTCAGCAAGAAGGCAACCACAAAGACCTTGCACAATGAGGACAACGGGACAGTAGTCACTTGTTTTCACTATATCTAGAAAAGTATGATTTGGGATCTTGAGATTTTTGGATAGAAATTAGGAAACAAGAAGAAGAAAAAACCCAATAAATTTCTCACAAACCCAGTTTATAGATTTTGAGAACTTTTCACCAATCCTAAGGCAATATTTTCATTTTCAGATTTTAATCTTTGTTAAGAGAAGGGACAACCAACAAAGCTAGAGGTGGTAGTGATACACAATAAGGATAAATTCTACATCTTAAAGAGTAGTTAACAGTCCTTGAATTCTTGAAAATAGTCATATTATCACTGTCCAAATCAATCCCAAAAAATCAGTCATAAGAGTGACTGTTCCTAGCATCAAAACCAGTCAAAAATGCGACCATGGTGGCCCAGAATTGTTTTCAAAGGTTCAAAGGTTCAAAGATCTGTTCACCAAGCCTATAAATGGTTCCAAAAGGTGCGAACAGCAAAAGGTTCAAAGGTTCAAAGGTTCAAAGAGTTCAAAAGAACAAAAAATTTGCCAAGTTCAAACAATAAAAGATTCAAAGGTTCAAAGGTTCAAAGATCTATTTGTCAAGCCTATAAACGGTTCCAAAAATGTTCAAGCAACAAAAGGTTCAAAGGTTCTGGTGGTGCCTGCATAAATATACAGACACCTTCCCAAAAAATCCAAAAATTCTGTCTTTTGGCCTCTGCAGTAGTAAAATTGTGAAAAAATAGTTAAGGTGCAGGTGTCTTTGTATATATAAGGGTGTTTGTATATACATGCAGGTCAAATATACATTGGCAGGCTTGCAAAATTTCCATTGGCCTCCAAAAAGTGATGAAAAAATGAGTTATACGCATTTTTAAACGCATATCGAGTTTGCATATACAAGGGGGAATCTATCACAGATTCCCTGGAATATTACTTAGATGTATGCATTTCCAAATCCATATTAGGCTCAAAAGGATGCATGCACATTGGGGGAATCTTTCACAGATTCCTAGGAATATTCACTGCTTGCATATCGGGTTGCATGTATATTTGGTTTGTATGTTCATACATACAATGGTTAGATACAAAGAAAAGATACATTGTAGGCATATTCTAGGAATGATTCGCTATTTGTATGCAGGGGTGGGGCCCGTAGATATACAAAGCCCATATTTGAAAGTTTTTCAAATCTGATAGATAAATGGCAGGGGTCCGTTGTATGTATATATATGCAACATACAACCTTTTATACAAAGAAAAGACATACAACCCGGACACGATGGAGGAATGAAATGCAGTGAATGAAATTTAAGGTCCGTGGGTTGTATAAAGCGCTTGTATGTGCCGATATACAAGCTGATGTGCAAGAATAGAGATATAATGCAGATTTCAAGGATTGTTCAATTTTGCGTCGCAGGTGCGTTGAGATCTGGCTTGTATATCTGACATTTGTATATGCATTCGAGCATGCATGTACAAAGCAAAAAATGACAAAATGGAGAAAGTGAAGGGTCAGTGATAGGAATATGAAGTGCCTGCGTGGTACGTATTTATTGGCTAGTGACTTTTCATTGTTTTTTGAGGGCTGTTGATCTTAGCGATGGAGTTAGGATCAACGGTCGTGTTTTGAACCTTCGGTGTGAGTCTTTTCTGTGTGTCTGCACCAGTTCAAGCGGGAAACTTCATAGCACGAACCATTGCTACATCCCGTGGGTAGCTGAGGCATTAATGGCGGAGTTGTAATGGTATGGGTCGATGATGGACAGGCCAACTACCAGATTTATTGTGAAAATCTTTGAATGGCAGTATAGATCCCAAGCCTACCTACCCTCGCCTCTGTTTTCCCTTGCTGCATTCAATATTTTGGGCACCATTTTTGGTGCAGTGTATCTGGCAGGAATTTTGATTTTTGCCTTGAAAATTTTGCTGAGTACACAGTCTTGGTATAAAAGCCAAACTATGTTACTCATTGGGTGGTTGAAAACTAGACAAAAATTTTGGTGCTGTAATAAGATACAACTTCATTGCTGGCTCTGTCTTGGCTATCTTGTGAGTTTATGAGTCTCATGTTGTATGTTTTTCTGCAAAAATCTACTAATATCATGCTGATTTAAATGAGTAATGCTATATTGCATGTGTTCTGCTATCTGTCTCCAAATTGAGTGTGTTCTTCTTATGAATCTAAGCATTTAAGGGGTGTTTATGATTCTAGAATATAGGTTTGTTGTGTTGAATGATTGATTTCTTACTTTTGCTCAAGGAGTAGATTAAACGTTTCAGATCAAGTGTTGAGAAGAAGACATTGCAATAGGGATATCAGTAAGTAGAGATAACATGATACTCTATTTTGGGAAGTATCTGTAAGGTAGATACTAAAAATCCCCTTGATATCCAGTCTTTGGTATATGTTTATGCTGGCCATTCACATGTGTATGTCTATTGACTCCAAGCCCTGGATAGGCACCGATCTAGTCTTGTATTGAGGTTGCAACCCAAAGTCTAAGTTTTACATCCAAACATAAAATCAAACTTAAACTTTAAATCAAACCATTAGGACTTTAGAAGTAGTTTAGGACTAAAATCCTTCAATTCACAATTGAACATAAGCCCAAAGCTAGCCCCTTTGCTCTTATCCCATAGTTTTGGTTTGCATAATGGAGGATTTATTTGCTTTGTATCAACATCCCAGTCAATCCACAAGCATATCGCATGGATGTTGAATAGGGAATACCACCCTTTGTTCTACAGAGCCTAAAGAAGAAGAGGAGATATTTATAGAGTCTATCTCCTGTACTGTTGGCCCCTGGCCTAGAAATCCTGTTGATCAATGATGGCTACCTTGTAGGGATAACTAGTAATAAGCATCCAGTATGGGAAAATTACCAACAGATTTGGTGACTCCGCTGGGGAGGTGAAGTGAAAGTGTTATCTTTTCGTCCCTGGTAAATTATTGCCCATCTGAGTTGCAACAGATTTTGGCGACTCCGCTAGGGAATGAACTCAGAAAAATATTTTTTCTATGATGAGATTTCAGTTATTTGAAGGTTTTATCCTCTTTGAAGAGGTGGCGACTCTACAAAAAAATTTAGCGCACATGAAAGACTAATGTATGTTATTGTGATCTAAAAATATTCTATTCAAAACTTTAGCATTTGGATGAAAAGGTACCTAGTTCTTCCCACTTTTATTTGTTTTATTGCATAAGCTGAATGCCAGGGGGAAGCCTTAGGTCTTAGGTAGATATAAGATGTCTAACGGTAAAGTTAACATGAATCCAAATATATAATCACCCATGCTCAGCCAAGAGGGGGATGAAATGTTGTGTAAAAAGATTGAAGAGATAAAGAATAGGTTGATATCCTTAGAGGCTAGGCAAGCTAAGTTAAATAGTAACACTGTTGTGTCTACAAGTCAAAGTGCTAAACCTCTTGTAATCTCTTTTTATCCTTTGTATGACCAACTAGATTTGTCATGGGTTGATTATCAAGTTGAAAGTATGCCTGCTCAAATTTACAATCAGATGCCTAGATTTAGTGGACACAATGTGTGTCATGGGGGTGCACATATCCAAAACTTTCACAGCTTTATGGAGAAACATTCATTTAGGGATGAGGATATGTGGATGAGATTTTTTGTTAGATCCTTTGGTGCTAGAGCCAAAGATTGGTATTTGATCTTTCCAAAGAAATCCTTTGCCTGTTGGGATGAACTTATTGACAGCTTTAGAATAGAATTTGTAGGAGAACCTGCTGATCTTGTTGCAAGATTGATGGAAATTAGAAAACAAGATGAAGAGTCCATTATTGATTTTAGTCATAGATTCGTAGTAGCCCTTTCACAAATTCCTGAAGACTTCAGACCTGATACTCCAGCCTGCATTGGCATATATTTTGAATCTTTTGAGAAGGGCTCTAGTGTATTGCTGAGGGAATTCAAGATAACAGGTATGCAGATGGAATAAAAGTTTTTAGATGATACAGAAAAAATGAGAAATCTGCACATACAGAATTCCCTATCCACAGGTTTTGGTGTGAATAACAGTTATGCAGCTATAAATGACCAACTAATCGTGGCATCTTTTGAAGATAAATGCATAAATGAGAATATAGAAGTTGAGACTGCTATGTTTGAACACAATGCTAACAATAATGCTCAACTAGATTGTTCACCAATGAATGATGCCAGTGAGATGATTATTGATGACTTGCATTGCAAAGTAGAAGTATCTGATTCTGAAAATAATGATGAAGTTATGGACTGCAGTGAATACATGTCTGAATGGGTTTGTGGAGATAATTGTGAGTATTGTGCACAAGATAAAGAAGAAATCAGCAAACAGAGGAGCAGTTCCATGTTTGAATCATTGCCTTTTATTCAGACACATGGAAATGATGAAGAGCAATTAGAGATTGAAACAAGTAGTAGTGTTGAGCATGATTGTTCTTTGTTTGATTATATTTTTTCTTATGGCACACAGGCTGATAGTCCTCCACACAGAGAATTCACTAATAATGAAAATGCATGTCCTGTTGCCCATGAACCAGTGGCATACAGTGATGAGGATTTGTTTGAGTATGGTGGGAATCTGAGCACTGTTATTGATATAGATTCTGATTTTCATCCCGATGAAGGAGAAACCAACATATATCATGAAGATTGTTGGAAGGGGCTGCCAGAATATGAGTTATTTCTGTTTGGTACAGTTGAAAGTTGTGTGCATGAAGTGCACAAATATGGATATGAGAGCTTTGTCTTTGATATGCCAACTTATGATAAAATGAAGCCTGATGTTCCTAGCTGTGTGGTGGACTTTGAGTGCTTCCAGTTTTTAGTCCAGCTGGGAGATCATTTTACAATGCATGTTGCTGATGTAGATGATAATATGTGTCATGTTTCATATGAGAATGTATTATTTGACAAATATACATTATTTATTTTGGTTAATGCTGAGGGTTATGTGCATAAGGTTGACAAGGATAAGCTCAATGAGATGTTTGAATATGCAAATGACAAGGGTTGTTTGTGGGTAAGTCATGGCAGCATCTTCAAGCCTGACCCGGTGAGATCAAAGAAAAATCAAGTGTTTGACAGAGGAAAACTCTGGTTTTTCCTTTTTGGTGGCCCTGGGCCACCAAGTAATTTTTAATAAATGTGTTTTATGTGCAGGATGGTGCAATGTTTGACTCTGTTGCCCAA
The DNA here is from genome assembly GCA_027924645.1 of Cunninghamia lanceolata. Taxonomy (NCBI): domain Eukaryota; kingdom Viridiplantae; phylum Streptophyta; class Pinopsida; order Cupressales; family Cupressaceae; genus Cunninghamia; species Cunninghamia lanceolata. Next base: position 15,237,152 of record BSBN01000130.1, on the reverse strand, counting down.
TGCATAAGGCCCAATCTGTGAAACTAGAGATTATGAGGTTCGCACCATGCCTGCAAGAGGCATGCGTCCCCAAACAGAGCCACTGATGGTGCCTGCATAAATATTTAGGTTTCAAGCATTTAAATATGTAGGCACCTTCCCACAAAATTCAAAAATTCTATCTTTTGGCCTCTGCAGTAGTAAAATTGTGAAAAATCAGTTAAGGTGCAGATGTCTTTGTATATACAAGGGTGTTTGTATATACATGCAGGTCAAATATACATTGGCAGGCTTGCAAAATTTCCATCGGCCTCCAAAAAGTGATGAAAAAATGAGTTATATGCATTTTTAAATGCATATCGAGTTTGCATATACAAGGAGGAATCTATCGTAGATTCCCTAGAATATTATGCAGATGTATGCATTTCCAAATGCATATCAGGCTCAAAAGGATGCATGTACATTGGGGGAATCTTTTGCAAATTCCTGGGAATTTCGTTGCTTGCATATCAGGTTGCATGTATATTTGGTTTGTATGTTCATACATACAATGGTTAGATACAAAGAAAAGATACATTGCAGGCATATTCCAAGAATGATTCGCTGTTTGCATGTAGGGGTGGGGAACAAAGATATATAAAGCCTGGATTTGAAAGTTTTTCAAATTCGATAGATAAATGGCAGGGGTCCGTTGTATGTATATCACATTTGTATATGCAACATACAACCTTTTATACAAAGAAAAGACATACAACCCAGACGCGATGGAGGAATGAAATGTAGTGAATGAAATTTGAGGTTCGTGGGTTGTATAAAGTGCTTGTATGTGCTGATATACAAGTCGATGTGCAAGAATAGAGATACAATGCAGATTTTAAGGATTGTTCAATTTTGCTTCGCAGGTGTGTTGAGATCCAGCTTGTGTATCTGATGTTTGTATATGCATTTGAGCATGCATGTACAAAGAGAAAAATGGAAAAATGGAGAAAGCAAAGGGTCAGTGATAGGAATATGAAGTGCCTACGTGGCACGTATTTATTGGCTGGCAACTTTTCATTATTTTTGAAGTGCCGTTGATCTCAGCAATGGAGTCAGGATTGACAGCCGTGTTTTGAACCTTCGGTGTGAGTTTTTTTGTGTCTGCACCAGTTCGAGCGGGAAAATTCATAGCATGAACCATTGCTACATCCCACGGGTAGCTGAGGCATTAATGGCAGAGTTGCAGCAGTATGGGTCAATGATGGACGGGCCAACTACCAGATTTATGGTGAAAATCTTTGAATGACGGTTTAGATCAGGAGCCTACCTGCTCTCGCCTCTGTTTTCCCTTGCTTCATTCAATATTTTGGGTGCCATTTTTGGTTCAGTGTATCTAGCAGGAATTTTGATTTTTGCCTTGAAAATTTTGCTGAGTACACAGTCTTGGTATAAAAGCCAAACTATGTTACTCATTGGGTCATTGAAAACTGGACAAAAATTTTGGTGTTGTAATAAGATACTTCATTGGTGGCTCTGTCTTGGCTATCTTGTGAGTTTATGAGTCTCATGTTGTATGTTTTTCTACATAAATCTACTGATATCATGTTGATTTAAATGAGTAATGCTATATTGCATGTGTTATGTTATCTATCTCTAAATTGAGTGTGTTCTTCTTATGAATCTACTCATTTAAGGGCTGTTTATGATTCTAGAATATAGGTTTGCTGTGTTGAATGCTTGATTTCTTACTTCTGCTCAAGGAGTAGATTAAACGTTTCAGATCAAGTGTTGAGAAGAAGACATTGCAATAGGGAGATCAGTAAGTAGAGATAATAGGATACTCTGTTTCGGGAAGTATCTATAAGGTAGATACTAAAAATCCCCTTGATATCCAGTCTTTGGTATATGTTTATGCTGGCCATTCACATGTGTATGTCTATTGACTCCGAGCCCTGGATAGGCACCGATCCATTCTTGTATTGAGGTTGCAACCCAAAGTCTCAGTTTTGCATCCAAACATAAAATCAAACTTAAACTTTAAATCAAACCATTAGGACTTTAGAAGTAGTTTAGGACTAAAATCCTCTGATTCACAACTGAACATAAGCCCAAAGCTAGCCCCTTTGCTCTTATCCCACAGTTTTGGTCTGCATAATGGAGGGTTTATCTGCTTTCTATCAACATCTCAGTCAATCCACAAGCATATCTCATGGATGTTGAATAGGGAATACCCCCCTTGGTTCTGTAGAGCCTAAAGAAGAAGAGGAGATATTTATAGAGTCTATCTCTTGTACTGTTGGCCCCTGGCCCAGAAATCCTGTTGATCAATGATGGCTACCTTGTAGGGATAACTGGGAATAAGCATCTACTCTAGGAAAATTACCAACAGGTTCAAAGGTTCAAAGAGTTCAAAGGACCAAAAAATCTGCCAAGTTCGAACAGCAAAAGGTTCAAAGAATCAAAGGTTCAAATGTTCAAAGATCTGTTCGTCGAGCCTATAAACAGTTCCAAAAAGGTTCGAACAGTAAAAGGTTCAAAGGTTCAAAGAGTTCAAAGGACCAAAAAATTCGCCAAGTTCAAACAGCAAAAGGTTTAAAGGTTCAAAAGTTTATTTTTTGATTTATTGTCCATTTCCATTGTGCACTCCTCATCAGATTAAATGTTAAGTCATAAATGTCATTATTTTTTGCATGAGTTTGTATAAATTTTGAATTATAAAACACTAACTAAGGTGATGTAATTATAAATCACTTAGTCAATGATAAATGAATGCCGAAATTGTGTATTTATTTCATTTATTGTGAAAATATCAGACATTTATGATGCTCCAGGGTGGAGTTGACAAATAGGGGCAGGAGTTATTACATAGATTTGACTTATTTTCAAGGCCTTAAAGATCATTTAAAGGCATTCAAAGACATTTTCAGGTGCCTTTATGATAGTTGATGGCATGCCTTGACCATTTCTGCATTGGGAACCCATTTTGGAGAACTTTGGACAGATATTTTTGAGATATTTATGAGATACATGAAAATGGAGATGGCTCATCTTCATCTGATTATAGCTATTTTTGGAGAGTATATAGTCAATCATTTGACTCTTTGTAAAGAGTTCTTTCCATATCCATTCTAGAGTTAGTGATTTTTTTTGCAATCCTACTCAGTTTGAGTATGTTTATTGTAACTCTTTGGGCATATGAAATACAGAGAACACCTTGGACACCATTGACAGTCAGATTTTGCCTTCTTGTTTTGTAGTATTAGGTGTTATTAAGTGTTTGATCAGGTCATTTGTGAGGTAATTCATTTCCTTGTGACTATCTTATGTTTTTTAATACTCTTTTTCTGCAGAAGCTGTGTTTATGCAGGCTACAATCTGTGTTTTAGAGTGGTATAAGGCTTTAAATTGTGAAGTTTAGCTTCCTTTTAAAGATTTTAATGCAGTTAGGCCTCTTTGTGAAGTGCTTTTGCAAACATACAGTGATAGGTTGTGCAGGTTTTTTTTTTTTTGTCTGTGGCCAAGTGTATGCAGGTCTGAGTTTCATTTTACCTTATCAAGTTTGGTGAATTACCCTTATTTTCAAGTTTTTCTAGGTTTGTCTTTCATTTTTAAAAGCATTCCTTCTCCTTTTTCCTCTGCAAATCCAGTAGATTTTAGGTGATAACTAGCTAGGAAGTCGGCCTTCTCTAGAGGTTCTTTCCAACAGAGGTGACCCACAGACCTAGAAAGATCCCATGTTCTCCAGATTGCCAAGTTTTACAACTTTGCAAGGGTACAAATCTAAGAGACAACAGTTTTTGGCATGCCTGGTGGGATCGTTTGGACTATCATAATCCACAAGTCCTTTATTCATTGTTGATATTTGGTGTGTATGTCAACAACATTAGCCTGTAGAGGTAATATTCACACACCTGGCGACTCTACAAGTGAAGAATCAGCTGGTTTCAGTAGTCCAGATTACAAACAGCTAATGAGGTTGATGCTACTTGTTAGTTTTCTACCATTTGAAACTATTTTCTCAGCACTTGGTGACTCTATTTGGTGTTCTAACTCACATCATAGTGTTTCAAGACCTTGTGGTCCATATCCATTCCTAATTTGTTATCTAGACTTGCCTATGGTTCATGCTTTACCCTTGCAATGTCTAATTATCAACACCACAATGGTTTTTCTCCTCCATTTCGTGAAAATTCAAACTTTTGGCCTCCAAACAGCTCTTTGCCTCATTATAATCAGCATTACCAGTTGGAGCATTTTCAAACCACTCTTGCTTATCCTTATTTGCAGCCTATTCATTCCTATAGTCAGCCTTGTGAAACCCATTCTACTCTAAATGAAACGTGCAACCTCCCCAGTCAGCCCCAAAATGATGTTGATTTGGGTAGCAGTAAGAGTTGGTTATTGGATTTCCAAAGGTAAATTTTAGAAATAGATAGAGAAGCACAATATAACATGCAGCAAGAGGAGTTGTCCTATCAGATTTCTTGTTATCAGCAGGAGATAGAAAATAGAAGGGTGTATGAGGAAGAATGCTTGAACATGCAACTTGTAGAAACAAATAAAATAGTTGCTTGCTCAAGTGCAAGAGCTCAAAGTAGGACATTCCCCTCCTATTCCTAGCTTCAAACAAATCCATCCTTCAAACCAAAGTGAATCTATGAAACAGCCTCAAACTTCTCTACCATGGCAGCCTTCTTGGACCAGGCATCCTAGTTACAAAATACCAAACCTTGTAAAGGCCAATCCTCTCATACCAATTCAAAATCAGGAAGAGGAATCCATTCTCTCAAGTCAAGAAGCCTTTCATGAAGATGATTTGCAAGATCTCAGCTAGTTGGAGGAGCTTCCTTTCTGCTATTCTAAAGAACTCGGGGCTGATAAATCAACTAAAAGTTTGCTTCAAGAGGTTACTTCAATGTTTGAGTTTTTGCCTTCCTTCATTGAAGAAGAAACTCTTGATTTAAAGTGTACCTCCTTGAGTGGTAATGAGTATTTTGAGCTTGAACCAGTTGTTTCTAAAATCCTTCCAAGAGTTGGTAGCTTTGATGAGTTATTAGACACCCTAGTGGAATAATGAGGAGACTGAACATGAGCAAGAGCAAATTGAAGATTTGTTCTTTATTATCCAGCAGGGATATCAGCTTCTTGGTGGGGAGGTCTTCTCTTTTGAGCATGTGCATGGCTCATTTTTTGAGCCTAAGTTAGAAAATCATGAGCATCTTGTTCATGAGGTGGAGACAACCATATCTCTAATTGAGATACAAGAGCTAGAGTGTTTAGACCAGTAAGAAGCGAAAGAATTAGAATAGAGACATGAGATCAACCATGATGATTTGCATGTCGCTTCAAGGGGATGCCCAATCACGCATCTAGCCCAGCTGGAGACACATTAAGAGGAGTCACCACTTGTCATACTTACCTCTAAGCATGAAGTTGAGCATCAAAATGGGTGGCATCAGCCTATTTATTCACCACAAGTTAGCAGCATTAGTAATCAGTCCAAGTGGATAGGTGAGTTTATCTCCATTTTGTGGGGGATGTTTTATCAATTTGTCATATGCCCATCCCTCCCTCACCATTTTTTGACTGCCCACATGCATGAGAAACATTGTAAATTGTTAAGAAAGGGTAGTTACTTTCAACAACCAGTTAATGGCTTTGTTTAAGGTCACCTCTAACTAGTTAGTTTAGGATTAAAGTAGGTGTTATTTCAGTTTTAGGTTTCCTTTTAATAAGTGCCCTTGCACTTTGTTGTATTCTCATTAGGAGATACATGCTTGCTCATTATTTTTTGTTTTGGCTTGGTAGCTTGCTCAGTGTTCTAGCTCCTCTCTTCTTGTTGCAGTTTCTTTTGACTCCATGCCCAATGGTTAAGCTTCAAGCAACTGGTCTAATGTTTAGCAAGCAAACATATAGCAGATGTTGCCAAAGATGTTACTTAAATTTCACTACTAGCTCAATCAGGTTACATTATGAGTGGAGGGAAATGAGGCTTCCACAAGGTTTGAGCCTAGCTCATAGACCTTATAGAACATTTCAGACCACATTTGTCTAGAGCAATAACAGTCAACAGGAAGGCAACCACATAGACCTTGCACAATGAAGACAGCAAGACATCAGCCACATGTTTTCACTATATCTAGAAAAGTATAATATGGGTTCTTGAGCTTTTTGGATATAAATTAGGAAACAAGAAGAAGAAAAAACCCAATAAATTTCTTATGAACCCAGTTCATAAATTTTGAGAACTTTTCACCAGTCCTAAGGTAATATTTTCATTTTCAGATTGTAATCTCTATTAAGAGAAGGGACAACCAACAAAGCTGGAGGTGGCAGCAATACACAGTAAGGATAAATTCTACATAGTAAAGAGTAGTTAACAGTCCTTGAATGCCTGAAAATAGTCATATTATCATTGTCCAAATTAGTCCCAAAAAATCAATCATAAGAGTGACTGTTCCCAGCATCAAAACCAGTCAAAAATACGACCATGGTGGCCCACAATTGTTTTCAAAGGTTCAAAGGTTCAAAGAGTTCAAAGGACCAAAAAATCTGCCAAGTTCAAATAGTAAAAGGTTCAAAGGTTCAAAGAGTTCAAAGGACCAAAAAAATTGCCAAGTTCGAACAGTAAAAGGTTCAAAGGTTCAAAGATCTATTCACCAAGCCTATAAACGGTTCCAAAAAGGTTCGAACAGCATTAGGTTCAAAGGTTCAAAGAGTTCAAAGGACCAAAAAAATTTCCAAGTTTAAACAACAAAAGGTTCAAAGGTTCAAAGATCTATTCGCCGAGCCTATAAACGGTTCCAAAAAGGTTCAAAGGTTCAAAGAGTTCAAAGGACTAAAAAATCTGCCAAGTTTGAATAGCAAAAGGTTCAAAGGTTCAAAGGTTCAAAGATCTGTTCGTCGAGCCTATAAACGGTTCCAAAAAGGTTCGAACAACAAAAGGTTCAAAGGTTCAAAGAGTTCAAAGGACCAAAAAATCTGCCAAGTTTGAACAACAAAAGGTTCAAAGGTTCAAAAATTCATTTTTTGATCTATTGTCCGTTTCGCTGTGTGCTCCTCATCAAATTAAATGTTATGTCATAAATGTCATTATTTTTTGCATGAGTTTGTATAAATTTTGAATTGTAAAACATTAACTAAGGTGATGAAATTATAAATCACTTAGTCAATGATAAATGAATGCAGAAATTGTGTATTTATGTCATTTATTGTGAAAATATCAAACATTTATGATGCTGCAGGGTGGAGTTGACAAACAGGGGCAGGAGTTATTGCATAGATTTGACTTATTTTCATGGCCTTAAAGATCATTTAAAGGCATTCAAAGATATTTTCAGGTGCCTTTATGATAGTTGATGGCATGCCTTGACCATTTCTGCATTGGGAACCCATTTTCGAGAACTTTGGACAGATATTTTTGAGATATTTATGAGATACACAAAAATTGAGATGGCTCATCTTTATCTGATTACAGTTGTTTTTGGAGAGTATATAGTCATTCATTTGTCTCTTTGTAAAGAGTTCTTTCCATATCCATTCTAGAGTTAGTGATTTTTTCTGCAATCCTACTCAGTTTGAGTATGTTTATTGTAACTCTTTGGGCATATGAAATACAACGAACACGTTGGACACCATTGACAGTCAGATTTTGCCTTCTTGTTTTGCAGTATTGGGTGTTATTAAGTGTTTGATTAGGTCATTTGTGAGGTAATTCTTCCTTGTGACTATCTTATGTTTTTCAATACTCTTTTTCTGCAGAAGCTATGTTTATGCAGGCTACAAACTGTGTCTTAGAGTGTTATAAGGCTTTAAACTGTGAAGTTTAGCTTCCTTTTAAAGATTTTAATTTAGTTAGGCCTCTTTGTGAAGTGTGTTGTATCCAACCAAATTTTTTTGCTTCACTAAGGCATTTTGAAACAAGTCTAGAAAATTTTTCGTCAAAAAGTCAAAAAAGCAAAATTTCTAAAAATAGATGTCGAGTTCGGTTTTCTAGGTTTCTTGAGATATGGATGTTAGAAAAATATTCTAAAAATAGAATCTCCAAATCAGGTGTCACGCTCGATTTTCATTGGTCGATTTTGCTTCACGATCGGCATGGTTCAGACGGAATCTTCAAACGACCAAGTTTTCTCTACTGGGTCATTTTTGCTTTTTCACAAGGTGAAGCATGAACTCAAAAGTCATCAACAGAGAAAAGTTCACCTACCAGAACTCATCAACAAGTTTCCAACGCTGTTTCAATGACGCAAAACTAAAAAATGGTCGTCGACCGATGATGCACGCAAAACGATGCAAGGTGGATCCAAGGTGAATTGAAAAGTTGGAAAATCATAAATTAAACTAAGTCTAGTGAAAGTGGGCACCCCAAGAGGCTCGGGGCACCCATCTTCTCCTGTGTTAGTTTTTTTCACATTTTTCAAGAAACGTCGAAAATGCTTCTGTCAGCGCCTTTCCGGTTGGTCAAACTTGGTTAAACTTGGTCAAAAGTTAGTCAAAGCCAGGATTTCATCACAGATATGTTCAAACTACTCAGATCACCCTTTGGCCTGCCTCAACAGTCGTCAAAATGACCAAAATCAAAGATTGAACATGAACCGTGGGCACAGAAATCGAGAAAAGGTACAAAATTGAAAATTTTTGAAAAATTTTCTAAGTGTTGACAAACTAGGTGCCCCAAGAGGCTTGGGGTGCCCAAACTCTCTAGATTATTTTTTATGTTTTTCTCGAAAAACATGAATCTCCTTCTATCAGCCCAGTCTGGTTCAGTGTTGATCAGTTTGACACGTTTTTTGAGGCAAACATAAGGTACAATCAACTCAGTTTTCATCAGGCTTGCATATTTGCTAGATCATCAGACTCATTTTCATCCTAGTTGATAGAAATTGATAGCCAAACATGGGTCCTGTGCCTTCGGAACGCGCACATAAACCAAGAAATTGAAAAAGTTGAAAAAACTAAAAAAATGGCTAAGTGTTGGGAAACCAGGCATCCCAGGAGGCTTAGGGCACCCAACTTGAGTAGTGTTAGAATATTTTCATGTTTTCAGTGTTTTCTGACATGCTTTGTTACCAATCTTCGCTCGTTGGCAGTTTTCGAGAGATCAAACTTGGTCAAACGATGTTAGATCGTCGAACGAAGGCATGGGATGGAATCTTAGTTGATCAATCTCCAAAATGTTAGGATCAGTTAGCTTTTTCAGTTCATGATGACATTTTGCCACCTTGTCAAAGTTGGAGACAGGCCATTTAAGTCAAAATGAGTGTCGAAGTGTTGAAAATGAAGAAAATTTTGTTAGCACTTCTTTCAACTCGCGTGTTCGATGACATCATCAAAGAAGATATTTTTCGTCATCTTGCACATGAAGCCATAGGCTCCTACAAAATAGGGATTCTTCCTATTCGAAGACATCCACTTGGATTTATGCTTTAAAAGATGCTTTCTTCATGGATAAGGGAGAAGTTTTCTTCTCACACAAATAAAGCTGCTTTTTCGACCAAAAGATTTATAAAGACAAGCTTTGGGCTTCTTTATTTCATTATCTTTTGCAAGTTGCATCCAGAGGAAAGATTTTATTTTTTCTTTCAATGAAGATTCGAAAACCCAAACTAGGTGCTTTTTCAGTGTTCTTCATAGATTCGGGTTGAGGAAGAAGAGAGGCTTGCTTTTTCAGGGTCCTTGTTTCAAGGAGATCATTTTTCAAAAATAAGACCAGAGCTTTTTGAGTTTTCGTCGAGATGGGTCCATCCAGATTAACATCCTCTTGAAGATTGGGAGTTGTGCTTTTTTTTAGGAAACTATTTTTTTCCTACTTTTTTGAGAAAATCTTCGCTTTTTCAAAATCTGACAATCTGGGTTGCTTTGAAACAGAATCATCTACAAAACCCATGTACCAGCTTTTTTAGCTCACACTCTATTTTTTCTATAAATCAGCAAAAATATCAATGGATGACATCACCAAAAAGCAAGAATGTGAATGTGGATACATTTCAAAAGAAAGCAGCTTTAAAACATATGCTTTTTGTTTTAAAGCATGTGCTTTCATCCTAAGCTCATCCATTCTATATTTAGAAAGAAATCACCTTGTGATAGATGTAATCTTCTTTGCTTTAAAGCAGATTGCTTTAAAGCATTTGTTTATTGTATCTTTGTCTTAGAATAGTAATAAAGCTTGCGAGTTGGCAAGTTAGGGTTAATCAAGGAGATTTTAGGGTTCCCTACTCCTTTGATTTTAGTATAAATAAGGGCATCATTGCCCATTGTTTGTAATGGTAGTTGTGATAGAAAATTTGTTGTGCCTATTCTAGCCTACAAATCTTGATATTCCAAGTGTCTATTCACTTTGTGTTCATTGTTCTCCAATGTTTGATCGCTTACTGTATGCCTACCTTTTGCTGTAGTATTGCTGTCTTAGAGTTGTATTAAACTTTGTGATATTGAATAGAAGTTTCATGCCTACTTTGCTCTGATATTCTATATCGATTCATTAAGTTATCGTCGTCAGATGTGTAGCTTCTATAGCTTTCATTTTCAGCTTTCATCATTAAAGTACTTTTATTCTTGTGGTGTAAATCTGGAGGAAAACTGCTTGAGTTTTTGTGTTAACAATCATTCCTTGTTCACTTTCAACTTCCTTTGCTCTGAATTTACTCAGGAGATTGAAAGCATCATTAGTCTATGCTAGTTGTAGTAGAAGTTTTATAAAAAAGGAAAAAACCTCTTCTGCAACGTTTAGAGTTTTATAACCTTGTGCTCGCAGCTAAGAATCAAAAAGAAGATAGGCGAAGTTTCATTCAAGTTATCTTTTTAGCAAACATCAGCAAGAAAGGGAACTCCCCCTTCCAATAGGAGAGTAGTTTATCTGTGCATAGCTGTCTGTTTCCAAATCGCATTCCAGAGGTGCAAATTGAAACGCCAACAAAGTGCTTTTGCAAACATACAGTGATAGGTTGTGCAGGTTTTATTTTTTGTTGTCTGTGGCCAAGTGTGTGCAGGTCTGCATTTCATTTTACCTTATCAAGTTAGGTGAATCACCCTTATTTTCAAGTTTTTTCAGTTTTGTCTTTCATTTTTAAAAGCATTCCTTCTCCTTTTTCCTTTGCATATCCAGTAGATTCTAGGTGATAACCAGCTAGGAAGCTGACCTTCTCCAGAGGTTCTTTCCAACACAGGTGACCCACAGACCTAGAAAGATCCCATGTTTCTCCAGATTGCCAAGTTTTACAACTCAGCAAGGGTGCAAATCTGAGAGACAACAAATATCACAAAAATACATGATAAAAGGATGAGTCCTTTTCAAGAACTATGAGGGAATATACCTTAGATGCCTAGGAAGGTAAGAAGCAGACAAAATGCTAACATAATTACATGACAAGTTTGGAACTGCACATGGATCATACTTAGCTTCCACTCATGCTATCCTTAGAGCAGGGTATTACTGGCCCACTATTCTTAAAGATACTACTGAACACATCAAATGTTGGCATATGTGTCAGGTTATTGCAAATAGAGAAAGGTATGCTGCTCAGCCCTTGCAACCAGTGATGGAGATATGCCCATTTGCTCAATGGGGGATGGATTTCATAGGACCTATCAACCCTCCATCATCTTTAGGCCACAGGTATGTGTTGACTATTACTGATTATTGTACCAAGTGGACTGAAGCTGTTAGTAGTAAGACATGCAATGCTGAGGATGTAATCAAGTTCTTGGAAAGCAACATAGTAACTAGGTAGGGAGTCCCTTATGCTTTAGTATGTGATAATGGATCTGCATTTGCATCAATAAGATTATCAAGTTGGGATTTTGACCATGGAATTATTTTGAAGTTTCCTTCAAATTACTATCCTCAAGGGAATGGATTAGCAGAATCTACAAACAAGAATTTGTTGAACATCATAAAAAAATTGATAGAAAAGAACCCAAGGGAGTGGAATACCCTATTAAAGTATGCATTATGGGTAGATAGAGCCAGGATGAAGGCTGCATTAGGAAATTCTCCTTTTCACCTAGTATATGGGGTGGATCCCATCCTCCCTATTAACTTAAAGATCCCCACATTACAGTTTGCACAAGAGTATCTAGGTATAGATAACAAACAAGAAGTCAGGTTGCTTCAGTTGATGCACCTAGAAGAAAAAAGGAATAGAGCAATTGATCAATTTGCTAAACATCAAGTTGTTGTCAAGCGTTGGTTTGACAAAAGATCTAGAGTTAAGGCTTTTAGAATTTCAGATTTAGTCCTTATGTGGGACAAAGCACATGAAAGGAAAGGAGACCATGGTAAATTTGATAAACTTTGGATAGGTCCCTTTCAAATTTCAGAAATCTTAGGAGACAGCACCTATAGGCTTAAGACTTTAACCGGTGAGGATGTCCCATTACCAGTTAATGGACAGTTCCTCAAGCATTATTTTCAAGCCTGAAACAGTGTCATGTAAGTCATATGTATCATAGTGTGCATATTGTATAGTTGTTTGTACAGTTTTGTTTTCTTTGTTTGTGTGCATGTTGAGTTTTGTTTTGGTTAGTCAAGATGATGTAGCTTATAACCATATGAAAACAACCAAATTGTTAAGATTCAAGTGATGAGAACAAATTTCTATATAGGTTATGACTTATTTTGAGCAGTATTGGTGATCAGGTCTATAATATCGTTTTCATCAGGGTGCCTTTTCTTAACCAAAGTGATTTTTCACAATGACTCACCTAATAGCCTTGGGTTTGTGGAACACATAAGTATAGGTGTTAAGTGAAAAATCTAAAGGGACTCCCTTGCTACCAATGCAATCTCCAACCTAAATCAGCAAGTGACCATGCCTTGCACATCAAGCTTACATGATGACATTATATGAAAAGAAAAGAATAAATATTGAAAATCCAAAAGGAATAAAATTAGGCCATCTAAGTAACCTTACCAGCACTATAGACGCCTATTGGTAGTGGGGCTCTACTTAGGGGGATTGTATAGATAACCTTGTTGGGGCTATAGATGCCTGCTGGTAGTAAGGCTCTATCCAGGTTGGCTATGAGGGATGCTCCCAAACTATGTAGCTTAACATAAGTTACTCATGTTTTCAACTTACTTTCAAGATGAGGATAATTAATCATCTGCACACACCTGATCATTTGCTAGCATTGTTGCCATGATGAAAACCTTATCATTCAAAAAGATTATAATACTTATACTTAGAAGGAGTTAAAATACTATGTTAGAATGTGATCACATCACTTAAATCATTGGAATTTGGTTATGTTCTTTGGTGGCAAGTTGTTGTGTGTTTACACAACACACCCCATTTTACCTTGACAAAACAAGGACCCAACTTTTTCTTGCTGCTTTAGCTTGTTGTTCTCTGCTTTGGGCAGTTTGGTAAAATTAGTTATGTATCTAACCCTGCAAGAGAGTGGATTTGTCACCATGATGAGGTCAGTTGACAAAGTTAGTATTTTACATTATTAACCTCATGGTTGGAAGGTACATAGAATTCCAAGCAGGTTTGCCTTTTAGATCACCCCAAAATTCTCTAAGGGAAGAAAGTTATGTTGAGTCAAAGATTGGTCAAACTTGATATCCTGAGGGGGGCAGTCATATTTCAAACATCAGTCACCTTAGAAAAGATCACCCCAATGTTGTATTATCACCTGATAATCACTTGATCTGTGATGTGCAAACGTCAACTTTAAATTAAGAACCGATATCTACCCATCAAACGACTTCAGTTATCTTGCGGGGGTTCATATTTTTAATATCAGTCATCTTACGAATATCACCCTCTTCAAATATATCACCCTATGTCAAATATGATGGTGACATCATCCAAGTACAATGAATAAAGAAGTCAGGCTGATGATGATCTCATCATTCCATTCTATTCACGGAGGATATATATCTTATGCCCATCATATTCCTTAACATGATGGTGACGTCATTAAAACATAATGATTAGACAAGGTCACCGACGTGGTGACATCACCCTGATCTTTTCTAAATGGGTCATTTTATCTGCGGCGTCATATTTTAAACATCCCTTGATCTTAATTTCATGATCCAATATACACATGGTCAACGTTGACCACAGCACCTGATTCTTTTGCATTTAGTTTTGCCGCTCAAAGGCAGGGGTCATTTTATCTGCGGGGGTCATATTTTGAATATCACCCGATCTTTTGAAGATCCCCCTATTTCCTAACATTAAATGCACTTAAATGCGGTAGATGGATTCCCGCTGATTATGAATATAGATTGAACACTTAGCATCATCCATGAATTCATTGAAGAAGATCAACAGATTTAATCGAGCGAACGCAGTTTTATCCTAATTTGTCCTATGGACCTACTTTAAAGGTAAATTTTGAAGGTTATTTTCATTTACCTTGCGAATAAATGAGAAATTACAGAGCAAAGAAGTCAAACCCTCATATAGCTACTTGTTAACAGATTAGATCCTTCAGCATAACAGAACGGGTGATCTTTAGTGTTCACAGCCCTTTTCCGTAATCAGCCATCTAACCCAGGAGGAAAGCACTATCAGGTAAGTAACTAAAAAACCCTCCTGTTGTCATTTTCTATATGTTCAGGTAGGATATATATTCTTTCTTGTGGTTTGGCTCTATGGATATGCATATCATGATGAAGTAAAGGATAATAGATAGGGTATGCATGATGTTATATAAATGTATGATGTTGTATGGATGCATGTGCACATTGTAAGGTAAGATAAATCATGTTTATTGTAGGAAGTCATGGCAGATCTTAGAAGGAATAGGTCTGACTCAGAGTTTCTCAAGCCTATCTTCATTCACCCTGAGGGGGTGCAGTTTAAGTACGGGGTTATTGGTGATACTCACCAAGGAGATACGGACCTAGCAGCACGGTCAACAAGGGTAGATCATGATAAAGACAATCCCATTCTGGATGGGGTATATGTTTCAGGAATGTGGCATGCAGCTGGTTTTTCATATGCCATGGACACCCCAGAGCTGGTAGTGGAATGTGCCAGAAATTATAACCCTAAAACTAGATGGGTGGAAAAACATGGAAGAATATATGCAGACTTCTCAATCAAGGGCATTACCGCCACTTTTAATCTGTCAGTTGGGAAGAAGGTGGTGAGTGTAGATCTACGCAAGCTAGAAATAGAATACAATAATAATAAGAAGAATGCAAGGAAGAGGATGTATCAATGGAGGTCAAAGAGCAGCACCTACACTGCATCAGCCAAATTGCCTATACATTTATATAAGTTTGATTTTGATGATGAGTACCAGTATATGATTGCCCTGCTGTGTAGGATGACAGGTAAACCTCATGCTGGACATTTTGAGAACTAGATTTTTGGAATCATCCAGATGGTGTTAGATGAAAATAACATGCCATTATGGGCCAAGATCATCAGTGACACCCTGGATGAGGGAATGAGGAACTTGGGAGGCCAGACATGTTTGTTTTATATGACCCCATATGTGGTATATTCATGTGCTTATAAGGGAACTTTTTATGCCTTGAAGATAGTACGTAAGGTTGTGGTGATGCTGATGATGCCCACATATGGGATCACTATCCCCAGTTACAAAGGAAAGATTACCTCCTGGACTACAAACTGGTAAATGATGCATTCTCTATGCATCTGGTCAGAACCATGGAGGAGGACAGGACCAAAAGGCTGAGCACGGAGGCTCAGGAAGTTGTTTATAGGCATGGGGCTTGGTTTATCCAGTTTGCCACCTTTTCATACATCAGGATAGAGGGATTTGAAGGACAGCCTCTTATGCTACCAAGATACCCTACTAATGGGGTTGTCTTGATGGAGTTTATCAAGCAGGTGTCTACCATAGTTAAAATTACAAGGCACAAAAGAAGATACCTCTGGTGTTAGTTCCAGTGTCTATGGGTTGGTATGTGCTCAGACTCAGAGAGCATAAAACATGTCATGGGAGGGCTGAAATTGATGTATCTTCAGCCATTTCCCTTAGCCAGATCTTATGATCCTTATGGCAGGATGCAGAAAATAGTAGGAAGATCAATACATCAGAAGCATCTAGAGACTCACCTTGAACCAGGATGAAGCTGAGGTGAGAAGAAAGTACTAGAGACTCACCTTGAACCAAATAAAGACCATTGACTGCATCTCGGTGCTAGCACAACTGAGGAAGGATGATGGAAAGATTTTGTCCAATGAATATGAGGACAAACAGGTGTATAATGACACCATATCAGCCCCTAATCTTACACAGCTGGAGGATATATCCCTAGATCAGCTGACAGGTGGGGTGATACAGTTAACCTAGCCTTGGGTGGATGAGGGGACAAATAGATTGAAGAAAAGGGGTGTGGCCCTTACAGTTGATGCTAAAAAGAAAAGGTAGGAAATAGCTGATGAGGAATATGATGATTTCCTCAGTGAAAAGAGAAAATCTAATGGGGGGAGATTGCCCACACAAAAATAAAGGAAAGGTCACCCTAGAAGTAAGAAAAGTGAAGATGAACCGAAGGGGGTGATAATTGAACGGATTGCCACATAAGATGCAGGTGCATCTACATCACCTCAAGCATCTGCATCAGCTGCACAACCTCCTATTGAAAAGCCCAAGACTAAGAGAATTTTGAGGCCAGCTGTTGAAACTACAGAAGAGCGGGTAGAGGGCCAGGCCTTGCAGTAGGAAGTGGAAGAAGGCATCCTATTGGAAGAAGAGTAGGTAAACAAGGAACCTACAGGTGATGACCTAATGGTGGTCAGTAAGAAGAGGAGGATGATGCCACTGACGTCACCACCCAAGAAGCAAAAAACATCCATGAGGGGGGATATAAGGGCTGACCCTATTATATTGAGAGGAGTCAGTGGTGAAGCATTCAGAAAGGAACTGCAACATTTTGTTCCGCTTCCCACCATAATAAAATTCAAAACTGAGAGGGCAGAGGAACAAACAAGAGAAGGGTTCAAAGCAAGTTAGGGTGGTCCTTTCTCCTTAGTGGATACCGTAGACTTGTTTGATGATGAAGTCATTCAAAGTGTGGCATCTCAATGAATGGAGACTCTCGCTTCCAACACTCGCATGACCCCTCATGGGACCCCATTAGCGTAGATGGTAGTGTTGGAGGAAATAAAGCAAACAGAATAGGTAAAGCAAGGTAGCCTAGAGAGGGCAGCCCAACAAATAGGGCTTGATAATTTGGTTGATCAGGTTTCTAGCCCTTTCGTTGTAGATTTAACATACAGGCGAGATGTAAGCCCTAAATATAAAGCAAGTGCACCTAATGAGACAGAAAAGATGGAAGTGGCCAAGCAGGTAGAAAAGGAAAGCACTGCTCCTGATATGGGTCAGCAATAGCATGAGATACCCATAGAACCAAAAATAGTAGAAGTTCAACAGAAAAGTGGGGGCCATAAAAATATATTAGGTGCGACTGTTGCTCAGACTCAAGAAGATCTGGGAGATGCCTTAGGAGGAAAAGATAAATCAGGTCATGAGGACCCTAACCCACAGGATATCAGTGCATCAGGTGGAGAACAAGAAATGACACTTGATCAGGGTGATGCACAAGGCCAAAATACACAGACATCCGCAGATGTCAATATGCCTCAGGATGAGGAAAGTAATAAAGAGGATGAAAAGCAGAAGGAGGGAGTATAGGACCAAGCGTAGGATCATAATGTGGACATTCCATAGGATCCTTCTTTCCAGAAGGAAGTCCCTCACGAAGAAGAAATGCAACAAGATCCCCCTCGTGAGGAAGAAATTAAGAAAGTGCCTTCTCTGCCAAGAATAGAAGTAGATACTGGAGAATAGGGTAGACGTGATGTTGACAAAGATCATCAAGGGTCTAGAGAGGATGTGCCTCAATGGCTAGAAAGAGAAATAGGCATGGAACAAGGATCTAAAATTCAAGAATTTGATGTTTCCACCTTGTTCGCTGAAACAATGATGAAGCCAAAGAGGAAGGCTAGATTAACATCGGCCATAAAGAGAGATCTTGCTATAGGCAAAAGGACTGCACAGGTAGCACTTCCCATGGTTGAGAAAGAGAAGGGCAAGATCACCCTAGAGGAATTCCAAATCATAACAGTTGATTTGGGTTTTGCTAATGAGGACTAGGAAGGTCAAGAAGGGAAGGAAATTATTGATTCTTCGACACAAAGGGTAAAGAAGGAGAAAGAGAAAAATAAAATGCATAAGGAGCACATTGCTTAGTTACATTCTTACATAAAAAAGTTGATTAACCCTGATAATACACCAGTTGATCCGATAGTCCCATTGACTGTCATATCCCAAGAAGAGGTCACCAAGTTAGACCTAATGAAACATGAGGCAATGATCATGGAGAAATGGATGCTGTCAGTTCTCACTGGGGATGAGGATGTTTTGAGAACCTCCTTACAGAGATGGAATTCTTTAAGCAGTCTAAAAAGAAAGGTAGATAAAATGCAAAATGAAATGGGAAAATGGTCATTCCAATTAGAAAAGGCCCTGACTGCTCTCAGCGAAATAAAGAGAATTGACCCACAAGTCCTAATAAGCAACCAAGTGTTGAATAATAATACTACCCTGCTGATAGGCATATGGTATGAAGATATAAGGTTTGAATGTGATATCTTGAAGAAATGCAGTGGCAAGCTCAGGGATATAAGTATAAAGCTGCATAGCATGATGGCATACGAAGCAGAGATCCTTGAGGCCCTGGAAGGTAAAATAGAGGGAAAGATTGAAAATCAGGATGCCGACTTTGATATCAAAGCTCTGCATGATAATTTCAAGTCGGTAGCAGATGACCCCCTCACCCACCTAACAGAAGAGGTAATGAATAAAATCATGAGGATAAAAGTCAAAGTAGAAACTTACAATGAGACTTTGAACAACAGAAAAGGTAAGCTGGAAGCGCTCAAGGCTAAGTTCCAGTCTAACAAACATGCCATAACAAAAGCTAGAATCCAAGATGGGGGAGAGGTGGATAAAATAGTACAGGCATATGAACACATCAGGATAGAGATGAACATCCACATACAGGAGGATGTACATCAAAGTGATAGTGATATTGAAAGCAATGAAGATGATGACTATGATGAAGAATAAGAAAATGAAGATGAGGAACCTGAAGAATGAATGAAGATGCATCACCAAGAGGACATATGCATAAGGTACTCGTAAACACTGAGTCATACAGATGGTTGCCAGCTGGCAACCTGTGCCATGAGGAAGAGTTGACTAAGTCATAGGGTAATTGTCAACCATTGATCTTAATTGACAAATCTTGACCATTGGTCAATTGTAACTGCCTCCTCACCTTATTCTATAAAAGGTGCAGGGGTGCTATCTTTTAAACATTCAAAACTTAATTGAAATTTGATTGCTGAAAATTTCAGGACCTATTTCAAAGTTGTTGTAAATGTACATGTTATGCATACTGAATGAAAGAGAAGAATATTTGATTACAAATAATCATAAATCTTGAGTAATCTATGTTTGAAATCTAGATACATGCATTGATTAGCTATGTCCCTTGGAGTGCTTTTCAGTCTGCATGTGTTTTTTTCATTCCTAATCCCTTTCAAGTTAGCATCAACCATATTCAGTTGTGGAACATCCTAGTGACCTATGGTTTGATTTCTTCTCTTCATGAATGTATCTTGTATGTATGTGATTCAATGACTAAAGATTCACTAAAATTAGAAGCATTCTTTTAAATTTATTTCAATTTCATAACAGATCATCTCCATAATTGCAAATAACAGAGAATCAAAAGCAAATAACATGAAATATGCAGATATACCATAGATAATTGAAAATACAGAGCATATTTAGAGTAAAAGCAAGTGAAATTGACAAATATCATACAAAGTTAGACAA
This sequence comes from Cunninghamia lanceolata, assembly GCA_027924645.1. NCBI lineage: Eukaryota > Viridiplantae > Streptophyta > Pinopsida > Cupressales > Cupressaceae > Cunninghamia > Cunninghamia lanceolata. The sequence goes on along the minus strand of BSBN01000130.1, from coordinate 15,217,349 downwards.
ATATCCATGGAATACATGTAAATGTCCACTTATAGACACAACATTTAAATAGATTTGTAGTGTATAAGAAAGAGAAAGTTCATGATGATCAAGGATCAGAAGAATTGATCAAACTTGCAAATATCTCAACTATCTTTGAAAATAGAGTAGAATTAACCTCTCTGTGGAGTAAATTTACAAGAAACAATACAATACTGATCATCTAGACAAATGTAAGACCCATTGAAATGGAAAATAGCATGTCACATCAACCTCTGAGTAATGTCAGATGATCATGACCTGATCAATAGAGACTTGAAGTCATCAACTTATCCTAAGCTAATCGTACTTTACAAGATAATAAAGGTTTGTAGTGCAAATTTTTATGCATGTTGTTATGACCAACAATCATCATCAACAAGCCTGTTTGAGAGTTTTGATGCCCTCAACCTACAGGTGATCCCAAGGAAATTGAATACTAATGTTGATCAATTAGCAATGGTGGGGGGCCAATTTTCTCCACCTATAGACTTGTTTCAAGGTCCTGATCAGCATGTGAGGGTTGTTGTTAGACCCTCTGTTCCTGACAATGATATTCATTGGCAAATCTTTGATAGTGATGAGTATATCACATGCTTCATCCAAAATGAAGTCAAGTTCTCTTCAAGGGCGCAACCAAGGTTACAAGAATCCTATGGTGATCAGATGATCTAGCTCAAATCAAACAAACTATCCAAGGGTCTAGTTATTCTTGAGGCCATTTTTAGCCATGATGATGAGTTCATGGGAGATAGAAGTAACATGACCTTCAAGAAAGAAGATTACTAGAGGGTGACAGTCACCTAGAATAAAAAAATGTTGCTAGGAAAAGTGTGCAGCAATGCAGAGGAGCAAGAGTTCATAAAACTTTCCCAGAAGTATAATGATGTCCTGGCATGGACATATGAAGATCTTAAAGGATTCAATCCGGATGTAGCTCAACATGCCATTGATTTGGATCCCAACTGCAAACCAATTCGCCAAAAGCAGCAACTTATAAATCCAAAAATTGAGCCACTCATAAGAAAAGAGCTTTCTAAGCTCATACAAGCAAGGATTATCTTCCCTATCAAGTATTCTACTTGGGTCTCTAATCTAGTGCATGTGAGAAAGAAGAACGGAGAGATCGGGCTCTGTGTAAACTTTAGGGACCTAAATTGTGCTTCTCTAAAGGATCATTACCCTCTGCCCTCTATGGATCAAATTTTACAAACAGTTGCGGGGGCAGAGAGGTTTTCATTATTGGATGGCTCCTCTGGCTATAACCATATCATTGTCAGAGAGGAGGATAGATTTAATATGACATTCACAACCATATGGGGAATCATGGCATACACAAAGATGCCATTTGGTTTGTCTAATGTAGGTGCCACATTTCAAAGGGCAATGGATATTGCCTTCAAAGGATTTATAAATAGGTTCTTCCTGATTTACCTGGATGACATCACAGTCTTCTCCAAGAAGGGAAGAATCATATGGAGCATATAGAGAAAGTTTTCTAGAGATGCAGAGAGTTTGGGGGTCTTTGAAGCCCAAGAAATGTATTTTTGTTGTTGCCCAAGGTAAGCTTTTGGGTCACATTGTGTCTGAGGATGGAATATCCATAGACCCTGATAGAACATCTACCATGCTTTCTCTTCCTCTGCATGCTCACAAGAAAGCTTTACAACCATTTCTAGGGCAGATCAACTTTGTTAGGAACTTCATCCCTAACTGTGCTAGCTTGGTGAAGCCTCTAACCCTTATGCTCAAAAAAGATGCAGTCTTCAGATGGACTAAAGAAGGGAAGGATGGTTTTGAGAAGATCAAGGAAGACTGGATTGCCTGGGCACCTACTCTTATGAATCCAAATTAGGACTTTGTCCTCTATGCATATGGAGGAGAGAACAGTATTGTTGCTATCTTGATGCAACAAAATGAACATGGACTAGAGCAACCCCTGGCCTTCTTCATGTTGGGAATTAAGGTGTCTCAACCTTTGCAAATTCCTAATGTTGTATTAGTTATCCCATGTTGAGTTGGCATAGTCAGCACCTTGTGTATATGCAGCAGGGTAAATTTTGGTGACTTTGGCAGCCACAATTTCCCCCTTGAATAATTAATGGGGGTTTGGGGGCAGCACCCTCGTGGGGGCTCGGGGGCAACGCCCCCGAAACCCCAAATAATTTTTTAATTAATGACAAGTGTCGGTGAGCATCTTTGCACAAGAGAAAGGCATCTTTGGGTGGTCAAGGGAGGTTATGAAATGTTGTAAGAGGAATATGATATTTTTAGTCAGTGTATGACGGATTCTATGATAGCTGTAACTGCTGTCAGTTATAACTTATTCTATGACAGCTGTAAGGTGTGTAAGAGCATCTATCGTAACCTATCTTGGGACCAGGCACCCACTTTGGGATGGGATGTTGGACAAGTGTCCTTAGGCGTGGGTTTTGGGGCATGAGTCCAAGATGGATGCCCATCTCTAGAAGGTTCCATATTTGCCTTGTAAACTCTATATAAATAGGTGCTTGGATGGGAGATAGATAACTTTGGTACAAGTACTGTTATGCTACCAGAATATCTCCAGATTCGACATTTGAAGACTCCTAAAAGAGCATTGGCTCTAAAACTGTATTGTAATATGTTATTGTTTACTGTAATACATTTGAGCTGTGTTTTGGAGTGTGGGGTTTTTTACCCGTAAGGGTTTTCCCCACGTATATCTTGTCTCTCTCTTCTATCTACTTTTTGTGTGTATGTGTATTGCTACAATATCTCATGTTAATGGTTTAACATTGCTGTAATAGTTAGGATAAAGTTGAATTTGCATAGCCCTCTCCTCATTAGATTAGTGTAGGAAGCGTTTTCCGCACACCTAGCTTCCTTTCACTTTAGTCAAACCTTGAAGGACTATGAGGTCAAGTATAGCCCCATGGATAAGCAGGTATTTGCCATTGTTAGAGTTTTAAATAAATTCATATATATGCTGGCAAAAAATCATATTAAAGTTTTAGTTTCTCATCCTAGTGTGAGAGATTACATAATGGGGATAGAGATTAGTGAAAAACGAGCCAGCTGGGTCACCAAGATCCTGGAGTATGATGTGATCATCAAAGCCACTAAGTTGATTAGAGGCAGAGGATTATGTAAACAACTAGCTCAGACATTAGTAGATGAGGTGAATTCATTTTACCATTTGAATGAGGAGGAACCTACAGCTGAGCCCTCAGTTGTGAGTTCTTGGACAACAGATATGGCTAGTTTCTTATCCACTGGTGAGTATCCCTATGGATTGGATAGAACCAAAAGAAGACATTTTAGGATGTAGTCTATCCCTTATGCTTTGGTAGATGGTGTTCTCTTCAAGAGAAACTTGGATGGAGTCTTACTCAGATGCATAGAAGATCAGGTTGATACACTTCTTAGTGAGTTTCATTCTAGCTCAGCTAGTGGCCATTTCTCTGTTAGAGCTACAACACTGAAAATAATGAGGGTAGGTTATTTTTGGCCCACATTATTCAATGATGCCCATATGTGGGTAAGAAGATGCAAAGGATGTGCTCTCTTTGCTGGAAAGAAAAGATTAGTAGCACTTCCACTCCACCCTATTTAGACTGATCAACCCTTTTCACAGTGGGGATTAGACTTCATTGGCGTGATAATCCCTATGTCCAATGCTGGTCACAAGTGGGTTTTGACTGCAACAGACTACTTCACTAGGTGGGTTGAGGCAGTCCCACTCAAGGAAGCCACTAAGTCATCCATCATGGATTTCTTGGAGGAAATCATGACAAGGTTTGGAGCTCCTCGTACTATTATTTCTAATAATGTAAAAGCATTCAATGGTTTTAGGATTGTTAATTGGGCTCTCAAGTACAATGTGTTCTTAAAGACTTCATCCAATTATTACCCTCAAGGTAATGGGTTGGTTGAGTCCACTAACAAGAACCTGATCAGGATCCTGAAAAGGACCATGGAGACAAACCAAAGGCAATGGCACAATAAGATCAGATTAGCTCTTTGAGCTGACAGGATCACATACAAGAGAGCCATTGGGAACTCTCCTTTTGTTCTAGTGTATGGAAAAGAGGCTAGGTTGCCTATATCCTTAGAGCTTCCTACACTAAATCTGGTTCATCAATTGGAGTTTGAAGGAGAAGATGCAAGGTCTATCAGAATGGCTGAATTAACTGAACTAGAAGATCAAAGGTAGTCAGCCATGATCACATTAGAAGAACATTAGATGTAGACCAAGAGATATTTTGATAAGAAGGCCAAAGGTTTAGACCTTCATAGAAGGTGATCTTGTCCTAAAATGGGATGCAAACTGAGCCAAACCAGGAGGTCAAATCAAGTTTGATGCACTTTAGAGTGGGCCTTGTGTCATCATCAGCTGCAAGCAAGCAAATACCTTCATTCTTTCAGGGCTGGATGGTGCAGTTCTACTGATCTCAGTGAATGGGATCCATCTCAAACCCTACTATTAAGGTTGGTATAAGATCATGTACATATTGTTCTAGTTATTTTAGCTTTAGGTTTCCCTTTCCATAAGTGCTCTTGCATAGGCTGCATTGTCGTTATGTCACATCTCAGATTGTTGGGATTGATTTATTTTTGTTAAATACATTGAAAATTATTGAACTCTAATTGATAATATTTGAAAAGAATATAGTATTAGATTATGATTCAGTTACTTATGTCACTTCAGCTATTATTTATTTGGAACTAACCTATTGACTATGGGAAATGAGTGGGATTGACTGCAGGTTATCGAAGACAAGAACATGGGTCAGGTAGAGGGGACCTAGCCGCTTGGCAACAGTCAGACAGATTTTGTCTGGTGTCACACACTCACGTAGAATCATCCTTTCTTTTAATGACTAGTTGTCTAAATGTTCTTCCTAGTGCATTCATACATGTGATAGTTGTCTACCATCATTCGCTTGTTTCGTCAAAAATAGATAAGCATGTCTTTGTTTATTGATATAATTAAACAGTAATAAAATTAATTAAAACTCTTAAAAAAATGCTATTTACCATATAAATATAAATAAGTTTTCTGGTGGTGAAATTATGCAAAAATAAATAAATTCTTTTATGTGCCTTATTATTTTATATAAATAATAAAAAGAAAAATAAAATCTATTATTAAATATTGATAGATATATATATATATCTATAAAATGGAAGATAATTTTGTTTTAAAATAAATAAAATATTAATCTCATTTTAGATAAAGAAATAGTAATAAAAATACTTAATTTAAGAATTAAACTCTATAAATATAAAAATAGATTTACAATAGTAAAGTGGGGAAGCTTGTTGCGCATGCATGAGAGAGTTAAAATAATAAATAGAGGAATTTTTAAGGTTTCGAGGTTAATAAAAAACAATGAAAAGTTTTTTTTTGAAAACCATGATACATAGATGCAAGAAGGGGGACACATAGAAGGCATGAGGGAGCACAAAGAAAAGAGGGGAAAAAGAGAAAGAAGCAAAGATGGGGTGGAGTATCAAGGAACTAAAACCAAAAATGATTACCCCAGGTTCTTCTTGATGAATCTAGCACCTCCTTTGAGCATGTTTTCATGCTATGCTTGTTTGATTACCAGAATTCATGATATTTGTAGTTGTTTCCTTTTTGGTATTGAATGTATGCATTGTGGTGGCCAATCCAATTTTCACAGCATATATTGTTTTATAACGGCCTCATAACGGCCTCTGTAGCTTGTTCTAATCTATTCTTTTCTTAGATCTGATCCCTCACTCTGAAAACCTCTAACTCTTCATAAGTGACCTCTCACCTTGCCTATGACTGACCTCTGCAAAATACATAAATATTCAAATCCTTTAAATCACCTATGTATTGATCTTGGATTGCATAATGTTGTCTTAGCCGCTTGTCATGCCTTTTTGGAGTTGATCATGTTGTATGGGAATTCTATGGCGATGTAGTATCTTGTAAGATGAAACTCTAAAACCATATCAAACACCTGATCTCATGTCTACCTGTTATCAACTTAACTCTGTTGAACTGGTCCATCACCTGAGCAAGAGGAGGATGATCCTTGATACACCCCAAAATAGGAAAAACAAATGTAAGAGTCATACCCAACCCTATTTTACTATTCCAATACAATCCCTTCACTCATGATAATTGGCAGACTTTTGATTGGTCTTTGAAGCTTGTTGATTTGCATATCAACCTCCTTTAACCTCATCGGCATATTCTATGATTTGTCTAGCGGCCTATTGTGTAACACTATCAGCTTTTTTTTTTAAATTTCAAATCGGCCTTCCTTATTTATTTTATGGCATGTTCTTAATGTTTAAGTGAACTGTCATTTTAAAATAGCATGAGCTTTTGTCTAATCAGCCTAATTTTCTATTGGAGCGGCATCTAAAAATTTACCTCAACCTTTCTATTTATTTTGGACCTGTGTTCTAATTCCTTCAGCCAAATCTTATGATTTCATCAACCTATTTAATGATATAATTGACCTATCTTATGATTTCTTCGACCTATTTATGATTTCTTCTGGCCTGTGGATAAACTTTTAACAACTTAGTGTGTATCATGGTGATACAAAACTTGTTTGACAATCCTTGTCGTACCTGTCATCATACTGATGTGGAAGTTTCCAAATTGGTAAAAATGGAAACAAATCTCATTGCAAATTACATCTTAATAACATCTCAGCCACTACTAATGAGTCTGAACTTACATGCGGCTGGAATATAGACTTATATTTGTAATGTATGCTACAAGATCTTTACTTTTCCATGTATGCCATTCAAACTCAACTATTTTTTTTATTCTTGTAAGTGCGAGTAGGGATATAGGAGTCAGTTCGCCACCTCAACGATACAGGGATTTTCCAAAATATCATTAGCTATTATGGTGGCCCCAAATCTGAGGTGGTGATTTTGTATAATGGACATTTATGGAAGTATTAAGATTATAATTGTAGGCATCAAAATGCAGTGAATTATGTATTAAAATCTTCGGTCTAGAGAGGAATCTGATACTTATTTTATGCAACAAGAGAATAACGTTATGTTATTGCATAGTTGGCACCCTTTATAATGCAAAGAGGAAAGATAAAACTCAGGCAATGTAGACTATGGTTAATTCTCTTTCCTAATATAGACTCATTCAGATACTCCTGGGCATTCTAGACACAGTTTGCAAGTGTTATTTTCAGTTCTCTCTATCTTTCTTCTCAGATCAAAGGCACTAATCTAGGATGCAAAGCCTACCAGAAGGGGATCTCCTTCCCACTCTTTAGGTTCTATAAGTCCCAGGGGGTGTTCCCCTATAGTTCTAAGTTTACTATCAACATATCAGACAACAAGTACACCAAGTTTGAGATGGAGAAGACCCCTTTGTACTACAATTTGCTAATAATCGGTTACTAACATTGAAAGTATTTGCTCATATCTATATCATATAAAAAACTTATGCAGATTGATAAGACAATCACATATTTGCATTCTTTTGAAACCATTGACAATCAATTTACAATTTAGCGTGAAAGTGGATAGAAAACCTTAGACCTATTCTAGATTGCATGAAATCTCAAGAGAATGAACATTTGATATAATTTATTAGAACCACAATTCTCCAGTAGTTTTATGCCCAATACTGCTTCATAATAGCTAAAAGAGGATTATGACTCCCGAATGAGGTTTTATCTTCATAAAGGGGAGCTTTAAATTTAATCCAAAAGGTGACACAAAATAAACCTGAAAGTGCTCTCTTCCATAATTTTCAAAACTTTGTTATCACCAAGACTTTCTTCAAGTAGTTCAAGGGCTTGAAAACAACTTTAGCACTACTTTTGAGCTGACTTGAAGGCCTATATGATTCATTTTGGAGATGCTATATTATTAACTTTGCTTTTAACTTATAATTTGATTAGTATTTTTTTCATACATAATCAATCCATACATGAGCTAATTTTATAACTAAAGTTAGAACTTCTTTAAATAAAAATAGAGATATATACTTAAAAAGTGCATAACCTTATGTGATAGACATCATGTTGAGATACCCTTTATCACTTACTTATGGAGGAAAACTTTGTATTTATCCCAACAATGAAGATACTATAAAAACCAGCTACATATGAAACACATAGTGGTGGTAATCCTGAAACAAATTTCTACTCTTATATTATTGCATGCGTAAACGAGGTTATTTTGCCATAAATTATGTTTTGAAAAGAGAATGGATATGTTATTTTTTATGCTTTTATACTTTTGGGAAAGTTGCCTTCCATAGGTGCTGAATATAGGGAAACAAGGAAGTAGGTTTTCTTTTCAAAACCTACACACCGTTAATCGGTAAAAGACTTTGGCCAAATTTATATTGACATTGAAATAGACATATGTACCATTGAATTAGATGGTTGATTGCCTAGTTTATACATTTATATTTTTCCCTGCCATAACCTGTTAATGTGATGATGCATTCTAGTTAGACTGCATGTAGGTTAATAGGCATGCACCAGATTCCACCCTGTACTTGTTTACAGGTTGCTAGGCCCTTCGAGCAGGGTTAGGCATTCCTCAATTTGAGGAATACCAGGCAAGTGCAAGCTTTGTGGTTGGGCAGAAAAAGTGCCTGAACCATGTTCTTGTCCTTCGATGTAGCAGATGGCCAGATGGTCGATGGTGGTCAAGGATAGGTTGATTTGGATTTTCTTGATATTGATGTCAGTTGTACACTTTTATTTGAACTCAATGTATTATAAGGTGAAAAGCCATGATTGAAACAAATGTATATTGTATTTTCAGAAAGATCTGAAATGGAATTTAGAAAGATGAATATGAATTATATATGTGTAATCAAGTTATGATTGAAATCTTGTAACTAGAAAATGATGTTAACTTTATCTCCTTTACTTTATTTTACTTGCAGTTAATTTAGCTTCTCTTCAGTTATGTATGTTTGTGTGAAATTTCAATACTTCACATTCGGTATCAGAGCACTGTTCCAACATTGGGAGCTCTGGGTGTGTGTTTTGCTTAGTTTGATCGAGCATGTGTGGATCCTTGTGTGATGGCATGATGTGAGTAGCATGTGCCTTCTTTTGATGTGTCTTCTTTGCAATATGTGAACGCTTGAGTGGCCATTGTAGGGTCATGTTCGTGCTTGTATGACCACTTGTCATAGTGAGTTACGAGAACTTTGTGTGAAAGTACAACACCATGTTCTGGAGTGTGATTGAACTTGGTTCTCTCTTTTAAGAGTTATGCAATAGTATGTGAAAGAGAATGTTTAAACATATGGTTGACATATTTTAATAATTGCCTCTACACGGTGACTGATAATGCTTGCTTGAAATGCATATTGCATTACCTTATCGAGAGCATGATCTTGAGTATGGATTCATTATGTGGTTATAAGAAAGATAGTATTGCATAGAATTTCTAGATATATGATTTAGGGTAATGACTATTGTTTCTAGTTTGCAATTTCCCTAGGATTCATGTGGAAACCTGGGTGTAATTTTGTGTTGCATTATTTGAAGACTTTGAAAATGGTCATTTGCATAGTCCTTGTGATGTTGAGGTGTTAGAATCATGAGTGATTTAGCCAACCATGTATCTTGTGACTTTGAATTATGATTTCCTCATTGATTGGTGAGAAGTGTTAATCGCGACTTGTGGTGAGGTTTATGTGTATAGATAACTTGGTTTGTGATCTTGATTTGTTCTAACTTAAAACTTGGATGTTGGATGTTGCTAGTGTATGACTGTATGTCTTTGCATGATGATTGTAATTTCCTTGATCATGATGCAACCTTTGTTGTTGGCATCATTGGATGGCATTTGAGTGGTTAAATAGAAATGATCTTATGATAATAACGAGTTTGAAGTCTTAGAAGATTAGTTTGTTTGGTGTGATTGAGTGTGTTCTCTTACTCGCCCCAATTTTAGTACCAGGCATGGTGTAGCATCGTATTCCCTCTCTAGTGGCTAGAATTAGTCACATAGTTCATGTAATGTGAAACTTTTTGAATTTCAATATTTATTCATTGACATTGGAAATTTCTCTTAACGTTGTAAGGACCAACATTGAAATTTTATTCTTATTTATGAAAAGTATAGCCATCAAAATTTGATACTTACTTATCTTGTGACCTTGATGGTCATGTTGGATTTACTGTTGAAATTGTGCACATTTTATGCCTTACTATTGGAATTGAAATTTTCTTTCCTTCAAAATTTATTTATTTATTTATTAATGATGGCTATGCTTGACTGTTTAAACTGTTGGCCATGTAGATCATGTTATTTTTTCTATCATGTCCATGATGGGCCTCTGATAGGTTGTATAAGGGAGTAGGATGCGGAGAATATACTTCTTTGTAGTGTGTGTATCACTAAGAACTTTGGTAAATTGAATTCATTAATTGTTGTTAGATGCATTAAACATTGTTTGAAGTATTGAGGAAGTTATGAAATGAATTTTTGTGTCTCTATGGATCACTTGATGTGAGTTGAAATTTTGTGTGAAATTAAATGTTTTATGTGTATGAGATATGTAGAGAGCTTATTGGATTGAATCTTGCTTTTGAGAGTGTTGCGTTGGTGTGTTCTTTGTTTGAGAGTTCATAACTACACTTATGTTTTGACGTAGTGTAGGGTGAGATAGAACCCTAGTTAGTGCTTAAGCACATAATATATGCATTTATGGCATTATAGTTATCTTCTTACTTTTGTTGACCTAGTTGGTCCACCTTTGGAGTTTTGTCTTGTTGGAGATCTCGACCAATGGTGGATTGGAGGACTGATCTTTTAATATTATATTATGTTACCATTTGATTGCATGTGTATCATGATAATTGATTCATGTTTGTATATGTCCTCGATGAATTGATTAATGCCTCCTTTGGTGTGTATTAAAGATGTGATTCTTATGCTATAATGAAAGTAATTGAGTGGTAGTTGTACCATGTGGTGGAATAGACATTGAATTGGAAGTTGTACCATGCAAATTAATTGATTGATTATATACTTGGATTTATATGATTAACACAATGTTAAAAGCGAATTAAAGATGTTGTTTTGTATAGGGTCGAGTAGGACCAATAGTTTTGTGGATGGTGCCACATGGGAGGAGGTAAAGGATACTAATAAAGATGCTTTGTTTGATTGGATGATACTTTGATGATGGTACATTTTGATGCATGGGTAGTACTAGAAAAATACTTGTTGAATTTATACGATGTAATAAGACATCGAGACGATGTCTCTTCTAAGTGGGGAAGGATGTCATGTCTCGGATTGTTGGGATTGATTTATTTTTGTTAAATGCATTGAAAACTATTTAACTCTAATTGATGATATTTGAAAAGAATATAGTATTAGCTTATGATTCAGTTACTTATGTCACTTCGGCTATGATTTATTTAGAACTAACCTAGTGATTGTGGGAAATGAGTGGGATTGACTGCAAGTTGTCAAAGGCAAGAACATGGGTCAGGTAGAGGGGACCTAGCCACTTAGCAACAGTCAGATGAATTTTATCTGGTGTCACACACTCACGTATAATCATCCTTGCTTTGAATGACTAGTTGTCTAAATGTTCTTCCTAGTGCATTCATACATGTGATAGTTGTCTACCATCATTCGCTTGTTTCATCAAAATTAGATAAGCATGCCTTTGTTTATTGATATAATTAAATAGTAATAAAATTAATTAAAACTCTTAAAAAATGCTATTTACCATATAAATATAAATAAGTTTTCTGGTGGTGAAATTATGCAAAAATAAATAAATTCTTTTATATGCCCTATTATTTTATATAAATAATAAAAAGAAAAATAAAATCTATTATTAAATATCGATAGATATATATATCTATAAAATGGAAGATAATTTTGTTTTAAAATAAATAAAATATTAATCTCATTTTAGATAAAGAAATAATAATAAAAATACTTAATTTTAGAATTAAACTCTATAAATATAAAAATAGATTTACAATAGTAAAGTAGGGAAGCATGTCGTGCATGCATGAGAGAGTTAAAATAATAAATAGAGGAATTTATAAGATTTTGGGGTTAATAGAAAACAAAGAAAAGTTTTTTTTTTTGAAAACCATGATACACAGATGCAAGAAGGGGGACACACAGAAGGCACGAGGGAGCACAGAGAAAAGAGGGGCAAAAGAGAAAGTAGCAGAGTTGGGGTGGAGTATCAAGGAACTAAAACCAACAGTGATTAGCCCAGGTTCTTCTTGATGAATCTAGCACCTCCTTTGAGCATGTTTTCATGCTATGCTTGTTTGATTACCAGACTTCATGATACTTGTAGTTGTTTCCTTTTTGGTATTGAATGTATGCATTGTGGTGGCGGATCTAATTTTCACAGCATATATTGTTTTATAATAGCCTCATAATGGCCTCTATAGCTTGTTCTGATCTATTCTTTTCTCAGATCTGATCCCTCACTCTAAAAACCTCTAACTCTTCATAAGAGACCTCACCTTGCTTATGACCGACCTCTACAAAATACATAAATCTTCAAATCCTTTAAATTGCCTATGTGTTGATCTTGGATGGCATAATGTTGTCTTAGCCATCTGTCATGCCTTTTTGGAGTCGATCATGTTGTATGGGAATTCAATGACACTGTAGTATCTTGTAAGCTAAAACTCTAAAACCATATAAAACACCCAATCTCATGTCTACCTATTATTAGCTTGACTCTGTTGAACAAGCTCTCGCATGGGATGGCCAATTGGTCCATCACCTGAGCAAGAGGAGGCCGATCCTTGATATGCCCCTGAATAGGAAAAACAAATGTAACAGTCATACCTGAACATGTTTTACTATTCCAATACAATCCCTTCACTCATGATAATTAGCAGATTTTGGATTGGTCTCTGAAGCTTGTTGATCTGCATATCAACCTCCTTTAACCTCATCGACATATTCTATGATTTGTTTAGTAGCCTATTGTGTAACACTATCAACTTTTTTTTATTAAATTTCAAATCGGCCTTCCTTATTTATTTTATGGCATGTTCTTAATGTTTAAGTGGACTGTCATTTCAAAACAGCATGAGCTTTTGTCTAATCAGCCTAATTTTCTATTGGAGCAGCATCTAAAAATTTACCTCGACCTTTCTATTTCTTTTGGGCCTGTGCTCTAATTCCTTTGGCCAAATCTTATGATTTCATCAACCTATTTAATGATCTAATCGGCCTATCTTATGATTTCTTTGACCTATTTATGATTTCTTCTGGCATGTGGATAAACTTTTAACAACATAGTGTATAGCATGGTGATACAAAACTTATTTGACAATCCTTGTCATACCTGTCATCATACTGATGTGGAAGTTTCTAAATTGGTAAAAATGGAAACAAATCTCATTGCAAATTGCATGTTAATAACATCTCAACCACTACGAACGAGTCTAAACTTACATGTGGCTAGAATATAGCCTTATATTTGTAATGTATGCTACAAGATCTTTACTTTGCCACGTATGCCATTCAAACTCAACTATTTTTTTAAATTCTTGTAAGTGCGAGTAGGGATACAGGAGTCAATTTGTCACCTCAACGATACAAGGATTTTCCAAAATATCATTAGATATTATGGTGGCCCCAAATCTGAGGTGGTGATTTTGTACAATGGACATTTGTGGAAGTGTTAAGATTATAATTGTAGGCATCAAACTGCAGTGAATTATGTATTAAAATCTTCGGTCTAGAGAGGAATCTAACACTTATTTTAGGCAACAAGAGAATAACATTATGTTATTGCATAGTTGGCACCCTTTATATTGCAAAGAGGAAAGGCAAAACTCAAACAATGCAGACTATGGCTAATTCTCTTGCCTAATCTAGACTCATTTAGATACTCCTGGGCATTCTAGACACAGTTTGCAAGTGTTATTTTCATTTCTCTCTATCTTTCTTCTCATATCAAAGGCACTAATCTAGGCCGCAAAGCCTACCAGAAGGGGATCTCCTTCCCACTCTTTAGGTCCTATAAGGCCTAGGGTGTATTCCCCTATAGTTCTAAGTTGACTATCAACATATCAAACAACAAGCACACCAAGTTTGAGATGGAGAAGTGGTGCAGAGCCCACCATAGCAAATTTTGGGTTTTTGTGCTCAATATGAGCCTAGGAGGAGTTTTAGTTTATTATTGTTGTAATAAGGCCAATTGTCAAACCAATCTCATTTTTTGAAGGTCTCCTTATAGTGGAGCTTTAAGATTTGTTCTAGTTTAGAACTTTCTATGTTTGGTAGAGTAGTGGATAGGCTAATTTAGCCTCTTTTTCATTTTTTCCACAATGTGGAATCTTTCACGATGGAAGATATGAATGTAAACCATGCTATTTAGGCATAGACATCTCAAGGATAAGAGGGATGAAGTTTTTTTGAAGAAAGAAAATAAGAAAAGACCGAGTTTTCTATGATTTTTCTGCTTTATTGTTGTTCCTCTGTTCAGCACGCGACTATACAGTACTGTCAAGGCTCCAAATGAATATGATGGCATAGTAGATTGGGTTATCTCTTGTTTGAGTCTAGTTAGAGAGATTTTCATTGTTGTTGTAGGATTTTATAATTTTTTTTCTGCAAACTATCCTAAACCCTAGTGTTTTGAGGGTTTTAGAGGAATGATGGGTTTTTAGCCTAGTCCACCTGCATCAAAGTTTGAAGATGGGTGGAATGGGGTTAGATAGGTTGTCATTTTGTTGTGTTTGCATTTCAAGAGTAGGGGACTGGTCTGAGGTGAGATTTGAAATCATTGAGGCCTAATATCCTCATGTATTAGGCCATCAAGTTGAGTTAAGAAAACTATTGAGTGGGAGGGTACTCAAAACTAGTTTATTCCATCATTTGGAAATCCCATAGATACCCTGGAGTAGGATTTAGTAGAGTGGGCTAAGAATTTCATATACTTGCTTTGAAAAAGGGGCCTAATTAGGCCTAGCACAACTGTAACAGTCCATTTTTGAGCCCCATGTTCCAAAACAACCTATACTACATGTTTGATATGTGTTAGAACTAAATAATGGGTATCTAAATATGTCTATAGTTTTAGGTTATCAAGCTTGGTTGGAGAAATAAAGAGTAATAGTCCTATTTCAAGGGCTACTTGCATTTTGGGCTAGTTGTGAACAAACAATTTGGTGGGCATTGAGCCATGAACCTTCATGACCTAGAATGGTTTTAGTTTGTCAAAACAAAGTGATTCAATGTAGTAGTAAGTTCTTCAAGTTGGTGTAGTCATCTATCTATCAACTATGTATTTATCAACATTTCTAAAGGGACAGTTAGCTACATAAGGGCAGTCAGCCAAGAGAGTTTCATGCATTAATACAAGAGCATTTAAGGTGTTTTCCATGGTGTTTTGGAGGTTTGGCAATGGGTCCATGTATCTAAACCAAGTGGAGGTCCTCTCTTCAAGTATTGAAGCCATGTATTGTGGGCAAACTGTCCCATCCATGCAAGAATAGCCTAAGCATCATTGTAGTTTATGTCATGTTTCCTTGTGATCTTTAGTGGTCATGATCAACCAAAAAAGAGTGGTATTGAGTGTGTCAGGAGTTCAGTAAGTAAGGGAACTCATTTAACCTTCTTTTTGAGCATGTCTCCATCATTGACAACCATGCTAGATGACAAAGAAGGTTTGCCATTTTGGGACAGTCAGTCACCATTGTTAAGTAATTCCTCCTAAGTGTTTTAAGAACCTCCCTTACTCTACATCAAGTGGTATCAGAGCCAGGTTATAGATCAGTGGAAGTTTCAAGAGTCAAGATGCATCTAGAAGATACCATGGCAAAGGAAATCAGAGAGTTGAAAGAAAGGTATGCTAAGTTAAAGTAGATGACTCCCAGGAGATCACTATTTAGGATAGCCTGCAAATGCAAAGAAAAGGTATGTAAAGTTGTGATAGATTCTAGTTCTACTGAAAACATGGTTTCTATAGAAATGGTAGATAAACTAAATTTAGTGAGGATTCCTCATGAAGCACCATATAAAGCATCTTAGTTGAATGATGATCAGTCAATTTTGGTAAGTGGACAAGCTCTTGTTGAATTTAATATTGGTGGCTATGAGGATAAAATTTTGTGTGATGTGGTACCCATGAGTTGTTGTCATTTGTTATTTGGAAGACCATGGAAGTATGATAGACATGCCATCTATGATGGGAAGTATAATACCTACACTCTAGAAAAGGATGGAACCACTTTTAAGCTAACACCACTACAAGAGAATGCTAAGGAGCAGACCAAAGAAGCAAGAGTAATCATATTTGGCAAGAAGGAATGTATGAAGTTTGAGGAAGACAAGAACAATGAGGGTGTAGCCTCTAACAAGAAAGAAAGAGTGGAGACAGCAAACATAGATAGGGATGCAAAGTTGAAGAGAAAGGAAGCTAATGAGTTGGTGAAGAAGACTGAGATAGTAAAGGACAAAAGTGAAATGTCCTTGAAAGTTCAACATAAGTTTGGACAGTGTGATGAAGACAAAGGAGAGATTGGATTTTGGCAAAGGAAAACAATAGAGGGTGCAAGACAGGCAAGTACTATCAAGATGAGCAGACCTAATATAGAGGTTTGTGTGAAGAAAATTCTTGGGGCAGAAACCCTAATGAGAGAAAAATTGAATGCAGGAGAGTTGCCTAAGGAAAGGAAAGAATGGCCTAGCAAGGTCACGATGGAAGAAGTGTATTGTCCACTGAAAGGGCAAGAAGATGGAAGGCAGCAGAAATCTGATGACAAAGAAGAGGAGAGACCAAATGACAAAGACATCTTAGAGGTAGAGAAAAAGAATGCAGAGGTCGAAGGTAACTCAAAGGATAATGAATGGATGAAGAGAGGAGAAAATGTCATGATAGGGGTAGTATTGTGTCCCTTGAAGATGAATGAAATCCATAGGCAGTCAAGTGCTACTAAGACAGAGGTGTCTAGATCAGAACATGTAGAGAGCATGAAGATAGTAAGTCTGATTGCAAATGAGGTGGTAGAAAAGTCAATGCAAGATATGGTGAGTAAAGGGCATTTTCCATTGATGGGACAAATAGTGGATGAATATGAGGATATAGTGATAGCAAAGGTAGAGTGTCCATTATAGGACAAGAAGTCAGAGAATGCAGAAAACATGAGGGTAGAAAGTTTGATGCAAGTTATGTAATTAAAAGTTGCATAGAGCCAAGGCAATTGGCAAGGACAAATGACAGAGTTTACAGAGGTTAAGAAAAAGTTGAGGATTTCAGTCACCCCAAGAGGTGAAGATGGGAAAGGACAGAGGTTGAAGAGGGTCTCCATGATAAAAGGGACCAAAAATGTGATGATGACAGTGGTGGGCCTAAGGAAGGCTAAAGTTAGAGTGCTTGTGAAGACTCCAAATAAAGTGGAGAAGTCTGAGGATAGGGTGGTGAGGATAATATCATATGCTTCCATGACAGTGGCTTCAAACCCTGATTGCATAGGGGTAGAGAACCTAAAAGTGGTTAGGAGAACAAAGAGTAAAGTGAATGGGTGTGTGTGGCAAAAACAAGCAGATGGATTCAAGCATACACTGGATGTGGTTTATGCAATAGTGGCTCAGTGCTTATTTGCAAGGCAAAGACAAGTGGGTGACTATGAGTATGCTCCAATGATAAAGATGAAGACAATCCAAGGAATCATTGGCAACGGTTTGATTGAATGCATAATAGCAAGTATATCCTCTGGTTTTGATCAAGGAGCAGATAGTAGACCACAATCAGGTTTGATGACAAAGGTACAATTTTATTCAAATGCAAACAGTGTTGCAAAATCTCAGTGTCTACATCAAGGAAAGAGTTTTACAGATGAGTATGCATGTGGATAACAAGTTGGAGCTGGAACAAGTCAGCACTCATGTGGAAGGGAAAAGACAAGTGGAAGCAGATGGATGAAGTTGGTAAAGGCAAGTCAGGACATGAAGGTGTAGACTCAAGATGATAAAGCAAAAAGAGGACCATTTTGCATGGACAAGTGCAAGACAAAGGTGAAGATGAAGAACAAGTGGCAATGTTACAAGAATAAGGAGGAGCATCAGAGGGTGGAGATCAAAGAGTTCTTGCAGGTCAAGAATGGAAGTTTTCCAAGAGACTTGGAAAAGTTTCAAGGTCAGTTGTATGGTGCAGAGCCTACCATAGAAAATTTTGGGTTTTTATGCTCAATATGAGCCTAGGAGGATTTTTAGTTTATTATTGTTGTAATAAGTTCAATTGTCAGACCACTCTCATGTTTTGAAGGTCTCCTTGTAGTAGAGCTTTAAGATTTGTTCTAGTTTAGAACTTTCTATGTTTGGTAGAATAGTGGATAGGCTAATTTTAGCCTCTTTTAGGTTTTTTCCATGATGTGGAATCTTGCACGATGGAAGATATAAATGTAGACCATGCTATTTAGGCATAGACATCTTGAGGATGACAGGGATGAAGTTTTTGTGAAGAAAGAATATAAGAAAAGACCAAGTTTTCTATGATTTTTTTTCTTTTTTGTTGTTCCTCTGTTCAACACGCAACCGTACAGTACTGTCAAGGCTCCAAATGCATAAGATGGCATAGTAGATTGGGTTAGCTCTTGTTTGAGTCTAGTTAGAGAGATGTTCATTGCTATTGCGGGATTTTATAAACATTTTTCTATAAACCGTCCTAAACCCTAGTGTTTTGAGGGTTTTAGAGGAATGATGAGTTTTTAGCCTATTCCAGCTATATCAAAGCTCCAATATGGGTGGAATGGGGTTAGATAGGTTGTCTTTTTGTTGTGTTTGCATTTCAAGAGCAGGGGACTGGTCTGAGGTGAGATTTGCAATCATTAAGGCCTAATATCCTCATGTATTAGGCCATCAAGTTGAGTTAAGCAAACTATTAAGTGGTGCAGGAGCACCTACCTGACAGCTGGCCTCCATGAGGCAGTTAGTTTGTTTTAGGTCTGGTTAATGTTTCCAAGAAGGTCTGATAAGACCAATGCTTGTAATAAGGTCATGTTGACCATACTTTACTATTTTTAGCTAGTTTGTTAAGACAACTATTATGCTGTGTGTTCGGTTGGATCCTCCCAGCCGCTTGGAGTCGGGTCAGTAGTACTCGCAAGAGATCCTATTTATGCATGAGGATCGGTTGGTTTTGGATATAGATGTTGAGAAGTTAGATTGCAGGAAGTGAGACAGAGTACTGTATTGCATCTTTTGAAATCAATAAAGATCCTGTTTGTGTTCATTTTCTGTTTGATCTCCATTGTGAAATCGATTTGCTGTTTTGGTGGTTTCATGGATTCGCTGATCCATTCCACTAGTTGATTCGTCGAATCGGTGGAATGGCCATGTACAGTAGTTTAGGAGTTAGTCTGCATTTTGTGTTTGTTTGCATGCAGGTGTGCAGGATCGCAGTCGAGAGGTGTTGAGGACCCTAGCATGGGTATGTGCTAGGTCGTGCTGGTAATTAGAGACTGGAAAGTTGTCCAGAAAGTAGATCGGGTCACCTCAGGAGGTTCGGCGGATCGAAATTCGCTAAGGTTGGAAAATCCATCGCAACAGCATCATCAGGATATTTCTGCGTATATCCTGCAGTTACTTCGGGCATCATCCGAGTAAGTGGAGATGAGCATGATGCAGTCGGTTGCATAAGGTAAATGTGCATTGGGGTGATCATCATCAGGTGTTGCCGAGGAGGAGCGTATCGGCATAAGGTAGAAGATCGGGTTGACAATTCCTTCGCGGGCCGATAATGTTAAGTTTGGCCGACAGCAGGATATTGAAGGAACTGCATGTGACGTCATCGTCATCAGGATAATCATCATCAGGATATCGGGCAGCAGGATATTGAAGGAGCTGCATGTGACATCATCGTCATCAGGATAATCGTCATCAGGATATCGGGGTGACGTAAGCATCGAAGGAAAGGTGCATGAGGTTGTCGTCATCAGGATATATGGGAGGAACCGGATGTTCTATATCCTGCTGATGAACATGATGTTGAACATCATGATGATGAAGAAAGAGGTTGGCAGTAAGATGAATAGTGAACATCAGGAGGATGTTTGCGCTTGCCGAATGTGATGATGCTGCCGACAGCCGGATATGATGATGCTGCTGACAGGCGAAAGGGCGAAGGTTTGTCTGCAGGAGGATATCGATCGGCAGAGAAAATATGATGATGCTGACAGTGTTAAGGGAAATATGATGATGATGATGAAGGGTTTTAGACATACATGCTGTATGTCAAGGTTTTAGTGTGGATGCCTCTGCATCATTAAGTGGGAGGGTACTCAAAACCAGCTTATTCCATCATTTGGAAATCCCATAGATACCCTGGAGCAGGATTTAGCAGAGTGGGCTAAGAATTTCATACACTTGCTTTGAAAAAGGGGCCTAATTAGGCCTAGGACAGCCATAACAGTCCATTTTTGAGCCCCATGTTCCAAAACAACATACACAATTCCAAACAAAATTTTCCTCTGCTATACCTATGCCCCTTTATCAATACATATGGTTTTTACTTCTTCATGCTTTTTAACTCTATGTCTTAGAATAGGCCA
This sequence comes from Cunninghamia lanceolata, assembly GCA_027924645.1. Classification (NCBI taxonomy): domain Eukaryota; kingdom Viridiplantae; phylum Streptophyta; class Pinopsida; order Cupressales; family Cupressaceae; genus Cunninghamia; species Cunninghamia lanceolata. Next base: position 15,196,800 of record BSBN01000130.1, on the reverse strand, counting down.
TTGTTTGTGAATGTTTAATTCCTGGCAATCCATTCTTTACCTTTGTTAAAATCTCCATGATCTATATAAGTTGATCAATTGTATTTATTTATTTGTGCATCTTAGCTCTGTGAATGTTCCTTATTAAAACCTAGTGTATCATCTCCCTTTACTTTCATTTTTACTCCCTCTCCCTCTTTTCCTAAACAGGTGGATAGATTATGTTTAGTCTTAGGTCAGCTGAATCTCTCATTCAGCAAAGGAACTAGCCTCTCTCTAGAGATTCAAGCTCCCTGTAGGATCCCACACCTGGAGGTTGTCTCAATGTTTCACTAGATTGTTGGAGCCCTAAAAGATTTCAACATTGGGTGCAAATCTATGTGATAACAATATCCTCTATCAATCTTGGGAGCAACCATGGTTCTTCATGCATCATAGTGATAGGGATTCCTTCAAAGATTGTTTCATCGTGTTACATTATGGTTTCATTCATGGAAACCAAAGTTGCAAAATGTAAATCAAACTTATCTTTGCATCATGAAATCATACAAGGATATTATTTCAAAATGGCTTTGTCATATCCTATGACGATATTAAGACCATAATATCATGACGTTACTATGAGTTTTAATGATAAGGATTCCATCTTACAAACCCTCATGTGTTTCTTCACATTTGGTGATAAGAATTTATAATAGTGGTAAGGGAAACCTTAACTGATGCCCTACCACACACTGGATCAAGTGACAACACCTTTATAGTAGGGTCATGCTAAGGAACCAACTATCAAACTTTTTCATTAATAGCCAAATACAACACTTAATTTAGTTTCGTCTACTAGAAAGGTGCTAGTACTGAATTTTTGCATTTGACATATCTTGGGGCCAAATGGATGGTGCCAACATTTCTAAGTGGGTGGATAAATGCTAGGGGAGGTGTCTTTTTGGTGGTGAAGCCTCCTAGTCATTCTTGGCTACATTTGATGGAGATAGTCTCTTTATAGCCCTAAGACAAAAAAAAAGGTGTCAAACTTTGGACCAGTTGTTCCATCAAACCGTGACACCTAAGAACATCTTCTTTATATGTATAGGTGGATGTCATGTCCACCTAAAAATACCTACCTCATTTTTTTTAAATCAATTTTGTTTAGTTGTGGTGGCAAGGAACACATTGTTCCAAAATAATCCAATTTCATGCAGTGGAAAGGCGCTAAGATTGAAATTTTTCATTCCACATCTCATGGGGCCAAACAAACTATGTCAACATGTCAATGTGGGTGAGTAAATGCTAAGGGAGGTTTCTTTTCATATTCCAAGTGCCTCAGACATTCTGGACTATAGGTTGTACCAACAAAGTCACTTGAGATCCCTGAGAGCAAAAGACTGTCAAACTTTGACGGAGCGGTTCTCAAAATTTGTGACACCTAGGAATGTTTCATTTATACCTACAGGTGCATGTGGGTCCAAATACAATAACCTCTCTTGGTTTTTGTCAACTTCAATGCATTTGACCATGCCTAAATTAAACACATTCTTCCAAAATGCTTTAGTGGCATTCAACACAACCTTTCTAGGAACCATATTTTTTGTTCTACTCATCGTGGGGCCCAATGACCTATACCAACACATCGAGGTGGGTAGGTAAAAATGAGGGGCTAGTAGCTCAGTTAGTAGAGCACTCTAGCAGCAAATGGAAGTTCCTAGGTTCGAGTCCTAGCTAGTCCATATGAGCAGCAACTCAATAATTTGTATCAGAGCTAGTTTTCCTGCCAGCCTATTGGATTGCTACATTGAACAAAGTTGCATTTCAATTATTTTGCAGTTGCATGTTAGTACCTAGTACTTGCATCTTAGTTTAAAGAGCACCCACATGATTGCATGTCAGTTTCATGGGCCAAGCAAGTGTTGCATGTGAATTTCTATGAGAGGAAGTGATAGGGAGAAGAGATACCTTGAAAGATTGAGGAAGAAAGAAGCTGAACAAGAATAGTGGGAAGACTAGCCTTCAGAGTTCGAGGAACAACAATAAGGACCTTACATAGAAGAAGAAATAGTTGCAGAAACTATGGGGGATCAAGAAGGAAGGTCTAGCAGAGATCAACACAATGAGGGAAGAGCTAATATGATGAGTTTGTTGCATGTAGTGAATGATTTGGCTAGAGGGTAGTGAGATATGTTAGATAGAATGGACCGATCTCAGACAGAACTTGCGTAAATTCTTGTCAGATCAATTCCAAACAATAATGACAATAATAATGGTGGAGCTTATCAAAATGACAAAGGAAACAATGGTAATAATGATAGAAACAATGCAAACAATGGCAATAATGGAGATCACTCAGTTAACAACTAGGTTACCCTTCAGTGTACTTTTGTTGGATCATCTAGCACGAGGCATTTAATGCCTCAATTTATTCAGGATAAAAATCCACCAAAAGAAGTTAATGAACCTACTGAGCAGGTTCGTCATGCCCAGTATTGGAGAGATTAGAGATCTATGGATGCAGGGTTCCAAGCGGATATGCCTTTTCAGGCCTGCTTGACTTTCAAGGAAAAGAGTAGACCCCATGGAGAAGGAGTGAGACCTCAGAACTAGGACCTACAAAAGAAAAAGGGTAACATGACCATTCCTTATTTTGATGGTTTAGGTAATACTTCAGCCAGAACATGGGTTCATAAACTAGATAATTACTTACAACTCAATTTGATGACTAAGAGGGATGCCAGTGAGTATGCTACTTTACACTTAGATGGGAGTGCGCATGAATGGTGCTACCATGGACTAGTCACATTAGGCCATGCTCATATAGTGTCCTATGCTGAGTTTACAGAGAGATTGATTGATAGGTTTAACAAAGGGGACCTGAATTGCATTTCAAGGAGTTAGCACAGCTCAAGTAGTTTGGAGCAGTTGATGCTTATATTGCTGATTTTTAGAGGTTGTCAGTTATGGTTACTGACATTTCAAAGAGGAGACTTAATGTGTTGTTCATAGACGGTCTATTTGAACCATTAAGAGGATGGATTAAGGGATTCAATCCACCTACACTTTAGGAGGTGATTAAAAAGGCAAAGGATATGGAGTTATCATCTTATAAAAGAAAACTTCAGTCAAAAGGGTTCTTGCATAAGAAGGATAAGGATAGGAAGAGTTTTCATAGGGACTCAAATCAACCTAAGAAGATATCCTCTAAGTTGGATAATGATAAACTCAATGAACTTAGGAGGAAGAAACTATGCTTTCATTGTAGAGAACCTTAGGATCCAATGCACAAGTGTGCCTCTTAGGCCAAAGCTAAGGAGATAGAATTCTTTTCAGTTGAGGAATCTGTAGATGAAGAGGTAGATCAACACACAGATTCCAAAAGTTTAGTGGGAGAGAGCTCTTCAGATGAGTCAGAAAAGAAGCAAGATGATGATAGACCTACAACCCACCTTTCTAGCATTCAAAAAGAAGGTTCTTTTATGATTCGAGGAGTCTTGGAAGGGCATAGAGTGACTACACTTCTTGATACAGGGGCTACACATAACTTCATCAATGGGGGTTTAGTGGCAAGGAGAGGACTCAAGATAGAGGAGTTTGAGGGATTCAAGGTTAGGGTAGTAGATGGATTTTTATAACTTGAAAAAGGTGAATTTCCAACTTAACTACCAAGTTAAGTGATTATGAGTTCCAGGCTGAGTACTATGTGGTGAGCATGGGAGATATGGATGTGGTTCTTGGCATGAAGTGGCTTCATGTAATCGAAGAGTTCTACCTCAACTTACATACCATGGAGATGAAGTTCAAGGTGGATGGAAATAAACATGTACTCAGAGGAATGTCAAATGGTGGTCTTCGACTAGTATCTCTTAGGAGAATGGAGAGGTTACTCAAACATGATCAGGTAGAGTGGGTAGCTAAGTGTGTTATTATGTCTACAATTACAAAGCAACCGAAACAGAGTTACCACCTAGATATACAAAAAATGATAACCAAACATAGTAAGGTTTTTAGTAGCCTACCACCAAGGAGGCCTCCTAATAGAGGCATTGACACGTGATTAAGTTGGAGGAGGGAGCCAAGCTAGTAATCATCACTCCCTATAGATATTCGAAGAGGCTGAAGGATGAAATAAAGAAGACTATCATGGAGCTTCTTGACATGGGGCATATCAGACCCAGTAAGAGCCCCTTTGCTTCTATAGTTGTCTTAGTCAAGAATAAGGATGGGACATTAAGAATGTATATTGACTACAGATCCCTAAATAAAAAGACCATCAAGAACTAGTACCCCATCCCACACATTGACGAGCTCATTGATGAGCTGCATGGAGCATGCTACTTCTCCAAAATTGATTTGAGATCTGGGTATCATCAGATTCGAGTCAGAGAGGATGATGTGGAGAAGACTGCTTTCTATTACCATTATGGGCACTTTGAGTTCCTGGTTATGCCTTTCGGGTTAACCAATGCTCCAGTTACTTTTTAGTCCTGTATGAACAAGGTTTTCTGAGAATAATTTAGGAAGTTCATCCTCATATTTTTGATGATATCTTGATATTTAGCAGGACTTGGGAGGAGCACCTCCAACACATTGAGGAGGTACCGAGTATTCTGGAGAGGGAATCATTGTATGCCAAAGAGTCAAAATGTGAATTTGGCATGACATAATTCCTTTATATGGGTCACATCATCAGTGCAGAGGGAGTTGGAGTGGATCCAGATAAGATTCAAGCTATTGTTGATTGGCCACCACCTATGAATCTCTCACAACTTAAGGGATTCTTCGGCCTTTGTGGTTTCTACCATCACTTTGTCAAAGGTTTTTCACAGAGTGTTGCGCCATTTACAGATTTGACGAAGAAGGAAGTGTTTATTTGGTCTGATGAGGCACAACAATGTTTTGACAAGTTCAAATAGGTGATGAGTTCTTGCCCAGTGTTGGTTATACCAGATTTCACTAAGCCTTTTGAGCTTTAGTGTGATACCTCAAGAGAAGGCATAGGTGCATTGTTAATGCAAGACAAGCACCTGATTACTTTTGAGAGAAGAAAACTGAGGGGTGGAGAGAGGTTACAAAATTTACAACAAGGAGATGCTAGCTATAATGCATGCTTTAGCAAAATTTAGGTAGTAATTGGTAGGAAGAAAATTTGTAGTGAAGACAAATCATAACAGCCTCAAGCATTTCTTTAAGTAGTGAGATCTCAATGATAAGCAGCAGAAGTGGGTTTTCAAGATGCAAGCCTATGACTTTGACATAGTTTATGCCAAAGGGAAGAAAAATATCATTACTGATGCACTTTCACGTAGACCTCACTTGTGTTCTTTGGGAGAGATTACAGCTGATTGGAGAGCATGGATTTCAGCAGAGTATGCAAAGGACAAGTGGGCTACATGTATTATAGATGGTACTATTCTTGATGTTAGGTATACAGTTCTAAATGATCTTATCATTTACAAGGGGAGGATACTTTTGGTACTAGGATCAGTAATGAAGACAAGGGTTCTAAGAGCTTTTCATGATGTTCCTACAACTAGCCACCTGGGATTTTTTAAAACATACAGGCAAATTTGGGAGCGATTTACAGGAAAAGGTCTCAAAACAAAGGTTTTGAAATATGTAAGGGAGTGTCCTACTTGTTAGCAGAATAAACCAGAGAACTCCTTTCCAGCTGGATTACTACAACCCCTACCCATTCATAATAAAAAATGGGAGTGCATTTCTATGGACTTTATTATGAGCTTGCCCAAGGCCCAAGGCAGGGACTGTATTTTTGTTGTGGTTGATAGGCTAACAAAGTTTTCTCACTTTTTTGTGATTTCAGCCACATATACAGCAGTGCAGGTTGCTGATTTGTTCTTTAGAGAGGTATTCAGGTTGCATGGATTGCCGCAGAGCATAGTTAGTGATAGGGACAACAAGTTCTTGAGTCATTTTTGACAGGAGCTCTTTAGATTGAGTGGAACTGGACTCACTCCCAACACAAGCTATCACCCACAGACAGATGGGCAAATAGAAATTGTAAACAAGAGGGTGGAAGGATACCTTTGTAATTATATTGCAAGGCAGCAGAAGGTATGGGTTAAATGGTTACACTTGGGGGAATATTGCTACAATACTACTTACCACATGTCTATCTAGATGTCACCTTTCATGGCTCTCTACAAATATGAGGCTCCTAACTTTTTGGATTTGTTGTTCAGGGATAGTAGAGTGCCTAAGGCCAAGGACTTCAAGAAAGCCAAGATATAATGAAGTCCTTGAAGGAAAACATCTAGAAGGCACAGAACCAAAAAAAATAGTATGTAAACCATCAAAGGGTTGAGCGTTCTTTTGAGGTGGGTGACATGGCCTACTTGATGTTGCAGCCTTATAGATAGTCCACTCTTAAGAAGAGTTGTGAAGAAAAACTTAAACCATGTTATTATGACCCTTTCAGAATATCTAGGGGAGTAGGAGAAGTGGCTTATGAGTTAGAATTAATGGCAGAAAGTAGAGTGCACAATGTTTTCCATGTGTCTTGCCTCAAGAAGGCATTGGGACATAACATAATACCTTCCACAGAGCTACCCCATTTGAATGAGGAAGGTAAGTTGATTCTAGTTCCAGAAGCCATCATTGACACTAGAGAGCGTACCTTGAGGAAGAGGATCATCAGGGAATATCTAGTGAAGTGGAAGAATTTGTCAGTAGAGGATGTTATATGGGAGAATGAGAAGATATTGCAGCATCCAGAGTTGAAATTGCTTGTGGGCAAGCAATTTTGGGGAGGACGAAATGTAATGTCCCCTTCCTAAGCAGTTCAGTGATTAGGGTTAGTCTATCATTGGGTTCCCATAGACTAATATGGATGGTTAGGGAACCCATGTTGGGATTGCACTTCTCGAGGTTCAGTCAACACTTTGGGGGATTTGAATTGAGTTCTTCCTGGTGGAATATCATCCTTAGTTCTCTTTGTGGAGTGTTTTTGAGCCATGTGGCCAAACTTACTATTTTTAGCAGGGTCCCGGGACTTGGTGTGAGTCGGTGTGAAATTATTGGACCTCACTTTTCTTCATTTGGCCAATGTGGCGATGCTACGAAATCTATATTTGCGGTTCATTTGAATTATTATTTTAATGGTGCACTATTTTCCTACGTTAAATTAAATATTTAACTTAGCGAAATATTTATAATGTGACTTTATGAAATGAGTGGAAATATTTCATTAAAAATAAAGTCACATAATTATCTCACTTTGGGTGCCCACTTTATGAAGATATTGGGGTTAAGTTAAAAGAATATAATATTTTATTACAACTCCCAATTTGAGTGTGGGTCTTTTGGAGGAGAATAAAAGAGAGTTGAGTGATCATTTTCATTCTCGATGCTGCAAAAAATATTTCTCTTCTACAGGTGAATGCTGGTTGAACTTTAGTTCTCCTTTGGCTTTGTGAGGATGAAATCCCTCATGAGGATCAACAACTACAGGATTAGAAGACATCCCAAGCTTGTTCATGGATAGTCTTATTTAGAGGATATGCTTATATTTTCAATGTAGATTTCTAGTTTCATTTGCAGAGATTTTTAGAGTACAAAATAATGGTGATTCTACAAATATTATTTTGAGTAGAGAGTTACAGATTTTTGGTCACTTTTTGGAGTGTTGCAAAGCCATTGCTGATTGTACCATCACAGGAAGGTTGTACCATTCAGGGAGGTTGCAACTATTGTTTGAAGTACAAAATATATTCACATTTATTGTTGTTCCTTCAAGAAGGTGGCATCTGGGCAGATTTAGGAGATATAAGGATTTTTGAGAGCATTTCATTGTTACTTGTTGCTGCTATACATCATTTCCAAACGTCCAAACTCCTCAAAAGTGGACATGACAGCATAGAGGCTGAAATGCATAGGGTTGGAAGGTCAAAGAAACACCTTTGGAGGCACCCAACATCATTGTATTGTTGTTTGACACTTTGAACAAGGAGAAGCTAGGGTTTGGACCCTTTAGCATCAATCAAGGGTTTTTGTTTGTTGTAATACTTCAAATATCAGATTTATAATATCAAATTAGCAAATGGGTATGTTGGCATTTTGATGTTATTGCTATTTTTTGATATGGGTATTGTTCATTTTTAGTGTATTAATCATTTTTTGCATAAATAAGCATCTGGGTATCTTTCAAAGGTTCTATTTCAAGTGAATGCTATTGTATGCAAAACATATGTTATGTTCAAAACACAAAACACACCAGGTTCAGCTAAACCATAGAAAAAGAAAGGGTGTGTTATTACAGGAGGTCTCTTTTCATGCGCCAAGTGCCCCAGACATTCTAGGTTATAGGCTACTAGCAAAGTCACTTCAGATCCCTGAGAGCAAAAAACTACCAAGCTTTGATGGAGCAATTCTCAGAATTCATGACACCTAGGAATGTTCCATTCATATCTACAAGTGCATGTGGGATCCATCCACAATAACCTCTCTCAGTTTTTGTCAACTCCAATCTGTTTGACCATGCCCAAATTAAATGCATTCTTGAAAAATGCTTTAGTAGCATTCAACACAACCTTGCTAGGAGCCATATCTTTTGTTCTACTCACCATGGGGCCTAACAAACTATTCCAAAATGTTAGGGTGGGTGGTTAAATACTAGAGGAGGTCTCTTTTCGTCAGTGCCCCAAACATTTCAGGTTGCAGGCTACTGACAAAGTCCATAAATGTGACTTTGCTAGAACCCTATAGCCTGGAACATCTGGGGCACTTGGCGTATGAAAAGAGACCTCTCCTATAGCTTACCCATCCACCCTAACATTTTGGTGTAGTCAGTTGGGCCCCACAAAGAGTAGAACAAAAAATATGGCTCCTGGCAAGGTTGTGTTGAATGCCACTAAAGCATTTTGCAAAAATGCGTTTAAATTTGGCATCTCAAATGGATTGGAGTTGCCAAAAACTAAGAGAACTTATCGTGGAGAAACCCCACTTCAACATATACGTCTAAATGAAACATTCCTAGGTTCCACGAATTCTAAGAACCGCTCTGTCAAAGTTTGGCAGTTTTTAACTCTCAGGGATCTCAAGTGACTTTGTCAATAGCCTGTAGCCCAGAATGTCTGGGGCTCTTGGTGCATGAAAAGAGACCTCCCCTAGCATGTAACCGCCCACCTTGATGTGTTGGTATAGTCCGTTGGGCCCCATGAGATGTGGAATAGAAAATTTCACTCTTAGCACCGTTGAAGCATTTTGGAATAATGCATTCCTTGCCACCACAGGCAAACAAAATTGATTTAAAAAAAATTAGGTAGGTATTTCTAGGTGGACCTAACATCCACCTATACATGTAAAGAATATGTTCCTAGGTGTCATGGTTTGACAGAACAACCAATCCAAAGTTTGACACCTTTTTTGTCTTAGGGCTCTTAAGAGACCATCTCCGTGTAATGTAGCCGAGAATGATCAGGAGACTTAACCACCGAAAAGACACCTCCCATAACATTTACCCACCCACCCAGGCATGTTGGCATTGTCCATGTAGCCCTAGGAGATGTTGAATGTAAACATTCAGTCCTAGCACCTTTCTAGTAGATGAAACTAAACTAAAAGCTATGTTGTAATCTCCATTTTTAGGTGTTTCCTCTACTCTCCTTAGGTTGATATGGTGTTCTTACTTGATCCAATGTGTTCTAGGGTATTAATCAAAGGTTCAAATAGTCTTGAAGATGATGATCCTATTCCAATCCATGTTAGCACAAGAAAAATGTAAAAGATATGATCATGTTAGCACAAAAAAATGTAATAGTGGGATAGATAACATCATCTAAAACAACAAAATATATTTCTGTAAGCACATGTATCTAGTGTTTAAATAGATGAAACATAATAGAAAAACACACCTTAAAGAATGTGCTACAAAAAATCACATGAAATGGTTATCAACTAGGGTTATTAATCGAAGGGTGACAATTCAAACCTATAACTAATGCTACATGATTCAAGGCCTCTACAACTCATACTAGAAGGTAACAAACCTCATCAATCTACCATTATAATATTGATAAATCTCTGAGACCAAACTTTACGTGTTTTGATCCTGGTTGAAACTCACCTTTTATGATGATTTTTGGAAAAAATGGAAGGATATGCTACTGTTTTGATTGTTGCAGCTATGGTAGAAGTTTCAAAATGGATTAAATTTCATATTTTCAGATTTATATTATGGTTTCATGGTCTTCCATGCATATTTGATTAATGTTTTTGTGTAGGGATATTACATATGGCTTCTAGGGATCTTTTCTTTAGTATTACATCATGGGCTTGCCTTTTTCTATTGAATTCATGAAGTTATCCTATTGAGTTAGTCATTAGATCATCAAGGAAATCATTATGAGGATACTATGAGGGTGCCATGAGTGGAGGGTAACCTTTTTGCACATCCAAAACCCTCATTATCACTATCAAAAGCATGCAAAATTGTGATAGTCCTAAGATTGTAGCAATAACAAGAAGATGTCTTATTCATAAGCAAAGACCCTGGTTTTCATCAATGATGTTCTCCCTATGTGTTGAAGTAAATTGGTCACTAATGTAGGTGCATAGAATGTGGGTAAGAATTCCATCTTTTGTTTCAAATTACAAAAGGAATAGGCATAAAGAACAAGATTTCAAATTACAAGTTCCGTGAATAATTTTTATAAAAATAACCATTATTATTTTATGTCCAAAATGAACACCACCACTAATAAAAGAACCACTCACCTAAGTCAATGCATGTTTTGGGATGTTGTATCACATGTATACTTGTTATCAAGAACATATACAACTTGTAGTGGTGTATTGCCACATGTTGTAAGCCATGTATGTGAATATGAAAACATATTTTATCCATTTACATGAGAAAGTAAGGGATATAACATGTATTATTGACCTGAGTAACACTACTACATATTCTGAAGTGTTGTAAATATGCATCTTCTTATTTAATCATGTTGTACTTCATTGTAGCATGAATCATTTGTTGTAAGCATGTACAATTATAGCATGTTATGCACATCACAAATGAAGGAATGTTGTAACTCCAACACAAGCTAACATAAACATGGTGGAAATGGGGGAAATGTTGTCTCATGGAATGTAATGATTGCAAGATATGGACAAAATGAATTTTTTGATAAGGCTTCATAGAAAATTTCAAGCAAATGAAATTGGCGGGTGTAAATCCAAATTCTACAACATTATCCAACATCCTCCTTGCCTATGCCAAAATGGGATCTTTGGAATAGGGTATGGACAACCATCAAAGCATAAAGGATATAAGAATTTTGTCAGATGTATTTGCAGCTACCCTTGTAGACATGTATGCAAAGTGTGGAAGCATAGACAAGGCATGTGAATAGTTTGAAATGACACCTCAAAGAGATGCCATCTCATGGAATGCAATGATTTCAAGATATGCACAAATGGATTGTTTGAAAAGGATTTATAAACTTTCAAGAAATTGCAATTGGCACGTGTAAAACCAAATTCCATAACCTTTGCAAGGATCCTCCCTGTTTGTGCCAAATTAGGATGTTTGGAATAGGGTATGAACAACCATAAAAGAATAAAGGATATAGGAATTTTGTCAAATGTTGTATTTGCAATTGCCCTTGTATACATGTATGCAACTTGTGTGGATGCATAGACAATGCACATGAATTGTTTGAAATGATGCCTCAAAGAAATGTTGTCTCATGGAATGCAATGATTGCAAGATATGCACAAAAAGGATTTTTTGATAAGGCTTGAAAGAAAATTTCAAGCAAATGCCATTGGCGGGTGTCAAGCCAAATTCCACAACCTTATCTAATATCCTCCTTGCCTATGCCAAAATAGGATCTTTGGAATAGGGTGTGGACAACCATCAAAACATAAAGGATATAGAAATTTTGTCACATGTTCTATTTTTAGCTGCCCTTGTAGACATGTATGCAAAGTGCCAAAGGATAGACAAGGCACGTTAACTATTTGACATGATGCCTCAAAAAAATGTAGTCTCATGGAATGCAATGATTGTAAGATATGCATAAAATGTATTTTGCAAGGATGTTGTCACCATATATAATGTCATAAAAAAATAATGTCATGAAAATATACATAATCTCATATATACATAATGTCATTAAAATAACATATAGTTGTATATATCAAGCCATATATAAATGTACAAATAAAGCCATATAGGCATATACAAGGATATACATCGGTAACATACAAAAGTATGTTTACAAAACCAAATAGGCATATGTAACAAAATGTCCCAAAATTAAATTTCCTATGGACTACTATCAAATAATCGATGGCCCTTGCTAGGCCATGAAAATGGTGAACTAGTCAATGACCAATCCTTTATCGCTTGTTGACTAGACCTCCTTAATAGAAAATTTTGAAGTTTCACCTATTAATAAAATCAAACAATATCAATATTAATATAGAAAATATTCAAAATATATAACATGACATGTGTAATCAATCACTTACCACTATCTGGTGATCCCTTTTGATCATTTTTTATCTCTCTTCATCTATCACTAGACGGGTTGGAGTTGTGACCTCCTGTGAGAAGCATGAAGAAGAAAAATTGAGTAAACATGAATGTCATTTATGTACATTAAATGACATGATAAAAAACAAGAAATACAAAATGAAATTTACATGTTACTGGCTCATACCTCAGTCAAAGGATTTGTAGACAAAATAGTTGCAGCAATGGCCACCTCCGCTGACTGACGAAGATGAGGAGTCTACATATTAAACATCTAAAAATAGTTCAAGGTTATTTGAGTAAAACATATACATAACATTATTTAAATGCATAATGATTAGAAATGGCAAAAATTACCATAGTGAAAGTGGCTCTGCCTGGGGACCAAGGAAATCATTCTGATGGTGATGCTCCAACATCCATTTGTTCATCATCAAATTGTAGCTAAATATGATTATCATTGATATATGACAAAAGGCTTACATGTACCATATTTATGATCTTGTGATAAATTACATACATGTTGACTAGACCTCCTCTCATAACCCTGCACTAGATGGCAAATAGATGTAGGATGCATACTTTGACCTTGGAAATTCATAGTGTAGACAATTACATACATTAATTTTGACTTATAATATCTACTCATATAATTAATTAGAGATTTAAAATACAAATATATTAAATTGTAGAACCTTGTAAAATATTACCTCAAAGTCAATATGAAATGTATCCTGTAAGATGTCATATATGTGAGAACAATATCATCTAATATGGATGTGTCCATCATGTGCTGCTGCCCCTATGTCACATCATCTTAATTCTCTGGAATGTCTGCATCCTAGGTAGAATCCTGGCTCCCAACATCACATAATTCCCCACATGACCTGCAAATATGAGGGGACCAACGATGCCTATTGCTCTCACCCTCTCCAGCCTAGAAAGATCACTGCCATGTGCTAAAGTTTGGGTGAGGGAACTCAAGGAATGTAGTGTCTCCACCTCAACACTCTCCTTTAAAGTCAAAGGGAGTGATACATGTTGTGGCCTCATAATGGATATCAATGGATAGTCTTGAGCATAATTTGCACCCTCTCTATCATGTGCAGAGTCATTGTCTTTGCCCTAGAACTCCTAGATGTCAAAGTAGTTTGGGATGTCGTTGAGGACAAACTCACAATAGTGTTTCCTCAAAAAATATTGGGGGACCTCATTATTATTATAAGGTAGGTCATCAAAAACCATGTACCATCTATCCCAAAAGTTTTGGGATATTTCTTGATGCACACACCAATGAATTGGGAATCATTTGCAACTCCCATATAATGGTTGTTTTGTTTTAGGATCGATGAAAAGTGCAAATAGATCACTTTTCAAATTTTTCTTATCTTTGACTTGTTTGTATCACAATTTATTAGTGTAGAATTGCCAACACTCCTCCCTATAGTCCTTCCAATCAGTGATTTGCTTTGTAACTAAGTCAACACAAGAAATAATTGACTCTAGTGAAGTGGCAAGGGTTTTCCTGTGATTGTTGCTTGTATTCATATTTTTCAATGTTTCAACAGGATTGAAGTTGTTTTTTGTTTTCTTGAATTTGGCTTAAATAATTTTGTTGGGTGTCACATGGAGAGTGAGGATGTGAAGGCAGAGATTGAGGTTTTTTAGTTTGCTCTTTAGTAAGAATTTCAACATCTGGATCAGGGTTTTGCAATGATTCATTAACTAAAAAATTGAAAAGAAAAATTCAATTTCAACAATTAAAAATAACTTCATTTTGTTTTGAAATGAATAAAATTGATAAAAGCTTACCTTCTTCAGTCGCCCAACTTTGTTTCCCTCATCCATGGCAGGATTGGTTACATGGCATTGTGTTTGATGGTCTTCTCCTTCAAATCTTTCAACATGCACTTGCGTTAAATCACTAGTCACATTTTAGATACAATAGGAAAATGAGAGTGAAAAAGTGAGGCCACAAGACTATGTTTTTCACTTTATTTAGTAGTCAAAAAAGTGATCACGTTATGGTTTCCTAGAACTAAAAAGTGGGGTGGCCACTTTTTGGCCCCCCATCTTCATGCATACACCCTCACATCTTTAGAATATATACCTTTCTTGGTTAGAGGATTTGAAATCTTATAACATTTAACATTCTCACCATATCCAATGAAGATGCATTTATATGACTTTGGATACAAATTAGAACACTTTTCTTTAGGCATATGAACAAAATCCTCACAGTTGAAAACCTTTAAATGTGAAATAGAAGGTTTCTTACCTATCCACACTTCATAAGGTGTCAAATCAAGAGGCTTACAAGGAGATCTATTGATCAAGTAATAAGCAACACACACAACTTCTACCTAAAAACATTTATCTAATTGTGCATCACTAAACATACTTCTGGCTCGTTCCAATAATGTTTGGTTCATGCTTTCTAAAACCCCAATCTATTGAGGTCTATAAGGAGTAGTATTTTTCCTTATGATACTTGTATGCTTGAAAAACTAATCAAATTCCTTAGAACAATATTCTCCTCCATTATCGAATCTCAATAATTTTATCTTTTGTTCTGATCGATTCTCTACCAAGACTTTAATTTCCTTAAACTTAGTGAAAATCTCATATTTATGTCTTATAGAATAAATCCAAGTATATCTTGAAACATCATCAATGAAGGTCACAAAATATCAAGATTTTCCAAAAGAATCATTATCGATATGTCCAAAAATATTTATATGAATAATTTCTAATTTACTCTTTGCTTTATTACTTCCTGAAGGAAATGATGCTCTATTTTATTTCCCAAAAACATAATGCTCAAAAAAATAAAAATACTTATCAAAATAGGAGAAACTATCAAGCAATGTTTTATTAATAATTTCACTTATGTGGCCCAAGCTATGGTGCCACAACATACATGTTTTTTAATATTTTTCAATCACATAGGTGAATTTACATAAAGTAGTATCGTTCAACTTAAACATAGTTTCTAATCTTATCCCTCTTGCTACCATCAAGCTCCCTCTCACCAATCTACAACCATGCTTAATTATTAAATGTTTTATGCATTCTTGAATCATTCAACTTAGATACAAAAATAAAATTTCTTGCTAATCCAAGAACATGTAGAACACTAGGGAGGGTTTTTATCCTCCCATCAATGAAACACAACTATACTTTGCCATGTCCAACTATTGGATATGAGCTATTGTCCCCAAGGTAGACTTCACCTCCATCATATTCTTCATATGTGGAAAATCAATCCTTATGAGGAGTGCTATGAACATCCTAATTCAACCAAGATGTGTTTGTTAGAAACAATATGACATTTAGAAAGTAAGACTTCATCACCTATTTTTGAGGACTTTCTTTAGAGGAATCCCACTATTTCTTTTTATTTTTGCATTCCTTATTTACATGTTCCCTATTTCCATAATTCCAACACTTCACTCTATTCCTTTTACTCAAAGTTTTAGATCTTCCCTTATACTTGTCTTTAGGCCCCTTCTATTCTCCTTTTGATCCACCTCTTTCCTTGGACCTTCCCCTGACATAAAGAGCATCTGATGAGCTATCCATATAGTTCTATCTCATTTCCTGTAACAACAATGTTGCAAGAAGAGCATCCATTTTGAGATCTTTGAGATTAGTACTATAAAAAAGAATGAAGTTCTCCCTTGACTTAGACAAAGAATAGAGTAGCGTAATGCATTTATCTTCTTTCTCAATCTTAACATCAATAGAGGCTAACTGACTCAAAATCAAATTAGAGGTATTTAAATGCTTAGCAACCAAATCACCTTTATTTTTATAGAGAATAATTTTCTTTTAAAGTATAATTTATTTACTAGAGTCTTAGCTTGGTATATCTCACCTAAACATTTCCATAAAGAATATGTAGTGGACTCTTTAGCTACATTTAACAAAATTGAATCTGCAAGACAAAGTTAGATTGTCCCCCATGCTTTCTTGTCCATCTTATCCCACTCAACTTGATCTATTTTATTGGGTTTCTTTTTTTTTGTTGTATCCAACCACTGATCCTTTTCTTCAAGGAGATCCTCCATTTTCAACTTCCACAACTCATAGTTAGTCCCACTAAACTTCTCAATATCCAATTGAGATGTAGATGCTGTCATGGTTTCCACACACAAATCTGCAAAAAAAATTAACTAGAACTCCCACTGCAACACAAAAAACTTGCACTCTTCCACCTAAGAAGAAAAGTTAGCCAGCTTTGATACCCAATGCTATAAATTAAGGCAAACCACTACAATATAGAAATATATAGTTATATTGTAAATTTAAAATTTAATCCATAAAATATCAAATGGAGATTAAACCATATAAAACTAGTAACAAGGAAATCAACAAACACAAAAGAATCTCACAACACAATATTTATGTGGAGAAAACTCTTTCAGGTAAAAAAAACTCCACCAACAAAGAGTCCAAGTTGTATTATATTTGAAAAAAATTACAATACATTCACTTCCTTCAATCTTGCATCCAATTTGATTCCACTTGTGTACTTGTGAACATTCAACTCATACTCTATAGTCCTCAGGCTTCTATTTAAATAGAAAATACAAGCTACAAAAGAAGTCTCTAGAATGCAGTACCCAATATGGAAAAAAAAAACCAACACCATATTTGGGGAATCTATTCAACAAGCTATTATTAGTCTCTTACAATTGTCATAAGATGCTATGCAAAAATAATCTAATAATAGTTGATTCCTTACACTAATAATAGAAGATACTCCTACACCTATCATAAGTCATTATTAATCTTGGATGCTCACCTTTCACCTTCAGTAACTCCCAATATAAAACTCACTAATAATTATTTACTATTGTTAATAGATCAATCATCCCTTATGAATGCATTTACAAAATAATACTAGGAGTAGTTAAATACATAGGATGTACAAGGTTGATGACACCTTAATCCTAGCAACATGCTCTATATTGTCAAGAATGTTACCTTGGAATAAAAGTTTCTCGAACACCTAAAGGTCCTATATGCACTAGATGTCAACAAGACAAAGCTAATAATCAATTTTCAGCATCAAATAATATGGATCCTAGCCCACAACTACAAGAACCTACAAACTTGATGTGCAAGTAGAGGAGATGTTGATAGTGTGTGTCAGCCCAATCGTACAATTGACCATGCAACTAGAAGTCAATATAAATACAAAGGTCACACAATAAATCTTCCACAAGATGTAAAATAAATTTCAAAGGTTTTAGCACATTGAATAAAAGATCTATCAATCATTATTATTCAGAGGAGGGATCAATGTGGCACAAATTATAACTTTACAATCAATAGAGATTGAGTATATAAGCCACAAAAGTATAATATTGAATATTTGGTCTAGATATGAATGACAACATAGAGGTTCACCACATGTGCATGGATTCATATAGTTAGACGAAACACTAAATATGGACAACCTTGATTGCACAAATGATCAGGAATTACAAACTATAGAATTAATGCTTTCATTCTATTGCTCACACATGGAATCATTGAGATGATCTGTATCAATGAAACATACAAGTTGTTATTAATCTTTTGTAAATATATTTCATATATAAATTTTATGTTGCAATGTAACTAATAAATTCTTATATTTTTGAATGATAGGCATTGCAAAATTTTGTGTAACATCCATGTCTTTGAAATACAGGACAACTTAGATAGGGAGATATGGAACATAACTATGAAAAGATCCTAAATTTTGTAGAACAACATATTGTGTGTAGAGAGGTTGCATGCCTATGTAAGAAAAGAGGAAGAATGGGTCATAGGTAAGAGGTTCAATCATTGAAAAATTCTATACAAATTGAATACAATATGTCTACAAAGAAACTAAAATGTGTTATTACTAATTATAGGTATAATGCTTTATGTCCATTAAATCTTAATGGATCAATGTTATATCAAGACTCAGACATAGGCGAAAAAAGTTTGAGCCTACAAGAAATGATGATAGAGTTAATATGCACAATCACTATATTCTACAATTATGGAAAGTAAATGTAGGTTGACAATCCATTCTTTCCAAACATGTTGTAATCAAGTACATTTCCAAATATGTAACTAAAGTAGAGAAGAGTTTAGAAACTTATCATCAAATGTCGATGCAACTTGCAAAACATTAAAAATCCTAATGAATTAGTCATAAGAGCATATAGGAGGCTTCTTACTAAAAAAACATTGGGGCACAAGAAACATGTCACATTTTGTTGGAACTTCCATTAGTGGAGAACAATTAAATAAAATTCAATCTAAATGTCTCAATGAGGTATTCAAAGGTCATTAGCTAGAAATGATGAAAATGGCTATGAAGAACATACAAAATCTTTCGTTGATGGATATAAGAACATGTCTTTTTCCATGGAAAGTGTTTCACTTTTTTATGCAACTAAATCATGGACATGTAATCCAAGGTGAAAAAGTGATGACAGCCAAATTGCTACAAACAAATAAGAACACGAAGGAAGAATAGAGAACAATAATCAGATAATAGACTTAAGTTGTAGTGTGATAATTCAGTGCTTCGATTAACTCAGTGTCAGGAACAAATCCATAACTCAACATTGATTGACATACAACTACATGAGCTTTATTCAACAAGAAACTTCTTATTCATTTCACAGCCAAATCAGACTTCAACACAGAGGACATATACATTGGCATACGCTAAACTAATCAAACTTTTCTAACATTGCTCATCAGGGTTTTCTCTCATCCGAATCACGCCAAAATGACTCCCTCACATACAACTTGTCTTTAGTTTAAATCTGCATCAACATTCTTGTTGAACTTTGCCAACATCCCCTCTCTCCCATGTCTTTTTCAACTTCCCTCTATCCTCCCCTTGAGGTGTCGACCTCTACTCTAGAAAAATAGGCCCGCACTTAGTCTCTTGTTCCTCTTCACTATTATGTCAATTTCTAAAACTGTTATGAAACAAGAATCAACGTCCCAAACCAATGACAGGAACCAATTGATAACTATTTTAGAATAGGAATTAATGTCCCAGAACTGGTGACAGGAACCAATTCCTAACTGCTTCCACTTCCCTTGCTCTCTCGATCAATTAGGACTTGAGATAATTAACAACTTATTTAAACTGGCCAATGACTACATAAAATCTAGAGAGTTAACAAATTAACTCAAAGAGCTTCAAACAACAAAACTTAAATAGTATAATAAAGCAAAGTTTAATGGGGAAATGTCCCTGCATCAAGCTCGCCCACAGAGAAAACCAATTTAAGAACTCTGGCTCATGAGATCTTCAACAAAGTAACCCAACTTGGCAATTTCAAGTGCAGAGAGCCATGAAGCATCCTCCAAAGGATGGTGTTTCCATTTCACTAGAGACCTGAAATAATCCTTGCCTCAGGTCTGTCGTAACAATTGCTCATCAAGAATGCTTTCAATTTATAATGGAGTTGATGTAGTTCCTTGTTGAACAAGAGCAATTGGTAGTTCCAAGTTTGTCATTTCATCATCTATAGCAGCGTTGTATGGAAACAAGTCTGCTACATTAAAAATGGATGAAATACCCAGGCCTGAAGGAAGACTTATCTCGTAAGCATTAGTAGAAAACTTTGAAGGATCTTACAAGGACCAACTTTTTTCATTTTTAGTTTATTATATGTGCTTGTAGGAAATCTTTCTTTCCTAAGATGAGCCATCACTAGATCACTCTCTTGAAAATGCACTTCTCTTCGCTTCCAATCAGCATACTATTTGTATTGCTGATTGCTTCCTTCAATGTTCCTCTTAACCTCCTCATGAAGGTCATGAATGATCTTTGCAAAATCTTCTCCATCCGCACTTCTTTTCTCCATATCACCAAGATTTCTGAGTTCAAATACACCCCTAGGATGCATGCCATACACAATGTAAAATGGGCTAAAACCGGTACTCTGATTTGGAGAATCATTATAAGCAAACTCCACTTGTGCCAATGCCATATCCCAATTTCCAGGTGTGTTTCCAACAAGGCATCTCAACATATCTCCAAGTCTTCTATTGACCACCTTGGTTTGGCCATGTGTTTGGGGGTGATAGGCTGAAGTGAAAATAATATGTGTACCTAACTTTTTCCATAGAGTTCTCCAAAAATGCCCTACAAACTTGGTGTCTCTATCGGATATCATGATACTTCTTGGAATGCCATGCAACCGTACCACTTCCTTGAAAAACAAATTTGCAATATTAGTAGCATCACTAGTCCTCTTACATGGAATTTAATGAACCATTTTAGAGAACCTATCCACTACTGCAAATATCAAATCATTGCCCCTTTGAGTGTGAGGAAAACCCATAACAAAAGCCATACTCACTAAATCCCATGGTCTAGATGGAATTGGTAATGGCTGATACAAACCAACATTCTGACTTCTTCCCTTTGCCATTTGACAAACTCTACATCTTTCCACATACTTCTTGACATCCATCCTCATCTTTGGCTAATAGTAGTGTGTACTCAACTGTAAATAAGTTTTGTCTTGACCAAAATGTCCTGCTAGGCTGCCACAATGCTTCTCCTTCAATAGATTATCTCTCATTGAACCTCTAGGTATGTACAATTTGGTTCCTTTGAATAATAAACCCTCCTATAGCATAAAATCCAACCATGGTCCTCTATCCCTGCTGGTAGGACAGTTGCAAGCTTCAAAAGCTTCTTTGAAATCTACATCATCAGCATATAATCCTTTCAAACTATCAAAACCCACACTGTTAGCTTGAATTTCATGAAACAATAGGCTTCTTCTACTTAATGCATCCGCAACTTTGTTTGTTTGCCCACTCTTATGTTTCAACACAAAATTAAAACTTTGAAGATACTCTACCCATTTAGCATGTCTTTGATTCAACTTATGTTGACTGTTTATAAATTGTAAAGCATAGTTATCTGTATAGACAATAAACTCCTTAGGAAGTAAGCAATGCTTCCACTTTTTCAATGATTGTACTAATGCATAAAACTCAAGATCAAAGGCAAAATATTTTTTCTTAGCATCATTTAATTTATCACTAAAGTAGGCCACTGGTTTCCCTTCCTGACTAAGAATAGCCCCTATTACCAACCCATTAGTATCACATTCAACTTGAAATACCTTATTAAAATCAAGTAATGTAAGGATAGGCTACTATTGGAAACACAGTTGTTGTTGCACCAAAAGGTCGACTTGTTAATGCTCGATACAACCACCAGAGTTAATGAATCCACGAGAGGTGGTTAAGCCATGTCACAAATCCTGTGAGAGATGCTGGATCACTGCCAACAATCCCCCCAATGTCACTCATGGGAGCCCGCATCACTCGCGGGGGAGATTCAAACCCGAAACCTTTGGCTTTGATACCAATTGTTGGAAACATGGTTGCCGTTGCACCAAAAGATTGACCTGTTAATGCTTGATACAATTGTAGAGTTAATGAATCCATGGGAGGTGGTTAAGCTATGTCATGAATCCCATGAGAGATGCTGGCTCACTGCCAACAGCTACTCACTCACCGTTTGCTTGAGAAATCTGAAACTTCTTTCAACCTCTTAATTGTTTTAAGTATAGGGGCAACTACATGACTGAAATTTTTAAACTTCCCATAAAAACTAGCAAGTCCATGAAAACTTCTTACCTCCATTGTACTCTTAGGTGTTGGCCAATCAATAATGGCTTGAACCTTTTCCTTGTCCATCTTCAATCCATCTTTGGAAACCACAAAGCCCAAATAAATCAGTTCAGTCTGCAAAAAGACACACTTCTTAAGGTTAATCCGCAATTTCTCTTCATGTAACCTTGTCATAACTATCCTCAAATGCTCCAAGTGTTCCTCCTTTGACCTACTAAACAACAAGATGTCATCAAGATACAATAACAAACTTTCCAAGAAATAGTTTTAAGACCTCATTCATAAGTATCATGAAAGTACTAGGTGCATTAGAAATCCCAAAAGGCATAACCTAACATTCATAAAGTCCATCATTAGTTTTAAATGTTGTTTTCCACTCATCCCCAGGTCTGATCCTAATCTGATGATAACCACTTTTCAAATCTATCTTTGAAAAATACATTGAACGACTTAAACAATCCATCTAATCTTCAATCCTTGGGATTGGAAATCTATATCTAATAGTTATTTTATTTATGGCTCTAGAATCCATGCACATTCTCCATTCACCTCTTTTCTTAGGTACTAGGACCGTAGGAACATCGCAAGGGCTAAGACTCTCTCTTATCAAACCCTTCTCGAGTAACTCTTCCACTTGTTTCCTAAACTCTTCATTCTCTTTAGGAGTCAATCTATAGGTAGCCTTGTTTGGAAGGATAGCCCCATGTATCAAATCCATATGATGATTAATACTCCTCATGGGAGGCAACTCATTAGGCAAATTAACTGTTACAATATCCAAATGTTCTTTCAAAATATCCTGAACTTCACTAGGCAAATCATCTAGTTTTGTAGAGGTAAGCACAGTTGTGGATTTAAGCACCAAAGAAAATCTTACTTATTCATTTTTCATCTCATGTAAAAACTCTTTTCCACTTACCAACATTACCTTACTATTGTTGCTACTACCCCTATCCTCTTCTTGGTCTTGCATGGACATCAATGTATGCTTGATTCATCCTTCTCAAAAGTGTAAGTATTCTCTCTTCCATTATGCACAACTTTCCTGTCAAATTGCCAAGGTCTACCAAGAAACACATGGCACACATCCATGGGCATGATATCACATACAACACTATCCTTATAACTACCAATTTGAAATTCAACCAAAGCCTATTCATTAACCAACAACTCATGCCCTTTCTGTAGCCAAGAAACTTTATAAGGTGTAGGATGTTTAATTCTCTTAAGACCCATTTTATCTACCATATTAGTAGCCACTAAATTATTCGTACTACCACTATCTATAATCAATTTGCAGCATCAGATCTTGGTTCTCCTTAGGTGGCTTTAACAAAACTCTATTGAACAACAAGGACTCTACGGATTCAGGTTGTTTTTGGTGATGAGCAGGTGATCCAACACTCTCTTGATCTGATTGCATAATCTAATTGCTTCTCTCAGTTCTTGTATGGCCTCCTTGTGAGAGCTCGGGACACTCCCAACTCTTATGACCAGCATATTGGTTACATTTGAAACATTTTCTGGCAAAGCCTCTTCCTCTTCCTTGAAAACCTCCTCTTCCATATGATCTACCTCCTTTATTTTGAAATCCACCTCTTTCTTGATTGGCTATCCCACTTGAACTTCCAACCACTTCTTCATGGTGTTGTTGTTGTCCTCTTCCTCTAAAACCTTGTCCTCTATTCCTTCCTTGTTGATTTTGCTTTCTTAAAATCTTCTCTTCTACCTTTATGGAAAATTGATATGCCTCCTCAAGAGTTCTAGGGGATACTAGACTCAACTCATCTTGCAAACTATACTCCAATCCATTCAAATATCTTGCTACCTTCTCCAAGTCTTCTTCACTGTGGCTTGACCGAATCACCAAGTTGTAAAATTCTTTCATATATTCCTTCACTGTCATGTCCTTTTGCTTAAGATTCTACAATCTTTTGAAGAGATTAGTTTGGTAATCTCCTGGAAGGAACTTGGTCTTCAACTTAGCAACCATACTATCCCAAGAGGTAATCTTCTCTTTATTCTTCTTTCATCTCTTCGATTGGACATAGTCCCACCACATAGCAGTGTGGCCTTTGATCCTTGTACAGGTAAATTTAACCTTCCTTTCCTCTGCAACTCCTTCATACTCAAAGTATTTGTCCAGATCATTGATCCAGTGAATGAGTTCTTCACAATTTAAACTTCCAGCATATGTACAAACCTCAATTTTAGGTTTGGATCCTGGTGGTGCCTGCATAAATATTTAGGTTTCAAGCACCTAAATATGTAGGCACCTTCCCAAAAAATCCAAAAATTCTTTCTTTTGGCCTCTACAGTAGTAAAATTGTGAAAAATTAGTTAAGGTGCAGGTGTCTTTGTATATACAAGGGTGTTTGTATATACATGCAGGTCAAATATACATTGGCGGGCTTGCAAAATTTCCATCGGCCTCCAAAAAGTGATGAAAAAATGAGTTATATGCAATTTTAAATGCATATCGAGTTTGCATATACAAGGGGGAATCTATCGCAGATTCCCTGGAATATGCAGATGTATGCATTTCCAAATGCATATCGGGCTCAAAAGGATGCATGTACATTGGGGGAATCTTTCACAGATTCCTGGGAATATTCGCTGCTTGCATATTAGGTTGCATGTATATTTGGTTTGTATGTTCATACATACAACGGTTAGGTACAGAGAAAAGATACATTGCAGGCATATTCCAAGAATGATTCGCTGTTTGTATGCAGGGGTGGGGCCTGCGGATATACAAAGCCCAGATTTGAAAGGTTTTCAAATCCAATAGATAAATGGAAGGGGTCTGTTGTATGTATATTTCATTTGTATATGCAACATACAACCTTTTATACAAAGAAACGACATACAACCCAAACACGATGGAGGAATGAAATACAGTGAATGAAATTTGAGGTCGGTGGGTTGTATAAAGCACTTGTATGTGCCGATATACAAGCTGATGTGCAAGAATAGAGATACAATGTGGATTTCAAGGATTGTTCAATTTTGCTTTGCAGGTGCGTTGAGATCTGGCTTGTATATCTAACGTTTGCATATGCATTTGAGCATGCATGTACAAAGCAAAAAATGGCAAAATGGAGAAAGCGAAGGGTCAGTGATAGGAATATGAAGTGCCTATGTGGCATGTATTTATTGGTTGGTGACTTTTCATTGTTTTTTGAGTGCCTTTGATCTCAACGATGGAGTCAGGATCAACGGTCGCGTTTTGAACCTTTGGTGTGAGTTTTTTCTGTGTCTGCACCAGTTTGAGCGGGAAACTTCATAGCACGAACCATTGCTGCATCCCGCGGGGAGCTAAGGCATTAATGGTGGAGTTGCAGTGGTATGGGTCAATGATGGATGGGCCAACTACCAGATTTATGGTGAAAATCTTTGAACAGCGGTGCAGATCCCGAGCCTACCTGCCCTCACCTCTGTTTTCCCTTGTTGCATTCAATAGTTTGGGGGCCATTTTTGGTGCAGTGTATCTAGCAGGAATTTTGATTTTTGCCTTGAAAATTTTGCTAAGTACACAGTCTTGGTATAAAAGCCAAACTGTGTTACTCATTGGGTGGTTGAAAACTAGACAAAAATTTTGGTGCTGTAATAAGATACGACTTCATTGGTGGCTCTGTCTTGGCTATCTTGTGAGTTTCTGAGTCTCATGTTGTATTTTTTTTGCATAAATCTACTGATATCATGCTGATTTAAATGAGTAATGCTATATTGCATGTGTTATGTTATCTGTCTCCAAATTGAGTGTGTTCTTCTTATGAATCTAAGCATTTAAGGGGTGTTTATGATTCTAGAATATAGGTTTGCTATGTTGAATGCTTGATTTCTTACTTCTGCTCAAGGAGTAGATTAAACGTTTCAGATCAAGTGTTGGGAAGAAGACATTGCAATAGGGATACTAGGAAGTAGAGATAACAAGATACTCTATTTTGGGAAGTATTTGTAAGGTAGATACTAAAAATCCCCTTGATATCCAGTCTTTGGTATATGTTTATGCTGGCCATTCACATGTGTATGTCTATTGACTCTGAGCCCTGGATAGGCACCGATCTAGTCTTGTATTGAGGTTGCAACCCAAAGTCTCAGTTTTGCATCCAAACATAAAATCAAACTTAAACTTTAAATCAAAGCATTAGGACTTTAGAAGTAGTTAGGACTAAAATCCTCTGATTCACAACTGAACATAAGCCCAAAGCTAGCCCCTTTGCTCTTATCCCACAGTTTTGGTCTGCATAATGGAGGATTTATCTGCTTTGTATCAACATCCCAGTCAATCCACAAGCATATCTCATGGATGTTGAATAGGGAATACCCCCCTTGGCTCTGCAGAGCCTAAAGAAGAAGAGGAGATATTTATAGAGTCTATCTCCTGTACTTTTGGCCCCTGGCCCAGACATCCTGTTGATCAATGATGGCTACATTGTAGGGATAACTGAGAATAAGCATCCAGTTTGGGAAAATTACCAATAGATTTGGCGACTCTGCTAGGGAGGTGAAGTGAAAGTGTTATCTTTTCGTCCCTGGTAAATTATTGCCCATCTAAGTCGCAACAGATTTGGCGACTCTGCTGGGGAATGAACTCAGAAAAATATTTGTTCTATGATGAGCTTTCAGTTATTTGAAGGTTTTATCCTCTTTGAAGAGGTGGTGACTCTGCAAAAAAATTTAGTGCACATGAAAGACTGATGTATGTTATTGTGATCTAAAAATATTCTATTCAAAACTTCAGCATTTAGATGAAAACGTACCTAGTTCTTCCCACCTTTATTTGTTTTATTGCATAAGCTGAATGCCAGGGGGAAGCCTTATGTCTTAGGTAGATATAAGATGTCTAATGGTAAAGTTAACATGAATCCAAATATATATTCACCCATGCTCAGCCAATAGGGGGATGAAATGTTGTGTAAAAA
The DNA here is from genome assembly GCA_027924645.1 of Cunninghamia lanceolata. Taxonomy (NCBI): domain Eukaryota; kingdom Viridiplantae; phylum Streptophyta; class Pinopsida; order Cupressales; family Cupressaceae; genus Cunninghamia; species Cunninghamia lanceolata. The sequence continues at coordinate 15,169,746 of BSBN01000130.1, read as the reverse complement.
AATTGAAGAGATAAAGAATAGGTTGATATCCTTAGAGGCTAGGCAAGCTCAGTTAAATAGTAACCCTATTGTGTCTACCAGTCAAAGTGCTAAACCTCTTGTAAGCTCTTTTGATCCTCTATATGACCAACTAGATTTGTCATGGGTTGATTATCAAGTTGAAAGTATGCCTGCTCAAATTTACAATCAGATGCCTAGATTTAGTGGATACAGTGTGTGTCATGGGGGTGCACATATCCAAAACTTTCACAGCTTTATGGAGAAACATTCATTTAGGGATGAGGATATGTGGATGAGGTTTTTTTTTAGATCCTTTGGTGCTAGAGCCAGAGATTGGTATTTGAGCTTTCCAAAGAAATCCTTTCCCTGTTGGGATGAACTTATTGACTGCTTTAGAAAAGAATTTGCAGGAGAACCTGCTGATCTTGTTGCAAGATTGATGGAAATTAGAAAACAAGATGAAGAGTCCATTATTGATTTCAGTCATAGATTTGCAGTAGCCCTTTCAAAAATCCCTGAAGACTTCAGACCTGATACTCCAGCCTGCATTGACATATATTTTGAAGCTTTTGAGAAGGGCTCTAGTGCATTGTTGAGGGAATTCAAGATAACAGGTATGCAGATGACATACAAGTTTTTAGAAGATACAGAAAAAAAGAGAAATCTACACATACAGAATTCCCTGCCCATAGGTTTTGGTGTGAATAACAGTTGTGAGGCTACAAATGACCAAGTAATCATGGCATCTTTTGAAGATAAATGCATAAATGAGAATATAGAAGTTGAGACTGCTATGTTTGAACATAGTGCTAACAACAATGCTCAACTAGATTGTTCACCAATGAATGATGCCAGTGAGATGATCATTGATGACTCCCATTGCAAAGTAAGGTATCTAATTCTGAAAATAATGATGAAGTTATGGACTGTAGTGAATACTTGTCTGAATGGGTTTGTGGAGATAATTGTGAGTATTGTGCACAAGATAGAGAAGAAATTAGCAAACAGAGGAGCAGTTCCATGTTTGAATCATTGCCTTTTATTCAGACACATGGAAATGATGAAGAGCAATCAGAGATTGAAACAAGTAGTAGTGTTGAGCATGATTGTTCTTTGTTTGATTATAGTTTTGCTTATGGCACACAGGCTGATACTCCTCCACACAGAGAATTCACTGATAATGAAAATGCATGTTCTACTGCCCATGAACCAGTGGCATATAGTGATGAGGATCTATTTGAGTATGGTGGGAATCTAGGCACTGTTATTGATATGGATTCTAATTTTCATCCTGATGAAGGAGTAACCAACATATATCATGAAGATTGTTGCAAGGGGGTGCCAGAATCTAAGTTATTTCTGTTTGGTACAGCTAAAAGTTGTGTGCATGAAGTGCACAAATATGGATATGAGAGCTTTGTCTTTGATATGTCAGGTTATGATAAAATGAACCCTGATGTTCCTAGCTGTGTGGTGGACTTTGAGTGCTTCCAGTTTTCAATCGAACTAGGAGATTATTTTACAATGCATGTTACTGGTGTAGATGATAATATGTGTCATGTTTCATATGAGAATGTATTATTTGACAAATATGCATTGTTTATTTTGGTTAATGCTGAGGGTTATGTGCATAAGGTTGACAACGATAAGGTCAGTGAGATGTTTGAATATGCAAATGACAAGGGTTGTTTGTGGGTAAGTCATGGTAAGATCTTCAGGCCTGACCCAGTGAGATAAGAGGAAAATCAAGTGTTTGACAGAGGAAAACTTTGGTTTTTCCTTTTTGGTGGCCCTGGGCCACCAAGTAATTTTTAATAAATGTGTTTTGTGTGTAGGATGGTGCAATGTTCGACTCTGTTGCCCAATGGATAATGCCCAATCTGTGAAAACAGAGATTCTGAGGTTCTCACCATGCCTGCAAGAGGCATGCGTCCCCAGACAAAGCCACTGGTGGTGCCTGCATAAATATTTAGGTTTCAAGCATTTAAATATGCAGGCACCTTCCCAAAAAATCCAAAAATTCTGTCTTTTGGCCTCTGTAGTAGTAAAATTGTGAAAAATCAGTTAAGGTGCAGGTGTCTTTATATATACAAGGGTGTTTGTATATACATGCAGGTCAAATATACATTGGTGGGCTTGCAAAATTTCCATCGGCCTCCAAAAAGTGATGAAAAAATGAGTTATATGCATTTTTAAATGCATGTCGAGTTTGCATATACAAGGGGGAATCTATTGCAGATTCCCTAGAATATTATGCAAATGTATGCATTTCCAAATGCATATCGGGCTCAAAAGGATGCATGTACATTGGGGGAATCTTTCACAGATTCTCAGGAATATTCGCTTCTTGCATATCGGGTTGCATGCATATTTGGTTTGTATATTCATACATACAACAGTTAGATACAAAGAAAAGATACATTGCAGGCATATTCCAGGAATGATTCACTGTTTGTATGCAGGGGTGGGGCCCGCTGATATACAAAGCCTAGATTTGAAAGTTTTTCAAATCTGATAGATAAATGGCAGGGGTCTGTTGTATGTATATCACATTTGTATATGCAACATACAACCTTTTATATAAAGAAAACACATACAACCTGGACGTGATGGAGAAATGAAATGCAGTGAATGAAATTTGAGGTCCGTGGGTTGTATAAAGCACTTGTATGTGCTGATATACAAGCCGATGTGCAAGAATAGAGATACAATGTAGATTTCAAGGATTGTTCAATTTTGCTTTATAGGTACGTTGAGATTCGACTTATATATCTGATGTTTTTATATGCATTTGAGCATGCCTGTACAAAGCAAAAAATGGCAAAATGGAGAAAGCGAAGGGTCAGCGATAGGAATATGAAGTGCCTACATAGCACATATTTATTGGTTGGTGACTTTTCATTGTTTTTTGAGTGCCGTTGATCTCAGCGATGGAGTCAGGATCGACGGCCGTGTTTTGAACCTTTGGTGTGAGTTTTTTTGTGTGTCTGCACCAGTTTGAGCGGGAAACTTCATAGCACGAACCATTGCTGCATCTCGTGGGTAGTTGAGGCATTAATGCGGAAGTTGCAGTGGTATGGGTCGATGATGGACGGGCCAACTACCAGATTTATGGTGAAAATCTTTGAATAGCGGTGTAGATCCTGAGCCTACCTGCCCTCGCCTCTGTTTTCCCTTGCTGCATTCAATATTTTAGGTGCCATTTTTGGTGCAGTGTATCTGGTAGGAATTTTGATTTTTGCCTTGAAAATTTTGCTGAGTACATAGTCTTGGTATAAAAGCCAAACTATGTTACTCATTGGGTGGTTGAAAACTGGACAAAAATTTTGGTGTTGTAATAGGATACGACTTCATTGGTGGCTCTATCTTGGCTATCTTGTGAGTTTATGAGTCTCATGTTGTATGTTTTTCTGCATAAATCTACTGATGTTGTGTTGATTTAAATGAGTAATGCTATATTGCATGTGTTTTGTTATATGTCTCCAAATTGAGTGTGTTCTTCTTATGAATCTAAGCATTTAAGGGGTGTTTATGATTCTAGAATATAGGTTTGATGTGTTGAATGCTTGATTTCTTACTTCTGCTCAAGGAGTAGATTAAACGTTTCAGATCAAGTGTTGGGAAGAAGACATTGCAATAGGGATATTAGTAAGTAGAGATAACAAGATACTCTATTTTGGGAAGTATCTGTAAGGTAGATACTAAAAATCCCCTTGATATCTAGTCTTTGGTATATGTTTATGCTAGCCATTCACATGTGTATGTCTATTGACTCCGAGCCCTAAATAGGCACTGATCCAGTCTTGTATTGAGGTTGCAACACAAAGTCTCAATTTTGCATCCAAACATAAAATCAAACTTAAACTTTAAATCAAACCATTAGGACTTTAGAAGTAGTTTAGGACTAAAATCCTCTGATTCACAACTGAACATAAGCCCAAAGCTAGCCCCTTTGCTCTTATCCCACATTTTTGGTCTACATAATGGAGGATTTATCTACTTTGTATCAACATTCTAGTCAATCCACAAGCATATCTCATGGATGTTGAATAGGGAATACCCCCTTGGTTCTGCAGAGCCTAAAGAAGAAGAGGAGATATTTATAGAATCTATCTCCTGTACTGTTGGCCCCTGGCCCAAAAATCTTGTTGATCAATGATGGCTACCTTGTAGGGATAACTGGGAATAAGCATCCAGTCTGGGAAAATTACCAACAGATCCCACACTCATAACTGTCCTCAACAATTTCTCTTCAAATATTTCAGGTTCTTCTTGAACTTCCTCATCATCTCGTAACTACTCTTCCTCAACAACTTCACTAATATCATCTACTACTGCTCCTCTCTGTTGTGCCCTTTCTATGGCTTCCATTCTCACTGCCAGGTTCTGCAACATGTCAAAAATTCCTTCATCATGGCCTCTTCGGCCTCTACCTCGAGCACCTCTTCCTCTCATCATTCTCAGTGGCATTCAGCCTGCTCCACAAAAGGCCACTTCTCAGGCTCTAATACCAATCTGATGACATCCAAATCATTACAAACAAATAAGAACACAGAGGAAGAACAGAGGACAACAATCAAATAATAGACTTAAGTTGTAGTATGATAAGTGAGTGCTTCGATTAACTCAGGGTCATGAACAAATCTATAACTCATCATTGATTGACATACAACTACAAGAGCTTTATTCAACAAGAAACTTCTTATTCAGTTCACAACCAAATTGGCCTTCAACATAGAGGACATATACATTGGTAGATGATAAACTAATCAGACTTTTCTAACATTGCTCATCTGGGTTCTCCCTCAGCCAAATCACCCCAAAATGACTCTCTCACATACAACTTGTCATTAGTTTAAATCTGCATCAACATTCTCATTAAACTCTGCCAACGTCCCCTCTCTCTTGTGTATTTTTCAACTTCCCTCTATCCTCCCCTTGAGGCGTCGACCTCTACTCTAGAAAAATAGGCCTGGACTTAGTCTCTCATTCCTCTTTCCTATTCTGTCAGTTTCTAAAACTGTTATGAAATAGGAATCAACATCCCAAACCAGCGACATGAACCAATTGATAATTGTTTTAGAACATGAATTAATGTCCCAGAACTAGAAATAGGAACCAATTCCTAATTGCTTTCACTTCCCTTGCTCACTCGGTTAATTAGGACTTGAGATAATTAACAACTTACTTAAACATGTCGATGACTAGTACATAAAATCCAGAGAGTTAACAAATTAACTCAAAGATCTTCAAACAACAAAACTTAAACAGTATAACAAAACAAAGTTTAATGGGAAAAATGCCCCTGCATCAAAAATAGATACCAAATGGGAGGCAAGGGGTATGACAACTTTTGTTAGAGTATTTTCAAGGTTTGTATTCATCCCTGCATATGAATCAGATAAATGAGTTGATTTTTGTTGGCCTGATTTATTACTTTACAAGTCATTTTGTAATATAGAAAGACATATTGGACTTCATAATGATGCAATAATATTAAATTGGGAGTCATTTAGTTATAATCCTTGACATGTGAAATGAACAAGTACTCTAGAAGATTTTCAAAATAGTAGTGATTCTAAAATTGAAGATAATCAACGTCTCCAACCAAATATGAGTTGGAAATAATATCTAGGCTACAATGTGGTCAAATTATGGAAGTGAATCAAATAGATATGTTGGGAATCTAAGAGATATTGATAGACAAATATCATAGTCTAATCAATATCAGGGTGAGTATATTATACAAATAAAGTAATAAATTTCATAAGAACTATGAAAAATAATGGGTTTCTCATAGATAATGGTATACCACAAAATATCAATTATACAACTTTGGGTGCTAAACAAAAAAAATGCTCAATATAATTAAGAAATTATCATCATGAAGGTTAAAGTGCATTGCCATTATTCATGATAATTCAAGGAATAGTAGGAACATGAAAACTATATCTAATTGGTGTCATCCATCAAACTCTTGAAGACCGAAAATTCCCTACGTGTTGTATGCTTTTATTACTTGCACCAACTAGAGTTGTAACATTCAATATCAGAGCATCAACAATCCATTCACAACTCTGAATCCCAACCACATATTTCTCTCAATTAAGAAGAGCAAGACTTACAATCTGGCAAGAAGAGATATGACACATAAAAGATATATTGATTAATGAAATGAGCTTCATTGGAAAAAATTTTCTAGAGAACATAGACTCTTGACTTCATCAAGCATTTCTTGAAAATACAAACATGAGTTTTGGATGTATATCTTTGATTTTGGTTGAAGATAACAATATTTTTGGTATTTCAATACATATACTTCATTATTACAAACTTTTGTATTAATAGTACACACTATTCAAAGACATTTTTTCAATCATTTTGCAGGTATATCTATGATTCTAGTTAGAGATTTGGATAACTATGTCTTGTTAATGACAAATCACCATATGTTAGTAACAAACGTGCTAAACTATTGTAGGAAGAATTTAAAATTGTTGTTACTTTGGATAAGATATTTAGACAAGAAGGAGAAAGCATTCACCAACACAAGTTTCATCAACTTCTCACAAATCTAAGAAACACAAATCCAACTATTGATGACTGGAAGTTACTGATGACAAGGACTAATGTTGGCATAGGCACAACAATCAATGAAGAATTTGATAATAGTAGTCATTTGTTTACCACAAATGATAATATGCATAGTCATAATAGAAGAAAATTATATTTATTGAAGCATCCCATTGCATGGAGCATTGCAACAAAAGTGGGTAGTGTCAATGCACCAAAATGAGGACAAAAAAATGAACATGACGTTGAGTTATTAATTGCTAAGGATGTAAGGGTAATGCTAACTTTCAATGTTTGGATAGAGGTAAGTCTTGTAAATGGAACTCTACCTAGGGCATGCTCGAGAAAAATATACAAACTTGAAAGTTCACCACCAGAATTGCCGACATATGTTATGGTTGAATTTGACAGTTACTCGGACATACTATTTGAAGATCAAAATCCACATACAATACCAATCACACTAATACAAAGGGGCCACACAATCCAAATACCTTTAAGATTAGCTTGGGCATTGACAACACACAAATCACAAGGTCTCACTCTTTTAAAAGTCACTATTGACATAGGATAAAAAGAAATAACATAATTGACATTTGTGGTTATATCTCATGTAAAGTCATTAGAAGGTCTAAGAATAATGCCACCATTTACATATGACCATTATGAAAAGATAAAAAAGGGAAAACAACTAGGCAATCAAAAATTTGAAGAAGAAAGACTTAAATTAATAGAATATATATGATTTGATGTACTTCTTACAAATCCGTTTCAATGAATATGAAATAATGCACTATTCCTCACATTCTTTCAGCTATATTGCACATTTCATTAAATATTGCACATTTTATGATTATTAAAACATTCTTTATTTCTAATGTTATGTTCTCTAAAGGTACTACACTTTATTACTCAAAATGTGTCAATCATTAAAGTAGTGTTGTTTACATGTTCAAACTACAAATGCTACTAGCATATCTATCTTATAGAAAAATCTATCTAAAATGCGTCAAGAGATATCCTTCTCCAAGTAACTACTTTTAAATCAATTTGTCGTATATAAATTGAATAAACACCTCTAGAAGGATATCTCTCGATGTATTTTAGATAGATTTTTCTAAAGATAAGTATGCTAGTACATAAAAGAGTTGACAAACTCCCAAATATCAATTTAAGGGTTTCATTGACAAACATTTGATTATAAGTTTATTTTTTTATATATTAAAACAAAACAGAAAAAAAAATTACAAATAAATAAGTGCAGCACAGGGCTGCCAAGACAGTGGCCTAGACAGCAGCAATCAAGCAAAGCTAGAAAAAACTACAAAGACTCAGCGGTATCTAAAGGTCGCCAAACACAACTAGAAAGCATTCCCTATTACATTTAAAAAGATATAACATCAATTGGAATGAGGATCCTTTTCCTCTTCTAATTGATAAAAACAAGATATACCATTAATTTGTTCCAAAATTAAACCTCATACTTAACCACACTAACCTCAACAATAAAGACTAGCCCATCTCTCATATTTGAGCTCCTTCAGTAATGGGATGGCAGGGCTATGCAAATTTGAACATAACACTAATGAATTCCCATCACCTCAAACATCATCTGACATGGACGGATTTGACAGATATCCCCATCAACTAAGTTCAGTCGGCTCTTTAATAATTTCATACAGATGCCTATTGTGGTTGATGATAGTCGTGAACTCCAATGATGTGACTGGAGGGACCTAAGGTGACGTCAGTGTGAGGGACCTAAGGTGACGCAACTAGAATATCATAACATCCTGTCAAATCAAATTAACAGGTAAGTAACTAGGAAATAAATAAACCCGTACATGCTCCACGAGGCTGTGAATTTAATCAGGACACACTGATTCCAAACGTAATAGAAAGTCTGTCTGTAAAGCGGAGGCCAAAGGCTGTAATTTACTATAGGCTCATGAACACAACTCCACTCTTCGTCCCCGTGTTTAGCTTTCGCTCTACGACCTTCACGGTTCAGTACTTCACTCTTTAACATTGCCTGTAACTCTGGACTTATTTAACTTCTGTCCTATGACCGCCCACTGTACGCCTTTGTACCATGCAATAATTTACTCCATTATATAATAAATATGATAATAAAGTGCTATTAGTTACTATACTAGCACTGGGTCCTGAAGGAGGTGCAATAGTTACGCTGATAGAAATTTATATGTAAATTAGAATGTCGAGTACGATTCTATTAGTGTATTAGAAGATACATTATTTTTATTTATTAAATTTTTTATATAAAGAAAAGTAAAGGACTTTTTTAAGAGCATTTTGATTGAAAGTTGAGTAAATAGTAAAAATAACAGAAAGTCTCTACTTCCACTTTAGGGGGTGATTTTCCCTTGACCTATGGGGCAGAAGTGATCATTATGCACAAACATATTTGGATGACCATTCACTCAATTTACTTGTTATATATGAAAAGCAAGATGTAGAATATAAACCCTGTGATGTCCCCAGGTGGGCCCCTACCGGAAGGTGACGTAGGTCTGTCCGGACGGTTTGTCCCTCCCACATGTCCGGGGTCCTCGTCAGCGAGGCCTGTCCTGGGGTTGCCCCCTTAATGACGGGGGTGCCGTTTACTAACAGTCCGGGCTTTTGGGGCAATGGTTACTAACTTGGTATCAGAGCCGGAGGTCTCGAGGTCGAGACTCGCGGAGCGTGGTGGGCTGTGATGTCCCCAAGTGGGCCCCTACCGGAAGGTGACGTAGGTCTGTCCGGACGGTTTGTCCCTCCCACGTGTCCGGGGTCCTCGTCAGCGAGCCCTGTCCTGGGGTTACCCCCTTAACGCCGGGGGTGCCGTTTACTAACAGTCCGAGCTCTGATACCATGTTGAGACATGGACCAGTTAGGACTCGAACCTAGGACCTTCCATACGCTGCTGGAGTGCTCTACCACTGAGCTACTGGCCCCTCTTGGACCAGTCCATCATCGGTCCGGGTGTGGCTTACACCAACACCCCCCCTTAAGCCACACCTCTCGTGTGCTTGGGGCTCCTAGCCTGGCCTGGCTCTGATACCAAGTTAGTAACCATTGCACCAAAAGCCCGGACTGTTAGTAAACGGCACCCCCGGCGTTAAGAGGGCAACCCCAGGACAGGCCTCGCTGACAAGGACCCCGGACACGTGGGAGGGACAAACCGTCCGGACAGACCTACGTCACCTTCCGGTAGGGGCCCCCCTGGGGACATCACAAACCCATAGATGAATTCGATATGTCTTCTAGTTAGATGTTTCATGTTGTTCTTGGCTTGACTCACACGAGTGTTGCTTGCCAACAATTTCTAGGTCTAAGTACCCTGACCCTAGTTATCTTTAGCCAACAAAATCAAGTTAATCGCCAAAAAGTTTAGTCTAAATCGATCTCTATCTAAGTCCAACCAAACATGGTAACTATGTTAAATCCATCTTCGTTATAACAAAATTGTAAAAGAGATTTATGAAAATGCATAGGCTTTAGCCCATTTCAGTTTTATTTCCTTCAATGTTGCTGTCATCTTTATAAACCACAGTGAAAACTATTCTTGTTAAAATAAGCTAATTCAAAGAAGCAAGCCTTCAAATATTCATTAAAGAACAAATCAATCAATACTATACATAAAAAATCCTTTTAAATTGTATGTAATGGCCTTTCAAAGAAAACACATCACAAAAGTCAGTCATAGACAAATCATGGTCTCTAAGCATGCCTATAATTGTATCAAACAAACAGGGCCAAAGTTTTTCCTAAAAAATTGTTGATTGATGAAATAAAGTAGTATGCTTTAATGAGGTTGTAGCTATGGGCATGCTAGGATTTAATTCAGATTTGTAAAGAATTTGCAAAGTTTGGGTTTTTATTATATATATATATATATATATATATATATATATATATATATATATATATATATATATTGATGAATAAGCTTGCTGCCAGTATGACAGCAAAATGAATATAAATGACAAAAAATAATAATTAGGGGGCAGGCCCTCCCATCTGTTGAGATCATTGGAAATGATTTCCTCTTCAATTTGAAGACAAGCTTTATATATATATATATATATATAATTTTTTTAATGATAACGGAGTTGGAATGCCTTATCTTTATTAGCATAAAGTTGGATATCAGTATGAGGTTTTTGCGTCCACCTATAATTCCACTTGATTGAAAGATGCCATTGTCTATTGATTCGACCAATGAATGTTGTTACACTTGGAGGAATTACAGTTGAATTGGAGTACATAGAAATCCATGATGCCGCCAAATATGGCCTTGTCCAACGTGTAGTGGCAATACCCATAATAACATTCTTGCATGCCTTTCCCCATGCGATCCCGACAGCTATGGATGGTTTCTGTTGCCCTATTTATGAGTAGTGGCGGCAGTGATAACCTTAGCTGTGAATTATAAGATTCCTTTGTTTCTGTGTATATTTCTGTTTCCTTCAGTTTTGTTTTTTATTTACTAAAGTTGGGAATGATACTCAGAAATCAGGTTACTCGTCTTGAGAAAGTGCCTGGTCAATGCTTCTATAGTTTGCATGCATGTCTACCGGGGCAGGTGCAACTATAACATCTGACAAAAATCCTCATTCCTTAATCCTTTGATAGATGTCTATACCATGTTCCAAAATGGGAACTCCCATTTTGGCACAGGCAGGCAGGATGTTGGCAAAAGTTGTAGAATTTGGCTATACACCTGCCAATTGCATTTGCTTCAAAGTTTCTGAATCCTTTTTAAAAAATTCATTTTGTGCATATCTTACAATCATGGCATTCTATGAGACCACATTTCTTTAAGGCATTGTGTCAAACAGTTCACTGCCCAAATCAAAACCTCAAACCTCAGGTTTTTATCTCACAAATCAAATGCCTAATTATACCTCAAGGTTGCCCAGTGCTGCAAATCAAATAATACGACCAAATTGAAACATTCTATTGAGGATTACTCATTGGTTCTAGGAGCAGACTTTTAAATTATTATATGATATCCCCAAGAGAAAAGAGGGTGGCTTCATTTTATGAATAATCTAACCAAGGATTTTTACCAGTTTATCTTAGACAACTTCAAAGCCGTAAAATTCTAGGATGGCCAATACACATACTTTGACAAAAGCTAAGGAAATGGATTAAGAGAAAAGCAATTCCATTGATTCTTGATAATGGAACATTAGATGGAGGGTAGGTTTTCATATTACTCCAATATATCAGTTTTAGACTATTAGCCTAATGAATTGCTCTAAAGTTTGAGCTTTACAATAAACACTATCCATTCTAATTTGAAAGCACCTGGTTTCCATTTTATCTTCAAGATTTCACAAGTTGGTGAGAAAATGAAAGTCACATCTAGGTTATAATTTATGGTGGATAGCACGGAAAATGAATTTCTAAGAATGGTGTGGGGAGGTTTTTGATAATAACTTTCAAGATGGTGCTGACAGGAACAAAATGTTGCAAGCCATTCATCCAAATATTCTAAAGAATGGTGTTTATCTTGATTTGCTTCCACCTGGTACCAGCGTTATACACAATTAGATGAACTCCAAGTAAATGGGGGCATGCAATCCATGTTTCTCCAAGCTTCATACATTTATGAGATGGCAAAAATCTGATGAAAATTAAATGTACATAGTTTTTTCTGGAAGTTTTATTACTCTGTCTCATGGATTGTGAAAATCACATGTTCATCATCATTAAAAGATCAAAAATTCCAATAATAATGAAATCTATGACATTGTACATTCAACATTCAATATTAAACGTAAAAAAATGAAATCCAAAATTGACTGAAACACTGAAATATAAATTTGAAGTTGTAAATATGAATATCTTGTTGTTAGGTTATCAATGGTCATGAACATAAATGTTCAAAATTCCCCACCTTTGATTATTTTCCTAAATTTACAAACGTGTTATTTCAACAATGGTTGACAAGGGGGCATCAGGATGTCCTCAATATGCCCCCAAGGACCCCAATAGAATAGATGTGCCTTGATGTTTGGGGGATGCCTGGTCATCACTCAAGTACCCCTCTATAACAGGAAAGATCCAGGGGGTACAAAAATATACTAAAATGTCCCTAGGAGATGAGTAAAATTTCAACAAAAATTGGGGACATGGGGAATGTCCCATCTGCATCCCCAAAGTATTTGGGACAACCACAGAGGGTAGGGGATGTGTCCCAAGTACATTACATGTAACTCAGCAGAAACACAAAATGTTTATAAATATTAAATATAAAAATTTGATCTTCAGGACAAAATCTTTTGATCACAGTGCAATTTTATTGTAAAACAACCCTTTGTCAATTAGGTTGAAGTTACGTAATAACTCCAGTGGCCCCAATTTGGTCATGCTTCACAAGGGAACACATGAATATTAAAAGAAAAAGTGCAGCAGATGGCATTGCAAGTCTTCTCATAAATTAAATTTTGCATATTGTCTGCCATATTAACATAACAAAAAAAGTTAAAAAAATTTACAAAATATTAGTTTTCCCTCCTCTAGTAGTTCTCTTAGATCCTTGTGTTGCATGATAGATTTTCTTAATTAGAAATTTTGTGAGGAAATTTTAATGCACAGACAACACAAATCAATGTATCTAAGGTATTTTAGTGTCATAACATTCTTTAATGCAAAGACAATGATTTCCAGAAGGTTGATTTTGCAGAAAATGACCATAATGACCAAAACAGAAGGCCATAGCTCAATTCTCTTAAGAAGAAATTCTACTCAGAGAAGTCATCATATAACAAGAGGTTCCATGGGACTTAGATCTCTTCAATCTCTATCGTTGCATTCCAATTTTTTTGTATGGTTGTCCTAGTTATGTTCTCTGTAAGATTGAACCCTCATTTTACTTTAAAAATTATAAATTAGAAACCACCTAATATTTCTTTAAGAATTAAGTGAATATTTGGGGAAGGGGGCTATGCCAGTGTGTTGGCTCTCAAGGTGCTACTGGTGGGGTTGCTTATTTGTGGGATCTGAGAAAAATCATGCCGGTTTGGTGGACGACAAGTAGGAACTCCATCTCTCTATTGGCAACTCTCTGTTTCGAGAGAAAGCTTTCTTTTCACTAATGCGTATGTGTCCACCGTCTTTCCTGGTAAGGTTATTTTTTGGCCTCACATGAGATATGTTCGCTCTCTAGCCCTTGGTTTCCCTTGGATTATGGCAGGGGAATTTAACACTATTTGTACTCTGGAGGAAAAGCTAGGAGGGGTGGGGTGTTTGGGCCCAACTTCGTCTCTGATGAGTGCTAATGTTTCTTTTCTTCATTTAGTGGATCTGAAGCCCTCTAATGACACATTTACTTGGCATAATAGAAGGTGTGGCTCTGAGTCTATTTCTGAACAACTAGATAGGTTTTTAGTGTCTAGCTCATGGATTAGTAATCATTGGACCACCTCGACTAAAATTTTTGGGTGTAGGGGCTCTGACCATTGGCCCATTAAGATTTCCTCATCCTATTTATCCTTTCCCAAAAAGCCCCCTTTTTGGTTTTGAATAGATCATGTAGCATCGAGATCCAACACATATTTTTTCATCAGTCGGTGAAGGCTCGTAGAAGTGAGAATAGTTTGGTCTCTCTTATCTCTTCTCAGGGGGAGAAGCTAACCTCATTCTAGATGATTTTAGAGGAAGCAGTTTAGTTCTTCTCTTCTTTGTTTACTGAGTTGGGCCCTGTGGCTACTGTTGAAGAGAGAGTGGTTCTTGGTTGTATCCTCTCTTTGGTTTCTATTGACATGAATTCTTCTCTCATGGAGCCTTTTACTTTAGAGGATCTAGAGAGGGTGGTTGTATGATTGAAAAAGGTATGGCCCTAGGTCCCGATGGCTTTCCTATTGAATTCTTCCAGGAGTTTTGGGATATTATTAAGTATGATTAATTAGAAGTGGTCAGGGAATCCCAAGCTAACAAGTAGATGCTTTGTTCTATCAACTCTACTTTTGTTTATTTTATCCCAAAAAGGAGGGGGCCACTTCTCTCAATCATTTTTAGTTTATCACTAAATGTGTAATGTGACTTACAAGATAGTCACTAAGATCATTGTTGATAGACTCAAATAGTGTTTGTCTCTGCTGATTTCTCCAGAACAAGGGGGCTTTGTGCAAGGTCATCAGATTTTGGATGGTATAGTTGTGGCAGATGAGGCTATACACTCTATGTGTTCCTCTAAGGAGATGGTGATCTTTGTTAAGTTGGATATGTCTAAGGCCTATGACAAGGTCCGATGGTCTTTTCTCTAGGACATTTTATTGGCTTTCAGCTTTTGTTCAGACTGGGTGAGGTGGGTCATAAGATGTGTTATGTCTTCTTCTTTTTTTGTTCTCATCAATGGTATTCCATCCTCTCTCTTTTCAGCTTCTCGTGGTCTTCAGAAAGGTGACCCACTATCTCCTTGTTCATTTTGATGGTTGAAGGCCTGGGGCGTTTGCTGTTGCATCATAAAGAGAGGGGCCTTATTAATAGCTGGAGTTGGCCCATAGGTTTGGCTTCTCATTCTGACCTCCAGTTTTTGGATGACAATTCTCTCCTAGGTCTAGCTAGAGTGGGGTGGCTACTAGTGTTAGGAAAGCTCTTGATATTTATTCTCTTGCCTCTAGATAACATATCAATGAGGAGAAGCCTAGCATATTCTTCTTCAATATGCCTGAGGTGATTTAGCACATGATTGCTAGTGTTCTGCATTTTCAAATTGGTAGTCTTCCAGTGGAGTACTTGGGTATTCCCTTAGTGTCAGGGACATTGAGGAAAATTCATTGGAAGAGGATTCTTGAGAAGCTCAGTTAAAAGTCACTCACTACACATGTTGGTGGTTATCTTTGGCTAATAGACTGACTCTCCTCAAATATGTCCTTCAGGCTCTTCCTTTATATAGGTTCTCTCTGCTCTTGGCTCCAAAGAGTTTTTCAAGGAACTGGATGCTATTATGAGGAAATTTTTATGGTCTGGTTGACTTGGTCATAAAAAATGGAGTCTTGTTTGTTGGGACCAAGTGTGTCAACCGAAAGAGGCCGGGGGTCTTGAAATCAGAAATTTTGAGCTCAATAGCCAAGCTCTTGCTGCCAAACTTTATTGGAGGTGGTGCACTTCTCTAGACCAGCATTGGGCTAGAATCCTGAACCACAAATATTTGGGGGGAGTGGCTTCTTTAGATATTACTCGGATCAAACTTGCAAGGAATGGGTCTATGATTTGGAACACTCTAAAAAGAGGGGTTGCACTTATTAAGGATGGTTTCTTTTGGATTATTCACAACTTGGTAATGAGGCCTTGTTTTGGTCTGACTCATGGGATAGTCACCCCCCTTACTTTCTTCTTTTCCTCATCTTTAGTCCTTGAGTGAGGTTTTCTTGGAGGTAGGATGGCTTCGGGTGGTTGATTATAAAGTTGTAGCCCTAGTTGGTGGATTCTTGGCGAGCCATTGGTTGGACTGTAGATGTTGGCCCAATGGAGGGTCTCAAGAGGATTAGAATATGCCTCTATACATTCTAAGTGCCTTTTTTGTGGATCAATAGAAGATGATAAGTTGGCCTAGGGGTTCAATCCCAAAGGTATTTATTTTGTCTCTGCGGGCTACTCTTACCTTGTCCAACAAAATATGGATTTGAGAGGTTGCCCTTGGCGGAAGCGTATTTGGAATTCCTTCAGTTGGCCTAAGTGCAATCTTTTAATGTGGCTGGTTAGTTATGGAAAATTCTTCACTTGGGAAAATATCTGGTGAAGAGGTTTCTTTGGGCCATCTTATTGTTGTCTCTATGGGTGTAGTGAAGAGACTATTAACCATCTCTTTTTTCAATGCAAATTTTCAGTGGCTCTTTGGGATCTATGGCAGAAATGATGGAAATGTCTGATTGTTCAAGCTTCATCCTTGTTTGAGTTCTGAAAGAATATGGGAAGGCCATTGGGTTTAGTTGCCTACCTAGTGGCATCTTGGGAATTTGGCCCTTCCTTTGTGGTGTGGAAAATCTGGTTGGAGCATAATAGGCATATTTTCAAGGAGCGGCAGTGTGGGGTCTTGCAGGTTTGGTATAACCTGGTTAAGAGTATGCTTAGGCAAACTATTGAATCCAAATATGTTTTGGAGGAGCCTCTTTCTTCTAATGATTCTTAGATTGCTTCTCTCCTTGATCTCTCAGCTCCCACAATTCAGCAGGTGTGTCCTGGAGTTAGGAAGCAACTCTCTAAAGAGGTGAATTAATTGGGTAGGTGGATCCCCCCTCCCAATGGCTTCTATAAGATTGACATAGATGGTTTGGCTTGGGGAAATCCTTGGTAGAGACAATAGTGGAACAGTAGCTTTCTTTTTCTCCACTTTCATGGGTGTTTAGTCGAGTAATCAGATGGAGGCATGGGTTGTGCTCAAGGGTCTGGAGAAAGCTTGGGAATAGGGTTGGAGGAAGGTGATTTGTGAGTCTAATTCTATGATCTTGGTTTGTTTTCTTAATAAACAAGATCCTCAGAAGTTTCTTGGAGATTAGCTTAGACTTTTCAGCAAATTCTTCAGGTTACCACTTTGTTTGAGTTTGTTTCCTTTGTTCATATTCCTCGGGAATAGAACAAAGTGGCTGACTGTTTGGCTAAGTGGACCTCCGAAGCAGGGGTGGGTTGGCAGGCAAAGGATTCAAATCATTTGGATCCACTGAAGGCTCAGTTGTTGCTTCAAGTTCTTCAGGATGATATTGTTATGTGGCTATGGTTGGTGGTTTTTAGGGTTTGCTCAGGTTTGTTCCTTTTGTATTGTTAGGTTTTGGTGGGGAGCCTTGGTTGCCTTCCCATTTGGATTCCCCATGGTAGTGGTGTTATCCTGGTTGTCATTGGTTGGATTCGTACTGGTTGTATTATTCTTAATTTCCACTGAATAAAGCTTTTTACTCCATTTTTCCAAAAAAAGAAAGAAAAAGAATTAAGCGAATAGTTCTGCATGTAAGAAAATAAAGAAATAACCCTTTTATCTAAAGAATTAAGGGAATAGTTCTCCATGTAAAAAAATTTAAAAAAAGAAATTCAAGGAAAGAGACAATGTAAATATCTTGCATTGAAATAAATTTTGGCATATTTTTTAAAAAGGCGGTAATGGAGTTTCACGTTTTCTGTGCTTAATGAAATTGTAGCAAACAAATTCTAGTTTTTTGTGCTGGAAAAATAAAGAACCGATGCAAATACATTAAGAAAAAAAAGAAAGATGATTTCCTCCACTGTCTTGGATCGATTCCTCGGAAGGTGATTCTTTTGATTGCGCTCTCCCTTCGGCTTACTTTATATCTTACAAGTTGTTAGCTCGCCTGAGTGATTTTCTTTCAATATGTTCCCTTTCCTTTTCTTTTGAAAAAAAAGAAAAACGACATGAAACTTTTTTACATGATTTTTTTCCCGGCGTGAGAAAAATTGACGAATTTAGAAAATTTTCTGGTGTGAGACAACTTTCCGGCTGAAGGCTAACTTATAATAGTCTATCAGCTAATAATATAATTTATCAATTTTAATTATTTTCTTTCCCCATCAGATTATGTTTTTTTTTTTATGTTTTTTAAAATTTTATTAGTCAAGAAAATAATTTTTAATATTTATGTTTTATTATATTAATTATAATAATCAATATTTAAATAAATGTATTTCTATATTTAACTGTATATTTATTTTTATATTAATAGTTTGGAATTACATTCTATAATTTATTATTAAGATGAAAATGACTCAAGAAATATTAAGAAATGAGGAAAAGTCAATAAAAATAATACATAATTATCTAATAAAATGATAATTTAAAATTTTATTATATATAATTTCAATTTGTTTTATAATAGACCAATCACACATTAAAAAAATAAAAAATTTAAATAATTTTTATAATTTAAAATTTACTTTATTAAATTATATCTAATATGTACATTAATGTAGGATATGTTCTTTAATTAATATACACAATATAAAATTATTTTATTTCAAAGTTAATATCTATTACCACAATTAAGCTCTCAACATTAAGAAGACTCCCACCACTATTGACTCTTCTCCATTATTTATTATGATTTAAATATAATATTATTGATTAAATAATATTACACCTTCACCAAAAAAGTGTGGGTGGATGACGTCACACCCCAAAGTCCAAATGGGGAAATGGGGAAATCTTGGAACAAAAAGAAACAACAATAAGCTGCTAAGTGGCAAGAGCTATAGCACTAGGAGGAGAAGGAGGAGGGTTCCAGTCATTTGGATTACCCCATGCATCAATAGGGTTTAGAGTGACATCAAGTATCTCCTAACCATCATTATCTTCTTTATCTTGTTTATCTTCAGCAGCAAAGGATTGATTGCCATGAACATGACAAATAGCAAGAGTTAGGCATTGAAATTTGTTGGAAATAGGCTAACCACTAAGCCTATAGCTAGGAGCCTAGGGAGAAGCAGAGTGGCAACAAGTGGGATGAGACCACCCACAATATGATCGATTCTTGGAATGTCTCACAAGAGGAAGAGAAACACGAGAGTGGACATCCTAGTCCCCATGAGTTGAATGATTGTGCCCCTAATTATGCCCATGAGGTGGAGAATGGCCTTCACTTGAAGCAAGAGTCTGAAGGACCTTGTCCACAGTACATGGGGCATTGCCCTAATGATCCAACATCACTTGAAGGTGTGCCACTTCAAATGCAACCTTATTAGATTACACTTGACTATGCATCAACACATTTGAACAAATCATAGCTTTGGTGTATAAAGAGAAATTATGAGGAATAAAACGAGCTGAAGATAATGCTAAATTTCTATCTTTCCAAATGCTAAAAAGGATTTCCACCCTAAAAGCATGCCAAATTCGAGTATATCTAGAGGGAATTTGAGGCCACTCCCCTAATAAAATAATATGTCAAGAAAAGGGTTCAGGTCAGAAGGGCTTAAAAAAATCATGAATCTAGGCCCAAGCAACTTGAGCTTTGGGAAAAAACTAGAAAAGATGCTTGAGTGTCTCATGTTGACCACAAAAGGAGCATCTTGGATCTTTGATTCCTATATGGGTTAACTAGGACCCTACTGGAAGGCCTTGAAAAATAATACACTAGGGAAAGTGAGCAAGCTTCGACTCTAGAATAGTCAACCAAACTGTCTAAAATTTACACTTCTAAATGCTCAATGAAGACTACAACAACCATCGTTGATTTAAAATAGGCACAATGGGCAATTGAGGAGAAATCTAGGGCATGTGCATGAAGATGGGGGACCAAAAAATGGTCACCCAACTTTTTGGTCCTAGAAAAATAAAACGTGATCTTATAGCACGATCAAATTTTTTATTGCTAGACATTAAAAAAACATAGACCTGTGACAATCATTTTTCATTTGCATTTTAGAGGTGTGAAAATGTAATAAGTCATATTCTGCAAGTGCATTTGAGGAGATTGAGGGAGAAAGCATATAAACACAATGTCGCGTCACCATTCCCATTGTGCATGAGCTCAACAAAGACAACAAACTCAAGAAGGTAGGGTTTTCATCTTTTCTCTACACTTGAAAATGAATTGAATTTGTTTTTCATTGTTTTGATTAATTTCTATTTTAAATTTTCAGCCAATTAATCCCCCCAAAAACCTAATCCAGGAGATGAGATTCTAGTTGAAGAGGAGGCTCAAAACCCTCCTCAAACTCTGCCTTCACTTCCTCGCCATCCATGTGATGCACAAGAAAACTATTTAGGGAAAATATAAGAGAATAAAAAACAACTTGAAACCTTAATTCAACTATTAAAAAGTCCAAATGCAAGCAACAATCACAAGAGATCCCTTTCCAGTTCATTAGATTCCATTATTTCTCATGTTGACTCAGTGACAAACGAAATCAACCAATGGGCAAACTATAGGGATAGATGTCAAAAATTCTATGTGGACAAATTATTGTACAAATAGGTTAAATACAAGAAAAAATTGAAAGTTGATCTATGTGCACTGTTATTCATCCTCGAACAAATCAACCATTACATAATAGTTGCAAATGATTCCCCATTCATTGGTGTGTGCACAATGGAATATCCCAAAACTTTTGGAATATATGGTATATGGTTTTTGAAGACCTACCCTGTAATAATAATGAGGTCCCACAGTATTTATTGAGGAAACTCTATTGTGAGTTCAAACTCAATGAGATTCTAAACTACTTTGACATCTAGGATTTCTAGGGCAGAGGCGGTGGCTCTGCATAGGATAGAGAGGGGCACATCATGTCTAGAATCATCCACCTAAACCCCTTATGAGGCCACAACATATCTCACTCCCTTCAACTTTGAAGGAGAGTGTTGAGGTGGAGACACTACACTCTCTCAGTTCCCTCACCTAGTCTTTAGCACAACATGGCAGTGATCTTTCCCAGGATGGTGAGGGTGAGAGTAGTAGGTGTCATCCCCCAATATTTTCCAATCATGTGGATCTTTGTGTGATTATGGGACCGGGGATGCTCCCCATGTAGACATTAGAGATGATTCTATAAAGTTTCAGGACTATACAACATAGGGGAAGCAGTAGGTGCAGGACACATCCATATTGGATGATATTGTACTGACAGATGACTTGTTGCATGATACATTTAGTATTGATTCCTAGGTAATTTTTTAGAAGGTTATGTAATTTATTATATTTGTATTTGAAATCTCTAATTACGCTACGAGGCATTCTACAATCACAATAGGGGTGGAGTTGAAGAGCTAAAAGATTCCAAGATTCTATGTAATTTTATAAGATTCCAATCTAAAAACAAAAAAAAATTATATGCATGAGATTATTTAGATAGATGATCATAATGAAATGCCACAATAAATACACCACTCTCAATGGTGTTCTTGCTATTATAAACCAAAATGCAAATATTCTAGCCAAGAATAAGAAATATATTTAATGGGAAATGAAACACTTGCATTCTAGTTGCTAGTAATTTATAAAAAATAAAAAAATAAAAACCAAAAACCAAAAACCAAAAAAGAAATTAGAAGATATCTCTCGGCGTACTTAGATTTACTTTTTTTAATATAAATATACTAGTTAATTATATTATAGATATTATAAGTCAAAATTAATGTAGGTAATTTTATGCACTATGAAATTATAGGATCAAAGTATTAATCGTGTCTATTAGTCATCCACTGCAAGGTTATGAGAGGAGGTCAAGTCAACATGTATGTAACTTGTCACAAGATCATAAATATAGTACATGTAAACTTTTTGTCATATATCAATGGTAATCTTATTGACAATTTGATGATGAAAAAGTGGATGTTGGAGCTTCACCATCAAGAGGATTTCCTTGGGCCGATCGTAGAGGCAGTTTCACTAAGGTAAATTTTACCATTTCTAAGCATTATGCATTTAAATAATGTTATGTATCTATTTTGGTCAAATAGCCTTGAACTCTATTTTAGATGATGACAAATTTGGAGACTCCTCATCATCTTCATCAGTCAGTGAAGGTGGGCATTGTTGCAACTATTTTGTCTACAAATCCTTTGACCAAGGTATGAACCAGTAACATGTAAATATCATTTTTTATTTCTTGTTTTATCTCAAATCATTTAATGTACATAAATGATATTCATGTTTACTCAAATTTGCTTCTTCATGCTTCTCACAAGATGTCACAACTCCTACCCATCCAGCTATAGAAGAAGAGAGACAACAAATGATCAAGAGGGAACACCAGTTGGTGGTAAGTGATTGATTACTTATGTCATGTTTTATATTTCATGTTTTCCATATTAACGTGGATATTGTTTGATTATATTAACAGGTGGAGCCTAAAAAATTGCTATCGAGGATGTCTAGTCAGTAGACAAGAGAGGATGAGTCATTGACTGATTGTCCATCTTCACAGATAAGAAAGTACCGTCAATTATTTGATAGCACTCCCTAGGAGATTTGATTTTGGGACATTTTGGGTCAATGCACAAAGATGAGGGACCAAAAAGTGGCCACAACCACTTTTTGGTCCCATATAAGCTATAACACAAGCGCATTATAATGTACTTGCATTATGGCTTGGTATTGCTAAGCCTAAAATGTGAGCGTGTTATAACGTGCTCGTGTTTTAGGTTTAAAAAAACAAAATAAAAACAACAAAAAGTGAAACATGCGAGTCATTTGCAAAAAATGGTTGCATGTTTCACTTATGCTACCACGAGCGTATTACAGGAGACATAGAAACAACAATTTCAAAGAGAAATTAACAATTTCACCATGCCACCTCGCCAATCCCACTACTGAGGACGTCGTGCACAAGGTGTAGAGGGTGTAGTAGCTAAACAAGGTAGGGATTGATTTTTTTTTTGTGAATTTGAAAATAATTTTTTAATTTTGCAATGTTTTGATTAGATTTTATCTTGAATTTTCAACCAATGACCCACCACAAAACCCTAATCCAGTAGAGGAGGCTCAAAACAACCCCCAAAACCCTTAAACTGAGGAGAACACTCAAAACCCCCACCTTCATGTCCTCACCATCAAAGAGACACACAAGAAAACTATTTAGGGTGAATTGAAGAAAATAAAAAACATCTTGAAACCCTAATTGAAACATTAAATACTCCAACACCGATCGTAGAAGAGCCCTTGCCAAGTCATTAGAGGTCATTGTTTCTCATATTGAATTGGTGACAAACCAAATCACCGAATGGAATGACTATAGGGAGAGGAGTTGGCAATACTATGTTGACAAATTGTCTTACAAACAAGTTAAGGACAAAAATATTACAAAATCTTAATATGTTCACATTTTATCAATCCTAAAACTGGCCAAACACTAGAAGAGAGTTGTAATAGTTCTTGATTCATTGGTGTATGCACGATGATATCTCCCAAGACTTTTGGGATAGATGGTACATGGTCTTTGATGAGTGTCCATGTAATAACAATGAGGTGCACAATGTTTCTTGAGGAAACTCTATTGTGAGTCCATCCTCAACCAGATTCCTAATTACTTTGACATTCGAGAGTTCTAGGGTAGAGGTGGTGGCTCTACCCAAGATAGACAGGGGGCACATCGAGACCAAAACTGCATACCTAGACCCATCATGAGGCCAACACATATCTCACTCCCTTCATCTTTGAAGGAGAGTGTTGAGGTGGAGACACTGCATTCATTGAGTTCTCTCACCCAGTCTCTAGCACAGCATGGTGATGATCTTACCCAGGCCGATGAGGGTGAGAGTAGTAGGCATCGTTGGTCCCCACATATTTGCAGTTCATGTGGGAACTTGTGCAATTATGGGACCTAGGACTCTCACCATTTAAGCAATCCAGATGATGCTGCAGAGTGTCAGGACGTTGTGACGTAGGGGCCATAGCCAGTGATGGACACATCCATATTGGAAAATATTGCCCTCATAGATGTCATCTTGCAAGAAACGTTTGGTGTTGACTCCCAGGGAATTTTTTACAAGGTTTGACTTGTTTTATATATTTGTATTTGAAATTTCTAATTAATTATATAAGTATCTATATTATAAGTCAAAATTAATGTATGTAATTATCTGCACTATGAAATTCCAAGGTCAAAGTATTCATCTTGCATCTGTTAGCCATCCAGTGCAGGGTTATGAGAGGAGGTCAAGTCAACAGGTATGTAATTTTTAACACCCGGTTCTGATTTTACACTAAAAACTAAGTTTTTACCAAAGGTAATATTTTTTTTTGAAATTTACAACAGAAAAGTAATTACTCTAAACAAGTAATTCATCCATCGACTTAATAGTAATCATGAATATATATTCATTAAGCAAAAGGAAATAATCATCCAAACCATTTAAACAATATGTTGCTGAAAATTACTTAAAGCAATTCTAGAAATAGGAACTTACCAATGTCACTGCATCTCGATTGTCGACCATCCAAATTCAAGTCTCGACATTCCTCAAGAATTAAGAAGAGAAAGTATCTTCAAGGAGCTTAACCTCCAACCATAGACCGTCAGTCTCCCGCACTCCTTCCTAACCGGAAGTGGCCCTACCCTACTCAAGAGGATAGACTTAGAATAACCAATGGTGTTTGCCATCTAAGCTGTGGTGTTGTGACCTACGTGACTTGTTATCATGCAATCCCCTAGATACCCTCTAGTCATGCATGACCACTCCACAAGCTATGCCATCCAGTCATAGTGAACATTCAATGCACTTGAGGATCATGCATTACCTTGGCCAAAGGATTTGAATTTAATTAATGTTGTATCAACACATGAATTAAGTTCACCCACCCCACTTGACTTGAATTAATTGCAATCCTACAGTTTCCTATTTATAAGTTCTACATAAGAACCTCGATGACCTCAAGGTGTTAGAATTTCATCATGAATTAGCGCATGGCATATAGGTTTACTCTATCTCTGAGCTCATGGAAACCTCTCCGTCTACAAGATAAACGAACGACTTCCTAGCATATCAATGTTTCAAAAAATACTATATGTTGCTATAACAATCTCAAAATTATCCCATTGTTTATTTCATCCATTCTTGAGTGGGCACTAATCCCAACTTGATGTTTTCGATAAGAGATTACTATATATCATTTTATAGAACATAAATATTCAAAGTCCCTAAGTATAAAAATTGAACATTCTAAGGGATCTTCTTCAACTTCAACTGTCGATTCTTCGACATAGCTTCATCTTTGTCATTTTGGAAGGGTTTCACACTAAACCAAAATATAGAATACAAATACTCGAAGGCCCTGAGTTAAAGTTTAAGGATTCTTAAAGGTCTTCTAAGAACTATCAGATTTTTGACTAAAATTACTATTGATTGATTGACCATTGACATGGTTGATATTTAAGGAGACATTTTACCTCTCAATCTTAATAGGATCAGGAATGCCTTTGAAACTTGGACTTTTTAAGCTAGGGCTCTTTTGGGCATTGTAGAGCTTGCAACCGAGCTTGTGCCCACAGCGGAAAATGACAATCTTTTCTTTACAGATCAAAAGAGTCGATGAAGGATATTCTGTCTCTTCTAAAACATCTCTTAGTCTTTTCCATGTTATAGATGAGGTCATAATAAGGAATAATTTCATTATATATAGAGAAATTCGACTCAGAGATTTTAATCTCAGTTCATCTTTCTCACTAACTATTCACATACTCAAAGGCCTCTAATTATTGACTTGTATTCACATGAACTCTAATAGTAAAAAAAAAACATACTTAAATAATGGATTGTTTACAAATGATGTTCTTATTGTTCTTAAGAAATACTCAAGGTTTTATACTCATATTTGTTTTTCCTCGTATGAGATTCAAATCTTCTTTGGCCTGAAGACATTTGGCCCATAATTACAAGACTTAAGTGCAAGTATATACAGAGTTATATTAATATATTTTAACAAGAAAACAATGCATATATCTAAATATCTTTTCGCTTACCCATTAAGACAAACAAATCCCTGTTAGCTATCTAACTTCTTATGCCAAATATTCTAAAACTAGAATAAGAAGTCGACCTTTTAGTCTTATTAAGAGGGTGACTCCATAGGCTTTCACCTCTGATTTTATCGACTAAATGAAGGGTTGTTAAAATGTAAAAACTTATAGACACTTGAAGTATATCATGTATTTCAAATTACCTTTGTCACGGTGTGGGTAGTTTCCTGTGTCAGATTTCACGTTGTATAAATATTCACAGACACACACAGTAAGCTTTATTAAACTTAGAAATCTTAACCTTGGCATAGCATAACAATAGGCTTTGAGAATTCTTTACTGGGGTGCGGTGCAGCGCTATGTGGAAAATGTTTCATTGCACCATTATATAACACTCAAACACACAGCTACAATTATCAACAAATAACTCCCTACGTTTTTAGCAAAACTAAGATCTAATAGAGTGCAGAAAAATGTAGCTTAAAACATTACAACAGAAATCTAAGTTTGCACAATGAAGAGAGGAAGAAAACCTGAAAACAGTCTCTACAAATCACTTGCAAACTGGCCCTGACACTGGATAAATCCTCAGTCGTTCCTCTTGAAGCTTTTTGCTCAGTCTAGATTTCTTCTACCCCCCGTGGTCTCTTTTCAAAACTGACTTCAAAAACTGTTATATATCCTACTCACTGCGAAGGAAAACCACGGACTCACCACTCCTAACCATGCCTAACAAGAAGGAAAAGATTCCCCACTTGCAAAAACGTCTCCACCTTATGCGACCACTCTGCAGGATGGAGCTTCTCTATGCGAGGTGGCTTAACAACCTAACAATCTGTCCACTATTCGAGGACAAGGGCTTCATTACCACTTAATTTTCCACTACATAGAAAAGTGGTGCTCAAACTCTTACAAGGTGGCAGATTTAAATGATTAAAAGATCCCTCAACTCAAAACCGACCATGAGAATAAACAATTGCCAACATAGTATTAAAGGTTGGGTTGATGACTATTTGGTGGTCTAAAACTAGAAAGCAAAAAGAGTTATTCGAAAAGAAAGACATCATAAAAAGAACTTAAATGTGTCCCTCTTTGAACTTCGACTCGATTACTGACAACAAACAAGAATAAAGGAATATCTCAGTGACTACTAAAATATAACTTATATAATTTAGCATATTCCTTTATATTACGACTAAAGTTATAACACACCTTGGTCTCTAATTCGACATCCGTCAAATTTTGTAAAAAGGAGTTTACGACATATGCTCGAAGCATTTTATGACAATAATGATGGATTGGGCGTAATGCAGAACAAGACTTGAGATCAATTTATGCACAAATTTGACTCTTGCGCCAAACGACATCAAGACGCGACTTGCAACTCAGCCATAAGTAAATGCATATATTTACATATAATCAAAATATCAGTCATTCCTATTAGACGACATGTTTTAGAGTATTACGACACAATGTCAATTTCCCATACTGTAAATGACGACTTATGAAAGGAGAAAAACCTATACTTCAGATGTCGATATATTGACTAAAATTAACTTAGCCGAATACAAAACTTAATTCAAGGCATCAAGGTTTATCTACCTAATATTCATTTTCAATAACAAACACCCATGGTTAATTCTAGAGTCTATTCTCTCTTTCTCAAAGATACTTTCTTTTCTTCTTTCTTCCTGTCGAACATAATCCATCTATTCCTGCAATGACAATCTCACATACAATTTTGTGGTCAAAGCACCAATATTCTAATCAATGCATAGTATATCAAATCATTTCATTTTCATAACAGAAAGACATTCCAGTTCATAACATCATATTGGTCATAATCAAATAGATTCCATGATTTCATTAAATTAACTTTCTCTATCTACATCATCAGTTCCTATGATGTTAATAACATATCCACATAACTGTAATATTTAGGAAAAAGTAAATAGTAATATTGAATCCAAAAAGGGGATGTAACATATCTTTCCCCTAGAGAATCATCGTCCCCGATGATTGAGTTTACCAAGCAAAATTTGAACATAAAACAAACTTTTATAGTTTAACATCAATGTTTTTGAAAAGATTAGGAAATCTTTGGTAAATGTCTTTATAGTCTTCCCAAGTGGCGCTATTCTCGCCATATTGGTCCCACTGAATTTTGCATTGCAAAACCTCTCAATTACGTAAATGAAGTTTACGCATTTGAAGAACCTTGAGTGGCTCGATCACAACCACTCCTGGTTCTTGTATCTAAAAAGAATTCCATTTAAGAATGTAGTCATTACCTATAAAATTTTTCTTTAGGTATGAAACATGAAAAACATTATGCGTTTTGGGCAAGACTGAAGGTAGAAAAACTTTTTAGGCCACTGGATTGATAATCTCAAGAACTTCAAAAGGTCCAACATATTGAGGAGCCAACTTTGATGATCTACTAAATTTGATTGAGCTTCTATGGGGTTTCACTCGCAAAAGAACTTTCTCACCAACAGAGAAATGTCTAGGTACCCATTTGCGATCTGCATAGCTTTTTTTTTTTTACCTATCATTGGCTTTTGCCAACCTCTTCCTAATCATTTTTACTTTTTCTTCCATATCCGCAAGCATTTCAGGTCCAATGCTTATCCTATCTTCCAGCTTATCCCAGCTTATAGGATTTCTACATTTCCTTCCATATAATGCTTCAAATGGTGCCATTTTAATGGCAGAATGATAGGAATTGTTATAGGCAAATTCAACAAGAGGTAAATATTCCTCCCATCTGTATTGCTGATCCATGCAATACATTCTTAAAAGATCTTCTAAGACCTGATTTACCCTTTCTGTTTGTCCATCCGTTTCAGGATGAGAAGCGGTGCTCACATTGAGTTTAGTCCCTAATGCAGAAAATAAGGTTTGCCAAAACTGAGAGGTTATCTAGGCATCTCTATCAGATATAATCTTTTCAGGTACCCCATGCAATTTGAATATTTCTTGCACAAATTTTTGAGCCAAAATACGAGCTCCATCTGTCAAATTTCTAGGTATAAAATGTGCTACCTTGGTTAGTTTATCTACAACAACCAATATTGCATCATGCTTATTCTTAGACATTGGTAACCCCTGAACAAAATCCATACTAACAACCTGTCATTTCCATTCTAGAATATCATGCGGGTATAGCAATCCAGCAGGATGTTGGTGTTCCGCCTTCACTCTCTGACACTCTAAACAACTTGCTACAAACCTTGCAGCATCGCTTTTCATTCCTTTCCAGAAATATAGCGGCTTGACATCAACTAAAAGTTTTGTTACTCCTGGGTGTCCAGAATAAGGTGCATAATTAACTTCCTTCCAAACAAGGTTTCTAAGTTCTATAGAATTAGGAATGTAGATTCTTCCCTTAAATCTCATCAATCCATCAGATTCAATATAGAATCTGTCATATCTTGGATCCTTAGGGTTTAATTGCAGAGCCTGTTTCACCTACTCATAATATTCATCTCCTAATAAATTTTACAATACTAAATCTTTAAAATTAGAATGAATAGAGATTATAGAAGCTATGTGTCTTCTTCTGCTTAAAGTATCAGCTACTCAGTTTTCTTTACCTTTGATATAAGAAATCTCAAAGTCATAATCTAATATTAATTCCAACCATCTCCTTTGTCTTGTATTGAGATGAGGTTGTGTAAATATGTAGCAAAGACTTTGATGATCTGATTTTAGTATAAATGTCTTTCCCAACAAATAATGTCGCCACATCTGAAGAGCGTGAATCACTGCTGCTAGTTCTAAGTCACGGGGAGAGTAATTCTACTCATAGTTTTTCAACTTTCTCGACTCATAGGCTACTACACACCCATCTTGCATAAGCACACCTCCTAACCCTTCTCCTGAGGCATCAATAATAACCTCAAAATGTCCTTCAGGATCAGGAACTTTCAAGATTGGTGCGGTTGTTAACTTTTCCTTTAACAAATCAAAAGCCTTTTGACATTCTTCAGTCTAAACAAATCTTTTTCCTTTTCTCTGCAAGGAAGTAATTGGACTAGCAATGCTCGAGAAATTCAAAACAAAATTTCTGTAATATCCAGCCAATCCCATAAAACTTCATACCTCTGAAACATTGGAAGGTACAGGCCATTCCATATTAGCCTTAATTTTGGCTCGGTCAACTGATATCCCTTCAGCTGATATTATATGTCCCAAATACTGCACTTCTTTCTGAAAGAAAGTGCACTTTGAGAGTTTCGCATACAATTTGTGTTCTCTTAATCATTGCAAAACAATTTGAAGATGGTGTCTGTGCTCCTCTTCATTTTTGGAATAAATCAGAATATCATCTATGAAAACTAGGACACATTTATCAAGACAATCTCTAAAAACACTATTCATGAGATTCATGAAAGTGGCAGGTGCATTGGTCAATCCAAATGGCAATACAGTAAACTCATAATGACCATATCTTGTTCTAAATGCCATCTTGTGAATATCTTCATCTTTTAACCTTAACTGATGGTATCTAGATCTCAAATCTATCTTAGAAAAGACTGATGCACCACGCATTTGGTCAAATAAATCATCAATACATGGCAGTGGATACTTATTCTTTGTTGTTGCCTTATTGAGTATGCGATAATCTATACACAGTCTAAGGGTTTCGTCTTTCTTCTTGACGAATATAACTGGGGCTCCCCATGGTGATACACTTGGCCTAATTAGATTCTTAGTCAATAGCTCCTGCAATTGAGCCTTCAATTCCATAAGTTCAGTGGTGGTCATACGATATGGAGCTTTAGATATTGACTTAGATCCTGGTTTAATACCTATGCCAAAATCAAAGGTTTTTTTTTTGGAGGCAAGCCTGGCAGTTCCTCAGGAAATACATCACTGAAATTGCAAAGATATGGATATTTTTCCTAAATGTTTGCTTCTCTAAGGCTTCCTCTACTAGGTCCATTTTGACTGCAAAAAGTTGACATCCCTTTCGTCTAGCCAGCGTTAATTATTTCAAAGAAATAGATCTTGTCCTTATTTCCTTTTGAATACCCTAAAAATTTACTGTATTTCCTTAATCATCCAGACACTCAATTGTTTTATGAAAACAATCTACCTTGGCCCTACGTCTCCACAACCAGTTCATTCCTAAGATGACATCGTAGGACCCTAAAGGTGCTACATATAAATTTACCTCAGTGGATAAGTTTGAAATATCAATCTTAGCTTTGAACAAACATTGCTCTACCTGAGCCTTTGAGTGATTTGTATACTCAACTGTCCACAGTTTTGACATAAAACCAGCTCTTCTAGAAAATTTACAAGTGGGGTGTAACCTTCAGATTCATTGTCTAACACATAATCATGAGGTGTATAACCCTCAGACTCGCTATCAGATGATAGTACAATGATTTCAGCTCTAGGTACTATACGAGGATCCCTAGTGATCATTGGTACACTAATAGGTACACTAACAGGTGCACTAATAGGTACACTATTAGGTACAATAATAGGGCAGCAATTGACCATGATTCGAGCTGCCGTCCTAGCTGCCTCTAGGAGTTCTCTTTTCATTAGTTTAAGTTGTGACAAAGCATTGGCAAAAGTTTCCACATCATCTAGCGTAATGTCATTTTCATCATTTGTTTTCTCAATAGTCTTGATCATCACAAGTCATTTCTGCTTAGCTTGCAGATAATGTTCCTTACCAACGAAGGACTTCCTTGTGGTTTTCTTGATACGTACCATTTCGACACAGTAAATCAAATCATTAGCTACCCACATAATGTTGATTCCTAATCAAGTTAGTGGACTCATCAGCCTGAGTGCTGAACCTGGTTAGCTCTGATACCATATATAACACACGGTTCTGATTTTACTCTAAAAACTAAGTTTTTACCAAAGATAATTTTTTTTTTTTGAAATTTACAATAGAAAAGTAATTATTGTAAACAAGTAATTCATCCATCAACTTAACAGTAATCATGAATATATATTCATTAAGCAAAAGGAAATAATCATCCAAACCATTTAGACAATATGTTGTTGAAAATTACTTAAAGCAATTCCAGAAATAGGAACTTACCAATGTCACTGCATCTCGATTGTTGACCATCCAAATTCAAATCTCGACATTCCTCAAGAATTAAGAAGACAAAGTATCTTCAAGGAGCTTAACCTCCAACCATAGACCGTCAATCTCCTGCACTCCTTCCTAACCGGAAGTGGCCCTACCCTACTCAAGAGGATAGACTTAGAATAACCAATGGTGTTTGCCATCTGAGCTGTGGTGTTGTGACCTACGTGACTTGTTATCATGCAATCCCCTAGATACCCTCTAGTCATGCATGACCACTCCACAAGCTATGCCATCCAGTCACAGTGAACATTCAATGTACTTGAGGATCATGCATTACCTTGGCCAAAGGATTTGAATTTAATTAACATTGTATCAATGCATGAATTAAGTTCACCCACCCCACTCGACGAATTAATCGCAATCCTACAGTTTCCTATTTATAAGTTCTACATAACAACCTCGATGACCTCAAGGTGTTAGAATTTCATCATGCATTAGCGTATGGCATATAGGTTTACTCTATCTCTGAGCTCATGGAAACCTCTCTGTCTACAAGATAAACGAACGGCTTCCTAGCATATCAATGTTTCAAAAAACGCTATACTTTGCTATAACAATCTCAAAATTATCCCATTGTTTATTTCATCCATTCTTGAGTGGGCACTAATCCCAACTTGATGTTTTCGATAAGAGATTACTATATATCATTTTATACAACATAAACATTCGAAGTCCCTAAGTATAAAAATTGAACATTCTAAGGGATCTTCTTCGACTGTCGATTCTTCGACATAGCTTCATCTTTTTTATTTTGGAAGGGTTTCACAATAAACCAAAATATAGAATATGAATACTCGAAGGCCCCGAGTTAAAGTTTAAGGATTCTTAAAGGTCTTCTAAGAACTATCAGATTTTTGACTAAAATTACTATTGATTGATTAACCATTGACATGGTTGATATTTAACGAGACATTTTACCTCTCAATCTTAATAGGATCAGAAATGCCCTTGAAACTTCAACTTTTTAATCTAGGGCTCTTTTGGGCATTGTAGAGCTTGCAACCGAGCTTGTGCCCACAGCGGAAAATGACAATCTTTTCTTTACAGATCAAAAGAGTTGATGAAGGATATTCTTTCTCTTCTAAAACATCTCTTAGTCTTTTCCATGTTATAGATGAGGTCATAATAAGCAATAGTTTCATTATATATAGAGAAATTCGACTCAGAGATTTTAATCTCAGTTCATCTTTCTCACTAACTATTCACATACTCAAAGGCCTCTAATTATTGAATTGTATTCACATGAACTCTAATAGTAAAACAAAACATACTTAAATAATGGATTGTTTACAAATGACGTTCTTTTTGTTCTTAAGAAATACTCAAGGTTTTATACTCATATTTGGCTTTCCTCGTATGAGATTCAAATCTTCTTTGGCCTGAAGACATTTGGCCCATAATTACAAGACTTAAGTGCAAGTATATATAGAGTTATATTAATATATTTTAATAAGAAAACAATGCATATATCTAAATATCTTTTTGCTTACCCATTAAGACAAACAAATCCCTGTTAGCTATGTAACTCCTTATGCCAAATATTCTAAAACTAGAATAAGAAGTCGACCTTTTAGTCTTATTAAGAGGGCGACTCCATAGGCTTTCACCTCTGATTTTATCGACGAAATGAAGGGTTGTAAAAACCTAAAAAATTACAAACACTTGAAGTATATCATGTATTTCAAATTACCTTTGTAATGGCGTGGGTAGTTTCCTATGTCAGATTTCACGTTGTATAAATATTTACAGACACATACAGTAAGCTTTATTAAACTTAGAAATCTTAACCTTTGCACAACATAACAATAGGCTTTGAGAATTCTTTACTGGGGTGCGGTGCAGCGCTATGTGGAAAATGTTTCATTACACCATTATATAATGCTCAAACACATAGCTACAATTATCAACAAATAACTCCCTACATTTTTAGCAAAACTAAGATCTAACAGAGTGCAGAAAAATGTAGCTTAAAACATTACAACAAAAATCTAAGTTTGCACAATGAAGAGAGGAAGAAAACCTGAAAATGGTTTGTACAGATCGCTTACAAACTGGCCCTGACACTGGATAAATCCTCAGTCATTCCTCTTGAAGCTTTTTGCTCAGTCTAGATTTCCTCTACCCCCCGTGGTCTCTTTTCAAAACTGACTTAAAAAATTATATATATCCTGCTCACTGCAAAGGAAAACCACATACTCACCACTCCTAACCATGCCTAGCAAGAAGGAAAAGATTCCCCACTTGCAAAAATGTCTCCACCTTATGCGACCATTCTGCAAGATGGAGCTTCTCTATGCGAGGTGGCTTAACAACCTAACAATCTGTCCACTATTTGAGGACAAGGGCTTCATTACCACTTAATTCACCACTACACAGAAAAGTGGTGCTCAGACTCTTATGAGGTGGCAGATTTCAATGATTAAAATATCCCTCAACTCAAAACTGATCATGAGAATAAACAATTGCCAACATAGTATTAAAGGTTGGGTCGATGACTATTTGGTGGTCTAAAACTAGAAAGCAAAAAGAGTTATTCGAAAAGAAAGACATCATAAAAAGAACTTAAATGTGTCCCTCTTCGAACTTCAACTCGATTACAGACAATAAACAAGAATAAAGGAATATCTCAATGACTACTAAAATATAACTTATATAATTTAGCATATTCCTTTATATTACAACTAAAGTTATAACACACCTTGGTCTCTAATTCGACGTCCGTCAAATTTCACAAAAAGGAGTCTAGGACATATGCTCAAAGCATTTTACGATAATAACGACGGATTGGGCATAATGCAGAACAAGACTTGAGATCAATTTACGCACAAATTTGACTCTTGAGCCAAATGACAACAAGACGCAACTTGCAACTCAGCCATAAGTAAATGCATATATTTACATATAATCAAAATATCAGTCATTCTTATTAGACGACATGTTTTAGAGTATTACAACACAATGTCGATTTCCCATACTGTAAATGATGACTTATGAAAGGAGAAAAACATATTCTTCAGACGTCGATATCTCGACTAAAATTAACTTAGCCGAATACAAGACTTAATTCAAGGCATCAAGGTTTATCTACCTGATATGCATTTTCAATAACAAACACCCATGGTTAATTCTAGAGTCTATTCTCTCTTTCTCAAAGATACTTTCTCTTCTTCTTTCTTCCTGTCGAACATAATCCATCTATTCCTACAATGACAATCTCACATACAATTTTGTGGTCAAAGCACCAATATTCTGATCGATGCATAGTATATCAAATCATTTCATTTTCATAACAAAAAGACATTCCAATTCATAACATCATATTGATCATAACCAAATAGATTCCATGATTTCATTAAATTAACTTTCTCTATCTACATCATCAGTTCCTATGATGTTAATAACATATCCACATAACTATAATATTCAGGAAAAACTAAATAGTAATATTGAATCCAAAAAGGGGATGTAACATAATTTATCACAAGATCATAAATATAGTACATATATCAATGGTAATCTTATTTAGTGACAATTTGATGATAAATAGGGAGCTTCACCACCACCACCATGATTTCCTTGGTCCCCCACATGCAGAAGCACTTTCAATGAGGTAAATTTTACCATTTGTAATCATTATGCATTTAAATAATGTTGTGTCTATTTTGGTCAAATAACCTTGAACTCTATTTTCAGATGTTGAATATGGAGACTCCTCATCTTCGTCAGTTAGTGGAGGTGGGCATTGCTGTAGTTATTTTATCTGCAAATCCTTTGACAGAGGTATGAGCCAGTAACATGTAAATGTAATTTTATATTTCTTGTTAAATTATCTCATGTCATTTAATGTACATATAAATGATATTCATGTTTACTCAATTTTGCTTCTTCATGCTTCTCATAGGAGGTCACAACTCCAACCCATCCAGCTATGGATGAATAGAGACAAAAAATGATCTAGAGGGATCACCAGCTAGCGGTAATTGATTGATTACATATGCCATGTTATATATTTCATGTCTTCTATATTAATGTGGATATTGTTTGATTGTATTAACAGGTGGAGCATCAAAAATCTCTATTGAGGGGGTCTAGTCAATGGTAGAGAGAGGATGAGTCACTGATTGACTCTCCATCTTCACATAGCAGTTCATAGGAAATTTGATTTTGTGACATTTTTTTGTATGCCTAGATGACTTTGTATACATACTTTTACATTTTACCAATGTATATCTTTGTATATGCCTGTATGGCTTTGTTTGTACATGCCTATATGGATTTATATATACATTGTTGGGACCCAAAATAGCTGCAACCCAAAACTCTAAAACATTCCTAAATCACCTAGGCCAGGGATTATCGTCAAGGTCATAGGAAGAGGTTTATCACTAAGTTGAGGGGGATTTTGGCCAACTAACAGGAGTGCGTAGACTCCTCTGCACTTCAAGCTCAACTTAGACTCTGGAGGGATATTCCAAAGGGGTATACCTGAATAGGTATTAACTTCAAACCAGATGAACAACTAAAAATAAATGAACAACCAAACCCAACTCATCATCTTGACTCCAAAAGTTGTCACTAAGTCAAGAACGACTGGCTGTCACAAAACCCCTATATAGTTGATTTAACTGTGAAAATGTACATGGATAAGAAAGAGGTTTTTTCCCTGAACCATAGGTGAAATATTTGTTTTATTTTAAAAGGTGTTTGATCCCTCTCCAATATGGACCGATGGCTACTCCATTGGGCAACCAAGTCATAGAATGCAAGGAGGAAAGAAAATACATAGCATAGGATCAACAGAACCAAACATATATTCACATATATGACACTAATAGATCCTTACATAATGGACATGCTTAATAATCCAAGAGAAACTTGCAATGATTCATATGCAACAAGGAATGGCAAATACAAAGCCTTGTATTAACTTGGATGTTGTCACACATCTCCAAACATCTATTACAATCATACCAACAAATGTGGCAAGGGAAAACATACAACTGCGATTATATATTTACCAAAATCACTACAAACTCCCATGGAGGCATACCATTACATTCAAATCTGCATTATACAGCCTTCCTACACTATGTTGAATACATCCCTTCACTAACAAACTAGACAAAACATGTTTTGATGCCATAGAATACTCCTTAGGTGCTCCAGACCAGACAATTGACTCAACGACCAACTTTGAAAATATCTATTTTACATGTATATATAGCAATCCTCTTTACTGTGCAACTCAATGCATTGGAAAATCAGTCAACAAGAAATCTACGCTACATTAAAGTTAGGCCCATTGTGCAGTCAGAAAATTTGCACGTTTGAAAGGAAATCCCATGCTTTGACAATTCTGAAAATGACAGAAGAAGATTGCTTGCAGTCTTTGTGTACCTAGAACAATAAAGAGGGAAGGTTCAAATTTAGTCTCTAACACCTGCAACATTTGATTTATCTACTTTGTACTCCAAATATACCTATGCATTGAAGAATTTCACTATTTCAACTACCTACATGGTATTATTCTGCAGAGTCATAAAATCTGAGTACAAATCAGCCTATTAAAGCTTTTACAACACTTTAAATGTATTGTCCAATTTTTCTATTTTGAGCCATTCTGACTTCTAACTGTACCCATATGCACATTGGTCATTTTTCCCTTTCCTTTATTGGCCTTTCTCCTTCATCACAAACTTCTGCATTTTCTCCCTTTATCGATAAACTTCATTTTCTTGAACTTGGCCTGTTTCACCCTTAGTAGGCAATTTTTCATTTTCTTGAACTCTCTCGCCATCTTCTTTCTC
Source organism: Cunninghamia lanceolata (assembly GCA_027924645.1). NCBI lineage: Eukaryota > Viridiplantae > Streptophyta > Pinopsida > Cupressales > Cupressaceae > Cunninghamia > Cunninghamia lanceolata. The sequence goes on along the minus strand of BSBN01000130.1, from coordinate 15,131,826 downwards.
TTCCCTATCCACCTTAAAGGTGAATTCCACCTTTTCAGAACCAGCAAGCCTTTTGCCTTTTGTTAGAAAATTTCATCATTTTTGAACTTTGACTACTTGACGCGTTTTTTTCACTCTTTTGCCTTCTTTCCTCATTGGTCGGCGAAAAATTGGTTTTGCAAACTGTCATGCTTTTGGATCCTTTTTCACCTTATCAACGATTATTACTTTTTCAGAACTAGCCTTTTCTGCCCTTGTCAAAAAATTTCATCTTCTTCAAACCAATGTAGGAAGCACCACTCTTAGCCTTGTCGGCCAATTTGCCCTACCAACAAATTTGCAAAAATTTGAATTGTTTGACCAGTTTAGCTTTCCACCAATTCCCTGACAGAACCCTTTCTTCTCCTTTCTTTGCCTCATTTTCCTTAGTCAATTCTTGCTCCTTTTTATTTACCTTATCAGAAAATATGACCTTTCACGAGCTCCCCATATCTGCCTTTTTTCTTCTTTGTCAGCGAAATTAGCTCGACATGAATCTCCCTTTGTTTCCTCTTTCCTCTCCTTTGCTGCTCTACCACTTAGTCACCTTATTGGTGAATCGGTGAAATGCCAAACTTAAGAACCTTGTTGGTGAAAATGACAGTTCTCAAAGTAGCCTATTCACCAACAAACACTTAACTTTTTCTTTCCCTATTTCTTTTTTTTCACGGCCTTCTCTTCTTTTGTCTTCTATCGGTAAATCCTTCATCGACTGAACCTTTCGTCGGTGAAATTGGAGGTTCATGAACCTCCAACATCGCTGAAAAAGATTTTCCTTCATCCTCTTTAATGCCTTAGAAACTTTTTGCACTCGCCGTGGCTCTGTCTTCCTTCCTCCTGTTGGTCAATCTCGCCATTGGCAAACTCTCGAGTTCACAAACTCAAGAAATCACAGACAAAGGCCTCTTAGTGCATCCTTTTTCCACCTTGGACATCATTGGTCACCGGCCCAGTCATTATATCGGTGAATCGATGAATTTTTGAACTAGTGAACTAGTTCAGTAGTTTGCAAATTCACCGATTTGCCGATAAAGTACCCTAATGAGCCAATTTTTTCTAAGAAAACCAACACAAGGGGAAAGACTTTACTTAGAAAATTTTGGCATAAAACCCCTAAAAAATGTCTTAGATTGGATCTAAATGAGGGGTTTAGAAATTCAAATACAAAGGTGGGAAATTTTAATGGATTTTTTGGGGCTGAATGAAGCATTTTGGAAGCTAGTTTTTCAGGGCTCCAACAGTGGCCCTAGTTCAGGACATGTGGAAAACTTGTACGACATAGAGAGAACCACAGAATATCTCTGGGCATACCAAAAACACAAAACACATGAAGGGACACACCACAAAACATATTTAAAAAAAAACATACAATAAAAAAATGACTGTATCCAATATTTTGGGACACTGTAGGCCAACCCTATAGAAAATTGATGAATCTACATGCCCCTGTCAAAGACAAGCCTATTGAAGGAGCTGATCTCCCTCAATCCTTTGTTGCACTGATCACCCAACATCAGCAACAAAAGTGTTTTGCATGCATGCACATACAAACTATAGACATTCATATCATCATGCTAAAGATGGAAATAATTATCACCAAGACAAGGTAGCCATAGATAATATGACTCATCATCATGCTAACTCACATAGAAATACCCACCTTCAAGTTCCATGTTAGCATGATACATTTCCAAATATGCATAAATATCAGCATGAAGAAAGATATCAAGCTAATAATCACCCAGTCCAGGTGTGGTCCCATGTTGGGCTATGTCACATGACTATTTAGATTCTTGTGACCTACCTGCATTACAAATGCTAATGCATTCCTTCATGAATGAATCAAAGGCATGACTCAGATTTAAAATTGCACCATTAGCATGTAAATTAGAAATTTGAGGCACTTCAAGTGAAGACTCAAAATCTTTAAATTGCCTCTCTGTTTTGGATTCCATGACACACACTGATGTGTAAAAATTGCTGCTAAGAAAATCACTAATGATTTTCTCCTCTTCACCCTGCAGATCAAAAACTTGGCCCACACAAGAACACCCAACCTCAATATTGTCAGGCCCAAACAATGAGCTCAAAGATGTGCTCTCAACATGATCCTCATCAATAAGAGATAACCACCCCAAACAAAGCTCTAAGAAAGCATCTATGATAGAGTCTTCATATTTGGAAAGTGTTACCTCAAAATCACTTATAGTTGTAGCAATGCCTTCATGATGTCTAGCTAAAGCATAATCCACATCATCCTTATTTGAACTAGTGCTAATGGCTTCAATTTCATCATCAGGGATAAATAAGGGCAATACACTAAACAAAAGACCAGCCTCTTGTTCACTTTTAAGATCATTTTGTATACATCCCTCTCTGTCCACTTGGTGTCCACAGGTAGTAGGGTCATACAACAAAAAACTCTCTGCCTCCAAAGTTGACAGCTCAAATTTACTGAACTCAAAGTCATCTTCAAAAAGAGGATTATCCATGCACCAATGATAATCATGAATTCTGCCACCTGACGGACTTGCATACTCCTCATAAAGGGCATTGTGCCTTATGCTCATCCCTCCATCATTACTTTCTTCATCAATGCATGTATGCTCTATTTAATCAACTACAAGCGCTGAATCATTCAATTTCTCATTTGCATACATACCTTCTAGGTAGTCCACAATACTACAACAAGCAACAGGGTCATAAATTTCTTCATTAATGCATGTTGTAAGGAAAGCACAGGTGTGGAATATAGTGTCCCTAATGTCAATTCAGAGAGGATAATGTAGACCGGTAACTTTCTATTAAAAAACCACAGATAAATACACTAGAAAAATAGAATAAATAATCAATGCAACACAGAATGACACCAGTTTTACGTGGGAAAACCCTTTCAGGTAAAAAACCCACCACCACACTAGAATCTATCTTTATTACAATAAACTAAAAGATTACAATAAAGATCCCAGCTCCTTTTTTCTCAGATATTGATTCTTTTACAATTATACAAAGCCATTTATTTCATCTACACATTTACAGAATAAACTATATAATTCAAATCGTTTCATCAAAAAACCAACTAAACACGTAGATCCATTTATATTTCCAGTTTTCAAGAGCAAAGATAATTATTCAACGTTTGCCCTAATTGTTCGATCTGACTTCCCTAGCGCCACTACCATCGAACCGTCATAACTGTTCACATTCTTGCGAGATGTTTAATCCCACATGCACAAGGTCGCAGACAAAATTCTAGTTTATATCTCCGAATGCTTAGTAATATCATCGTCAGCAATTTTGTTGTCGACGATGCCAAACTAAAGACTCATTGGAGTAGCCTAAAGCATCGGCAAACACTTCACCATTCACTCCAACAGTTCCATGTCTCAATGATGTCTTCGACTTAGCATATACATAACATGACTTACTATAGCCTATAATCCAATGTATGTTTCCCCAATGTCACCGATACAGCCAGTCATCCTTTGTATCTTTCCCTAATGTATCTTTGCAATGTACATTCATAACATACAACCTCAAAATACAATTGCAAGATACACATGAAATGATACTCACATGAATTTGTGGTATACACAAGAAATGTTCACAACATACATTTGAGGTATACACACAAATTGTATATTAAGTGAAAAAACACGAAATTCACGCCAATACATTCATATCGTTGAGACCTTGCATATTGGCTAAGGGCTTCTCACTCCTGCCGATACAAGACGTCTTCCCGATGGTCACTACCATCAGTGAAACACAAGTCATCGGTAGTGTACAACAAGGTTATGCTGATAGTGTTATGTCAACTCGATGAAGAACATGTGAATTATATGAGGTTCCAAACAATAATATGAGACATTAGTTCTCTTCAATCTCAAACTTGTCGAAGATATTACTGCTACCTCGTAATCCTCATTCGATTACTGAGTATTATGGGCTTGAAGACCCATTGCATCTGAACACCATTTAAACTTGGCTATGCTCACTGGTTTAGTTAAGGCATCAACGACATTTTCCAAAGTGTCAACCTTTTCCAGCTTCACCTTCCTGTCTTCCACCATATCACGAACAAAGTGATATTGGACATCAATATGTTTTGTCCTAGCATGAAATGTAGGATTCTTCACCAAACATATAGCACTTTGATTGTCACAGTGAATTTGTATCTGCCCTACATTAAAACCAACATCAGAACACAACCTCTTCAACCAAACGACTTCTTGGCATGCATGAGTAGCTGCCATGTACTCTGCCTCTGTTGTGGACAAAGTAACTACAGACTGCCGCTTGTTCATCCAACTGATAGCACCACCATTTAACATGAATACATATCCACTGGTGGATCTTCTACTGTCAATATCCCCTGCCCAATCAGAATCAACATATCCCTGAATGCTGATAGATTTATGAGATCCAACTGAATTTCCATGATAGAAAATAGCATAATCAGAAGTTCCCTTCAAATACCTCATAACTCTTTTCACAACATCCCAATGTGATCTGCCTGGATTCACCATAAACCAGCTCAAAATTCCCACTGCTTGGGCAATGTCTGGTCCGGTACAGACCATTGCGTACATTAAACTGCCAACAACACTTGCATAAGGCACTTTTTTCATATTGTCTATTTCATTCTAAGATTCTGGACAATCTTCAACAGATAGTTTCGTTCCCTGCAAAACTGGAACAACTAACTGTTTAGAATCAGACATATTAAACTTATCAAGAACATTGATAATATACTTGCTCTAGCTAAGCCAAAGCTTTCTCTTTGAGCTGTCCCTTTTGATTTCCATTCCCAGAATGTACTTCACTGCCCCCAGATTCTTCATTTCAAATTTCAAGGACAACTGAGATTTTAATTCTGAGATCATCCCCTTAGCATTGCCAATGAACATGTCATCCACATACAATGCAATTATAAGAATCCGATCACCATCAGTTTTATAATAGACACAATGATCATATTTAGATCTCACATATCCCAAAGATAAAACATACGTATCGAATTTCTAATACCACATTCTAGGAGATTGCTTCAAGCCATACAGAGACTTTTTAAGTTTACATACCAGATGTTCTTTACCTTTTTCCACAAAATGCTCTGGCTGGGACACATAAATTTCTTCTTCAAGGTCCCCATGAAGAAATGTTTTCATCACATCCATCTGCTCAATTTCAAAGTCATACGATGCTGCAAGTGACAACAGAAATCTAATGGATGTCAGCTTAGCTACAGGAGAAAAAATTTCTCCATAATCTATACCTTCCTTCTGGGAATACCCCTTAGCAACCAGTCTTGCCTTGTACTTTTCAATATGACCATTTGGACCATATTTCTTTTTAAATACCCATTTATAGCCCACAGGTTTTCTACCTTCAGGCAAGGGAACCAGATCCTAGGTTCCATTTTTCTCCAACGATGACATTTCGCTATCCATGGCTTCCAACCAAGAATCTGAATCAGGTAAACTAATAGCTTCTTTCATAGTCCTAGGTTCATCAGTATCAGTAAGCAAAGCATAGGCACAACTTGAATCAAGTACTAAAAATCCATACCTATCTGGTTGTCTTCTTTCACGTGTAGATCGCATCAATGGCTGAGGTGCTGGTTTAGGTTCTTGCTCTGGATCTAAATCTTCAGAGCTACCTGAACTCACATCTGAATCATCTACACTTGGTATTTGTTATTCCTCTTTTATAGGGGTCAGAGGAATATTAACAACACTCTTTTCTTTCTTCTCTTCTGTCTTCTCTAGCTGAGGATCAATAACCAAAGGTTTCAACTCTCTAAAAATTACATTCCTGCTATAAATTACCTTTTCAGTTTTAGGATTCCAAAGCTTGTACCCTTTAACACTGACTCCATAGCTAATAAAGATACATTTGACTTCCTTGTTATCTAACTTAGATCTTTTTACCTTAGGAATATAAGCATATGCCTCATAGCCAAAGACACGAATATGTCTTAGAGAGGGCTTCTTTCTAGACCATGCTTCCATAGGCGTCTTATCAACCAATGCTGAAGTAGGAGAATGATTTAGCAAGTAACAAGCTGTAGCAACTGCCTCAGCCTAGAACCTTTGTTCAAGACCAGCATAACTCAACATACTTCTTGCTTTCTCCATCAATGATCGATTCAACCTTTCATTAACTCCATATTTCTATGGAGTATAAGGTGTAGTCTTATGCCTTTTAATTCCATGATCAAGACAAAATTTATCAAAATCTGCATTGCAATATTCACCACCATTATCCATTCTCAAACATTTTGTTTTTCTACCAGTCTAATTTTCCACAAGATTTTTAAATTCTTTAAACCAACTAAACACTTCTGATTTATTTTTCAAAAAATATACAAATGCCCTCCTTGAATAATCATCAATAAATGACACATAGTATCTTGATTTAGACAGAGAAGGAACATCAACTAGACCAAAAACATTAGAATGTACATAGTCCAGAACACTAGAAGATTTATGAGAACTTGAGTAAAATGAAACACAGTTCTATTTTCCATATATGCAATGTTCGTAGAAATCAAATTCTAGATTACAATCAATCAGCCCATCTACCAGGTTTTTGTTCTTCAAGGTTTTTAAACCTTTTTCACCTATGTGACCAAGTCTATGATGCCAGAGCATTGTTTTCTCTGTAGGAAGCTTAACATCCATAGAGTTTGCATCATGTGTTACACTAGTAGCTTTTTCAGATTTTACAGAGACATTATTACAACACACTGGTTTAGCATCTAACCTATACAAAGTTCCAATGTGTTTACCCTTTGCCAGAACAATAGAACCTCTAGTCATCTTACAACCACCATTCACAAAAGTAACTTGCACTCCAACATCATTAAGCTTACTAACAGAAATTAAATTTTGAGCCAGACCTAGTATGTGTAGTACTCCATTCATTCCCTTTATTCTACCATCTGAGAACTAGATTCTGACTTTTCCTCGCCAACAATTTCCAGTGTTGAATCACTTGCCAGGAACACCTTCCCACCAGCATACGGTTCATACTCAGTGAACCATTCTCTATGAGATGTCATATGAAAAGACACTCCTGAATCCACCAGCCATACATCTTCAGATGCAAGCATTGCCAAGGAAGCAATGAAGGCATCAACATCACTCTGAGAAGAATCAGTGTCAAAGAAGTTCTTCTTCTTCTTCTTTTTCTCCTCTTTGCAGTCTTTTCTGATGTGTCCTTTCTGCCCACAATTCCAGCACTTCACCTTGGACTTTCTGCTAGAAGATTTTGATCTCCCCTCTGATTTGGACTTAGACTTCTTGTCGTTCTTCTTGTCTCTTTCCTTTGATCTACCACGAACGGATAGGGCCTCTTTGGCCATCTAAGAAGATTTCCTCCGCATCTCTTCAGATAATAGCGAGGCAACAACCGCTTCAGTTGTAAACATGGTTGTTGTACTTCCAATAGCCATCACAAGATTATCCCATGAGTTAGGTAAGGAACATAACAGAAGCATATAGCGGTCCTCTTCTTCCATTTTTACACTTACAGAAGTCAACTGTGCAACAATTGTATTAAATGTGTTCAGATGATATGTTACAGATGCTCCTTCATCCATCTTCAGAGAGTACAACTTCTTTTTGAGGAATAGTTTATTCACCAAGGACTTGCCCTGATAAATATCTCCCAACTTCTTCCACAAATCTTTGGCTGACTTCTCCTCATGGACATTCAATAGAACAGAATCCACTAGACTCAATCTTATCAGTCCTCTAGATTTCCTATCTGCTAGGTCCCAATCTTCTTGCTTCATGCCTATAGGTTGAACCCCAGACACAATAACCCAAAGATCTCTGTCGACCAGCATATCTTCAACCTTAAGTTTCCACAACTCAAAGTTTGTGCCATTGAACTTATCAATGTCTATTTTTCCTGATGTACTTGCCATCTTATTTAACAAAATAGACCACTACAAACTCCCACCCACAGAATTGACAAAAAAAACCCAACCTACCAACAAGGATAACACAACTGCCAGGCTCTGATACCACTTGTAAGGAAAGCACAGGTGTGGAATACAGCTTCCCTAATGTCAATTTAGAGAAGATAATGTAGACCGGTAACTTTCTATTCAAAAAACCACAGATGAATACACCAGAAAAATAGAATAAACAATCAATACAACACATAATGACACCAGTTTTATGTGGGAAAACCCTTTCAGGTAAAAAACCCACTACCACAATAGAATCTATCTTTATTACAGTAAACTAAAAGATTACAATAAAGATCCCAGCTCCTTTTTGCTTAGATATCGATTCTTTTACAATTATACAATGCTGTTTATTTCATCTACACATTTATAGAATAAACTGTATAATTCAAATCATTTCATAAAAAAACCAACTACACACGTAGATCCATTTATATTTCCAGTCTTCAAGAGCAAAGACAGTTATTCAACTTTTGCCCTAACTGATCGATCTGACTTCCCCAGTGCCGCTGCCATCAAACCGTCGTAACTATTCACATTCTCATGAGATGTTTAATCCCACATGCACAAGGTCGTAGACAACATTCCAGTTTATATCTCCGAAAGCTTAGTAATATCATTGTCGATAATTTTGTTGCCGACGATGCCAAACTAAAGACTCATCAGAGTAGCCTAAACCATCGGCAAACACTTCACCATTCACTCCGACAGTTCCAGGTCTCAACGATGTCTTCGACTTAGCATATACATAACATGACTTACTATAGCCGGTAATCCAATGTATGTTTCCCTGATGTCACCGATACAACTGGTCATCCTTTGTATTTTTCCTTGATGTATCTTTGCAATGTACATTCACAACATACAACCTCGACATACAATTGCAGGATACACATGAAATGATACTCACATGCATTTGCGGTATACACAAGAAATGTTCACAACATACATTTGAGGTATACACACGAATTGTATATTCAGTGAAACAACGCAAAATTCACGTCGATACATTCATATCGTTGAGACCTTGCATATCACCCAAGGGCTTCTCACTCCCGCCGATACAAGACATCTTTCAGATGGTCACTACCATCGGTGAAATACAAGTCATCAGTAGAGTACAACAAGGTTACGCCAATAGTGTTCTGTCAACCTGATGAAGAACATGTGAATTATATGAGGTTCCAAATAGTAATATGAGACATTAGTTCTCTTCACATGTATGCTCTATATAATCAATTACAAGAGATGAATCATTCAATTTCTCATTTGCATACATACCTTCCAGGTAGTCCACAATACTACAACAAGCAACAGGGTCATAACTCTCTTCACCAATTTGGAAATCATCATTGATTTTCTCATCTTCATCATCCATTGACGACTGATCCAATCGAAGGTAAGTGTAGTTACTACTATTTTCATCTGAACTGTTGTCATACACTACACCAATACATTCCTCCACCCTTTTGCATACACAATCATCACTTGACATTATGTCTGGATCACATGAAGCATTCACATCCATGCTATCTACAATAGCCTATTCATTATCAACTACCTCTGTATTTGGGGATAGAGATTTTGTAATCATATCCTGCTTAACTTTGTCAATATAATCAATGAACAAATAGGCCTGTTGCATACTCATTAGATTGAACTCCTCCCATATAGAACCTAAGCCTAAAGTATCATCTTAAGCACTCAGATACATGTCAATACAAATAGGAGAATCATGTCTGAAATCCTCTGGGATGTGGGACAAGACAACTGTAAATCTGTGGCTAAGCTCCATGCTAGACTCTCCTTCCTACCTTCTAATATCTTCTAGTTCTTGGACAAGAAACACAGGGTCTAAACTACTTGCAAAGTCTTCAAATGTAGCCACTAATTGATCCCAGGAAGCAAAATGCTTGTTAGGGAAGCTAAACAGCCACTTCTGTGCTACTCCACATAGAGATCTAACAAAGAATCTCATCCACATATCTTCATCTTCAAACTGGAACTTGTCCATTAAATTTGAAAATGCCTCAATGTGCACCTTCCCATCATAAACTTCACACCCATCAAATAATGGCATTTGATAGTGTAGACACCTAAAATTGACCCATGTCAGCATTTAGGCATTTTATAGCATTTTCGTACATCCACTGCACTTCCATATTGCACTTGTCATGTCGCCTAACATACTTGTGTTCGAAAACCCTAATTTCTTCTATTTTCTCTAATTAAATAAATAAATTCTTATTTATTTAATTAAATTTCCATTCTTCTATTTTCCATTATAATTAAATAATTTTTTAATTATTTAATTATCCTCTTTCCTCCCAACAAAATAAATAAAATCTTTAATTTATTTATTTTCTATCATCCATTTATAAATTAAATAAACTTATTTTATTTAATTTATGTCCATTTCTTCTAAACCTAAGTGCACTTATATTAATAAATCAAAGGCATAAAATAAATTAAATAAATAAATTTTATTTAATTTATTACCTCACCTTCTATCTATGCACTCCCTCTCCAAAAATCTCTCCACCATCGATTCTCCCCCTCCATCTCTCTACTGTTGATCACTTTTGATGAGGTTTAAATACCCTCATTTCTCTCATTTCAAACCCTAATGCATTCATTCTCACTTACACTCCACTTAGCTCTCTCATGTTTTCTAACTAGCACTTGCATGTCATTTTAGCTTTTTTGGTTTCCATCTCTCTGTACTTTTGCATTCACGTCAATGGCATTTTGCGAAGAAAATATAAAAATCTCATCCATCCTAGGCATTTGATTCTTCGCATGCATGTTAGATTTTCATCCTCATCTTGCATAATCATGGCAACTTCAATGGATTTGGTTGCATGGAGAAGCAACCCACAAAAGAAACAAGGAATCTACCAACCCCGATGAGATCATTTTAGTTTGTATGTCTTTATTTTTTTTTTAGGTTTTGATTTCTTGAGATTGGGTTGAATCTAATCTTGTTTGTTTGATCTTGTAAATTTCCACCCATCAAAAAATGGCATGCCCGGTGGGACCAATCGTCTGGTCTATTTTTTTAATCAAAATTTCATTTTTTGAGTTCAGGTTTAGGGCAAAAGCACATTTGGGCTGAAAAGTTGCATTTGAGTGATATAAACTCACATTTGAAGGACCCAAAATCACATATGGTTGGTGAAAACTCGCCTTTGGTCAATCTGCAGGCACATCTGGTCAATCTACAGGTGCATCTGGTGAACAGTCGGTTGTATCTGGTTGCATGCATTGCATTTAGTTTAGGTCTAGGTTTTTAGGGCTGACTTGAGTTTTTTTTGTAGGTTTTTATAATTTGGGTCTTTGCATGTAGTTTGCATGTCATCTTAGATTCAATCTTAGGCCTTCTAAGTCATTTTAAGTAGTTTTATTCAAAGATTTTTAATTGACATTTAGCATAATCCATAATCTCTAGTATTTTCATAAAAAATTAAACATAGGTTTGAGAAAATCCTTCTTTTTAGGCATTCTAGGACCTCATATTTCACATGCAGAGACATGCAAGAGGTTTTGGTGCTAGGTTTTTATAACTCTGTAGGCGGAATGCACATTTGATCAATAGTGGGTCGCATCTGAGCAATGGAAAATTGCATCCGGATGGTAGGTTATCACATATGGTAAATTTTGTATGCGCATTTCATACATAGAAAGTCACATCTAGTTATTCCTATATGCATTTGGCTTGACACTTTGTAGATCTAGGGTTTTTTGGAAACTAATGTTTTATTTGTGCATCTTGACTTAAACGCTTGTCAAAGAATGGAGGCAAACAATTTACTGATGTGTTTTTAGCAGGTCCGAGTGGTCAAAGGATTCATATTTTATCACTAAAGTAGGCACACTTTATTTTGGGAATTAAAATTAACATTATCTTCTTTGTGCTTGCTTTTCCTTTTATTTGATTGCTTGTTTGGTATGATTGTAACCTGATTTAGCAATGAAAGTATCCTCTCCCACTGCCTAACCAATGGATCTGGGGTACAAGAGAAATCATTGCTAACTCTAGGTGGGCCTACCTTCCCATTGTGAGAAGGGGACGACCCGGGTAGAAATAGGTCAAAGCCAAACCATTCCAATCCGCTTGATAAATAATGCATTTGTGCCGAAAGTCACAAATGACGGGTGTTGATTTAGCTATGCCAACAAATGTTTCCCCCAAAACCCTGTAGAGCGTAACCTCTGCAAGCTGGGAAGCCTCCATGAACAGAGCGAATCGCCACATGCATAGCCGCTTGAACGGAAGCCCGAACTAAAAAACTATGTTGTAGTAACCAAAAACCCCTATCTATTGGTACAAGAGGACAACTGATTAGGCCTCTGATAGTTGTCCCACATTTTCATGGCTTATGGCAAAGATAGCAAGGTACCTCAAGATTTGTGCGTATTAAGGACCTAGAACTTGGTGTGCCCGAGAAGTGAGTGCACTGTAAGGGGGAGCCCATGCCCCAAGTTCCTAGAGCTATACACCATAAGTAGACGCAGCTGGGGAAACCCAAGTGGGAACTGAACATATACTATCCTTGCCTAGCCTAGGTTGTTACAATGTTTGAGAATGTGCTATGTGTGAGTGTTTGCCATTGTGTCTTCTTTGCCAAATTTACTTAAAATGATGCCTAAAACTAAAATCTGCAAACAAAAATTGCCTTTTAACCATGCAAAATTGCCTCTAAACAACAGCCACTCGCATCTGATCAACAGACAATCTCTTATGAACATCTGCTAATCTCCTTTGGTCCTTAGGAAATTGCCTCTAGTTAGTACATTTTCTTGCAAAACTCGCCTTTGTTCAACAGCCAGTCACCTATGAACTACAGCCACTCACCTTTGGTCAACATCCAACCACCTTTGAACATTAGCTATTCACATCTGATAAGTAGTCGCTCACTTATGAACACTTGCACATCACCTTTGTTCCTTAGGATATCACCTCTGGTTAGCCCATTTGCCTACAAAATCTGCCTTTTGTCTTTGTGAAGTCACTTTTGAACCTTAGTAGCTCGCCTATGCATTGTTCTCAGTCACTTATGATCTATTGCCAGACGCCTATGCACAACACCCCATCACTTGTGAATTGCAGTCAATTGCCTCTGAAGTATCCTTAATCACATTTGCATTATTGCCAGTCACATCTACAATACAGAACATCACATTTAGTTTTTCATAGCCTTCAATCTATCTTCCTGGTCAAAATCACACTCGACACAACAATATCTTTTGAACCAACAATTGACTTATCAAATCCCTCCACCAAGCCATCAAGATGCTCTACAACAACATCAATCCACTCTAGTCGATTATGCAAAACAATTATACTGCCAAATGGAACAAAAGATAGAAGACATGAACATGGGAGACAATAAGCAAACATTTTCCTTTGAGGAGGTATGTCCATACCCCTTTAACAAGTTGCTACAAATGATCCCCTTTCCCTTGCACTTTGAGGTACCACAATATGATAAATACAAGGGGAAAGGAGATCCAAATGATCACCTAAGAACCTTCTATGTCACTTTTCTTGACGTGACCCATAACGATACATATCTTTTGCATCTCTTTCCTAGAAGTCTAGGGGGACAGGCCATGGAATGGTTCTCTCACCTGCTCTAGGCATCAAAACCTTCAAAGAATTGGCACACAGATTTGTATCCCATTTTGCATTCAACATAGAACATGAAATCACCATGAATGATCTTGTCAACAATAAGCAACGAAACGGTGAAACATTTTCATCCTTTACCCAGTGATGGAGAAACACGGCTAGCAAGCTTTCATGGCACATGCCTGAAAAGAAGCAAGTGGACATCTTTGTCCAAAATCTTGATCTTGAGTTATCGTTTCAATTACAAATGCACAGTGCAACTTCCTTTAATGAGATTATATCTAAAGGAACCAACATTGAAAAAGCATTAATCGCAAAGGGCCTTATTAAAATCTTCAAAGAAAACAAGGATACTCTGCAGTCCTCTAACGATAAATCCCACTTTTGGAATAAGAATAAAAATGTCGTAAATGACAGAGTTGTAGACGCTAAAAACGTACAAATAGTGCAAGCACCTGTCCATGTCCAATCAGCCCCTAGCGCACCACAGTTTGTACCTAGTACACCACCTTTTGTCCCCCATGATCAAATGAAAGCAAACCTGCCACCAAGACACAAATTCACCCCTTTAGGAGAACCAATTGAAGTTGTCCTCTAGAAACTAGTGCAATCTGGAACCATCACTCTTCCTGAAGTTAGAACAAATGAAGAACCCATATTTAAACCAAACTGGTACAAAGATAATGAGTATTGTGAATATCACAAGGTAAAAGGACACAGTACCAGTAGCTGTATGAAACTTAAACACTTGATTCAAAACATGATCGATCAAGGACTTGTCAAGGTTACAGCATCACAACCAACATCTAACTATGACATGGGTGCTTTTAAAAATCCCCTGCCTTCGTATGATAAAGTAAGTGCCGCCAATACTTGGAAGAATGTCAGTTATAACTATGAGTCCAGCATTGGCCATATTGAGCAATCTCAAATCTCCACTATTACTATAAGAGGAAGAACACCTAACTATGCTATCACTACTCATCGCAGCCATGTAACTATTCAAGGAGTACCTCCACTTGCCATTCGTCGAAACTTTGATTATGATATCCTTGACCACCTCGGCAAAACCCCTACCCACATTTCTATCCTGAGCTCTTGCGCATATCACCCGCACATAAAGCCATCCTATATAAAGCCCTCCAAGAGTCCTCGGTCCCAAATGATATAGATACGATGCAATTCCAAGCTATGATGGCGAGTATCGCATCTCCTCATCACCTAACTTTCTCTAACCAAGACCTTACATCCTCCGATCCCTCCCACCATGATGCCCTCCATATCAAAGTTTTCATTAACCAATGCCATGTCAAATGAGTGCTAGTGGATGGTGGAGCTGGACTGAATATATGTTCCTTGAAGTTAGTGAGATTACTGGGATACACTGAGGGTAGTATTGACACTTCTAAGAGAATAACCATGAAGGCCTATGATGATGGAGAAAGAGATTCAAAAGGAATCATCCTGCTGCCTATAAGGGTTGGTCCCGTCACAACTGCCACTAAATGCTAAGTCCTTGATGTTGAGTTGCCTTATAATATTATCCTCGGTCGTCCATGGATACATGCTCTAAAGGTCATACCTTCCACATATCACCAGTACTTAAAATTCCCCTATAATGGTGTAGAGGTCACAATCCCTACCGATCCCAATGCCTTTGACTACTACCGAGCTTTCTAAGCCACTTATCAGAATCCCAACCATGTACCCGGCAATACTGATGCCCATCCATCCACCTCTTATGTCGACCCAGCTGATATGAACAAGCCCTCCACCAGTAATTCCTTTTACAACATTGGGCTCAACTATGAAGAAAAAGGACTTGGTGAATATAGCCTACAAGATTCTTGTTGTGTGGGAACCTTACCTTTGTCACCCAAATCTTATGGTAGACTATCTGCTACCAAAGCATCTTCACCCAAGGCTACCCTCACTCTTCCCCCAACTGTATTCATCCAATCTGGACTCCTTGATGATGAAGATGTTGAGGGTGACATTTCTACCTGGATCTTCCATGATGAAAATGACCAAGTTACTCTAGAGGTCGAAAGATATAACAATGGATTCAAGATTATTAGAAACATGGGCTACAAAGGAAAAGGAGTTCTAGGATCACAAGAACAAGGCCCCCTGAAACCCATCATTGTCACTAAGAGGTTTAACAATCAAGGTCTAGGATACCGGAAGGAGGGTCTGCAACCTTCAGACACTAAGTTTACTCCCGATAAGGTAGTTGATGCCTCTTTTGTAGATGAGACCACTAGTGAGGATACCATTGATGACTCTTCTTTCCACATCACCAATTTATTCAAAGAAGCCTCTATATTTATGTTGTCATCTGCCTCATCATCCACAAGCTCTGACCTTCAACTTGTATACCCTGACCTAATTGATTGGGACCAACAAGGGCCACCTATCCTAGATTTTTTCCAGAATGACGACGCCATAGCATAGTTCATGGGTTTAAGGAAAGGTTTACCTTTGGGGGACCACAAAGTCAGATTTATGATGGACCTTCCTCAATTGGCATATTTTGGTGGAAGTGTCAAATTCTTCAGTCACAAAAGTGAAATAAATAAAATAAAAAAAGAAAGGTCACAAGGTGAAAACCGCAAGGTGCCTTTTGACCAGGAAAAATAAATAAAGGATGTATCTAAGGGTGAAAACCTCTCCAAGGCACCCCAGGATGGAGGATTTGACCTTCCATTGACCACAATGCATCAAGGGCATTCATCTCTTTTGATAGAAGACTCTAAAGAAATCAATGTGGGTACAACAGAGAATCCAAAGGTTACATTTTTAGCAGCATCATTGTCAAATGAGGAGAATGTTAACTTTATGACATTCTTCAAGAAAAGAGCAATTAATTTTGTATGGACCTACATGGATATGACGGGTCTCGATCCCTCACTAGTAATGCATCATCTGGCAGTATCCACTAATGCCAAACTGGTTAAAAAAAAAGATACAAAAAATGCATCCCCAGATTGTACTTCTTGTTAAGGTAGAAATTCAGAAGCTTTTGGATGCAAAATTCATTAAACCCATAGACTATCCTGAGTGGGTTTGTAACTTAGTGCCAGTCGCTAAACCAGATGGAAGGATTCGTTGCTGTAATGATTTTAGGGATCTTAATAAAGCATGTCCTAAGGATGACTTCCCATTGCCAAGCATTGACATAATTATCGATCTCACAGCTGGTCATGAAATTCTCTAGCTCATGGATGGTTTCTCTGGATACAACCAAATTAGAATTGTAGAAGAAAACCAACATAAAACTTCTTTCATCTGTCCTTGGGGCATCTACTGTTGGGTTGTAATTCCCTTTGGCCTCAAGAATATAGGTGCAACCTATTAGCAAGCTATGACCATCATCTTTCATGATCTCTTCCATACCATTATGGAGGACTACGTCGATGACATCTTGGGAAAGTCTAAAACAAGAGAAGGTCACTTGCCAGTGTTAGAGCAAATTTTTGACAAGTTGGAAAAATATCAAGTCTGATTTAATCCAAAAAATGTATCTTTGGTGTAACCTCCAGGATTTAATTATTGGGCTACATAGTCTCCAAAAGAGGCATTGAAGTTGATTTCGCCAAGGCAAAAGTTATAGTCACTATGCCTCCACCTTCAAATCTAAAATAGCTCCGTAGCCTTCAAGGTCGATTGCAAGCCATCCGCAGGTTTATTTCTCAGCTAGCAGACAAATGCCATCCTTTCTAGCCCTTGCTCCAAAAGGGAGAGACCTTTAAATGGGATGATAAGTGTCAGCAGGCCTTTGACCAAATAAAGGAATATCTAGCGATGCCTCTGGTCTTGGTACCCCCTATCTCATATCGACCTTTGCTTCTATATACTTCTTCGACATCAGTTGCCCTAGGGGCTTTATTGGCTCAAAATGATGTTACAGGAAGAGAACGCACTATTTATTATATTAGTAGGACTCTAGTGGGCTATGAGCTCAACTACACAATAGTTGAAAAAGCATGCTTAGATGTGGTGTTTCCCTCTCAAAAACTACAACACTACATGCTAAACTAGTCAACAAAGATCATATCAAAGTTTGACCCACTTAAATATCTCCTTTCAGAAGTAGCACTTATAGGAACAATAGTTAAATGGGTCATGATGCTTAGTGAGTTCAACATTGAGTATGTTGATTGAAAGGCTATCAAAGGACAAGCCATTGTCGATCAGCTGGTAGAAGCTCCAATAATAGACACCTAGCCTATTCATTCCAAATTCCCTGATGAAGAGATATTCAGTGTCTCTTCCTCTTAAGTTTGAAGTTATACTTTGACAGCTCTTACACACAACATGGCTCTGGGGCTGGAGTACTATTCATCACCCCTTAGGGGGATTGTATTCCAAAATCATACAAAATTGCTTTTCCCTACACAAACAACATAGTAGAGTATGAATCCCTCATTACAGGATTACGTATGGTTGTCCAGTGGAATATAAAAGAGCTACATGTCTTCGAAGATTCCCAGCTAGTCATTAAATAGATTCAAGAGGAGTATCAAACAAAAGATGAGAAACTTCTACCTAACAAATTAATGGTGGATGATTTCAAGAAGTACTTTTTTAATATCACATTGAATGGATCCTTAGGGTTAATAATAAGGTAGCTGAAGCTATGGAAACCATTGGTTCTCTCTTGGATATGGTAGCCAACATACAGAGATGTGAATTCTTGGTAGAACAACTTCTGGTCCCAGCCTTTGAAGTACCCCAATCTAAACTTATTTGTGAAGTTGTTGGTCCAAACTCCCCTTGGTATGAAGACATTCATGAGTACCTAAGCAAAGGTACTTTGCCACCCCATCTCTCCAACACTCAACGAAAAACCTTCATTCGCCGAACTTCTCGTTATACTATCCTTGACCAAATCCTCTACCGAAAGAGTCTAGATGGTATCCTTCTTAGATGTCTCAACTTAGGAGAGGCTAACATTGCTTTGCGGGAAGTAAACAAGGGTGTCTGTGGGTCGCATTCCGCCGGCCCTAGTCTTACCAAAAAACTTTTGAGGGATGGATACTATTGGCCTACCATGGAGCAGGATGTACATCAATTTTCCTGCAAGTGTATATAATCTCAGAAGCATGGGGACCTCATTCATGCATCAACATAGGAACTTCAGCCTCTCACAGCTTCGTGGCCATTTTCGCAGTGGGGACTTGACCTCATAGGGAAAATCCATCCACGCTCATCTAATGGCCATAAGTTTATTATTATAGCTACATAATATTGCACCAAATGGGTGGAAGCTATACCCATGACCTACATCACTAGTAAGCAGATATCCAAGTTTACTCTCCATTACATCATTTGTAGGTATGGTGTCCCACAAACTATTATCATAAGAATAAGGAGGTCCATGATTTGTGCAATAAGTTTCATATTCAACATAGATTTTCCATGCCTTATTATCCTCAGAGTAACGACCAAGCTGAGGCCACTAACAAGACCATCCTAAAAATCCTTAAGAAAATAGTCAATGAGGCTAGTCGTGACTGGCACCTCCAACTGAACCCTGCATTATGGGCCTATCGCACCAGTGTCCGCACTCCTACTGGTACTACTCCTTATGCCCTTGTTTATGGATTGATGCCATCCTTCCTATAGAGGTCAAGATCCCCTCGTTGCATGTCTCACTCTAGCATGTTGTATCTGACGAACAATATAGGATGTCCAGGATGCATGACCTCGAGCTACTAGAAGAAAGATGAGTCACTTCTCTTAATCATCTATAGGTTTATCAAAATCATCTTTGTTAAAGCTATAACAAAAAGCTCCGAGAGATAAGGTTTTAGGTGGGTGACCTAGTCCTGAAAGAGAATCAGAGAAACCAACAGCAACAAGAGAAATAGGGCAACTTTGAGCCAAATTGGCTAGGGCCCTTTTTCATCACATCAGTGTTTGGGTCTAGAGCTTACACTCTTGCAATGCCTGAAGGCATCCTCCTAGATGAACCACTCAATATTGTTCATCTTAAAAAGTTTATTCTTGATCATTGCATCCTCTATCTGCAGAAAAATAAAAAATACAAAATAAAGGAAAAAAAACAATCCAATAGTGAAAACCACTTCAGTGGCACTTTGGGTTAGCATCCAATGGTGAAAACTTGACAAACAAGCACCTTGGCTAAGTACCATAGTGAAAACCTGGCAAACATGCGCTATGGTAGAGCTAGCTCTCACCATCTACTTCGATGTTTGTTTAACCCCCATCGCATCGTGCCACTTCATCCATCCTCTGACAACCCAACCCATCCATGGTTAAAATGTTCGCCCTGTTCATTGTCCATGTGCCTTACTGTTATCATGGCTTGGAAATTATCGAAGTTAATATATCGTTTGTAGCCATAGGCTCCCATATGAGTCAACTACGACCATCTCAGTGTATAACACATTTCCATACCCTTTGTACATAATCAAACTTCTTCCCATACTGGGGGCACTTGCTTGTGCTTCAAGGTTAGGTGGACACTTTAAGGCATCATGGCAAGTCATAAACAGTCCTAAAAAATCCAAAAAAATCATAAACTGTCCTGAAAAAAATCCAAAAAAATCATAAACTATCCTAAAAAATCCAAAAAAATCATAAACTGTCGTGAAAAAATACAAAAAAATAATAAACTATCCTAAAAAAAATCCAAAAAATCATAAACTATCCTAAATAAATCCAAAAAATCATAAACTATCCTGAAAAAAATCTAAAAAAATATAAACAGTCCTGAAAAAAATCCAAAAAAATCATAAACAGTCTTCAAAAAAATCCAAAAAAATCATAAATTGTCCTGAAAAAAATCCAAAAAAATCATAAACTGTCTTGAAAAAATACAAAAAAAATCATAAATTCTCCTAAAAAAATCCAAAAAAATCATAAACTGTCTTGAAAAAAATCCAAAAAAATCATAAACTGTCCTAAAAAAATACAAAAAAATCATAAACTGTCCTAAACAAATACAAAAAAATCATAAACTGTCTTGAAAAAATACAAAAAAATCCTAAACTATCTTGAAAAAATCCAAAAACATTATAAAATGTCCTGTTAACGAAATCCAAAAAAAAAATTCCAAACACCTCTAAATCATTAACACAAATCAAACTCCGTCATTACCACATCCAAATCACATCAATCCATCTTCATCATTATCATCAATAAAACCCATGAGAACTACATATCATTTCTATCGTTAAGTGCCTCGATCTCGTGGACATGGGTATGTAGGTAGTCTGGAGTATGGAGTAAATACACAGATTCATGCACAAGGCGATACCCCTCTCTCCTTTGTCCCTTCCATCTTTCTTCTGATCATTCTTCTTTTCTTGCATGTCATCTTTTCTTCTCCCATCATCTATCTCCCACATCAATAAACACCTAGAACTACATATCATCATGTCTCATCATCATCGTAAGGTGCTTTGATCCCATGGAAATAGGGTATGTAGTCAGTCTAGAATATGAAGGATGTATCCAGTACGCAAGCACTAACAACTCTTTCTTCCATCCCCCCATCTCTTTGGTCTTCTGTCTTCTTCTCTTTAGCTAACTCAAGCAGAACCAAACTGTGCAACTTGCGATAGCTCAAGTACTTATCAAATTATGGTTTAATCGAGGTCCTTTGTTCGTGTGTCTTAAGCCAACATCTACTTTGTCAACCAATCATCTTAGCCTTCAACAGGATATATCTTTCCTTTTAACAAGGCACTATCTATCCAATCCATCCAAGAGTAATCTAAATTTGGCAAGAGAACATGATGGCAAGGTCTTTTGTTTTTCTTTTGATTTATCTTTTGTCCCTTTCTGATACCTAGCCAAGCTTGCCTTGTTCTATCATATCTTGGTATGTTGCGGTGAAGTATGGGCTGGGGCATGGTCATTTGCTTTCGTATGCTGTGTTTGTGGGACAATCTTATTCTCTACTATGCCTAATGGTATCTTGTAGGTGTTGGGAATAGCATCTTGTATATCAAACATCTTTTACATCTGAGAAGCTAAACAGTCTCTTATGCACCAAGACTATTCTATGCTAAGACTATTTCCCATACATATAACCAACAAGGTTCATTATGTCTAGTGGAAATAAGCTCAAACCTTTTGCTTGTAGAGTCAAGGACCATCCCGATCAGCTAATATTCATATCTTGTATCTTGACAAGGTTGTATTAGTTTGTTCCACATTGGATACTCAACACCTTGGTCTTTTATACCCTAGTGCATAATATCTAATGCTATATCAAACATAAGGATTGCAATTCTCCAATGTCTTATGCAACTATCCGAAGTTGCCTTTTCACTATCCATCATTGCATTTTGACTCGATCAACGGTTCACCATCTTCTCTCTAGCCACCATCTTCTTTGTCTTCTTTCACCATCCTCTTCTTCCTGCAAAACAAGTGTGTTAGGTGCATCTAAGTCATCCATTTACATATAGCATGTCCATAATACATCCCATTATAAGCATTTACCATATAACTATCACTAGTACATAGATGCATATCATTAGATACATTTACCATCCTTTATACATACATGGCATAGTAAAGGTCCATTATAAGCATTGCATAATACATTACCATAGCATCAAAATAAACGCATGAGCATCCATACATATAGCTAAGGTGTACAACATAATCCATAGCATACCATAAAAGTGGGATCAATAACCATAACACTCATGCATCCATAACAAATAGGAATCATGTAGAAACATCTATCATCATGGGTCAATGTACAAGTGTCTATAATATGGCTATCAAGGAGCCATCCAAAACTATATATGTACAATCAGGCACACATGCCTCAAAAATGATACACTACATGTACAAAACTAGCTATCCCTACTATCTCGAGAGGCTACTCCCCGAAGAGGCCTCGCCCTGGTCTCTGCCTCCTCCGCCTGCTCCTCCTGCCCCACCTGTGTCCCTCCACCAAGGTGATCCCATAATTGATGCCACTGATCGAGAGCCCCCTGTCCACCTTGAGGCTGATGCCCCTGACCGACTCCTGTAGCTAGGTTGCCTCTAATTTGCTAGAACTACCCCGTGGTATAGTCCCCTATAATACTCAGCCTGGCTTTGAGCTCTCGCGATCTCGCCTTGTAATTGGCTCATCTCTGTAACCATAAAGAATGTAGCCTGATTCGTGCCCATGGTGGCTACAGTAGCATCCCTCTCAGAAATCACGCACTGGGTCCTTTGTACAACAATGTCTCTCTCAGCTATGAGGGCCTATACCCTCTATAAAGCAACATCTCTCTCAACTATGACCCTAGCTAAGGCCCCGTCATCTGGTGCGTCTGTGCTACCTACTGTATCTGCACCTGTGCTGCTTGCTGTGCTACTTGTGCCTGTAGCTGTGTAATCTGTGCTTGTAATTGCACTATCTGTGCTTGATATGCCCCTACCTATCCTCAGGCATGTCTCATTGCCACCACTTCCCTATCCCTGTCTGCTGCAATACGTCTCAACTGGGCCTATAGTCATGCCCCCCGAGCCATCTCTCTTTCTAACTGCCTCCTATGTCTAGCAGCTGCATCTCCTCCACCTCTAGCAATCTACTGTGGTTGGGGTGGCATCTGAACCTGTCTAGGGACCGGCCCTAGTATCTACCCCTGGGCCCCTGCTGTTGGTGCTATTGCTACTATGGGAGCTGCCACAGCTCCCACCTGTGGTGCTTGTCTTTGTCCTCTGACTCTACCCCACCTAGGAGCATGTATGGCCACCTCTCCCTTCTCTCTTGGCACGGTCAATCTAGTAGGTTTGTGTAGTAGCCAATGAGCATCATACTCTGGTGTAGTACCTGCATCTACCAGTCCACCTACCCAGTCCCAAACAATTGGCTGTAATCCCTCCAACTCCTCTAGGGCAACGTCTACAACAATCTCGGGGCCCCAATCTGGAATCTCTTGCCGTGTCCACCCAAAGATAGCATCACCCACTGGCTCACCCTGTGGCAAGCCAAACTATCTCAGAACCCTCTCTGGTAAGTATCTCTCAATAACATATATGTTGCATCCAAAGATAACGAGGTTGCTAGGCATATAATAGCTCTGGTACATCATCATCCCAGCTCTCGTAGCCCTGCCATGGTCTACAAATGAACTGGTCCATATCATCGAAAGCCCTCCTCCAATATACTAGACCATGGAGCTGCCTGTATGTGGTGACCCCTCCATATATGTGTGCATACGGTTGCCCGAGCGTCCGCTATCTCAACCCCATCGGCCTGGTCACTACTATGTACTCGAAAGCCCAAACGTGTAACAGAGTGACTCCTACCGACATGCTTGATCTCGACATTTAAGCATAGTCATGTAGATATATGTATAGCTGCCCTAGTACATAAGGGGCCCATGCATGTCTGGTCCCGTACTTGAACATACTCTCTAGAACGGTCCCCCATCCTAGTCGAAATCCACAGGCTCTCTGATCTGGCACCAAGAATCTGATAACTACCACCACAGCCCTCTGTAGCTGGTCACATAGTCTCCTCATGGTCTACATGGGAACGTCATGATCATCATCCTCTATCTCTATCGTCCCAAGTAATTGACGCAATACTGTCGACCCATGATCAGGATCATTGTCCACCTGATCACCCTCTATAGGTATCCATAAGATACATTGTACATCCTCTAGGGTGACAGTGGCCTCACCTATAAGAAATAACAAGGAACTATACTCGATGTGCCATTGCTCCACCAATGCAGTCATCATCGTAGTATGTGCTCTCATTGGCGTGATCTTTGCCGCGTGGTCCAAACTGATGATCTCAAGAAATAAATGCTCCTCTACATCCAGTTGCTACACTAGCCCAAGGTCTGAGGAATGTACCTCTCATGATAGAAATGGTCCTAATACAGCCTACACTCATAAGCATTGACTTAGCATTTCTGATATTTTACGCAAAAAAAACAATAAAACTGAAAAAAACTTCTAAGTTTGACCAAATGCGACCAGTTCTAACCATAGGCGACTTTGCCCTGACCATATGTGACTTGATTTTCTATATGCGATTTCCTTCAGCTCATATACGCATTAGTTGACCACAAGCGAGATTATGTTATTCGCATGCAACCTTTTTAGCCAAATGCGTATGATACCCTAAAAATCCTACTCTTTTGCCAAATGCGCATGGCATTTTCCAAGTGTGATTGTCTGTCGCTCAAATGCGACATGATTTTTCATATGCGACATTTGTTACCAAATGCGCATGCACAGGACCTAAAACCTATGTTGCAACCATATGTGCATCGAATGTACCATATGCGACAGACCCGTGTGCATATGCGACTAGATTTGCCAGATGCAACTTTTTGTCACTCATATGGTATGCCCTAGACCTATTGTGCCTTTGGTAGCCTGTATCTATTTATGACAATTTGACTCAAATTAAATGTGCATTTGGAAGGTTTTTTGACACATACCGGTAGAGGAGCTCCTGCTGGTCGTTTGTAGGTCCTCACCTTCTCGGCTCAGTGATCTGAATGTGAAATCGACATCTTGGAAGCTCAAAATGGCTCTCAAACACTCTCAGAGCTCAGAGCACAAATTATCAAGATGCAGATAGCACAAATGAATTGAAATTGGCCATTGGAACCTATTTATAGGGTTCTAACCCTAATCAAGCTTTCTAAACCTAGATTTTACTTTCTGCCATCTGAAATTGCCAATTTAACCTAGTGAGCCTTTTTGCCATTTTCTTGTCACGAGTCAACCAGCCTTTGCCCTGTAGCCTAGATTTCCTCTCGAGGGGGCATCATTTGCCAGTTTCACTGGGGCATAACCTGTTTAGTCGATGTATCATATCTTCTTTGAAACAACGCCCTAACGAACATTGTCTCAAAAAGGGGCAAAATGTAGACACCTAAAATTGACCCATGTCGGCATTTAGGCATTTTATAGCATTTTTGCATATCCACTGCACTTCCATATTGCACTTGTCATGTCGCCTAACATACTTGTGTCCAAAAACCCTAATTTCTTCTATTTTCTCTAATTAATTAAATAAATTCTTATTTATTTATTTAATTTTCCGTTCTTCTATTTTCCATTATAATTAAATAATTTTTAATTATTTAATTATCCTTTTTCCTCCCAACAAAATAAATAAAATCTTTATTTTATTTATTTTCTATCATCCATTTATAAATTAAATAAACTTATTTTATTTAATTTATGTCCATTTCTTCTAAACCTAAGTGCACTTATATTAATAAATCAAAGGCATAAAATAAATTAAATTATTTAATTTTATTTAATTTATTACCTCACCTTCTATCTATGCACTCCCTCTCCAAAAATCTCTCCACCATCAATTCTCCCCCCTCCATCTCTCTACAGTTGATCACTTTTGATGAGGTTTAAATACCCTCATTTCTCTCATTTCAAAACCTAATGCATTCATTTTCACTTGCACTCCACTTAGCTCTCTCATGTTTTCTAACTAGCACTTGCATGTCATTTTAGCTTTTTTGGTTTCCATCTCTCTACACTTTTGCATTCACGTCAATGGCATTTTACAAAGAAAATATAAAAATCTCATCCATCCTAGGCATTTGATTCTTTGCGTGCATGTTAGATTTTCATCCTCATCTTGCATAATCATGGCGTCTTCAATTTATTTGGTTGCATGGAGAAGCAACCCACAAAAGAAACAAGGAATCTACCAACCCAGGTGATATCATTTTAGTTCGTATGTCTTTATTTCGTTTTTGGGTTTTGATTTCTTGAGATTGGGTTGAATTTGATCTTATTTGTTTGATCTTGTAAATTTCCACACATCACAGATAGTAAATCTTCTTGGGCATGGATTTCTACTCATAACTAACCCATGAGAGGTCCAACTATTTATATCTATTTTCATTTGCAATAGAAGGAGAATGGAAAAGAGCAACTAGGAACAATAGAAAGGGGATTATACTATGGCCTAGACAATTGTTGCCTGATTTGGTTTTCTAACTCTTTTTCTTGCTGCAACAAAGACTCAAGCAACTGCTTTTCTTTTTTAATTTCATACTGCAGCCTAGTGGACTCATTTATATTATGCAAGGTTTCAAAAAAGTCTATGATTGTAGTGTTACAAGTATGGACCTAACCAGTGTTGTCATTGATGTCAACATACTCTTGTTGCATTGATGATAAGGATTGGATGAGCTGTGTGCTGAGGATATTGAGAAAATTAGTCCTAATCAGGAACAGAGAAGAACAGTGAAGACAGTGAGGTAAAGATCCCAGATAAGATGATGATCAGAGGAAGCGCTTCAAAGGGTTTGTAGATATGTGTCTTAATATGATCTAGTAAAGATTTCAAAGGTCCGCATGAAGATCTGAAGAAGTTATGGCCACTTAAGTAAAACCGGTTTTGGCAGGTGTTCAGAGGTGACAGAGTGACACAAATAGGTCTAGTGAGATCTGAAAATGCAATATCTTGTTCTGCGGATTTGGTGGAGTGTTTAGTAAGTCAATGTGAGTTGACAACCTAATTGGTTCGTGGTCTGGAGGTCTGCAAGCATCTATTCCAATATAACAGTGATGACAGACTGTGTTCTTGAGGTTTTGGATGAAGGAGAGAATGATTTTGGTGAACAGAAGTAGTGTGGATGTTCTTGGTGATTCAGGCAAGCTTGTTGAGGTCTTTGGATTGTGTCCAGTTCATGTTGGTGGTTTGCATTGAAGATTAAGCTCGTAATTGAAGAATTACTTCCGGATGATGATGTTCTTCCTAAGTCTGGCCGACCGGATGAGTTACACATCCTATAGATGATCTTGAATATGTTCTGTGAAGAATGGCGTGTTCCTAAAGGAAGATTGAAGTCTCAGATCTGTGTGGCCGATAGTGTGTTGATCCACATGAAGTCTTTCTATAATTAGTCATATTGTATTTATGTATTTGCTATGTAATGTTTGCCGACTTGGATGATTATCCTTAAGTCAATCTCTTGTATAAATAAGGAGTTGTAAAGTCATTTCAAAGGTATTATCTGGTGATGAGAATGTGGTAGAGAGGAGCAGAGCATAAGTATTGGGCTTAAATGGAACTGACTCAAGCATGGTGAAGATGCTATTCTTTAGTTCAAGTATGTAATACTTATTATTCTGTAGACAGTGTGTCTCTTGTAGGTAGTGGGCCTCTTGTGAGCAGTGTGCTTGGGCAGTGAGCCCTAATTGGCATCTGCCATTTTGTTCTTTCTATTCTTTTAACAGAGAATACAATCTTGGGTTAGTCACCCTGTGGTTTTTCCCTTAACCAGGTTTTCCACGTCAAAAATCTTGGTGTCATATGGGTTAATGTGTTTCTACTTTTGAATTGCTGCATTATGTTTCCATGATTGATTTATTATTATGCTGCTGAATTAAGAAAAGGATTTAAGTGATTAATTGGACGAAATTTTTGGACAACTGATTCACCCCCCCTCTTAGTTGTTTGTCCTAAATCTAACAATTGGTATCAGAGATAAGTTCCTCTAAAAGAGCTTAACCGCTTGAGGAGATCCAAGATGTCGTCCTACAAGAAAGATAGTTCGAGGTTTGATGGAACCAATTTCACCCTTTAGAAAAGTCGCATGGAATGCCACTTGCAATGTATGGGAATGCAGTATTGGATCATGGCTTCAAAGATGTATGATCCTCCACAGAATGGTCTACATACCGTAGATGAAATCAGAGATGCTGAAAACAATCTGCGGACTAAAGAAGCTCTTCTAAGTGCCTTATCTGATTCAGAGCTGACAAATGTTATTGATCTAAAAACTGCATATGAGATTTGGCAAAAAATGGAACTTCTGCATGAAGGAGACAAGTATGTTAAATGTGCCAAGCTATAGAGTCTAAAAGAAAATTTTGAAAACCTGAAGATGAGAGAAGATGAAAATATCACTTCATTTATGCCAAGAGTAAATGAGCTTGTTTGTGGCATTAGATGTGCTGGTAGAATCTTGGATGAAGATGAGATTGTTGGCAAAGTTCTCAGATCCCTTCCTAATTCTTACAAATATAAGGTTGCTGCTATTGAAGAATTTAGATCCTTTTCAGGTATCACAAGAGATCAATTGGTTGGTAAACTGGCTACATTTGAATTGACTGAGTTTGGAGATGCCCCCCCAAGACTGAATCTGCATTCTAAGCTAGTGCCTCTGTAAAAGAAAAATAAAAGTTTGATCTGGGAGAGAGCTCTTCAAAGAAGCTATCATGGTATGAAAAAGCAAGAAAAGACCTAGAAGAAGATGAAGCAGAAGCTACTCAACTTGAAGCCCTTATTGCAAAAAGATTGTGAAGAGGATCTGGTAAGTATGAAGGGAAATTGTACTTTAAATGTTTCAACTACAACAAGATTGGTCATTTTGCCTCAAGGTGTCCAGAAAGATTTTCAAGGCCAAACCCTAATAAGTCAAGGTTCCAAAAGAAATGTTACTATGTTCATGAAGATGATGATGATGGAGTAACAGATGATGAATCAGAGACATGAAACAAATCTGGAAGTGACTGGGTGTTTATTGCCATCAAGGAAGAAGATCCAATGCCCTCTGAATCTGTCAATCATAAAATTGTAGAAAGAGCTCTGGCTGCCCAAGTTGAAGAAAAGGATGATTAGGTCATTGACAGTGGATGCTCTCACCATATGACATGTGACAAAAATAAGTTCATAGATTTGGAAAGGTATGAAGGAGGAGTGGTAAAATTTGGTGATAATTCTACTGGCAGAACCAGAGATAGAGGAACTATTTCTTTTGATGGAAAGAAAAAAACTAGTAATGTACTATATGTTGAAGGCCTGAAGCAAAATCTTCTTAGTGTTGGATAGTTGGTGGACAAAGGCTATGAGCTTCGATTCAAAAATGGAAAATGCAAGATCTTTGAAAGTTTTGGAACAAAGATTACATCCGGTACTCAAATTAAAGGTAATATCTTCCACTTGGTTGGTACTGGTAAAAGTTGCTTATTTGTTCAAATTGATCAGAGTTGGTTGTGGAATAGGAGAATGTGTCATGTGAATTTTGATAATATCATCAAGATAAGCAACACTCAGGCTGTAAGAGATCTTCCAAGACTGGTGAAACCTACTAATAGTTTATGTAAAGAATGTTAGTTGGGTAAGCAGAGCAAAGTCACATTCAAAAGTAAAGAACAATCTTCTACCAGATTATTGGACTTAATTCATACTGATTTATGTGGTTTGACAAGAATCAGGAGTGTGCAAGGTGATAGATACTTCATGTTATTGATTGATGATCACTCCTGGATGATGTGGGTAACCATTCTAAAAGCGAAATTTAAGGCCCTTGAGTAATTCAAAATATTCAAGGCAATGGTAGAAAATGAAACTGGATTGAATATAAAATGTCTGAGGTCTAATAGAGGTGGAGAATTCACATCCAGTGAGTTCATAGAATTCTATGAGAAACATGGAATAAAAAGATAGTTGTTTGCTCCAAGGACTCCACAGCAGAATGGAGTAGTGGAGAGAAAGAACTGGACCATCCAGGAAGCATCTAGAACCATGATGATGGAAGCAAATGTTCCTCAGATCTACTGGAGAGAAGCCGTAAGCACTACAGTCTATACTCTCAATCGAGTACAAATCAGAAGCAATACCGGTAAGACTCCTTATGAACTTTGGTTTGGCATCACTCCCACTATGAAGTATTTTAGAGTCTTTGGTAGCAAATTTTACATTAAAAGAGATGAAGATCTAGGAAAATTTGATGCTAGAACTGATGAAGGAATATTCTTAGGTTATTCTACTCAAAGCAAAACATATCAGTGTTATAACAAGAGATTGAGGAAGACTATAGAAAGTACAAATGTGAAGGTTGATGAAGGTATTGAAAAACCCTCAAGGTTTTATGAATATGATGAAGATGATCAAAATGATGTTTTGATCCAAGGAGTCCAAGCCCCTTCTAAAATTCAGATTCAAACTGATTTGGTGAATCAGGAAGAAGATATAAGTTTGAATGAACCTGTGCAAGAAATAGAAGTGCAAGTAAGTCCCAAAATTCCCAGGTATGTAAAACTGAATCACTCTGAAGACCAGATCATAGGTGATAAAAGCAAAGGTGTTCAAACAAGAAGAAGGATTTCTCAAGATTCAGAAGAGTATTGTCTGATTTCAAAGATTGAACCTAAGACAGTGAATGAAGCATGCAATGATGAAAACTGGACTAAAGTAATGGAGGAAGAGCTGATGCAAATTGAGAAAAATCACACTTGGGATCTTGTTCCCAAACCTAAAAATAAGAATGTGATTGGAACCAAATGGGTCTTCTGGAATAAACTGAATGAAGATGGTGAAGTAGTCAGAAACAAAGCCAGATTAGTCTGCAAGGGTTACTCCCAAGTAGGAGTTGATTTTGAAGAAACTTTTGCTCCAGTGGCAAGAATTGAATCAATCAGATTATTTCTTGCTTTTGCTACCTTCAAGGACTTACAAGTATATCAGATGGATGTCAAGTCTGCCTTCCTGAATGGTGACTTGGAAGAAGAAGTTTACATTGAGCAACCGGATGGATTTCAATTGTCTAATCATGGTGATATGGTCTGCAAGTTGAAGAAAGCACTTTATGGACTCAAGCAAGCCGCAAGAGCCTAGTATGAAAGATTGGATAAGCATCTTTTGAAGATTGGTTTCAACAAAGGTACTGCTGATAGTAATTTGTACTTCAAAATTGATCATAAAAATATCTTGATTGTTGAAGTATTTGTTGATATCATTTTTGGAGGAAGAGATAGTATGTGCAAAACTTTTGCAAATCAAATGAAAAGTGAATTTGAGATGTCCATGTTTGGGGAAATGAATTTCTTTTTGGGTCTGCAAATCACTCAAACAAAGAAAGGAATCTTCATTTCTCAGACTAAATATGTGAAATAATTATTGAAGAAATTTGGGATGGAAGACTCAAAACCAATGAGTACTCCCATGGCAACCAGATGTAAATTGAGCAAAGATGTTGACTCTCCTAAGGCTGATCAGAAAAAGTACAGGTCAATGATTGGAGGATTATTGTATCTCACTCAAACTAGACCTAACATTATGAATACTGTTGGTCTTGTTGCTAGATTCCAAGCTGATCTTAGAGAATCTCATGTTATGGCAATCAAGAGGATTTTTAGATATCTAAAAGGGATAGTTGAGTATGGTTTGTGGTATCCTAGAGATCATGATTTCTCTCTTGATGCATACACAGATGCGGATTGGGCAGGAGATGTGGATGACTGGAAGAGTACCAGTGGTGGAACATTCTTTTTGGGGAAGAGATTGGTTTCTTGGCTGAGCAAGAAACAAGAGGCAATATCTCTGTCCACTGCAAAAGTAGAATATATTGCAGCAGCAGGTAGTTGCACTCAAGTTTTGTGGATGAAGCAAATGCTAAGAGACATCAGAATGGAGTATGAGGAACCTATCACAATCTTCTGTGATAATTTAGGTGCAATAAACATATCAAAGAATCCAGTGTTGCATTCAAAGACTAAACATATATCCATCAAGTTTCACTTTTTGAGAGAGCAAGTGAACAAGAATGAAATCAGATTGGAGTTTGTGCCTTCCAAGGATCAGATTGTAGATATTTTTACTAAACCTCTACCTAAGGACTCTTTTGAGTATCTCAGGGAGAAGTTAGGGGTTATTACCCCTCCAATTCTGAATTAACATGCATTGGTGTGCATCAGTCCGATGGATCTCACAGTCATATCTTGTGGTCTGGATAGATGATGGGAAGCTGCTACTCACGAGCAGCTAGTATGATTCTGAATTGATGCAAATGTGCCATTTGCCATTGATGTCAAAGGGGGAGAGAAGACATGTGAAAAACAAGTGGTTGTTGATCAAAGGGGGAGCATTAAAGGAAGAGAAGACATGTGAATGGTTGTTCTTGGTAGGGGGAGTTGTGTCAGTAAAGAAAAGTTCTTGTCCTAATGGTTAAAATAGTTTTTCACATCATATGTTGCCATCAATGACAAAGGGGGAGATTGTTGGAAGTATGGACCTAACCGGTGTTGTCATTGATGTTAACATACTCCTGTTGCATTGATGATAATGATTGGATGAGTTGTGTGCTGAGGATATTGAGAAAATTAGTCCTAATCAGGAACAGAGAAGAACAGTGAAGATAGTGAAGTAGAGATCCCAGATAAGATGAAGATCAAAGGATGCGCTTCAAAGGGTTTGTAGATATGTGTCTTAATATGATCCAGTAAAGATTTTAGAGCTTTGCATGAAGATCTGAAGAAGTTATGGCCACTTAAGTGAAACTGGTTTTGGCAGGTGTTCAGAGGTGACAAAGTGACACAAATAGGTCTGGTGAGATCCAGAAATGCAATATCTTGTTCTGTGGATTTGGTGGAGTGTTTAGAAAGTCAATGTGAGTTGACAAACCAATTAGTTCATGATCTGGAGGTCTGCAAGCATCTATTCCAATATGACAGTGATGACAGACTGTGTTCTTGAGGTTCCAAATGAAGGAGAGAACGATTTCAGTTAACAGAAGTAGTGTGGATGTTCTTGGTGATTCAGGCAAGCTTGTGGAGGTCTTTAGATTGTGTCCAGTTTGTGTTGGTGGTCTGCATTGAAGATTGAGCTTGTAATTGAAGAATTACTTCCGGATGATGATGTTCTTCCTAAGTATGGCCCACCGAATGAGTTACACATCCTGCGGATGATCTTGAAGATGTTCTGTGAAGAATGGTGTGTTCCTAAAGGAAGATTGAAGTCTCAGATCTATGTGGCCGACAATGTGTTGATCTGTGTGAAGTCTTTCTATAATTAGTCATATTGTATTTATGTATTTGCTCTGTAATGTTTTTCGACTTGAATGATTATCCCTAAGTCGATGTCTTGTATAAATAAGGAGTTGTAAAGTCATTTCAAAGGTATTATCCGGTGATGAGAATGTGGTAGAGAGGAGCAGAGTGAAAGGCAGAGCAAAAGTATTGGGCTTAAATGGAACTGACTCAAGCATGGTGAAGATGCTATTATTCAGTTCAAGTATGTAATACTTATTATTCTGTAGACAGTGTGTCTCCTGTAGGCAGTGGGCCTCTTGTGAGTAATGTGCTCTAGCAGTGAGCCCTAATTAGCATGTGCCATTTTGTTCTTTCTATTCTTTTAATAGAGAATACAATCTTGGGTTAGTCACCCAGTGGTGTTTCCCTTAACCGAGTTTTCCAAGTCAAAAATCTTGGTGTCATATGTGTTAATGTGTTTCTTCTTTTGAATTGTTGCATTATGTTTCCATGATTGATTTATTATTATGCTACTGAATTAAGAAAAAGATTTAAGTGATTAATTGGAAGAAAGTTTTGGACAACTGATTCACCCCCCCCTCAGTTGTCTGTCCTAAATCTAACATGTAGAGCTTGCAGGGCTATGATTAGAAAATGCATTGTCTAGATGGTCAAAAGCCATATAATTCCTAGGGTCTGCAACATAAGAAGATGCATAGGACAGATCCTCCCTAAGGTATCCATATTCATACCAATTGGCCATGACCAACTACAAACCACATGTGCATGACAAAAGAAAGAAAACAACATGTTCCTTTATAGAGAAAGAACCCATGGTTAAGGCAAGAAGAAAAACATGTACCTTAACTAGCTATAATCTCAATGAATCATGCACACAACAACAACACTTTGTTTTCTTTGACAGCAGAGTCGCCACCTCACTAAATGAGGAAATCCCTTGAAGCGTGACAATCTTCAAGGCTTCAAAATTGATTCTAGGTTGCCAACATGAGCAGAGTCTTCA
Organism: Cunninghamia lanceolata; assembly: GCA_027924645.1. Taxonomy (NCBI): domain Eukaryota; kingdom Viridiplantae; phylum Streptophyta; class Pinopsida; order Cupressales; family Cupressaceae; genus Cunninghamia; species Cunninghamia lanceolata. The sequence goes on along the minus strand of BSBN01000130.1, from coordinate 15,097,437 downwards.
AATCTTTATAACCCAGCACTTTAACCATCCCAAAAATTAGCACCAATCTGTTGGCGTAAGTTGACGGGAAGTTAAACTTACACACAACAATAGACTGCACCTGACAATGACTACAAATTTTCTTCAATGACTGTGTTGAAAAGGTCTTCAAATATGAACCAAAGTATCACATCCCTAGAAACGGAGCCAATTTGTTGGCATAAGTTGACGGGATACAAACTTACCCAAACACAATGCACAACTGTAAACTGGTTGTTACAAGGGTCTTCAAATTCTTTATCCTTTCAAATCCTCCCTGGTAATAGCACCAATTTGTTGGCGTAAGTTGATGGGTTGCCAACTTACCCAAACACACTAAAATGCAAACTGGAAACTGACTGTTACAGGGGCATGAAAAATGAACCAGCTGCCAAAAACTAAGCAATGACTAAAATAACTTTATCCTTGGCAACGAGGCCAATCTATTGGCATAAGTTGATGAGCTACCAACTTACCCAAACACAATGCAAAACTATAAATTGGCTATTACAGGGGTCTTTAAATTCTTTGTCCTTTCAAATGCTCCCTAATAATGGTGCTAATCTATTGGAACCCAAAATAGCTGCAACCCAAAACTCTAAAATATTCCCAAATCACCTAGGCTAGGGATTGTCGTCAGGGTGATAGGAAGAGGTTTATCAACAAGTTGAGGAGGATTTTGTCAAACTAACAAGTGTGGGTAGACTCCTCTGCACTTCGAGCTCAACTTAGACTCTGGAGGGATATTCCAAAGGGGTATACCTGAATAGGTATTAAGTTCAAACCAGATGAACAACTAAAAATAAATGAACAACCAAACTCAACTCATCATCTTGACTCCAAAAGCTGTCACTAAGTCAAGAATGACTAGCTGTCACAAAATCCCTATATAGATGATTTAACTGTGCAAATGTACATGCACATGAAAGATGGTTTTTTCCTTGAACCACAAGTGAAAGATTTGTTTGATTTTTAAAAGGTGTTTGATTCCTCTCGAATATGGACTGATGCCTACTCCATTAGGCAACAGAGTCATAGAATCCAAGGAGGAAAGAAAATACACAACATAGGATCAACAGAACCAGACATATATTCACATTTATGACACTAATAGATCCTTACATAATCGACATACTTAATAATCCAAAAGAGAACTGCAATGATTCATATGCAACAAAGAATCATAAATACAAAGCCTTGTATTAACTTGGATGTTGTCACACATCTCCAAACATCTGTTACAATCATACCAACAAATGTGGCAAGGGAAAACATACAACTGTGATTATATATTTACCAAAATCACTACAAACTTCTGTGGAGACATACCATTACATTGAAATCTGCATTACATAGCCTTCCTACATTATGCTGAATACATCCCTTCACTAATAAACTAGACAGAACATGTTTTGATGCCAAAGAACACTCCTTAGGCACTCCAGACCAGACAATTGGCTCAATGACCAACTCTGAAAACATTTGTTTTACATGTATATATAGCAATCCTCCTTACTGTGTAGCCCAGGGAATTGGAAAATTAGTCAACAAGAAATCTACACTTCATTAAAGTTAGGCCCACCGTGTAGTTAGAAAATCTGCACGTTTGGAAGGAAAGCCCATGCTCTGATAATTTTAAAAATGACAGAAGAAGATTGCTTCCACTCTTTGTGTACTGGGAACTGTATATCGAAAAATTTGGATTTATAAATGGAAATGATGAAACAATTGAAATGCATAACCTAAACCCAAATAATTCAATACCTCGAAGATGCAAGATGAGCTCGATTGATAGATCGCTTTGTTGTGTTGATTGATCGATTCCGCAGCATAACGTTGATAAGGATGCAAGCTAGATGGATTGAAGATGATGGATGAGGACTTGAGATGAAAATTCAGCAGAGTGAGGTTGCATTAAGAAGAATCCTGAAAATCCCCCCTCTAATGGCTCAAGAGAGGCTTGTTTTATAGGAAAGGCTTGGTTCCAATGGATGGCTAGGATCAATTAGGGCTTTAGATGAAATGGATGGATAGGATTGAGTTAGGTTTCCTTGCACATCAAGAAATTGTAGTCAATTGACATGTGGCAAGGGAAGATAAGGCTTAGGTGTGCTTGTGTAGATAAAAAGTACTACATATAAAAGATATTAAATAAAAGGCTGTAGTACCACTTATCTTTTTTTAAATGAAAGAGGCACACATGTCGGCTAAATGATAAGATAAATTAATTAAATAAATAAAATTTATTTAATTAATTGGAAAGTCGGCTTATGATGAGAACTTAATTCAAATAAAATATTTGAATTAGTTGGGATATGAGTTGGATATTAATTAAATAAATAAAATTTATTTAATTAATTGGCTAAGTAGGATAAGAATGGGATTGAATGGGATTTTAATTAAATAAATAAAATTTATTTAATTAATTGGCTAATGGAATAAGTGGGGTTAAGAGTGGGATTTAGGACAAAAATGGCTTATGATGTTTAGGATAATGTTTTTGACTAGGTGTTGCAGGACATGGACAAAGTTGGGACAAATTTGGGTGTCTACATTTTGCCCCTCTTTGAGATGATGTTCGAGATGATAAGCTTTATGTCGAGTAACATCATTTCAAAGAAGTTAAGGTATGGATAGAGGAAAATGATAGTGATGATGATGTAGGATAGGATGAGGATGACGATGAAATGGGATGATGATGATGAAAATAGAAAGATAGGATGATGATGCCCCCTCGAGAGGATAGTTGGGTTGGACAAACATGGGTATGCTCTCGAAAAGAAATAGTTTGGCTAAGAAAGATAGCTAAGGGAATGGATAGAAGAAATGAATGATGCGTTATGCTGCAATGAAGGTGAGCAACCATGATGTTTGATATAGCACTAGACGTTATGCACCAAGGTATAAGGACCAGGGTGACGATGTGTCTTGTGCCCCAGCATAATACAACCTTGTCTGGATACAAGATATGAATATTAGCTGGAATGGTATTGAGATGATACAAATGCAAGATAAAATGATAACACATACAAGCAAGCAACCAAGCATGCACAAATGAGTCAAAAACAAACAAGGTATTGCCCCTGTCAAGCTGTAAACCAATGATTAATTGCTAATTGTTTTGATAGTTGAGAGTGTTGTCATTGCGGGGAAAGCTATATCCCTAGATCAACACAAGGTTGTTTGCTAAGTTGGTTGGCTAGTTGGCTGATTGAGTGATTTGGCTTACAACAAGGCTAGGATCAAGACCATTGATTGCAATTGGATAACTTGGCTTGATTGATTAACTTGATTGGTATGGCTTAAGGATTGACTTGCATTTGGATCATTGCTTGGAATGATTGGAAGATGATTAAAGGATGATTAGATGAAGTGATGATTGGATTGATGTGCTATGATAGATTGATTGGAAGAAGTTGTTTATTGATGATGTATAAGATAGATGATAGAAGAAATGATGAGAGAAGAAAGAGGAAAATCGCTTGTGCCTGAATCTGGGCACTTCCTTCGTACTCCAGACTGCCTACATACCCTATATCCATGGGATCAAGGCACTTAACGATGGAAATGAGATGTAGTTCTGATGTGTTTTATTGATGAGATGATAAAAATGGATTGAGATTGATGAAATGTTGATGATGTGATGATATGTGGTGGATTGAGCTACTTCTGATTTGCTGAAGTTATTGGATTTATTTTGATGGCTAGCTTGATGTGCTTTGGTTTTGATGTTTGCTATTGCTTGGTTGATTGTTTTGATGATTGGATTATTTTGAATGATGATAGTAATGGTGTGATGATGAGAGTATCCACTCAATCTAAGCATAAGCAAGTGTTCTCAGTATGCTCAAAGGATGTAAAACAAACAAGGTATTGCCCTTGTCAAGTCATAAACCAATGATTGATTGTTCGATTGATGATGATAGATAGTGTTGTCATTGTGGGGAAAGCTATATCCCTAGATCAACACAAGGATGTGGGAATGCTATATCCCATTGATGATGTTTGATGATTGTTGATTGGTCTCATGACAAGATTAGGATCAAAAACTTGTTTATTTGATTGGATAATGTTCCTTGATTCATTAGCTTGCTTGATATGGAGTAGTGTGACTTGGATTTTGAGATCATTGCTTAGATTGATTTCATTGATATGATTGGAAATCGATTGATTGAAATGGATGAATGCATGTTATTGATAAGAAGAATTGATGATGATAATTTTGATTTTGATTGATGTTGATGGAGTGGATTGTTTTGGATGATGATTGAATTGATCTTATTGCTTGGATTTTTTGTTGGATATTTGATTTTTTTGGATTTTTTGACATATTTGATTTTTTTTTTGTAGTTTTTGAATGTTTTGGAACATCAATGGATTTACAATTTGGGTAGCCTTTGTGCTTGATACCAATGACAAGGGAAAACCAAGTCTAGGTGCAAGGATGGATGAATGGGATTGGATGGATAAAAGGATGGGCTCATAGTAAATGGGATGAAAGGCTCATGAGAATTGGATGGATAGATAAGAGGATTGGCCATATAAGGGATGGATGTGTGCCTCATAATAAATGGATAGTTAGCTTATAGTGGAAAGCTTCATGATAAATGGATGGGGATAAGCTATAAGATAGAAAGCTCGTGATAAGGATACACCATAGTGGATGGATCATAAGGGAGCTAGGATGTGATCTCCAAAGGCTATGTTGCATAGGAAGAATAAGTTGCCCCATTCTAGGTAGGAATGCTTAGGATTTTTACATGACAATGTTCATGACCAAGGGATGACATGATGGATTGGTTTGAATGGGATGGATAAATGGTCAATGGATAGGACTTGGTTTAGAAAGAAGGTATGTCAAGAAATATCCAAACATGTTTCAATATTTTGCCCCTATGTCTTCATCAAGATCAAAAGGAGGAAAGGGAGGATAAATGGATTTAGTAAGATAGGCATGTTTATGTAATGGCTAAGGATGGTAGGATGGTATGGCAAGATAGAACATGATAAGATGGAAAATGATATAATGGGATAGATAGTTTGGAAATGGATAGGTTGGATGAGACAATGTGCCCCCAAGTGTAAGTGACATAGAAGATCAACCTACACATGACGCCTGTTTGCCAGGTTTTCATCATGGTACTTATCCAAGGCGCCTGTTTACCAGGTTTTCACCATTGGATGAAGGGATTTCTCTTTACTTTTTTGATTTTTTTTATTTTCTTTTTTTTTTTGCTTTTAGATGGGTTGACAATTACACATGGCGCCTGTTTGTCAGGTTTTCACCATGGTAATGGATAGGAGGGACTCAAGTGGCTAGTTCGATGGATGTTGTTAGTCCCATTGGATACGGATGTCATCGCATGGACCATGTTGTTATGCTCATAGATGTTGATAAGGGATTGCATGGATGGGAGATGGATTAGGTAGATAATGGATTATGAAAGGTTCATGCAAGGATAGATGGATGGGGATAGTGGATTAGGATGTGGATTATGTAGGGTTTATGGAAAAGGATGAAAAGTTTATGCAAAAGCATGGACCATAGGGATAGCATGGGGGAGATATGTAGGATAATGGATGGAAGATGGGGAGATGTAGTTATGTGGAGGTGTTGTGGAGTGAAAGGGAACCATGACCAATGGTTGCACACACCGTGATAAACATTGAAGCTTTTGATGAGATGGTGGTGTAGGAAGCAATGGAGATGCTTTCTTAGGAAATGGTTGATGAAGTGATCTAGGAACCCACATAGATTTAGTATGTTTAGTGCTTTTGTTTTGCTTGTGGGATTTTTGAAGGGAATGGAAGTTTTGGATGGAAATAGGCTCTTGGATGGATATAGGCGATTGAGATTCTTGAGATGTAGAGGAGGATGCCTCATTTGACTTGCTAGCTATTTGCTTAGGAACCCAAACCATTTTGCTTTTAGGCTTTGCTTTTGGAGGTAAGGGTTTAGATAGCTGTTTAGATGAACTTTGCTTTGAGTTTGATTCTTTATGTCCTAAGGTATAAAGACCTTTAGGATTTTTGGTAGGATTTTTAGCTTTATAGGTAGAGGCATCAAAAAAATTTCTTTGGAATCCCATGGGGTGGGTGGAGGGGATGGAATGATTGGAAGCTTTATGCTTATACGATGTGTGTTTTTGTTGGTCATGATTAGGGATGTAAGGATACTTATGAATGATAGGTATGTTAGGTGTTGGAAGCAATGGTGGCAAGGTGGATGGAGGGATATTTGGAGTTGGTAAAAGTGGAGGCAAAGTGGATGGCGGAAGGTGTACGGTCACATGCTTTTGACATTTATAGGATGATGGAGGTCGAATGGCTACATATGTTTTGGGTAGATGATGTGGTTTGCGATGAAAAGTGGTAGGTTTAGGATGCATGAAGGGATTACCAACATCTTTGCCTTGTTTACCTTGGGGTGTGTATCCAAGGCCATATGAGCATGGAGGAACTTTGACATGGTTTGGCTCCAAAATACCTTGTTCATGAAGGCCTAGGCCTTTACCTTTGTAGTTCATGTTTTGGAGGATGCGATTGACTATGGGACTAGATGTGTTTTGGGAACTAGACTTGAGTTCTTTATTGGATGGAGAAGATGAAGTGGATAGAGGTTGTTGTTGTCCTAAGGAAGAACATTCTTGAAGGAAGGTGGTAAGACCACTAGGACATGATGGTGGACTTGAAATGGGATCGATGGTAGATGTGGACGGAGGATCATTAGCATTGTGTTCACTAAGATCCAAGTTATTTGTTTGATCTTCTATGCTTATGTGTTCTTGAGAGGCACATGTCTCATTATGACAAGTGGATGTTTGCTCATTATGGATAGGGCTAGATGGCGGATGACTAGGAGCAATTTGGATATCTCGCTCATGGATGGTTATGGGATTATGGATAGGATCAAGGTACTTTTTAATAGGTTCTTCATCATAGATATCATCTTGATCATGAGATAGATAAAGTTTTGCCAAATGGATCATCATGGTTTTCAGAATCTTAGCTAGAACCTTGATCATAACTATGAGCAAAAATAGGATTAAGTGGGCTATAAAAGGGATAAATTTTCTCATGAATGAGGTGATGGTGATGGCTAATAGCTTGAGGGCAACCCATAAGTAGGTCATGGATAGGTGGAACTTAGAGGTGCTTTGATCTTGATTAAGACTAGGGTTCGATATTTCCACATGTTTAAGATTATGCTCTTGACACACCTCTTGACTTTGGATGGAAGTGGAAGGTTCTTGAGTGGACTTGATAGGCTCTTGACTTAGGCTTGTGGTTGGAGACTCTTGAATAGACTTGTTGGCTTGTAGATCACATGATGGGCTTAAAGGGCTAGGCATGTTAATGGAAGGCTCTTGAAGAGGCTCAAGGATATGTGAACCACATGATGGGATTATAGGATTGGACATGACCTTTGGGAGTTCATTGGTAGGCTCATGAATTGGTGTTTGACATGGGGGTAGTTCATTCCTAGCTAGTAGCCAATGGATCACATCCTTCGCAAGGGTATGGGTGGATGGGAAATATAATGGATGGATGATAATAGCAGATGATATTGTAGGCTTATGATTAGGACTTTGATTAGGTTGAGACCTAATTGGATTGGATGGATTAGGATTTGGACTAGATGGGGGTGATGTGGCATGATTTCCCATTATAGGTGGGTACACCTTGTAAACAATTGAGACAAATATTGGGCATTGATTTGTATTATGGCCTTTGGTCCTATGGTATGCACAATAATCATGTTCATCATATGGACTTTCTTCACATGGTTTGACTTTAGGAAGTTCAATGAGTTTTACTTCAAGCATCCTTTGTAAAACTCTCTCAGCGGCATCCTTTGGGGAACGATTAGAATGACATGGCGAGGAAGGTAATGAAGGGCTTGGTAGTTTGGAGGGGATCAATGGACTAGGAATAGGATCACATGGTGGTTTTGGGATAGGCTTAGTTGGCTCATGTGATGGCATGTGATTGGATGGTTGAGGCCACTCTAGATTGGTATCTCCCGTATCAAAGGTTATTGGATCTTGCATAGGATAACTTAGGCTTGTTTGATTTATGTACAAGGGGCCATTGGGATTTGCATGTTGTTCTTGTGATATCACTTGATTGCCTTGTGGATGGGCTCGATAGTGCATTGGAACGGTTGCATGAGGGATTGGATAAACTTGAGGTGGATGTTGATAGGTTGATGTGGCATTGACTTGGTGGATAGGTGGATTAGGTTGATAGGAAGTGGATGGATATGACATGTGGCTATAAGGTGGATTAGGTTGGTATGGAGTGGCTAAGGATTGATGTACTTGTTGAGCTTGACTAGTGGCTAAAAGGTGTTGGACTTGGGCTATGGAGTGTTGTAGTTGAGGTGATTGGCTTGCATGGGGTTGAGCTCTTTGGAGGAAGAATTGTAATATTTCAATAGCATCTTGGTTTAGGGGTTGTGATCCTTGATAAAGATTTTGGAGGAATCTTTGGAATTTGATTTCTAGGTCCTCTAGTGTAGACATGTTGTCACCCAAGTGTTTGTCTTAAGTCCTTTTAGCAAGTGCTTGTTTAGGGATTTGGATGATGATGTGGCTTGTTTGGATGACTTGGCTATGTTTGGGATGAAAGTGATTGGGTTTGAATGTTATTCGAAGAATGTGTAGGATGACTTGTCTTTATGTGTTTGGGTGTTTAGAGCTTGATGTGGCAATATTCAAATAAATGATTATGCATATACACACATGAATCACTCACGCAAGACACATAAGCAAGTTGTTAATTTGGAAGAATGTGATGTTGGTTAAGCAAGCACGTGAAGACACTTCAACAAGTCCTATTCAAGGCAAGGCCACTATCACAAGGAGGTTCTAATGAAAATCCAGGGGACCGGCACCCCACGAGCATCCAGCAAGCCACTTAAGACTTTAACTAACCCTACTAGGAGTTTTAATATACACAAAGGTACACCTCCTTTCGAGTTAGCACTGTATGGTGAGCGCTAATACCGGTTAGACTTGGCTTTCGCCTTATCCTCTGATTTTTATAGCAGACCGGATGAAAGTACCGCTTGAGGTCGTTCCCTTGGGGTGGATACCAAGGCAGGCCTCTCTAAGGCTAAACAAAAGCAACACAAGTAAATGTTTTTGATCTCCAAGTTTGTGTTGGGACGCGACGAGAGAGCATACACATTTACTTGGTCACACTCGCATGGGGTTCATTAACCTTAGAAATTCCATGTGTGGAAGACAATACAAGCACTTGTTTGTTTTAAAACCCAAATCCAAATGTGATGAAAGACAATGGTTTGTTTTAGCCCAATGTTTTGATGTGAATTTGCAAACAATCGTTCGTTTTAATCCCAAAGTCCAAATGTGTTTGCAAACAAGATTAGAAGATGACAGATTAGAATGAGTGCACCTGATACAATCACTTTCCAATTTGCTGTAGATGTTGATGCCAATGCTGCTCCAGCTCCTCAAATGCCCTTACAAGTCACCAATTCCAAAAAGAAACAAGTAAACTTGCAAAGAAGATGATTACATGAAAAGGATGAAATCTAAAAATTCTGATGAAAATGATCTGATATAGAAAAATAGGTTGCATAAACAGAAAGTTCAGGAGATTCTAAGCAATTTGAAAAAAAGTTTCGCTGAAAAACGATCAAAATTGCTCAAGTTACGCTCAAATGAAGTTTGCAATGAAGCTGAACTTTGACTGATAAAAAAAGCCTGAAAAATAGTATAGTCACCTGATAAAAGTGGGATAGTTGTGAAGTTTGTCCTCCCAGCTTTTCAACAAGTCCTTGTTTGTGTGATTTTGCCTCCGTATGTGAAAGTTATGATAGAAATACCAAGATGCACAATGACAGCTACCAGAAGCAAGTTAGAGTTGCCAGATGCGACATACTATTGATCAGAGGCGATCTGTATTTTGCGACAGGCGGGATACTACAGATCAAATGTGACACAAAAAATACTAGATGCGGTTCCTGTTAGCTTGTAAGCGATGCGGATATACCCAGAAGCGACCGATTGCGGGCTAAAAGCGACCTGTATCTGCAAAAACACAGTCAAAACCCTTCCCTGCATAGGCGATCACTGTCAGTTCATAAGCGACACCTATCCATTTCAACGCAGCTTCTGTAGGATCATAAGAGATGTAAATCAATTTGAAAGCGACCACTGTTCAATCAAAAGCGACACAGATCAAGTTATAAGCGACTATTGTTAATTCAAAAGCGATCCGATGCAACCATAAGCGACCACTGTTAGGTCATAAGCGAGCAAAACAATTTGAAAGCGACAACTAACAGTGTGAAAGATGAAAAACACACAGGTGATTCTATTGGGACAAAAGCGATGCATTTCATACCCTAGGCGATTACTGTCGGTGCAAAGGCGATCCAGAAAACACCATAGGCGGCCGATTTCAATTCATAAGCGATGCATATCAGATTAAAAGCGGATACTGTTTGTTCATAAGCGATGCGAATAACATCAAAAGCGATTACTATTATATCAAAAGCGATTCAAATAAATGCATAAGCGATTAGTATCTGACTAAAAGCGATCAAAATATGTGAAAAAGCGATTACTGTTAGCCCAAAAGCGATCTGGAAAGTTGCAGGAGACAGAATGCAAATGTTAACCATAAGCGACCAATTTTACCATATGCGGTCTCTTTTTGTTCAAAAGTGAGCACTGTTTGTTCAAAAGCGAACCAAATTTGACCATAAGCGACTGCTGTTTGCCCAAAGGCGAGCTGATTTAGCCCAGGCGACTGCTGTTTGATCATAAGCGACCTGAATTACCAGAAGCACATTGTTGCAGTCCGGTTGTTGTTTTCTTCACCAAACGCTCCATTTTTCATCAAATTTAGGCAAATTTGTACTCAAAGTTTATGGAAACGGCATCCCGGACGCAATGGTGAGGTTAGATTTGGGCTAAGAGATCATCTAAATACATTTTTAGCCAAATCTTTGCAAACTAGGGTTAGAAAAATGCAAATTTTTGCTACAAAAGCTTACAAAAATGAAAGATTGGCGCTCCAAGAGATCTAAACTTCATAAAAACAACTCAAACAAGAGAGTTTAATCAAGGACGTGAGTCCCACCGGGCGTGCCAAAATGTATATCGAAAAATTTGGATTTATAAATGGAAATGATGAAACAATTGAAATGCATAACCTAAACCCAAATAATTCAATACCTCGAAGATGCAAGATGAGCTCGATTGATAGATCGCTTTGTTGTGTTGATTGCTCGATTCCGCAGCATAACGTTGATAAGGATGCAAGCTAGATGGATTGAAGATGATGGATGAGGACTTGAGATGAAAATTCAGCAGAGTGAGGTTGCATTAAGAAGAATCCTGAAAATCCCCCCTCTAATGGCTCAAGAGAGGCTTGTTTTATAGGAAAGGCTTGGTTCCAATGGATGGCTAGGATCAATTAGGGCTTTAGATGAAATGGATGGATAGGATTGAGTTAGGTTTCCTTGCACATCAAGAAATTGTAGTCAATTGACATGTGGCAAGGGAAGATAAGGCTTAGGTGTGCTTGTGTAGATAAAAAGTACTACATATAAAAGATATTAAATAAAAGGCTGTAGTACCACTTATCTTTTTTTAAATGAAAGAGGCACACATGTCGGCTAAATGATAAGATAAATTAATTAAATAAATAAAATTTATTTAATTAATTGGAAAGTCGGCTTATGATGAGAACTTAATTCAAATAAAATATTTGAATTAGTTGGGATATGAGTTGGATATTAATTAAATAAATAAAATTTATTTAATTAATTGGCTAAGTAGGATAAGAATGGGATTGAATGGGATTTTAATTAAATAAATAAAATTTATTTAATTAATTGGCTAATGGAATAAGTGGGGTTAAGAGTGGGATTTAGGACAAAAATGGCTTATGATGTTTAGGATAATGTTTTTGACTAGGTGTTGCAGGACATGGACAAAGTTGGGACAAATTTGGGTGTCTACAGGAACGATAAATAGGGAAGGTTCTAAATTTAGTCTTTGACATCTACACCATCTAATTTATCTACTGTGTCCTCCAAATGTACCTGTGCATTGAAGAATTTCACTATTTCAACTACCTGCATGGCACTATTCTGCAGAGTCATAAAATCTGAGTACAAATCAGCCTATTAAAGCTTTTACAACACTTTAAATGTATTTACCAAATTTTCTATTTTGATCTATTCTTACTTCTGACTGTACCCATATGCACATTGGTCATTTTTCCCTTTCCTTTATCGGCCTTTCTCCTTCATCACAAAATTTTGCATTTTCTCCCTTTATCGACAAACTTAATTTTCTTGAACTTGGCTTGTTTCACCCTTAGTTGGCAATTCTTCATTTTCTCGAACTCTTTCTCACCATCTTCTTTCTCTTTCGTATCCGCCTTATCAGTGAATTCCACCTTTTCAGAACCATCAAGCCTTTTTCCTTTTGTTGGAAAATTTCATCATTTTTGAACTTTGACTACTTGATGCCTTTTCTTCACTCTTTTTCCTTCTTTCCTCATTGGTCGGTGAAAAATCATTTTCACGAACTATCATGCTTTTGGCTACTTTTTTGCCTTATTGACGATTCTTACTTTTTCAGAACTGGCATTTGTCACCCTTATCGGCAACTTTCATCTTCTTTAAACCAATGCAGGAAGCACCACTCCTAGCCTTGTTGGCCAATTTGGCCTATCAGCAAATTTACAAAAATCCAAATTGTTTGACCAGTTTGGCTTTCTGCCGATTCCTCGACATAACCCTTTCTTCTCCTTTCTTTGCCTCATTTCCCTTAGTCAATTCTTTCTCCTTTTTATTTACCTTATCAACAAATCTAACCTTTCACAAACTTCCTCATCTCTGCCTTTTTTCTTCTTTATCGGTGAAATCAGCACGAGATGAACCTTCCTTTGTTTCCTTTTTTTTCTCCTTCACTACTCCACCACTTAGTCGCCTTATCAGTGAATCGACGAAATGCTGAACTTAAGAACCTTGTCAGTGAAAATGACAGTTCTCAAACTAGCCTATTCACTGATAAACACCTAACTTTTTCTTTCCTTATTGCTTTTCTATCGTGACCTTCTCTTCTTTTGTCTTCTATCGGCCAATCCTCCATCAGTGAACTTGGAGGTTCATGAACCTCCAACTTCTCCGGCAAAGCTTTTCCTTCATCCTCTTTTGTGCATTAGAAACTTTTTGTACTTGTTGCGACTCTATCTTCCTTCCTCCTATTGGCGAATCTCACCATCAATGAACTCTCAAGTTCGCAAACTTGAGAAATTGCCGACAAAGACCTCTTAGTGCATCCTTTTTCTGCCTTGGACATCATTGATCACCCGCCCAGTCTCTATATCGGTGAATCAGCGAATTTTCAAACTAGCAAACTAGTTTGCCAGTTTGCAAATTCGCTAATTTGTCAATAAAGTACCCAAATGAGCTAATTTTTTCTAAGGAAGAAACCAACACAAGGGGAAAGAGTTTACTTAGCAAATTTTAGCATAAAACCCCTAAAAAATGTCTCGGGTTGGATCTAAATGAGGGGTTTAGAAATTCAAAGACAAAGGTGGGAAATTTTAATAGATTTTATAGGTTTTTTGGGGCTAAATGAAGCATTTTGGAAGCTAGTTTTTTAGTGCTCCAACATACACTATATGTTATTTTCATGAGATTATATATATGACATTTTACATTAAATATAATATGATGATTAATTATGGTTACAGGTGTAAAGGGTGATATTTGGATAGTTGAGTTTTTGATAGTTTTGGTGTATATCCTCCTTTCACCCTTACATTCAAGGACCTAGGGTTGAGTTGCAATCTACTATCATACCCTAGGTCACTATTAAGATGTAGGGAAACTTGGATTTTTATGATTAGATTGACAATTTCCTTCTCTTATGCTCAATTGTACCTTAAAACCCTAATGATGCAAATATGACAATAAATAGACGAATAACAAAAAATGCTTCTATAGAAAGATGTAAAATAACAAATAACTATGGACTTGTTTTCGGGCTTCTAAGGCAGAAAAATTAGGAACTAAAGAGTAGGCACCCAAGTCCAGTGCCCTACTTTTTGTCGAGATCTGGAAACAAGGTCTGCAACCTGTATCTTCTGTATTAAAGGTTTTCCTGTTGTGGTACTTTGAGGACTAATGAGTGGGTGCCCAAGTCTAGGTAGCTATTTCTTTCACTGATTTGCAATTTCGACACTCTGTTGTACCCTCCTACAATTTCACTTTGTCGACAACTCCAACCTGTAACCTACAATCATGAAAACTTTGGGAGGGGGTTGTGGTGTTTAGAGGCTTGCCTCAGTCAAGCCCCGGAGAGACATTCAAGCCTTCCAAACACCGTTGTCAAATAGAGAGTGCGTGCCTTGGGAGGTAGAGGCAAAAACTAAATGATAAATGCTCAATAATCACAATAGGTATCACCTTGTAGTGAAGATCTCATGGGAGGAAGAAGCTCTTCATTCCATGAGGAGATGGATGCTCAAATCTACAAACATAAACACATAAACAACACAAATCTGCTCTTGCTACACAATGAATGCCTTGAATCACTTCTTGAATGCATAAAGTTCACAATAGCCATCTAGTTTACAAATGAATGCCTAAACAAGCTTTTATATGCAACTACAAACATTCCTGCCAAGATTTCGTAAATTCAAACTTACCGTGTCGGCCTAGGGACCAAATAACAGTCATAAACCAACACTAGAAATTTGGACCTAACCCAAAATAGGGAAGGACTAGGGCGCGGGCACCCAAGTCCTCCCCCCTATTTTGGGTAGAGTTAGGTTCAAGGGGTCCCCCTAGGCCCCATTTGTCATGATATGCAGGGTTCAATCCATTGGGATGTTGAATTATGATGTAAGATGTCCTAAATGCACACTAAAGACCTAGGAGCTAAACCTTTTGAGGGAAAAGCCCCCAAGGGGACATTTTCCGACATTACATTTAGCCCCCACTTTAATGTATGTATAAACACAAGGCCAATACATGCATTAAAGTACGGTGAACAAAAATAGTAAACACACCAAGTATGGAGAAGACACGCCAGACACATTGAAGACAATGACAGGCACGCAAAACACATAGAATACATTGAATGCATAGAAGACAGGAATGATTTCTTTTATTTAATTTTTCTCATATATATGAAATACAAATGCAAGTATAGGAAAGTAAACAAACCTCCCATAATACAAGATGCACTCATCGCGCAGGTCTTTAAATTGTATATGGGGCAACACACATGCAAGACATGTAAAAACCTCCCAAAATGCAGGATACACTCATCGCACAGGTCTTTAGATTGCATATGGGGTAACAAACATGCCAAACAAAGCAAGCATGCCAAACACACACACACACTTTGAAGACATGGAGAAAACATGATAGACAAGCGATGGAGTGTCCCTATTTCTAGGTTCAGAACCATCTCAGGCACATTACAGGCACACACCGATGATTGGGCTTTGCCACAACAATCACCGAAGACATGCTTAAGGGTTGAGTTAGTCACAGAACCGCTCCCCACCTCTACAGAGGACTTTTGAAAATGACAAGATGATGCAATCTGCTTCGAGAAATACACCATCCCCGCCTCTGCAGAGGGCTTAAGAGAAAAAGGATATGCTCGATATCCCACATCCACAGAGGGCTTACATGATTGATTGATTGCAAACAAACTCAGAATGCATGATGCACTCATCGCGCAGGTATTTAAACTGCACCTAAGGACAAACACATTGCTAACATCTACAACAGAGAACTTACCTTATATGCCCCCACCTTAAGGTGGTTGATATCATGCATCGATATCAAGCACGTTAAGGTAGGAAGAAAGCACACTAGGGAACACAGACTTTCACAAAGCCCATGCCCCTTGGAGGTGACATGTACTTTTCAATCACTAAATGTTCCCACAAACACATCCCTGCAAGAAACATGTTAGTGTCCACAAAATCATGATAATCAACAACATCGATGCATATGAAATCTAAGGCATGTAAGATTCAAGATAGACAAAGTACATGGAGTAGCAGTATTGTTATGATTTGTAAATGAGATAAAACACCATCAAAATCACTACGCAGAAAGCATGAGTGCTTCCACTAGCCAAACATCAAATAAGATAAACAACCCCTTCGTCATATTAGGAACTAAGTCCAATTTTTTATTTCTCGCGAGAGGGACGCTAGGTTCGCATCAGTATAAATGTTTTCTTCATCCATCCGCTAGATAGAAACACTAGAGGAAGGGAAGCAATAAATAAGAGAGGGGAAACAAGTGTCTTAGGGATAGTCACATAGGAGGCTACCCCCAGGTCACCAACTGTAACGCTATGTCCGTAAGACACAACACACAAGAATAAAATCAGAGAGAGGAAATATAAAAAAATGATGATACAAATAGAAGAAGGTCACAATAAAGGCGGTCTCCTAGTATCCCAGACCTTATGAGAGAATCAAGGGTCATCTCAGGAGGCCTAAACAACACATAACACATCACAGGGGAAGCACATCATGAGAGGGATAAAGGGTTAGAGATACTTACCTAGTACGGTCTTTATATCAGATTTTGGAACTCGTGAACCTCTTGGAGAGGTACTCGATCATGTTGAGTACAAAGTTTGAGTGGTTCTTATGAAAGTCTTGTTTATTATCATATGATGCTTGTTTTGTGGTTCCATGTTGAAGTGAGACTTTTTGTTGCTTATGAGGGGGAGAACCACTATTATTTTCAACTGCTGACAATTGTCTTACTCTTTTGCGATTTTTAGTGAGTTTTCATTGTTGAATCTTTCTAACACAATAACATGAATTATCCTATACCTTCTCACTCGTCTGTATTGGTTGTTCTATTTGTTTTTCAGGTGAATTTTGGTTATCTCTTGATCCATATAAGGATAACGGAGGAGGAACCTCAGCATAAATTCCTTGTCTTCATGGACGAGGTGGATTATCCACTTGCTTCTTATCCACTTCAATCATACCCACGATATTATCATAGTCTAAATAATCATCGTCATCTATTTCCACTAAACCTTGTTCCATCATATTGGTATCAGTATGTTTAGGGAATGGATTAGTAAAGATTTGTAAATTCTGATTCAATGGAGCAACTAATTTATTTCCGTTATCATTGACACCCGATACCTAGATGATATTTGAATCAACTTGTATTTCATGTTTAAGATGCATACATCATTTAGTATCATGTCCTTGTGTCTGACGAAAATGATAAAAGGCATTAGCATTGAAGTAAGGTCCTTGTGCTTTACTAGGATCAACAGGCTTAATCAGGGGAAGCTTCAGAATGTTATTACTCATAGCTTGATTCATGATAGAATGATAAGACTTAGATATTGGAGTAAATTTTCTTGGTTGATATGATGTCTTGTTCAGATTTGTGATAGCAGACACATTAGAAAAGTTGTTTGTATTCGGTCCATTGATCTTGATAAAACTCCTATTATTGTTATTCCTCTTCAAGTTGTTTTATGACAATCCACCCATGGATTGACTAACTTGAGCCGATGAGTTTTGGTTTTCATACAAACTAGATGAAAGTTGGTAATCACGAAGGGCAATGCACAAATGTTGAAAAGAGTTATACTTCATCAAGAGGATCTTATCATGGATATTAGGTTGTAAATTTTTTATAAACACTTTCTGAACATCCTCATCTTTCATCTGATATTGAATTTGTGTATACAAAGCTTGATACCAACTAATGAATTTGGTTAATTTCTCTTTCAGACCTTGCTTACAGTGAACCAAGTCAATTAAGGAGACTTGGGGTCTAATGTTTGCCTAAAAATGTTGTAGAAATTGATCAATCAACTGCGAAAAAGAGTGAATTGAATTTGGAGGTAAAGAGAAAAACCATTCTAAAGTGGTATCTTTGAGAGATCGTGGGAAAAGTTTTTCTAAAAAATCCTTTTCAACATAGAAATCACTACACATAGCTATGAATGTTGCCACATGAGTATTAGGATCACCTTTTCCACCATATTTTTCAAAGCGAGGAGTCTCAAACCTCTTGGGCATGGGAGTTCTCAAGATTGCATAGGAAAGGGGATTACAGGCATGATATGTTGGTATATTGGGTTGCAAAGAATTTGTCAAATTTGTTACCTTTTGTTGTAAAGCATTCATGCCCTGTAAAAGTTGGTTTAGGATGGCATTGTTGGGAGATGCGGTTTGCTGCGAGGAATTGGAGCCAAAGTGAGGAGGTGAATGAGCTTGAGATATGATAGGTGGAAGCTGAGAATATGTAAATGGTGGTTGGACATAATGGTAGGTGGAAGATGGCTGTGAGTAGGTAATAGGTGGCTAGAAATGAGTGGAATAGATAGGTGGTTGAAAATAATTATGCTTAGAAGAGGTTCCCTTAGAAACCAAATTCTAATAATCAAATCCCATAGCTTTGTAATTAGTGCCATTAGATACTCCAATACTAGTGGTAGCATTACTACAAGAATTCACATCAGTTGTTAAGATTGTGGATGTAAAACTGGATATTCCCATAGTCGGTATAGGTGTTGATACTTGTGTATGAGATGGTGATAAAGTGTTATTTATTACTTTTACACATTCAGTCACTGACATGATATTGGTTTGTATAATATGTGCCAAACCACGGATTGAATTAACACCATCTTGTCCCTCTTTTATCAATTCTCTTACATGGTGAATCATAGGTACAATTTCTTCAGCTATCCTCTTAGTTTGCACATAGTCTTGGAACTCAGCTAGGTCTTTGTCCAGTTTATTTATTTTCTCATCAAATACATATCCTATCATCTCAATAGTATCATCAACATCATGAAAAGTTTGCTCTTCCATTATACTTGTGATAGGTGTAATGTCTTGTAACATTTATGTCTCTCCTTTTGTAAAGAAGGTGTTCAATGTGCCAACTTCTTCAAGAGCACTAGATCCAATGTGCCTTATGCTCCTTCTTAAAAGAATGTCTTAGGGCAGCGAGTTATTAGGCTCATGCAAATCTAGGATGACAACAAGTCAAAATATAGTGAAAATATGCTAAAATATATGATTTTCACCAAATCTCAATGCAAAAGGGCATGACAAAGGGTGTTGTGAGGAAAATTATGATGGAAAAAAAATTATATCAGTAATAACAGTCTCTTAATGCCAAAATATCTGTCACAACATGCTTTTAGTGCCACTCAAGGTCAACCCTTAGTGAAAATATAGCAAAAATATGCAATTTTTCACGGTTTTTTAATTCCAAGACCTAGGAAAAGGGGTGTTGTAAATAATTTTAGGAGGTGTGACAAATAAATTGATGATATCAGTCACCTCAATCTATAAAAATTTTTACAACACACTTGGAGTGCAAACTAGGCCAAACCCTAGGGCAAAAATAGCAAAAATGTGTAGTTTTTCACAAAATTTTCAATACAAGAGCACGTTAAAAAAGTGTTGTGAATATTTTTAAAAGGGATAGAAAATGATTACCCTAATAAAAACTAATTAATGGAAAAACATCCTTCACAACATGCCTATGGTGGACATTTAGACAGTCGATAAGGCCAAATATAGTGAAAATCAATTTTTTTTAAGCCCTAGGTTTGAGATCTTGACACAAAATGCTATATGAATGTTTTGAAAGCTGATATATGATGAAAATTATATTCTCTTAGATCTGAAAATGATTTTCATGCTCTAACATGCAAAATGCAAGTGCAAATCTAATGAAAAATCAATGAAAATGCTAGTTTTTTGTTGCCTTTTTCTATGCAAAAATGCAAATTTTTAAAATCTAAATGCAAATTTGTTCCAAAATACAAGACTACAACCAAATGAAAATTTGAATGAGTCTCTAAAATGAGTAGAAAAATCTGAAACAAGATTTTACCTACAAACCCTAGATTTTGGAATTACTAGGTTATATGCAAAATTCACAATTTTCAACTAAAACCTAGCAATTTTATGATGAAAATGCAATGCAAACTAATGAATTTTTATAATTTTATGCAATTTAATTTATATCTAATTCAAAAATCATAAATTTGATGAAAGTGAATTCAATTAATGCAACATGTAAAACCCTAGCATGTAATTTTTTTCCAATTTTTCCAATTTTTCAATTTTTTTGTTTGTTTTCCAATGCAATAAGATGAATGACTATATGAATGAATGAAATCATTATAAATCTGAAGAAAAACACTTAGCAAGGTGCAAACAAGTCTAATAACACAGGTTCACTAAAATGTAAAGGGTGATTTTTGGATAGTTGAGTTTTGGTAGTTTTGGTGTATATCCTCCCTTCACCCTTACATTCAAGAACCTAGGGTTGAGTTACAATGTACTATCATACCCTAGGTCACTATTGAGATGTAGGGAAACTTGGATTTTTATGATTAGATTGACAATTTCCTTCTCTTATGCTCAATTATACCTTAAAACCCTAATGATGCAAATACGATAGTAAATAGACGAATAATAGAAAATGCTTCTACAGAAAGATGTAAAATAACAAATAACTATGCACCTAATTTCAGGGTTTCGAGGAAGAAAAATTAGGGGCTAAAGAGTAGGCATCCAAGTCTAGTGCCCTACTTTTTGTCGAGATCTAGAAACAAGGTCTGCAACCTGTATCTTCTGTATCAAAGGTTTTCCCATTGTGGAACTTTGAGGACTAATGAACAGGCACCCAAATCTAGGTAGCTATTTTTTTCACTAATCTGCAATTCTAACACTCTGTTGTACCCTCCCATAACTTCACTTTGTCTGTAACTCCAACCTATAGCCTGCAATCATGAACACTTTGGGAGGGGGTTGTGGTGTTTAGAGGCTTGCCTCAGTCAAGCCCCAGAGAGTCATTCAAGCCTTCCGAACACTGTTGTCAGATAGAGAGTGAGTTCCTTGGGAGGTAGAGCCAAAAACCAAATGATAAATGCTTAATAATCACAATAGATATCACCTTGTAGTAAAGATCTCATGGGAGGAAGAAGCTTTTCATTCCATAAGGAGATGGATGCTCAAATATGCAAACACAAACACATAAACAACACAAATCTGCTCTTGCTACACAATGAATGCCTTGAATCACTTCTTGAATGCATAAAGTTCACAATAGCCATCTAGTTTACAAATGAATGCCTAAACATGCTTTGATATGCAACTACAAACATTCCCACCAAGATTTCATAAATTCAAACTTATCGTGTTGGCCTAGGGACCAAATAATGTGATGCAGGAGCATCCACGGTCAATGGCAATCTTGCATCACCAAAAATATTGTTATTTTAATTTGGTTTGTTTTCAATAAGGTTTATGGGATTGGGAAATAATATTTTAATTTGCAACAAATGTAATTTCCCTTGGGTGCAATTGTAAATGTAATTTTGGTGGGATTTGATTGATTTTGTCATAAGTGGGGCTGCCAAGAATCTTGGAATTGATTTCCAAGAGGTGGAGCCAGAAGCTTTGCATGTTGTTGCATGTTTGGGTTGTTATTATGAAACCCAATCTTGGTAAAATGGGCATAAATTTCTCATTTTGTATAGAAATTACAAAATTTGAATGTTCTAGAAAGCTGGAAACAACGCGCACAAAACCCAAAAACTGTTTTAGAAAATCTTAAAAATTAAGGAAGTGATAATAGATTGGAAGTGACGGGTTTTTCTTGTGGATTTATGGAGGTTGTTTTAAGAAACCAATAATGGTTTTCTTCTAACCCAATTTCTACATATTGAGGATTGCTCATTTGGGAGAGAGGGATTTGGATGAAGATAATTGCATAGCCAGATGCTGCCAGTATGAGTCCAGATTGATGAAGACAAAAATTTGTTGCAAGTGTGGATTATATCTCTCAGAAGCTCATATGCTTCCATATTTTGTAATGAAATTTTAGATTGAATAAATATTATTGTGCATATTTCTCTTCTTCTATTTGTTGTTCCATTTTATTTTCAGCCTTCTTTCAGAGGCTTGTGAAGTGTTTTATTGCAGATTTCTAAGTGAAGAGGATTCTATACATCAATTGGTATTAGAGCTCAGAAGGTCTAGGACAGAGAGTTTGGTTTTCTGTTTGTGTGTTTGTGCGGGTTGAAGAGAGAACCTGGTTGCCAAAAGACTAGGTAGAAGAGAATAAGAAGATACCTAGGTGAGGCAAAGAAAAAGAGAAGCAAGCTTAAAGGGACTTGCTTGAAGAGAAGATGGATTTTTTTGAAAAGGTACCTACAGGCTGGGGGTTCACAAAAGAAGAAACAAGAAGAAAAAGAGAGGAAGAGGAAAGAAGAAAAGATGAGACAAATAGAGGTTGAGAAAGAGATAAGAGAACTAAGGCAAGTTGTGGAAGAGATGGAAAAAGATATGGAAAGAATAGTTCAACAGTTGCAAAGTTGACACTTATCAGTGAAGAGGAAGGCTACATGGCCCATTAGAAAGATTATTCAAAGAAGAATGAGACAAGCAAGGACAACAACAATAAAAGACGTAAAAAATGAAATGGTGAGTATACATATGATTGTTTTGACATCAAGCAATGAAGAAGACAAAGTATCCATGGTTGAGTATGAGAAGAAGGTTGTAGTTGTTGCAGATCATGAGGTTGCAGAAGTAGAAAATGAGCATGAAGAAGATGGGGAAGTAGACAATGGTGATGAAAAGATTGCAAAGAAAGAGGTAATACATAATATGTTTTATTTTTATGATGAGGATGAGAGTAGAGTGTATGAAGATGAAAAGATTGTAGTAGATAGTGAGCAGATAGATGTTGTAGCAGTAGCAATAGAGGAACAAATGAAAGAGGTAAAATTGTATTCATTTGAATCTGTGAAGGATGATTTGCATGTGAGTGTAGAAGAATCGTTAGTGAATTTAGAAGAGATAGTACAGTTGGATGTTGTTAGTGTTGATTTGTATGCAGGGGAAAATTTGTGTGATGTTGCAGAGGATAGTGCAGATATGCATGTTGGTGGAGGAGGTCAAGTTCCAATGATTCCATATTGAGAAAGAGGAGTGCAGAGCAGAGTTGGTGGAGTATGTGAAGTATTCCAAGTAGATGCTGAAAAAGAGAAAAAAAAGAGAGAAATTTCTTGTGCACATATTTGTGAGTGTATGCTCACAAACTTCTTACCCTGGGTGTCTGATGCAGGAGCATCCATGGTCAATGGCAATCTTGCATCACCAAAAATATTGTTATTTTAATTTGGTTTGTTTTTAATAAGGTTTATGGGCTTGGGAAATAATATTTTAATTTGTAACAAATATAATTTCCCTTGGGTGCAATTGTAAATGTAATTTTGGTAGGATTTGACTGATTTTGTCATAAGTGGGGCTGCCAGGAATCTTGGAATTGATTTCCAAGAGGTGGGGCCAGAAGCTTTGCATGTTGTTGCATGTCTGGGTCGTTATTATGAAACCTAGTCTCGGTAAAATGGGCATAACTTTCTCATTTCTTATTGCAATTGAAAAATTTAAAATATTCTAGAAAGCTAGAAAGAAGGTACACAAAATCCAGAAATCGTTGTAGAAAATACTAAAAATTGAGGGAGCAATGATAGGTTGGAAGTGATGGGTTTTTCTTGTGGATTTACGGAGGTTGTTTTGAGAAACCAATAATGGTTTTCTTCTCACCCAATTTCTACATATTAAGGATTGCTCATTTGGGAGAGAGGGCTTTGGATGAAGATATTTGCATAGACAGATGCTGCCAGTATGAGTCCAGATTGATGAAAACAAAAATTTGTTGCAAATGTAGATTGTATCTCTCAGAAGCTCATATGGTTCCATATTTTGTAATTAAATTTTAGATTGAATAAAGAATATTGTGCATATTTTTGTTCTTCTATTTGTTGTTCCATTTTATTTCTAGCCTTCTTTCAAAGGCTTGTGAAGTGTTTTGTTGCAGAATTCTAAGTGAAGATAATCTTCTTTGCATCATAATGGTTATAAATTGATACTAGAAATTTGAGCTTGACCCAAAATAGGGCAGGACTAGGGTGCAGGTGCCCAAGTCCTCCCCCCTATTTTGGATAGGGTTAGGTTCAAGGGGTCCCCCTAGGCCCCATTTGTCATGATACCCAGGGTTCATTCCATCGGGATGTTGAATTATGATGTAAGATGTCCTAAATACACACTAAAGACCCGGGAGCTAAACCTTTGGAGGGAAAAGTCCCCAAGGGGACATTTTCTAACATTACAACAGGATAGATATTGTATCATGCTTATAAGTTTAAATATTGCATACATGTTCTTTAATGTTTCCATGAAATGCTATTATGTTCAATTATAGTTCAATATATGTGTCATGTATGGTTTGATTATCTCAAATATTTTTACAAAATCCTTGCAAAATACATTTTGTGCATATCTTAGAATCATTGTAGTCCATGAGACTACATTTCTTTGAGGCATCATGTCAAATAGTTCACGTGCCTTGTCTATGCTTCCACACTTTGCATACATGTCTACAAGGGCAAATGCAAATACATGTGACAAAATTCCTATATCCTTTATTCTTTAATGGTTGTCCACACCCTCTTCTGAAGATTCCATTTTGGCATAGGCAAGGAGGATGTTGGATAAGGTTGTGGAATTTGGCTTGACACCCGCCAATTGCATTTTCTTAAAAAATTATTTAAAGCCTTATCAAAAAATATATTTTGTGCATATCTTGCAATCATTGCATTCCATGAGACAACATTTCTTTGAAGCATCATGTCAAACAGTTCATATGCCTTGTCTATGCTTCCACACTTTGCATACATGTCTACAAGGGCAGCTACAAATACAACATTTCATAAAATTCCTATATCCCTTATGCTTTGATGGTTGTCCATACCCTGATCCAATGATCCTAATTTAGCACAGACAGGGAGGATGCTTGCAAAGGTTATGGGATTTGGTTTTACATGTGCCTATTGCATTTGCTTGAAAGTTTATAAATCCTTTTCAAAAAATCCATTTTGTGCATATCTTGTAATCATTGAATTCCATGAGACTGTGCATTTATTTGAGGCATCATGTCAAACAGTTTAAGTGTCTTGTCTATGCTTCCACACTTAGCATACATTTCTACAAGGGCAGCTGTAAATACAAAATGTGACAAAATTCCTATATCCTTTATGGTTTGATGGCTGTCCACACCCTATTTTGAAGATCCTATTTTGGCATAGGCAAGGAGGATGTTGGATAAGGTTATGGAATTTGGTGTTACATGTGCTAATTGCATTTGCTTGAAAGTTTCTTTTGTGCATTTTCTTGAAAGTTTCTAAATCCTTTTTGAAAAATCCATTTTGTAATTATCTTGTAATCATTGCATTCCATGATACAATATTTCTTTGAGGAATCATGCCAAATAGTTCATGTGCCTTGTCTATGCTTCCACACATTGCATACATGTCTCTTAGGGCAGTTGCAACTACAACATCTATCAAAATTCCCATATCCTTTATGCTTTGATGGATGTCCATACCCTATTCCAAAGATCCCATTTGGGCATAGACAAGGAGGATGTTGGCTAAGGTTGTGGAGTTTGGCTTTACATCCGCCAATTGCATTTGCTTGAAATTTTCTAAAGCCTTATCAAAATAACCATTTTGTGCATATCTTGCAATCATTGCATTCCATGAGACAACATTTCTTTGAGGCATCATGTCTAGTAGTTCACCTATGTTGTCTATACTTTATCACTTTGTATACATGTCTCATAGGGCAGTTGCAACTACAACATCTGATGAAATTCCCATATCCTTTATGCTCTGACAGATGTCCATACCCTATTCCAAAGATCCCATTTGGACATAGACAAGGAGGATGCTAGATAAGGTTGTAGAATTCAGCTTTACACTCACTAATTGCATTTTCTTGAAAGTTTCTAAAGATTTATCAAAAAAACCATTTTGTGCATATCTTGCAATCATTGCATTCCATGAGACAACATTTCTTTGAGCCATCATGTCAAATAATTCACGTGCCTTGTCTATGCTTCCACAAGCAACATACATGTCTCATAGGGTAGTTACAACTACAATATTTAAAGGAATTCCCATATCCTTTATGCTTTGATGGATGTCCATACCCTGTTCTGAAGATCCCATTTGGGCATAGATAAGGAGGATGCTAGCTAAGGTTCTGGAATTCAGCTTTACACCCACCAATTGCATTTGCTTGAAAGTTTCTAAAGCCTTATCAAAACACATTTTGTTCATATCTTACAATCATTGCATTCCATGAGACAACATTTCTTTGAGCCATCATGTCAAATAGTTCACATGCCTTTTCTATGCTTCCTCATTTTGCATACATTTCTCATAGGGTAGTTTTAACTACTTGCATTTGACGAAATTCCCATATCCTTTATGCTTTGATGGATGTCCATACCCTATTCTAAAGATCCCATTTGGGCACAAACAAGGAGGATGCTGGCTAAGGTTGTGGAATTTGGCTTTACACTTGCCAATCGTGTTTACTTGAAACTTTCTAAAGCCTTATAAAAAAATCCATTTTGTGCATATCTTGCAATCATTGCATTCCATGAGATAGCATTTCTTTGAGCCATCATGAATGGGATCAAGTCAGTTCCTATAATGCATCTCTAATAATAACTATAGATTCTTAATATTTCATTCTTTTTTCATATGTAGTCATACTAAGCCATAATGAGTAAGGATCTCAATCAGATAATAAAAGATCATTATAATTAAAGTCATGAATTCATAGATATATTCATACATCTTTATCGCAACAAAAAATAATTGTACACTAGTACAGAAACAACAATATATATGATTAAAAAAACTACTAAAAACAGCATATAAATGACTAAACATGGTCACGTGACCATTAGTAGTTTATTGCCAGTCATTTATAACACAACCGAATTGATGACTAAACCATTTTTAGTCATTTATTGGTTGTTTTGATTGATCGATTTGGTAGTATATTTTGTCATTAATTTAGTCATTGATTTAGTCATATATTTAGTCATATTTATTCACCGAGCCTTGTCACATGACCATTAGTAGTTTATTTCTGGTCATTTATTTTGTCACATGACCAAATTTATAACGCGACCAAATTTGTGTCAATTGGTAGTATATTTATTCACTGATTTCTGTCAACTGGTAGTAAATTTAGTCATATTTATTCACTAATTTTTATCAATTGGTAGTATATTTAGTTTGATATTTGAGGATTTAAACATAAAACATAGAAATACACATCAATCATCAATTGCAAACAATAAGATAGCCATTGAGAAGGCAAAATCGCTAAACTTTATTAAAAGAAAGGTGTTCTTATAGCTTGCACAAGTCTGAAATATCTATCTTGCTTGAAAAATGCTTAGAAATAGAGTATTACAATATTTATTTTCAGTCACAAGACTGAAAATCTGAGTTACAATGCACAGAAATGACACGAAGGAAACTTCTCCAAGTTTACAATGCTTTGCCAAAAAGTGAAAAAAACTAACTCAAAATGAAAGAAGGTGTGCCCTTTAGCCTACAAGCCTTTCCAAATCCTTAGCAATCTGTTACAATAGATAAGAGACATGTGTCATAGTTTGAAAAGTCAAAAAGCCATTAGATGCGTAACTGCTACTTCCTCTTATTTTTCTATTGAAAAGAACTCCTAAGTGGTGTGGGGAACGATGAATGTTGATCTCTCTTTAACCTCCCTACTTTGTTGCATCATAAAACCTTCACTTTCTCAGAGAACCAGCCAAGCCAAAAACATCCCATGAGTTGAGTCCATTCGATCCAGTCTACCTGATAGATCTCATTCTATATTTGAATTGAAATAAGTCAAAAGGCTACTATCATAGTTAATAGAAAAGTAGGACAGGTAAACACATGTTTTTGAAACAAGATCGTATATAGTTGTTTCAAAAAAAATTAATTGATACCATAACAGTACAAACTAACCTTTCAATAATATGATCCTGAACCACTTCTTGGTCCATAACCATCAACATTTCTACTTGAATAAATAGGCAGATAAGGTACACCCTCCATTCCACTAGCTATGCTACCTCCAACTGGACCTATGCCAAGTGATTGAAGGAATAAATTACAAAATATCATCCTATCTATTTATGATGTTTTTCTAAGCACCAAAAAATTAAACAAACTACAAAACACACAAGTACATCTCTTAGTTGTATAGACCAAGATAGTTCAACCACCATTATACCACTCAATGAATACTAACCAGCTCCTAAGTCATGGTCTAGATGACTCCTTTGTCATGAACACTAACAAGTGAAATAAACCATTCAAATTTATGTAAACATCATCTAAAATATAGTAAATGCCAAATAAACCATTCACTTTTGTAGAAGATGAATTCTAAATGGAATGTGACTTAGAAAGATTTGACTCATATTGACATTCAAGTGTCAGATCTTGACAAAAAATATTTAAAAACAAGCTTTTGTCTTTTGAGAAACACTAATATATGTAGTGAATGCCAGGTGAACCACTCAGGATTAGAGAAGATAGTTCATCAAGCACAGGTTACAAAAATTGACTCTATAACCCAAAAAATATTTTACATAATGATTCACTAATGCATAATGAAAAAAAACCTTAACTCACTCTAAAGCAATTCCATGGCCAAGCAGATCCATCTGCTCTTTTCATACTGGTAGGAGATATTCCCCAATAGAGTTGGAATATACCAATTTATTATCCTTGCCATTGGTTTGCTCAATAGAATGGGGAGGTTGAATATCCTCTCTGGGCTGGATCTTGGCACCTATATGAGGCTCTGGTAGTTCATTGTTAGTGCCTTGTGCTTGCGATGCAGAGTTGCTTTTGTAAGCTTTGAAATGGGCAGATATAATTCCATAATTTTGTTTCTTGAAGGCCACACTTCTTGAGATCCCAGAATACATAGCTTCTACTTCTACCCAAACAAACAACTCTTTGTACTTGTTTCAGAATCCCAAGACCCTTCTAAGCTTAAAAGGAAAAGATCCAATTACAGAGTATTAAAAAACAATTCAAAGTCATCCCCTACAAACTAAATAAAGGTAGGTATCAAGAAAAGAGTAAAAGTCATGCCCTCGATCCAATATAAATCATGGCCTTGAAACTAATAAGAGGAGTAGCCAATTGAAAATGTTTGTACGTCACATGTTTAGGCCATGTTTCTCTTGCAGATAGGGTACTGATGTATGTTGACCACTTTTAGTGTAGATAGAGTACTGATGTATGTTGACCACTTTTAGTGTAGACAAGGTACCTATGTTTGTCAAACTAATAGTCTGAAGATATGTATAGTCCATTTAAGGTCTACACAGTCACTAGAAGGTCTATGTGATCATTTTCAAGGTCTATGAAGCATTTTGAAGCTCTGTAAAGAATTTCTAAGTGATATAAGAAAAAGGGACCTATGATCAATGTGGAGAAGATGTAAGGATTTGGTGAAGATTGCTAGAAAAGAATAATATGAATAGCAACCCCATCTTCATGATCATTCTTAGGAAAAAAGTTCTTTGATGATTATGTCACTGCCCAAGATTACCAAATGGAAACAAAAGGCATGTGGCCAAGAGTGAGAACAAACATGACACTCTTTAATTTTAATAAACATGAAACAAATGAACTAATAAGCATATCTATAATTGACTGTTCACCTATGGAATGAAGCTTTGAAAGAGCACATAATTAAGCTTTGGATTCTTCTATATAGATTGTGTGCCAACTTTTCATGATCAACTCAGAAAGGCATTCTAAAATTTCAAATTTATTTCAATTGTCATAAACAACAAAGAAAGGAAAAAATATATTAAAGTTTGTATATAAAGATGAGATCCCTCATACAACTTTGTTCTATGTGAATTTGCATTTTCCCAGTATGAACACATCCTTCTTTGTTCACATTGAAGAAGCTAACTCATGCAATATAATTTAGTTTCATTATTAAATCTAGCGCTTACAATTGTAAGGAAAGCTAAGTGTAGAATACGCCTTCCTAATGCTAATCTTTAGAAGAGAATTATAGAAATTCTTTTAATACTTGCAATTATAGAACATTTAAGTTGCACACAAATGAATAATAGAATAAATAATAAAGATTGAACATTAGATTTTACATGGGAAAACCCTTACGGGAGAAAAACCTGGACACCAAAGCAAGATCACTTGTATTATAGTAAAATGTCAATTACATACAAGTTATAGAGCTATGCCTTCATAGGTGTAAATTTATAGAATGATTCGACAGCTAATCGATACATTCACTCAAATCAACACTTATTCCATCCACTCACTATCCCAGGTTACAATGCACTGTCACATTAATATCAACTTCTCAAACATTTCAGGAAGCCCATCATTTCAACTTCCACACTAGACAAAACTGTTACTAACCGACTCAACCGTTCCTACCTTCTTCCTCAGTCAAAGTCATATTGGAATATCGAAGGGACAAGAAACCATGTCTCTCCGAATCCACACTGCCACCCCGATATGTATACCGCTCCACCATAGTCATCTTAGACTAACCTTCGTGGGATGGTGGGATCTATACCGCACCACTGCAAACCACTTCACGGGATATCGCAGGGCTACGGTATGGCCTGCACTACCACAAGCAGGAGTCAACCACTGTCGTGGGGTGGTGGGATAGGACTCCCCCCGCACTACTGCACAAGTAGATGAAGACCACCGCGGAATGCAAAACCTTGGAAGTCTGAGTTTGATGGCAATTGAGCTAGGGTTTTAACAGTGAGTTTGAGACACACATTCTCAACAACAATGGCCCTGAAGAGACTTGACTTTTATCTTTGATTCAGAATTGACAAAGAGATAAAATTCTCTCAATCACTGAGACTTCAGTGAATAAATGTCAAAAACTACAATGGTTAGACATGGCTGTATATTGTATTTCATTTTTATCTTTAAAAATAAAAAAATAATTATCAAAGATGTAATAAGAATTACTTTAAAGGAAAAAATAATGGTTTCACTTATCGCTCAAAAAACTAACCAGATAGACCTTGTGGTTCAGCTATTGCTACTAATCTAGGTTTTTAGATATGTGAAAAACACACACAATCAAAGGATATTCAGAGATGCAATGACATAAATAAACATTTTTGGAAACATCTTAGGTTGATTGATGGATCTTGTACTTGGTCATAAGGGATGTTTTGTCTTAGACTCTTAGCTTGTTGAATACATGTAAACTGTAGATATTTGGATAGTGACAAGAAGGCAAACAAGAAAAACTGTTAACAAGGTAATATATCCTCACCGATTTGATCCTTTTGAATAGCCAATGGCCCATAAATGTTCTAGCCCATAAGTCAATGTGTTTTATAGCCTGCAAAGGAATACTTCAAGAGTTTATCATAGTTGTCACACATGTCACTAAACAACTTCAGCCATCATATCTAAATATTGATAAATGCTTATTAGGTACAACAAATGATAACGGCTAACAAGATATGGCATTACTCTAATCCATCCAAAAGTTCCAATTTCCTTTCTTTCACAAATAGGAAGAACAACAACATTAAGTCAAACAATGATACAAGTCCCACAATAGTATGGCCCTTAATTAGCCCATATACAGGAACCTATACAGTTTGTCCAATAATATCAGTAAAGGACTGGAGACACTATGGATACATAATCAAAAGTGCTACAAAAGCTAATGGCACTACATTGAGAATAGATTTCATGTTTACAAACTCTAGTAAAAAAATAATTCAATTAAACTTGCCTATATGTTGTTGAATGCCAAATCCGTACAGTACCATCTTGAATGCTAGTGATAATGATAGGAAGTTCAGGATGAAAACAAACTACTGAGACATTATGTGTATGTCCTTCAAGAGTCTGGATACAACTTTTTGTCTGGTATTCCCACACCTGATACAAGTACACCAAGAAAATGAATGGACTAGTATTCAAAAGGATTCATACAAAAAGTAACAGACATGCATAATTTTTTTTTTGTAAAGAGCACCTTTTCTATATGATCATCTAAACTTGAAATTAGATATGGTCTGTCACCTCTTATAACCCTAGATCTATTTGCCAATTTTCAATAAGTCCTCAAAAATTAAGAACTAAAATAAAATATTCATAATTGACTATTGCCTTTACTTAAATCTACATTTTAATTTTTGTTGTGTAAGGATAGTTAAACCATAGAGGTCAGATAAAGGAAATGAAACATGTATACCATAACTGTTAAAGAGGGGGCCCACAACTCCAATATGTGAAACAAACTAAAAGGAAAGAATTTTCTAAAAGCAATATAAATTGATAATTAACAAATTAAATGCTACATTTGTACATGTATAACCAAATGGAAAGGCCTTGTGGGAATTTCCACACACCCAGAGCAGAAATAAAACAAAGACATAATGCTTATGATTGTCTGATTGGGTAGAGGTGGTGCACCTGACCTACATCCTATGCATTCACATATATAGAATATGAGGAAACCGCTATAATTGATTGCAATATTCATTTGAGGCAGAGTTTTTCTAGAACTCAATAGTTTACAATTTACCTCTCCTGATTTCACGAGATTTATAAGGAAATAATTATAATTACAACTAGAATTAGAGATCTGGAAAATAAGCCTCAACGAATCTGTTGCTTGGTTTTTGTCCCAACATGCAAAAGCTAGAACAAAGGAGTATGGAAGGTTAATAAATGAAACTAAAACACAAATAGAAAAGGGGAGATACAAACAAAAAGGAAAATACTAAGCAATTACTAGTCAAAAGGATTTCAAAGCATTACATCTCTTCAATATTTATATGCAGCTTCTCCATCATGTTTGTAAACTATTACTCTCTTCCATGAGTACCATTGATTAATGCTTGGGTAGAAATAACTTTAAACTTGACTATGTCAAAAAGATTTTCCATGTCCTACTCAAGTAGCAAAGGTTGTTCTATGCATTAACCATGTGTGCTGCAGCAAGGAACTCTAATTCATTTAATCCCAAGGAAAATATTATTTTCCTCATGTGCATGCTGAAAAATATTAAATAAGGCATAGGCATGCATTTTTTATATCTCATCCTTTACATATCCTCTTTTAATTGTTCTCACTTTATATCAAACTTTGATAAATCATTTTAAAAGTGATTCCAAAGAAGATTGGGTATTTCTCATCTTAATCTCCTTAATTTTAATAACAAGTGACTTATAAAGTAAAATCCCTATGAAAAGCAATATATTATTTTTATGAGATTCCCTATATATTTACTTTCTTCCTTCTCTTTCAATGCTCTCCTCTTTTCAACCTTTGAAAATGAAGTATCTCTTACAATTGAGTTTTGGCATGTGCAAATAAGAATCAATTAAGTGATTGTAGTGTAAAAAATAATTGTGTCCACCACAATTCTCACAACTATGAACATCCCCAAATTGACTCCTATCGTGACCAACTCTACAACAATGATCACATGATAACTATACAAAGTTTTGTACTATCCCTACTCATAGGCTATTATGAACACCTTTGACAAGATTTTATCCTTACCACCATGATAATGTTGAGCAATTGAATGACTATATCATTGTTTAGGCTTTAGAAATGATATTTTATTTTTGAGCCTTAGTGCTTGTAGCTACTTTTCAATAACTAAGAGCCCTATTCATTGGTCTCAAATCAGTTTATGGAAAAAACCAGGTATTGTCTCAAATTAGTTTATGGAAAAAACCAGCTATGGTCTCAAATCAGTTTATGGAAAAAACCTATATTGGTCTCAAATTAGTTTATGGAAAAAGAGCCCTCAAAATGTTTCCAATTCTATGCTAAATTACTATGCTAAACATCTTGCAATGGGAGCTTCTCAGGCATAAGAGGTAGTGGGTTTAGCTCTCTCTTGCTTGACAATCTCAGAAACATCTAGATGTCTAAACACATTGACAAGGTTTGAACAGTGTAGAAACCTAAACATCAGTCTTTGCCCACCAACATAGACATAACTTCCATTGGGAAAGATCTTGGTTGTGGTGATATACAACCCTCTTGGTTGGAAGCGAGAACAAATTGTTAAAGTGCTAGTAAACAATGAATCACTTACTATGAAATATTCTAATGGTAATACGATTGAGTCACAACTTGTACCACTAGGAAATTCAACAATCAATTTTACAAGCTACTATAAGAAAGAAAATCTGGGCATATCATCAGACAAAAGCCCTCTTTTTTCACTTTTTTCAAGTGTCTGTGCCACCCCTTGGATTTAGCACATATAAGGACAATGGGAGTAGACTTGTCTTGTCAACCGAAAAAACTGCACCAGTGAATGGAAGTAGGACATATGAGGCTGAACCGGGCAACTTCACAATGTCATTTTCCTCTATATTTGGTCAATTACGACACATATCAAATTCCAGTGCATGGTGAGAATGCTGCAATGGAAGTTGGTGATTCCTTTATAGATGTTTTTGAAAGTGGAAGTTGGATGCAATCGGGTGCTTTAGAGCATACTACATTTGCCACATCTGAAGAACCAGGAACTAGACATAAAAGTGGCACATCAGAAAGTCTTACAAAAAACAATTTCATTGAGTCACTTTTAATTTTGCAAAGACAACTCACTACTCGCAGAAATGGATGGAAATATCAAGGAAAATCTTGCATTGAAAATTAGAACTGAAGGACCATGTTGTCTGTCTGATATAGTTTCAAGAATGGAAACTCAGGACCGACAGAATGTATGTACCTAAAATTTTGATTTGTCTAAGAATAGCTGCTCCTCTGAATGAGTAGGAGAGGATGGAATTGCAGACAAGAATCAACAGACTTCTCTCCCAAGCACACATGGAACCATTGGGTGTTGATAATTAAAGTGTTGAACAAGATGTGGAGAGACATTGTTGGTAAGCAAATTAGCACTTGCCAGTTGTTGTAGTAAAATCCCTTCTCAAGACAATAAGGCTACCTTATTGAAAGCCAAAATCCTATTTACATGTTGTACACTTTACAAATTTGCATTTAGGGGTTTTTGAGGAATTTGCAAAAATGAAAAATGCTTTTAAAATAAATTTAACAAAAAGTGTGGATTCAATCAAATAGAATACAGAGTTCAATTAACCCCACACTAAGAATAATTTTTAGAATTTATGAGTAAAGACCAATGATCAAATTTGCAGATTGTAAGGATGCATTCAAGAAAACAACTGATTGCATCCAACATAAGAAGATGCAATACCAAATACAAATGAGACACAAAGTTCAGACTTTTCATGTAATGATCTAACAATTACAAGAGTGCTTTGAAAGCTCACAATTCCATAGAGGATTTTAGTAAGTGAAGTTTTAGGTTTTTGATGTAAGGACATAGGATTACAAACAAATCCAAAAAGTCTAAAACTAGAACAAGGTGGGGTTCTAGGGTTTGATTATAAAGATGTAAAATTTAAAAAATCTAGAATTCTAGAATGGTGAACTAACATAAGGTTTCAGTGTTTGTTTGTAACTTAATAAAAGTTACAAAGGCAACATGAAAGTTCAAAAACCTGAAGACTTAGGCATAGGCAGAGTTTTATGACCATGATGTAACTTGGCTAAGGTTACAAAGAAAATTCAAAACTCCAAATCATGAAAACACTTAAGAAATCAAGCAAGAAAGCTTTCAAAGGAGACCCTAGTTTTGATGGAAAATATAGCAAATAACATAAGGATCAAGATTAAATACAACACAAGGCACCTAGAGAGGCAGAAAGCAACACTTGAATGAAGAAATCCCTGTCTATATGACTACAAACTTCAGATGGAAACCCCAAGAAGCTTCAATGTGTCAAATACATTGAAACACTTTGAATCCTAGCTTAATATGAGCATTCCCACAATGATATTGGTAGTTCTCACCTACGAAATCAATTAGACCAAGGGCAGCAATGACTTTCTAGAAGTTTAGAGTTGTATGGAGAGCCAGGATTGGCATAGAGTGAAGGGGACAATTAGAAAATGCATTACAAATGATAGGGGAGCTGCGAAGATATGTAAGTTTTTAGCACACGTGTGGGTCATTAATGTTTTTTTTTAATCATGTAATTGTTCCATAGGTGGGCTTTCTACATTGGCTTGTAACATGCAAAAATGAGTCAAAAATCCCACATGAGGAAGTGGCACAGGTTTTCAGGGTTTTGACATAAGTGTGTAAAGATTACAATGTTACAATGATAGTCCTAATTCCCAACTCATACACACAATGCAGACTTTTGGAGTTCAATTCTAAGAAGGTAAAATTTGCAAAGTTACTTCAAAAGTCTAGAACTCTACCATAATACAAAGACGCAGAATTTCAAGGTTCCTTCATAATCCGGTAAAAATTACAAAAGTGCATGAAAACCCTAAAACTCTGCCTAGGGAAAATTCCCAACTTTTAACTTAGGAATTTTAACTTTTCACAAGACCTAACCTTCCCTAGGACCAATTGGACATTTGAGCATTTTGATATTATGACCTTTTATGCAAATTGTCCACACTTAAAATTTGAATTGTGAAACTTGACATGGTAAATTGACAACTTGAGAGATACATGAGACAACTTTGACTTACATGGAAGACATTAAATTTGAAAATTGGAATTGGAAAATTTCATGACAACATATATAAAGGCCAATGGTTTGGTAACTAACAGCTGCGGGGTCTTGTTTTTAGGGTGGAGAGTTGTTGGTTTAAATTAAATCTTTTTTCTTCCTTCGAGCCCCTTGTCCATTGTGAGTGTGTCTTCTATTTTAGGGTGGAGAGTTGTTCGTTTAAATTAAATGTTTTTTCTTCCTTTAAGCCCCTTGTCCATTGTGAGATTGTTTACTCTACATTGATTCCATAGAGGGTTTGTTGACTTTTCTAACATCAACATTAGCAGAGTAAATTGACCTAGGCATTTGAGGTAGCTTTCACAAAGAGCTAAGTGTTGAGGTAGATGGTTGTTGATATAGACAAATAGGGAAAGAATTATAGGTGGGAGTCCATGTCATAGGGTTGTAATAAGGCTTTAAGTCTCTAGATTGAAACCCATCGACCTTAAAAGGCAATGAAATTGCCTCCTTCAATTGCAAATGTAGACTACTGAATGACTGTGAGGATTCTCTATAATGTTTGGAACAATGTTGGAGCCAAACATTGTTGGGGCAGATGGCAGGGTGTGCTTGGAGGTGATGATGTGTTATGTCTTTTGTTTGCAATTGTAATTTGCACCATAAATTGCATATTTAATGTGTTTAAATGTACAAGCATTTATTGTGCCTAACCAGAAATTAACTTGAACTGGTTCCAATTTCCCATCATGTTGCCAATGCCATCTCATTTCCTATTTCTCATTTCTAGCAGCACAGATTAGAGGACAGATGTGGCCAATGTTAAACAGTAATAGTACAAATTGCAAATATGTAACTAATCTTGAATAATCCAAAATATGAGAAGATACTGATCAAAACCCTAAAAGAGGGAAAACCTCACAAACTTGATAAATCAAATCTTATGAGCTCAATTCATACCATAAAAATCAATTCATAAAGAAACATTAAATTAGAAAATAAAACAATTTGAGTATTGCCTATGCAAATTGTTGCAAACATACTAAGATTATGGGGTAAGCCGTAAAATTTTATCTTGGATCAAAGAAGCCTGGGTCTTGTGGGATATAAGTTGGATATTATTGCACAAGGGAAATTCATGGAATATGGAATAAAAACAAAACCAAATATATAAGAATAACACCTTTTTGAGAGTAGTGGCCAGCTCGACCTTGGTAAAGTTGGCTGTAGTAGCCATAGTGAGAAGAATGCCATTGTGAAATTGATAAAGATGAACATTCTTCTGAATGTATTTCGTGAATTGCACTCTATAAATCATAGTTAGAAATATGGCTACTAATCACACGTAGAAACAAAACCCTAGAAACCAAAAAAATGAAAAGGATTATATAATTTTTTAAAAAGTGTGATGAATGTGTACCTATCTCCACCCTCGCCACTGGCACCCATGAGCTTGTGAGAATTAAGTAGCATTATTTTGTCCTTGGATGTCTTTTTCACTACAATGCTCTGCACGATAGACATATCGGCCACAACTAGAGAAAACCCATCCCCAACCAGTCCAAACACACTCCATCACAAAACCACTGAAAACCCTCTTCACTTTTTGTTGCCTGCAAATGCTTCTTCACCAAGTAACACATAGACTGTTTACCAAAACTATTGAACTCACCCTCTTCTTGTTCCCTTTCCTACTTAAGATTTTCCCGCATCGATATAAAGAAAAATAATGTTTTGACTCTCTAAGGTAGTCCCTTTTACATGGTGCTATCGACACGGGAAAATCTTAAATTTGGATTTCATTTTCTTGTGGGTTTTTAGTTTGTAAGGGTAAAAGTACCTCTTGCCTTAAATCATATTGTCTAATTTTTATTTGTGCGACTAATTATTTAGTCATTTTTATTTGTGTGACTAATTATTTAGTTGTGTTTTTTACCTAATGATCAAATTAGTCATTTATTTAGTCATTTATAGATGTGTTGCAAAAAATTAGTAGAATTTAGTCATTTTTAGTTGTCGTGACTAAAAGTTTTGGTCACGTAGTCATTTATTTTCCAAATTCTACTAGTGGCAACTCTTAGACTAAAAGAACAAGTATTACCAACCCAAGTATCAATCCTAGTTTCCACTCAGCCACCCTCATAGTGGATTATATAGTTTCACAAGGGTCATGATATAACATGTACAACCACTTATAATTTCTTAATAATACGGACTATACAACAAATTCATCCATTAGATCCTTTCAAATCAATTCTTTCCAAATCCTTACTTATGTCTATGCCTCACTTATCCAACACATTACCCATATTTGATAAATGCATGCAAGACCTACTTGACACACTAGTCCATTCCCTTCTACAAGACTAAGTGACATCTTAACTTAACTAGACTTAGATTTATTTATAATGAGGGTTATATCAA
The DNA here is from genome assembly GCA_027924645.1 of Cunninghamia lanceolata. NCBI lineage: Eukaryota > Viridiplantae > Streptophyta > Pinopsida > Cupressales > Cupressaceae > Cunninghamia > Cunninghamia lanceolata. The sequence continues at coordinate 15,058,454 of BSBN01000130.1, read as the reverse complement.
CTCTAATGGGCCAAATTGCAAGTGTACAAGGGAATACCTTAACAATCAAGGAAATAATATCTATCTACAACTAACATAGCCATAATTATAGAGCTACAGAATGACCATAATCTAGACTCCAAAAATTAACCAAGATGACACATTTTCCAATAAAGAAATACCATTTAGTTGCACTCTCCATTAATGGGTGGATATGAAACACACTAGAAGGCCTCATTTTTGATCAACTCCTTCAATTTCCCCTACCACCTATGACTTGGGTTACTTAACCACAAAGACATCCATGTTGTTGGCTCACACACTTACAATGCACATAGATTAGATATAATTTATAAAGGGACTAATCCATTTGACATAGAATCTATATGAAACATAGGTTATAATCTTATTTTATATTATTACCAATCATAAATTTGTCAAATAGTTCATGTGCCTTGTCTATGCTTCCACACTTTGCATACATGTCTCATAGGGCAGTTGCAACTACAACATCTGACAAAAATTCCCATATCCTTTATGCTTTGAAGGATGTGCATACCTTATTCTGAATATCCCATTTGGGCATAGACAAGGAGGATGCTGGCTAAGGTTGTGGAATTTGGCTTTACACCCACCAATTGCATTTGGTTGAAAGTTTCTAAATCCTTATCAGAAAAACATTTCATGCATATCTTGCAATCATCACATTCCATGAGACAACATTTCTTTGAGCCATCATGTTAAACAGTTCACATTCATTGTCTATTCTTCCACACTTTGGATACATGTCTCATAGGGTAGTTGCAACTACAACATCTGACAAAATTCCCATATCCTTTATGTTTTGATGGATGTCCATACCCTGTTCCAAAGATCCCATTTTGGCACAGGCAAGGAGGATGCTGGCTAAGGTTGTGGAATTTGGCAAGAAAACTTGATATGCATCCTTGAGTTAACTCATAATTCATAAATATATCATACAATTACCTATGTGGGCCCCATTAGTGATCTCATAACATTAGTGAAAGGTAATGGCCAAGTAGGTAATGGCCTCTAGTAGCATCAACCTGCCCACCCCGACATGTTGGTGCAGTCAGTTCGGCCCCATGAGGTGGGAAGAAGAAAATATGCATGTTGGCACCTCTTCACTGCTCTCAAATGATGCATTTTGCAACAGTGCATATGTTGTTGGCATGGTCAAACATTCTAGAGTTGAACAAAATTGAGATAGGGTATTGTAGAGTGACCCGACGTCCACCTATAGGTCTAGACAGAACATTTGTAGGTGCCATAGATCGAGAGAAAAGGTAGGTGAAATCTTTTCAACTTATTTCTCTTTGGGCTCTTCAGAGACTCCTAGTGCAACGTAGCTTGGAACGATTAGGAGACCTAGGAAACAAACCAAGGCCTCCAGTAGCATTGACCTGCCCACCCCGATGTGTTGGTACAGTCAGTTCGGCCCCATGAGGTGGGAAGAATAAAATATGTCTGTTGGCACCTTTTCACTACTCTCAAATGATGCATTTTGCAAGAATGCATACGTTGTCGGTATAGTCAAATGGTGTGGAGTTGACCAAAACTGAGACAGAGTATTATAGAGGGACCCAACATCCACCTGTATGTCTAGACAGAACATTCATAGGTGCCATAGATTGAGAGAAAAGCCAGGCAAAAGTTTTTCAACTTTTACTCTTTGGGCTCTTCAGAGATTCCTGGTGCAACGTAGCCTGGAATGATTGGAGACTTGGGAAATGAACCGAGGCCTCCAACAGCATTGACCCACCCACCCCAACGTGTTAGCATAGTTAGTTCAGCCCCACAAGATGGGAAGAAGAAAATATGCCTATTGGCACCATTTCACTGTTCTCAAATGATGCATTTTGCAAGAATGCATATGTTTTTGGCATAGTCAAATAGTTTGGAGTTGACCAAGACCGAGATAGGGTATTGTAGAGGGACCCGATGTCCACCTATAGGTTCTATAGATCGAGAGAAAAGGTAGGTGAAAGTTTTTCAACTTTTTGCCCTTTGGGCTCTTGAGAGACTCTTGGTGCAACATAGCCAGGAACGATCGAGAGACCTGGGAAATGAACTGAGGCCTCCAATAGCAATAACGAGGCCACCTTGATGTGGGCGCAATTAGTTCAACCCCATGAGGAGGGAAGAAGAAAATATTCATGTTGGCACCTTTTCACTACTCTCAATTGACACATTTTGCAAGAATGCATACATTATTGGCATGATCAAACTGTTTGGAGTTGACCAAAATTGAGATAGAGCTGATGTCCACCTATAGGTCCAGACAAAACATTCATAGGTGCCATAGATCGATAGAAAAGGCAGGCGAAAGTTTTCCAACTTTGTGCTCTTTGGGCTCTTTAGAGACTCCTGGTGCAATGTAGCCTGGAAGGATTGTCACACTTGGGAAATAAACCAAGGCCTCCCCTAGTGTTCACCTACCAACCCAGATGTGTTGATGTAGTCAGTTCAGCCCCATGAGACAAAGAATGCAAAATATGGTTCCTAGAAAGTTTCTGTTGAACACTAATGATGCTTTTTACAACATTTCATACATCATCACCATAGTCAAATGTTTTGGAGATAATAAAAATTGAGAGAGGTTATTGTGGAGGGACTCTACATGCAGCTATAGGTTTAGATGGAATAGTTGTAGGTGCCATAGATTTTGAGTACCAGTTCATCATAGTTTGGCAATTTTTTGCACTTAGGTCTCTTAAGAGACTTTGTCAGAATAGTGTAGCTTGGAAGGATCGGGAGACCTGTGGAACAGACTGAGGCCTCCCCTATAATTCACTTACCCAAACAAATGTGTTGGCACTGTCATTTTGGCCCCACGATGCACACAATAAAATTTATGCTCGCCGACAACTTTTCATTGAACACAAATGATGCTTTTTGTAACTTTTGAAATATTGTTTCCACAACCAAATGGAATGAACATTTCAAAAAATGAGAGAGGTTATTGTGGAGGGACCCTATGTAACCTTGTAGGTCTAGACAAAATGTTTCTAGGTACTACAAATTCCAAGAAGCAGTCCGTCAAAGTTTGGTAATTTTTGGCACTTAGGGCTCTTAAGAGAAAGCGTCGACACTATGCAGCTGGGAACAATCGGATAGTTGAGGTGCAAAATAGAACCTTGTTTAGAATCCACCTACCCACTTGGATGTGTTGGTGCTGTCATTTTGGCCCCATGACGCATGAAATGAAATTTATGCTATGAGACAACTTTTCATTGAACACAACTGACGCTTTTTGCAACTTTTGAAATATTGTTGCCATGACCAAATGGAATGAACATTTCAAAAACTCAGAGAACTTATTATGGAGGGACCCTACATGACCATGTAGGTCTAAACAGAATGTTCCTAGGTGCCACAAATTCTGAGAAACGGTCTGTCAAAGTTTGGAAATTTTTGGCACTTAGGGCTCTTAAGAGAAAGCATCAACACAGTGCAGTAGGGAACGATCGGGATAGTTGAGATGTGAAACAGGACCTTGCCTAGTGTTCTCCCGCCCACTATATAATAACTCCTTGACAAGTCACTATCTATTCAAGACAACCTCATTGTGATTATAATTGTCCTAATAACTATGCCAATGACATGTATGGTTATCTTTTAGTTGACCTATTTGCCAATGACATGAATATCCTTTCAAGACCACCTCTATGTTTATATAGTATCATGGATACCTTTTTGCATGGATTTGAGATTAATTGACTTATCATTTAGTCTTGATTGTCACCTTGTGTATCTGTTGCTATCCTACCCATGGGTGAGAGGTCATAGCTATTCCTAGGGTTGCATGATAGCTATTGCGGTATTTAATAGTCTTTAGGATGACATGATAGTTCTTGCAAGTGTGTATGCTCAAGTGACAATCCTTAGCTTGATTTTAGCATGATGATAATTCTTTGACTAATATGATTTCCCTTAGTATCCTTCTAATTGTTTAGGTTAGTGTTTGATTCAGGATAATAGCAACATGATTGCACATCTACTCCATAGTGAAAGTGTTTCCATGACCTTGCTCTAGTTTAGGATTATCCTTAAATGTTGATAAGACTCCCTTCATAAATATATACCAATACTATCTTGATGATTTCCTTCCCATGGTGATATGGCTTGTTGTCATAGATTTTTATCTCAAATAAATATAAATTTTTATTTTATCATGATAATAACTTGTCAAAATGATAATCCTCTCACTTCCCTCATAACTGTCCTATAACATGACAGTTCATGCTAACATAATCATAAAAGATTGAAAAACATTCATAACTTTGAAACTATTTGTCCTTTTTTAATCTAAAAGATGAATTACATTCTATGATTTATTGGCTATAGTTTTAAAGAAAAAAGTTTTAAATTTCATATTTTTTTGACCAAGTTAGGTTGGTCAGAAAACTAATTTTTAAGATTTTTAGAAAATCACAATAACAATTTCATAAATAATTATTTATTTAAAAAACAATTTCAAGAAAATATCTGTCACATCCACTCATGTGTCTTTTACTTAAATATTTTATTTTTTCTCATACTTAGGTTGCCTGGAATGACACCTACTTTTTATGGTTTTCTAAAAGTTTTAGTAGTGCCTCATTGAAATATCCAATTTTCACCAAACTAATTTTAGAACTTTAAAAAAAGGTAGTATCCCATAAACTGCATTCAATTTCATACAACTTCTATTACTATCTTATTTTCATATTGTGTCGATAAGTCATCCAATATTTGATGTGAGGTTACTTAAGTCTATTTTTATCATTTTCATCGCCACTTAGGGCTATTATTTGGCATGTCATGATCTTGCACTCACCCACCTTCTACATATTATTTTAAATACACACCTTCTCTGTTTATTGTAGTACATCCTCAATACATGTTCCATGTTACTCTACCTCTTTTCAATATATTTTTTTATTCTTTCAAGGGAAAGAGGAAAATGTTGTCCTCCTTACTTTTGGCCACATTTTTTTAGTGAAAAAGGCATGTTGTGCTTAAAAAATCTATCGATGTTTAATATTTTATAATTCCCAAAACTTAACACTCCTGTTGGTGTATAAACTCATATGAATTATACTTAACTTAATCATAGTTAGTGGTTTTCCTCACATGTGGAAAGACTAAGTCCTCTTGTTGAGTCATTAGTCGATGTGTCGATCCATCTTTGACACATTGTTTCTATTTTAGAGGGAGGTTAAACCTTGAGCTACTCTCTTGGTTCCAATTTCACCACCTTTCCTATTCTTGTGGAGACTTGTTTCTCAAGATTCACCTATTTATACCGGTTCGGTTGTAAACCAATTAGTTGGTTTTCAGTACATTGCATTTGTGTTTGATTGCTGCTCCATGATCTTGGACTTCCACTCCCACATGGTATAAGAGTAAGTGGAATAGCATCAAATCATTTTCTCGTTGATTACATAGCTCCATTGGAAAATCTCTGCAACTTCTCTTGCACGCTAGGCTCAATCCACCCTTCAATAACTACATATCGAGGAGGTAAAATTTTGTTTCAAACCACATTTGAAACAATTTTTTTTTGTAGGTCATAATCGTCATTGGAAGAGCTCATCAACTCTCACCATAGTGAGGTTGAATCATAGCCGAGAAAGCGTCAACAGAGGCATTTTTTTTGTGGTAGTTGTGCCTCACACAGAGGCCAATTTTTATTACGGTGACATGCCTCACACAGAGGTTGAACCCTATGCCTATCGTGCCTAATATCATAGGCTGAATTCGCCCCTCCAAGCTACATTCTTCGATGCCTCTCCTCTCGTCCTCGTCGTGGCCTCTTACTGTGGCATTCACGTCACATCGGTGCCTTTGTCGGTGGCATTTTTGCCACATATCCTCAGTCAACAGGGTTCTCTCAGCCATGAAGGCTCAAGGTACATCGCCCATGCCAAAAGGGGGAGCAAAGGCTGCATTTCTAGGTGGGAAATCAGAGCAAAAATGGCTTTGAAAAGCTAGGCGGCCTGTGGTAATTTGAAAGTGCCTTGGGAGGCACATGAACAACGATGACTGTCAATTTTGAAGAGGGTATTTGCAGCATTATTCATCGTAACTTATGTCAATTTTGCTAACATAAGAAACTAGGGGGGTGACATAAGCAGAGAGGCAAAATAGAAAGGGAGGAGGCACAAAAATTTTAATAATAAGCCCCTGATCATATGGGTTTTTAAGCCCATGGTCACACCCTACCATAGGGGGCTTAACTTTTTCCCTATCAAGGTTTTCTCCATATATTAGTTTGCACAAAATTTTATTTTCAAGCACATTGAAATTTTATTTTGAAGGTGATTTTTTGCATATGCAAAAATGGTAAAGGCTATAACTTTTGCATACGATCTCGTAATCAAGTCATTCAAAAGGCAAAAGTGCCTATTTTTTTGACCTCTATCATTCTAGATACTAATTGCACTATCATTATAAAGTGCCAAATTAAGTTAGGTCTCAGGTTCTTAAAATACTTCATCTCAAATTGCAAAGCTTGTTGGGAAAGAAACAACAAGTGAAAAATATTGTTGTATGATGTCATGCACTACTTATAAAGTGCCACTTTAAGGGAAGGTAGATAAGTAAGAAGAGTGCACACAATCATTTCTTCTATCACTAAAGCACCACCTTAGTTCCCAAAACTAAGTTTAAGGTATTTCCATTTATCAACTTTAATAGGGATAAAAAGAGATAAAAATATCACCATCTAAAATAGAGTTAAACCAATGGGTCATAAGTTTAGTTGTTGGTGATCATATGTCACCATTTCTAGAAATGTTTATAAAACTAGAACCTTGTAGAATCTACAAGATTTTAATGAACCAAAAGTATTATGATGTCTTTGGTAAAGGCACAATTGAACTAGGGAATGGTACACTAAATAGTGTATAATATATCCCTAATTTATTTAAAAATTATCTCTCACTAATTGTACTTACCGATTCTAAAAAGATGGTAGAAATCACTATAGATGCTGCCCTAATCAAAGAGTCCAAAGATAGAAAACTAGTTGCAGTTGGTAAAGTATGCCATCCAGAAGCCTGCTTCATATTTTCACACTTTACAACTGATGAAGAAGAAGTTAATTCAGAGCCTAGTATCAATTAGAGGCTCAGCTCAGTTGGCTCAATATAGTTGTTTATTAGGACTCCAATAAATCTATTTTGTTGTACTTGCACTTAAAAAAAGCATTAAATAAAAATCACTTGTGTAATCAATCGTGAAAATGGGGAATTGTATATACACTAAATTATAAAGTGTAATGGGGGGAACAATCATTTCTCAAAGAATCACACAGATTCTTTATCTTATTTGCATGTGCATAAATGCACATGCTTTTATCAGGCTTCAGTATACCAACTTCTGTACACATTAGAGATGATTTGTCTATTTTTTTGAATATTCAGAAAATTCAAAATTTACAACATATTTTGCTTGGAGAGTTCTCAACATAAGCATCTGGGTCTATATCGACATCATCATCTGGAGGGGCCATCTAAAGTCGTCTCTTTATTTTCTCTCTTTAGGAAGAAAGTTTTTTTCCCATAGGATTTTCTTTCTTTCTCCATTTTATGAGAGATGTTTTCTAAATGAGTACCTAAAATGGCACACAACTAGGAATCATATTTCATAAACCCACCTAACCTATGCTTAAGGGGGGGTGTTGGTGTATAAAATCATACGAGTTAAACCTAACTTAATCATAGTTAGTGGTTTTCCTCACATGTGGAAAGACTAAGTCCTCTTATTGAGTCATTAGTTGATGTGTCAATCCATCTTTGACACATTGCTGCTATTTTGGAGGGAGGTTAAACCTTGAGCTATTCTCTTGGTTCTAATTTTGCCACCTTTCCTATTCTTGTGGAGACTTGTTTCTCAAGCTTCACCTATTTATACCAGTTCAATTGTAAACCAATTAGTTGGTTTTCAATACATTGCATTTGTGTTTGATTGCTGCTCCATGATCTTGGACTTCCGCTCCCACATGGTATCAGAGAGAGTGGAATAGCATCAAATTGTTTACTCATTGATTACATAGCTCTATTAGCAAATCTCTACAACTTCTCTTACACGCTAGGCTCAATCCGACCTTCTATCACTGCATATCGAGGAGGTAAAATTTTGTTTCATAACACATTTGAAACAAGGTTTTTTTGTAGGTCATAATCATCATTGGAAGAGCTCATCAACTCTCACCACAGTGAGGTTGAATCATAGCTGATAAAGCCTCAACAGAGGCATTTTTTTCTATGGTAGTCGTGCATCACACAGAGGCCAATTTTTATTAAGATGATAGGCCTCACAAAGAAGCCGAACCCTGTGCCTATCATGCCTGATATCATAGGCTGAATTCGCCCCTCCAAGCTAAATTTTTTGATGCCTCTCCTCTCATCCTCGGCGTGGCCTCTTACTGTGGCATTCACATCAGATCGGTGCCTTTGTCGGTGGCATTTTTGCATTTTCACCACATATCCTCAGTCGATGGGGTTCTCTCAGCCATGAAGGCCCAAGGTACATCACCCATACCAAAAGCGAGAGCAAAGGCCGCATTTCTGGGTGGGAAATTAGAGTGAAAACGGCTTTGAAAAGCTAGGCGGGCCGTGGGAATTTGAAAGTGCCTTGGGAGGCACATGAACAATGATGATCATCAATTTCAAAGAGGGTATTTGTAGCACTATTCATTGTAATTTATGTCAATTTTACTGACATAAGAAACTAGGGGGGTGACATAAGCTGAGAGGCAAAATAGAAAGGGAGGGGGCACAAAATTTTTAATAATAAGCCCTTGGTCATATGGGTTTTTAAGCCCATGGTCACACCCTACCACAGGGGACTTAACTTTTTCCCTATCTAGTTTTTTTCCATATATTAGTTTGCACACAATTTTATTTTCAAGCACATTGAATTTTTTTTTGAAGGTGACTTTTTGTATATGCAAAAATTGTAAACGCTATAACTTTTGCATACGATCTCGTAATTGAGTCATTAAAAAGGCAAAAGTGGCTATTTTTTTTACCTCTATCATTCTATCTACTAATTGCACTATCATTATAAAGTGCAAAATTAAGTTAGGTCTAGGGATCTTAAAATACTTCATCTCAAATTACAAAGCTTGTTGGGAGAGAAACAACAAGTGAAAAATATTGTTGTATGATGTCATGTTATACTTATAAAGTGCCACTTTAAGGGAGGGTAGATAAGTAAGAAGAGTGCACACAATCACTTCATCTATAACTAAAGCACCACCTTAATTCCCAAAACTGAGTTTAAACTAAATCCATTCATCAACTCTAACAGGGATAAAAAGAGATAAAAATGCCACCATCTAAAATAGAGTTAAACCAATGGGTCATAAGTTCAGTTGTTGGTGATCATATGTCACAATTTTTGGAAATGTTTATAAAAGTAGAAATTTGTAGAATTTACAAGATTTTAATGAACCAAAAGTATTATGATGTCATTAGTAGAGGCACAGTTGAACTAGGGAATGGTATTCTAAATAATGTATACTATATCCCTAGTTTATTTAAAAAATATCTCTTAGTATATGCACTTACCAATTCTAAAAAGATGGTAGAATTCACTATAGATGTTGCCCTCATTAGAGAGTCCAAAGATAGAAAACTAGTTGTAGTTGGTAAAGTCTGCCATCCAAAAGTCTGTTTCATATTTTCACACTTTACAACTAATGAAGAAGAAGTTAATTCAGAGCCTAGTATCAATTCGAGGCTTAGCTCAGTTGGATCAATATAATTGTTTACTAGGACTCCAATAAATCTATTTTGTTGTACTTGCACTTCAAAAAATAAAGTGTCAAATAAAAATCACTTGTGTAATCAATCATGAAAATTGGGAATTGTATATACATTGAATTATAAAGTGTAATGGGGGGAACAATCACTTCTCAAAGTATCACACAGATTCTTTATCTCATTCGCATGTGTATATATGCACATCTGTTTATCAGGCTTCAGTATACCAACTTCTGTACACATTGGAGATGATTTGTCTATTTTTTTGGATATTCAAATAATTTAGAATTTACAACATATTTTTCTTAGAGAGTTCTCAATATCAGCATCTGGGTCTACATCGACATCATCATCTGGGGGGGCCATCTAAATTCCTCTCTTTGTTTTCTCTTTAGGAGGAAAGTTTTTTTCCCATAGGATTTTCTTTCTTTCTCTATTTTATGAGAGATGTTTTGTAAATGAGTACCTAAAATGGCGCACAGCCGGGACTCATATTTCATAAACCTACCTAAGCTATGCTTAAGGGGGGTGTTGGTGTATAAACTGATATGATTTATACCTAACTTAATCATAGTTAGTGGTTTTCCTCACATGTGGAAAGACTAAGTCCTCTTGTTGAGTCATTAGTCGATGTGTCAATCCATCTTTGACACATTGCTGCTATTTTGGAGGGAGGTTAAACCTTGAGCTATTCTCTTGGTTCCAATTTTGCCACCTTTGCTATTCTTGTGGAGATTTGTTTCTCAAGCTTCACCTATTTATACTAGTTTGGTTGTAAACTAATTAGTTGGTTTTCAATACATTGCATTTGTGTTTGATTATTTCTCCATGATCTTGGACTTCTACTCCCACATGGTATCAGAGCAAGTGGAATAGTGTCAAATCATTTTCTCATTGATTACATAGCTCCATTGGCAAATCTCTGCAACTTCTCTTACACGCTAGGCTCAATCCAGCCTTCTATCACTGCATATCGAGGAGATAAATTTTTGTTTCAAAACATATTTGAAACAAGTTTTTTTTGCATGTCATAATCGTCATTGGAAGAGCTCATCAACTCTCACAACAGTGAAGTTGAATCATAGCCGAGAAAGCCTCAACAGAGGCATTTTTTCTGTGGTAGTTGTGCCTCACACAGAGGCTGATTTTTAGTAAGGTGACATGCCTCACACAGAGGCTGAACCCTATGCCTATTGTGCCTGATATTATATGCCAAATTTGCCCCTGTAAGCTGCATTCTTCGATGCCTCTCCTCTTGTCCAAAAGCCTGCTTCATATTTTCACAGTTTATAGCTGATGAAGAAGTTAATTCAGAGCCTAGTATCAATTCAAGGCTCAGCTCAATTGCCTAAATATAGTTTTTTATTATGACTCCAATAAATCTATTTTGTTGTACTTGCACTTCAAAAAAGAAAGTGTAAAATAAAAATCACTTGTGTAATCAATCATGAAAATTGGGAATTGTATATACACTGAATTATAAAGTGTAATGGGGTGAACAATCACTTCTCAAAGAATCACATAGATTCTTTATCTCATTCGCATGTGCATATATGCACATCCTTTTATCAGGGTTTAGTATACCAACTTATGTACACATTGGAGATGATTTGTCTATTTTTTTTGAATATTCAGAAAATTCAAAATTTACAACATATTTTTCTTGGAGAGTTCTCAACATCAACATCTGGGTCTACATTGACATCATCACGCGGAGGGTCCATCTAAAGTCTTCTCTTTGTTTTCCTCTTTAGGAGGAAAGTTTTTTTCCCATAGGATTTTTTTTCTGTCTCCATTTTATGAGAGATGTTTTGTAAATGAGTACCTAAAATGGCGTATAGCCGGGACTCATATTTCATAAACCCACCTAAGCTATGCTTAAGGGGGGTTGTCTGTGTATAAAATCATATGAGTTATACCTAACTTAATCATAGTTAGTGGTTTTCGTCACATGTGGAAAGACTAAGTCCTCTTGTTGAGTCATTAGTCAATGTGTCGATCCATCTTCGACATATCGCTGCCATTTTGGAGGGAGGTTAAACCTTGAGCTATTCTCTTGGTTCCAATTTCTCCACCTTTCCTATTCTCGTGGAGACTTGTTTCTCAAGCTTCACCTATTTATACCGGTTTGGTTGTAAACCAATTAGTTCATTTTCAATATATTGCATTTGTGTTTGATTGTTGCTCCATGATCTTGGACTTCCACTCCCACAACTCCAAACCACACCACATGGATCATACTCACAAAAATATACCTACCTACCACCACTCATTCTATTTTATATGGAAGAGGGACCTATACAAACCAAACTAAAAAGAACATCACATACATGATCCAAAAAAGTAATTACAATTAACAATAATAGAAATAAACTACCTTTAATGTATCATGATCAATCCATTCCTGAACTCCTCATTCTCAGCCTTGTTCTTGACCTCCTCACCCTCAACCTCCTCATTGTCATCCTAAGGTTGTTCAACATCCTATGACTAAGAAAACATATGATTTGAGAATAATTATGTGCAAATTCATAAATAAAATATCAACATTGACATGTTACAACAAAACAATAACTAGGAGTTGACATCTCATTGTCAAAGAGGTTGTCACCTGTGTGTTCATTGTACTCCTAAATCAAGGCAATGTCCTCCTTGCTACCATGTTCTATTTATAAAAAAATGTTACAATTTAGATTCCAAAGGATGTATGGCCAAAACAGTTGGAAATACTTCAATTTATATAGAAATATTTAATGAAGTTGACATCTCATTACCAAAAAGGTGATTGCCTCAATGTTCACTAAATTCATAAATTGAAGTAAGGTCTTCCTTTCTAATACATCCTATTTATAAATGATGTAATAGTTTATATTTCAAATCATGTGTGACCAAATCATTTGAATGCATCTTCAAATTACTACAACTTACCACTTTTTGTTTCATATGGGACCTCATAGAATGCTAGCATCTAGTAACCTACATTCCATAGTTTATGTCTATGACATCTCAAACAATATCCTCTATTTTTCTTTAAAACTACACATATTTGGCAAATTCACAAAAATATCTAGTTACTTACCAAACTAGCAAGAAAATTTATTGGTAATACATGCATCCAACATTCGATAAATCTTATATAGGTTTCAAGGTAAAGTAAAGATTAATCATATGTTCTACAAGACCATATTTAGGCTTCATCAAATCTCAATGTTGTATCAGTCTCAATATTTAAAAGAAAATTTATCCTAATAAACTATTGCATAACTAACTATATGCCTACTACAAAATTTTAATTGCATTTAATAGTGTTGATGTACATCCCAATGTGTATAGAATAAGAAATAGACTAGTATATTATTTATTGACACAAGGATCATGTTTTAAATAATTGCACTATCAAGCCCATAATCAATTAGTGGATGTGTTGCTTGATGTGTAATAACTTGTATCAGAAGATGTTATACCTATCTTCTTCCAAGATACTATCATTACTACCATTCTCATCTCACCATGAAAGACCTTAGTCATACTCAATCAAAGAGTCATCAAAAAAATCATCTTTTTCTACTCTTTTTTCCTTTATCTTCCTTGGGCCAAAAATGATTATTGGGACATTCAAATCTTATTTTATTTTTGTTGTCATTAGGAAAGGTATTAGTACTTTGGACTATTTTTTCCTTTCCTTTGTTGGAGGATGTTAGCGTAATACATTGGTATTACATTGTTAACTACCGGTTATGGGTAGTTCTTTTTAGTTTCATATAACTGTCAGCTCAACTCGCACATATTGGTTTCATATAACCAACTCCCACATAATATATATATACATGGATGTATCTACATTTTATCATCGAATCAACAAACAATTAATTTACTTCATTTGGTATCAGAGCTATGGTGTCTGCGTGAGGATTCTAACAATTGAAGGCACTGCCAATGAATGCTCCATTATGTTGGATCACCCTTGGCTAACAGTTGAAACCACCTCCAGAAGGATGCTTTGATCATAGCTCTATCTGCAGTGCTAACTCTGAGCAATCGAATGAGAAGAGGAATTACACCAAATGTCTCCACTATCTTCACCCAATATGCAACCATGTGACACAGAGGAAGCAAAGCCCTGAGAGAAGACGTATAATCTGCAGTCTCAGTCCATAGTATATTGTGCAACTATTAGTACCAAAGCAGCGATTCCCTTGGAACAACGAATAGCTCTTTAGAAGATCAGTGATTCATCTGCGGCTAGTCACCTATAATCTGTATTGCCATTATCATCCCAAATTGGTATGTATTGAAGTGTGTATGGAAGTGCAAAATTTTATAAGAAAATATATTTAAGTCTGAGTAAGAAGGTCAATTTGGTCCTACTATTTCCTTTTGGAGTATTGTTTTTAAATGGAGATTCCATTAGACAAGTATTCTGGTTTCAATTTTCATACTTGGAGAATGAAAATTCAAATGCAACCAATGAATAAAAATTTATGGGGAATAGTAAGTGGAAAGGAAAAAGCACATACAGATGCAAATAAGTTATTAGATTGGAGTAGTAGAGATGATAAAGCCGAGGCTATAATTGGTCTTGCTCTTTCTGACACTGAATTGCACCACATTGATTTGGATAAATCATTAGTCAAAATTTGGGATAATCTGAATAAATTGTTTGGAGAAAAAGCCGTGAATGCAAAGTTTTCTCTAAAACTTCAATTATTTAGATTTAAGATGGAAGATGGAATCACAATGTCAAATCATATAAGTAACTTGTAGTCTCTCATTAGATAGCTAGCAAAGGTTAAGGTTACAGTAGATGATGATGATGCCAGGGACATCCTATTAAATAGCTTGCCTTCAAAATACAACAATGTTATTTTTACACTCAGTCAAATACCTTCACAAACTCTATAAGGTATGATTTCTGTCCTTCTAGAAGAAGAGAAGAGGACAATAGAAGATTCAGAAGATGATCCTCAAGAAAAAGCATTATTCTCAAGAAGCAATTACAAGAGATTAGAGAGAATCAAATGTTTTTATTATAAGAAAAATGATTACACAGCTTGGGATTATAGAATCTGAGCTAGTGATGTTCTTAAAGGAAAGGTCAAAAATGAAGGAAACCTTGCTTGTATTGAAGATGATAAGGATCCACTAGATATTGAGGATGAGGATCCACCAGATGGTGCTATTAATTTCTGTGGATATGCCTTTTAAGGGTCAACTTGGAGGCAAGAAGCATCAGAGGATGGAGGATTTTCCATCATCTTAAGTTAGCTTCTTGTTTTGAGATGATGCTTTGCATGAGAAGCATTTTTTGTTTTGGTTGTTCTGCTTTTCTTTGTTGATGCTGACGGATTTGAAGAATGTATGTTTTGTGAAGATTTTGTTTTGGAGACAGGTTTGGGATTTGGTGTTGAGCTCAATATGGATTGTTGTCTAGTGAGCTTCAAAGAGTATATGATCAAGAATTATACCCTTTCGCGGTCACTAGGCAATGGTAGAGATCTGTCGTATCTCTTAGGGTTCATTATCGAATAATTCAAGACTCTGTGATTTGAGAGTTCAGGATTAAAGAGCTCAAGAACACAGCTCGAAGCTACACCTTTCCCAGGGTAGATGAGACAACATGATGGAGCCCCGCTTGGTTTAGGATTTGTTCTTTGGGAGAATATCTTCTATAAAATATGTATTCATATTATGTAATCAGCTTTGTTGAGTATTTTAGCATTAAGGGGGGTCCCTTGGTACTATTGTAGGAACAATGTAATAAGGGGGGGAATGTTAGCGTAATACATTGGTATTACATTGTTAACTACCAGTTTATAGGTAGTTCTGTTTGGTTTCATATAACCATCAACTCAACTCCCACATAAGATATATATACATAGATGTATCTGCATTTTATCATTGAATCAATAAACAGTTAATTTACTTCAAAGGATAGGCTAGTCGAGGCTTTCACAATCTTCATATTTTATATTGTCACCTCTCTAGGCCTCCTATGAGAAACCCTCTTCTATTGGGAATTTCTATAAATTTAAACTTTCTGGGGGTTGTAACCATTTTATAATTTTTATGCACCTGAAGCATGTGAACCTCATTGTGCATTACTCATCTCAACTACCAAAAACATTTCTTGGAATTACAATACAATTGTGGGTTTGGAATTTTTTCAAGCCATACAACCTCTTAAAATAAATAAATGACATGAAATAAAAACATGTTTACACACATATGATTTGGTTGAAAACTACATTGAAGGGGTAAAATGCAAGTTGAAAAACACACCTACAAAAATTAGTCATAAAGTCAATCCTGGTGCAAAATAGAATTTATGGTCCTACAATATACCTAATTTCACACTTCCTTTTCTTCTTGGTTGTAGGGTTGCATCCATATGGGCATGATCATCCCTTTCTAGGTAATTTGGTTGTACAGCCCACCCCATGCTTACAAACAAAACCTATATCCCTATCTAATCTTAAAACTAGCAACATGAAATGACTTTACCTTTATTGTGAATGGATTTATAAGGTTCTAAACTTTCCTTACAACCCTTGACTTGTTTAAACACACTTTTTCAATTCATTGACTTATGTTAAAAAAATTTCTGTGTAAGTTTATTTGTGTGTAATGTTTAAATTTTATATTAAATACATTTAAACTAATGAATGCTTATGCCATGTTTTGGAGAAGAAGTAGGTAGGTTGAAAAACACATTGTGTTTATCAACCTACATGTGATTATCTTAAAGACAATCACAAAATAAATATTAGCTCTCCTTGAAGAAACTAAAAAATCTTAGCAATCATACACAAACTTCATTAGAGATGCTCAAATTTTGGATCATAATTGTGCTACTCTTTGAAACCCATTTGTACATGAACTAATACTATAACAATTTGAGTATGATTTGTAAATTTAATATGTGCATGTAAATTACCTTTTTTTATTGGAATTTAGTGAGATGTTTTGTTGGGGTTTTTCTCCTCTAACATACCATTGCATCATTAAAATGAATGCTCCATACGATTTTTACATACCATATAAATAACCATCTCTTTAAATTCTAATCAAACAATAATTTATGAACGTATTAAACTTAAAAATTAGATTAAAATTGTCATTTCATGTGGGAATGGGTTTTAACGACATGTTTATACTAAAAATCTCAAATTAGAGTTTTTCTATGAATCTTTTACGTTAATAAAACATTTGTGATGAAGTTAGTGTATAATAGCTAGTAAGTAGCCTATAAATTTTTTTGAATAAGTTTGTTTGTGTGTAACATTCAAATTGTATGTTAAATGCCTTTAAACCAATGAATGTTTATTCCTAGCTTAGGGAAAAGGTAGTCATGTGATTATCTTAAAGACAAACACAAAACAAATTAACTCTTCTCGAAGAAACTACAAAATCTTAGCAAATTCATACACTAACTTCATCACAAATGCTCATATTTTGGATCATAATTACACCGATAGGCATTCGCTTAGTGAGCAGCACTACCTAAAATTTATAAAAAGATGATCTAGATTAAAAGAACTACCATGGAATAAATCTAGACCATTAATTGTTGAAAGAATTAATAAATAGTAAAAGACAAAACAAATAGTAAATAATTAAAAGCAAAAAAAATTATTACTTCAAGCCCACTTGGGTTTCCACGACCATGGCACATTGTGACTTGCTACAGGCAATTTGTAATTACAAATCTATTGAAAGATCTTCATAGAATTAATTCATTTTTTTGGTCATGTTTCCCACCATTTTTTCTACCTCATTTACAATAATATGTACAAGGGTAGTCAAAAGTCTTAAAACTATGGTAAAAAAACCTCTGCTTCCAAATACCCACCACGACAAGCTATTGAGCATAAAAGTAGCACCAATGCCAAATGTGGTAATTCCCATAAAAAGTAAAGGTGAACTGGCCAAAAAAAAATGTATTGCTAAGTATAGCAGATTCCCATGTTGGCGGATACAATTGGAATGCTTGCACTATGTCTACTAAAACCCTAGGCAAATTTAGCCCTGCCTTTATTGCAGACATTGTGATCTTTTTCCTTGTGATATGAAGAGAATGTGGTTTGTTAATTTTCCCTTTGATTGATTGATGAGACTGTCACAGACTTAAATAGAGGAGACTGCTAAACTTTGCCAACTAGCAAGGCGTCTGCAACCACAACACAATGAAGTGACTACCTATTAGGTAAGGAAATTTAATGGAGATAAAAATCTGAATGCAAACCCCTTACAATATGCATTGGAAATATTCAATATGCTTCCATATCTGATTTACACAGTGAAAGAAGATCTAAATGAAATTAATGTCCTCTTCAAGATGGCAATTTTTGAAAATCAGGCCCAACAAGACAGACCATGCCACCATCTACTATTTATTATTCTCTACCACCTTTCAAGATTCTACAGTACAACAAATTTACTTATAAAATCAACATTTGTGTTCATAAATTTACAAAGGCTTCTCTTTCATTGTTATGATTGATTTCTTGACCAAGGAAGTGTAGTTTGAGGACATGCTTTTCACACTTAGTTCAGTAGAAATTACCCTGCACATTTTTATTTTTATTTACTTTGTTGTGGACAAATTTTCTTATAATTATTTATATTAAATGCAATTCCCCTATAGAATTCCTACTTTCTCTTCTGGATAATGCATTTGCTACGTCATTCTCCTTGTCCTTCTTATAAATGATTTCATAGATATATCCCAAAGCCTTCATGGCAAGATCATATTACGTTATCTTGTTGTTGTTAGAGGGTTTTATAACTATAAATTTAAGATATTTATAGTTAAAGCTATTGACTGGTTTTACAAAATTTAAGGTTGATATTAAATTAAATTAACTATAGTTGTGACTTTAAGGTAGAAAAATAAATGACTCTTACAGTTTGGGATGGCTTTGGCTATGACCCAAAATACAATCTTTACTAATTTGATACATTCATAGATGTCATGCCCACATTTCCCATGCATTCACAACATGCAACACACATTTCATGTCCACATTTGTCATGTGGTCATGACATGAAATATCAAAAATTTTACCACTCTTCCCTAGAAATCCCCTCGCATGTGTAAGCGTGCTCAGTGGCGTTACGCTTAAGGCGTAAGCATGATAGTTGAAGGTGGGGTAATGCATTCACTTGCGCACTCCTCACGATGAAGGCCAACTAGGGGGTCGATGTGACACGTCTAACGTTGCTTAAAGGGTTAGGATCATAGATCAAAACCCTAGGTTTACCTAAGTGGATGATGGGATTTTGACCCAAGTCAAAATCAAGAGCTTAATTCTAATACAAGAAAATAAATCTAAAGTCCAATAACAATGTCGCCAAGCTGGAAAAAGCTCTAACTTTATCCCTATGCAAGGTTAAATTAACTAACCCAGCTATACCCTAAATTCCAAAAAAATCCAGTAGCATAACGTCTCATGGGCGTTAATAGGGTTTATATTAATTAAACTAATTTGGTTGATAGTCTACTAGGTTTCCAAATTGGGTGGAAAAATGACTAGTTATTTCGCTAATTAATCCACTCTAAAATAATTAAGAAGGAAATATTAAATTAAATTAATAACGATCTAGTTTATATTAACCCTGTCGGATTTGGTTTGAAAGTAAAGGTTTAACCCAATTGTTTAAAATAAATACCTCTCAATAATTAGATAGGTGTAAAAATTAATTAAAACAATAAAATCCCTTTGTAATAATCAAATCAAAAATCAATAAAATATAAATTCCCTCTAATCATAAACTAATCTCTATATTACCATGCCACTAACAAATAAATAGAACATTCCCAAAAGAATTAAAGATTACCCATTTTATAATTATCTAAAAATTCTATTCTAAAAATAAATTTTAAAGCAAAAGAAAGAAAATAATAAAAAGAGTGGGAATAAAAAGTAAGGGCACTTTTTTAAATGCTAAGCGCTAAAATCCACTCAATTAAAAAAAAAAAATTCCTTAAGGGAAAAATGCCCTAACCCTATTTTCTCAAATCTCATTTTGTTCTTTTCTCACAAAATTTCTCTTTCTTCTTCTATGCTTTTGTTGCAGGTTTGTGGAGCATGGACTCGATGGATGGAGACTCCAGAGGTATACTGATTTAATATACCCATGCTTTATATATATATATATATAGCAGTGATAAATAGGAGGAATACATATTTACAAGGCTGAATGGCCAATACCCAGGCGACAGACTGTGTATCACAGTGGTCGCAAGAATTAATGAAAGGAACATATATATATATGTATGTATGTATGTATATGTATGTATTTATGTTATCCACGGTTTAGTGGTAGGTGAGAGAGTGGAGGAGTTGTGGAGGAGGTGCTGTGGAGGAGAGTCACGGCATGGCCAGCGGCAGCAACAAGGATGATGAGGGGGAGAAAGGTCCATGGAATACAGGGAAAGGGGAGTGTGGGGAGGGGGCTCCGCTCCCTCCCCACACCCATTCAAAAGCAACAGCGGTGGGGTGGTTCAAACCCCCCCACCAAAATACATTTGTTTTTTAATTTTTAAAACATGCGATATATATATATATATATGCTTACAAATAACTGTATTTTTCTAAAATATTTCTTGTTCTAAATCTCACAGTCTTATCCTTTTAAATGCCATAACTCAAAAGAAATATATATATATATATATATATATATATTAAACAGATTAAATTGGGCAAATGAACATTTTTCTTTGTAAAAACATATTTCCACATAAACAACTCTTCTAAAGATTCATTATTTTATTTCTTTTTAAAGCAAATGCATTTATTTAAATCCTTCAAAATATATAGCAACAACTAAATTTCTTTTTTCTAAGGAAATAAAATGTAAAAATCTTCTTTTTATCCCACATAGATAAAACAACAACTATACTATTGCTTTTTTTTTTTAAATAAACATACAAATAAAATAGCAATAAGACCATAACTTTCTTTCATTTCTCTATTTTTTTTCTTTTGAATTCATATGGCTATAAAAATTAGCAACTTAAAATTTCTATTGCAAATGTAAATAGTTCATACACACAAGAAAAACCATGCTTTTACAACATGAGAGAGAGAACAAGGTTCTCCTCCTTTGAAAACTAAAGAAAATGATACATAAGACCTCTCATGGCCATGCTCTCTCAAGAGCACAAAATAACACTCTTAAGAACAAGGATATTTTCTTCAACTTCATATAGCTCCAATTAACCTGCAAAGACACAAAAGGGGAAGAAGCCACAACAACATGCTCTCCTCCCTACCATTGACTCATTCATGAGTCACACTCAAGCTAGGAGGTCATCCTCACACTAGGAATCTCAAACCACAACACAATAATGCATTCAACACCCAAAACAAATTACTCACATGGCTATCACAACACAAAAACTCACTCAAGATGAGTTTAATGGGGGTAGGGGAGTGGACATCACTCAACTCAAGAGTGCCACTCCTAAAAATTCCCAAATACATAAATCTCTCAAGGTCTCAAGCCACACTTATACACATGATTTCACAACTATCTCATGGCTCTCAAGCCATATCACAATTTTCTCATAAACACATATTACTCAATTTCACAAATTGCCCTCAAGGCTAAAACTCCATGAAAACAAGGATGTGACCTCGAGGAGGTTCACTCCTCCCCCACCCCACACTTGTTGAGCATTTTCTCCCAAGTAGGAGAGGCTCTCACAACTCCCATACCCAATTTTCCCACAACAACAAAATAAAAACAACAAGGTGAAACTCACACACACACAACATGCAAGTAAAGAAATGCATAAGGAAAGGCTTATGCCTTGAATCTTACCTTAAAAAGCCCAAATGGAAGATAGTTGAGAAGAGCTCCTCTAAATCCTTCTCCAAGTTGAGCCATCAATTTCTCCTCCAACTTTTTCCCCAAAAAACAACTAAAAATTTAAAAATTGCCAAAAGATACAATAACCCCTCCCTTTCTTCAAAAGGGAATAAAATAGGCTCTTCTTATGAGCCTTGAGGAATGGGGAGGTGACACATGTCACCTCCTCACTCCTCCACCCAACTAATTGCAAGACTCTTGGAATGGGGTGGCGACACATGTCATCCACCCATTCCACCAAGTCTTGCTCCCATCCACTTGCTTTCTCTCACAAATGTGGGAGAGAAAGGTGGAGCCAAAAGAGGAGTGGGTACCACATGTGCCCCAATCATCTCCTCCTAGGAAAGCCCACACAATCCCAAGGTACCCTCACCAATTGTGGGAGAGGCTTGGGGTTGAGTCCTCCACAATTAGGGGGTCTTGAAGACTCCCCCAACCTAGGAAAGTGGAAATGGAGAGGTTGAGTGTTTGACCCACTCATCCTCTCCCTCCCAAACTTCCATTTTCGTCACTTTACTTCAAGGTGAAGTTAAAGTGACCAAATGGAAGTTCATACAAGGTTACACATGCCCAAATGACCCCTAGACCCTAGGGGTATAACCCAAGGTCAATTTTAACCCACTTAGAGCACCATAGGTTGAGTAAAAACACATAAAAAGGGGTCTCAAAAATTTATAACTCAAAAAAAATAAAATTCAAATAACATAACAACTTACAACACCAATTAGAAATCAATAAAAGAAGGGTAGACCTAACCCAACTAACATCATGCAACAACATTACAAAAATTCATCATGTGCAAACATAATTGATCTTGGTTCCTCTTGGAACTAGATCGACTTCACAAGGGAAAACAACACATTGTGTGGGATGATCTCCAAATTTTTGTGGCTTTGTTAGAACACCTGTGCACTCAAATGAAATGTTAATCCCACATGTATATAATCGCTGAAGCAAAGTGAAACATGCACTCACATAATCACAAAATCATATAAACATCAATGAATCATATCATAATCAAATTCTAAATTTGAATTTCAAAAATCCATCCCAAGATAGAATCACATAATGAGTTTCTAACTAAAATCACCTGAATAATATCCCAATAACAACATAATATAAATCACATGTCTAACCACATCAATGAATCAATGTCAAGGTCTAATCACATCATAGACATGCTAACATAATAATTCCACATAAGCATAAAGTCTAAAAGTCATGCAAATCGGGATCACCAGTCCCATAAGTCTAAATGTATCACCGACAATAAAATAAAGTAGTCAAATATAAGGCAATGAAAAAGGTAGGCCTCACAACAAACACCACGGCTCTCTGCCTACTTGTATTTGAACTTTCTGTTGAACGTTAGGTGAATTCTTTTTTATGTTAATGTTCCACACAAGAATAGCTTTGAGACCTGAATTTTCTTTAAAAGAAAGATTTGTTAGTCAATTTCCTGAATTTAATTTATTCAGATGCAAGGATTTGAGCTTCGTTACAGATCGATGATCGTCAATTTCTCTAATAAATTTTCCTCTTAAAAGTGGCAAATGTAGATTTTTAAGAATTTTAATCAGTCACACCTATTAAGTGCTAGATGTTAGTTTTGTTATAAAATTCTAGCTTTTCCAAATGTCAGCAATAAACTTAAGTAGTTTTTTCGGTATTCCCTATCAAATTCCCATATATTAGTTTTGTTGGTGAAACCATATAATTTCCAAACATGATTAATACATTGAAGCAATTTTAATGAACTTTGCCCTATTGAAGTTCTAGATGTTTACTTTGCCAGTAAAGCCATAGTGTTTCGATTCATAGGTGATTATTATTAATCAATTATAAGCAATTTCCCAAATCAAAGTGCCAGATATTACTTTTCTATACTAGACAAGAACATCAAATATTAAAGATCAAGGCGAGTAGGATTTAACAATTTATGTTTTTTGCTGTCTATGCTGGTGGTCTGGGCTGTCAAAGCAATAACTATGCTGAGGCTATGGCTCTTCTTTGGGGGATTAAATTGGCTATATCCCTTGGTATTAGGAATTTTTATATCCATGGGGACTCTAAAATGGTTATTGATGTAGTTAATAATGTGTCGACTGTTGGCATTAAGTTGAAAGATGTTATTAGGGATATACAGATTCTCCTGCAGAAGATTCTCAGTGTGAATATCTCACATATTTACCGCGAGGTAAATGGAGTTGCAGATGCCTGTGCCGAACTTGGACAATGGTATTCAAATTGGTAGTGTTGGCGCCAATTTGATCATATCCCTTTAAATCTTAAGGCTCTCATTCTTAAGGAAGTGTTGGGTTATTGATGTGTCAGATTTGTTGGAAAGACAGCTCATATTGTCAGCTCTTTGGGAGGGGGCTGACGTGCCTCTTGAAGTACGGGTCTTTTTGTACCTTCTCAATTGTCATTTCCACTCCTTTCTCTCATAAGGCGAGCAGACGGATGGATCATCATGGCATGTGCCATGTAATTATGATTAAGCATGGGATGAGTAAGCGTCATTTTTGCAAGGTTTCCCATATTTATGATAATGCGTGCAATTTTATCACCAGCATCATTAGCCTTGATCGAGCTAGTAATATTTCTGTAAATACGACTAAGGAGATTTGGGGTTTCTGTGACATGCTCTGTAATTCTGACATGGGTGGAGATAGAATCAGAACCGAACCCGTCTCTTGCTGTGAGTTCAAAGACAACCTGGTGGTCTGGCATTATTGCAAAGAGGGTGGGATTAGTCCTTATTTGGAGCGGCTCAATGGGTATAATGAAAATGTATCTGAACAATTCGCTAGGTCTTGGCAAAACTAGTGGGTTTCGGTGGGCGGAATTAGCTTTAAAATTTTTGAAAGTGTGATCGCTATGGCCACTGGTATGTCTACTCAGGATTTGAAACTGCAGAGGAAAACTAAAATTGTGGACCTTTCCAGTCAAAAGCTCTTTCTTGGAGATGGCAAAGAATTAGTCCCATATCAGGGGGGATTTGACAAAGTCAAGTTGCCCGAGCCTTGGGACGGTGTGTGTTTTCTCCTCATGAAGTATTTCACCCTGGAGGGGCGCTTCACTAGGTTTTACAACTATCATCTTCCCCTTTTGAATCATTTCTGTCGCAATGCTCAAACTAGCTTTCTGTTTTATCTGCTTTCTTCCCTTGAGCATTATGTCCTTAGGGTTAGGGCTAAACTGGCTAAAAACCCTACTAAGAAACCCATCCCTCTTCATCAGGGCCTTATCCTCTATCTTTATAACCACCATCTTGCCCTTGAACCTTCTAAGTCCATTCAAACCAATAGTGGGGAACCCTCCTCTAACCCTAAGGATATTCCTAGTGTTGAAGAACCTGGGCCCTCCCCTATTCCTTCTAAGACTAAAGAAGTTTCTTTTTCCACACCTGAGGAAATTCCTATTGATACTCCGGGTCCTACTATCAATACGAAGGGAAAAAAGAGAAAGACTATTGCTGGTGAAATAAGCACTGGGAGGCTGTGGTTGGGAACCCTAAAAATCCTAGTGGGACCCCGGTGGGCCAGAGTAGCAAGTCTCATTCTTCTGCTAAGGTTTTTAAGGATGGTCTCTCCTCTAGAGTTAGGCGGTTAGGGCGAATCACTGCCAAACTTGCTCTTAAAGAAAAACTAATTGATTATTCTGAGAGCGGTTCGGATGAATCCACCCGGGGGGATGAGGCTAAGGATATGGAGGTTCAGGACATATCTGGGGATGTTGAAGGTAAGTAGGAGACTCATGATACGGGGGCTACCACTAAGGATGTTGCTGACTCTGCTGATAATGATGACAAAGGGGGAGAGATGTTCATGGAAGAGGCTAATGATGATATGGACACTGATGCTAGTCTGGGAGATAAACTTGCAGGTCTGAGGGCTCACATTAAGAAGCTGGAACATAATCTTTCCACTATGCTCAAGAATTCTATTTTCCTCAATATTTCTATGCTGAAAAACCTAGGGATGCCTGTCAATGCTGATAATGATGATCTTGCTAGGAATTTGGATGACATTATTAAATCCATGGTTAAGTAAGGAGAGAATTTGCCTCCTTAGTTTTTGCTTTTATATTGATGATACTCTGCTACTCTGTATTTACTATCTTAGTTTATAGCGGGTGGTTTTGTTGTTTATGCTGGGATAACTATAATTGATGTATCTGGTTTAAGGCACTTTTTGTGCTTGATGCCTTTGTGGCCTGTCTACTTTTTGTAAGGGTTCGGCCCCTTGTTTAGCCGCCTTATATTATCAAAAAGAATTTATGTTTTTTAGTTCAAATCTATGTGTCAAAGTTCAAATCTATACTAGTCAAGATTAAACTTGTGGCACTGGAGATTGAAGTGTAGGGTTTTTTACACCTGTTTAGATTTTGAGACAATTATAATATTGAAATCATTAAATTTTTGGAAATAGCAAATCATTTCTATCCATCATCAATATCATTAAATTTTTGGAAATACGTACAATAAAACCAATTATCTAACATTCTGGACTCCCTCTAAATCCAACTGCCATATCCGACGACCTATTTGTAAATAGTGGAGGTGAATGTGGGCTTAAACTTGATAACCGTATGGTTGTATTTAAGGTTTTTAGCCATAAAATATATTAAGTTTTTCTGAGACTATATCAGGTGAACCAAGAAATTTGGGGTGCATAGTAAAAACTTGTAGAGGATTAGAAGAAATATATAAAGTAGACTTGAGGTTTGTACAGTATCAGAATGAGTGAAACAATTTGTAGAGAAACATCATATATTTGCTTCACATTTCATAATTTATCATGAAAATAAAATAGCAATATATCGTTAGTAAAATTATAATACACGGAATGATAGAAGATCAATTTTAATCTCTTTTCTTCTAATGAACTGCTAGATGTAAATTTTTACTTTTTCTAGAAAACCCCTTATCTTTCCTTCCATTGGTGATGAAAATAATATATTTTTTTATCAATTTCCCAAATTGAAGTGCCATATGTCATCTTTTTATTATAAAATATATCTTTTCCATCCATAAGCAATAGGTTTAAATAAATTTATCTATTTCCCCTTTGAAGTGTTGGATGCTACTTTTGCTGATAAAACCCTAGTTTTTTCATCCACTAGTGCTAAATTTAAGCAATATTTGGTCACATTTGCCTACCAAAGTGACAGATGTTAGTCTTGCAGAGAAAACTCTTAATATTAGTCACTCTATAGTTGCAAATAAACATTAAACATATGCAAAGCAATTGCATACAACAACAAAAATATGGTAAATTTTAGTTCTAAGTAAATTGTCCATTTCCATGTGATGCTTTGATCATTATTTCTATTTCATCACTTCAATTTATTGGGGACGAACCCAAATTATAGAAAACTACTAACAAGACAACCAGAAATTGAGATTGGACACGCACATCATACATCCATCAATGACAGTACATTGTACCACAACAAAATTTTAGCATTTTGAACATGGAGATGTAGTATTTAGGGGATATTATTTATGTGTGTTTTGGGTTAACCCATTCAAATAGCAACAAGATATGGCTGGTAATAATAATCCATGGTTTCAGAGAAAACCTCCCTCAACTTACATTGATTTAACGAAATAGCTACAATGTGTACCAACCAGGTTTAGAGTTGCCCACTAGAAAAGAGCACACCAACTTGTTCAAAGACTCTAGCCACCACATTGAGAGAAAAAGGTCCCCTATGTATATTTATATAAAGTTTTCCATGTTGAAAGACTTACGAGGGCTTATGTATCAATTACTTGAGACAATTCCTTTGACTCAGCTAGATATAGCTAGGTGCATGACATGCTATATCAAAAGGAAAAGTTAATTTTCAAAAGCCAATAAAGAGAAGAAATCAGGCTTCAATAGCATGGAAATTGCTTCTACTCTGGCTCGAAGCAGATTCAATTTGGAGACGCACTAAACCGTGAGCCATGAAAAAAAGTGGTTAACATGACAAGGCATTTAAAAATCAAAATAGGATATAAACAGAGAGCACTTTAAAATAGTGTCCCAATAAACTAGGTTATTAGCTTGGAAATATTTCACTTAGAGAAGGCACTACACTCCAGTATCCAATAGAATACAACCAATCATTCATAAACCAAACTAGGATAATATATCAGACATTAGAAATCAAATCTACCCTGAAATTGGTATTTGAAACACAAAGCTTAGATATCAGAATTTTAGAGATACCACAAAAGAGATTACAATACAAGATTCTATATTTCCATATAAGCATTATTTAGTCCCAACATTTAATGCCAAATTTGTTAAAAACACTGGACATGCAATATTAGATATCAGGTGTCTACTACTTTCTATCCATGATCAGAGTCCATTACTAAGATAGTCACTTCCTAAATTTTCTTCATCCTTCTAAACTTGCAATTACAAATAGTTCTTGCAGTTTCGGAACAAATATATCTAATTGGTTTTACCTAAATAACTATCATTATGCAAATATTGTGTCGAGAATGTCTTCAACCATCTATTGGAACTAAAAGTGTATGCCCATCCATGAACCAATGAACCCAATTGAGACAATTTGAAGCCACCTATCATATTTAAGATGATGATGGCACCGAATAAAAATGACCCAAAATGAAGTAATATTAATAAATTTTCCTTTATTAGTGCCATACGTTGTTGATCTTCTAAAATAAATTTTCCCTTTGGTAATGTGTTTTGGTTTCCAGAATTTATGATTAGGTTAATTGATTATGTATATGTACACATATATGAATTCTTACAAGTTCAAACCCTTAGATAAGTGTGAAATCCTTGGTTAGGATATGTATGGGAAATCTATTACTATTTGCACTTCGATCATAAATCGGTAAGATTTATTGTGAAGATAATCTTTAAGGAACAAAAGATTTCATTAAAGTATAATATAGTTGGCAAAGATATAAAATTCCTATTGTTATTTAGGAAAATTTTGTTGATTGTGAGGGTTAATGTTTTGAGAAAGTTAGTGCTTTACAAATTTGATTTTTTAGGAATTGGCTATAAATTTAGCCTTTTGGAAAAAAAAATTTACTATAAATGGAATGGTCAGTGGCAGTCACATTCTGAACCCTGTTAATAAAGAAAACTTAATTTATAAAGTTTACAAACAAGTTGTTGAATCAGCAAATTATATTTTATAAAGGAATTACTCATCCTTTATTCCTCAGTAATCAATTCAAAAAGTTCATAACAATTATGTCCTGGAATTTTGTCATCCCTAATATTATGCTCTTACTCTTATTCTACTACAAGATATATCTCCTAGGTTAAGTTAAATTTATTTCATTCCATTTGTACTTGTAACTTGCCAAGCTGTTTGGGCATCTATTTATGATTGCTAAAATTTCGTGTAAGCTGGGTCTCTCACTTTTCTAGTGTTATTCAGATTTGGGTTTAACCCTAGTCCATGGATGTGGTGAATGGTCTGTATATATATATTTTAAGGATGCTATACTGCATTTCTATTTGTTGTAATTACTTAGAATAGAGTGTACTATTAGGCATTTGGGTCTTTCTATCTTTTTTATTTTATAGAATTCCCTGTTTAAGTTATTTGGAATTATTTCTATATATTCTATATGAATTATTCCCAATCTTAACTATAACTTATTGATTGAATCATTTTGTACTAGATTGATTAATGTTGGTTTAAATATGAGTTGGAATTGATTAATCTAAGTTGTATAAATATAAATATAGAAATAATAAACTAAGAATATAGATTAATTTTTTTAAGTATAATTAGGAGTCAATATAAATATAGTAATGAATAGTTAATTAATTAATTTTCATAGTGGATTAATATATTTAAGATATATTATAATTGTTTTCAATAGTATGACCTTATAGTGGATTAAACTATTTAGACTTATACTTTACATTCAACAATTATTTGATTTAAATTTGTAATTAGAAACTTTTGCCATAGTTTATATTTTGTATATTTTAACTCCAACATATTATTACAACAATGGTAATTAAATATTTATTTACAGGATATGGTAGCACATTCACCAACTCCCAATGTCACTGAAATTTCAAGCAAAAATAGTGATGGCTCTCTCAATGAATTTGATGCAAGTTCAACTGCAAATAGTGCCAACCTCTTCCAACGTGATGTTCAACGCATTGTATCAAATATTGTAGCCAATTGCTCAGACATTTTGAAACAAATGAAAGAGACAAATATAGCTGATTTGAATGTACAAGAAGTAGATATTAACTCATTCCGACACAATTTGAGTGAAATCCATTATACATGCACAAAAGTAGAGGGATTTTCCTACTTCATGATATAATTGTTCCACAATCAGAAATTTGAAATAGGTTGTGGTCCTTGTATTAAACGTGAACTTGAGAGCTATGTAGGTAAAATGTAATGCAAAATTATATTTTGGCCATTACTATAGTAACAACGTTTAGAGTTTACATTATTATAGGATATACTTCTACTTCTTGGTTGTCTTGTTGCTCGATAGTCAAACGATGTATTCTTGGCCAGATAGGGCCTCTATTTTTTATCCTTTTGTTATGATTTTCATGTATCAATCTTGGCTAGAAAGGGTTTTTTGGTAATATGTAAAAACTCTTATATTAATATAAATATTATGATGGGTAAGTGCAAGAAGATGGGGGGCCAAAAAGTGGCCAAATTAATTTCAAAAAAAATTAAGCCATAACGCGAGCGCGTTATGACTTCGTATAAATTAAAAAAAAAGGGTTTCCAATTTCATTTTCCTATTTTCTCCTCTCAACCCGCGGCTTGCAAACCCTTGAAAGCGCGCTCACATTTTGTAAAACACTATTCAACACAAAAAGTTTATCGATTCGTCGCCAAAATGCCGCCACGATGTCAAGCACGCCAAAGGGGTGAGTTATATTTATTTTTTTGTTTGAATTTGTTTCTAAATAGGTAGGTTTTTGTTGATTTTTTATGTATATTTCATTAATTGTCAGGAAATGTTAATGCACCTCCTCCTCCTCCTCCTCCTCAAAATCCACAAAATCCTGAGGAGGAAATACCTGTAGAACAACAACCTCCTCCATTCATTCCTCGACATGCCCCTGGAACACAAGAAAATATAATGGCGCAAATTGAAAATAACAAAAAGGAAATTGAAGATATAATTGCAAGGTTGAAAGATCCTTCCACTTCAACCTTGCATAGGTCCACGCTTGCCAAATCTCTTGAGTCTATGTTATCAAATGTAGATTCAATTAGCAAGCAAATAACTAGTTGGACGGATAAAAAGAGAGAGTTTAGAGATTACTATGCAGACAAGTTGTCATACCAAGATGTGAAAAAATTACAAATTACAAAATTAGACTTGTGTTCAATTTTCACAAACCCACAAACAAATCAACCTCCACCTATTACATGCAAGAGGTTCCCTATCCATTGGTGCAACAACCAAGCGATAAGGGACAATTTCAGGCAGAGGTGGTGGATGGTTTTTGACCATCCTCAATGCAATAATAATGAGGTCCCGCAATACTTTTTGAGGAAACTCTACTGTGAGTTTGTCCTCAATAAAGTGCCAAACTATTTTGATATGTGGGACTTCCAGGGTGGAGGTGGGGGGTCAGCACAAGATAGACCAGGGGCATGTCTTGACCCACAGCAGGTAGTGAGACAAGTAATCAGCAGACCAGCCCATGAGCATGTTTCTATCCCTTCCATTGTGAAGGAGAGTGTTGAGGTCAATACACTTCAGTCGATTAGTGCCTTGACCCAGAGCATCATAGAGCATGCTGGTCCTGCAACATAGAGTGGGTTGGGAGATAGTGCGAGGAGTAGGTTCCCACCCCATACTTGCTAGGCTTGCAGGTCAGCCTGTGGTTATGACCCCATGGATAGTCAGGATGCAGGTGCACAGGCTACATCTGTAGCTGAGCAGATGGTGATGACAGATACCCTCCTGAGTGAGACTTTTAGCCTTGATACTCAGGTAAATATTAGCAAGTTTATTGAATTTAATTTAGTAAATTTCATTTTTGAAATACAAGATTAACTAATTTAAATTGATGATTTTAATGAAATTTCAGGGTCATAGCGTCGATGCAGTTTTCAGTGGTTCTCCACCTGCATTTTTCACTAGATCATCTACTGTCGAGGTATGTAACTAGTAAACAATTATAAATATTACATGTGAATAGCATCGTTATATGAATGGTATTCTAATATTTGATTTTGGATGTTGAATAGGTTAATACTGTAGATTTCACGGCAACACCTGCCAGCGGTGGTGGACTTCAAAGCTTTACGGAGGTAATAAAATAAATAGTTTAATGAATGAATTGTACTTACTAAATTTTTGTATGTGATTTGTGTGCTTTATTGTGTGTACTTCCATGTTTAGATGAACGTGTGTGTATGTTAGGAGCCATGATTTGCATCACTATTATAGTTTTCGTAATTGAATAATGTTGTTTTATTTCCAGATGATGCAGGCCGTGGAGACACCTCCCCATGTTCATAGGGAAATGGAGCAGGGTGTGGCCTTTACGATTCATAGCTCCATGGCATTGACAGGGGTATGAGGCAGATTAGTAAATTTCAATTTACATTCATTGTTATAGTTGTCTATTTTTGAAAAATCAAAAGATTATTGATTTGAAGTTTAATTTCTATTTGGATGGTTTCTATAGGACATGACATCACCAGGGCCTATTCCTACTACTGAGGCAAGCAAGGAGATAGATTATATTTTAGAGGTAAGTGATTATTTTGTTCAATGTTTCATTTTTTATAACATGTAATTTCTATATATTAATGTCTATACTTTTTATTGTAACAGGTAAAGATGTAGGAAGACCTAAATAGGAGGAGTAGCCCTCGAGTTCGTAGTAGACCACCCACATGCACGTCTCCATCCCCTAGAAGATCAAAGGTTGCTGGTGATTTATTCTCTTCACCAGCCAGAGAGGAATGACTTTTTATTGTGTTCCTTTGTTGTACGCCTATATGGCATTTGTGGACATATATTTTGTATTGTACATAGTTGACATTGTATGCCTATATGGCATTCTTGTAAGCCTAGATGGCTATTTTGTATATATGTTATACTTATATTGACAAATATTGATGTATGACTATATGGATATTTGGTTAATACAAATCTTTTTTATTGATGGCATCCATACTTGCATTATAAATCCACGTTTGAATGGATATTTGTAGATGGCTACTTCAAATATTTAAAGTCCGATTGTATTACATAGGATGTTTGCATTTTCTTTGATAGGCTTGATAGGCCATAGATTACATGATGGTGTTTGATGGAAAAGTATGGTACTAGAAGACTCTAGTTCATTCTTAATAGGCTTGTGATTGATAATATCTTTGCATGATTGCACTTGATCTTGGATCATGAGCATGTTGTTAGGATTTTGATTGCATTGTGGTGTTTGATGGATAGGCATGGTACTATGTGACTTTTGGATAGGCTTGGGAGAGGTACACTAATTGAATTTGTGATTTCTAGTTTGAGATTTTTCCTCCACTAGAAGTCCTTGGAGGAAATCTAAAAAAGATGATTTGGATGTAGTGGGTTTGGATTGATGGGATAAGTTGGAATGTAAGGATAATGAGATGGAGGATTTGAATAGGATACATAGCATAAACAGTTCTCACATGCAGTTGGGATTGGAGATATGAATTGAATATGAGGACCTTGGTCTAAAGTGGTTCTTCCCTTACCAAAGGTACCATAAGGATGACCATTAGATGTGTATTTAGGATTGGCATGATAGCTAGTGCTAGTCATTTCTTGTTTGAAATATTCTTGCATGTTCATGAGTGGGAGATGAAGGTCTATGGAAAGTTTGCATGTAATGATCTCATAGTTAATGCTATTGTCATCTTGATATCATCTTGATCTACAAGACTATCATCATCATCATTGTCAAAGGGATTTTTTGATTGATTTGGATAAAAGATCTCATTTAAAGGATGCATGGTTTGAGGACCTATTTTGATTGTGATTTTGGGTTTTGCATGAGCCTCGTACAAGGTAATAGGCATAGGGTTTTTATCTTGCATAATGATTTTTTCAAACTAAGGGTCTATGATGGAAATGATTAAGGATGATAGAATGTTTGGATTTTGGACTTTGAGATGTTTATGGTTGTAAATATTTATTGTTTGGACTCAAATTTTGTTAAATGGTTCTTTGAAAGAGGACACATCAAACACAACAATAAGATTGGTTTAAGTATGGATGCAAATGATGTTTACTAGTTTATTAAATGAAGACACATCAGGTACATTAATTGCCTATTCTATTGAAGTGGGTGTATCAATCTCCATGGGCTCAGCAATATTCTGGTTTGAGGACATGGTTGATACATGGTGAGACTAGGAGTCTTGTTTCAGTGGGATTTGAGCATAGGTATAGCAATGATGATAATTATGGTGTCATGGATATGTAGGTACATTTGAGCATTGGCAAGACTTGACCATGTTTGTAGTTGATAGGTATGGGTTATGATGTTTGATTCATGATTACAGGTGGTGTTGTGGTTTACTTTTAGCACATTGATCTTATCTCTTAGATGCTTGATTAGTTCCTTGACTATGGTTACTCATTTGTAAACTTGTTTGGAAAGTTGAATCTATGATTGATTTGGTGAAGTCTATAAGTTATATTATTTGATATCTCAGTTTGGAAGTTACTAATGTGATGATGATTTTGCATGTTTTCAATGGTTGGGATCTACAAGTTATGCATTTTTTTGGGATGCACACCTCATTGATTGTAGTGGGATGACTTGAATGCATATTGCCTATATCCATGGGATTGATTCAGTGTTGATGTAGACTTTGTTATTTTTCCTTGTCTATGCTCATTTGCGCATTGGTATGTTGTATTTGGATGAGAGGATGGATGATGAGAATGATTGGATAGTTGGTTATTGGGACTTGTAGCATGTTTATCATGATGTCATGGATATCTTAGTTGCATAGTTTAGTGTGAGCTTTTGACAGTAATGATGGTTTATCTTCTTAGATTAGAGATCTTGGTTCTACTTTGGAGTTATTAGTATTATAGTTGAGTGTGTGTGGACCATGGTGATCTTCATTTAGGAGATGGTTATCACAATGCCATGTGTAGTTCATATCATGGTTCAGTGGGAGCTTTGATAGTGATGTGTATTCATCACCTAGTGATGGATGATCTTATATAGTGGTTGGGTGTAATGGACAATCTCTTGGATTATGATTATTATTTGTAGTGAGAGTGCTTTGACATCTTATCTACTATTTTTAGGAGATGGTTATCTTTATGTGGTTGTAGATGTTGATCCTTGGTTTAGAGGTGTTTGGTAGTGTGTCTTGGTGGACTCTTGATTCTAGATTAGAGTATTAGCATGATACAAGTTCTCTTGAGACTAGGATGTCTGTATTGGTGCATGTGATCTTCTAGGAGGAGATGTTAGATCATGATGTCATGTTTGTATACCTAATTTTGTAGCTGGAGTTTTGACAATGGTCTTGTTGGTTCTCTTGGTATTGAGTACATTGGCCATGTGCTTGGGAGCTTCATGATAATGTGGTGTTGCATTTGGAGCTTAACATGAATTGATTGGTTGTAGGTTCTCATACATACTTTGAGACTTGGGTGAGGCTAGAGTTCTCTTGGGATTAGAGACACTTGTTGAGATGGTTACCCTTTAGAGGTTTTAGCAGGAAGACCAAGGAGACTTTCACTTGGATATGGGTGTGAGTTAATTATGGACCTAGAGAAGATTCTTATTGGAGAGAGTCATTGTGGCTTGGTGTATCTTCAAGGAGCATTCTCATTCCCCACTCTTGGTCTACTCGGCAGACTATCATCTAAGAGGTATTTCCCATCCCTTAGATGAATTTTTTTAATGCTTTATCTTTTCATGGTTATGGATCTTGAGCTATGCTTATTGGTTCTAGAGGGTTCATTTGAGGGGTGTCTCTAAACATGCTTTTTCTCAGGCGCTAAACTGGAGTTGTCTAGATGCACAAGTGTGCCTCCCTCAATGAAGTTCATTTTGTTAACTTAGTTCATCCTAGTGACTCAAGGGGTTGTTATATTCTTTAGGCGCAATCTTTCATAGACTAAAACATTCACTCCATGTTAAGGCACTCAAAGGAGGCTCTGGAGATGGAAAATGGTGCCTTAACTCACTTATGTAAATTTTGGACTTTTAGGCAATTGCAAGATGTCTTGGAGGGCTCAATTCTTCAAGGCGTCCATTTTGTTCAAGACTTGTAGCATCACTTGTTCAAGGTACATGTTTGGGATTCTCCAGCACGATGTGTGATTTGGTCACAACAGGGGCCTAGAGTGAATAGGCTTTCATCCTGACTTAATACATTGCCTCCTTCTGACAATTTTTTGGGTAGCAGAAAACCTTTCACCACAGGCAAATGTCTCAAAGATATAAAAACTGAGAGAGGTTATTGTAGAGGCACTCTACATGATCGTGTTGCCTCAGACAGAATGTTTGTAAGTGACACGATTTTTGAGTAACATCTCGTCAAAGATTGCTGCCTTTTTGCACTTTGGACTCTTCAGGGATATCGTCAGTACAATGTAGCTCAGACTGTTTCGACATGTTTGGGTGGAAAACAGGACCATGCCTAGTGTAAATGTACCCATTTGGATGAGTTGGAATAGTCAGTTTGGTCGCATCAGGAGTAGGATGAAAGTTACACCCCTTTACAACTTTACACTGCCTCCTTCTGACGATTTTTAGGGCAGCAGAAAACCACCATATTTCCTGCAAGAGCTTGCCAGATGCTTCACCATATGATAGGCATAACAATGAAGAGGCAAGCCCTCATAATCAAGTTCTTGATAGAAAATGCCCATCGAGGAAGAAAGACAGATCTTCTTTGGAAGTAGAAGTTCTAGTTTGTGACAAATCCTTATCCAAGAATAAATAGTAGGGGTTCTATGAAGTGATTGCCAATCCACTTCCACAAAGTATCCTGAAAACTTCTTGATTGATTCCAAAACATCCACACCCCAAAACTAGAGAGGCAATCAATATAATCAAACCCATAAATCTATATTTGACGACAGAAACCCTCAACACTATACCTTAAATGCTAATCCCTCAACCCTCAACCCTAAACCTTATCCCTAAACCCTAATCCCTCAACACTCAACCCTAATACGTCATCCCTCAACTCTAATCCCTCATCCCTAGACCCTAAATGCTTTCCCTATTCCTAAACCCTCAATCAACTCAATACTATACCTTAAACCCTAATCCCTTATCCCTAAACCCTCCAACCCTATCCCTAATCCTTATACCCTCCACACTCTACTTTAACCCTAATCCCTCGACCCACAACCCTATCCCTAAATGCTTGACCCTCAAACCTCAACCCTCAACCCTCAATGTCAAACCCTAATCCCTCAACCATTAACTCTTATCCCTCGACCCTCAACCCTATCCCTAAACCCTAAACCCTAAAGCAACAACCCTCAACCCTCAACGTCAAATTCTAATCCTTCTACCCTTCACTCTAATCCCTGAACACTAAACCCTATCCCTAAACCCTCAAAACTATACCTTAAACCCTAATCCCTCAACCCTCAACCCTAAACCTTATCCCTGAACCCTAATCCCTCAACCCTCAACCCTAATCCATCATCCCTCAACTCTAATCCCTCATCCCTAAACCCTTGACCCTTGAACCTCAAGCCTCAACCCTCAACGTCAAACCCTAATCCCTCAACCCTTAACTCTAATCCCTCGACCCTCAACCCTATCCCTAAACCCTAAACCCTAAAGCCTCAACCATCAACCCTTAACCCTCAACATCAAATCCTAATCCTCTACCCTTCACTCTAATCCATCAACCCTAAACCCTATCCCTAAACCCTCAACACTATACCTTAAACCCTAATCCCTCAACCCTCAACCCTAAACCTTATCCCTAAACCCTAATCCTTCAACCCTCAACCCTAATCCATCATCCCTCAACTCTAATCCCTCGTCCCTAAACCCTAAATGCTATCCCTATTGATAAACCCTCAACAGACTTGATACTATAACTTAAACCCTAATCCCTTATCCCTAAACCCTCCAACCCTATCCCTAATCCTTATACCCTCTACACTCTACTTTAACCCTAATCCCTTGACCCTCAACCCTATCCCAAACCGTTGACCCTCGAACCTCAACCCTCAACCCTCAATGTGAAACCCTAATCCCTCAACCCTTAACTCTGATCCCTCGACCCTCAACCCTATCCCTAGACCCTAAACCCTAAACCCTCAACCCTCAACCCTCAATGTCAAATCCTAATACCTCTACCCTTCACTCTAATCCCTCAACCCTAAACCCTATTCCTAAACCCTCAACACTATACCTTAAACCCTAATCCCTCAACCCTTAGCCCTCAACCCTAAACCTTATCCCTAAACCCTAATCCCTCAACCCTAATCCTTCATCCCTCAACTCCAACCCCTTATCCCTAAACCCTAAATGCTATCCCTATTCCTAAACCCTCAACCGACTCGATACTATACCTTAAACCCTAATCCCTTATCCCTAAACCCTCCAACCCTATCCCTAATCCTTATACCCTCCACACTCTACTTTAACCCTAATCCTCGACCCTCAACCCTATCCCTAAACGCTTGACCCTCGAACCTCAACCCTCAACCCTCAACGTCAAACCCTAGTCCCTCAACCCTTAACTCTAATCCCTCGACCCTCAACCCTATCCCTAAACCCTAAACCCTAAAGCCTCAAGCCTCAAGCCTCAAGCCTCAATGTCAAATCCTAATCCCTCAAACCTTCACTCTAATCCCTCAACCCTAAACCCTATCCCTAAACCCTCAACACTATACCTTAAACCCTAATCCCTCAACCCTAAACCTTATCCCTAAACCTTAATCCCTCAACCCTCAACCCTAATCTGTCATCCCTTAACTCTAATTCCTCATCCCTAAACCCTAAATGCTATCCCTATTCCTAAACTCTCAACAGACTCGATACTATACCTTAAACCCTAATCCCTTATCCTTAAACCCTCCAACCCTATCCCTAATCCTTATACCCTCCACACTCTACTTTAACCCTAATCCCTCGACCCTCAACCCTATTCCTAAACCCTTGACCCTCAAACCTCAACCCTCAACCCTCAACATCAAACCCTAATCCCTCAACCCTTAACTCTAATCCCTCGACCCTCAAGCCTATCCCTAAACCCTAAACCCTAAAGCCTCAACCCTCAATGCCAAATCCTAATCCCTCAACCCTTCACTCTAATCCCTCAACCCTAAACCCTATCCCTAAACCCTCAACACTATACCTTAAACCCTAATCCCTCAACTCTCAACCCTAAACCCAATCCCTCAACCCTCAACCCTAATCTGTCATCCCTCAACTCTAATCCCTCATCCCTAAACCCTAAATGTTATCCCTATTCCTAAACCCTAAACACTATCCCTATTCCTAGACCCTCAACGGGCTCAATACTATACCTTAAACCCTAATCCCTTATCCCTAAACCCTCCAACCCTATCCCTTAACCCTAATCCCTCGACCCTCAACCCTATCCCGAAACCCTTAATCGTCAAACCTCTATGTACTCAACCCTCAACGTCAAACTCTAATCCCTCAACCCTTAACTCTGATCCCTCGACCCTTAACCCTTAAAACTTGAACCCTAAAACCTATCCCTACACGCTCGACACTCAACACTATATCTTAAACCCTAATCCCTTAACCCTCATCCTTAAAGCCTTGACTCTAAATCATTAAACCTTCAACCCTAAACCCTATCCCTAATCCCTCTACCCTTGACCATTAACCCTATCACTCAACCTCAACCCTCAACCCTCAACTCTCAACATTAAACCCTAATTCATCAACCCTACACCCTAATCCCTCAAACCTAAACCCTATCCCTAAACCATCAACCCTCAACACTATACCCTAAACCCTAATCCCTATCCCTCAACCCTTAACCCTTAAAACTTAAACCCTATCCCTACACCCTCAACACTTGACACTATATCTTAAGCCTTAAACCCTCATCCCTAAAGCCTCAACCCTCAATCCTTAAACCTTCAACACTAAACCCTATACCTAATCCCTCTACCCTTGACACTCTAACCCTAACCTCGACATTAAATGCTAATCCGTCAACCCTAAACCCTATCACTAAACCCTCAAACTAAAACACTCTACCTTAAACCCTAATCCATCAACCCTAAAACCTAATCCCTCAACCCTCAACCCTAAACACTATCAATAAACCCTAAACCCTTGACACTATACCTTAAACCCTATGAGAAAAGCTTTGCGTATGGTACATCCACAGTGAGTAATTAATAGTTGAAATCATAAGGATGATCATTATGAGAAAAGATTTGCATTGGGGTGCATCTATGTTTCTTGTTGTCCACCCCGCACTTAGGGAAGGTATATTGTTATGAAATAGGCAAATAATCTCCCATTGTTTACTGGCTCTATCCACAAGAACTACTAAACTATACCTTAAAACCTAATCCCTCAACCCTAAAATTTCAACCCTAAACCCTATCCCTAATCCCTCTATCCTCAACACTCTACCTTAAACCTAATCCCTCAACGCTTAACCCTAAATGCTATCCCTAAAGCCTCAACTCTAAACCCTAATCCCTCAAGGTCCTAAACTCTAATCACTTATCCCTAAACTCTAAATCCTATCCCTAAACGCTCAACCCTCAACCTTAAACCTTAATCACTCAATCCTTATCCACCCCTCTCCTCCCCTATCTGGCTCACTGCCATCTCTACCCTCCTCTGCCCTCAACACTATACATACATAAATCTAGGCATACATAGATACATACATACATATAGGCATACATAGATACATAGATACATAGATACATAGATACATAGATACATACATATAGGCATATATAGATACATACGTACATACATACATATAGGCATACATACATACATACATACATACATGATTAATAGACTTGATTAGAAAAAAATTTAAGGGGGACATAGCGTGAGCGCGTTATAACATGCTTGCGTTATGTCAAACATGACAAACAACAGACTTGCGGAAAAGGAAAAATACATAGCAAAACATAACGCGAGCACGTTATAACACTCTCGCGTTATGTCTTGCTTTGGGAATCCCAAGCCTTGGGCTTGGGGTTTGCTTTGGATTTCCAACCCAAAGGTTTGGAGTGCCTTTTGAATAGTCACATACGTGTTTTTCTATATTCTTCAAGATTTCACATAATTTCGTTTGTGCTAACCCTCAGATTTGCATGTGTTTCAAGGTCAAACAAATTGAACACCTGGGTAATGTTAGGCTTTCTCTTAGCTATTTGACGATGTGATTTTTTTCACATTTTAACAATGTTAAGCCTTTCATCTTTAATTTCTTTTGTTTGTGTGTCTGTTTTTGCACAAAAACCATTGTTTGGTCTTTTTTTCATTGTAAATTAACTATTAATTGAAATTTCAAAAAAATTACATATTTAGAAACTAGACTCCATTCTACAAATATTAAAAAAAGAAAAAAATGATTTTCAATTAGTTTTCAAAATTTATAGGGGTAGCATGGCCAAAATTCTATTTTTTAGGATGTGTCCACTTTGAAAATTAGTAAAAAATCAAATATTCATCAAAAAATTATCAGAAAAATCAGGCATAAACTATATGCTATTAGCTAATTTCTCACCAAAGTGATTTTAAAAATACCAAAAAAAAGTTGACCTTTTGAGGGAGCCACAAAACATGCTATGTTATGTTTTTTTGACAGAAACAACACCAATTTCTGTGGCTCCCTCTTTTGAACCCCTTAATTTATGCCATTTAAAAAAAAAATAGTTGTTTAGGAAGTAGACTCGAAACACTATGAACATTGTTTTGGTTGCATCTCCAAATTTTGAGTGTAACTATGCTCAATTTCTCATCCAAGGCCAGTATTTCCTGATTTCAGAAAAAAAGTGGCCACTTAAGACCCCTTTTTGGCCTCCCATCTTCTTGCACTTACCCATAAGTCTGGAGGAAAATGATGCAAAGTCATTGTGGATAGTGGCAACACTGAGAACTTAGTGTCAGAAGAGATGGTGGAGAAGCTGAAACTGAAGAGGCTGAAGCACCCAACTCCCTACAAGGTTTCCTGGCTGCAAAAGGGACATCAATTATTGGTAAGTGAACAATGCCTTGTTAAGTTTCATATTGGGAATTATAAGGATGAGACAATGTGTGATGTTATGCCAATGGATGCATACCACATTCTATTAGGCAGACCATGGCAATATGATAGGCAGTCTATTCATGATGGCAGGAGTAGTTGCATTAAAATTAAGAAGGATGGAGTTGAGTATGTGTTCAATCATTTGAAGGATAAGGATGAGGTGGTTGCGAAAACCAATAGGGTTTGTCTAGTGAATGGAAAACTGTTTCTAAAGGAAATCATAAAGGAGAGGGTATGTTATGCCTTCCTATCTTAGGTTGTAGAAATTATGACAGCAGAGAAAAGGGCAAAAGTTCCCACAAAAGTCTAAGAAATTCTAAATGAATTCAACGACATTATAATGAAGGACTTACCTAATGTATTGCCTCCAACTAGAAGCATAATTCACTACATGGACTTGATACTGGGTGCAAGACTACCAAATAAGGCACCATATATAATGACACCTATGGAAAATAAAAAAGTGAATAGACAAGTGAAAGAGCTGTTGGATAAGGGGCTGATTAGAAAGAGCCTCGGTCCATGTGTTGTACCTATTGTACTAGCACCTAAGAAAGATGGGAAATGGTAAATATGCACTGATTCAAGGGATACAAATAAGATAACCATTAATTACAAGTTTTCATTGCCTTGTATGGATGACTTGATGGACTATTTGAGTGGAGCAAAGTACTTTAGCAAGATTGATTTGAAAATTCGATACCACCAAATCAGAATTAGCGAAGGTGATGAATGGAAGTCAGTATTCAAGACCAAGGATGGATTGTATGAGTGGCTTGTGATGCCATTTGGGTTGACAAATGCACCCAACACCTTTATGAGACTAATGAATGAGGTAGTGAAACCCTTCCTTGGCAAGCTTGTTATTGTTTATTTGGACGACATTTTGGTTTTTAGAAAAACAAAAGACGAACACCTGTTGCACCTAAAGGTAGTTTGGAAAAAGTCAAAAGAAGAAAAGTTGTTGGTAAACTTGGATAAATGCAGGTTTATGTAAAAGGAACTAGTATATCTAGATTTTGTAGTGTCTGAAGAAGGGTTGAAGATGGATCCTGAGAAGGTTAAGGAAATAATGGATTGGCCTTCACACAGAAACATGTTTGAGGATAGAAGCTTTCATGGCTTGGTGAGATTATATAGGAAGTTCATCAAAAAAATTAGTGGAATATGTGCATGAATCATCAAGACAATGAAGGGTGTAAGGAAAGAGTTCTAGTGGACAAGTGCAATAGAAAAGAGCTTTCAGTTGTTGAAGAAGAAGGTGATAGAATAGCCAGTGTTAGCATTTCCAAACTTTGGCAAAGTGTTTCAAGTGGATTGTATTACCAGTGGTAGTGCAAATGGGGGAGTATTAAGTCAAGAAGGCAAACCCATTGCCTACTTCAGTGAGAAATTAAATGAAGCAAAGAGGAAATACTCAGTTTATGACCAAGAATTCTATGCTATAATGTAAGCCTTGAAGAAGTGGAGGCATACTTATTGTCAAATGAATTTGTATTGTACACAAACCACAATGCCTTGTAGTACATCAATAGTCAAGGTAAGTTAAATCAAAGGCATATGAAATGGGTGGATTTATTGCAAAGTTATTATTTTGTCTTGAAACATAAGAGTGGTAAGTCGAATAGGGTAGAAGATGCACTTAGCAGGATATGTTTGTTGATGAATGAGTTAAGGGTTAGTGTTGTTGGCTTTGATGCAATGAAGAAGTTGTATCTTGATGAGCCTAATTTTAAGGAAGCATGGACAACTAGTATAAGTCTAGTGGAGGGTGATAGGATGCCATGGTTGGAGTATTTCATTCAAGATGGCTTGTTGTTCAAAGGATAAAAATTGTGTATACCCAAAGGTTCAATGAGAGAATCTAATAAGAGAAAAGCATAGTGGAGGCTTGAGTAGACATTTTGGAATAGATAAGAAATTAGCACAACTGAGTGAAGGTTATTTTTGGCCTGGAATGAGTGTAGATGTGAAGAGACTTGTACAAGGCTACAGAATTTGCTAGCATGCTAAAGGAGCAAGACAAAACACAAGACTATATCAGCCATTACCTATACTATATGGATTTTGTTTTGGGTTTTTCTAAAACACAATGAGGTAATGACTCAATTTTTGTTGTAGTGGATAGATTTTCAAATATGTTTCATTTCATACCATGTCAGAAAACTAGTGATGCATCCCATATAGCTGCATTATTTTTCAAAGAGGTTGTTAGGATGCATGGACTACCTAAGAGCATAGTTTTTGACAGGGACACAATGTTTGTTGGCCATTTTTTGTGTACATTATGGAAGAATATGGGCACTAAATTAGGATTCAACTTATTCTATCATCTCC
This sequence comes from Cunninghamia lanceolata, assembly GCA_027924645.1. Classification (NCBI taxonomy): domain Eukaryota; kingdom Viridiplantae; phylum Streptophyta; class Pinopsida; order Cupressales; family Cupressaceae; genus Cunninghamia; species Cunninghamia lanceolata. The sequence continues at coordinate 15,014,238 of BSBN01000130.1, read as the reverse complement.
AGACTGATGGATAGAACAAGGTTGTGACCAAAAGTTTGGGAAACTTGTTGAGATGTTTGGTGGGAGAAAAACCACATCAATGGGATCTTATTTTGGCACAAGAAGAATTTAGTTACAACAATTCAGTGAATAGAAGTGCAGGAAAGAGCCTATTTCAAGTAGTTTATGAGTACAACCCAAGAGGTGTTGATGAGTTGAGAGATAGTGAAAATTTGAACAGGAAGAGTGTTGTAGTAGAAGATTTTGTAGAATAAATTCATGAGGTTCATAAGGAGGTGAAGGAAAAGTTGGAGAAAAGTGCTAGCAAATACAAAGAATATGTTGATGTGCATACGAGGGAACAAGAATTCTAGGTAGGTGACTTAGTTTAGTCACATTTGAGGAAAGAAATGTTTCCATAGGGAACATATAATAAGTTGAAATTTAAGAAAATAGGCCCATGCAAGGTGTTGAGGAAGTTCTCATCCAATGCCTATAAGATTGAGCTACCAGTAGAGATAAACATATCTCCTATTTTTAATGTTGTTGATCTATACAAGTTCCATGAAGGAGAGACAAGTTTACAAGGGGGTACACACTCATGTTTACCTAATGCACAAGGATGCTTAAATAAATTACCTAAAAATAAGATGGAAGAAGTAGACAGAATGATTATCTCCCTAGTGGATAAGAAGATTAGAGGAAAGGACTACATGGAATACCTAGTTCGATGAAAGAAAAAAACTACAGATGAAGCTTCTTGGCTAAGTGCTATAGAGCTAGTCAAGTATGGAATTATGACTCTAGAGTTTCTGAAATGGTCATGAGTTTCCAACTCATGGAACATTTTAGTTATCAGACGTGTCTGATGTAGGAGCATTCAGATCCACAAGCAATCCTCATCAACCAAAAAGATTTCTTTGCTTTCTTGCTTGTTTGTTGTCCTTCTTATTTTGTTGTAGGAGTTGATGATTAAATTTCTAGATAATTTCCTAAGGATTCATGGCCGAGTGTTGACTTCATCTTGAAGAATATCCAAATGGGTGCTCACATTTCAAGTTTGGTGAAGATTCGCGCTAAATTGGACAAGTTATGCAAATGTAGAACTTTCAATGTCAATAGCATATACGAGACTTTCTCTACCATTGGGATATATGTAAATGACCCTTGAAATCCTGCATATCCAAGTGATGACTTCATCTTGTTAAAAAGCCAAATGGGTGTTCAAATTTTCAAGATTGGCGAGATTCTATGATATATGATGTAGACCCTCTAAATCCTACAATATGTAGTAGACCCCCAAAATCCTGCAATATGCAGTAGACCCTAAAAATCTCACAATATGTAGATGACCCTAAATTTCCTGCAATATGCAGATGACCTAGTTTTTCCCACATTATGTAGATGACCCAATTTCTTCTGCAATATCTCAATGGGTCACTTTTTCCTATGACACCGCCTGAAAGCACCCATAAAGTAAGAAAAATAGTGTTTGATAGCCTGTACAACCAATCCAAGACATAATTGATGACTGACACATGTCCCATTCACGTGATGAGCATGGTGGCCACCTCAAATTCCTATAAATAGAGGGTTTTCACACTAAAAGTGGTTGACTTCTCTATAGCGAGGTTTTGGCTTCTACTGTAGCTTCTTCTGTAGATTTCATATTAGGAAAGAATACTGTCTGGGTTTCTAGATGTTGGTCTGAATAATTGATTAGATGATTGTAAGGCTTAGGCCAAGGCATGTTGAATGCATATAGGAAGATCATTGTACTCCTAATGTAATGTTTTTGGTTGCATATGAATAAAGAGTTTTTTGTTTCATTATTGTGTGTTGTTCATTTTTCTACTTGGTTCAGTAGCTTGTCAAATCCCCTGGACCTTGATCTACATTAATTTCCAAGTCTTATGTTAAGTTATTTTATATGGACTCTAAATAAGTGAACATGACTGGGGTTGTCAATGATGTAGAGGTCCAACTTACCACATTCCTTGGTAAGTTATTTGTGATGGACATAGTTATTGTTTATTGTCCAAAAAAGTGGAGTATGCTATTATAATTGTCCATAGAGGTAAAATTCAAATGGATCTATCCTATGAGCAGGCGAAAAGAAGTATAATTGCACCAAGAAAGGAAGATACTCCATACAATTGAAGATCCTGATAAGGACATAAGTGAGGTACTCTACTTGGATAGGGGTCTCGACTAGTTTATTGGGTATTATGGTAAAGGTAATTACTACTTGACCAATCATGTCCCTTTTTGATGTAGGAGCATCCAGGTGAATGAGCTATCCCACATCGACCAAAAAGATTTGATATTTTGGTTTTAGTTTTGTAGGTTTAGTTTGGTTGAGTATCGAGCATTTCTACTTTTGACACAGTTATTTGATAGCTATTTTGTATGTCTTCGTGATTGGTGAATTTATTTCTACATTTTGATTAGCTTGGCGATGGTTTCTCTTATTCATTTTGCATCAAGTTATGTTGATCTATTATTACTGCATATCATCGAAGTGTCACAGAAGATTTACCACATCTATAATTATGGGGATGAATTGGTGACAGGGTGTTGTCATCACTTGTTTGACAAGATGTTGCATTGAAATTATATAACCTGATGCATTCATTCGATAATGGTTTGGGTTCTTGTCACCTTCAGTTGTTCAATGAAATGTCTACAGACATCATTCTGGCAAAGCCTCTTAAGTTTGATAGTAAATACAATCCTAGCATTGTATTTTCAGAGTGATGGAGGAAAGGATGATGAGTACACCAATCTTGCAAAAGATGGAGAGGCAAGTATCCAATAATTCAGATCATGATAGAGAACACAATGATGCAATGCAAAGAGTTGTTCCTCTAAGTGTCCCTCATGCTTCAGGACAACTATATGGTACCTTTACCTAGTACCTTGCAAAGGTAAATTTTTTCTAAAAAGTAAGGGAACGACAATATCTCCAACATAGAGAATCGCAATGCTTTTGAAAAAATCAAGTTTCATCCATAAATGCTAATTGATGTAACAAACGTGGACATGAGTACCACTATATTGGAGTTTAAAATTTCCATTGCCATGCAGAGAATGGCTCATCCTAAAGGAGAATCAACAAAAGCAAGAGCAACATTAGCTGCATGAACTATAATGACATTTTTGTCTAAATTAAATAAAATGGAAGAAGTTTTATTTACAACTCCATATGTCATATTGAGTTAAGAGTTATGCTGCAATTTGTACTGTGTGTTTTGTGTTTGGATTAGTGTGCATTTAAGGCAGGAGGAGGGATTGTCTGCATCAAATGGTATTAGAGCTGGAGGTTTTGAGTGTATAGGTAGAGTGCCAAACATGATGCATCCTATACCAGGACCTGTGGTTAGAGAAGAGGAAGTAATTGTGGAAAGCTCAAGAGGATTGTTGCAGGTAAGATAGAGAAGCCCTGGGCAATTGAGAGCTAGGAAACCATAGAGATGTATCTCTGCAGATTGTAGAGTGTGGTATGTGAATGGTGAAAGATTGCAGTCGATGAGATGAAGGTATTTGTGAAGAAACCTATGATGTGGAATGGTTGGAGGTAGTGCCAAAAGAGGAAGATCTCCTTGATGATTGTGGATATAAATGCAAAGATGGATAGGATGGAAGCATGATAGCATGGTGAATTGATCAAGCATGATGAAGATAAGCATGAGGATGCATATGTATTCTTGGATGAGAGCATTAAAGAAAAAAGCAAAGAAGTGGAATTGGATATAGCAGTGATTGAGGAAGAAAATAATGAAGTGAGTAGCGAAAAGGTTGCAGCAAATGACAAAGGTGAAGAAAATTTATTGGCACAAATTTTAGCAATAGAGGATGAATGGTTTGAAATCATAGCGAATGAAGGAGAGAAACATGTTGCAGCAGTTGAAGGCAACATCACAACAAAGGACGTAGAAGAAGATGTCACAACAATAAAGAAAGATGAGGTATTTTCTGAAGTTTGGGAATTCAGTCACGATTTTTGTTTATCTTCATTTATAAGAGGAGAAATTGAAGAGTATGATGAGGGGAAGATAAGGGAGGATATTGAAATCTTTAATTTCCATAAAGTCGTTCATATTGACTTGTGTGTAGATGAGTGGGAAGGATGATTTTGGTGGAGGTGGTCAGTTTGTGGTGGGTTGGATCCCACGAAGGAGGAGAGGAGAGTAGAGAGTATTTGGTGGAGGAGGATGGTACATGGTGGATACAAATCCATGAGAGGAGAAAAGAGTGGTGAGTGGAGTTACGGGAGGAGGATGATGATTGTTCCGACGAGGTGCTAGAAAAAGAGGAAGAAGAAATAATTTTGTGTACATGATTCGGTGATGAAGTTCACTACAAGTTGGTTGCAACCTAGAAGAGTATTTTTACTACTCAACTCCACCTTTGTAATCCTATGCTAACAAACTTTCTACCAGGTGTGTCTGATGCAAGAGCATCTGGGTGAATGAGCTATCCCGCATCAATAAAAAATATTTGATATTTTGGTATTGGTTTTATAGGTTTAGTTTGGTTGAGTATCAATCATTTCCAATTTTGACATAGTTATTTTACAGATATTTTGTATGTCTTCATGATTGGCAAATTGATTTCTACATTTCAATTAGCTTGGTGATGGTTTCGCTTATGCGTTTTGCATCCAGCAAAGTTGATCTTTTGTTGATGCATATTCATCAAAGTTTCACAGAAGAGTTGTCACATCTGTAGTTATGGGAATGTTTTGGTGATAGGGTGTTGGTGTCACTTGTTTGACAAAATACTACATTGAAATTGTATAACCCAATGCATTCATTCAATAATGTTTTGGGTTCTTGTCTCCATCGGTTGTTCAACGAAATGTCTGCAGACATCATTTTGGAAAAGTCTCTTTAGCTTGATAGTAATTACAATCCCAGCATTGTACTTTTGGAGTGATGGAGGAGAGGATGATGAGTGCACCAATCATGCAGAAGATGGAGAGGCAAGTATCCAATAATTCAGATCATGATAGAGAACATAGCAATGCAATGCAAAGAGTTGTTCCTCTAAGTGTCCCTCATGATTTAGGATAGCTATATGGTACCTTTACCTAGTACCTTGCAAAGGTAAAAATTTTCTAAAAAGTAAGGGAACAAAAATATCTCCAACACAGAGAATCGTAATGCTTTTGAAAAAAATCAAGTTCCGTCCACAAATGCTAATTGATGTAACAAACATGGACATGACTACCACTGTATTGGGGTTCAAAATTTCCATTTCCATGAAGAGAATGGCTCATCCTAAAGGAGAATTGGTGAAAACAAGAGCAACATTAGCTGTAGGAACTATAATGACATTTTTGACATGGGCAACATCTAGTGTCGAAGGCATTGTCACAACTGGACCAGGCGTCCACTTCTTTTAGCTTTATGTTTACAGGGATAGACATGTGACACATTATCTAAAGAACTCTAATAGACTACAGAACAAATATGACATGCCATATCAAGAGAGTGCCCAGCTACACTATAGATGTTTGACAAAATGCTTCAAAGGGCTGTGAGCAATCTTGGATTGGAGTCATTTTGACTCAATTTATATTTTCTTTGATTTTGCGTCTCTTAACTTTCCATCTAAAGATGGAAGGATGATATTTAGTTTTTTATAAAAACTAATGCAAAGAGGAGATTGGGTCGTCAGCCTCTAGGGGAAGAAACAGAGAACAATACATGTTGGAATGCATTGCCAGAGTGAAGTGTTCAACCAAAGTATTAGAAAAATCATGTTCTAATGAAAAGAAGAGGCCACCCATCCACATTGAAAGGGTAGAGGAATTGAAGAAGTGCCTTGGTGTAAGAGAAGGGAAGCTCCATAGGAGAAGGTAGATCGTGGGATGGAATGGAGAGCTCGATGAGAGAACTCAGACTGAATAAAGGCTAGATTCTAAATTGTTATTGTTTATTATCCTATTTTTTCTGAATTAAATAAAATGGAAGAAGTTTTATTTACAAATCCATATGTTATGTTGAGTTAAGAGTTTGTGATAAGAGTTGTGCTACAATTTGTACTGTGTGTTTTGTGTTTGGATTAGTGTGTGTTTAAGGCAAGAGGAGGGACTATTTGCATCACTTTCCCTTCTTTATTTTGTGGTGAAAATGATTTGTGGACCATGTTATGTAATGGCACATGCTTTAAAGATGGTTCATGTGTAGGTTTTGTTCTTGTTTCTCCTAGTGGTAAGCATTTCAAAATTGTCTTCAAGTTATCTTTCTAGTGCACTAACAACAATGTAGAGTATGAAGCTTGGATGTTGGGATTAAAAAATCCTCATAAGAATGATGTCAAGTGCTTGAAGATATGTGGATATTCATAATTGATTATCTCACAAGTGAGATTTGTCTATGCAGTAAAAGATAAGAAATTAAAAAGTTACTACAATGTTGTTTGAGATACCATGGAGCTATTTATGCCAATTGGTATTGAATGGATAGATAGATCAAAAAATATTGTAGTAGATACTTTTACTATTGAGGCATCCAAATTTGATTTACAATTGGTCTCCCCACATTGTATCTATAATATAGAAGTCCTCACGAGGACTACCATACTTGATAACATATACAACTAGTAAGTATTTGATGATAATCAATAGACTTATAGGTTTTTAAACTAGATAAATGAATTTTATAGTCAATTTATTAATTGGTAGCCAATGGTTAAGATTAAAGATTATAGAGAAATTTTATTTTAGAATGAAATAATCCAACTCAAAACTAACACCATCCCAAGAAGCTGTATGGTACTTGAAAGGATATTTGATGGTGCTAATTGTTATAAAAAAGGAGTAAACCAGTCAGTGAAGATGACACAGAAGGTGTTAACCTTGGTACTAATGTGGTTCTAAAAATGGTTCACATTGGAAAGAAATTAAGACTAGTAGAAAAGTAGATGTTGATAGTATTTTTAAGAAAATTAAAAAATTCTTTTCTTGGTCATATGATGAGTTAAAAGCATATATGGAGGATTTGTTTCAGAGTACTATTCCACTTCAACCAAATACAAAGCCCTTTCAATAGAATCAAATACCAATCAATCCAACATTGGCCCCTCAAATGCAAAAAGAATTAATAAAGTTGGAGGGGAGTATAATCAAGTTAATTAGGTACTCTTCATGTGTCTCTAACCTTGTACTAGTTACAAAGAAGAATATGGACATAGGACTTTGTATATACTTCAAAAATTTGAACATCAAGTCCCTAAAGGAAAAATACCCTTTGCCAAGCATGGACCATTTGTTACAATGGGTGACTAGTTCAAAATTAATGTCTATGATGGATGGGTTCTCACTTGATACAATCAAGTGGTGGAAAAGGAGTCTAAGAAGTATAAAACAACATTCACAACTCCTTCGGACACCTATGTTTATTAGAGAATATTTAATTTAGGCTAAAAAATGTAGGTGCTACCTTTCAAATAGTGATGGATGTTGTTTATATAGGATTGATAAATAAATTCTTGGTTGTATACCAAGATGATCTTACCACATATTCTAACAATAGAATACATCATCACAAACACTTGGAGTTGATATTCCAAAGATGCTTAGAGTATAGAATTTCCTTGAATCCTAAGAAATATATTTGGTGTGGGAGAAGGTAAGCTTCTTGGGAATATTGTATCAAAGGAGGGGGTGAAGATAGATTCAAAGAGAGTAAAATCAATAGACTTCATTTCTTAGCCCAATTTAGTCAAAGGTGTGTAGTCCTTGTTGGATAGATAAAATTTGTTAGGAGATTCATTCCTAATTTTGTGGATAAGACAAAGGCCATCTCCAAGATGCTTAAGAAGATATGGTAAGTTGGGGACCAGTTGGTTCATTTGAAAATTAAAGAAGCACCAGTCTTGGTTAGTACTAATTGTTCGAGGCCTTTCTAGCTTTTCTCCTTTTATTTTTTCTATATTATAGTTGTTGTTTTGTTACAAAAGAATAGTGAGGAATTTGAGTAGTCTATAGCCCTTTTTATAAAATTATTAGAGCATGTATAATTGAAGTATTCAATCATGGAGAATCATTCATACACTCTTCTCAAAGTTGTTAAGATCTTCAAACCTTATCTCATAGGGGAAAAATAATTATACATGTACTGCACACAACTATAAAAGATATCATCACTCAATAAGGGGCTTATAATAAGAGGTGCAAGTGGATCAACAAGATCTAAGAATACGGCATAAATACAAACAAAGAAATAATTAGCTCGATCAAGGTTTAGCCAAGATCATGCCAAATGTGAACATAGATGTGGAAGAAATAAATTATGTGAGTGTTGATCCCATGTATGCTCCATATATTTTAAGAGATAATCCATGGTATAAAAATGTTATATATTACTTGGTGTAATGTCAAAAGTTGCATACCCTACAATTATCACATTATATTTTTGGCCCAATTTAGTGTCTATCCCCCATAGGCATGTTCTAAGATCATTTTAGCCTAGTCCTGACCTTTTCCTTCACCAATTTATCAATTTCTACATCACATTCTAATATTTATCATTAATGTTGATTTGTTTGCCTAAGTTTTGAGCATTTTCTATAAGACAACAATGTGATGTGTGAGCGTTTGTCTAATATGCTAGAATCCTATGAGTTTTTAAATTTTGAACCATTGGCTTCTTGTATAGCCACATGCTCTTACCTTTTGTAATGTCCATTTGTTGAAAAAATGTTTCTATGTTTGAACACGACTTTTCAAATTCCTCATGAGCCTCCTGAAAAATTATTTTGTGAGTTTTGAAACACATGCAACTTCATCTATCTTCTTGGTTGCACTTTACTAGTTACACCTCCATTGTTGAAGCTTATTGTGGGTAGATTTTGTTTCCCTCTCATTGACATCCTCAAATGCTTATCATCTCCACTCCCTCTTACTATTAATATCATCTAATAGGATTTCTCTTTGTTCTATTGTTATCTAGATGATAAATGTCTATGCAACTACTTCTTCTCCATCATTTCTTCCTCTCATTAGTAGGATAGTGTTTTCCTCTTCTTCACAAATTAGTAAACACTTCCTTTTCTAGTTGTTCTTCTCTATCTTCCATTCCCTAATTATTATTAGCATTAATTTTTGGTGACCTTTACTGCCTCCTATTTGATCTCACACACTAGGGTGTTGATCCTCGTAGACTGAGGGTTTAGCATTCATAGATTACTATTATATTATTGTTTTTAAAATCCTAGACACACATAGAGTTTAAGAGCACACACATTCCAACTTCTTCTTGTTCCATTGACTACATGTGGAGGTCAAAAGACCAAATTAGGGGCTTGACTTGAAGGAAAATCCCTAAGAAGTCACCCCATTTCTCTATGTCTTAACTTGTAGGTATTAAAAGCCTCTCAAATGCACATAGGTTTGGTTTTCTTCTCCTCTCTTTATTGTACTATTGAGCTCTTGAATCAGTTTTTGTTAGGAAATAACCAGGTTGATCAAACCATTTAATACAACCTTGTGAGGGAAAATATACATGCAAGCTTACATAATAACCATAATGCAAATATTAGACATATCAAAAGATTACACAAGATATATCCTAGGAAAACCCTCAAGAGGGAAGAAAATATATTATTCAACAATGGAACATTACAATACACTTACAAAGTCTCGATTACTACTTCTAAAATGTCAAGCTCCTCCAATGCATCCTCCATGTGTCCAAGCATAATGGGTAACAATGCAACCACACATCCCATGCCATGCTTCATATATGCAGTCTGAAGGAGAGATCAATACAAATGACAACCAATATCAACCACTAAACATGTGTTTTCTTTTATAGAATCAAGCCCACACAAAAACACTAAGTAGTATTAGCTAAACCATGTGTATCAAAGCCATGAGAGCACAAAACCATTGACCTCAAAATTAAATATTTTTCACAAATGTTAAATAATTGTCCTTTGTCTCCCACACATAATATATCTAACCAATGTTATAATACAACTTTACAAGTAGAACCAAATAAATATTTAATGTGGCTAAACACATCTTTAAAGATGCACCACAAATAAATATTTATTTTACACAATTAAAATATTTATTTTCTTGTGTAAGTTGTAAAACAACCCTTTTCCTAACATTCTCCCACTTGTTGTATACATTGCACAAGGTCAATTTATGAAATAAATCATCATAGCCAACCATAAAACCACATGAATTTATAGCATACTCTCATGCTCTATCAATATACTTGTAATAACATCCAAGGTGACCACCATCTCAAGCAAGAACTCCTCTCATCCTCCAACATGCCACATATGGAAGAAAAGGAACAAGCCAATGTGAAGGCACACTAATCCAAAGAACACAAGCATCAAATCCAAGTGATAAAAAAGGCTCTAAGTTGTTGCCAAGAAAAAACCCACATGACTAGAAATAGTATCCACAAAAATGCTAATACATCCAACCATACATACCTCCAAAGGTATCAAAACATCAATAGAACTCATGCCAACAACATATACAACCCATAAACTACAATCACAAGCTCCTTGCATAAAACATGTCAATGAAGAACATGCACATCTAAGAACTCCCACTACATGAGTAATGTCAAATCTAAAAATAGATCAAGGCATACCAAGTCTACCAATCAACACTCATACAAAGGTATGGCTAATAATCAAAACCATGTAGTACAATGAGCAATCACAATGATCCATACATGCAACACAAACTATTGTATACTCTCTAACAATAATTCACCCTAACTCTCCCAAGTTCACCACATCAAACCATATGAACATGAATCTCTAGGAAGTAGCAATAAAAATAAAGAGATAAAAACTACAAATCATATCACATAAAATGTCCTACCAACACCTCAAAGTTCTAAGTTGTGTCAAGTAAGACCTCCTTCACAACCCCAACTAAAAAGCCTTAATAAAGCCCAACCGTTAAATCTCATAGATTGAATAAAACATATATATCTCATATAACAAACATGGATGTAAGCCTCTTTGACTAAAGAAAGATCAAACTCAACCATATCCAAAACCAAGAAATCAACCCAATAAAATCTCCTAGAGTCCTCATAAATGACATCATAAATCAAACTCATATGCACAAGGAAATAAACATACCAAAAAATCCTCAAAAGAACCCTCTAGAACAAACAAACATAGCTCAAGTTCCATTTCCATGAGAAGACTAGTATAAAACAAAATGCATTTGAAAATAAGATGGGAAATATATACCAAATGATTCTCTACCGAGTAGACCAAGAGTGGGTAATGTGATTTCTCCTCCAAGATACATCCATATCTAAGTGAAGGATCCTCTATTTTCTTGCTGAAACATCCAAAGAGTAACTATCTCAACAAATATTGCTAAACCCAAGAGAATCCTAGCCTTTCCTTAGTATTCAAGTATTTGTGAGCATATAAACCTAATCAATCCATGCTAAAATCCAAATCCAACACCATACTAACATGAAGGTCCAACCAAGAGATCAATGTACTCAATACCAAGAGAACTAACTAGACTATCGTTCAAGATCCCATTGCACGTCTACAAAACCCAAGAACACATCATGACATCATGATACAATATCTCCTCCTAGGTGATCACATGCTCCAATGAACATATCCTGCTCCCAAGAGCACCTACATCATGCCAAAACTATAACTAGTATCCAAAGTTGATGCAGGAGCATCCATTGGTGTAAGGGCAATCTTGATGATTTTATTTTTTGCTCTTTTCAATTTTGGTATCTGAGGATACCCATTTTCTTGAATAATGATTCGGAACCTTCAAAATTTCCAACTAGCTAAAAATAGAAACTTGCTATTTTTAGAAATATTGCATTTGAGCATGTATGGAAATGAAAATTTACTTAAATATGGAATTGAAAACTATAACCTTTGGTGAAGGAATTGGCCAAAGATTATTTGTGGGTTGAAAGATATTAAAGTTTCTATTTCTTTAAAAAACCTTGAAAATGTTTCAAAGTCAATTTTGAGGCACTTAGATGCCATAGATCTCTTCAAGAGATTTTCGATGCATCAAATAGTTCATCAATCAAAAACCCAAATCAAAAGTTATGACTCCCAGTGTTAGAAATGAAGGTGTAAATCACACAATGGAAATCTAACTCAAACCTTATTTATGTCCTCGAAACAATGTAGAATCAATGGAGATTGCAATAGAAATAAAACCCACTACATAGAAATAACATGCATTAAGAACTGAACACATAACACAGTATGTAACGTGGAGAAAACTCTTTCAGGTAAAAAACTCCACCAAGAAAAGAGGCTCCAAGTTGTATTATCTTCAAATATTAGATTACAATACATGCACTTTCTCTTCTTCTCCAGTCTTCAATCCAATGCCGCCTGTTACTCTCAACTCTGATAAAAACATAGTACAAATATCCTTATAAAAAGGGGTTGCCTTCTAGGGCAAGAGAACTGACATAATATCAACCATCAGATTTGTGACCTAATGACGAACGGTCTAGATTTACAATGACAACCAATATCAATACAAATTAGCATTGAAGACTGGACATAAACATGTAGCTGAAACAAGACCACTTCTGGTGAAACCTTTCATCCCTTATGGGTGATTTACAAACAATAATAGGAATAAATTACATAGGATTAACAAGGTTGATGGCACCTTAATCCTAACACCCAGAAGTTGGGCTAGTTTTGAGGGAGTTACAAATTTTGAAATTTTGGTTGGAAGGCACCAAAAGGGCTATTTATGACTATTTTTCAAGAATTTTTTGGTATTAGAGAAGGAGAGAAGAGTGGCGAGTCATGAAAAGGAGGGAAACCATAGTAGATTTGAAGCTACATATGGTAGAAGGCTCCAGAATCCAAAGGAAAAAAGTCGTAATGGGTTGTAGCCTATTGAGGATTTCATCCTCTACTTTGATTCCAATTTCTGTAATGTAAATTATTTTTAGTTCAATAAAAGAACATTCCTATTTTTTGTGAGCAATATATTTTGTTGTGTGTTCTAGGATTTACCTCCCTCATCGAGTGGTATCAAAGTAGAAGTTCCTATGTGTAGACAAATCATCGAACGTGAGGTAGTTTACACCAGGACTTGTGGTTGTGGGTTGAATAGAAAAGAAGAAGGTCAGTATGCCTCCATGAAGAAACCATGGTGGTGGGAGAAATAATTTGACAGAGGAGGGTTAAAGAGCCCTACAAAGATAAATAAATGCATTGCAAGAGGAGCTGCGAAGAGGGTTTGAGCCAAGAAGAAGAGAAGAAAGTGAAGATGAAGCTAAAGAAGAAGGGCCATTTGAAGAAGAACAAGATGTTGCGAGAGATCCTGAGCAAGTTAGGTTGTTGAGGGCAATTTTAAAGATTGGAAAGAGGCCTAGAATTAAATTTTTTACCTATTTTGGGGATATAAATCTGGAAGAGCTTATTGATTGGATAAACGATATGGAGGAATATTTTGAGTATGAAGAGATGGAGGATCAAAAATGGGTCAAGTTTGCAAAAATGAAGTTGAAGGGCCATGCTAATATTTGGTGGAAAGAGCTCTAGTTAGAGAGAAATAGAAGAGGAAAAGGAAAGATTACCAGATGGGATTGGATGGTGGAAAAACTAAAAAAGTAGTTCATTCCTATGGACAGTGAGTTGGAGTTGTTGAAGAAGCTACAATGATGTAAACAAGGTAACAAGTCTGTTAAGGAGTATACATAAGAGTTTTATAAGATTATTATCAAAAATGTCCATGCAAAGGCCAACAAGGAGAAGGTAGCCTATTACACTAATGGGTTGAGGCCACATATTCAACAGGAGTTGAGCCTAGTGAGAATGACCACCATAGAAGATGCATACTAGTTTGCTCTAAGGGTAGAAGAGAAGTTGCTGATTAATCTGAAGAAATGTAGTTTCGTGAAGGAGTTGGTGTATCTAAGATTTGTTATCTCAGGTGAGGGTCTAGAATTGATCTAAAGAAAGTGGGGGCTATCATTGAATGGCCTACTTCAAGGAGTGTTACATAGGTATGATCTTTCATGGTTTCGAAAGTTTTTATAGAAAATTTATCAAGAATTTTAGTAGCATTTGTGTACCCCTAAATGAGACAATGAAAGGGGATATAAAATAGTTTAAATGGACTATAGGAGTAGCTAAGAGTTTTGATACATTCAATAAGAAATTCACAGAGCAACGTGTTTTGACACTTTTAAATTTCAATAAGGTATTCTAGGTAGATTGCGATGCTAGTGGCAATGCTATACGAGTTTTCTTGAGTCAAGAAGGTAAGTCCATTACCTATTTCAGTGAGAAGCTTAATGATGCTAAGAAAAAATATTACGTTTATGATCATGAGTTTTATGCTATAGTTTAAGCTTTGAAGAAATGAAGGCATTATCTGTTTCTGAAAGAGTTTGTTTTATATACTGATCATTAGGTTTTGCAATATCTTAATAGTCAAGGAAATTTAAATCAGAGACACTTAAAATGGGTTGAGTTTCTGTAGGGTTATACTTTTGTTTTGAAGCACATGAGTGGAAAGTCCAATAGAGTTGCAGATGCCTTAAGCAAAAGGAAAAAATTGATAGAGATGAAGATAGAGTTGTTGGGTTCAATGAATTCAATAGTTTGTAACGTGAAGATCCAGACTTTGCAGAGGCCTATAAAGCTTGTTTGGAGACTGTTACCATGGATAGGACAAGATGGTTGGATTAAATAATCCAATATGGTATGTTGTTTAGAGGAAGCCAGTTGTGCATTCCGAGGAGCTCTATGAGAGTGAACCTAATCAAGGAAAGACATAGTGGAGGGTTAGCAGGGTATTTTGGTCGAGATAAGACCATTGTTCTTGTTAGTGAGAACTATTACTGGCCACAGTTGTATAAGGATGTGAAGGAGTTTGTGAAAATTTGCAAAGTATTCCAGATGGCTAAGGGAGTTAGTTAGAATACCAGCTTGTATCATCCACTACCTATACTAGAGAAACCATGGGAGGATATAAGCCTAGACTTTATTCTAAGATTTCCAAGAACACAGAATGGACATGATTCAATATTTGTGGTGCTTGAAATATTTTCAAAGATGACACATTTTATTCCATGCCAAAAGACTACTGATTTGTTAATCTTGTAGAATTATTTTTCAAGGAGGTGGTTAGACTACATGGTCTTCCAAAGAGTATAGTTTCAGATTGGGCTACCAAGTTTGTTGAATATTTCTAGAGGACTGTATGGAAGAAGTTGAAGACTGAGTTGAAGTTCAGGTCTGCACATCAATCATAGATTGAAGGATAGACAAAGGTAGTGAATCAAAGTTTGGGTAACCTACTGAGATGCTTAGTGAATATAGGAAAAGATTGAAGGTAAATAATAGGAAGATAATGCAAATAACACACAAGATATTCACCTTGAATCTTCACCTCTCCTCTGATAGAGTGGAAGTAGTATGCACCCACCTACTACCTAGCTATGCTCAAGATGATAATAGATGTGTTGATTGCTCTAGAATGAAATCGATAGCATAACAGTACTTGAAATTGTGATGAGGATGGATTAAGATGGGGGTTTATTTATAGAGGATTGATATGATGAATGAAGGGCTAGGATTAAAAGCTTGAATCAATGGTTGAGATTAGTTGAGACAAGATTAGGGCTTGGATAAGGATTTTTAGGGCTTCTTTTGTGTGAATGTTAGAGATTAAAAGATGTTTTGAAATGTATGGATAGGATTAAAAGGTAGTTTGACTTTTATGCAAGTGGAACAGGACAAAATAGGAAATAATTATTTAAATAATAGATTTAATTAATTATTGGAGAGGGGTCATGTGTGATGATAAAATTAATTAAATCAAAAGGATTTATTTATTTAATTTCATTAAGAGAATAAATGGGTAAATTAATTAAATAAATATGATTTATTTAATTAATGTAGGAAAAGGATAGTCCTAGGATGAAGGATGTTGCAAAGGGTCACAAGATGATGTAGACAAGGTGTCTAGGCATCGAAAGTGTCACAAGACAACACAATGTGATGAAAGTGATATGTCGATGGTACATGATAAACTTCAGGTGTCTAAATTTTGCCACTCTTTGAAGTGGTGTTCTGACCAAGGGAAGTAACATCATTTCAAAAAAGTTTACAACATAGAGTTGGGTTGGAAAGGGATGCCTCAACCACTTAGATGAATGATGAGGAGGAATGATGGAGGGATGGTATGCCCCCTTAAGAGGATAGGTGAGTTAGAAAAACACGCGTATACTCTCGAAATGGATGAACAAATTGGTTAAGGAGATGGAGAAAAGATAAAGGATGGGTGAAATGCATGAATGGTATATTATGTTGTATTGGGTGAGCAATCATATAGTTTGATACAACACTATACATTATGCACCAAGGTATAAAGACCAGGGTGACGATGTGTCTCGTTCATAAAGATTAAGGGTCATAAGAAAGCATATGCCATTGGGCACAATGATATAGAAGACCATGATGTCATGGTGACAGTATGCTACAAGGAATGATACAAATGCAAGATAAAAATGATAACACACACAAGCAAGAAAGCATGCACAAACAATAAAATATAAATAAGGTTGTTGCCCCTTTCAAGCTAAAAATTGATGATGGATTAATTAAATGATTGGCTAGTGTTGTTGGCCATGTAATTAAACACGAGGATTGATTGATAAAGATGGATCTCTATACTTAAGTTAGGCAGTCCTTAAGCAAGAGGTGATTGTATTTGATGATGATGATGATCGAGTTTGCAACAAGGCGAGGAACAAAACTATTGGATGCTTTTGAATGACTGGCTAGATTTCTTGGCTAGATTGGCATGGATGAAGGATGGCTTGAACTTGGATTTATTGCTTGGATTTTTTGGATGTTATGATTTTTTGGTTTTTTGATGTATGGGATGACATTAGATAGCATTTGGATAGCATATTTGTTGGATACCAATGACAAGGGAAAACTAGGTCTAGAGGTAATGGTGAAAGGAGGATTGGATAGATGGATACAAGGATTGGAGATAATGGATGGATGTGAGATACATGGTGGATGGATGGATAGAAGGATTCAAGATGTGATCTCCAAGGACTATGTTGCATAGTATGCTAGATATTATGCTTAGGACTTTGTGTGACAATGCTTGTGAGGATAGGGGAGAGATAGGGAGATAGAGGTTTAGGGTTGCTTGGGTTTAAGGGTTAGGGTTTATGGTTTAGGGGTTAGGATTTAGGGGTTTAGGGTTTAGGGAGAGATAGCGAGAGATAGAAAAAGAGAGATAGAGATGGAGAGAGATAGCTAGATAGAGAGAGAGGGAGAGGAGACAGAGGAAGACAAAGAGTGAGGAAGATATCTAGAGACATAGGGAGAGAGATTGAGAGGAAGAGGAATGATAGAGATAGGGAGATAGGGGAGAGATAAGGAGATAGAGGTTTAGGGTTTAGGGGTTAGGAGAAAGGGTTTAGGGGCATTATTTAGGGTTTAGGAGTTAGGGGTTATGGGTTAGGTGTTAGGGTTTAGGGTTTACTGGTATTATTTAGGTTTTAGGGGTTTAGGGTTGCTTGGGTTTAGGGTTTAGGGAATAGGGGTTAGGGGTTAGGGTTTAGGGGTTTCAGGTTTAGGGTTTAGGGATTAGAGAGAAAGGACCCATAGGGAGAGATAGATGAGACATAAGGTAGATATAGGGAGATAGAGAGTGAGGCATATGTCCAGAGACATAGGGAGAGAGATTCAAAGGTAGAGGGACGTTCGAGATAGGGAGATATGGGAGAAATAGGGAGATAGAGATTTAGGGCTTTGGGTTTAGGGGTTAGGGTTTAGTGGCATTATTGAGGGTTTAGGCTTTAGGGGTTTAGGGTTTCTTAGGTTTAAGTTTAAGGGATTAGGGGTTAGGGTTTAGGGGCATTATTTAAGGTTTAGGGGTTTAGGGCTGCTCAGATTTAGGGTTTAGGGGTTAGGGGTAAGGGTTTAGGGGTTTAGGGTTTAGGGTTTAGTGAAAGAGAGAGGACCAATAGGGAGAGATACAAGGATAGAGAGTGAGGGAGATGTTCAGAGATATAGGGAAAGAGATTACGAGGTGGAGGGATGATAGAGATAGGGAGATAGGGAGAGATAAGGAGATAGAGGTTTAGGGTTGCTCAGGTTAGGGTTAGGGTTTAGGGGTTTAGGGTTTAGGGGTTACGGGTTAGGGTTTAGGGTTTAGGGACATTATTTAGGGTTTAATAGTTTAGGGTTGCTCAAGTTTAGGGTTTAGGGGCTAGGGGTTAGGGGTTAGGGGTTAGGGGTTAAGGGTTTAGGGTTTAGGGTTTTATGGTTTAGAGAGAGAGAGGACCGATAGGGTGAGATAGAGGAGATAGAGGGGAGAGATAGGGAGATAGAGAGTGAGAGAGATGTCCAGAGATGTAGGGAGAGAGATTGAGAGGTAGAGGGATGATAGAGATAGGGAGATATGGGATAGATAGGTAGATAGAGGTTTAGTGTTTCTCAGGTTCAGGGTTTAGGGTTTCTTAGGTTTAAGGTTTAGGGGTTAGGGTTTAGGGGTTAGGGTTTAGGGGCATTATTTAATGTTTAGGTGTTTAGGGTTGCTCATGTTTAGGGTTTAGAGAGAGAGAAATGATAGGGAGAGATAGAGGTGACAGAGGGGAGAGATAGGGTGATAAAGAGTGAGGGAGATGTCCAAAGACATAGGGAGAGAGATTGAGAGGCAGAGGGATGATATAGATAGGGAGATAGGGGAGAGATAGGGAGATAGAGGCTTAGGGTTTCTTAGGTTTAGGGTTTAGGGTTTAGGGGTTTAGGTTTACGGTTTAGGGGCATTATGTAGGGTTTAGAGTTGCTAAGGTTTAAGGTTTAGGGGTTAGGGTTTAGGGTTTAAAGCTTTAGGGTTTAGGAGTTTAGGGAGAGGGAGAGGGAGAGAGAGAGGACTGATAGGAAGAGATAGAGGAGATAGAGGGGAGAGATAGGGAGATAGAGAGTAAGGGAGATGTCCAGAGACATAGGGAGAGAGATTAAGAGGTAGAGGGATGATAGAGATATGGAGATAGGGGAGAGATAGGGGTTGGGGTTTAGGTAACTTAGACCTACCCTAAGTGCAAGGTGGACATATTTAAGGAATTAAGAGATAGAGGGATGATACAGATAGGGAGTGTTGGAGCCCAAATTTACCATTTCCTAAATGCTCAATTTTCCTCCATTTTGCTCCCAAGTCTCATATGAATCCCACTTGAACCTATAGTTAATAACCAATCAGAGATATTTTTCATAGGTTTTCATGTGTTTTCCATTTGGAAATACAAGGTAGGAAACTCAAAAAATTGGCAAGTCCTAATATCCTAAGGTTCTCTTATGTTTTCTCTTTTTGCTGGAAGTCGGAGTTTTAGACTTCCTCCTTCCATTATGCTTCCCCTTTTGGTCTCGAAAATTGCCGAGGTGTGGAAGTTTTCTAAGTTTTCGGTAGAGTTTCAATGGTCGGATTTCCTCCCTTCCATCTTGGGTAAGTGCACTTGAAAATGAGTACACTTTTTGGCCAAAAAGTGGAAGTGTTTTTCCTATTTTTCAAATTTTGTCATACTTGGAGTGACAATTTGAAGCACTTGCACATAAAATATTAAGATGATGTAAAAATAATAAATGTAGGATTATGTTTCTCATTTTCAAATGTGTAATTTTTTCTAATCCCCAGATGATGGAAGTTGGTTTTTTATTGGATGTGCAAAAAGTGGCTTTTTAAAAGTCCCCTATTTTTTGCCAAAGCATGCATGTGTACGACCAACATAATTTGACCTAAATTAAGGTATTTTTTTAATTCCTTTTTTGAAAAGATGCTCAAGATGTTGAATTTTGGTCAGGATATTTTTTGTAATTTTTTGATAAATATATATATTTTTATTAATTTTTAATGGCCCTAATTAGTGTTTTTTAAAACCCCTTGTGTACGACCAACATAATTTGAGCTAAACTAATCAATTCACTAATTTTTTTTTTCATCATGTAGAGAATGATGTCTAGTTTGGTCAGACATAATTTTTTTCAAGAAACTTTCAAAATCAAAAGTTATTAAATAAATAGTAATGTATGTTATTTCAAGTTTATGAGTTAGTTTGTTTAGAAAATGATTAATAAATATAAAATTATGTTCAATAGTAGAAAAAATTACATATTTGAAAACTAGACTTTCAGATCTACAAATGGGTTTTAATTTCGTTAAAATATTCTGAAAAAGAGTCGTCAGCCACAATCATGAAACTAGTTTTTTCTCTTCGTTTTCATGGTCTCCTAGTTGCAGGTCCAAGGCTTAGGCTTGGGTTTTTAAGCCTTTACCAAGCCTAAAACCAATGCAAATTGGTAGGTTTCAAGTTTGAAAAAATAAGAAACGGGTACCCATTTCTAAATGGGTGCTCTTGTAACAGATGCCCATTACAAACGAGTACCTATTTTAAAACGGGCACCTGTTTTAAAATGGGCACTCGTTTTTAATTTATCTATTTTTTTTTCATAAATTGGTAGTACCACTGATACTCTGCAACATTATTTTTTACCAGTATGACCGACAGCGACAAATTCTATGACTTTTTTATGTGCAAAGTGTCAATTCAAGCTCTCAACAAGACATTTCTTATGCAATTTTTATAGGGATTCAATCACAAGGAGCATTTTCAGATGGAATGAAGTAGAAAATCCTTTTTTTACAAGGATTCAATTTTTTGGAGAGATAATAATTTTACCAATATGCCGATAACAACAAATTCTGTGACTTTTTTATATGCAAAGTGTCAATTTGAGCTCCCAACGGGACATATTTTATGCAATTTTTACAGGGATTCAATCATAAGGAGAATTTTTAGATGGAATGAAGTAGAAAATCTATTTTTTAGAAAGATTCAATTTCTTGGAGAGATCAAACAAATATCAAGCAATTATCATATTGAACAAAGGATCTACATCTACTTGTATTTCATACATTATTAAAGAAGGGATCCAACACATTTTGGTAATCATGGGATCAAATAAACGTCAACCAAAAAAGAAGAGGGAGGTTATGACAGTTGAGGAAATTGAATTACATCGAGAGAAAGAGGCAAAATGACAAAGAGATAGGAGATAGAGGATTAAAAAAATGAAGACTAATATAGCATCTAGTTCGATGACTATTGAAGAGAACATCGAGGAGGAGAACATTGAAGAGGAGAATATTGAAGAGACCAATATGGATGAAGTGAATGTACAGTATACAAATGTGGAAGAGGTCAAGAACATGGAAAATGCAAATATAAGAATGAATACAGGTACGTCTTCGAATCCCTTGAATGATAATGAGATTAATGATTTAAAGCAAGTTGGATATAACATTGTTGAGATAAATGCTTCTACTACAAACAAGACAATAAAAAATGAAAATGAAAACCCTTGTATGTGTGAAAATGAAAATGCTCTTTTTTTAATTGAAAGTAATGTTTTGAAGGATCTTCATGGTAAGATATCTTGGAACAAATTTGAACCCATGCAAATAGATTGTACAAACAATTTTTTTATAAAAAAACCCTTGGATTTCAATGACAACTTGTATTACAATTGATGAGAATGTAAAAAATGAGAAAAGTAATGAAAAAATTAGGCATTTGTGTAAAACCCAAAAAGGTGGATGAATCAATGGAACAAGTTATGTTTAGTGTTGCTAATGCTATTGGCTCTATTGGAAAAAATAGTTGATCTAAGGCTAAGAATGCAACACGTCAAGCAATAACAACTACTTTAGTTAATAAATCAATTGTGAGCAAAAGAATGATAAGTAAGACAAGTGGATATTTAAATGTGCATGTTGTAACTTTAAGAAGAGCAGCAAAGAGAAGAGTAAGTATTGAAGAGGATCCAATCAACCAATGTTGGACTTTTAGTGGTAGACTCCCAAGGTCTGACATTAAATTAAATAATGAAATTAGGTCTTTGATTGAAAAATATTGGCATGATAATACAAGAGTTTCATCAAATGCTAGAGATGCTTTGAAATTAAGGGTGGGGTCAAAAAATCATGATCCTCATCCAAAACATCTTTTAGACATGACTCAAATAGAATTATATAGAAAATTTCTAGATGATTCAGTTATAGAAAATTTTAGTATAAGCCAAAGATCATTTGAGAAATGTAAACCTTGGTATGTCAAGATTAATAAGAAAAAAATCTCTTCTTGTTGTAAAACTCGTGCAATTTCAGTATTTTTATGATGTTTTTTGATATATACATTGTACTTTGCATACTAACCAAATTATGTAGGAATGTGGTATTAATATGCCACCTACAACAATTAAGGATTTTATAACAAGTTTACTTTGTCAAACAACTGATGGGCAATTCTTTTTTTCAAAACTATGTGTTTTTGGACAATGCAATAGATGTGGTAACCTTTCATTGTTAAGAGAATGCATGCATGAAAGTAGTTCACATGATTTTGAACAACAGTTAGTGGATGTGAAGAGGTTCACCAATGTTCAATATCCATCAAAGGATCGAAAAAATGGAAAGTGTTGTGAGTTAGTCACATAACAAAGTAGTGTACATGCATTCAACATAGAGTTCAAAAATACGATTGTGTGTAAATATGTGAAACACTCTCAATATGATTGGTGGCTTGATGAACAATTCCGTAGATGTAAGAACACATTTCCAATTGGAACTATACTTTCAGTGGTTGACTTTGCAGAAAACTATACCCTTGCTCCACAAAAGGAGATTCAATCACAATATTATAACTCAGTATAGGTGGCCATATTTGTTCATATTGTATACAAACATGCAATTGAAGTACAGAAGATGACAGGAAAATTTTGAGAGAGTACCATTTCTATGTGAGTGATAAATGGTTACATTCATCAAAGTTCGTGTAGTATTGTTTCAAAGTATTTAATGACAACTTAAAAAAAGACAAATCCAGATGACACAACATCTCATATGGTCAGACAATTGTACATGACAATTCAAAAATTCTTGAATGTTTTATTGGTTAAGTAGGGCCCATAAAGAAAACAATATCCAATATATTTGGAGTTTCTTTGAAGCTGGACATGGTAAAGAAGAACATGATGGAGCTGGAGCATGTGTGAAAAGGGCTCTTTCATGGGAGCAACTAAAATTCCATGATGCAGCAAAGTTTCAAGATGCATGTGCAATTATGGATTGGTGTAATGCAAAATTGACTATAGGATCAAGTGAAAACTCTAAAGTTCAACGATTTTTTTGGTTGGTTGAAGAAGAAAACATTCATTCTCGATATTATTGTGATACAATTAGTGGAT
Source organism: Cunninghamia lanceolata (assembly GCA_027924645.1). NCBI lineage: Eukaryota > Viridiplantae > Streptophyta > Pinopsida > Cupressales > Cupressaceae > Cunninghamia > Cunninghamia lanceolata. The sequence continues at coordinate 14,990,973 of BSBN01000130.1, read as the reverse complement.
CAACAAAATGGCATTCATTTAAGAGTTCAAATACAAGCACATGGACTATATGGACTAGGGAGCTCACATGTTTTTGTTAGTTTTGTATCATAGGTGAGTGGGAAGCATGTGAAAATACATATTGTGTTGAAGAATAGCAACAAAGATCCTTAACACCTCTACAAACACATGATCAATATGAGATAACATTTGAGGAGGATAATCATTTGCAAGCATCGGATGACTACGGTTGTATTTCAGACCTTATACGAGAAGGTACATTCATTCAACATTTCTTTTTGATACATTTTTTTTGCATATGTATGCATGTATATTTTTGTGATTTATTGAATTTGATAGTTTTTTGTAGGACATGTGTATGTTATTGTTGCACCCAAGGGTAATGAAGAGGAAACATAGTATTGGTTGGCTTGGTGTGTTGAGGCAAAATAGAAGTTGTTACAAACTAGAGTAGATGATGATAGCTTCGAGTATCCAATAGGTTATGTGGTTGTTGTTGGCACTTGGCTACATAAATATCTGATAAGGAATGGTATACCTACATTTGAAGATTATGAAAGACATAAGAAAATTTTGCACTACTCGCATCTGGTTGTGGCAACAAATATACAATTAGTGAGATATAAAGGGAGACCTATCAGAAAAGAATTATGGACACTTTATATATATCAACTACCTATCTAGAGACTAGAATAAGGTATAATCTAGAATCTAGGTGTCTTAGGTAGATACTATATATCAACTACCTGTCTAGAGACTAGAATAAGGTATAATTTAATCTTGGTGTCTTACGTAGATACTATATGTCAACTAGGTCTACCATAATAGGTGTCTAGAGGTGTCCTAGGTAGAAATATAATCTAGGTGTCTAGGTGACTTAGGTCTAGACTATGATAAGGTATAACTTGAATAGGTGTCTTAGGTCTACTATGTCTATAAAATCTAAATACATACTATACAATAGGTGTCTTAGGTGTCCTACGTCTACTAGAATACATGTGTCTTAGGTCTTAGGTGAGGCCACATGAGCTTCCACCTTCACGTGGTTGGCCTTGTCAATATAGAATATTTATATTTCTTGAAGCTAAGGGAAGCTCTTTTTCTTGTATAGAGAAGTTATGAAAAACCAATTAATGCATTGATTAAGTTATTATTTGGTGCTCTTGATGAAATTACACACAAATTTATAATTTTATTATATTTTTTAGAAATTATAATTTTTAGTTTTTTTCAAAATTAGAAGCAAATCTCAAAAGTTTTAGTAGATAGAACCAAGTATTCTTAATCAAATTTATATATATAACAATTTAGAGTAGGTATTTGTTTATTTTTCTTTTGATATTTCGGTTAGGTAGTTCTCTATTTTTCTTTTGATATAATTTATGTAGACCTAAATTTCTTAAATTGTAAATTTAAAGGGTACAACTATTTCTCTAATTTTCTGTTTCTTTTTGTAAATTTATAGGGAAGGTATTGATCTATGAAATTATGTTTAATAGATTTAAAAATAAATTGATTAAACATGGTTACTCTTGACAAATCTAATCAATAAGATTTTCCTAAATATTTAACTCAATTATAATTTAACAAGTCCCAACGTTTGACTCATGTAAATCCAAATAAAACCATATAAATTACTAGAATAAGGTCTATCTTTCAACAAATAAATATTTTTAAGATTTAGTGTCCGTGATCAATTGCCTTCATAGACTTTCCAATTATTTATATTCATTCTATCTCAACAAAGTTAATTTTCATTTTATTTTGTAAATTTAAAGGGTAGGTACATTTAGTCTGTATAACTATCCAACCTAGTTTGTATCTAATAAATGTTTAATAAATTAAATCAATTGAAGTTTTTCTCTTATCTAATTAGAATTAGTAGTTTACAATTTTACAATTAAACACATGATAATTTGAAGTGTTAAAAATATGAGATATGAAATTAAAGTTTGAATATAGATGCATATAGTGGACATTCAATAAATAGTAAAATGTAGTCTAGATGAAATAGTCTATGAGATATCAATACTAACATAATAAAAATCCATGTAAAAATAGTGAAATAGTCACAAAACATATATGTCTAGTCAATACTGAAATAGTCATAAAATCCTCATGAAATAAATAATCTAATACATATGTGTGCCTTAAGTTTGATCATCATCCATTTCAAGCCGCCTTTTGGTCCCACATGACTCAAAGGGTGGCTCATGTTGTGTACAAGAAAAAGAAGCTTCAAATCAATTTTAATGTCAAAACTACATCCTAATTATTTAAATCAAATATTTAAAACCAAACCATCAAATTAAATATTTAAATCTAAACTTCAAAATGTCTAAGCATACCACAACGGGCTCATCATCTCTCTTGTCATGCTCGTGTGCAACATATGGTACTAATTCTGACAGAGTAAATGTTTGTGTCACTAATTCCTATATTTCAATAAAACACATGAATTAGGCTAGAGTATAGATACAAAATGCAAGGTTGAATGATACAAAAGACTTTGAAATAAAATAGGATTTAACTATAGGACCTAAAATATGAGAGATGACTCGTGCATCTGTGCAGGCTCATCAATGATAGGATTAATTGAGCCTGCACCTATATTAATCTCATCCTACATATATATGTGTACATGTCTATATAAATTCAACTTTAAAGACATGAATTTAAAATCATTAAATTACACTGGGAATTCAAATTTAAACTAAAAATGTACAATTTTAAGATACAACCATGGAATATGAAGCAAGCTCCTGCATAGATGATGCTGCCACTGGTCCTGGATGACCTGGTTGGTTTGACACAACAGTGCCAGGACCTCCCATCTACTTTAAATTTTAAAAAAAGGTTCATCACATTTGCATATTAAATTCTATATTATTAAAATATATATATCCAATTAAATAATCTCTAGAGTTCCTAATTTTTATGCCTCGACCGTATAAGATCTACCCATCTCTACTACCGTTGACACTAAATGGTCTAGCCGTGATGAAGTGGAAACATGTGATGGAGTCATCTGTACCAATCAACATGTTTATTAATATATTTAAAATTTATTAAAAAGATTGATAATTGATAATTGGATCTATATTATTTTGTATTAAATTTAATTTTATTAAATGTGGCATACATACCGATTCCATAGGAGTGAATAATGTAGCCAAAAAGGACTCCTCCTCCGAAGTAGATGTAGGACCAAAACATGGATGATTACAATTCTAAAAATAATGTGGTGTGGACCGCAATGGTGTCAATCTAGGTGATGTGCTAGGACCAGCACTAGATGCTCCTCTAGGTTCTACAGGCTCTACAGGATTGACTTCATCTACCAAGCAGATAGCTTGGTCAGTTAAGTTTCCTGAGAGCGATGATAACACTCCGAGTGCCGAGATGATCATCCGCTGGTGAAAGGGAACATGAATAGACGGTGGAGAAGGGACAATAAGTGCAGGAGCAAACATCAATTTGGATCGACACGTGCCCCTAGTCTATGTTGTGGCATTCCACCACCCATGCCCTAAAATGATTTCATATCAAAATAATAGGGATTTTTTCCCATCTAAAACTTTGCCTATAATTTTTTCAAAAAATAAAAGGGAACCTCAAAATTAGCATGAGGTGGATGGTCAAAGATCATCCACCACCGCTCCCAAAAATTATTAGCTATGTACTGATGTGTGCACCATCTGATTGAAATTCTCTTTTTATTTGGTGGTATTTGTTCGCTTGTGGAGGGATCAATGAAATATGGGGCAATTGTATTTTTGATAATATGTAAATCATTGATCTCTTTATACGAGAGACCATCCACATAAAACTAGCTCCTCTCTTCCCACCATGAGCATAATGTGTCCAGATCCATGTGGATAGCTCTCACTAAATCAATAATAGTTTGCATCGTAGATGCAAACCGTGAAATGTGTGGAGGGGTTTGGATTTGTCTTTGCAAGAAGTTTATTTTTTCTTGCAATGTTTGTATATTTTCATCAATTGTTGCTCGCAAATGAGCCTCATCAGTAGGTGGTGGTTGTGGTGGTGGTGGTGGTGGTGATGGGGGGGGGTGGGGGTCCTGGGCTAGATCGGCCATGTGTACAAATAAGGTCTATAAGTAGAGCTGCAATTACAAAAAATAATTAAAATCAAATTAGGAATTGAAAATATATATTAAATTGCATGTACAACATATGTTTAAATATACATATACATATAAATTGAAAACTTGGAAATATATAAATTTGCATGGTTTAAACAATACATTAAAACATTTAATTTTACATATACATGCATTCAAAATTTAAACTTGTTAGAAAATGTAAATCAAAATTTATTTTCAAGAATCATGACATGAATCAAAATTCATGTCATATCTACTCAACATTATTTTGTCAAGTCCCATAATCTTTTACTATACATGTACGTATGTACATATGTATGTATGTATGTATGTATGTGTATATGTATGTATGTATGTAGACAATTTCAAATGATCTTATGAAATATATCATTCCTAAAAGTTTAATGTATAGCCTAAATGTCATTCCATCTAGCCATGTTACCATTTCCTATTTTGGTAAAATTTAAGTTGATTTTGTTTCCTATAAATGCAATGTTCGTAGAAATCAAAATCCTAAAAATAATTAACTAGCCCTATTGTTACTTAATATATTGCATGTCCACAAACCCTAAATATCAATAGAAGTCCTAATCCTAGAGGTTATGATTAATGAGTGGACAATAGTACACCAATTCATTAGAATGTGTACCTCTTCTTCTCCTTTGGGCTCTCCCAAACTTAGAAATGTTTCCTTGAGGTTTTCAAAAGAAGACAATTAAAGAGAAATATTCAATAACAACTAGGTTGTTTACAACCACACTCATGTATTATGAACTCCTAAACATGTCATTAAGTTCATGTCAGTATTGGCTACAACTACACCTACAAGACTTGAATTGAGAAGATAATAAATATTTACATATGCACCAAAAGATGAACACAATTTTACATTCTTATGTATGTGATTCCATTTATACATTATATACAAATGTACAAGATTTGAGAATACTAATAGGATTTTCTAAACAATACAAAAATTTCAACTTGATATCTAGAGATGTTTTGAAAGTTATATAATTGAATTAGGAGAGATTTTCAAACCTAAACTATTATTACACTATAAAGGATATCCAAGAAATAAGTATTCAAATTTTTATTAAAGTCTTTGGCCTCTCACCACTCCTAGACAACTCTATATCGATTAGGTGATTATGTTTAATTATCGAAGATGAGAAATACATGCTTGAATCAACCGTGGAACTAAGTTCATATGTATGTATGTATGTATGTAATTTCTTAAGTTAACTTGAATTTGATCGTTTCACTCTTGGATTTGACTCCCTATTTGCTATGTATGCTAAATATGATGGCACACTTCCATTGAACCCATGGTTGGATGACTCAGAGGTGAAGAACATAATGGAAGCATGGCTTGAGGGATTGGTCTTAATTTGCTTGGCTTTACCAAACAAATTTTGAAGCAAAAAACTAGTTGGTATACTATAGACCTTGGTTATGACTATAAAAGGATGAAGTGACCTAGGATTTTCAAATTATTTTTTAGGTCCCTTGAAAGGAATAATGTGATTAATGAGAAAGACTCCCTCCTTTACAAGAGGATATAGAAGCACTTAGAAAAGCATTCATGCATAGAAGGTGGGGATAGTAGAGATAGGTCTTTATGAATACAATGGTCTTTATATATGCATGTTTAATATGGTAATGATTTCCTTTCTTCTATTCACTTGCAAGATGGATATAAAATGTATGTTTCCACAAAATCTTGCATAAGGTATATGTCATTTGTTGAGGTGAAAGTAGTAATGGTATATACATCGTTAATGTTCTATTTGTATAAAATAATCCCATGTGATAAAGTTTATTGTATAGCCTAAATGTCATTCCATCTAGCCATGTTACCATAAATCCTATTTTGTTCCTAATCCATGTTTATCCTTCCTAAGTGTTTCATTTTGTTCAATCTTGAACCCATCCTATGTACACTCAACATTATTTTAATTTTTTTCCATTGTTGTCCCCTTTACCCCCTTGTTAAGCCTCAAGTTGTCATAGATATATGGATATGTTTAAATTAAACATTTAAACATAATAAAGTGACTTCTAGGTTTAATAAGTCATTTAGGTTAGGTCTAAAAAAATATATTAGGGTATTATCCTATCTAATTTGTAGGTTTTAGCTTCATGAAAAGAGTTTGACAAATGGTTAAATTAAGACTATGAGACTCATCAAGAACATTAAAAGCCATGAAGACTAGAAGAATAAGCCTATAGTGAATAACTAGTTCAAGGTCTAGATATAGGGGAAAAGACCCAATAGGTGAGATAGTATATGTGCATTTAAGGCCCAATATTTTAAAAAGTTTAGTACTAGTAGTTGTGACTTTAAGCTTGTTAGTGTTGTACTATAAGTACTAATAATTTAATGACTTTAAGCAATCATGTGATGCCACATCAGCCCACCAACAAAACATGACTTAATACACACCTATTGGTCCACCCTTTTTTTGGGGAACTATTTGACACCTGAACAAAAAGCATGTTGATGTGGCATAATAATTGATGATGTGGCCCTAAAACCTTATTTATAAGCAGGGACCTTGCCAAGTAAGCTATTGTAAAATTTTTGGAGTGATTTGAAATTGCCACGTATAATTTTGAGAGGCATGAAGTTAGGGTGCTCAACTACTGGGTCCTCTCCCCTAGACAATTTCAAATGATTTTGAAATATCATTCCTAAAGGTTTTTTTTAAGCCTATATGAAAGAAACCCTAGAAGTTCTATCAAACCAGGTAGTTCATGGAGGGATTGTCATGTGGCCATAACTGTTAGTACAAATATTATATATAGATGTCCATATGTTTAAATTAAAGATTTAAACATAATAAATTGAAGTTTCTAGGTTCTACGTTTAGGTTTTAGAATAGGTCAATTTAGTTTATGAAACCCTAGTTTATGAATTAGGGTTTTACATTTTACTGTTTATGAAACCCTAGTTTATGAATTAGGGTTTATCATTTCTAAATTAAAGGTTTATAGTTTATGAAATAGGGTTTACCACTTGTTTTCAATTTAAGGTTGAACACATACAGTTTAACATTGTAAAAACAATAAAACACAACAAAAAACAAAGCAAAAAATAATGAAAAATAGTAGAAATTGATGGGTAACCAACCTGGGGTAGTCATTAATCGAGCTGGAGGAGGCAGGGACATTCTGGAGGTGGGAGGTGGGGTCAGCCATTGTGGGTACCCATTCTTGGCATTATCCTCTCTACTTTTCTGCGGCTTGTAGCTATTAAAATGAAGTTGCAGGCCTATTTTTATAAAAATTAATACTTTTCAAAAATAGGTACCTGTTTCATTTACGAACATCCATTCCATAACGGGTGCCCATTTAGCTTTGGGTGCCCAATCGTAAATTGGAACCTATTTCATAACGGGCACTCGTTTCGGCTCGGGTTCCCATTCCAAGTGACATTTTTCATCTGCGGGAGACTTCTGCAAAATCTATATTCATCTTTGTGCTTTCACCCTCTTCCTAATGGCAAGTGTAGGGACAAAGGCACGAGGGCCGAGGTCTGCTTAAAGAGATGAAAAATATTCTAAGTATGGAAAGTATTTTGGAGGTTGGACTTTGGGCCTTCAGCCTTTGGTCTTCTTCATGGAAAGCGTCAGGAGTAAGCCCCAAAGTCTAAAGTCTGAAGGGTTTCAAAAATATTCTAAGTGTGAAGTATGTGGCAGAGGTCAGAGTTTTGTTCTTCTTCCTTCCTTTGAGGAAGGAGAAATGAGAAAGGCCTGACGGCTGACCCCTGACAATTATAAGGTATTCTGCCATTCCACAGAGCCTTTTGGTGGGCCCACCGGCTAGCTGGTGGAACATCAAAAAATGGACATGTGACAATTGTGGTGAAGGGAGAAGGTCTGACAGCCGCCCCTAGCATTTTCAAAATTTTACTAAGTGTTTCAGTGGGCAGGAGTAGGGGCTTCAACTTTCTTTCTTCTTCATTGGACAGGTAAAAGGAGGAAGGCTGAAATCCACCTAAGGCTTGAGGAATATACTAAGTGTTGCAGACTTCGAGGGGTTGGGGTTTTATATTGTTTCTTCTTCCTTATGGAAGATGAAATGTGGAATGCTCGAAGCCCAAAGTCTGACAAAAGAAAAAAGACTAGGGCAGAGAAAAACAAAGGAAGAGGCTCAAAGGCTGAAAGCCTAAGGTCTAAAGTCTGACTTTTTAGAAGTTAGCTTCCTGGCCTTCCACACTCCTCCAATCACCTGGGAATGCGCCGACAATGTCCAAGTATACCTTTAATACGAAATAGGTGGTCGAATTTAATGCTTTAAATGCAGTTGATGGGGTTGTTGAGGATTTTGGTTCCCTGCATGCAGAGTGGTATAAACAAAAGTCAAATGCCTCAAAATGGAGGAGGATGATACACCAGGAATGTCGTCAATGCCTGAGGTAGATAATTCCCTGAATGCTTGCTATGATTGTGGGGATACATAAATGCAGATTTTGTACTCAACATTAATGAGTTGTAGGCCATAATTGTGCAGGTTGTTCAAATATTAAAATTCTTTAATGCACAAAGGATAAATCAGATAAGTTAGAGGCCGTAGGTGGGAAGGAGAGGATTAGAAGCTTCCCTCTTTATTGCTTAGGGCACATTTGGATTGTAAGTAATCTTTGACAGATTGATTGCAGAGCTAGCAGGACATGGGTCTCAATCCCAACATGAAAATCAACTAATAAATTAGGAGTTGAGTTTAATGTAGCATGGCATGTACTCATTGATTGAGTGCAACACTGAAAATGGGTACACTCAATTTGAATTGAATTTCTATATATGCAGGATTTGAATTAGTGTTAAGGGTTGGTCATTTTGGCATTTCTCAGTAGGATCACATTTCTCAGCAGGATTGTGAGCTCCAGGAGGCAAATTAAGAAAGGATATTGTGCAAGCTATGTTTATACATGAATCAATCATGAAGTGTATATAATACAATTCAAATCTTTGTATCAAATTGTTGTTTTTCTCTACTACTGTAGGTGTTTTTCTTAGTAAATTGTAATCATAGTTTCAGTTTACTTTTACCACATTTTGTGGTATGATTGTAAGCTCTAATTTGATGAATGTGATAGTTTTTAATTCATTCCCAAGCTTTGTGAATGATCATTTTAGTATCGCATAGGGAAAAACGTGGTATGGTGTGTGATTCTTATGTATTTTCAGTAATCTAGTAGTGATTTCTTTGCATTTGATATGTCAAGAAGGCAGTTATACACTTTTATATGATTATTTTCCTCTGTTTTACATTAGACTCTACAGCCCAGTGAATAGGCACCGGTCTGAGTAGCCTTAGATCACCCATCTTCAAAGCAAAAACTATACATCTTATTTTTAGAAATAGAAGTAGTTTTCATGCATCCTCATTGTATAGGATTGCATTTATCAGCTATATAGGGGTCATACAACAACTAGCTTTGCTTAGTTCAGTGACAGATTTGGGACTGAGAAAGCAATCTAGGTTTGGTTGTTATTATTTTTAGTTGTTCATCTGGTTTGATTCTAATACCTACTCAGGTATGATACCCCTTGGAATATCCCTCTAGAGTTTAAGATGAGCTCGAAGAGTAGAGGAGTTTACCCATCTCCTGTAGTTGGCCAAATCTCCCCTTTACTTGTTGATAAACCTCTTCCTTTCACCTTGACAACAATCCCTGGCCTGGGTGTTTTAGGAACATTTTAGAGTTTTGGGTTGGAGTTATTTTGGGAACCAACATTTTAGCGTCATTGTCAAGGAGAAATCATTTTGATTCAAATTCAAAATCCTTAGTAACAATGAAATCTTTTTAGTTCTGGTTGTTGATATTGAAAATATAGTTTTGTTCAAATTTTCTTCCCAGTAGGGGAGTGGTGACTCTGTTTGTTAACCCAGAATTAATTTCAGTGTGAAATAAGTTTCATAATGGATAGAGGAAGAAACCAACAACATTCTGGACATGAGGAATCATCTAGCAATGATGGAAATAGGAGTAGGTATAGGGAAAAAAGACCCCATATGGTACCTGCAAGGAATGCCCAAGATAATATATTTGTTGACCTCAAAAGCTAGTATAATTATGGTTCAGAGGATTTTGTTGATAACAAGCTAAGAAGGAACAAAATATAGAATAGAGATGACTATGATGTTAGAAGAAATGAGAATGTTATTGGTAGAAGAGGCAGAGATGCTTCTTAGGGTCCACAGTTGAGAATGTATGGGATGCCTAGTGATAATGAAGAAGTATATCAGGATGCCAAGCATCCTGATTCTCCCATAAGGTCATTTGAAAGTCAGCATAACACTATCCCTAATATGGATGATCAGCAGTAGCTTGATAATGATGAAGAAAGAGAAAGAAGGACCCAAGATGAGTTGGGTCTGCTTAATCACCTAAAAAATAGACAGAGGGAGGTGCAAGCCTTGCTTGATCAATAGGAAGCTCAACTAGCCCAACAAGGTTTGAATCAACGTGCACAGTAACAACATGTACAACATCAGGAATATCAGTAGCCACATAATCAACATGATAACCAGAGACAACGACAACAACATCATATAGCACAATAGGCTATGAATTAGACCCCTGCTCACAACATCAACATGCAACCACCATAGAATCAAGTTAACCAGCAACATGGCAACATTCAACCCGTTGGACATGCTCAATGAAGACAAGTACAAAGTTTTATTGCACAGAGGCAGCCACTAGGAGATGAAAGGTACAAGCAACTTGATTTCCTTGGCATTCCTAATTTTCCTAATCCCATCCCAACTGAGATTAGAGGGAAGATTCCAAGATTTCAGGGCAACAATGCTATCACTGGTGAGGAACACTTGAGACATTTTATTAATATCACTAGTGAGTATGAGATTGAAGATGAAGATGTGATGATGAAATTGTTCATGCACTCATTGGAAGAAAGTGCAAAAAAATGGTACAAGGCTCTCCTTGACAATAGCATTGATTCTTGGAAGGAGTTCATGAGAGTTTTCAGATTGTAGTATGGGGATAGGATTGATCCCAAATTTGCCATTCATGAGCTCACAGCCATCAAGAAGGCCAGAAAGTAACATGAGAGCTTCAAGCAAGCCTATTAAAAGGGTTGATGTGAAATTGCCTCAGATTGACAAGGTTGTTTTCAGCAAACCCCTTACTACTGATGATAAGTTGGACAAAGTTATGGGGGTAGTAAAGGATCTAAGTTATAAGGTTGCTAGAAATGACAAAGGGTTACTGCCTCATGGTGCAATAACACATTTTAATGAAGGACAGAGGCTTCATAATATGCCTTATAATATTGATTTGTCTAAGAGACCACAACAGAATGATAGGCAGGTTGCTCCCAGGCATGTGAGTTTCAAGCTGCCTGAAAGGGACACCCCTGATCCTTTGAGAAAAGATTAGATTAATCTTCAAGATGATTCTTTGTGGTGTCAAGCTTGTTTCCTTCCCCATGACCTAGCTAATTGTGTCGTGGCTCATTCACTGAGTAGAGAAGAAGAGTTTCCAAATGAAGAGGGTGCAGTTGAGTACTATGAGGAAGAAATAAATTAGTTTGATTCAGAAGATTTTAAATGCATAGATGAAGGTGTTGATTGTGATAACAATGAGGAGAATGATCATATTTTCCAATATGATTATGTTGAAGGTCTGAAAAGATACCAATTGCCATCTCATGATTTTGGGCATCTAAAGGACCTTGTGCAGAAATTATCAACAGTCCAAGCCTTCAAAAGAAGACATGAAAGCATTGACTAATGCTACCATCTTGCAAGTCCAAGGAGGCTATTAGCTCAGGACCAGAATTGTCCCTGTTCAAAATGTCCCTACCAAGGAATTGAAACAGTAGAAACGTAATGAGCAAATAGAAATAGGTAAAGGCCACGTGGAGCAGAAAAATAATAGTGCTCCCAAGAAAAACATCTCAGACAAGAAGAAATTCCCCATGCCAAACCCAACAACAAAACATAAATATGTGCAAAAGAATCTAGCACTAGTCTAGCCTATAAATAGCATGCGTATTTTGGGAGTCCATTACCCAAAAGGAGGTTATAAACAAGATCAACCTAAAACACCAAAGGAGCTAGAAAAGGAAAAAGCAAAGGAAGAAGGTAAGGATATCTCATCCAATCCATTAATTCCATACATTCCTTCTGCAAATGATGTAACTATTTCATGTGACATTCCCTTGCCCAACTATCTCCCTATTGACATAGCTCATGTTTTTAGCCGAATTAGAATTTCTATGCCAATAGTGGAACTGCTCAAAATCCCTAAACATAGGGATAGGGCAGAGTCTTTTATTACTACCACTAGTAGAACTTTGGCAAATAAATGACTACGTGACTAAAACTTTTAGTCATTCTACTAATTTCTTGCAACACAGCTATAAGTGACTAAAAAAATGACTAATTTGATCTTTGGGTAAAAAACACAACTAAATAATTAGTCACACAAATAAAAATGACTAAATAATTAGTCACACAAATAAATATTTCATTGGCGGGAGTAGAAAACATTTCAAAGTCGAGAGAGAGGGAAATTTTTTGGATGAAATTTTTTCACTCTTTTTTGCTACTTTCCCCGTTGCTATTACTTTCTGCTCCAACAAACTCTTCCTCGCTGGTATTGACCCTTCCCCATTCACTGGTGTGGCTGAGTTTTGAGTAAGATTTTGCCCCTATTTGAGTGATTTGTGCTTGTTTGATCACGAATCTCTTTGTAAGGAGCCACCAAATTATTTAGAGCCTGTGACTTTTGTTTGCAACAATTTGGCATATTGCAGGTAGACATTAATCTTGGATTTTGTAGATTGATTTAGAAGACATGATTTTTCCCATTTTAGGTCGTGAGTCATCATCCTTGGGTGTCACGAATTTGATTGAAGGGGTGGCTATTAATTTGTTTGGAGACCCAAATTTCATTAGGGCCACGAATCTGATTGAAGAGGCCGTGGAAGTTGAGTTTGATTTTGTAGCAATGGATAATGGACACTTAATGGAGCATGAAGGTCAAGGATGAAGCAGGATTCCCTGCATTTGCTTTGGTGAATAGGGCTACAGACTAGGCTCTAAGGCATGGACATACAAAGAAAGAAAGGGTTAGTATTTTTTCTTAAAGCCATTCTATTTATATAGTGATTAAGGAAATACAAGGGGTTTTAAGGCATGTGCTTAAATTGTTTATATACTTGAATGGTGCAAGTTAACCTTGGGTCCATACCACCCTGAAGATTTGAATGAGGTTGTTCTGTTTACACAAAGTGTTGATGTTTACACAGAGTGCTGTAGCATCTTTGAGAAATTCAAAACCATCTGGTTGTTGCAGATTTCATTTGGGTTCGCTTTCAAATTATTTGTCATCAACTCCTCTGGACAATAGGAAAAGTTGTTGTCCATTGCTTAATACAAATGGCATATTGCACAGCGCACCAACCCATCTCTTGATCAAAGATAAATCAAATGACAAGGCTTTGGAGATTCATATAGAGTAAAAAGAGTCCAGAGGAGATTTTGGAGTTTCAGGGAAATTTTTGACTGTAGTGGGATTAATAATAGGCACTGCAATTGGACTAAAAATATTGGGTTTGCCTGCATCAACAATAAATGTTGGTACTCTGCCATCAACTATGACTATTTTGGGCTCATGGGTGTATGTTATTTCATCCATCTTGCTTGTTGTAGAGCTTTCTTATGCTATTATGGAAGACAGAGGACTGGAATAGGTGAGTTTTACTAGCCTAGCAATGCATACTTTGGGAGACAATATGGGAATTCTTGTTGTAGTGATTTATGTAATTTTGAACGATGCCCTTTTGGTTGCTTGCATTGCTGGCCTGGGTTCCCTTGTTTAGACATCGATGCCCTTTTTGTCCTCATTTGTGGCTTGTGTTGTGTCTATGGTCATAGTTGGGGGGATTGTAGGATTAGCATCCTTTAAGGTAGTTGATGATGTGAATAGGTTTTTGTGTGTTCTTATGGTCACATCTATTTCTACACTTGTGGGAGTTGGGGTATTTGTAAGGAGGCATTGTATATGGGATTCTTTGAACCATGCAGTATGGGCTCCAAGTGCTCTTTTGCCTACTATCCCTGTAATTGTGCTCACTCTTGGGTTTCATGTGATAACCCTTTTATATGCAAGGTAGTAGGAAGAAAACCTCAGGAGGCCATTAAGGCTATTAGTTGTGGTGGGGTTGTGCCTCTTGCAATGGTCTTAGTATGGAATGTAGTTGTTTTAGGCCTTGCTCATTCAAGCACCCATTCTAGGTCATTGGATCCTATAAAACTTTTACTGTCTCTGAATTCCTTTGTTGTACCTATAATGCAAGCATTTACCTTTTTAGTCCTTGAAACATCACTGATTGGTTATGCCCTCAGTTTTCCTAAACAGTTGTATGATACTCTATGCTTGATCAACATGGTTGCCCGAAAGCATTCTAAAACATATTTGGGGAACTTTGTTTGTTTCTATGTCCATTTTTTACTGCAATATGCCGTGTTAAGGATGCTCAACTTAGGAACTTTATTATTAAGTCTACAGGATATTACAGAAAATCTCTTTATTATTTTTGTATGTTTGTTTCTATTTCAGTTTTTGACACCTATAATTATTTATTTTTTGAAATCATGGGTTTGCTAATGCTTTCATGGACCTTTGTTGGGCAGATGCAGGCAAATCAACTATTGGTGGGCAGATATTGTTTTTGAGTAATATGGTGGATGAAAGGACAATTCAAAAATATGAAAAGGAAGCGAAGGAAAAACATTGAGAAAGTTGGTGAGTACTTTGATCTGTAGCTCTGTTTCTAAAAGTTTTCTTGCTTACAAGTCTTGATGAAATGCTGACTTTTTAATCATGTAACCTGCCTATGTTCTTACGGTTATTATTGCAAACTAGAAACTATGATTCTTTTCTGAAAATTATCAACCTTGTTAGTGTTGTAGCAGATTACACTTTTCTTTCATATTTTGGCAGATTTTATTTTCTTTGTGCATCTATTCTGATTTGCTTGCTACTTTTAATGTAATCATCAATTGTCAAGAACCTTCTTCATCAGAATATTTGTTGTGATTTTGTTATTAGGTAAAGATCCCCTGGAGTTGTACCATAATTGAATCTTTCTGGGGAATTCATTGAGCAAGTAAAACTTCTGTTATAGATTAATTATTTTGTTTAAAGGGAAGAAATTCTTGCTGAGTTGCATAATAAAAACATAAAGGAAAATAATTTATGAAGGCTCACTTTGTTATTGATTAAATGTAGCAGAATTAAATCATGAATTCTGCAGTAACCATAGTTGAAATTTTAAGTAGTATGTTTCATGTGAGGTATCATGTGATACTTATTGAAAATGGTCTTTTCATTTCAAGGGGAATTACCTTTGTTCACTCTCTCCATGGTAAATTGGTTTTGTATTTTTTGGTTATTTTGTGTTTTAAGGTACATTAACAAGCAAGTTTTGTAATGTAATATAAATCTCCTAGGTGCACTATTGGTTAACACTGGCACTCTTATTGCTCCTGGCTGATTTAGGTATATGACATATATTATGGATACAAATGAGGAAGAGCGTACAAACGTAAACTGGCATTTTCAATTTGGCTAAACGCTTTTCTCTTATATTGTTGTTGAAATCACAACTAATTTGGTTTCTATTTTGGTCAATAGGGGAAGACAGTGGAGGTCAGTAGAGCTCATTTTGAAACTAAAAAGCTGAGGTTCACAATTCTTGATGCTCTGGTAAGAAACTTTTGTGCATCTTTAATTCTCTACATCATGCATGGTAGTGCTTCGATGCCAATGCATTGTAGAAAATGTGAAACATTTAACATGCTCTATGTTTGTTTTATTTTTCATTGTCAGAGTGTTTGTCTTCTTTGAAAAAAGGAGTGAAAGGCTGCTAGGCTACAAAATGAGAAGATGGCAATATACCCAATTTACATTATGGATGCAATGGCCTTACAGTTGAAGGGAAGGAACCACAAGGTCACTATTTTTATGATCTTTAATTGAGGGTTGTATGAGTCCTACAGAATGAAAATACGAGAATTATTGAAATATAGACAAAACACAGAAGAATTTGCATAACATATTTTAAAGAATTCATTATAGGAGTGCAATATTGAATTTTAAGAAATTAGTTTATAAATCTGATTAATTTTACAATAACAGAATTTCTAAATCCTTTTCAACAAATCCATTTTGTGCATATCCTGCATTCATTCCATTCCATGAAATGACATTTCTTTGAGGCATTCTGTCAAACAGTTCTTGTGCCTTGTCTATGCTTCCACATTTTGCATTCATGTCTACCAGAGCATTTCCAACTATAATATCTAAAAAAAATCCCCCTTCCATTATGTTTTGATGGATGTCCATACCCTATTCCAAAGCTCCCATTTTGACACAGGCAGGGAGGATCTTGGCAAAGGTTGTGGAATTTGGCTTTACACCAACCAATTGCATTTGCTTTAAAATTTCTAAAGCCTTTTCAACAAATCCATTTTGTGCATATCCTGTAATCATTGCATTCCAAGAGATGACATCTCTTTGAGCCATTCCATCAAATAGTTCATGTGCCTTATCTATCCTTCCACATTTTGCATACATGTCTACCAGAGCATTTCCAACTATAATATCTGACAAAAATCCCCCTTCCATTATGTTATGATGGATGTCCATACCCTGTTCCAAATCTCCCATTTTAGCACAGGCAGGGAGGATGCTGGCAAAGGTTGTTGAATTTGGATTTTAGACCAATCAATAGCTGAAATATTTTCACCAAATATAGAACTAGGGACATTTTTAGCCCACTGCGACATGTTTTTTGTGGGTAATTGAATGTACTAAACTTATATTTGTGATTGAATCTTAAGTCTAACCATATGGTACATTTTGTTTTTGAAAGGTGGTAGGTATATCCTATTTAGCCCCTAAGCTTGCTATTGCAAGACTAGATACCTTTTGAAATTTAGACTAGTTTTTATTGAAGAGGAGATAGCTAGAAAATGATAGCCAAAATAGATTTGATAAGACTATCAAATTAGTGAAAGGTGCAACTTTTTTCCAACAGAAGGGATTTATTCAAATTAAAGTTTTAAACTTCTACATTTCCTCAAGTGGATACATTCTATGGTAAACCAACCCAGTTTTGCATATTGCACATTCTACTTGTTTAGCTGCATGGGTCTTCAAAGATTTAAAATTCTTAGCTATAGTGATTAGAATTAATTTGAGTTATGGCAAGAGATAGGGTCATACATCTGAGGAACTAGACTGTCTCAGAGCATTATATATTCAACTAGTTGGCATATTGGATCAAAAAGGCCATAGAAGGATGAGGAAATTCTAAAATATTACCAAGATGGAAAAGGTTGTGGAATGTCCATGGGATGACATCTCTTTGAGGCATTGTGTCAAATAGTTCTCGTGCCTTGACTATTATTCCAAATTTTGCATACATTTCTACTAGAGCATTTCCAACTATAATAATTTGTCAAACATCCCCCTTCTATTATGCTTTGATTTACTGATAAAGTATGTTTCAGATTTGAATTTTCTCTTCAAGTTTCATCTTAACTTTCACATGTTTGGAGCTGGGATTGTGAGATTATTTTGAAATCGAATATGCTAGCTTCATAAACCTATAATCAATAAAAAATCATAGTTCACAAATTGATTACTAGGAATGGGGGTTGCAAGAATGTTTGTCTAAACCTAACTATTTATGAATTTGACTTACTCTATCTAAACAGATCTAAGAAGATCCATGGAGTCAAGAAGGTAAATATTCTTTCAAAGAACATGTTAAACTAAGTTACTTATTTGCTTTTTGTTACAAAGGGGCAATTTAATTATTGCATTGTTGGGTTTTGTTTGTGCAGACCAAGGCAGGAGATGCAACAAAGAAGAAGTAATGTAGCAATTAGCAATATTAAGTGAGTTTTGATACATTTATTCAGATTTTGAGATGTA
This sequence comes from Cunninghamia lanceolata, assembly GCA_027924645.1. Taxonomy (NCBI): domain Eukaryota; kingdom Viridiplantae; phylum Streptophyta; class Pinopsida; order Cupressales; family Cupressaceae; genus Cunninghamia; species Cunninghamia lanceolata. Next base: position 14,972,863 of record BSBN01000130.1, on the reverse strand, counting down.
AAAGCCCATGATGAAATATTTAGGCTTCATTTTTCAAGTAGTTGTTTCATGTTTTAGAGTTGTATAAGCAAAAAATAGAGCATTGTAACTCAATTTTCTTAGTCACGGCACTGAGAAACATACTTTGTAACACATTTTTCAAAGCAAAGACATATTTAAGTCTTGTATCTGCTGTAAGAACACCTTTTTTCAATAAAATTTTAGTATTTTACCTTCTTAATAGTTGTTTCATTATGTGCAAATGAATGGTTGATTATGTTTTTCTATGTTTTATGTTTAAACATCAAAAATAATTAAATAAACTACCAATTGACTAAATATACTACCAACTAATAGAAATCAATGAATAAATATGACAAAAAATATATGACTAAATATACTACTGAATAAATATACTACCAATTGATAGAAATCAGTGAATATATATGACTAAATATATACTACCAAATTGATCAATCAAAACAATCAAATAAATGACTGGAAATAAACTACTAATGGTCATGTGACCAAGCTTAGTGAATAATATGACTAAATCAATGACTAAATTAATGACTAAATATACTACCAAATTGATCAACCAAAATGACCAAATAAATGACTAAAATTGGTTTAGTCATAAATTTGGTCACGTTATAAATGACTGGCAATAAACTACTAATGGTCACGTGACCAAGTTTAGTCATTTATAAGCAATTTTTTGTATTTTTTTTAATCACATATTGTTGTTTTTGTACTAGTGTACTATAGATGCATAAAAACAACCTAAAGTTGTTCCCAATAGTAATGATGAGGGTGTAGGAAATGAGGAAATAGTAGAGGTCTACTTAGGATCCTCCATGGTTAATAACAAGATGGGAGTAGATCCTTTTTACACCACTTTAATTATAAATGGATGACTGTTACATAATTGTATGCTTGATTCTGGGCCATCTAGCAATGTCATGCTACTGAAAATTATGAATGAGTTGGGACTAAAAGTGTCCAAATCTTTTGGCAAGTGTTTTGCCATGGATTCTAGGGAAGTCAATTTCATTGGTTTGGTCAAGTATGTTGAGGTCAAACTCTCTGCCTACCCCGACAAGTCTTTCCTCATGGACATAATTATTGTAGATTGCCTAGCCAAATGGGGCATGTTGTTATCTAGGAAGTGGGCTACTTCCATGGGTGGTAGCATCCAAATGGACCTGTCATATGCAACCATTCTTGTCTAGGGTGTGAAAGTAAATTTACACAGGGAGAAGAAGGTAGAAGACCAACACATTGAAAACAGATATAAAACAAAGGAGGATCATTTGAATTTCTTTGATACTCAAATTGATCATTTTATGGCATATTGCACTAATGATGATCCTGATGTAAATGTTTTACCTTCTGATCCTGATGTGCCAGGATATGAAGCACTATTGCTGGGTTTGAATGTGGCATGCAAAAATGGCATCCAATGTCTAAAAATTTATGGAGATTCAGAGTTGATTGTACAGTAGATGAGGAAAATGTTTGCTACCAAAGACAAGAGGCTGAAAACATATAGAAATGTTGTATGGGATACCATAGAGCTGTTTGACGCCATTGGTATTGAGTGGATAGATAGATCAAAAAATGAAGAGGTGGATGCCCTAGCTGTAGTTGCATCTAGGTATAATCCTCAATCTGATTTTATTCCCAACCATCAAGTTGTTGAGGTCCTTGCAAGGCCGACCATTCTAGACAACATATATAGTTGGCAAGTATTTAATGACATCAATCAAATTTTTAGTTTTTAAACTGTATGGATGAATTTGAGAGTCAGGAAATTGATTGGCAGCTAATGGTTGAAATGGAAGATGGCAAGGAAACATTGTTTGGCAACAAAGTGGTACAGTTGAAGACCAATACCATTCCTAAGGGACTGGTAGCATTGGAAAGGATGTTTGACAGCTGTAACCACTGGAAAAGCAAAGGTAAACTAGTTCAAGAAGATGGCCTAGAGGGTGTTAACCTTGGAACTAAGGAATCACCAAAGATGGCTTACATAGGCAAGAAATTAAAGTCTCATGAAAAGCAAATGATGATTGCTTTCCTGAGGAAATTCAAAAAGTGTTTTGCATGGTCATATATGATGATTTGAAAGCTTATAGGGAGGATTTGTTTTAGCTTACTATCCCCCTCCAATAAGATGCAAAACCATTTAGGCAGAAATAAAGGCCTATAAATCCCACGATAGTTCCCAAGATGCAAAAGGAACCATTAAAAATGAAAGAGGGAGGTATCATCAAACCTATCAAACACTTTGAATGGGTGTTTAATCTTGTCCCAGTCAGAAATAAAATGGGGAGATTAGGTTGTGCGTTGACTCTAGAAATCTAAACATTAAGTCCCTCAATGATAACTATCCTGTTCCAAGCATGGATCATTTATTGTAGAGGGTGGTTGGTTCAGAACTAATGTCAATGATGGATGGATTTTTAGGTTATAACCAGGTGCTGGTCAAGGAATTAGAATAGTACAAAACAACATTTACTAATCCTTGGGGTACATGTGTATCTGAGAATGCCATTTGGTTTAGAAAATGCAGGATCTACATTTCAACAAGCAATGGATGTGGCCTTATTGATGAGATCATGGTTGTTTACCATGATGATCTAATTGCATTTTCAAAGGATAGAAATGATCATTGCAAACATTTGCAATTGATTTTTGAAAAGTGTTTAGAGTATGGGATCCCTTTAAATCCCAAAAAATATCAATTTGGAGTTGAAGATGGAAAGTTGTTGGGACACATTATATCAAAAGAGGGGGTTAGAATTGATCCAGATAGGGTTAAGGCCATTGAACTCATTCCCTAGATCAAAACAATCAAAGGTATTCAGTCCTTCCTTGGTCAAACTAGTTTTGTAAGAAGATTTATCCCTAACTTTGCTGAGAAGACAAAATCCATTTCCAAGATGCTTAAAAGGGGACAATTTGTCTTATGGAACAAGGAATCTGCTAAAGCCTTTCTTGACATAAAAGAGGCTCTAAAAAATGCACCAGTACTGGTAAGTCCAGACTATTCCAAGCCTTTCCAACTCTTTTCATTCACTTCATTTTACACTATTGTTGATGTGTTGCTACAAAAGAATGAAGATGGATATGAACATCCTATAGGATTTTTTAGTAAATCTTTACAGGATGCTGAGTTGAATTACTCCATTATGGAGAAGCATGCCTATGCATTGGTCAAGGCTACAAAGAATTTTAGACCCTATTTCATAGGGGCCAAGATTATTGCATACCTGCCACACACAGCAGTGAAAGATATATTCATACAATTGGAGGCTTCAGGTAAAAGGTGTAGATGGATTAATAGAATCCAAGAATATGACATGGACATACTCACTAGATTGGTAAGAGGACAAGGTTTAGCCAAGCTGATGGAAAATTCAAATCTTGAAGCAGTGGAGGTAAATGAAGTTGAGGAAAATGATGTAGTTCCTCATTGTTTATTAGCTGACAATCCATGGTATAAAGATATTGTTTTTTTATCTTGTGAACAAGCATTGTCCTCCAGGCATGACTATTACACCGTAAAGGACCCTTAAACTTTAGTCCCAGAGGTATTTCTTGGTTCAAGGAATGCTAATGTGGACAAACCATGAAGGGATGTTTTTAAAATGTCTGAACCAACAAGAGGCAGATGTTGTCGTTGATGAATATCATCAAGGAATATGTGGCAGGTACTTCCATGCCAAAACCACAACACATAAATTATCAGAGTAGGCTTTTGGTGGCCAAGTCTTTTCAAAGATGTCACCAAGCAAGTCATAAAATGTGATGCCTGTCAATGCTTTTCAGGTAAGATGAGATATGCTAGAGCATTACCTCTTGTGCCAGTTGCAGTTGAAGCACCATTTCAGTAGTGGGGCATTGACTTCACAGGAAAAATTCACGATAAATCCAACAATGGATTCAAGTGGATCCTTATAGGCACTGATTATTTTACCAAGTGGGTTGAGGCTATCCCCACTCACAATGTCACATCCAAGGTGGTAATTGATTTTCTTTTGAGCAATATAATAACCAGATCTGGAGTACTGTCAAGAATTGTTATAGACAATGCCATGTGCTTCAGATCTCAAGATATTGTTGATATGTGTTCTAAATATAGAGTTAAGCTGATTCATAATTCTTCACCATATCATCCCCAGAGTAATGGACAAGTTGAGTCCAGTAATAAGAGCCTAATGAAGATTATAAAGAGGACGTTGGATCAGAATAAGAAAAGGTGGGATGATAAATTGAAATATTCTTTATGGGCTAATAGGGTGACATTCAAGAATTCCATTGGAAGGAGCCCATTTGAGCTGGTATATGGAGCAAAGGCAAAAATTCCAATGTCATTGGAGATGCCTGTATATCAGCTGCTACAAGAAATCAATGAGGATGGGGATGATGCTCTAACTCTGAGAATGCATGAGTTGGTTGGGTTAGATGAGGCTAGGAGGATGGCGCATGATAAAAACCAACAGCAACAACAAAAGGCCGAATATTTGTTCAACAAGAAAATAGTAAAGAGAGGTTTTTAGATTGGCAACTTAGCTCTCCTATGGAATGAAAAAGCAAAAGACAAGGGTAAGCATGGCAAGTTTGAGCCTTTATGGCTAGGCCCTTACCAGATTGATGAAAAAGCTAGACAAGATACATATTTCATCAGGAACATGGAGGGAGAATTTCTGGAGCTGCCCATTCATGGAAATCATCTGAAGCTTTACTTTTCTTGAGTAAGTGCTTCCCCTGACTTTTGAATACAGTCAAATAGTGTTATATGCTCTAACATTTATAACTATACTTTGCCTTGTATATATGTGTGGTTGTAAATATGTCTGTGTGCATTATTTCCCTTGTGTGTTTTAATTGTGCTTTGTGTCTTTTTAGTTTTCCCAGAGATCTGGATTCTTGTTGTGCCACTACTTGTCACATGTCCCCAACTAGAGCCAGTGTTGGAGCCCAAATTTACCATTTCCAAAATGCTTAATTTTTCCCCATTTTGCCCCCAAGTCTCATCTAAATCCCACTTGAACCTATAATTTATAACCGATCAAAGATATTTTTCATTGGTTTTCATGTGTTTGCCATTTGAAAATACAAGGTAGGAAACTCAAAAAATTGGCTGTCCTAATATCCTAAGGTTCCCTTGTGTTTTCTCTTTTTGTCAGAAGTTAGAGTTTCAGGCTTCCTCCTTCCATTATGCTTCCCCTTTTGGTCCCAAAAATTCCTAGGTGTTAAAGTTTTCTAAGTGTTTGACAGAGTTTCGAAGGTCGGAGTTCCTCCCTTCCGTCTTCCTAATGGAAAGTGTAGGAACAAAGACCTGAGGGCCGAGATCCCCTCAAAGAGATGAGAAATATTCTAAGTATGGAAAGTATTTTAGAGGTCAGACTTTGGGCCTTCAACCTTTGGTCTTCTTCATGGCAAGCATCAGGAGGAAGCCCCGAAGTCTGAAGTCTGATGGGTTTCAAAAATATTCTAAGTGTGAAGTAAGCGGCAGAGGTCAGAGTTTTGCTCTTCTTCTTTCCTTTGAGGAAGGCGAAATGGGGAAGGCCCGATGGCTGACCCCCGACAATATAAGGTATTCCGCCATTCCGCGGAGCCTTTTTGTGGGTTGTTGGCTAACTAGAGGAATAGCAAAAAATAGACACGTGGCTATTGCAGTGAAGGGAGAAGGTCTGACAGCCACCCCTAGCATTTTCAAAATTTCACGAAGTGTTTTGGTGGGTGGGAGTAGGGGCTTCGACTCTCTTTCTTCTTCATTGGACGAGTAAAAAGTGGAAGGCTAAAGTTTGCCTAAGGCTTGAGGAATATACTAAGTGTTGCGGACTTCAAGGGATTGGGGTTTTATATTCTTTCTTCTTCCTTATGGAATGCGAAATGTGGAATGCCCGAAGCCTAAAGTCCAACAAAAGCAAAAAGACTAAGGCAAAGAAAAACAAAGGAAGAGGCCCAAAGGCCGAAAGCCCGAGGTCCAAAAGTCTAACTTTTTAGAGGTTGGCTTCCTAGCCTTCCACGCTCCCCCAATCACTTGGGAATGCACTGACAATGTCTGAGTACACATTTAATGTGAAATGGGTGGCCAAATTTAATGCCTCAAAATGTAGGAGGAGGACGATACACTGGGAATGCCGTAAATGCCAGAGGTAGATAATTCCCTGAATACTTTACATGATTGTGGGGATACATAAATGGATATTTTGTACTCAGCATTAATGAGTTGTAGGCCAAAATTGTGCAAGGTGTTCAAATAGGGAAATTATTCAATACACAAAGGACAAATCAAATAAGTCAGAGGCTGCAAGTGGGAAGGAGAGGATTAGAATCTTCCCTCTTTATTGCTAATGGTACATTTGGAGTGCAAGTGATCTTTGATAGATTGATTACAGAGGCAACATGATGTGGGTCTCAATTCCAACGTGTAAATCAACTGACAGATTGAGAGTTGAGTTTAATGTAGCATGGTGTGTACCCATTGACTGAGTGCAGTGCTGAAAATGGGTACACTCCAATTTGAATTGAATTGTTATATATGCAGGATCTAAATTGGTGTTAAGGGTTGGTCATTTTAGCATTTCTTAGTAGGATTGTGAGCTCCATGAGGTAGATTAAGAAAGGATATTGTGTAGACTATGTTTATACATGAATAAATCATGAAGTGTATGTAATACAATTCAAATCTTTCTATTAGATTATTGTTTTTCTCCACTACTGTAGGTGTTTTTCTTAGTAAAATGTAATCACAGTTTTAGTTTACTTTTACCACATTTCGTGGTATGATTGTAAGCTCTGATTTGATGAATGTGATAGTTTTTAATTCATTCCCAAGCTTTGTGAATGATCATTTCAGTATTGCATAGGAAAAAATGTGGTATGGTGTGTGATTCTTAAGTATTTTCAGTAATCTGGTAGTGATTTCTTCACATTTGATACATCAAGCAGGTAGTTATACACTTTTATATGATTATTTTCCTCTGTTTTACATTAGACTCTGTAGCCCAGTGGATAGGCATTGGTCTGAGTAGCCTTAGATCACCTATCTTCAAAGCAAAAACTATACATCTTGTTTTAGAAGCAGAAGTAGTTTTCATGCATCCTCATTGTATAGGATTACATTTATCATCTATATAGGGGTCATACAACAACCAACTTTGCTTAGTTTAGTGATAGATTTGGGGCTAAGAAAGCAATCCAAGTTTGGTTGTTATTATTTTTAGTTGTTCATCTGGTTTGATTATGATACCTACTCAAATATAATACCCCTTAGAATATCCCTCCATAGTGTAAGATGAGCTTGAAGAGCAGAGGAGTTTACCCATCTCCTGTAGTTGGCCAAAATTCCCCTTTACTTGTTGATAAACCTCGTCCTTTCGCCTTGACAACAATCCCTAGCCTAGGTGTTTTAGGAACATTTTAGAGTTTTGGGTTGGAGTTATTTTGGGAAACAACAGGGAGATAGAGGTTTAGGGGTTAGGGTTTAGGGATATATAGAAAAAGATAGAGAGAGTTAGATAAAGATAGCTAGAGAGAGAGAGAGAGAAAGTTTGTCAAATTGTAGAAGAGAGGATGCTAAATAGCATTTTAGCTAGTTTAAAACATGCTCGCATTATAATGCGAGCATATTTTGAACTAGTTAAAATAATGTCTAACAGCCTACAAAAAGGTATGCCACTTGATTTTCGGTGCACATGCTCTGTTTTATTCTTTGTTCTATGCTTTTTCCAACATTGAAAGAGAATTTTCATGATTTTGAAGTTCTCCCATTATTGGTTGACAAAATTGATGCACTTTTTGTTCTTTTTTTGATACACAAGATTCCAATTACACGTTTTAAATTCAAATTTGATATTGGAAATAATTTTTTCATGTTTTGAGGGACTAAAACACTAGATTGAATAGATTAACTAGTTTTTTGTTTTACCTTCACAAAAAAAATGTAATTGTGCATGTTTTGTGTTATAACTTGATAAATTATTAGACATTTTTTGTGTTCTTTTGACTATTGTTTTAGAGTGATATAGAACTCAATACAATGCTAAGGAAATGAACAAAAACTTTGACACCAAAGGAGTATGAAGCCAAAAACGCAAAGAAACGAGAATGAATGAGACAACTTCGTGACAATAAGAAATTGCACTTCACAAATGAAGGTGAACCATCTTTGCTGATTGAATTAGATAACGAAGCATTTGAGAGAGAAGGAATTGGAGAAACAAAGGAAATGAATGAAAAAACTTTGTGCAAGTAAGAAATCAAATGTGGGAGAACTTGAAGGTATGTCATCTTTTCCGTCTGAATTTGATAATGTAGAAACTGTTCAATCTCCTTGATTGAAAACTATGATGCATTTGCAAATGTTGTAGTAGATGATACACCAATCAATCAAGTATTTAGTGATAAGAATTTATCTTATGAATCAAGTTTGCCATTGAGAACACCTAGAAATTTATGGAAAAAGCCTCAATTTTTGATTGAAATTGACGAGAATCTTCTAAAACTAATGGTTGATAGGATTCATAAGTGTACTTGTAGAAGAAATGTGAATAAGATATGAAACATGTTTTTTTCAAAACATAAGTGAAACCAGAAGATGTCAATTGTTTGTTGAGATGATGTAAAATCTAAAGTTTAGGCCAATCATGAAGATTCTTTGCCTACGAACATCAAGTGCTAATAGTGAAAAATCTGTTGTAAGAAATCTAATCAATGCATATCCAAACATTGGTTCCACCTCATGCACCAAACATAGTAATGCTACACAATGTGTCATTACATCAACTATTGTGAGCAATCAAACAAAGAAATCTTGCTTGATAAGAAAAATAAGTCAAGCACTAAAGATAAATTAAAAAACTTTGATGAAATTTGTTGGGAGGCATGAAAGAATTGAGGAACCGAATACCAATTAGCTATGGGAATTTTCTTGTAGACTCCCACAGAAAGATAAATCCATAGTTAAAGCCTTAAAATCCCTAATTGAGGAGTTTTGGTCCACTAACACAAGATTATCTCCCAATCAAAGGGATGTTGTAAGAAGGAGAATTGGTTGTCAAAACCCTGAGCCACATCCAAAACATTTTTAGATATGGCTTAAACACATTTTTTCTCCAAATTTGTAGCTACTTATCCTCAAATTAAAATTAGTTAAAGTTATTTTGAAATGGAAAAACTTTTTTATGTCAAGATAAATCACACACGCACAACTTGTTTTTGATTAATTTTAGTTAGGAAAGGGTCCCAAACCCATACAAAAAAAGTACTAATAGTCCACTATTACAACCATAAACCCTGATAATAACCCTAATTGGGCTAGGGAATCAAGAAAAACATAGTAGATCCAACAAAAAATCAAGTAAAGAAAAACACCAACAATAATCCTTGATAATAACCCTAACCGGACCAAGGAATCAACAAGGAAACAACAAGATAACAACCGTCAACAGGATAGAACAAAAACAAAAAACCAAACACAAACCACCAGATTAAGTAGTAGTGTTGCTCCAATCCTTACACATCTGAGTCATCATCTGCTCCTAGGAAGAGGAGCTCTTCTGATGCTCATTCTTTTGTCTTTTACTAGCATTCATCTCCTTTACCTGCTAAACTTTACATTTCTCTAGCTGGGTCCGAATGTCATTGACATCAGAGGTTGTTTTCCTCATAATGCCATTAGTGAACTTAGCCAATTCATTGAGACCCTATTCTAGTCTCATCATTCTCTATTATACATCTGAAGCATATCAAACATATTAGTACATCTATCCTGACAAGTGGTACAGTCCATTCTCCTATGAAAAACTTTTTCAATCTCTTCTTATCTATTTGCCAGATCATTCATTTGAGTATCTATGTAAACTGTTTCATTCATCTCAGACTTATTCAATTCATTCTCAAAGGTACCAATGTCATTACCTATATCTTCATATTTATTTTCACCATAAGAGTTACCCCCTACATCCCCTTGATCAAATTGAAAAGTCAAGTTAGCATCTTCCCTCAACTCCTACTCTTCATGTTGCATCTGTTGATCATTATTATCATTATCATCTTCTTTTGCACCCCTCTCAACCTAAATCTCCTCTGCATGGTCTAAGTCTAAATCCTCTCCTTGATCATCAACCATCACAGGAATGTCACCTGATATAGCGTCTAAAGCAATCTCCTCTATAGATATCTCCCTTTTATTTTATTTTTAGTGTTATTTTTGGTATTTTGCAAAGTAGCCTTTGCAATCCTAGCAGACCTTCTTCCTATAGAAGCAACATGAGCATAAATGTTCTCCATGTTATCTTGTGGTTGAATTTCCTCAAACCTAGCATCTAGGTTTACTTTAGCAGAGGCTGACTTAATTTTTATAGTATTTTTCTTACCCAAGCCTTTCGTGGATGGAGCCCCACCCTTCTCTTTATTCCTCAAGGAAAGTAAGATATTCTCAGGGGAGTCCAGGTCTCTACTCACAATAGATCTACCACACTTGAGATTGGGGGTTTGAGGAGACGGGTTTTTAACATGTTTACCTTCATAAATGTGTGGATCTATTTTAGTTTTAACCCCCAGAGCTTGTTTCTTGTTACCCACATTCTGCTTGTTAGAAATTCTAATTTTATCGTAAGAGTTATTAGTATTGTGGTTAGAACACCCTTCGTTATCCTTTTTATTACCTACCTTACCCTTCCCTTTTCTAACATTGCTAGGGTTCCCTACCAAATCATTCCAGGGAATTGGAGGATTAAGCAGAACATTAAATTCATACAAAACTAGCATTAGACCCTAGTGAAGAGGAGGATTAGCTCCTTTGTTCATACTCTTCTAAAGAGATGACAAAATAAAGAAAGGGAAACTAATATAATTGTCATGTCTTAAGTGATCAAGCAAAGGAAAATGGTAACCATGAATGGTCTCATACCCTCCCTATAGGGTAAAATACTTCATAAGATAGTAACTCACAATTCCCCAAGGAGGTGGAAGCTCCATGCACTAGTAGCCATTCCGATGCCACATGAGGGTTTCTTTGCCTTCAAAGAAGCTTTCAATAAATCTTTTATAGTCGCCATTACCAACCTTGTTAACTTACGCTCACTGTTACTCAGACTCGTAGCCTCAGTGATAAGTTCCTCAGTCACAGTGAAAGAAATACCATTGACAGAGACCACTCTATTCCTCTATCTATTCACAGATTTCTCTATGACTAACTAGTCATGATCCCTCATCGACTAAACATATGCAGCAATGCCCCCCTCCTCAAAGATACCCCAAATTTGTGAGTTCCTTTTGAGACCTACATAAGAAGTAGGCTCAACCCTCAAAAGTTGACCACCCATAATCACAAACTACAGAAAATCACTCGACTACAGAAATGGAAATATAGAATGATAGAATACTTGATCCCTAAGATGAAGATATTAAAGTAATTCTCATTAATGCCACCAACAATGTCATCATTAAGACAACACGTATTTCCCCTCTCCTCTACACAAGTGAAGGAATAAAAACCATGAAATTCAACCCTTCTTAAATTCTTGTCCTTGTCCCTGGAATGCAGACTAAGAACACTGCTTCGACAAGTCATCATTTTTAAGTAAGGCCAAAAATTAAATATTTCCCTCATTAGAAATAATGGTTCAAACATCCAAAGGGAGGTAATCAATCTTAGTACAATACCACCACTCATGATAGTGAAGGCCTAAATTGGCTATATTGTCCACAACAAAATTCCCTTCCCTATAAACATGTTAGACTTTTACATTACTAAGTCTCCTTAGGGAATTTTAATATCATCCACATAGTCTCTTAATTTCCATGGGGTGTTGGAGGATTTCAAAATAAGATCCAAAATGACCTTAGAGTCTGCTTCAACCTCTATATTCATAAATCCATACAAATGAATTATTTTTAGACCCCACCATAAGGCAAAGGCCTCAGCCAGATTATTAGTTGCCCTACCTATAGTTTTAGCATAGCATTCTATCATACAACATTTATCATCCTGAATGATACCTCCAACTAAAGAATAACCCAAGTTGCCTTTAGAGCACTCATAAAAGTTGAGCTTTACCGAACCATTAGGTGGATGTTTCCATCTTGTATGCTTCCTTATATGATCTTTTTGATAGTCCATATCATTCAAGTTCTGATAAATATTCCATTTTTGACAAATTCTTATCTCTTGACTCATAGGATGAGCCTTAGATTTGCTCAGTTTCTCTACATATATGTTTTCCTAGATAGCACAACAAATAGAATGGAATAGTTGATCTGTAGTAGTCAGATAATCCTTGAAGATTCTATTGTTTCTTTCCTTCCAAATACCCCACACAACATGAAGGGGTGTTTGAATTCAAAGTTCCCTCAAGACTGGATGTTGAAAGGGAGAAAACTTAAACCAAGAAGAAAGCAATGATTCTAATCCTTTAGTCATAACCTGATCTATTTCAAGTATCAGATATATCATCCCTCAAATTTCTCTTGTTAAAGAGTAATGAAGTAACAAGTGGTTAATATTTTCCTCATCTTGACAACAAAGTTGACATTTATTAGGTAAGTGGAAACCTCTCTTCTTAAGATTATCCAGTGTTAATACTTTATAATGATTAGCCACCCACCAAAAATAATTGATTTTAGGAATAATTCTATGATTCCATATCAGTATCCATTTAATATTTCCCTAAGCCATGTCTACGAGAAGAGAATAAGTAGAAGCCACTGTGAAATTCCCTGAAGAGTAAGGATCCCAAATAATCTCATCATTTATGTAGATCTTAAAAAATTTACAGTTCCCCAAATAATGCTGGAATTGTCTAATAATATTCTGCATTCCATGAAGATGATCATTAAAGCCAAAATTCTTCCATTGAGCCATGTTGTCCTCAAAGGACACATAAGCATCCAAAGTTTTACCATAAATTATGATGAAAGTATCTCTAAGAACAAAAAAAGTTGGATGAGAAGAAAGAGGAGAGTTGTCCTTTTAAACATCAACCCAAAAATTAGTAGACTGGCAATTACCAACTCTCCATCTCAAACCAAGAGAAAAATTCCTCTGATTTTAAACAATCCATTCCATATAACAGACCCTGTAGGAACTTTACTACTATGTATAAAGTTATGACCCTCAATACCACATAGGTACTTGGATTTAACAATGGTTACCCAATCCTTTTCCTCTTTAAGAATACACCAGACCATTCTGGCCACAAGGAATTTATTAAAGTCCCTAAGCTTTCTGATACCCAGACCACCTTTATCTCTAGTTTGACAAACAGTATCCCTACTTATAAGGGAAAGCCTCTTTCTTTCCTCCACTCCTGACCTTAAGAATATTTTATGTATCTACTCAATTTTCTCAGCCATAAAAACTAGAATCTTAAATAAAGAGAGGTAGTAAATAGGGCTTTTTTGGAGAGAGGCCTTAAAAAGTTGGTACTTACTATTAGAAATCAAGACAACAACTGCTCAATGGAAATTTGATTCAAATATGTTTAATGATCTTTAAAAGTGTATTATTATAAATGGAGATTGCATTAAAATAGAAAAACCAGTACAAAGAAAATATCAAGTATGAAAAACTAAACACAATGACATAGTGTTTACAAGGAGAAAACCCTTTTGGGTAAAAAAAATCCACCAAGAAAGAGGCACAAGTTTTGTATTTATCTATAAAAGTGATACAATACATCAACTACACAACTCTCTCCTCCAGTCTTCAATCTGATAGCATTCCTACAACACCTAAGTACCTGTAAATATGTTATTCTACAACAATTACATGGAAAAATACTTATAGAAGTGCTCTCACACCAACCTAGGCATCCACTTTCTCTCTCTAGAAAATCTCCAACATGCAAGCATTAAATGCCTCCTTACAAGCTTCTGCCACTTGTCCAAATTCAGCCATGCAAAATTGGGTGCCCAAGACTAAATCTGTTCTCTTATAGCATCTTATGACGTGTCATAATTGTCATAGATTCCACCAAAGAGTATCTTCACAAGATGGGCGCCTTGGGATAAACATAGCAACTTACAACTAATAAATATCCGTCATATGTGTCATAGTGTCATAGAATCTTATGACAACTTGTAGCTATCATAGATTCTCTTACATGCACCCACCAAACATTATGACATGTGTCCTACATACTAAAAATAGTAGATTCTCCCAAGGTGCCGCCTACACTCATTTACTCATGATTTTTACAATTGCCAACCATAAATGTTACTCCATAATTACCTCTGATGACTCCAAAATTACCACGACTGGTGAAACTACCACATTCCCTTATGGGTGATTATAAATTACAATAAATAAAATGGAATAAATACAATATTGGGATTTGCAAGGTTAATGGCACCTTATCCCAACATTCTCCTACTTGACATTATACATTGTGAATCAACCCATAGGAAATCAAATGAAAATAATCAGGTACTAGAAATAAGGTCCATGGCCTCTCTGCACCACATAAATTTCTCTATGCTCATAGGTTTGGTCAATGAATCTGCAACATTCTCCTGACTGTCTATCTTGTTTAGCTCAATCTATCCACTTGCAACCAATTCTCGAATGAAGTGATACTAAACATCAACATGCTTAGTCTGAGCATGATACATAGGATTCTTGGCCAAACAAATAGCACTCTGGCTATCATAACCAATCTGAATGACTCTACAATCAAAACCAATACATGTACATAGTATCCTCAACCAAACTGCCTCCTTAGAGACATGAGTAGCATCCATATACTCTACTTTGGTGGTGGACAAAGCAACTGTGGGCTGCCACTTACTCATCCAATTCACTACTTTTCCAAACAAGAAAACACATAGCCACTAGTGGACCTTCGACTATCCAAGTCACCTACCCAATCTGCATCAACAAATCCCTATATGTCCAAAGTTTTATCAACACTATCAGTACCAGAATAAACTAAACAATAATCAGGAGTACCTACAAGATATTTAAGCACCCTCTTCGCATAATTCCAATGTTGTCTACCAGGGTTAGACATAAATCTACTCAAAACTCCCACTACTTGGGCAATATCTAGCCTAGTGCAAACCATTGCATACATCAAACTCCCTACAGCACTAGCATATGACACATTAGACATATCCTCAAAATCATCTTCATTCTTTGGACACATATCTAATGAAAGCTTAGTACCAATGGGTAAAGGAACTCTAACTGGGTTACAATCTTGTATACTACATCACAGTAAAATGGTAATCACATACTTACTCTAAGACAACCAAAGCTTTCTATTACCTCTGTCCCTCTTGATCTCCATACCCAGAATATAATTGGTAGCTCCAAGATCCTTCATATCAAATGCACTTGAAAGTTGGGCTTTTAGCTCACTAATCATATCCTTAGTATTGCTAAAAATAACATGTCATAAACATACAATGCAATGATCAGTATAGAATCATCAATATAATGAATGTAAACACAGTGGTCCTTCTCACTCCTAACAAAACCCAATTTCAATACAAATGAATCAAACTTTTGATACCACATTCTAGGGGACTATTTCAAACCATAGACAGACCTCTTCAACCTGCACACCCAATGTTCTTTTCCTTTTACCTCAAAACCTGTAGGTTGTTCCATATAAATTTCTTCCTCAAGATCTCCATGCAAGAATACAATCTTAACATCCATTTGCTAAATCTCAGAATCATAAGTTGTAGCAATGGATAAAATAAATCTAATAGAAGTCAATTTAGCAATAAGAGAGATAATTTCACTAAAAGCAACTCCCTCTCTCTAGGAGTAGCCCTTGGCTACTAGTCTAGCCTTGTACTTCTCCAATGAACCGTCTGCTCCAAACTTCTTCTTGAAGACCCACTTGCATCCTATAGCCTTTCTTCCTTTGGGCAAATGAATAAGATCCCAGGTGTTACAAGATTCTAAAGCCATCATCTCCTCCTGCATGGGTAACTTCCAAGACTCACTATCATTTGCATGAATAGCTTCCCTATAGGATCTAGGCTCATCATAAGTACTCAATAAAGCAAATACACAATAGAAATCTAATGGGATATGCATGTTAACCAGGTTCCATTGTCTTGTGGATCTCCTCAATGGTGGAGTAAGAGACTCTACTTGTTCCTATGGATGCTCATCTATACCAACTTCTTCTATAACAACAGATTCTTCTCCATCAGAACTACTCAAATCTTCTTCTTCTTCTTCACCCTCCAATCCATCATTGTGTTCTTCCTGAGGTGCATCTTCCTGCTCTAAGTCAAAGTCCACTCTCTTCACCTTTTCTTTTTCTTTTAGTTGCTCGGGTTCAGAAATAGCTCTAAGTTCTCTGAAAATAACATATCTAGAATAGATAATCTTATGAGTTAGTGGATTCCAAAGCTTATAACCTTTTACATTATCACCATATTCAATGAAAGTACACTTTTTATCTTTTGGATCCAACTTAGATTGCTTTTCCTTAGGCACATGAATAAAAGCCTCACAACCAAAAACCCTTAAATGTGAAATAGAAGGTTTCTTACCTATCCACACTTCATAAGGTGTTGAATCAAGAGCCTTACAAGAAGATCTATTAATCAAGTAGAAAGAAGTACATGCAGCCTCTACCTAAAAGAATTTATCCAATGTGAATCACTCAACATACTTCTCGCTCTTTCCATGATTGTTCGGTTCATCCTTGTTGATCATGATATTAGTCATAAACAAACATAGAATAAAAGCACACATTAACCTTTATTCATCTTGAAAGATATAATGAATTCAGAGAATTCATGATCCTAGGTCTCCGTTGATTAGGTCTTAATCTTCTGACGTTACTCAGAGGTTGATGTGTGTTGTTGTTTCCATTTTGGGGCCTTACGTAGATCTCATCAGTAAGATAATGTTTCCTGTAATGATGCTGCACAGGGAGTTATTTCTACACAAGATATACTTCAAATATTGTTCCTATATTTAAATCTTTGCATGATATTTGTCATTTTGACATGCTTTAACTTCAAATATGCTGAGTATATTCAGTTATCTATGGGATGTCTGCATATTTGTATTATTTGCTTAGGATTGTCAATTATTTGCAATTATGATGATGAAATGCTTTGAAATTGAAAGAAATTGAAAGAAATACTTCAAATTAATGTTGAACCTTTAGTTATTGATCCACATACACATTAGATACAGTCATGAAGAGAAGAAATTAAACCATATGTTCACCAAGACATTCCACAGCTAGATACAGTCGATGCTAACTTCAAATGAAAGGTATGAAAACAACACATGTAAGTCGATATGCACTCCAAGGGATGTAGCAAATCACAACATGTATCAAGAAGTCATACACTGATTACTCAAGATTTATGATGAATTGTAATCAAAATAGTCTTCTCATTCATTAAGTATGCAAAAATGTGTAAGTATACAATAGCTTTGAAATGAGCCCTGAATACTTCAGCAAATAGATTTCAATTAAGTTTCAAATGTTTAAAATGAGGCATCCCTGCACCTTTTATATAACAAGGTGAGGTAGCAGTTACAATTGATCTACGATCAAGATTGGTCTATTCAGATCAACGATTCATCTTTTATTGACCAAGTCAACTCCTTCAACAAGGCATAGGTTGCCAGCTAGCAACCATCTAGGTAACTCATATTTTCTTAAGTACCTAATGCATGTATTCCCTTTGTGGTGCATCTTCATCTATTCATCGGGCTCTTCATCATCATTTTCATTATCATGATCATCACTTTCAGTGCTTCTGCTATCCTCATCATCCTGATGTCTATGTCTTTGAATATAGACCTGCATGGATGTCCTGATATTCTCATATGTCTGCACTATCTTTTCTATCACCTCGCCATCTTGAGTTCTTGCTTTAATGATGGCATGCTTATGCACTTGATATTTTCTCCGGAGAGTCTCTAATTTACTTTTCCTACTACTGGATGTTTCATTATAATCCTCCACCTTGACCTTTAATCTTATTACTTTATCCAACACTTCTTCTGTCAGGGGTTTGAGAGGATCTTCAACAACTAGCTAGAAATTACTATGTAGAGCTTTGATGACAAAATCTTCATCTTGATTTTCAATCTTTCCTTCTGCATCTCCTTCTAATGTTTCCAATACTTCTGCCTCATGAGACATCATATCATGTAGCTTCGTACTGAAATCTCTTAATTTGCTGTTGCATCTTTGGAGCACATCAAATTCAAATTTGATGTCCTTGTACCATATATCAATCAAAATGGTAGTATTATTATTTAGCACTTGGTTCCTTATTAGGATCTGTGGATCAATCCTCTTCATTTCATCCAAAATGCTCATTATCTTTTCTAATTGAAATGACCTCTTGCCGATTTCCATCTGTAGTTTATCTGCTTTTCTCCTAGAGGTGCCCAAAGAATTCCACCTCTTCAAAGAGGCCTTTGACACTTCTTCAGCTCCATCGAGTGCGGATGACATCCATTTCAACATTATTGTTGATTCATGCTTCATGAGGTTCAACTTGTTGACCTCCTCCTGAGAAATAGCAGTCAAAGGGACTGCATGATCACTAGATGTATCATCAGGATTAATTAACCCTCTTATATATGCATGCAGCTAAGCAATGTGCTCTTTATGTTGCTTATTCTTCTCTTTCTCTCTTTTAATTCTTTGACTTAATGAATCAATAATGTCCTTACCTTCTTGGCCTTCCTGATCTTCATTGGCAAATCCCAAATCCACTGTAGTAATCTGGAATTCATCCAGAGCGATCTTTCCCTTTTCTTTATCAACTATAGGGATTGCTAACTGTGCCATCCTCCTGCCTGTATCAGATCCCTTCTAATGGAAGAAGTTAATCTTGCCTTCCTCTTAGGCTTTATTAATGTTTCTAAAAATAATGTAGACACATCAAATTCTTGTGCCTCTATACCTGGTTCTGCGCCAATTTCTTTTTCTAGCCACTAAGGAATTTGGTCCTTTGACTGTTGGTCTCCATCATCATTGTGATGATCACCCTGATCTTCGATATCCACCATCATGTGTGATGGTGAGGGTGATCCTCTCTTTTCTTCCTCATGATGCTCCTCATGAAGGTGATCTTTGGGTATATCCTCTTGTTGAGGAATTTCCTTTTCTGGAGGGTGATCCTGTTGATCCTCTTCATGTTTGTCCTACTCTTGATCTTTTGCTTCCTCCACGGGTGTCTTATCTACCTTAGTGATTTCCTCATCATGAAGCATATTAGTTTTTGTAGATATTATGGTATCTACCTTAGGCTCTTCCAGCTGATCTGCAACTACAATTTGCTCTGCAACTGTAACAATTACTTCTTAAGCCTTATGGTCATCAGGACTTGATATTTCTTTATCCTCCTTGTCTTTTGGTGGGACTTCTACCATTTTGGGCCCAACAGGTACTTCTTTTTGTTGTTTCTCACCCATATCCAAAGTATGGTTCTCTATCTCTGCCAGTTTTACTTTCTCAATATTTTCTTCTTTATCTTGTGTACCTCCTTGATTTTCAGGACTTGCATCCTGTCTATAGGCGAGATCAATTACTGCAGGACTTGTTACTTGTTCAACTAAGGTATCCAACCCCATCTCTAGGGCTACCTTTTCCAGGCTCTTCTCTTTCCTTGATTCCACTTGCTTCATCTCCTCTGACACTGTTTGTACTGATGGAGTTCCATGAGGAGTTATCCGAGTGCTAGTAGCAAGGGTTTCCATTCCTTGTGAAGTTACATCCTTCACCACCTCATCATCAGATAAGTCAACTATTTCATCCAATGAAACTAGACCACTTTGTACTGCCTTAGAGGCTTCTTTCATCTGCTCTTCAGCCATCTTAGTTTTAAACTTTAGAATGGTAGGAAGTGGCATATTATGCTGCAATTCTTTCCTGAACACTTCACTACTTTCCCCTCTTAGCATTATGGGGTCTTGTTTTATCTCACCTCTCATAGCAGTCCTTGGTTTCTTAGGTGTAGTGGCTACCACTTGGGGTGCTTTTCTCTTCCTTGTGAATGATATAGGGCCCTCCTCTTCTTCAGATTCTTCTTCTAGAGGAATATCTTTCTCTTTATTCTTCTGTGAGGCTTGATCCTCTTCATATGTAATAGTACTCTATGTAGTTGTGCTCTGGATTTGTTTGGTCTTTTGTTTATCCTGATGAGGCTGTGCTGATGATGTTGATGCTTGTCTAGATCCTGATGCATCTTCAACAGGGACTATCACTCTTTCCACTATAACCCCTTTGGGTTCAGGATCAGTCTTCTTACCTCTTGAAGGCCTCTTGCTTTTTTCAGGAAGTGGTACCTTCTCTCCTTTGGATTTCTTCTTCTCAACCAGGAAATCATCAAATTCACCGTCAGGAACTTCCTGTCTCTTCTTCTTATTATCAATAGTGATGACCACTCCTTTTTTCTTCAGTACATTTATCTGCTCATCCACCCAAGCTTGGGTTAGCTGTAATACCCTACCTATGAATGGATCTATGGAAATATCCTCCTGTATAGTGAGATCCGGCACAGAGATGTTATCATTATATATCTTTTTCTCTTCATATTCATCAGCCATTATCATTCCATCATCTTTCTTTAGTTGTGCTGGGATGGAGATGCAATCAAAGGTCTTGATTTGGTTAAGTGTTAACCTTTGGTATCTTCTTCTTCTGGCTTCAGCTTCATCTTCACAATCTACCCAGAAATTTTCAAGATTCCTTTGGTGAATGGGCCGTCCCATGATCTTCTGCATCCTTCCATAAGGATCATATGATCTTACTAATGGAAAAGGCTGGAAATTCATCATATTTAGACCAACTATAGCTTTCTTAATATTTTCACTGTTTGGGCACATATACCAGCCCATTGTTACTGGAAACATTATCTTACTGATGAGATCTACGTAAGGCCCCAAAATGGAAACATCAACACACATCAACCTCTGAGTAACATCAGAAGATTAAGACCTAATCAACGGAGACTTGAGATCATGAATTCTTTGAATTCATCATATCTTTCAAGATGAATAAAGGTTAATGTGTACTTTTATTCTATGTTTGTTTATGACTAATATCATGATCAACATAAATTGGCGCTAGAAGGAGGGCATAGGATGAGGATCATCATTAGTAGTTCAGGTGATGATAAAGATTGTAAGGTAACACTCAGCCACCGCTAAATTACCAAGCTAGACACAAATATTTGTTGTTCTGAGTTGATATACGCTAATCCTGTGTAAAGTTTTTGAAATCAATCATAAATATTGCAATCTTTATAGTGGATCATCATGTATTTACAAAGATTGGCCCTATTTCAGGTAAATTTGTCAAAGCTTTGAGGTATCCTGCTTTAGAAACCCGATATCAACCTGCAAAGTGTTGCCAAACCAAAAATCACCTCATATTTGCAGTATAGCTTCAAATATTCCATACGTACCAGGTTAATTTCCAATTCTGACCATAAATAGAGTCACTGCTGGTATATTCCAACCAATCTTTACAAAGTTCCAACCAATTCATCTCAAAATTGAGAAATCCTAGCTCACAGGATAAACACTAGGTCTAGACCTAGTGGAATCTTTGAAGAATTACCTGTTAGAGGGTTCAAACCTAGAACTGTAGACATCCATCACACTCTAGGATCTAGTGCATCAGGAGCTTCACTAGAGCCTCCTCCTATAACTCCTATTGGTTTACAAGTACCTTTTGGATTATCTATGACACCTCCTGTCCAACCATAGCCGCAAGTCCAGCCTCAGCCAACTGTACCACAGGTTCAACCTCCTCCGGTTGCAATGTCATTCTTTGCAGCAGAGTCACCATTGACCTTCACTGCATATCATGAGTTACCAAAGAATCTAGACAAAATCTATCCAAAGTATCATCCTTATCAAGATGCAGAAGATCATATCAGAACCTTTAAAGAAGCCTGCTATAGGGCCAGAATAGAACATCAGGATGTTGTATGCAAATTATTTCCTTTTTCCTTAGGGGAAGAAGCTTATAATTGGTATACTAGTCTTGGTCATGGTTCTATTGGATCATGGGATGTCTTGGAGAAGGCTTTCACCAATAGATTTAAAGCTTTGATTGATCCTTCCATGAACTATCACCTATTTGCCACAATCAAATGATTTGAAGGTGAACCAATTGCAAACTTCAATGCTAGGTTTCAGAAAATGTTGTCCAAAGTAGTCACCCCTTATACTGTGTCTGATGAGGCGGCAAGGAGCATTTATTATTCAGCCTTGGATCCTTTGACCTCCATAGTCATAAGGAGAGCACATCCTCAGATCACAACTTTAGCATTAGCTTTCCAAGAAGCTATCAAAGTGAATTAGCAGCTAGTCCCTGCCCCTACTCCCAATGTTGCATTCCCTACATTGCTTGGCATGTATCCAACATATCCCACACAATATCCTCCCCAACCACAGTATAATGGAGTTATGGTGCCTCCAGCAGTAATGCCAACATCCTTGCAAATTCCTCCATTGAGTATCATGCCTCCCCCTCCTAATGGGAATGGTCAAGTGCCTCAACATCCTACACAAGCACTGACACCTCAAGGTGTGGATCAGAACAATAACACTAGATCCTCTTTTTTCAAGCCTCAAACTGAAAATGTAGTAGTTAAAGCTCAAGAGGAGAAAGAAGAGATCAAAGAGATTTCTGCTCAACGAAGAAAACTAACAATAGAGGTCACTCATCTAAGAAATCAGAGTTTCTATTCTCATCCTAACCAAAACAGAGGCTATAACAATGACAGACCTAGTTATCCTGACAGAGGATATAACAACAATAATTTCAACAATAGTGGTGGAAATAATAACAATCCTCCCAAACAACCTAGAGTATGGAACTCTAGGCCAAATAATGGCTCACTACCATCACCCTTGGATAATCAGCCACCTGGTGAAGCCAAACAGACTACTAGAGTCAATCTTGTTGAGGCAGCCCTCACCAATTGGCGTAGAATACACAATACAAATGCTCATGCAGAATTAGACTATCCACAATTTAGAATTGCTGCTAGCATTTTCCAGACTGAAGTGTCTAACACTTCAGGAAATCTAGCTCAGGTGGAGGGAAATGAAATTGCTCCTTGTGGATATGACTCAGTATTTGTCTTAGAAAGTTATATTAATCATCCTTATCCACAAACAGTGCCTGCTCAACATGATTATACTCTGGCTTGTGAGGAATCAGCCATGGCTTTTGAGTCAAATTATGTTTTCCCCTTTGAGGATGAAAATGAGCCTTCAAATGAACATGAGGAGGTACATGCATACCAACAACAATATCCTGGTAAGCATAACTATAACCTAAGAAATAATGCTAACAGACCTGTTGGTCCATTGACATCTTCTCTAGCTCCAAACAACTTCAATACACCTCCTGATCCTAAAGCCAGCAATAACCCTAGGTTCCCCAAGGTAAATGCTCAATACCTGTCACCAGCAAACACAGTATCAAAGGCTGTAAATGTACCCCATGAATCTGACAAGTTAGTTAATTATCTAGCTGATGAAATGAAGAAAATTAAATTCATCCTGTCCTTGTCTAAGTTGCTGAAAACTCCTACCATCAAGAAGGCATTTATGAAATCACTAGATGATCCTGCTTCTAAAGAGGATAGTCATCCCTCGGGTCAGCCTGGTGGAAAAGATCATACTGTTAGAGACAATAATGTTAAACATAAGGTGCCAGCTACTGTTCAAGCTGTAGAAACCTCTGACATGACCTTGTATAGAGACAAAACTGAGTCACCTCCATTCCTCCTCACTGTAAGAATGTCCAGTAAGAACCTGCACAACTGTTTAGTAGACTCAGGGGCCTCCACAAATGTTATGCCCTTGTCTATATGTAATGCTTTAGGATTACATCCTGCTAAATCTCTGAAGAAAGTCACTCAACTAGACAAAATAGAAGTAAGTGTGGTAGGAGAATTAACTCACATCCACATGTAGTTAGCATCTGATCCTAGGATCTAGTATTACATTGACATTCAGGTAGTTGACATACCTAATACTTATGGGATGCTGCTTAGCTGAGACTGGTCTAAAATGCTTACTGGATATATGTCTACAGATTTTAGTCACATGTGGTTACCATGGAAAGGTATACCAAATCAGATAAGAATTGATGTTGAACCTAGAATGAAGCACATGATCACCAAGTATAATAGAACAAATGAGATCATGTATGTAGACGTAGAGCCTGGAGTTTACTCCATCAGGCCATAGACTGTCAAGATAGAAGAGATCCTGATGTTTGGCATTCATCATCATGATGATGATGATCCTCTAGATGATGAGGTAACTGTAGAAGCTGACAATAACCCTGAAAATGAGAATGGTATAGATCACTTTAGGAATTTTGAGAGGCATTTGTGCAGACAGATAGAGCGATGTAGGATATTGAATATACTATCTAATGATGTTTTACTTGATGGTTGGTGCAGATTACATAATGAGACACATTCAGAGAAGACTTGTGAAGCATGCATAGACATGATGGAGCTAGAACAAGCATTCAGCGATGCCTCAACATCATCATCATCAT
Source organism: Cunninghamia lanceolata (assembly GCA_027924645.1). Classification (NCBI taxonomy): domain Eukaryota; kingdom Viridiplantae; phylum Streptophyta; class Pinopsida; order Cupressales; family Cupressaceae; genus Cunninghamia; species Cunninghamia lanceolata. The sequence continues at coordinate 14,948,330 of BSBN01000130.1, read as the reverse complement.
CAGAGGTAAGTTCCACATATAGTGATGATGATCATACTGATTATCGTTTGCCTTCTATAGGGACAAAAGAAGATATGAGTCAGGATGAAGATCATATCCTAAGAATAGAGGAAATTATGGTATATGACCATATGAATGTTAAGAAAAAAGATAGAATCACCCTAGGGAGTGATTATTTCCTAGAATCAGATTGTGAGTCATCTGATGAAGAGGGAGGAAATAATTTGTCTAAATTTGAGGAATTTCTGAAAGAAGAGATTCAGAAAAGGATATAGCAGCAGAGATCTCCGCAGGAGGTCCTAATTGAAAATTGGTACAGGTTACATGAGGCACCTCACTTAGAAACCACTTGTTCTTTATGTTTACACATTTTGAAAAGTCATACCTTGCCTAGTTTAGAGGATCATCCTCTGGGAGATAAGAAGGAAGAAAAGTCATCAGCTTCACAGAAGATAGAAAAGGTGAAAACTGAAACAGTTGAGATACCAAAGCTAAAATGGATATCATGTGGAGCAGCTACCAAAGCTGCAAGGAAGAAAGAAAGCTCAGCTAGGCCTCCTGCTGAAGATAAACCCTAGATCCTTAGATTCAATGGATCCAAGTCCAAGCAGGGAGCTGGAGTAGGGATTGATCTCATTGATCCATCAGGAAAATCCTACTTAGCTGCCTACAGATTACAGTTCCCCTGCACTAACAATGGGACAGAGTATGAAACTCTAATTCACGGGATACTATTTTCTCTCAAAAAGAAGGTAAGAATTCTACATGTGTTTGGAGACTCAGAATTAGTTGTCAGACAGGTAAGAGGAATTTACTCTTGCAACTACAAGAAATTGTCAAATTATAGACACAGAGTGTGGGATTTGATTGAAGACTTTGATGCATTTAATATCACCCACGTACCTAGAGAACAGAACCATAGGGCAGATGCCTTAGCACAGGCTACCAGTACATTAGAGCCCTTGTCCATATCAGGCCTAAAGAGATTTTCAGTAGAAATGGTATCAGTGCCATCAGTACCTGATAATGTTACTAACCTCTAGGTTTTTGAGGATGGTCAGCATATCCTTGATTTCATCTCTAACAGAGACATATTTGAAGCTCAGATCATAGATGAGAACAATGTGGAAGATCATGTTTGGGAAGAAGCTAAAATATTAGAGCTGCCTAGCAACAGGATTCCCAAAGGTATGATTGAATTAGAAAGAGCTTTTGACCTAGATAATATGCTGAAGCAGAAGGATCTTCCCAAGGCTGATGCAGGATAGTATTCATAGGTGAATATTGGACAAAATGATGACAAGAGAAATGTCTTGATTGGTAAGGTATGTACACCAGAAGAGTTAGAAGGAATAACTCAGGCCCTTAAAGATTACATCCATGTCATTGCATGGACTTATGATGAGCTGAAGACATATGACACATCAATCATAACTCACACTATACCTCTCAAGCTAGATGCTAAACCTTTCAGACAGAAGCAAAGACTTGTCAATGTTTTGCTTGAACCAATAATTTTTTAAGAAGTCAAGAAGTTAAATGCCAGGATCATATTTCCTGTGAGGTACTCCACTTGGGTGGCTAATTTAGTACCAGCAAAAAAGAAGAATGGAGACATCAAACTGTGTGTAGATTTCAGGAACCTGAATAGAGCATCTGAGAAGGATAATTATCCTTTGCCCTCGTTGGATGAAGTTCTACAGATTGTAAATGGAGCTAAAATGATGTCCTTTCTGGATGACTTCTCAGGTTACAATCAGGTCATGGTTGACAAGATTGATAGACTGAAAACTACCTTCATCACAAAGTGGGGGATATTTGCTTATAGACGTATGCCATTTGGGCTGATAAATGCTGGAGCAACATTCCAGTGTGTAATGGACATAGCCTTCAAAGGCTTAATAGGAAAATGCATAGTCATTTATATGGATGACTTAATAGTGTTCTCTAAAGAGAGAGGCAACCGTGTAGCAGATCTCAGAAATGTACTAAAAAAGTGTGAAGAATATGGGATATCCCTGAACCCCAAGAAATGCATATTTGGGGTGAGAACAGGAAAGTTATTGGGCCACCTGATAACTAAAAATGGAATTATCATTGATCCTGACAGGGTGGAATCCATTATGAAATTACAGCTTCCAAGAAGCAAGAAAGAGCTCAAATCTTACTTTGGTAAGATAAACTTTGTCAGAAAATTCATCACTAGCTTTGTAGAAATAGTCAGACCTTTGAATGCTATGCTAAGAAGGATGCAAAGATTGAGTGGACATCAGAAGCCAAGGCAGCCTTTGAAGACATAAAGAAGGCTATTTCTGATGCTCCTGTCCTTATCAGTCCAGATTACACCAGAGACTTTTATATCTATTCATTTCCTTCAGAACACACCTCTGCAGCAGTGCTAACACAAAGAAATGAAGAAAAGGAAGAAAAACCAATTGCTTTCATGAGTTGCCCTTTCAAAGATGCTGAATTGAGATATGTAGATGTTGAAAGGCAAGCACTTGCCTTGGTTAGAGCAGTTAAGAAATTCAGGCATTATATCCTGAGAAGCAAAGTGATTGCTGTGGTACCAGATGCAACAGTGAAGATGCTGTTAATGCAAAGTGAGCCTGGTGAAAAAAGGGCTAAATGGATCACAGTTTTACAAGAATATGACATAGAGATCACACCCATGAAGCTAGTAAGAGGACAAGCTCTAAGCCAAATGATATCAGAGATTGATCCAAACATAGTAAATCAGCAGTATGTTATCAATGTTATGGACAATGAAGAGTGGTATGTAGATATTAGGCACATCCTGATTACTAGAAGATGTCCTCCAAGACTGCAAGATTCACAGAGAAGAGCCTTGAAGATAAAATCCCAGAAGTACATGATGAAAGCAGGAGTACTTTTCAAGACAAATTATGAAGGAATATATTTGAGATGCTTAGAAAAGCCAGAAGTAGATAAAGTTTTATCAGAGCTACATGAGAAATTTGGAATAGCACATGGCTCATCCTTGGCTACAACACATGCTATCCTTAGAGTAGGATATTATTGGCCTACAATTTTTAGGGATACAGCTGATCACATTAAATGCTGTCATGTATGTCAGGTTGCTGCCAACAGAGAGAGATATACTGCACAACCTTTGCAACCAGTGATGGAAGCGCACCCATTTGCACAATGGGGCATGGATTTCATAGGACCTATTAATCTCCCATCATCATCAGGCCATAAGTATGTGCTAAAAATTACTGATTATTGTACCAGGTGGACTGAAGCCATTGGCAGCAAGAATTGTAGTGCAGAAGATGTCATCAGATTTCTGGAAAGTAACATAATCACCAGATATGGGGTTCCCTATGCTCTGGTAAGTGATAATGTCTCTACTTTTACTTCAACCAAATTGTCAAGTTGGGCATTTGATTATGGAATCATACTGAAGTTCTCATCCAACTATTATCCCAAGGGAATGGATTAGTAGAATCCACCAATAAAAATTTGTTGAATATCATAAAGAAGTTAGTAGACAAGAACCCTAGGGAGTGGAATACACTTTTGAAGTATGCCTTATGGGTAGATAGAACTAGAATGAAAGCTACATTAGGAAACTCACCTTTCCATTTAGTATATGGGGTGGATCCCATCCTCCCTATTAACGTAAAAATTCCTACCTTGCAGTTTGCCCAAGAGTACCTAGGCATAGACAATAACCAAGAAGTTAGGTTGCTTCAGCTGATGCACTTGGAAGAGAAAAGAAGTTAGGCAATTGATCAATTTGCCAAACATTAGGCTGTTGTCAAACGCTGGTTTGACAAAAGAGCTAAAGTTAAAGCCTTTAGGATATCAGATTTAGTCCTGATGTGGGATAAAGCCCATGAGAGGAAAGGAGACCATGGAAAGTTTGATAAATTATGGATAGGTCCCTTCCAAATTTCTGAGATAGTAAGAGACAGTACCTTCAGGCTTAAGAACTTGACAGGTGAGGATGTTCCATTACCAGTTAATGGACAGTTCCTTAAACATTATTTCCAAGCCTAAGTAGCTTCATGTCAATCATGTGTATCATAATGTATATTTGTATAGTTGATTGTACAGTGTTTTGTTTTTTGTTTTGGTTAGTCAAGATGATGAAGCTCATCACCTCAGAAAATAACTAAATTGTTAGGATTCAAGTGATGAGAACACATTTATATATAGGTTGTGACTCATTTTGAGAAAGTCATCGTGATCATGTTTGTGATATCTTGTCATCAGGGTGCCTTTTCCTAACTAAAGTGATTTCTTTCACAATGACTCACCTAACAGCCTTGGGTTTGTTGAACACACAAGTATAGGTGTTAAGTGAAAAATCTAAAGGAACTCCCTTGCTACCAATGCAATATCCAACCTAAAATAGCAAGTGACCATACCTTGCATTTTGAGCTTACATGATGACATCATATGATATACACATTGAAAAAATATACATATAATAAAATTAGGCCATCTAAGTAACTCTACCGGGGCTATAGACGCCTGCTGGCAGAGGGGCTCTACTTAGGGGGATTGTATAGATAACCTTGCTGGGGCTATGGATGCCTGCTGGTAGCAAGGTTCTATCTAGGTTGGCTATGAGGGATGATCTCCAACTATGTAGCTTAACACTGGTTACTCATGTTTTCAATTTGCTTTCAAGATGAGGATAATTAATAATTTGCACACTACTGATCCTTTGTTAGCATTGTTACCATGAGGACATTTTATCATTCAAAAGGATTAGGATGCTTATATTAGAAAGAATTAGAATACTATGTTATAATGTGTCCACATCACTTGAATCATTGGAATTTTGGTGTTTTCTTTGGTGGCAAGTTGTTGTGTGGTTACACAACATGCCCCATTTTGACTTGAGAAAACAGGGACCCAACTTTTATTTGGCTTTGCTTGTGTTTTCTACTTGCTGGCGGTCTAGTAAAAGTAAGACAGTGCAGATGATCTTGCATAGTGGGACTAGGTAAGTCATCATGATGAAGTCAATTTTTTCAAAGTTAAATTTTCATGTCAATAACCTCATGATTGGATAGGTTATAAAATTCCATGCAAGTTGGCATTTTAGATCACCCTGATATTCATTAGGGAACAAAAGTTATGATGAGTCAAATTCCTGGTCAAACCTGATATTCCAAGGGGGAGGATCATATTTCTTAACATTAGTCATCTTATGAAAGATCACCCCGATATCCAAATATTACCCGATAAATCATTTATCCAGAGATCCAGATGTCAAATTTATGTGCTTGTGACATTTACTCATCGAACAACATCATATATTCTATGAGGTCATGTTTTGAATATCCCCCGATATTCTGAATATCACCCTATCTTCTGAATATCATCCTGTCACAGAATATCACCCCGAACCAATATCCTACTGACGTCATCCAAGCTTGACAATCGAAGAAATAAACATACCAATGACATCACCATTCTTTTACCTCGCAGAGGTATATTTTTAAACATGACCCTTCCTACATAACATGATGATAATGTCATAATGCGACAACGATGAACCAAGTCTTTATCCTGATGATGTCATCCTGATATTTCGACAGGAGGTCATTTTAGTCTAGGGGGTGATATTATAAACATCACCAGACATTTAGAACATCCCCTGATATTTTGAATAACTACTCAATATTCTCAACCCGACCCGATGTTTCGACATCGGTCTTTCTACCTAAAACGGATGATCATATTAGACCAAAGGGCTCATATTCCCAATATCACCCGATATTCAGAGATCACCCCACACCTTGCAGCCATAACATTAAATGCACTCAGATATGGTAGGTGGTTCCCACCCATTACGAACCCGATACATACACTTAGCAGGATCCAGAAGTTTCGTATGAGAAAATCAGAGGTTGGATTTAATTCACCCTAATTTGCCCTAATTTTCCTAAGTGGAGAGGTTAACAGTGATTTATAGATTCATTTCATACTTACTTTGTGATAAAACAAATTTTTATAGTGCTCCGAGCTTACAAATCCTTCTAGGGCTACCTATGGATGCATAGAGATTGCACCAGAGTGGGAAACGAGAGCACTGTTGGTAATTAAATTCATTTTAGACGATCATTAGCATAATCAAGAGGATAGGTAGGTAATTTGAAATCCTCTCGTTGTCATCTTTTGTATATCCAGGTATCATGAGGTCTTCTGGTTTGAAATTCCAAATTATGCATGTCATGATAAATGAAATGTGGAAAGAATAATAGTATGCATGATGAATAATGAATTTGTAATGTATATGCATGCTTGTATATGTATCAATTGTAAGACCATGATGTGTTAATTGCAGGCATCCATGGCAGATAAACAGCTGGCTAAGTCAGAGGTAGAATTTCGTAAGCCTATGTTTGCTCAACCCGAGGGTGTCCGGTTTAAATATGGTGCCATTATAGATACGCACCAAGGAAATATAGATCTGGCTGCATGGTCAGCTAGAATGAGTGATGAAAAGAGTAACAGCACCTTATTGGATGCAGTTTTTATTTCTGGGATGTGGAACGCAGCTGGTTTCTCTTATTCCATGGAAACCCCTGAGCTGGTTGTTGAGTGTGCAAGAAATTATAACCCGCAGACGAGGAGGGTAGAGAAGCATGGCAGGATGTATGATGATTTGTCAATTAAGGGTATTGCTACTACATCTGGTTTGCCATTGGGCAAGAAGGTTGCCAACATAGACCTGAAGAAGTCAGAAGTAGAGTACGAGAATAATAAGAAGACTGCCAGGAAGAAGATGTATCAATGGAGGGCGAAGAATAGTCCCTATCCGGCGGCATCTAAACTTCATGTACATTTATATAAGTATGACTTTGACAACGAGTACCAGTACATGATAGCATTGCTGAGTAAAGTCAGAGGCCAGCCTGATGCTAGAAGTTTTAAGGACTGGATGTATGCAGTCATCCTGATGTGTCTCTACACAGATAACAAGCCAATGTGGGCTAAGATGATAAGTGATGCTCTAGATGAGCAACTGACGAACCTAGGAGGTACAAATTGTTCCTTCTACATGACATCATACATAGTTTATTCATGTGCCTACAAGGGTACATTTGATGCATTGACTACAATTGGGAGAATTGGTGGCACAATAAATGATGCACATATATGGGATCATCATCCTCAGCTGCAAAGGGTGAATTACCTCCAGGATTATAAATTGGTGAATGATGCATTCTCTATGCATCTAGTAAGGACCATGGAGGAAGACAAAACTAAGAGACTAAGCATGGAAGCTCATGAAGTAATATACAGGCATGGAGCTTGGTTCATTCAGTTTGCAACTTTTTCATACATTAGGATTGAAGGATTTACAGAGCACCCTCTCATGCTCCCAAGATATCCAACTGATGTTGTAGTGTTAATGGAGTTCATGAGGCAGGTTGAAACAATACTGAATGCTTATAAAGCTAATAACAAGCTTCCCCCAATAATGTTTCCAGTAACAATGGGCTGGTATATGTGCCCAGATAGTGAAAATATTAAGAAAGCCATAGCTAGTCTAAATATGATGAATTTCCATCCTTTTCCATTAGTAAGATCATATGATCCTTATGGAAGGATGCAGAAGATCATGGGACAGCCCATTCACCAAAGGAATCTTGAAGATTTCTGGGCAGATTGTGAAGATGAAGCTGAAGCCAGAAGAAGAAGATACCAAAGGTTAACACTTAACCAAATCAAGACCTTTGATTGCATCTCCATCCCAGCACAACTAAAGAAAGATGATGGAATGATAATGGCTGATGAATATGAAGAGAAAAAGATATATAATTATACCATCTCTGTGCCGGATCTCATTATACAGGAGGATATTTCCATAGATCCATTCACAAGTAGGATATTACAGCTAACCCAAGCTTGGGTGGATGAGAAAATAAATGTACTGAAGAAAAAAGGAGTGGTCATCACTGTTGATAATAAGAAGAAGAGATAGGAAGTTCCTGACAGTGAATTTGATGATTTCCTGGTTGAGAAGAGGAAATCCAAACGAGAGAAGGCACCACCTCCTGAAAAGAGCAAGAGGCCTTCAAGAGGTAAGAAGACTGATCCTGAACCCAAAGGGGTTATAGTGGAAAGAGTGATAGTGCCTATTGAAGATGCATCAGGATCTGGACAAGCATCAGCATCATCAGCACAGCCTCCTCAGGATAAACAAAAGACCAAGCAAATCCAGAGGCCAACTACACAGACTACTATTACATATGAAGAGGATCAAGCCTCATAGAAGAATAAAGAGAAAGATATTCCTCTAGAAGAAGAATCTGAAGAAGAGGAGGAACCTATATCATTCACAAGGAAGAGAAAAGCACCCCAGGTGGTAGCCACTACACCTAAGAAACCAAGGACTGCTATGAGAGGTGAGATAAAATGAGACCCCATAATGCTAAGAGGGGCAAGTAGTGAAGTGTTCAAGAAAGAATTACAGCATAATATGCCACTTCCTACCATTGTAAAGTTTAAAACTGAGATGGTTGAAGAGCAGATGAAAGAAGCCTCTAAGGCAGTATAAAGTGGTCTAGTTTCATTGGATAAAATAGTTGACTTATCTGATGATGAGGTGGTGAAGGATGTAACTTCACAAGGAATGGAAACCCTTGCTGCTAGCACTCGGATAACTCCTCATGGAACTCCATCAGTACAAACAGTGTTAGAGGAGATGAAGCAAGTGGAATCAATGAAAGAGAAAAGCCCAGAAAAGGTAGCCCAAGAGATGGGGTTGGATACCTTAGTTGAACAAGTAACAAGTCCTGCAGTAATTGATCTCACCTATAGACAGGATGCAAGTCCTGAAAATCAAGGAGGTACACAGGATAAAGAAGAAAATATTGAGAAAGTAAAAATGGCAGAGATAGAGAGCCATACTTTGGATATGGGTGAGCAACAACAAAAGCAAGTACCTGTTGGGCCCAAAATGGTAGAAGTCCCACCAAAAGACAAGGAGGATAAAGAAATATCAAGTCCTGATGACCATAAGGCTCAAGAAGCAATTGTTACAGCTACAGAACAAATTGTAGTTCTAGATCAGCTGGAAGAGCCTAAGGTAGATACCATAATATCTATGAAAACATATGCCTCATGATGAGGAAATCATTAAGGTAGATAAGACATCCATGGAGGAAGCAAAAGATCAAGATCAGGACAAACATGAAGAGGATCAATAGGATCACCCTCCAGAAAAGGAAATTCCTCAACAAGAGGATATACCCAAAGATCACCTTCATAAGGAGCATCATGATGAAGAAAAGAGAGGATCACCCTCACCATCGCACATGATGGTGGATACCGAAGATCAGAGTGATCATCATGATGATGATGGAGACCAATAGTCAAAGAACCAAATTCCTTAGTGGCTAGAAAAAGAAATTGGCGCAGAACCAGGTATAGAGGCACAAGAATTTGATGTGTCTACATTATTTTCAGAAACATTAATAAAGCCTAAGAGGAAGGCAAGATTAACTTCTGCCATTAGAAGGGATCCTGATATAGGCAGGAGGATGGCATAGTTAGCAATCCCTACAGTTGATAAAGAAAAGGGGAAGATCACTCTGGATGAATTCTAGATTACTATAGTGGATTTGGGATTTGCCAATGAAGATCAGGAAGGCCAAGAAGGTAAGGACATTATTGATTCATTAAGTCAAAGAGTTAAAAAAGAGAAAGAGAAGAATAAGCAGCATAAAGAGCACATTGCTCAGCTACATGCATATATAAGAGGGTTAATCAATCCTGATGATACATCCAGTGATCATGCAGTCCCATTGACTGCTATTTCTCAGGAGGAGGTCAACAAGTTGAACCTCATGAAGCATGAATCAACAATAATGTTGAAATGGATGTCATTCGCGCACGATGGAGCTGAAGAAGTGGCAAAGGCGTCTTTGAAGAGGTGGAATTCTTTGGGTACCTCCAAGAGAAAAGTAGATAAACTACAGATGGAGATTGGCAAGAGGTCATTTCAATTAGAAAAGATCATGAGCATTTTAGATGAAATGAAGAGGATTGATCCACAGATCCTAATAAGGAACCAAGTGCTAAATAATAATACTACCATTTTGATTGATATATGGTACAAGGACATCAAATTTGAATTTGATGTGCTCCAAAGATGCAACAGCAAATTAAGAGATATTAGTACGAAGCTACATGATATGATGTCTCATGAGGTAGAAGTTTTGGAAACATTAGAAGGAGATGCAGAATGAAAGATTGAAAATCAAGATGAAGAGTTTGTCATCAAAGCTCTACATAGTAATTTCTAGCTAGTTGCTGAAGATCCTCTCAAACACCTGATAGAAGAAGTGTTGGATAAAGTAATGAGATTAAAGGTCAAGGTGGAGGATTATAATGAAACATCCAGCAGTAGGAAAAGTAAATTAGAGAATCTCTGGAGAAAATATCAAGTGCATAAGCACGCCATCATTAAAGCAAGAACTCAAGATGGTGGGGAGATAGAAAAGATAGTGCAGACATATGAGAATATCAGGACATCCATGCAGGTCCATATTCAAAGAGATAGACATCAGGATGATGAGGATAGCGAAAGCGCTGAAAGTGATGATCATGATAATGAAAATGATGATGAAGAGCCTGATGAATAGATGAAGATGCACCACAAAGGGAATACATGCATCAGGTACTTAACAAAATATGAGTTACCTAGATGGTTGCCAGCTGGCAACATGTGCCTTGTTGAAGGAGTTGACTTGGTCAATAAAAGATGAACCGTTGATCTGAATAGACCAATCTTGATCATAGATCAATTGTAACCGCTCCCTCACCTTGTTATATAAAAGGTGCAGGGATGCCTCATTTTAAACATTCAAAACTTAATTGAAATCTGTTTGCTGAAGTATTTAGGGCTCATTTCAAAGCTATTGTATACTTACACATTTTTGCATACTTAATGAATGAGAAGACTGTTTTGATTACAATTCATCATAAATCTTGAGTAATGAATGTATCATTTCTTGATACATGCTGTGATTTTCTGCGTCCCTTGGAGTGCATATCGACTTACATGTGTTGTTTTCATACCTTTCCTTTGAAGTTAGCATCGACTGTATCTAGCTGTGGAATGTCCTGGTGAACATATGGTTTGATTTCTTCTCTTCATGACTGTATCTAATGTGTATGTGGATCAATAACTGAAGGTTCAACATTAATTTGAAGTATTTCTTTCAATTTCTTTCAATTTCAAAGCATTCAATCATCACAATTGCAAATAATTGACAATCTTAAGCAAATAATACAAATATGCAAACATCCCGTAGATAACTAAATATACTCAACATATTTGAAGTTAAAGCATGTCAAAATGACAAATATCATGCAAAGATTTAAAGATAGGCACAATATTTGAAGTATATCCTATGTAGAAATAACTCCCTGTGCAACATCATTACAGGAAACATTATCTTACTGATGAGATCTACGTAAGGCCCCAAAATGGAAACAACAACACACATCAACCTCTGAGTAATGTCAAAAGATTAAGACCTAATCAGCAGAGACTTGGGATCATGAATTCTCTGAATTCATCATATCTTTCAAGATGAATAAAGGTTAATGTGTAATTTTATTCTATGTTTCTTTATGACTAATATCATGATCAACAATCCTTTCTACAACACCATTATGTTGTGGTTTATATGTTTGATTATACCTACATTCTTGCAAAAATCATCAAATTCCTTAGAGCAATATTCCCCTCCATTGTCAAATCTTAATATTTTTACCTTTAATTCCAATTGGTTTTCAACTAGGACTTTAAAATCCTTAAACTTAGTGAAAACTTCATATTTGTGTTTCATAAATTAAATCCATGTAAATCCGAATACATCATCAATGAAGGTGACAAAATAATGATATTTTCTGATAGAGTCATTATCCAAGGGTCCAAACACATCTGTATGAATAATCTCTAACTTCTCTTTTGCTCTATTGCTTCCTAAAGGAAATGATTTTCTATTTTATTTACCAAACACACAATGCTCATAGAAATCAAAGTGCTCATCGGAATAGGAGAAACCATTCAACAAATTTTTATTCTTGATTGTTTTCAAAACATTATTACTTGTGTGGTCCAATCTATGGTGCCACAACATACAAGTGTTTTCAGAAGCCTCAAAAATATAAGAGGAATTACAAACTGTAATGGCATCTAACCTAAAGAAGGTTCCCATTCTCTTCCCCTTCGCTACCACCAAGTTTCCTCTCACCAATCTGAAACCATGCTTATCAAATGTTACATGCATTCCCAAATCATTTGAAACTGAAATCAAATTTCTAGCTAATCCAAGAACATGCAAAACACTAGGGAGGGTTTTAATCCTCCCATCACTAAGACACAACAATACCTTGCCTTTCCCAACTATCAGATATGTAGAGTTGTACCAAAGGTACACTTTACCTCCATCATACTCTTCATATGTGGAAAACCATTCATTATGTGAGGTCATATGAAATGAGCATCTTGAGTCAACCAACCAGTGATCATTAGAAACAACATTACGTGCAGAAAGTAAAATGTCTTTACCTTCATTCAAGGACTTATCAGAAGCACTCTCCCACTGTTTATTTGGGTTTCTACACTCCTTCACATGTCCTCTTTTACTGTAGTTCCAACACTTAACTCTGTTCTTCTTCCTAGGAGTCTTAGATTGGCCCTTAGACTTGTCCTTAGCCCCTTTCTAATATCCTTTTAGTCATCTTTCCTTATACCTTCCCCTGACACGAAGAGCATCACCTAAACTATTCGAAGTCTTCTTCCTCAATTCTTGTGCCAGTAAAACTACAACAAGAGCATCCAACTTTGGATCCATGAGGTTAGCAGTGATAGAAAGGATAACATTCTCCCAAGACTTAGGTAAAGAACAAAGAAGTAAATACATTTATCTTCCCCATAAACTTCAACATCTACAAATGCTAGCTAAATCAACAACAAATTAAATGAATTTAAATGCTTTGCAACTGATTCACCCTCTTTCATTTTCATAGAAAATAGTTTATGCTTCAAGTAAAGTTTTCTTACCATATTCTTAGCTTGGTAATCTCACCCAAACATTTCCACAAGCTATGTGCAGTCTCTTCCTTCATGACATTCAACAGGACAGAATCTACAAGACACAAATGGATAGTTCCTCGTGCCTTCTTATCTAGTCTATCCCACTCATCTTAAGATACATTATTAGGTTTCTTCTCTTTGTGAACAACAAATCACTAGTTTCTTTCTTCTAGCAAATCCTCCATTTTCAGCTTCCACAACTTATACCCTGTTCTATTGAACTTCTCAACGTCCAAACGAGAGGTTGATGCAACCATAATATCAACTCAATATCTGCAAAACAAATACAACCAAATCTCCCACTACATCTACACAGCCTTCACACTACCACCCAAGAGCCAAAGCTGGCCAAACTTTGATACCAAATGTTAGAAATGAAGACAACAACTACTCAACGGAAGTCTAATTCAAATATTTTTAATGATCTTTAACAATGTATTATTATAAATGGAGATTGCATCAAAACAGAAAACCCACTGCATATAAAATATCAAGCATGAAGAAATAAACACAATGACACAATGTTTACATGGAGAAAACCCTTTCGGGTAAAAAACTCCACTAGGAAAGAGGCACAAGTTTGTATTAATCTACAAAAGTGATATAATACACCAAATACACAACTCTCTCCTCCAGTCTTTAATCCAATAGCATTCCTGCAGCACCTGAGTACCTATAAATTTGTTATGCTACAATAATTACATGGCAAAATACTTATAGAAGTGCTCTCATACCAATCTAGGTGTCCACTTTCTCTCTCTAGAGAATCTCTAACATGCAAGCATTAAATGCCTCCTTACAAGCTCCTGCCACTTGTCCAAAGTCAGCCATGCAAAGTTGGGCGCCCAAGACTAAATATGGTCTCTTACAACATCTTATCACACATCATAACCATCATAAATTCCACCAAAGAGTATCTTTCCAAGATGGGCGCCTTGGGCTAAACATAGCAACTTACAAATAATAAATATGTGTCATATGTGTCATAGTGTCATAGAATCTTATGACAACTTGTAACTATCATAGATTCCCTTACATGCACCCACCAAACATTATGAAGTGTGTCATACATGCCAAAAATAGCATATTCTCCCAAGGTGGCGCCTACATTCATTTACTCATGATTTTTACAATTTCCAACCGTAAATGTTACACCATAATTACCTCCAGTGACTCTGAAATTACCACTGCTGGTGAAACTACCACATTCCCTTATGGGTAATTACAAATTACAATAAATAAAATGGATTAAATAAAAATATTGGGATTTATAAGGTTAATGGCACCTCATCCCAACACTTACCAGCTTGACTTAACAATTTTCCTTTCCAGCAATCCAATTTCTTCTAAAATCTTTCCACAATGTTAAACCAATAAGCATTAGCAAGTTTCTTAATAGATAAAGTTAATCCCATGTAGGTATTTGGAAGACAAGATTTCTTTTGCCCTAGAATTTTAACAATTTTATCTTGTAGAGAACTCTAAGTGTTGAAAAAATAGAGTTTATTTTTATCATAATTGATGTGTTGTGCAAAGACTTTGGCATATTCATTAAGAAGAGATTTCCACTGCATAGCTTCTTTGACTAAAGAAGTCCCAAACAAGATGGTATCATCAACAAACTTCTGATGAGAGGAGGGGGAGATAGAGGAGGTCGGTTTGATACGCATAATATTTCTTGAATTTATCAATCTAGTAATATTTCTGCCAAGAACCTCCACCATAATAATAAACAAATAAGGAGAAATAGGATCCCCCTACCTCATGCCCCTACCACTATTAAAAAGATCTCTAGGGGAACCATTAACCAAGATAGAGTATCTAGGGGTAGTAACACATTCTCTAATCAATTGGAGAAATTTTCCTTGAAAACTAAACTTATTGAAAACAACAAAAATGAAGGACCAGGAAACTCTGTCATAAGCTTTAAAGATGTCCAGCTTTAAAACCATTCCATCCTTCTTATTATTATCCATTGAATGCATAATCTCATGAGTAGCAATAACAACATCTAAGATATGTCTTCCAAGGACAAAGCCTTTTTGGTTTTGAGATATTATATCTTGCAAAAGAGGTTTTATTTTGTAGACTATAAGTTTGGAAAAAATTTGTACATAGTATTGCATAAACTTATAGGTCTATAGTCATTGAAGGAAACAACATCCCCTTTCTTAGGTAAAAGAACAATAAAAGTGGAATTGAAATGCTTTAACAACTGACCTGATTTAAAAAAAGTCCTTAGCTACTGTTGTCACATCCTTTCCAACAATATCCTAGAATTCTTGGAAAAAGGAGGGAACCTATCCGGTCCTGGGGCTTTAAAAGGCCCAAAGGACAAAACAATAGTCTTCACCTCCTCTTCAGAGATATTCTTAACTAGATCAGTATTATCATATTCATAAAGAACTTGGGGGATAACATCTAAAAGGTCCTAAAGTCCTTCCAAACTATCATCAGTACTCTGCAACATAGTTTAAAAAATTTCAAAAGTAGCTAAGCCTATTTGCTCATCTTCTTTAACAATAGTGTCATCTTCTTTTTAGATTTTATTAATAATATTTCTTCTCCTATGCTTCAATGTTGACTGATGAAAGAATTTTGAATTCCAATCACCCTCAGTTAGCCGCTGAATTCTAGATTTTTGCTTCCAAAAAGTCCCCCCTAAGATTAATCATGTGCTTCTTCTCTTAAACTTCTCTCTTGTTTACAAATTTATCCATCATAAAAACCTTCAGCCATTTTATCTTGGATTTCTTTGAGTTTTAAAGCAATCAGCTCCTTTTGTTTGAAAATATTGTCAAAAGTGTACTTATTCAATCCTCTAACATTATTCTTAGCCACCTTAATTTTATAAGCCAGACAGACCATAGCAGTCCCTTTCATAGGTTTATTCCACCATTATCTAACAAGGTCTCTAAATTCTAGATGAGAGGCCCACATAACTTTATATCTAAAAGGGTAAGCCAACTTCCTTTACTGATATGACCAATTGGAAATAATAAGATTATGATCATATCCAACCCTTGGAAGGGAAAGACAATGTAAAAAAGAGAGAATATTCTAGGAGATGGATATCATCAACCTATCAAGTTTAACCTATATAAGATTACTTCCCATCCTTCTATTTGACCAAGTGAAGTGAGTACCTTAAATGTCAACATCAATTAAACCAATGGAAGAAAGAAACTTAGCCAGATCCACCATACTATCTGAATAGTCTTCCAAACCCCCTATTTTCTCTGAGGGATAAAGAGGGGTATTAAATTCTCCTACTAACATCCACTTAGAAAAGGGGTCACTATTCATTGTAGTCTCCAAAGACTTCCAAAGAATTTTTCTTTCATGTCTTGAGTTTGGTGCATAAACATTCACCAAGTTCTAATTTTCATTTCCTTTTCTACTACAAAATTTAATGGACATAAAACTCTTGTTAATACCCACCAAACTACCTACCAGACAATAGGATTCCAAAGAGTGACAATGCCTCTAGAGGCACGTTGAGAAGGACTAACATAGTATTCAACTCTAGGCCAAATGGAATTCATTGCAATAGAAAAATTTGCCTCACTCACTATCTTAGTTTCTTGAAGCATAATGATACCCACTTTATTATCCAAAATGTAACTTTTAACAATAAATTGGTTATGAGGATTGTTTAGTCCCCTGGTAATCCAAGATATGCTCTTCATTCAAACCAACTACCAACCAAAGTAAAAAACACAACAAAATAAATACAGAAGGTAGCAAGTACCTCTTCTGGCCAATGTAGGCTAAAAGTCTTGTTATGGATCATTTTTTAGATTTCCTGGAGCCTAATAAGTTATCCGGTGTTTTTTGTCTTCCCATAGCAACTTTCTTAACTACCTCCCTTGATCTTGTATATCATTGAGTCAGTCTTCCTTGTTTATTCTCATTTTTGACATCCGCTTTCTTGCTTGAGTTCTTCTTGCTTCCTTTCCCAACGGGGATCCATTCTTCCTTCACATTGCCACTCTTTACTAGAGAAGAAATCTTGGTCTCAGTGGAGATTAGACTCTCCTCCTTTTTTGAATCAATTTCACCCTTACTTGGTATCATTTTCATTCCTTTAGGAGTTCCAAGTTTTACCCCTTGATCCTTAAGTAGATTATCCTGAACTGACCCATGTTCTTCAAAAAATTCTCCATCTTCTATAACAATCTAAGGTTCTATCAACATCTCTCCCTGAGGGAGCTCCTCTCAGACATCCTTCCCCAAACCCCCATTCTCTTTGTTGTTTTTTGTTGTTTTTTGGTAGTACTATTTTGTTCCTGACCATCAGCCATAATCTTCTATTTTTTATTCTCCAAAGCCCCATTCTGAGTGTTGTTTTGTTGTTGTTGTTTCTTTGTATTATTCTATTCAAGAGAGGCTGAAATTTCATTTCTCAATGCTAAGTCCTCAATAATATTAAGGATATCCTTAACAAAAGGATATCCCCCTTCCAATAACCTTTCCTTATCTTTAGGTTTGTCCCTTTGTGTAATGGATTTTTACATTTATTGATAAGATGGCCAAAAATTCCACAGTTTTGACAAAAAGGGTCCAAAGTTCTAATACTCTGTGGGTTAAACCCACTTCCCATATCTAGAGTGAAGGGTAATTTGAGTGGGTAGCACAACATGCATCTAAACATTCACATAGACTCTTGTAAAAACTAATCTAGGTTTTTGCATAGTTACTTTATCTATAGAGAGAAACTGCCCAAAGGAGTTCGCTATACTCTGAAGAATCCGCGGAGTCCAAAAATCCAAAGTTAGATTCGGTAACCGAATATAGGTAGGAGCCACCATACATAAATCTATTGTTGGATCAAAACCAAGTTTCCACTTACACAAGGCTAGGTTGTTGTGTTGGGTTTTATCAAAAAACCAGGGCCCTCTTGTTAGAACAGAGATTATATCTTCCTTAAGAGAGAATGGAAACAATAATAGTCCTCCCGCCATTGCACTCATGGCCACACTACCTTTAATATTCCATGTCTCTTTCACCCATTTGTGAACCATATCAACATGGGGTCTATAAGCAAAGAAGTGACCCACCAGGTTGTTTTGCATCACAATAACTACTTCATCCATCATTAAATCAAGAATATTCAGTGCAATACCTTCTTCCATCCTTTCCACTATCGTTGAAACCACTTCAAGGCTCTTTATAATTGTAGTCCCTATGATGACCTAGTCAGCCCAAGCGGGTTTTCCTTGGAGCCTAAATTTTTGAACCTAGATGAGGTCAAAAATGACCCCTTGGATAGATCTGTCACATCAGACTTGACAACAAAGGTGTCAGAGCTACCTAGACCAAGGGGAGGCACCTTCATGCTCCCTGAGCACTCACCAATCATGCAACCACCAAAAACTAGAATTCAAAATCATAAACCCTAGCAGAGCTCACTTTATTTATAAATTACAATACCCACTTGTTGTTGTAGAGTTCACATGGAATGTTATATGCATTACAATGTTTATTGACAAATATGTGTTTCTTTGCATACTAAAAATGTTTTGAGGAGTGTATGATAGAGGCTCCACCTAAATCAGCAAGAGATTTCCTCTTCATACGATTGTGTCAATTGTTGACTTTGCAGAGAATTATACATTAAAACCACAAAATGAGGTTCAATCATAGTATTACAACTCCACTCAAGTTTCTATATTTGTGCATATAGCATTCATTCATGCAACTAATAGTACAGAGGAAGATAGAAAGATATTGAGAGAGTATCATTTTTATATTAGTGATGATCGCACACATTATACAGAGTTTGTGCAAGGTTGCTTTCAGTTGTTCTATGGTCATTTGAGTAGTAGGAACATCATGTTTGATCAGCATATCATATGGTCAGATAATTGTGTATCACAATTTAAGAATTCATGAATGTTCTATTGGTTGAGTAGGATGCATATATTGAGTGGTGTTCAACATATATGGAATTTCTCTGAGGCTGGGCATGGAAAAGGGGAGTATTATGGTGCTGGAGCATGTATTAAAAGAGCCTTATCATTACAAGAGTTGAAGTACAAAGATAGTACAAAGTTGAAAGATGCAGCATCCATCATTGAATGGTGCAACTCTACAATGGGTCTAGGTAATGAAGGTAAGTCTAGAGTTCATAGATTCTTTTGGTTGATAGAAGAAGATAACATTGCAAAACATGAAGATTGTTGTACAGAGACATGATCAAGTGAGTTCCACTCTTTTAGAAGCTCAAATGAAGCTTCATGGACTATTTATTTGAGGTGAATGGTTTGTTTTTGTTCATCATGTACATATTTTTATTGGAATGATTGTGAGTCAAAAGAATGGGTTGATAAATGGCGTGATAGATCTCTAAGCCCACTTCTGACGTATCAACTTCTAGGAGCACTACAACTCATGTAGATGGAATCATTGATTGACTTTGACCATATATTTTAGATCTAGTTGAACCAGGTAATATGTTACTTAATGAAAATTATTATTTATTTAAGATTATGATGTAGTATTTTTTATCATTTATTGAATTTTAATTTTTTTGTGCAATATATTGTAGGGCATGTATATGCAGTTATTGTGGATGAAGATAATGACGAGGGAATGAATTATTATTTATGTCGTTGTGTTGAGGCAGAAAAGAAATTGACAGCGCTTGTCATATATGGAGAAAAAATTGAGTATCCTACAAGATCGGTGGTTTTTTTATTGTTCAATACGACATAAGGGTGCCAGAACCCATGTAACATGGAAAAAATAAAAAAAGTGTATGCCCTGTAAATCGGGGTGCGTAAGAGTAAGATGCATGCCCTATAAATAGGGGTGCATAAAATAAAAATCATCTCAAATTATTCTCTTGTATTTCTTTCTTGCCCATATAACATGGGAGTGTGCTTCATTCTAATATTATTTTAAAGCATTAAAGCTATTTTTGAAGTGAGATCTCAATTGCATATTATGCTGAACAACCATGCCTTTTTGAAGGTTTTCTTCTTCTTTTGTACCATTTTCTATTCCTCATTGCCTCCAGCATCCTTAGATTGGTTAGGCTGAGGAGACATAGGAATAACTGTGGGATACCCACCCCCTTCCAATGGTCTTTCCCTATCCACCACTCAATCTCACTGGACTAAGCTATTTCCTTTTTATCTTGAGGTTTCTATGGGGTCTTGTGTACATTTTGTGCCTACTCTTTAACTTTTGCCTTTGCCTTGGATGAAACCTGTTGCTTTGAATCTTTGTCTGTGTCAACCATTTCTCCTGAGAAGTCACCTATTCATCAATTGGACTATCAACGGTATAATTATGGGGAGTAGCATCTCTCCACCATGTGGCATAACACTCTGGTTTAAATTTGGAGCTAGGATAGGTCATTATAGTGTGGCCTATTTTATAGCATCTTCTGTACCAAAATGGAACACATTCATAATCCACTGGCTGGTTCCATCTATGGCCATGAACTTTTAATATAATTTCTACTACAAGGTCTTTTGAGGTATCTAAGTCCACTAGAATGCAAGTGAAAGTTGTGTGCATAAAATTCATAGAATCATTATCTATGGCAAGAAATTTTCCAAGAACATCCCCAATAGCTTCGAAGCATGACTCAACCCATAAATGAAGTGGGAGATTCAATGAACACACCCAAATATGTTTAATAGAGAAGGATTTTGTAGAGGGATTAAATGCATGGTGCCAAGGTTTCATCAGAAGCAAATGTTGATCCCAAACACAAAAGGAATGAAGAATGGAATTCTGGTCTTCAATACTGTGAAACACCACAACAAAAAATCCTCCTACACAGGGGTAAATTTCTAATTTTTCCTTCAATTCTGGCTACTAGGACTCAGTAATCCATTGGTGGAGGTCTTGAAGACTAGGCCATAAATAGATAAACTTGCAAATCAATCCATTTTCTGCAAACAACTTCTTATTTTCAATTATCTCTTTATTAACATTTTTTCCTACGATAATTTCAAAAGGCTTACCAGAACATTTCAGTGAGGCTGCCCTGGACAATGCCAGGCTGAAGGTTTGAGCCTAGAACTGATATTGGTGCCCATCGTAACCCATGTCATGCCACAATGAGAGTCATCAGAATCTACCCTAATAGAAGAATTTGAAGAGAAGAGCATGGTTTTATATCCATTCTTGGTAGTGTCTTCTACGGATGGCTTGGATTCATGGCCGGTATCCATTCCCTAGAAAGTCGTCTAAGACATTTGGCCTGAGATGCTCGAACCTACCTTGTGATCCATAAGGGATTCAAACCATTAGTTTTCCCCTTTCACTTGCTTGATAACTGAACTGGATTCCAAGGTTGTCTAGCAATTTAGGCTGTGAGTGTCCCGATCAGAAACAAACGTAGTGTTTTTGTAGCCATGAGGGCCCATAATGGGATGTGGAGGCCCTCGATCTTGAGAAGGGTAGAACCTATCCTTTCCTAGATCCCTCTTCCATTCATATCCTGGATTCCTTGCATGAGAAAACTTGTCCTCTTTTGTAGATTTAGTAAATCCATCGATAAATAGGCCTCTGAATGGAGGCATGTAAAATGGTTTGAAGCCCTAAATGCAGGCTCCTTTGGAGTAGACATTAGTGACATCCCATTGACTAATTCTGATAAACATAAAAGGAATGCATATATTACTTTAAAACTAAAATTATAGGATCATTAGTTGTTACTAGAACATGGCTTAGAAGGTATCCAATGAGGAAGTCTGATGTGTGGTTGTTCGAGGACTTTGACACACATAGGAAAATTCTTTATTATTCTAACCTTGTTGTGGAATCAAACATACATTTGATTAAATATAGGGGTCAACTATTGAATAGAAACTTGTGGAAAGTTCACGAGTCTAACCATGAATCAATACTTGACACCATAAAGGGTAGAGCATATCCAAATGGTTCATTAGATTGAATTAGTGGAATGATAGAAAGATATGTTATTTTTCTTTGCTATCCTCATTTCACCTTCTATATTTTTCCCATTTTTCTTACCTTCTTATATGTGTTCCTTGGTCTTGGTTGATTAGCTTCATTTCATTATAGAGATCATGACTAAATGGCATGGTTGTTGATGTATTTGGATATTCCTTAGGGTCATGATAAGATCAGGGAATGAGACATTTGCATCTTTGAATAGGTGGATAGTAAGAAACATAGATTTATGTTTAGAGTTCATAGACATCCAAAGATAAAAAGAAAGATCATCCTGAAAAGAGAGGAGGGGTAAGGCAGGGAAAAGATGAAGGATAAAATTATACAAGAAAAGATCTTCATGAGTATTGTAATAGAGAGATAGAGAGATGGAGACTTGATCAAACTAAGTCAAGTGATTGTTTGTGTCATACTTTAAATGCTTTCATTTGATATGATATGTCCTTTGGATTCAATTTGATGATTGTTCATTCACTTGATAGGTCATACCATTATGTCTTCTTGAAGGGTCTTGTCTAGATTGAGGTTGTATTTCATGTTTTCACCTAGTTTATTGGCTTATGTGGGGAGGTATTTTGATGGTATTGTCTCATTTCATCATGTTGGTGTACTCATTTTAGGTAAATAGTACA
Source organism: Cunninghamia lanceolata (assembly GCA_027924645.1). Taxonomy (NCBI): domain Eukaryota; kingdom Viridiplantae; phylum Streptophyta; class Pinopsida; order Cupressales; family Cupressaceae; genus Cunninghamia; species Cunninghamia lanceolata. Next base: position 14,925,662 of record BSBN01000130.1, on the reverse strand, counting down.
ATTGCATTTGCAAACAAGATTTAAGTATGATGGAGGTAGGCATAATCCTTATGAAGTTGGTCTTGGAAGGAAAGTAAGGTAGGTTTTCATGATTATTTCATGATGATATGTCCTTTGGAGTCAATTTGATGATTGTTCATTCACCTGAAGGGTCATGCCATTATGTTTACTTGAAGGGTCGTGCCATTATGTCCTTTGGAGTCACCTTGATGATTGTTCTCATTTGTCTTATAGGCCCTGAGATTTCAAAGGTTTCATAGTACTAATGGTGGCATTCTTGGCCAAAATATTTGTTGACCCATTTTCCTCTAACTAGACTCAAATGGTTCACCTTGAAAATCTCCTAGACATCCTTTGGAATATGACCTTGCAATCCTTATCCTTCATATCCTCATGCTCTTCCTTGCAAAAATCCTTAAGAACTCATCTGGAGAATCCCTGCAAAAAACCCACAAAAACCTAGAAACCCTTAATCTTCAAATGCCTTCCTTCACAGGGATTTCCCATCTTCATACTTATTCATTTTGGCATGAATATCCTGGTGATGTCATCCAGATCTTAGCTAGCATCCCAGATATTATCTTAATATCCCAGACCTTAGTTAATATCTAGATATTTTCTAAACATCCAGATCTTAACTAATATCCAGGTCCTTTGCAAATGTGCAGACCCTTGTGAATATGACGATGATGTCATCCAGATATTTCCTATATCCAGATCCTTTCCTAATATCCATGCCCTTGCGAATGTCCTGATGATGTCATCCAGTCCCCTCTCCAAAGAAATGAATATGATGATGACATCATCTAGACATTCCAGATATTGAGTTAGTATCTAGCAACTTATTCTACAGTGTTAACATCCTGATGATGTCATCCAAATCTCCTCTTCAATGAAGCTCTTCATGCCAATGACATGATGCAAAGGAAAAAGAATCAACTTAACTCCTCATAGGCATAGTTCATATCAATGTGTTTCAAATCCACAACCTTATCATAAACCAAGGCCCTCAACATGGCACAATTTTGTTTTTCTACTTCTCAAGCCCAAACCAGACTTCACAAGGCCTTCTCATTCCTTAGGAATACTAATTCAATAGAAACAAACACTTACCAAGGTCTGAATTTTCATACAAGAAACCATTCCTTCATTGATTGTCCAAACTCCTAGTAGCCTTCCTAAAAGGACTGTCAGAACTTATCTCTTGTTGCAGATTTCTTCTTAAGACTGTGATGGGCTTTTTGAGTACCCATTAAGGCACTTTAAAACATATCTAGAAATCACCATGGGTTATTTTGAAAAGAATGCCTCAAATCAGGACTGACAGCGTGCTTACTAGGCCTAATAGGCTTGATCTCCACAAGGGTTTATTGGTTCTACTAGTTCTAACCCCACATTTACTCAACCAATGCTTTGAACATTCTTAATCTGACCTATACCAGTGACTTGATTGACCTCATTACAATGTTGAATCATTAAAATTTAATCAAACTCCTATGGAAGTATCAATTTGTCAAGGTGCTCCTGCACCATACAACCAACCAACAAAGATTTCCAAGTCCCTTGGAAATGTATCTGCAAAAAAAAACTACCTTTTCCTGCATCTCTGTCTGTCTCTTCATCTTCTTCAGCTTCAGGCTTTAGGCTTCAAATCTTTACATCAATGGCTAGTGACCAACCAACCAACAAAATCAAACTACCATCAACTTTAGAGCTTCTTTAGGCTCCTTCTACTCCCATCAGTGGAGTACTCTTTAGGCTGCAACCTCAAGTGCTTCTTCAGTTAGGTATCCATCTCTCTCACTGCTTCACAACACCAACTCACCAAACCATTCATCTCACCCAACAACAGATCCTAGTGATGTACCTACCACTCTCTCCTCAGTGGTTTCTCTCTGCACCCTTATCCAGCCTAATCTCCATTGGAGAATGGTCATGACAGACCTCATCTTGTCTTCCCACACACAATCTCAGAAAACATCCTTCTGTAGCTAGATGGACCAAGCACCTGCAACCAAACAACTTCACAACACAAAATAATGGTCACCAACAAACTTTAACTCCTTATCTGCCTTCTGATACACAACACTTTACCCAGAGCTTTTGCTAGCTCTGATACCAATATGATGCAGAGGAAAAAGAATCAACTTAGCTCCTCATAGGCATAGTTCATATCAATGTGTTTCAAATCCACAACCTTATCATAAACCAAGGCCCTCAACATGGCACAATTTTGTTTTTCTACTTCTCAGGCCCAAACCAGACTTCACAAGGCCTTCTCATTCCTTAGGAATACCAATTCAATAGAAACAAACACTTACCAAGGTCTGACTTTTCATACAAGAAACCATTCCTTCATTGACTGTCTAAACTCCTAGTAGCCTTCCTAAAAGGACTGTCGTAACTTATCTCTTGTTGCAGATCTCTTCTTAAGACTATGATGGGCTTTTTGAGTACCCATTAAGGCACTTTAAAACATATCTAGAAATCACCATGGGTTATTTTGAAAAGAATGCCTCAAATTAGGACTGTTAGCGTGCTAACTAGGCCTAATAGGCTTGATCTCCACAAGGGTTTATTGGTTCTACTAGTTCCAACCCCACATTTACTCAACCAATGCTTTGAACATTCTCAATCTGACCTATAACAGTGACTTGATTGACCTCATTACAATGTTGAATCATTAAAATTTAATCAAACTCCTATGGAAGTATCAATTTGTCAAGGTGCTCCTGCACCATGACATCATCAGGATATTCATAAAAGGCATCTGGATATTAAGTTAGAGTCCAAATATTAAGTTAATATCCATGCGGATGACGGTGTCTCCCTGCTGCGAGGAAAAGTTTGACGGGTGAATCTGGATATTTGCGAATATGTAGACCTTGAGAGATATGCATCTGAATATCGCATAACATGTAGACAGCTGGAGTTGACGTCATGTTCCCACTGCGTGGCTATGAGATGTTGACACGTGGACATCCATATGCTTGTTGACCATAACTTTGACCATGAATATCTCCCTCATCCTTAGGAATTTCTACATGACCCAAAAGGAAAAAGTGCTTAGAATTTCCTCCTCTTTCATTTGGTGGTCTTTTGGGGGAATATTCATACTTTCAAAATATGGTCCAAATTTCATGATATGGATGTGCACATCCAAATATCAGGATAGTTGTCGACTGAGGAAGGATATGCAGGCTTGGCCGACAAGACATCTCAGTGACTGATTTAATGTGTTGCGAGGACTTTTTAGGTGCAGATATTTTGTATTTATGGTTACAGGTGAATGATTCAGCTACTTGCATTGATGATCCAAAATATCTCCCATTTGCCTAGGCCCTAGATATTTTTTGCAATGAATTCTTACAGCCTGAAATGCCTAAAGGCAGATATATTTTCTAACAAAGCTCATGGGTCATTTGGAATTAGATGCTATATATACATGAATGTAAGATGTAAAAAACGTTGGAAAGTAGTTAGCCTTATGCTTCTATATTCCAAACCAAATTTTCCTCTGTTGTAACTGTGCCCCTTGATCAATACATATGGTTTTCACTTCTTCATGCTTTTTAACTCTTTTAGTCTTAGAATTGGACATTGTTTGTGAATGTTTAATTCCTTGCAATCCATTCTTTACCTTTGTTAAAATCTCCATGATCTATGTAATTTTATCAACTGTATTTCTTTATTTGTGCATCTTAGCTCTATGAATGTTCCTTATTAAAACCTGGTGTATCACCTCCCTTTACTTTTAGTTTTACTCCCTCTTCCTCTTTTCCTAAATAGGTGGATAGATTAGGTTTCGTCTTAGGTCAGCTGAATCTCTCATTCAGCAAAGGAACTAGCCTCTCTCTGGAGATTTGGCCTCCTTGTACGATACCACACTTGGAGGTTGTCTCAATGTTTCACTAGGTTGTTGGAGCCCTAAAATCCTTCAACATTGGGTGTAAATCTATGTGACAACAGTTTTTGGCATGCCCGGTGGGACTCTAAGCATAAGTAATCAAAGAATCAAGCTGAGAACCTAGTGTTCTTCTCAGTACTCTGCATCTAGTAGAAATTTCATGCATCTGGTGACTCTACAAGATGTTGGTTTTTATCAGTGCCACCTTTTATGCCTGTGCAAACTAGGGCGTCTTCAAGAGGTAATTTCCAATTTACCGAATTATCTGTTGCTGCTTCAAGGAGAAGGTCTAGGTTATCTAGGTCTCCTATGAGAAGGGGTAGCACCTCAGTTTTACCTCTTTCAAGAGCTTAGTCCACACCCCCTCCTATTAGGTTTTAGTATAATAGAAGAAGCTTGCATATCCCTAAACTTAATCTAAACATCCCTAGGATGGCAAGGAATCTACCCTTTGTGACCTTTAATGGAGGTAGTCCTTTAGACTTGGTTGCATACAATGATATACCTATTGTAGCCTTGAAAAGTATTTCACCCTTCACGGGCGATGGTTCTGTAACTCCTATTGAGCATATCAAAGATATATCTAATGTATGCTCGGTCCATCATATACAACATGAAGATGTTGCAGTCTAGCTCATGGTCTCATCTTTCAAGAGGAGAGCTCTCCAATGGTTCAGGAGCTTGACCCCTACTGCAATACATACCTGGGGCAAGCTGGGAGAGGCCCTCTACAAACGGTTTGGAGAAAGGGAAGATAATGTTTCATTGCTTGAGTAACTGACAACTATCAAGAGAGCTCCAAGTGAGATGCTGGAAGACTTTAATTTCAAATTCCAGAGGACATGGGAGAGAATTCTAGCTACTCTCATGCCATCATCACAAGGTGCTTTCTTATATTTTTTAAGGGCTTTAAATTCTGGTATTGATGTGATGATGTAATCAATGGGTGTTGAGACTCTACCAGATGGTTATGAGACAACTCTAAAAGCTAAAAATTGTTTAATATAGGCTGGGAAAATTGCTTCCAGACCTCCTATCCCACTTTTTCCAAAGTTGTCCTCCTCATCCTAGCAGCCCATCATTGCTCCTATCCTAGAGCCTAAAACTTCAACATCCTCTCTTTCTCAAGAAGAGAGTGATGTGAATACCCTAATGTCTAATTTGACTAACAAAGAGAATAGTATAGCTATTCAAACTACTCCCAAGCCCTATCAGAACTATAACTAGGGGCAGACATCTAATTAGAATTGGATCCAAGGGTATATTCTAATAGGAATCAAAAGTGGAACTAGGGTTATCAGCAGAATAGAACCAAAATTCTAACCCTACATAGCCTTTACAAACAATATGACCCATCCAACAAATACCAGCTATAAATCCAGTTAGGGCTCTAGTCCCTACACAAAATAATCTGGCCTAGGAGGTAGACTAGTGCTATCCCTACAACCAACATCAAAATTAGTCCTCTTGTGCTTTTGGTGCACAAGAGAGGGCTTTGATGGTGTAGAACTTTCACACTCATTAGGCATCATTATTAGAGGCAGCCAATCACAACCCTGAAGTTCCAAATGAGGCTACCCCTGATGCCAGTATGATGTTATGGACTACCAAAGACTTTTGTGTTGTCAATCAATCTATGTCTAGTGTTGTTATGCCTATTGCAGACAACATCAGGTCAAAGAAGAGGTAGTTGGAGACTAGCCCTATGCCTATTGTGTTACAAAAAGAGCCTGTTCCAAAGGCAAAAGTGTCCAGTGCAACAATGCCAATTCAAAACAGCAGATCTGCTGCTACAAATGAAAATATCCCAGGATTTAAAGTGCCTGAACTAGCTTCAGATCAATCAAAGAAGGGAACATGGATTCCCTCTATGCATAAGGTAGCTATTGTTCCATTAAATATTGTGGAACAAATGAAGAAAAAAAATATAAATGTATCAATGTGGGAAGTGATGTCCATCCCCTCTCAGAGGCATCTATTACAAGAAGCCTTAAGGCACTTCCCATCAGCTAAGTTAGCAACATCTGATTCATCACCAAGGCAGAAGGAGAAGATCCCTATTAGTCTTGTGCAACCAAATGAAGGGAAAGTAAGTACATACAAGAAACCATCTCCTTTCTCCTTGTCTTTGATCATTGGCAAATTTTTAGTGCATAACTGCATGATTGATTCAGGGGCTAATGTTTCATTAATGCCCAAGAAAATAGCAAATGCATTAGGCATCAAGTATACCCCTTTTTCATTAGGAGTATTGCAACTAGATAGTACCTCTGTGAACACTATAGGAATGATCAAAGGACTAGGCCTGACTCTACATGCATGTTCGAAATTGACTTTCAAACATGACATTTTAGTCATTGATCTTCCTCCTTTCTTTGCTATCTGTCTGTCAAGAGACTTCACAGCTAAAGTAGGTGGCTATCTTTCTTCTGACTGGTCTCATATGTTGTTGAGGACCACATATGGTACATGATTCACCATCAAGGCTGAACCAATTTCAGATTATCATGTGGAGAACTATGACCACAACCTAGTGAACCCACATGTAATGATTCAGGGTGAGAAAGTGTATGATCTAGAACCTGGTGAGGTAGAATCTTCACCTCTTCCTATCCCTGACCTATTTCTAGATGAGTGGGCAAGAGATCATGCAAATTTTGATCATTATGATACCACTGGGGTGACTGACTTGGGCAATTGCATGATCCATGAAGGGGATCGTTCAGTCCCTTCTATACTCAAGCCAGATGATGACTCCATAGGCCCGTGGAAGATGTTCAATGATGGTGCAAAGAATAGAAATGGAGCTAGTGCAGGTGTTTTACTAGTCTCTCTGACTGGTAAGAAGTTGCATTTTGCTCATAGATTGCACTTTTCTTGTATTAATATTGTAGCAGAGTACGAGGCATTGGTCAATGGCCTAATATTAGCAGAAAAGAATAAAATCAGGCATCTAGAGATCTTCGGTGACACTGAACTGGTGGTTAACCAAGTCAGGAAGAGATGTGCTACAAAAAACTAGCTTCTAAGAGCCTATAGACATAGAGTTTGGGGTCTGTTTGAGAGTTTTGATGCCCTCAACCTACAGGTGATCCCAAGGAAATTGAATACTGATGCTGATCAATTAGCAATGGTGGGGGCCCAGTTTTCTCCACCTATAGACTTGTTTCAAGGTCCTGATCAACATGTGAGGGTTGTTGTCAGACCCTCTATTCTTGACAATAATAGTCATTGGCAAATCTTTGATAGTGATAAGTAGATCGCATGCTTCATCCAGAATGAAGTTGAGTTCTCTTCAAGGGCATAACCTAGGTTACAAGAATCCTATGGAGATCAGATCATCCAGCTCGAATTAAAAAAATTGTCCAAGGGTCTAGTTACTCTTGAGGCCATTTTTAGCCATGATGATGAGCTCAGGGGAGATAGAAGTAACATGACCTTCAAGAAAGAAGATTACCAGAGAGTGACTATCGCCCAAGATAAAGAAATGCTGCTAGGAAAAGTGTACAACAATGTAGAGGAGAAAGAGTTCATAAAACTTTCCCAGAAGTATAATGATGTCCTGGCATGGACATATGAAGATCTTAAAGGACTCAATCCAGATGTAGCTCAACATGCCATTGATTTGGATCCCAAATGCAAGCTAGTTCACCAAAAGCAGTGACCTATAAATCCAAAAATTGAGCCACTCATGAGAAAAGAGCTTGCTAAGCTCATACAAGCAAGGATTATCTTCCCTATCAAGTATTCTACTTGGGTCACTAATCTAGTGCCTATGAGAAAGAAGAATAGAGAGATCAGGCTCTGTGTAGACTTCAGGGACCTAAATCGTGCTTCTCTGAAGGATCATTACCCTCTACCCTCTATGGATCAAATTTTACAAACAGTTGTGGGGGCAGAGAGGTTTTCATTATTAGATGGCTTCTCTGGCTATAACCAGATCATTGTCAGAGAGGAGGATAGATTTAATACGACATTCACAACCAAATGGGGAATCATGGCATATGCAAAGATGCCATTTGGTTTGTCTAATGTTGGTACCACATTTCAAAAGGCAATGGATATTGCCTTCAAAGGATTTATAAATAGGTTCATCCTCATTTACTTGGATGACATCACAGTCTTCTTCAAGAAGGGGAGAATCAAATAGAGCATCTGGAGAAAGTTTTCCAAAGATACAGAGAGTTTGGGGTGTCTCTGAAGCCCAAGACATGTCTTTTTGTTGTTGCCTAGGGTAAGCTTTTGGGTCATATCATGTTTGAGGATGGAATATCCATAGACCCTGATAGAACATATGCCCTGCTTTCTCTTCTTCTGCCTGCTCACAAGAAATCTTTACAATCATTTTTCGGGCAGATCAACTTTGTTAGGAAATTCATCCCTAACTGTGATGGCTTGGTGAAGCCTCTAACCCTTATGATAAAAAAAAGATGCAGTCTTCAGATGGACTAAAGAAGGGAAGGATGGTTTTGAGAAGATCAAGGAAGAGATTGCCCAGGTACCTACTCTTATGAATCCAAATTATGAGAAGGACTTTGTCCTCTATGCATATGGAGGAGAGAACAGTATTGTTGTTGTCTTGATGTAGCAAAATGAACATGGACTAGAGCAACTCCTAGCCTTCTTCAGTCAGACCTTGAAGGACTATGAGGTCAGGTATAGCCCCATGGATAAGAAGGTATTTGCCATTGTTAGAGTTTTATAGAAATTTAGATATATGCTGGCAAATAATCATATTAATGTTTTAGTTTCTCATCCTAGTGTGAGAGATTACATAATGGGGATAGAGATTAGTGAAAAATGAGCCAGCTGGGTCACCAAGATCCTGGAGTATGATGTGATCATCAAATCCACTAAGTTGATTAGAGGCAGAGGATTATGTGAACAACTAGCGCAGACATCAGTAGATGAGGTGAATTCATCTTACCATTTGAATGAGGAGGAACCTACAGCTGAGCCCTCAGTTGTGAGTTCTTGGACAACAAATATGGCTAGTTTCTTATCCATTGGTGAGTATCCCTATGGACTGGATAGAGCCAAAAGAAGACATTTTAGGCTGCAATCTATCCCTTATGCTTTGGTAAATGGTGTTCTCTTTAGGAGAAACTTGGATGGAGTCTTACTAAGATGCATAGAAGAAGATCAGGTTGATAGACTTCTTAGTGAGTTTCATGCTAGCCCAGTTGGCGGCCATTTCTCTGCTAGAGCTACAGAACTAAAAATAATGAGGGTAGGTTATTTTTGGCCCACATTATTCAATGATGCCCATATGTGGGTAAGAAGATGCAAAGGATATGCTCTCTTTACTGGAAAGAAAAGATTAGCATCATTTCCACTCCACCCTATTCAGGTTGATCAACCCTTTTCACAGTGGGGATTAGACTTCATTAGCGTGATAAACCATGTTTCTAGTGCTAGTCACAAGTGGGTTTTGATTGCAATAGACTACTTCACCAAGTGGGTTGAGGCAGTCCCACTCAAGGAAGCCACTGAGTCATCCATCATGGATTTCTTGGAGGAAATCATGACAAGGTTTGGAGCTCCTCATACTATTATTTCTAATAATGTAAAATCATTCACTAGTTTTAGGATTGCTGACTGGGCTCTCAAGTACAATGTGTTCTTAAAGAATTCATCCAATTATTACCCTCAAGGTAATGGGTTGGCTGAGTCCACTAATAAGAACCTAATTAAGATCCTGAAAAGGACCATGGAGACAAACCAGAGGCAATTGTACAATAAGATTAGATTAGCTCTTTGGGCTGACAGGATCACATACAAGAGAGCCATTGGGAACTCTCCTTTTGTCTTGGTATATGGAAAAGAGGCTAGGTTGCCTATATCCTTAGAGCTTTCTACACTAGATCTGGCTCATCAATTGGAGTTTAAAGGAGAAGATGCAAAGTCTATCAGAATGGTTGAATTAACTGAACTAGAGGAACAAAGGTAGTTAGCCATGATCACATTAGAAGAAAATTAGAAGAGATATTTTGATAAGAAGGCCAAGGTTCAGACCTTCAAAGAAGGAGATCTTGTCCTAAAATGGGACATAGACTGAGTCAAACCAGGAGGTTACACCAAGTTTTATGCACTTTAGAGTGGGCCTTATGTCATCATCAGCTGCAAGTAAGCAAATGCCTTCATTCTTTTAGGGCTGGATGGTGCAGTTCTACCGATCTCAGTGAATGGGATCCATTTCAAACCCCACTATTAAGGTTGGCATGAGATCTTGTACATATTGTTCTAGTTATTTCAGCTTTAGGTTTCCCTTTCCATAAGTGCTCTTGCACAGGCTGCATTGTCATTATGTCATGTCTTGGATTGTTGGGATTTATTTATTTATTTTAAATGCATTGAAAATTATTGAACTCTAATTGATGATATTTGAAAAGAATATAGTTTTATCTTATGATTTAGTTACTTATGTCACTTCGTCTATGATTTATTTGGAACTAACCTATTGACTGCAGGAAATGAGTGGGATTGACTGCAGGTTGTCGAAGGCAAGAACATGGGTCAGGTAGAGGGGACCTAGCCGCTTGGCAATAGTTGGATGGATTTTGTCTGGTGTCACACACTCATGTAGAATCATCCTTGATTTGAATGACTAGTTGTCTAAATGTTCTTCCTAGTGCATTCATACATGTGATAGTTGTCTACCATCATTCGCTTGTTTGGTCAAAATTAGATAAGCATAGCTTTGTTTATTGATATAATTAAATAGTAATAAAATTAATTAAAACTCTTAAAATAATGCTATTTACCGTATAAATATAAATAAGTTTTCAGGCGGTGAAATTATGCAAAAATAAATAAATTCTTTTATATGCCTTATTATTTTATATAAATAATAAAAAGAAAAATAAAATCTATTATTAAATATATATATATATATATATAATGGAAGATAATTTTGTTTTAAAATAAACAAAATATTAATTTCATTTTAGATAAAGAAATAATAAGAAAAATACTTAATTTTAGAATTAAACTCTATAAATATAAAAATAGATTTACAATAGTAAAGTGGGGAAGCATGCTGCGCATGCATGAGAGAGTTAAAATAATAAATAGAGGAATTTTTAGGGTTTTGGGGTTAATAAAAAACAAAGAAAAGTCTTAATTGAAAACCATGATACACAGATGCAAGAAGGGGGACACACAGAAGGCACGAGGGAGCACAGAGAAAAGAGGGGCAAAAGAGAAAGCAATAGAGATGGGGTGGAGTATCAAGGAACTAAAACTAACAGTGATTAGCCCAGGTTCTTCTTGATGAATCTAGCACCTCCTTTGAGCAAGTTTCATGCTATGCTTGTTTGATTACCAGACATCATGATATTTGTAGTTGTTTCCTTTTTTGGTATTGAATGTATGCATTATGGTGGCCGATCCAATTTTCACATCATATATTGTTTTATAATGGCCTCATAACGACCTCTGTAGCTTGTTCTGATCTATTCTTTTCTTAGATCTGATCCCTCACTTTGAAAACCTCTAACTCTTCATAAGTGACCTCTCACCTTGCCTATGACTGACCTCTGCAAAATACATAAATCTTCAAATCCTTTAAATCGCCTATGTATTGATCTTGGATCGCATAATGTTGACTTAGCCGCCTATCATGCCTTTTTGGAGTCGATCATGTTGTATGGGAATTCAATGACACTGTAGTATCTTGTAAGCTGAAACTCAAACCATATTAAACACCCGATCTCATATCTACCTATTATCAGCTTGACTCTTTCAATCAAGCTCTCACGTGGGATGGCCGATTGGTCCATCACCTGAGCAAGAGGAGGCTGATCCTTGATATGCACTAGAATAGGAAAAACAAATGTAAGAGTCATACCTGAACCTGTTTTACTATTCCAATACAATCACTTCACTTATGATAATTGGCAGACTTTGGATTGGTCTTTGAAGCTTGTTGATCTACATATAAACCTCCTTTAGCCTCATCGGCGTATTCTATGATTTGTCTAGCGGCCTATTGTGTAACACTATTAGCTTTTCTTTATTAAATTTCAAATCAGCCTTCCTTATTTATTTTATGGCATGTTCTTAATGTTTAGGTAGACTGTCATTTTAAAACAGCATGAGCTTTTGTCTAATCAGCCTAATTTTCTATTGGAGCGGCATCTAAAAATTTACCTTGACCTTTCTATTTCTTTTGGGCCTGTGCTCTAATTCCTTTGACCAAATCTTATGATTTCATCAACCTATTTAATGATCTAATCAACCTATCTTATGATTTCTTCGACCTATTTATGATTTCTTCTAGCCTATGGATAAACTTTTAACAACTTAGTGTATAGCATGGCGATACAAAACTTCATTGACAATCCCTGTTGTACCTATCATCATACTAATGTGGAAGTTTCCAAATTGGTAAAAATGGAAACAAATCTCATTATGTTAATAACATCTCAGCCACTACTAACAAGTCTAAACTTACATGTGGTTGGAATATAACCTTATATTTGTAATGTATGCTACAAGATCTTTACTTTGCCACATATGCCATTCAAACCCAACTATTTTTTTTTTAATTCTTGTAAGTGCGAGTAGGGATACAGGAGTCAATTTGTCACCTCAACGATACATGGATTTTCCAAAATATCATTAGATATCATGGTGGCCCCAAATCTGAAGTGGTGATTTTGTATAATGGACATTTGTGGAAGTGTTAAGATTATAATTGTAGGCATCAAACTGCAGTGAATTATGTATTAAAATGTTCAGTCTAGAGAGGAATCTGACACTTATTTTATGCAACAAGAATATAACCTTATGTTATTGCACAGTTGGCACCCTTTATACTACAAAGAAGAAAGACAAAACTCAGCCAATGCAGACTATGGTTAATTCTCTTGCCTAAGCTAGACTCATTCAGATACTCCTTGGCATTCTAGACACAGTTTGCAAGTGTTATTTCCATTTCTCTCTATCTTTCTTCTCAGATCAAAGGCACTAATCTAAGCCGCAAAGCTTGCTAGAACGGGATCTCCTTACCACTCTTTAGGTTCTATAAGGCCTAGGGGTTATTCCCTTATAGTTCTAAGTTGACTAAGTTGACTATCAGCATATCAGGCAACAAGCACACCAAGTTTGAGATGGAGAAGGCCCCTTTGTACTACAATTCCCTAATAATTTGTTACTAACATTGAAAGTATTTGCTCATATCTATATCATATGAAAAACTTATGCAGATTGATAAGAAAATCACATTTTTGCATTCTTTTGAAACTATTGACAATCAATTTACAATTTAGCATGAAAGTGGAAAGAAAACCTTAGACCTATTGTAGATTGCATGAAAGCTCAAGAGAATGAACATTTGATATAATTTATTAGAACCACAATTCTCCAGTAGTTTTATGCCCAATACTGCTTCATAATAGCTAAAAGAGGATTATAACTCCCGAATGAGGTTTTATCTTCATAAAGGGGAGCTTTAAATTTAATCCAAAAGGTGACACAAAATAAACCCAAAAGTGCTCTCTTCCATAATTTTCAAAACTTTGTTATCACCAAGACTTTCTTCATGTAATTCAAGGGCTTCAAAAAAACTTTAGCACTACTTTTGAGCTGACTTGAAGGTCTGTATGATTCATTTTGGAGATGCTATATTATTAACTTTGCTTTTAACTTAAAATTTGATTAGTATTTTTTTCATACATATTCAATCCATACATGAGCTAATTTTATAACTAAAGTTAGAACTTCTTTAAATAAAAATATAGATATATACTTATAAAGTGCATAACCTTATGTGATAGACATCATGTTGAGATACCCTTTATCACTTACTTATGGAGGAAAACTTTGTATTTATCCCAACGATGAAGATACTATAAAAACCAGCTACATATGAAACACATAGTGGTGGTAATCCTGAAATGAATTTCTACTCTTGTATTATTGCATGTGTAAACAAGGTTATTTTTCCGTAAATTATGTTTTGAAAAGAGAATGGATATGTTGTTTTCTATGCTTTTGTACTTTTGGGAAAGTTGCTTTCCAGGATGGGTGCCGAATATGGGGAAACAAGGAAGTAGGTTTTGTTTTCAAAACCTACACACCGTTAATTGGTAAAAGACTTTGGGCAAAGTTATATTGACATTGAAATAGATGTATGCACCATTGAATCAGATGGTTGATTGCCTAGTTTATACATTTATTTTTTCCCTGCCATATCCTATTAAAGTGATGTTGCATTCTAGTTAGATTACATGTAGGTTAATATGCACGCACCAGATTCTACCCTGTGCTTGTTTACAAGTTGCTAGGCCCTTCGAGCAGGGTCAGACATTCCTCAGTTTGAGGAATACCAGGGAAGCACAAGCTTCATGGTTGGGTGGAAAAAGTACCTGAACCATGTTCTTGTCCTTCGACGCAGCAAATGGCCAAATGGTCGATGGCGGTCAAGGACAGGTTGATTTGGATTTTCTTGATATTGATGTCAGTTGTACACTTTTATTTGAACTCAATGTATTATAAGGTGAAAAGCCATGATTGAAACAAATGTATATTGTCTTTTTGGAAAGCTCTGAAATAGAATTTTGAAAGATGAATATGAATTATATATGTGTAATCAAGTTATGATTGAAATCTTGTAACTAACAAATGATGTTAACTTTATCTCCTTTACTTTATTTTACTTGCAAATAATTTAACTTTTCTTCATTTATGTATGTTTCTGTGAAATTTTAGTACTTCACATTTGGTATCAGAGCACGGTTCCAACATTGGGAGCTCTAGGTGTGTGTTTTGTTCAGTTTGATGGAGCATGTGTGGGTCCTTGTGTGATGGCATGATGTGAGTAGCATGTGCCTTCTTTTGATGTGTCTTCTTTTCAATATGTGAATGCTCGAGTGACCATTGTAGTGTCATGTTCATGCTTGTATGACCACTTGTGGTAGTGAGTTATGAGAACTTTGTGTGAAAGAAAAACACCATGTTCTGGAGTGTGATTGAACTTGGTTCTCTCTTTTAAGAGTTATGCAACAGTATGTGAAAGAGAATGTTTAAACATATGGTTGACATATTTTAATAATTGCCTCTGCATGGTGACTGAGAATGCTTTCTTGAAATGTATATTTTATTACCTTATCGAGAGCATGATCTTGAGTATGGATTCATTATGTGGTTATAAGAAAGATACTATTGCATAGAATTGCTAGATATATCATTTAGGGTAATGACTATTGTTCCTAGTTTGCAATTTCCCTAGGATTCGTGTGGAAACTCAGGTGTAATTTTGTGTTGCATTATTTGAAGACTTTGAAAATGGTCATTTGCATAGTCCTTGTGATGTTGAGGTGTTAGAATCATGAGTGATTTAGCCAACCATGTATCATGTGACTTTGAATTATGATTCCCTCATTGATTGGTGAGAAGTGTTAATCGTGACTTGTGGTGAGGTTTATGTGTATAGATAACTTGGTTTGTGAGCCTGATTTGTTCTAGCTTAAACCTTGGATGCTGGATGTTGCTAGTGTATGATTGTATGTGTTTGCATGATGATTGTAATTTCCTTGATCAGGATGAAACCTTTGCTATTGGCATCATTGGATGGCATTTGAGTGGTTAAATGGAAATGATCTTATGATAATAACGAGTTTGGAGTCTTAGAAGATTAGTTTGTTTTGTGTGATTAAGTGTGTTCTCTCACTTGCCCCAATTTCCGTACCAGGTGTGGTGTGGCATCATACTCCCTCTCTAGTGGCTAGAATTAGTCACATAGTTCATGTAATGTGAAACTTTTTGAATTTCGATATTTATTCATTGACTTTGGAAATTTCTCTTCACATTGGAAGGACCAATATTGAAATTTTATTCTTATTTATGAAAAGTATAGCCATCAAAATTTGATACTTACTTATCTTGTGACCTTAATGGTCATGTTGGATTTACTATTGAAATTACGCATATTTTATTCCTTTTTGTTAGAATTAAAATTTTCTTCCCTTCGGAATTTATTTATTAATGATGGCTATGCTTGACTATTTAAACTGTTGGTCTTGTAGATCATGTTATGTTTTCTATCATGTCCATGATGGGCCTCTAATAGGTTGTATAAGGGAGTAGGATGCGGAGAATATACTGCTTTGTAGTGTGTGTTTCACTAAGAACTTTGGTAAATCAAATTCATTAATTATTGTTAGATACATTAAACATTGTTTGAAGTATTGAGGAACTTATGAAATCAATTTTTGTGTCTCTATGGATCACTTGATGTGAGTTGAAATTTTGTGTGAAACTAAATGTTTTATATGTGTATGAGATATGTGGAGAGCTTACTGGATTGAATCTTGCTTTTGGAGAATGTTGCGTCGGTGTGTTCTTTGTTTGAGAGTTCATAACTACGCTTATGTTTTGACATAGTGTAGGGTGAGATAGAACCCTAGTTAGTGCTTAAGAATGTAATATATGCATTTATGGCATTATAGTTATCTTCTTACTTTTGTTGACCTAGTTGGTCCACCTTTGGAGTTTTGTCTCGTTGTTGGAGATCTCGACCAATGGTGGATTGGAGGACTGATCTTTTAATATTATATTATGTTACCATATGATTGCATGTGTATTGTGATAAATGAATGTTTGTATATGTCCTCGATGAATTGATTAATGCCTCCTTTGGTGTGGATTAAAGATGTGATTATTATTCTTATGCTTGAATGAAAGTAATTGAGTGGTAGTTGTACCATGTCATGGAATAGACATTGAATTGGCAGTTGTACCATGTGAATTAATTGATTGATTATATTCTTGGATTTATATGATTAACGCAATGTTAAAAGTGAATTAAAGATGTTGTTTTGTATAGGGTCGAGTAGGACCAATAGTTTTCTGGATAGTGCCACATGGGAGGAGGTAAAGGGTATTAATAAAGATGCTTTGTTTGATTTGATGATACTATGATGATGGTACATTTTGATGCATGGGTAGTACTAGAAAAATACTTGTTGAATTTATACGATGTAATAAGACATCAAGAGAATGTCTCTTCTAAGTGGGGAAGGATGTCACGTCTCAGATTGTTGGGATTGATTTATTTTTGTTAAATGCATTGAAAACTATTGAACTCTAATTGATGATATTTGAAAAGAATATAGTATTAGCTTATGATTTAGTTAATGTCGCTTTGGCAATGATTTATTTGGAACTAACCTATTGACTGCGGGAAATGAGTGGGATTAACTATAGGTTGTCAAAGGCAAGAACATGGGTCAGGTAGAGGGGACCTAGCCACTTGGCAATAGTCAGATGGATTTTTTCTAGTGTCACACACTCACGTAGAATCATCCTTGCTTTGAATGACTAGTTATCTAAATGTTTTTCCTAGTGAATTCATACATGTGATAGTTGTCTCCCATCATTCGCTTGTTTCGTCAAAATTAGATAAGCATGGCTTTGTTTATTGATATAATTAAATAGTAATAAAATTAATTAAAACTCTTAAAAAAATGTTATTTACTGTATAAATATAAATAAGTTTTCTGGTGGTGAAATTACGTAAAAATAAATAAATTCTTTTATATGCCTTATTATTTTATATAAATAATAAAAAGAAAAATAAAATCTATTATTAAATAACGATAGATATATATATCTATAAAATGGAAGATAGTTTTGTTTTAAAATAAATAAAATATTAATCTCATTTTAGATAAAGAAATAATAATAAAAATACTTAATTTTAGAATTAAACTCTATAAATATAAAAATAGATTTACAATAGTAAAGCAGGGAAGCATGCTGCACATGCATGAGAGGGTTAAAATAATAAATAGAGGAATTTTTAGGGTTTTGGGGTTAATAAAAGACAAAGAAAAGTTTTTTTTGAAAATAATCATACACAGACCCAAGAAGGGGGACACACAGAAGGCACAAGGGAACACAGAGAAAAGAGGGGCAAAAGAGAAAGCAACAGAGATGGGGTGGAGTATCAAGGAACTAAAACCAACAGTGACTACCCCAAGTTCTTCTCGATGAATCTAGCACCACCTTTGAGCATGTTTTCATGCTATGCTTGTTTGATTACCAGACTTCATGATATTTGTAGTTATTTCCTTTTTGGTATTGAATGTATGCATTGTGGTGGCCGATCCAATTTTCACAGCATATATTGTTTTATAACGGCCTCATAACAGCCTCTATAGCTTGTTCTGATCTATTCTTTTCTTAGATATGATCCCTCACTCTAAAAACCTCTAACTCTTCATAAACGACCTCTCACCTTGCCTATGACTGACCTCTACAAAAAACATAAATCTTCAAATCCTTTAAATCGCCTATGTATTGATCTTGGATCGTATAATGTTGTCTTAGCCACCTCTCATGCCTTTTTGGAGTCGATCATGTTGTATGGGAATTCAACGGTGCTATAGTATCTTGTAAGCTGAAACTCTAAAACCATATCAAACACCCGATCTCGTGTCTACCTGTTATCAGCTTGACTCTGTTGAACAAGCTCTCGCGTGGGATGGATAATTGGTCCATCACCTGAGCAAGAGGAGGCTAATCCTTGATATGCCCTAGAATAAGAAAAACAAATGTAAGAGTTATACCCAAACCTGTTTTACTATTCCAATACAATCCCTTCACTCATTATAATCGATGGACTTTGGATTGGTCTCTGAAGCTTGTTGATCTGCATATCAACTTCCTTTAACCTCATTGACGTATTCTATGATTTGTTTAGCGGCCTATTGTGTAATACTATTAGCTTTTTTTAATTAAATTTCAAATCGGCCTTCCTTATTTATTTTATGGCATGTTCTTAATGTTTAAGCAAACTAGCATTTTAAAACGGCATGAGATTTTGTCTAATCAGCCTAATTTTCTATTGGAGCGGCATTTGAAAATTTACCTCGACCTTTCTATTTCTTTTGGGCCTGTGCTCTAATCCCTTCAGCCAAATCTTATGATTTCATCAACCTATTTAATGATCTAATTGACCTATCTTATGATTTCTTTGACCTATTTATGATTTCTTCTGGCCTGTGGATAAACTTTTAACAACTTAGTGTATAGCATGGCAATAGTAACTTGTTTGATAATCCTTGTCATACCTATCATCATACTGATGTGGAAGTTTCCAAATTGGTAAAAATGGAAAAAATCTCATTACAAATTACATGTTAATAACATCTCAGCCACTACTAATGAGTCTGAACTTACATGCGGCTGGAATATAGCCTTATATTTGTAATGTATGCTACAAGATATTTACTTTTCCACGTATGCCATTCAAACTCAACTATTTTTTTTAATTCTTGTAAGTGCGAGTACGGATATAAGAGTCAATTCGTCACCTCAACGATACAGGGATTTTCCAAAATATCATTGGATATTATGGTGGCCCCAAATCTGAGGTGGTGATTTTGTATAATGGACATTTGTGGAAGTGTTAAGATTATAATTGTAGGCATCAAACTGTACTAAATTATGTATTAAAATCTTCAGTCTAGAGAGGAATCTGACATTTATTTTATGCAACAAGAGAATAATGTTATCTTATTGCACAATTGGCACCCTTTGTACTGCAAAGAGGAAAGACAAAACTTAGGCAATGCAGACTATGGTTAATTCTCTTGCCTAATATAAACTCATTAAGATACTCCTGGGCATTCTAGACACAGTTTGCAAGTGCTATTTTCATTTCTTTGTATCTTTCTTCTCAGATCAAAGGCACTAATCTAGGCCGCAAAGCCTACCAGAAGGGGATCTCCTTCCCACTCTTTAGGTTCTATAAGGCCTAGGGGTTATTCCCCTATAGTTCTAAGTTGACTAAGTTGATTATCAACATATTAGACAACAAGCACACCAAGTTTGAGATGGAGAAGACCCCTTTGTACTACAATTCCCTAATAATTTTTTACTAACATTGAAAGTATTTTCTCATATCTATATCATATCAAAAACTTATGCAGATTGATAAGACAATCACATATTTGCATTCTTTTGAAACCATTGACAATCAATTTACAATTTAGTGTGAAAGTGGAAAGAAAACCTTAGACCTATTCTAGATTGCATGAAAGCTCAAGAGAATGAACATTTGATATAATTTATTAGAACCACAATTCTCCAGTAATTTTATGCCCAATACTACTTCGTAACAGCTAAAAGAGGATTATGACTCTTGAATGAGGTTTTATCTTCATAAAGGGGAGCTTTAAATTTAATCCAAAAGGTGACACAGAATAAACTTGAAAGTGCTCTCTTCCATAATTTTTAAAACTTTGTTATCACCAAGACTTTCTTCAAGTAGTTCAAGGGCTTGCAAACAACTTTAGCACTACTTTTGAGCTGACTTGAAGGTCTGTATGATTCATTTTGGAGATGCTATATTATTAACTTTGATTTTAACTTAAAATTGTATTAGTATTTTTTTCATACATATTCAATCCATACATGAGCTAATTTTATAACTAAAGTTAGAACTTCTTTAAATAAAAATAGAGATATATACTTAGAAAGTGCATAACCTTATGTGATAGACATCATGTTGAGATACGCTTTATCACTTACTTATGGAGGGAAACTTTGTATGTATCCCAACAATGAAGATACTATAAAAACCAGCTACATATGAAACACATAGTGGTGGTAATCCTGAAATGAATTTCTACTCTTGTATTATTGCATGCGTAAACAAGGTTATTTTGCCGTAAATTGTGTTTTGAAAAGAGAATGGATATGTTGTTTTCTATACTTTTATACTTTTGGGAAAGTTGCCTTCCAAGACAGGTGCCAAATATGGGGAAATAAGGAAGTAGGTTTTCTTTTCAAAACCTACACACTGTTAATCGGTAAAAGACTTTGGCCAAAGTTATATTGACGTTGAAACAGATGTATGCACCATTGAATTAGATGGTTGATTGCCTAGTTTATACATTTATATTTTTCCCTACCATATCTTGTTAATGTGATGTTACATTCTAGTTAGATTGCATGTAGGTTAATAGGCACGCACCAAATTCCACCCTGCACTTGTTTATAGGTTGCTAGGCCCTTCGAACTGGGTTAGGAATTCCTTAGTTTGAGGAATACCAGGGAAGCACAAGCTTCGTGGTTGTGTAGAAAAAGCACTTGAACCATGTTCTTGTCCTTTAACGGAATAGATGACCAGATGGTTGATGGCGGTCAAGGACAGGTTGATTTGGATTTTCTTGATATTGATGTCAGTTGTACACTTTTATTTGAACTCAATGTATTATAAGGTGAAAAGCCATGATTGAAACAAATGTATATTGTATTTTCAAAAAGCTCTGAAATGGAATTCAATAAGATGAATATGAATTATATATGTGTAATCAAGTTATGATTGAAATCTTGTAACTAACAAATGATGTTAACTTTATCTCCTTTACTTTTTTTTACTTGCAGTTAATTTAGCTTCTCTTCAGTTATGTATGTTTGTGTGAAAATTTAGTACTTCACACATTAGGAGAATGTAGGCCTCTTTTCTTGTGTGTTCTGGGAGGTAAGTTTCAGTTGTCTTGACCCATTTCATTCCTCTTTTGGACTCTATGCCCAATGGATTCTTAAGGCCATTGATCTAATTGTTTAGCAGGTAAACATCCTTGAGAGATCACCAAAATGTTGACCCATTTTCCTCTGACCAGACTTAAATGGTTCACCTTGAAAATCTCCTGGACATCCTTTAGAATATGACCATGCAATTCTTATCCTTCATATCCTCATGATCTGCGTTGCAAAAATCCCTAATAACTCATCTAGAGAATCCTTATAAAAAACCCAGAAAAACCCAAAAACCCTTAATCTTCAAATGCCTTCCTTCGTAGGGATTTCCCATCTCCATACATAGTCATTTTGGCATGAATACCCTGGTGACATCATCCAGATCTTAGCTAACATCCCAGATATTATCTTAATATCCCAGACCTTAGCTAAGGTCCTAATATCCCCTTCATAATTCAGACCTTAGTTAATATCCAGATGCTTTGTAATCATCTGGATCTTAACTAATATCTAGGTCCTTTGCGAATGTACAAACCCTTGTGAATATGATGATGACATCATCCAGATATTTCCTATATCTGGATCCTTTCCTAATATCCATGCCCTTGCGAATGTCTTGATGACATCATCCAATCCCCTTCCCAAAGAAATGAATATGACAATGACATCATCCAGACATTCTGGATATTGAGTTAGTACATGGCATCTTATCCTGTAGTGTTAACATCCTGATTACATCATCTGGATCTCCTGTTCAATGAAGCTCTTCATGCAGATGACATCATCAAGATATTCATGAAAGGAATCTAGATATTAAGTTAGAGTTTGGATATTAAGTTAATATCTATGCGGATAACGATGTCTCCCTACTGCGAGGAAAAGTTTGATGGCTGCCTCTGGATATTTATGAATATGCAGACCTTGAGAGATATGCATTTGGATATTGCATAGCCCATAGACTGTTGGAGCTGATGTTCCCACTGCGCGGCTACGAGATGTTGACATGTGGACATCCATATGCTCGTTGACCACAACTTTGACTGCGAATATCTCCCTCATCCTAAGGAATTTCTACATGATCCAAAAGGTAAAACTGCTTAGAATTTCCTCCTCTTTCATTTGGTAGGCTTTTGGAGGAATATTCTTACTTTCAAAATATGGTCCGAATTTCATGATCTAGATGTGCACTTCCAGATATCAAGATAGTTGCTGACTGAGGAAGGATATGCAGGCTTGGCCAACAAGACATCTCAACGATTGATTTAATGTGTTGCGAGGACTTTTTAGGTGCAGATATTTTGCATTTATGGTTACAGGTGAATGATTCAGCTAGTCGCATTGATGATCCAAAATATCTCCCATCTGCCCAGGCCCCAGATATTTTCTTCAATGAATTCATGTAGGCTGACATTCCTAAAGGCGAAGATATTTTCTGATAATGCCCATGGGGCAATTTATTGTAACCTAATTAGGTCATCTGGAATCAGATGCTATATATGCATGAATGTAAGATGTAAAAAAGGTTGGAAAATAGTTAGCCTTATGCTTCTATATTCCAAACAAAATTTTTCTCTGTTGTAACTGTGCCTCTTGATCAATACATATGGTTTTTACTTCATGCTTTTTAACTCTGTTTAGTCCTAGAATTAGCCATTGTTTGGGAATGTTTAATTCCTGGAAATCCATTCTTTATCTCTGTTAAAATCTCCATGATCTATATAAGTTTATCAGTTGTATTTCTTTATTTGTGCATCTTAGCTATGTGAATGTTCCTTATTAAAACCTGGTGTATAATCTCCCTTTACTTTTAGTTTTACTCCCTCTTCCTCTTTTTATAAATAGGTGGATAGATTAGGTTTAGTCTTAGGTCAGTTGAATCTCTCATTTAGTAAAGGAACTAGCCTCTCTCTAGAGATTCGAGCTCCCTGTAGGGTCCCACACCTGGAGGTCGTCTCAATGTTTCACTAGATTGTAGGAACCCTAAAAGCCTTCAACACTAGGTGCAAATCTATGTGACAACAATATCCTCTATCAGTCTTGGGAGAAACCATGGTTCTTCATGCATCATAGTGATAGGGATTCCTTCAAAGATTGTTTCATCGTGTTACATTATGGTTTCATTCATGGAAACCAAAGTTGCAAATTGTAAATCAAACTTATCTTTGCATCATGAAATCATACAAGGATATTATTTCAAACTAGCTTTGTCATATCCCATGAGGAGATTAAGACCATAATATCATGACATTACTATGAGTTTTAATGACAAGGATTCCATCTTACAAACCCTCATGTGTTTCTTCACATTTGGTGCTAAGGATTGATAACAGTGGTAAGGGAAGCCTTAATTGATGCCCTACCACACACTCGATCAAGTGAGAACACCTTTATAGTAGCGTCATACCGAGGAACCAACAATCAAACTTCTTCATTCATAGCCAAATACAACACTTAATTTAGTTTCATCTACTAGAAAGGTGCTACGATTGAATTTTTGCATTTGACATATCCTGGGGCCAAACGGATGGTGCCAAAATTTCTAAGTGGGTGGGTAAATGCTAGGGGAGGTGTCTTTTTGGTGGTGAAGCCTCCTAGTCATTCTTGGCTACATTGGACGGAGATAGTCTCTTTATAGCCCTAAGACAAAAAAAAGTATCAAACTTTGGACTGGTTGTTCTGTCAAATCGTGACACCTAAGAACATCTTCTTTATATGTATAGGTGGATGTCAGGTCCACCTATAAATACCTACCTCATTTTTTAAAAATCAATTATGTTTGCCTGTGGTGGCAAGGAACACATTGTTCCAAAATACTCTAGTTTCATGCAGTGAAAAGGTGCTAGGATTGAAATTTTTCATTCCACATCTTATGGGGCCCAACGAACTATGTCAACATGTCAATGTGGGTGAGTAAATGCTAAGGGAGGTCTCTTTTCATATTCCAAGTGCCTCGACATTCTGGACTGTAGGTTGTACCAACAAAGTCACTTGAGATCCCTGAGAGCAAAAGATTGTCAAACTTTGACAAGGCAGTTCTCAAAATTTGTGACACCTAGGAACATTCCATTTAGACCTACAGGTGCATGTGGGTTTGTATACAATAACCTCTCTTGGTTTTTGTCAACTCCAATGCATTTGACCGTGCCTAAATTAAACACAATCTTGTAAAATGCTTCAGTGGAATTCAACACAACCTTTCTAGGAACCATTTTTTTGTTCTACTCATTGTGGGGCCCAATGACCTATACCAACACATCAAGGTGGGTAGGTAAAAATGAGGGGCCAGTAGCTTAGTTACTAGAGCACTCTAGCAGCAAATGGAAGTTCCTAGGTTCGAGTCCTAGCTAGTCCATATGAGCAGCAACTCAATAATTTGTATCAGAGATAGTTTTCCTACCAGCCTATTGGATTGCTACATTGAACAGAGTTGCATTTCAATTATTTTGCAGTTGCATGTTAGTACCTAGTACTTGCATGTCAGTTTCATAGGCTGAGAAAGTGTTGCATGTGAATTTCTATGAGAGGAAGTGATAGGGAGAAGAGATACCTTGAAAGATTGAGGAAGAAAGAAGTTGAACAGGAATAGTGGGAAGACTAGCCTTCAAAGTTTGAGGAACAATAATAAGAACCCTGCATAGAAGAAGAAATAGTTGGGGAAACTATGGGGGATTGAGAAGGAAGGTCTAGCAGAGATCACCACAATGAGGGAAGAGCTAATATGATGAGTTTGTTGCATGCAGTGAATGATTTAGCTAGAGGGCAGTGAGATATGTTAGACAGAATGGACCGATCTCAGACAGAACTTGCGTAAATTCTTGTCAGATCAATTCCAAACAACAATGACAATAATAATGGTGGAGCTTATTAGAATGATAGAGGAAACAATGGTAATAATGATAGAAACAATGCAAACAATGGCGATAATGGAGATCACTCAGTTAACAACCAGGTTACCCATCAGTGTACTTTTGTTGGATCATCTAGCACGAGGCATTTAATGCCTCAATTTATTCAGGAAAATAATCCACCAAAAGAAGTTAATGAACCTACTGAGCAGGTTCATCATGCCTAGTATTGGAGAGATTAGAGAGCTATGGATGTAGGGTTCTGAGCAGATATGCCTTTTTAGGCCTATTTGACTTTCAGGGAAAAGAGTAGACCCCATGGAGAAGGAGGAGTGAGACCTCAGAACTAGGACCTACAAAAGAAAAAGGGTAAGAAGACCATTCCTTATTTTGATGGTTCAGGTAATACTTCAGCCAGAGCATGGGTTCAGAAACTAGATAATTACTTATGGCTCAATTCAATGACTGAGAGGGATGCCAATGAGTATGCTACTTTACACTTAGATGGGAGTGCACATGAATGGTGCTACCATGGACTAGTCACATTAGGCCATGATCATATTGTGTCGTATGCTGAGTTTATAGATAGATTAATTAATAGGTTTGACAAAGGGGACCCTGAATTGCATTTCAAGGAGTTAGCACAGCTCAAGAAGTTTGGAGCAATTGATGCTTATATTGCTGATTTTCAGAGGTTGTTAGTTATGGTTACTGACATTTCAAAGAGGAGACTTAATGTGGTGTTCATAGACGGTCTATCTGAACCATTAAGAGGATGGATTAAGGGATTCAATCCACCTACACTTTAGGAGGTGATTAAAAAGGAAAAGGATATGGAGTTATCATCTTATAAAAGCAAATTTCAGTCAAAAGGGTTCTTGCATAAGAAGGATAAGGATAAGAAGAGTTTTCATAGGGACTCAAATCAGCCTAAGAAGATATCCTCTAAGTTGGATAATGATAAACTCAATGAACTTAGGAGGAAGAAACTATGCTTTCATTTTAGAGAACCTTAGGATCCAATGCACAAGTGTGCTACTTAGGCCAAAGCAAAGGAGATAGAATACTTTTCAACTGAGGAATCTGTAGATGAAGAGGTAGATCAACACACAGATTCTGAAAGTTCAGTGGGAGAGTGCTCTTCAAATGAGTCAGAAAAGAAGCAGGATGATGATAGACCTACAACCCACCTTTCTAGCATTCAAAAAGAGGGTTCTTTTATGATTCAAGGAGTCTTGGAAGGGCATAGAGTTACTACACTTCTTGATACAGGGGCTACACATAACTTCATCAATGGGGGTTTAGTGGCAAGGAGAGGACTCGAGACAGAGGAGTTTGAGGGATTCAAGGTTAGGGTAGTAGATGGATTTGTTATAACTTGAAAAAGGTGAATTCCCAACTTAACTATCAAGTTAAGTGATTATGAGTTCTAGGCTGAGTACTATGCGGTGAGCATGGGAGATATGGATGTGGTTCTTGGCATGAAGTGGCTTCATGTAATCGGAGAGTTCTACCTCAACTTACGTACCATGGAGATGAAGTTTGAGGTGGATGGAAATAAACATGTACTTAGGGAAATGTGATATGGTGGTCTTTGAGTGGTATCACTTAGGAGAATGGAGAGGTTACTCAAACATGATTAGGTAGAGTGGGTAGCCGAGTGTGTTATTATGCCTACAGTTATAGAGCAGCTAAAACAGAGTTACCACCTAGATATACAAAAAATGATAACCAAACATAGTAAGGTTTGCAGTAGCATACCACCAAGGAGGCCTCCTAATAGAGGCATTGAGCACGTGATTGAGTTGGAGGAGGGAACCAAGCCAATAATCATCACTCCCTATAGACATTCAAAGAGGCTGAAGGATGAAATAAAGAAGACTATCAAGGAGCTTCTTGACATGGGGTATATCAGATCCAGTAAGAGCCCCTTTGCTTCTGCAATTATCTTAGTCAAGAATAAGAATGGGACATTGAGAATGTGTATTGACTATAGAGCCCTAAATAAAAAGACCATCAAGAACAGGTACCCCATCCCACGCATTGACGAGCTCATTGAATGCTACTTCTCCAAAATTGATTTGAGATCTGGGTATCATCAGATTCGAGTCAGAGAGGAGGATGTGGAGAAGACTACTTTCCATTGCCATTATGGGCACTTCGAGTTCCTAGTTATGCCTTTCGGGTTAACTAATGCTCTGGTTACTTTTCAGTCCTATATGAACAAGGGTTTTTGAGAAAAATTGAGGAAGTTCCTCATATTTTTGATGATATCTTGATATTTAGCAAGACTTGGGAGGAGCACCTCCAACACATTGAGGAGGTATTGAGTATTCTGGAGAGGGAATCACTGTATGCCAAAGAGTCAAAATGTGAATTTGGCATGATAGAATTCCTTTATATGGGTCACATCATTATTGCACAAGGAGTTAGAGTGGATCCAGATAAGATTTGGGCTATTGTTGATTGGCCACCACTTATGAATCTCTCACAACTTAAGGGATTATTTGGCCTTTGTGGTTTCTACTATCACTTCATCAAAGATTTTTCACAGAGTGCTACTCCACTTACAAATTAGACGAAGAAGGGAACATTTGTTTGGTCCGATGAGGCACAACAGTGTTTTGACAAGTTCAAATAGGTGATGAGTTCTTGCCCAGTGTTGGTTATACTAGATTTCACTAAGCCTTTTGAGCTTGAGTACAATGCCTCAAGAGAAGGCATAGGTACAGTGTTAATGCAAGACAAGCACCCGATTACTTTTGAGAGAAGAAAACTAAGGGGTGAAGAGAGAGGTTACAACATTTACGACAAGGAGATGCTAGCTATAATGCATGCTTTAGAAAAATTTAGGAAGTAATTGGTAGGAGCAAAATTTGTAGTGAAGACAAATCATAAAAGCCTCAAGAATTTCCTTAAGCAGTGAGACCTCAATGATAGGCAGTAGAAGTGGGTTAGCAAGATGCAAGCCTATGACTTTGACATATTTTATGTCAAAGGGAAGAAAAATATCGTTGCTGATGCACTTTCACGGAGACCTCACTTATGTTCTTTGGGAGAGATTACAGCTGATTGGAGAGCATGGATTTCAGCAAAGTATGCAAAGGACAAGTGGGCTAAAGGTATTATAGATGGTACTATTCTTGATGATAGGTATATAGTTGTAAATGATCTTATGATTTACAAGGGGAGGATACTTTTGGTACTAGGATCAACAATGAAGACAAGGGTTCTGAGAGCTTTTCATGATGTTCTTACAGTTGGCCACCTGGGATTTTTCAAAACATACAGGTAGATTCGAGAGCAATTTACATGAAAAGGTATCAAAACAGAGGTTTTGAAATATGTAAGGGAGTGTCCTACTTGTCAGCAGAATAAACCAAAGCACTCCTTTCCAGCTAGATTACTACAACCCCTACCCATTCATAATAAAAAATGGGAGTGCATTTCTATGGACTTTATTATGGGCTTACCCAAGGCCCAAGGCAGGGACTGTATTTTTGTTGTGCCTGACAGGCTAACAAAGTTTTCTCACTTTTTTACGATTTCAGCCATATATATAGTAGTGCAGGTTGCTGATTTGTTCTTTAGAGAGGTACTCAGGTTGTATGGATTTCCACGGAACATAGTTAGTGATAGGGACAGCAAGTTCCCAAGTCATTTTTGACAGGAGCTCTTTAGATTGAGTGGGACTGAACTCACTCCCAGCACTAGCTATCACCCACAGACAGATGGACAAATAGAAATTGTTAACAAGTGGGTGGAAGGATACCTCCATAATTATATTGCAAGGTAGTAGAAGGCATGGGTTAAGTGGTTACACTTGGGGGAATATTGTTACAATACTACTTAGCACATGTCTATCTAGATGTCACCTTTCATGGCTCTCTACGGATATGAGGCTCCTAACTTTCTGGATTTGTTGTTCATGGATAGTAGATTGCCTAAGGTGAAGGACTTACTTCAAGAAATCCAAGATATAATGAAGTCCTTGAAGAAAAACATCTAGAAGGCACAGAACCAACAAAAATAGTATGCAGACCATCATAGGCTTGAGCATTCTTTTGAAGTGGGTGACATGGCTACTTGATGTTGTAGCCTTATAGAGAGTCCACTCTCAAGAAGAGTTGTGTAGAAAAACTTAAGCCACGTTATTATGGCCCTTTCAGAATATCCTAGGAGAGTAGGAGAAGTGGCTTATGAGTTAGAATTACCGGTAGTCCAAGTAGAGTACACAATGTTTTCCACGTGTCTCACCTCAAGAAGGCATTGGGACATAACATAATACCTTCCACAGAGCTACCCCCTTTAAATGAGGAAGGTAAGTTAATTCTAGATCTAGAAGCCATCATTGACAATAAAGAGCATACCTCGAGGAAGAGGATCATTAGGGAATATCTAGTGAAGTGGAAGAATTTGTCGGTAGAGGATGTTATATGGGAGAATGAGAAAATATTGCAGCATCTAGAGTTGAAATTGCTTGTGGGTAAGCAATTCTGGGGAGGATGAAATGTAATGTCCCCTTCCTAAGCAATTCAGTACTTAGGGTTAGTCTATCATTGGGTTCCCATAGACTAATATGGATGGTTAGGGAACCCATGTTGGGGTTGCACTTCTCGAGGTTCGGTTAGCACTTTGGGGGATTTGAATTGAGTTCTTCTTGGTGGAATATCATCCCTAGTTCTCTTTCTGGAGTGTTTTTGAGCCATGAGGCTGAACTTACTTTTTTTAGCATGGTCCTGGGACTTGCTGTGAAATTATTGGACCTCACTTTTCTTCATTTGGGCAATATGGTGATGCTACGAAATCTATATTTGGGGTTCATTTGAATTATTATTTTAATGGTGCACTATTTTCCTACGTTAAATTAAATATTTAACTTAGCGAAATATTTATAACGTGACTTTATGAAATGAGTAGAAATATTTCATTAAAAATAAAGTCACATAATTATCTCACTTTGGGCACCCACTTTATGAAGATATTGGGGTTAAGTTAAAAGAATATAATATTTTATTACAACTCCCAATTTGAGCGTGGGTTTTTTGGAGGAGAATAAAAGAGAGTTGAGCGCTCATTTTCATTCTGGATGCTAGAA
Organism: Cunninghamia lanceolata; assembly: GCA_027924645.1. NCBI lineage: Eukaryota > Viridiplantae > Streptophyta > Pinopsida > Cupressales > Cupressaceae > Cunninghamia > Cunninghamia lanceolata. Next base: position 14,895,319 of record BSBN01000130.1, on the reverse strand, counting down.
AAAAAATTTCTCTTCTATAGGTGAATGCTGGTTGAACTCTAGTTCTCCTTTGGCTTTGTGATGACGAAATCCCTCATGAGGATCAGCAACTATAGGATTGGAAGACATCCCAAGGTTGTTCACAGATAGTCTTATTTAGAGGCTATGCTTAGATTTTCAATGTAGATTTCTAGTTTCATTTGCAGAGATTTTTAGAGTACAAAATAATGGTGATTCTACAAATATTATTTTAAGTAGAGAGTTGCAGATTTTTGGTCACTTTTTGGAGTGTTGCAAAGCCATTGTTGGTCGTACCATCATAGTAAGGTTGTACCATTCAGGGAGGTTGCAACTATTGCTTGAAGTATAAAATATATTCACATTTATTGTTGTTCCTTCAAGAAGGTGGCATCTGGGGCAGATTTAGGAGATACAAGGATTTTTTAGAGCATTTCATTGTTACTTGTTGCTACACATCATTTCTAGCTGTCCAAACTCCTAAAAAGTGGACATGACAGCATAGAGGTTGAAATGCCTAGGGTTGGAAGGTCAAAGCAACACCTTTGGAGGCACCCAACATCATTGTATTGTTGTTTGATGTTGATGTTGAACTAGGAGAAGATAGGGTTTGGACCCGTTAGCATCAATCAATGTTTTTATTTGCTGTAATACTTCAAATATTAGATTTATAATATCGAATTAACAAATGCCCGTATGTTGGCATTTTGATGTTATTGCTATTTTTTAATATGGGTATTGTTCATTTTTAGTGTATTATGCATTTTTTGCATAAATAAGCATCTGGGTATCTTTCAAAGGTTTTATTTCAAGTGAATGCTATTGTATGCAAAACATATGTTATGTTCAAAACACAAAACACACCATGTTTAGCTAAACCACAAAAAAAAGGGGTGATAGGTCATCTCTTTTCATGCGCTAAGTGCCCCAGACATTCTAGGTTATAGGCTACTGGCAAAGTCACTTCAGATCCTTGAGAGAAAAAAACTACCAAGCTTTGATGGAGTAATTCTCAGAATTCATGACACCTAGGAATGTTCCATTCATACCTATAGGTGCATGTGGGATCCATCCACAATAACCTCTCTCAGTTTTTATCAACTTGAATCTATTTGACCATTACCAAATTAAATGTATTCTTGAAAAATGCTTCAGTGGCATTCAACACAACCTTGTTATGAGCCATATCTTTTGTTCTACTCATTGTGGGGCCTAACATACTATTCTAACATGTTGGGGTGGGTGGTTAAATGCTAGAGGAGGTCTCTTTTCATGCGTCAAGTGCCCCAAACGTTTCAGGTTGCAGGCTACCGACAAAGTCCATAAATGTGACTTTGTGAGAACCCTATAGCCCGAAACATCTAGGGCACTTGGTGCATGAAAAGAGACCTCCCCTATAGATTACCCACCCACCCTAACATTTTGGTGTAGTCAGTTGGGCCCCACAAAGAGTAGAACAAAAAATATGGCTCCTGATAAGGTTGTGTCGAATGCCACTAAAGCATTTGCAAGAATACGTTTAAATTTGGCATGTCAAATGGATTGGAGTTGACAAAAACTAAGAGAGGTTATTGTGGAGAAACCACACGTGCACCTATAGGTCTAAATGAAACATTCCTAGGTTCCATGAATTATGAGAACCACTACGTCAAAGTTTGGCAGGTTTTTGCTCTTAGGGATCTCAAGTGACTTTGTCAATAGCCTGTAGCCTAGAACGTTCGAGGCACTTGGTGCATGAAAAGAGACCTCTCCTAGCATGTAACCACCCACCTCGATGTGTTGGCATAGTCTGTTGGGCCCCACGAGGTGTGGAATAGAAAATTTTTCTCGTAGCACCTTTCCACTACATGAAACTAAAGCATTTTGGAACAATGCATTCCTTGCCACCATAGGCAAATGAAATTGATTTAAAAAAACTAAGGTAGGTATTTGTAGGTGGACCTAACATCCACCTATACATGCAAAAAATATGTTCCTAGGTGTCACGGTTTGATAGAACAACCAGTCCAAAGCTTGACACCTTTTTTGTCTTAGGGCTCTTAAGAGACCGTCTCTGTCCAATGTAGTCGAGAATGACCAGGAGACTTAACCACCAAAAAGACACCTCCCATAACATTTACCCACCCACCTAGATGTGTTGGCATTGTCCATTTATCCTTAGGAGATGTCAAATGTAAACATTCAGTCCTAGCACCTTTCTAGTAGATGAAACTAAACTAAAAGTTATGTTGTAATCTCCATTTTAGACCTCCTCTACTCTCCTTAGGTTGATATGGTGTTCCCACTTGATCCAATGTGTTCTAGGGTATTATTCAAAGGTTCAAATAGTCTTGAAGATGATGATCCCATTTCAATCCATTTTAGCACAAGAAAAATGTAAAAGATATGATCATGTTAGCACAAAAAAATGTAATAGTGGGATAGATAACATCATCTAAAACAACAAAATATATTTTTGTAAGCACATGTATCTAGTGTTTAAATAGATGAAACATAATAGAAAAACACACCTTAAAGAATGTGTTGCAAAAATCACATGAAATGGTTATCAAACTAGGGTTATTAATCAAAGGGTGACAATTCAAACCTATAACTAATGCTAAATGATTCAAGGCCTCTACAACTCATACTAGAAGGTAACAAACCTCATCAATCTACCATTATAATATTGATAAATCTCTAAGACCAAACTTTACGTGTTTTGATCCTGGTTGAAACTCACATTTTATGATTATTTTTGGAAAAAATGGAAGGATATGCTACCATTTTGACTATTGCAGCTATGGTAGAAGTTTCAAAATAGATTAAATTTCATATTTTTAGATTTACATTATGGTTTCATGGTCTTCCATGCATATTTGATTAATGTTTTTGTGTAGGGATATTACATATGGCTTCTAGGGATCTTTTCTTTAGTATTACATCATGGGCTTGCCTTTTTCTAATGAATTCATGAAGTTATCCTATTGAGTTAGTCATTAGATCATCAAGGAAAGCATTATGAGGATACTATGAGGGTGTCATGAGTGGAGGGTAACCTTTTTGCACATCCAAAACCTTAATTATCACTATCAAAAGCATGCAAAATTGTGATAGTCCTCAGATTGTAGCAATAACAAGAAGATGTCTTATTCATTAGCAAAGACCCTGGTTTTCATCAACAATGTTCTCCCTATATGTTAAAGTACATTGGTCACTAATGTAGGTGCATAGAATGTGGGTAAGAATTCCATCTTTTGTTTCAAATTACAAAAGGAATAGGCATAAAGAACAAGATTTCAAATTACAAGTTCCATGAATAATTTGGATAAAAATAACCATTATTATTTTATGTCCAAAATGAACACTGATGGTGACAGGTTGTCATTGATGACAAAAAGGTGTTTGGTCCTCATGTCATATTTCAGGATGTCTTCAAGTGGGAGAGATTTAATGCAGAGACAATGATCACATCATATGTGTCTTGCAGATGCAGAGAAAGGTTTGTTCTTGCATTATCAGGAGTACATCATCTTGTGTGTTGTTGCAGGAGTGCATCATCAGGAAGTTGCAGGAATACATCATCAAGAGTACATCATCTTGTGTGTTCTTTACAGATGACTTGTAGTGGTAGTGACTTGGTAATTTGATCTGCAGGAGTGCATCATCAGGAAGTTGCAGGAATACATCATCAAGAGTACATCATCTTGTGTGTTCTTTACAGATGACTTGTAGTGGTAGTGACTTGGTAATTTGATCTCAGTAGCCTTCATCATGTTGTCTGGTATACTCTATATCAAGGATTGATAGAAGTGATCACAGGTTAAGTTGTCATACCACTGAGTTTACAGATGCAGATATCAGTTGGATTTCATGTAAGTTTCTTCAAGGTGATGTCATTAGGTACTATGTGCTCTGATATAAGGTTTCTCAATTGGATCTCAGTTGAACAATATTTGATGTTATTTGATGTCATAGTTATCAGTGATGTGTTGAGGATAGTCTTGTGCTTCAACAAGAGGATGATGACTTGCAAATGCATAGAATGTAACATTCATGGTAGATAAGTTTGTAGGACTAGATTGATCTATTGATGTCTATCTATGTGGATGTTGGCACTGATCGTCAATTTAAGGTGATATCATATCTTATGTTGAGACCAGGTATAAAGTGATCAAAAGAGTGCTCAAAAATTCTATACCTTCAAAATCCTAAATACCTTCAAAAATCCTATATTCTACTCTTCATTGTTTTTATTTACATTTTTGTCTTAATTTAACAGTGACTTGCTATTGAAGGTAAGGGTCACTTAAAGTGACCTGTTAGAGGGCTACCATCACATGATGGTGACCGGCCCTTCCTTAAGCATCGACCTTTATATGATATATGGAGCACGTTTTACAAATAAAGCATTGAAAATGCTTTATATTGTGAAGGGTCCGCGGTGTATTAAAAGGGGCAGTTTTTGTTTTTTTTTAAGTTTAAAACCTTACTATCACCGGTGGAGGAAAATGGGCGGGATTTCAAAGTTTGGTTTGAATTTAAAACTTTCACCGCCAAAAAGATTAAGTGGAGCCCGTTGCACTATGGAAAAAGTCTATTAAGAATTTGAGAGGTGTTTTTAGAAAGTATTGAAACCCGATTCCCAAGCTTTTATGGCTTTTAAGTTGTATTTAGAAATTTTTCATAAACTCTAAGTGGTTGATTCATACCATTATTATGAGTTTTAAAATGAGTTTTTATTTGGTGACAAAATTGGAAATTTTTTTTAAGGAGTTTTTTTTTTATTGTTTTTTCTAAATGAGAAAAATCTTTATGAGGAGATATTTTTTGTTTTGATTGTGAAGAAGAAGAAGCTTAACAATTTTGTATGTAAAAGCTTGGAAGGAGATTTATTTTTTTCAGATGATTTTATTGGAGATTAGTAAAATTATTTTTGCAGAGATTGAAGATGAAGTTGCTCAAATGCAAGGAAATATAAAAAGTTTTTTTTTAGCTCACAGGAAAATGAAGAGTCTTGTTGTGAAGGGCTTGGAAAGATGAAAGAAATTTTGAAGGATTGTTTCTTGCAGGAATATGAATGGTTTTACAGATGGAAGATGAAGTCAGTCAGACAGGGCATTGAAAGAACAGATCAAGTTTTTTTTTATAAAGAGATACAGAAAGTTTTTCTTAAGATGAGGATCAATTTTTGAAAGAGAAATATAAGACATTGTAAATTAGATTTTCTTCTTGAAAATGGATTTATGGAGATATTATTTTGAGATGTTTGCAGGGAATAAGTAAATGAAAAGACATTGAAGACAAAATATTCAGATTGAAATAAATATGAAAGGTCAATGAATTTTTGCAGAGAAAAAGGAATATGAAAAGATTTTTCTTTGTAGGAGGGAGAACATTCAATCTGTATAAAGTTGTTTTTCCAGGTGCATTGATGGATAAATTAAGAAGGATAGAGATGGCATACATAGGGTTGTGAAGTGTTGGATTAGAATACACATTTGATATACAGTGTTGTGAAGTGTTGGATTAGAATACACATTTGATATGCAGTGTTGTTAGAATGCAGTGTTGATTGGATCAAGAATAAAGGATTGTTGAGATGTCAGATTGAATAGAATGGGTATTTGACAGACATATATTTGTATTGAATGGAAACAGAGTATCACTCTGATTTGGTTTATAACTTCTATTGGTGATTTGGTTTGCCAGTGAGGCATTGTATTAGCCAGTGAGGCTTATAGGTCAGTGTGACCTTAATATTTGTCAGTGAGACAATTTGTATTGCCAGTTCCATGAATAATTTGTATAAAAATAACAAGATTTCCAGTTCCATGAACAAGATTTCAAATTACAAGTTCCATGAATAATTTGTATAAAAATAACCATTATTATTTTATGTCCAAAATGAACACCACCACTAATAAAAGAACCACTCACCTAAGTCAATGCATGTTTTGGGCTGTTGTATCACATGTATACTTTTCATTAAGAATATATACAACTTGTAGTGGTGTATTGTCACATGTTGTAAGCCATGTATGTGAAGATGAAAACATATTTTATCCATTTACATGAGAAATTAAGGGATATAACATGTATTAATGACCTAAGTACCACTACTACATATTCTTAAGTGTTGTAAATATGCATCTTCTTATTTCATCATGTTGTACTTCATTGTAGCATGATCACTTGTTGTAAGCATGTACAATTATAGCATGTTATGCACATCACAAATGAAGGAATGTTGTAACTCCAACACAAGCTGACATAAACATGGTGGAAATGGGGGAAATGTTGTCTCATGGAATGTAATGATTGCAAGATATGGACAAAATGAATTTTTTGATAAGGCTTCATAGAAAATTTCAAGCAAATGAAATTGGCAGGTGTAAATCCAAATTCCACAACATTATCCAACATCCTACTTGCCTATGCCAAAATGTGATCTTTGGAACAGGGTATGGACAACCATCAAAGCATAAAGGATATAGGAATTTTGTCAGATGTATTTACAACTACCGTTGTAGACATGTATGCAAAGTGTGGAAGCATAGACAAGGTATGTGAACAGTTTGGAATGACACCTCAAAGAGATACCATCTCATGGAATGCAATGATTTCAAGATATGCACAAAATGGATTGTTTGAAAAGTCTTTATAAACTTTCAATAAATTGCAATTGGCACGTGTAAAACTAAATTCCATAACCTTTGCAAACATCCTTCCTGTCTGTGCCAAACTAGGATGTTTGGAATAGGGTATGAACAACCATAAAAGAATAAAGGATATATGAATTTTGTCAAATGTTGTATTTGCAATTGCCCTTGTATACATGTATGCAACTTGTGCGGATGCATAGACAATGCACATAACTATTTGACATGATGCCTCAAAGAAATGTTGTCTCATGCAATGCAATGATTACAAGATATGCACAAAAAGGATTTTTGATAAGTCTTGAAAGAAACTTTCAAGCAAATGCAATTGGCGGGTGTCAAGCCAAATTCCACAACCTTATCCAATATCCTCCTTGCCTATGCCAAAATGGGATCTTTGGAATAGGGTGTGGACAACCATCAAAACATAAAGGATATAGAAATTTTGTCACATGTTCTATTTGTAGATGCCCTTGTAGACATGTATGCAAATTGCCAAAGGATAGACAAGGCATGTTAACTATTTGACATGATGCCTCAAAAAATGTAGTCTCATGGAATGCAATGATTGTAAGATATGCATAAAATGTATTTTGCAAGGATGTTGTCACCATATATAATGTCATGAAAATATATATAATGTCATAAAAATATAATGTCATGAAAATATACATAATGTCATGAAAATAACATATAGTTGTATATATCTGTTTAGGAGAAAATTTGATTTATTAATGTTCTAATGTTTTGATGTTTAAATCTACCTCTCCACTATACATTCAAGGATCTAGGGTCGAGTGGCGAGCACTATTATACCCTAGGTCACTTACAAATGTAGGGAATCTTGGATTAGGGAATTTAATTATCAATTTTCCTTCTCCTATGCTCAATTGGCCATTAAAACCCTAATTATGCAAATACAACAACAAATTAATGAATGATGGAAAAAGCTCTTGCAGACAGGAGTTAAATACCAGATCACAAAGTACCTATTTTTAGGGTTCTGTAGCGAAACAATTAGGGACACTAGAGCAGGTGCCCAAGTCCAAGGTGCTAGTTTCTTTGCGAGATCCAAACCTCCTTCTAACACTGATCAGCCCTATAACTTCTATTTCTCAAAACTCAGATGCGGAGGACACTAGAGCAAGCGTCCAAGTCTTGTAAGTGCTCCTATGTCCTACTTTTCTTCAGATCCTGAATCCTTGATGCCTGCCAATCCTTCCTGCAACTCCACTTTTCCCAAATGCAACACCTATAACCTGCAATCACAAGACTTGGTTTGGAGGTTGTGGTGTTTAGAGGCTTTCCTTAGTCAAGCCCTGGAGGACACTTAAGTCTCCAAACACCGTTGTCAGATAAAGAGTGCGTGCCCTTGTAAGCCAGAGGCAAAAACCAAAGGAAATGATGAAAACATAATATAATGTCACCTTGTAGTGAAGCTCTCATGGGAGGAAGATGCTCTTCACTCCATGAGGAAATTGATGCTCAAATATGCAAATATAAACACACAAAACACACAAGTCTGCTCTTGCAACACAATGAAAACCTTGAATCACAATGAGAACACAATAGCTTGCTAGTAATCATCTCCTTGAAATCTAGTTTACAAATGAATGCCTAAACATGCTTATATATGCAACTACAAATACTCCTGCCAAGATTTTCGTAATTCAAACTTGCCGTGTCAACAAATGGACCTAATAACGGTCACAAACCGACACCCAAAAATTAGGGCTGCCCCAAAATAGGGCAGGACTAGGACGCAGGCATCCAAGCCCTCCCCCACTATTTTGGGTAGGGTACAGCTCAAGGGGTCCTCCTAGGTCCAATTTGCCATGGAACCTAGGTCTCATTCCATCGGGATGCCAAAATATGAACTAAGATGTCCTCAATGCATACTAAAGACCTGGGAGCTAAACCTTATGAGGGAAAAGCCCCCAAGGGGACATTTTCTAACATTACATTTAGCCCCCACTTTAATGTATGTATAAACACGAGGCCAATACATGCATTAAAGTAAGGTCACAAACACAACAAACACATCAAGCACGGAGAAGACACGCCAATCACATAGAAGATAGTAATAGGCATGCAAAACACGAAGAAGACAGCTACAGTCACACAGAACACAGCGAAGACAATCAATGCATAGAAGACACATTAATGCATGGAAGACAGAAATGATATCTTTTCTTTTTATTTTCCTCATATATATGAAATGTAAATGCAAGTACTGGAAAGTAAACAAACCACCCATAATACAGGATGCACTACCCTAGGGCGCAGGTCTCTGTATATATGGGGCAACACATGCAAGACATGCAAAACCTCCCAAAATGTAGGAAGCACTACCCAAGGGCGCTGGTCTCTACATATGGGGCAACAAACATGCCACACAAAACAAGCACACGAAAACACACACACTTGAAGACACAGAGAAAACACGACAGACAAGCGATGGAGTATACTTATTTCTAGGTCCAACACCATCTCAGGCACATTACATGCACACAATGACAATTGGGCTTTGCCACAACAATCGTTGAAAACACGCTTAAGGGTTGAGTTAGTCACAGAACCGCTCCCCACCTCTGTAGAGGACTTTTGAAAATGACAGGATGATGCAATCTACTCTGAGAAATACACCATCCCCACCTCCATAAAGGGCTTAAGAAAAAGGATATGCTCGATATCCCACCTTCGTAGAGGGCTTACATGATTGATTGATTGATTGCAAACAAACTCAAGATGCATGATGCACTATCCTAGGGTGCAAGTCTTTGCATATGAGGTCAAACACATTGCTAACATCTATAACAGACAACTTACCTTATATATGCCCCCACCTTAAGGTGGTTGATATCAGGTATCGATATCAAGCATGTTAAGGTAGGAAGAACACACACAAGGGAACACCAACTTTCACAAAGCCCATGCCCTTCGGAGGTGACGTACTTTACGATCGCCAAATGTTCCCACAAACACATCCCTGCAAGAAACATGTTAGTGTTTACAACATCATGATAAAAAAACAACATTAATGCATATGATTAACCACACAAAGAGCCAAGGTTATACAATGAATTCAGAGTTTGAGGATAACCGTGGGGCTATATCATGAATCTCTTTGAATTGAGTACTGCCAAGGCCAAATTCAAAGACAAACAAAGGTGCATAGAGCAACAGTATTGTTAAGGTTTGTAAACGCGGAAGAAACATCATCAAATTCACTATGCGGAAAGCACGAGTGCTTCCACTAGCCAAGCATCAGATAAGATATACAACCCCATTGTCATATTAGGAACTAAGTCCATTTTTTGATTGCTCTTGAAAGGGACACTAGGTCCACATCAGTATAAATGTTTGTCATCGTCTGCCTGCTAGATCAAAACACTAGAGGAAGGGAATCAATAAATAAGAGAGGAGAAACAAGTGTCTTAGGGACAGTCATGTAGGAGGGTTCCCCCAAGTCACCAACCACAATGCTATGTCTACAAGAAACAACACACAACAATGAAATCAGAGAGGTAATTTAGAAGAATGATGATACAAATAGAAGAAGGTCACAATAGAGGTGGTCTCCTAGTATCTTGAACCTTATGGGAGAATTCAAGGTCATCCCAAGAGGCCTAAACAACACATAACACATCATAGGGGAAGCGAATCATGAGAGAAATAAAAGGTTAGAGATACTTACCTTTATGGCCCCTACCGGGCTAGCGGGTATCACGAATCTTGATCTTTATCTTAATGGTAAAGTGTTATCACTTCGTCTCTCTTCCATATGTTCATGAGTTCCTAGGGGTAAGTATGTAGGAAAGGTTTCTCTTAATGATGGTTGAGAGGGGATGTTGCCATTGTCTGTGTCAACTATAGGAGCATTTGAAATGCCATTTAAGTGAGCTTGTGGACGCATCCGAAAGATACCCATTTCAGTCCCTATATAGGGTGTTGGAATGGCTTGAGTAAGAGGGATAGCTTATTCTTCCACAACATGTTGGATTTCATTGCTTTCCAAAGTATGTGACGGTTCATGATCTATTTTCTTGTTTAGGATGTAATTGAGAATTTCTTAAACATCAGGTGGCAAATTGTCATTAGATTTAAGCAAATGGTCACAAAGAGAATCTGCATCATCCAAAGCTTCATCCTGACTGGGGAGAGCGGGAATGGATGTAGAGTAGTGTGGAGAAATGTGTTAATGATATCTTTTTCTTGTTCCAATGATATGTTGGGACAAGTCTCTTTGTTTGATAGATCACCCATTGCTATTTCATTCTCATAGGTCTCAGAAAGGATTTTCATTATATCATCATGAAACAAAGGGAGAGCGGGAGTAAAGTTGTTTCCACTACTTTCCCCATTATTGTTTTCAGCTATGAAACTTTTGAGATTCTCCATGATTGAGGGAAAAACATCCACAATCTCAAGAAAGTTATCGAAATAGGCTATTAATCGAAGAATATCACATGTAGTACTATTGGTCATGTCGATGCCATAGATGTATGTGATTTGATGCAAGACTTGAGGATATTTGTTAGTGAATTTGCAAAAGTTATCATAGTTCACAATGTACTCATATAGGTCTTCTAAAGATGTACCCTTAGGAGAATCCATTAATGCAAAATATATGCAAAAATGGTTGATTTTTCTATATGTTTTCAATGCCAATGAATGAAACAAAGGGTGTTGTAAGGATTTCAGTCAAGGGAAGCAAGTTATATGTCTGATATTAGTCCAAAATAGAAATATGATCCTTCTCAACACACTCTTGATGCGATTTCAAGTGAATTCCAAGTCAAAATATAGGGAAAATATGTCAAAATAGGCACTTTTTTTTTCACCAAAATTCAATGCAAGAGGGCATAACAAAGGGTGTTGTGAGGAAAATCATGATGGAAAAAAAATTATATCAGTAATAACAGCCACTTAGTGCCAAAATATCCACTACAACACGCTTTTAGTGCCACTTAAGGTAAAACCCTAGTGAAAATATAGCAAAAATAAGCTATTTTTCACGGTTTTCAACTCCAAGACCTAGCAAAAGGGATGTTGTAATGAATTTTAGGAGGTACAACAAATAATATCAATAATATTAGTCTACTAACTCCATAAAATTGATCACAACATGCTTGGAGTGCAAACTAGGTCAAACCCTAGGGCAAAACTTATCAAAATGTGTAGTTTTTCACCAAATTTTCACTACAAGAGCCCGATAAAATGGTGTTGTCAAGCTTTTTAGGAGGGGAAGAGAATTATTACCCTGATAATAGAAAAATAATTCCAAAATACCTTTCACAACACACCTATGGTGCAAGTTATAAAGTCGATAAGGCCAAATTTAGTGAAAATCGTTGTTTTCCAAGCCCTAGGTTTGAGATCTTGGGACAAAATGCTATGAGAATGTTTTGAAGTCTTATTTTTGATGGAAATAAAATAATCTCAGATCTGAAAATTATTTTCAAGCTTGAACATGCAAAATACCAATGCAAATTTAATGAAAATGCATCAAAATTGCTAGTTTTTGTTGAAATTTTCTATGCAAAAATGCAAATATTTTAATTCTAAATGCAAATTTACACTAAAATTAAAGACTAAAGCCAAATATAAGTTTTAATGAGCCTCTAAAATCAGTAGAAAAATTTGAGAAAAGATTTTGCCTACTAACCTAGATTTTGGAATTACTAGGTTATATAAAATTGTCAAAATTTCCACAAAACCCTAGCAATTAAATGATGAAAATGCAATGCAAATTTTTGAATTTTTATATTTTTCTATAGTTTATATCAGATCTGATGAAAAAATCATGAATTAGGAAAATTTAGAAAGAATTGATGCAATTTAGTAAGCCCAACAATGCAATTTTTTTGAATTTTCCAAAATTTTCAATTTTTTTGAATTTTTCTCAATGCAATGAAATGAATGAAATCAATCCAAATTTGAAGACACACACTTAGCAAGTTGTAATTTAAGTCTAAAAACATGGGTTCACCAAAATGGTTAGGGGAAAATTGGATTTGTTAATGTTCTAATATTTTGATGTTTAAATCCGCCTCTCCACTATACACTCAAGGATCTAAGGTCGAGTGGTGAGCACTGTCATACCCTAGGTCACTTACAAATGTAGAGAAACTTGGATTAGGGAATTTAATTATCAATTTTCCTTCTCCTATGCTTAATTGACCATTAAAACCCTAATTATGCAAATACGACAACAAATTAATGAATGACGAAAAAAGTTCTTGCAGATAGGAGTAAAACACCAAATCACAGAGTACCTATTTTTGGGGTTCCAAAGCAAAATAGTCAAGGACACTTGAGTAGGCACCCAAGTCCAAGGTGTTAGTTTCTTTATGGGATCCAGACCTCCTTCTGACACTGATCATCCCTGTAACTTCTATTTCCTAAAACTCAGATGTGGACACTAGAGCGAGAGCCCAAGTCTTGGAAGTGTTCATATGTCCTAGTTTTCTTTAGATCCCAAATCCTTGATGCCTGCCAATCCTTCCTGCAACTCCACTTTTCCCAAATGTGACACCTGTAACCTGCAATCACAGACTTGGTTTGGGGGTTGTGGTATTTAGAGGCTTGACTCAATCAAGCCCCAAAGGAAACTTAAGTCTTTGAACACCATTGTCAGATAAAGAGTGTGTGCCCTTGTGAGCCAGAGGCAAAAACCAAAGGAAATGATGAAAACATAATATAATGTCACCTTGTAGTGAAGCTCTCATGGGAGGAAGATGCTCTTCACTCCATGAGGAAATTGATGCTCAAATATGCAAATATAAACATACAAAACACACAAGTCTACTTTTGCAACACAATGAAAACCTTGAATCACATTTAGAACACAACAGCTTGCTAGTAATCATCTCCTTGAAATCTAGTTTACAAATGAATACCTAAACATGCTTATATATGCAACTACAAATACTTCTGCCAAAATTTTTGTAATTCAAACTTGCCATGTCGACAAATGGACCTAATAACGGTCACAAACCGACACCCAAAAATTAGGGCTGCCCCAAAATAGGGTAGGACTAGGGTGCGGGCGCCCAAGTCCTCCCCCTATTTTGGGTAGGGTACAGCTCAAGGGGTCCTCCTAGGTCCAATTTGCCATGGAACCTAGGTCTCATTCCATTGGGATGCCAAAATATGAAATAAGATGTCCTAAATGCATATTAAAGACCTGGAAACTAAACCTTATGAGGGAAAAGCCCCCAAGGGGACATTTTGTGACATTACAATATCAAGCCATATAGAAATGTATAAATAAAGCCATATATGCATATACAAGGATATACATCAGTAACATACAAAAGTATGTTTACAAAGCCAAATAGGCATATGTAACAAAATGTCCCAAAATTAAATTTCCTATGGACTGCTATCAAATAAACAATGGCCCTTGCTAGGTTGTGAAGATGGTGAACTAGTCAATGACTCATCCTCTATCGCTTGTCAACTAGACCTCCTTAATAGAGATTTTTGAAGTTTCACCTATTAATACAATTAGACAATATCAATATTAATATAGAAAATATTCAAAATATATAACATGACATATGTAATCAATCACTTACCACTATCTGGTGATCCCTTTTGATCATTTTTTATCTCTCTTCATCTATCACTAGACGGGTTGGAGTTGTGACCTCCTGTGAGAAGCATGAAGAAGAAAAATTGAGTAAACATGAATGCCATTTATGTACATTAAATGACATGAGATAAAACAAGAAATACAAAATGAAATTACATGTTACTGGCTCATACCTTGATCAAAGGATTTGCAGACAAAATAGTTGCAGCAATGGCCACCTCCGCTAACTGACGAAGATGAGGAGTCTACATATTAAATATCTAAAAATAGTTCAAGGTTATTTGAGAAAAATAGATACATAACATTATTTAAATGCATAATGATTAGAAATGGTAAAATTTACCACAGTGAAAGTGGCTCTGCTTGGGGACCAAGGAAATCATTCTGATGGTGATGCTCCAACATCCACTTGTTCATCATCAAATTGTAACTAAATAAGATTATCATTGATATATGACAAAAGGCTTACATGTACCATATTTATGATCTTGTGATAAATTACATACATGTTAATTGGACCTCCTCTCATAACCCTGCACTAGATAGCTAGTAGACACAGGATGAATACTTTGACCTTGGAAATTCATAGTGTAGACAATTACGTACATTAATTTTGACTTATAATATCTACTCATAATTAATTAGAGATTTAAAATACAAATATATTAAATTGTAGAACCTTGTAAAAAATTACCTCAGAGTCAATATGAAATGTATCATGTAAGAGGTCATATCTGTGAGAACAATATCATCCAATATGGATGTGTCCATCACCTATTGCTGCCCCTATGTCACATCATCTTGGCACTTTGGAATGTCTGCATCCTAGGTAGCATCCTGGCTCCCAACATCACATAATTCCCCACATGACCTACAAATATGAGGGGACCAATGATGCCTATTGCTCTCACCCTCTCTAGCCTAGAAAGATCACTGCCATGTTGTGCTAAAGTTTGGGTGAGGGAACTCAAGGAATGTAGTGTCTCCACCTCAACACTCTCCTTCAAAGTTGAAGGGAGTGAGACATGTTCTGGCCTCATAATGGATATTGGTGGATAGTCTTGAGCATGATGTGCACCCTCTCTATCATGTGTAGAGTCATTGTCTTTTCCCTTGAACTCCTAGATGTCAAAGTAGTTTAGGATGTCATTGAGGACAAACTCACAATAGTGTTTCCTCAAAAAATATTGGGGGACCTCATTATTATTATAAGGTAGGTCATCACAAACCATGTACCATCTATCCCAAAAGTTTTGGGATATTTCTTGATGCACACACCAATGAATTGGGAATCATTTGCAACTCCCATATAATGGTTGTTTTGTTTTAGGATCGATGAAAAGTGCACATAGATCACTTTTCAAAATTTTCTTATCTTTGACTTGTTTGTATCATAATTTATCAGTGTAGAATTGCCAACACTCCTCCCTATAGTCCTTCCAATCGGTGATTTTCTTTGTAACTAAGTCAACACAAGAAATAATCGACTCTAGTGAAGTGGCAAGGGTTTTCCTATGATTGTTGCTTGTATTTATATTTTTCAATGTTTTAACAAGATTGAAGTTGTTTTCTATTTTCTTCAATTTGGCTTAAATAATTTTGTTGGGTGTCACATGGAGAGTGAGGATGTGAATGAAGAGATTGAGGTTTTTGAGTTTTCTATTTAGTAGGAATTTCAACATCTAGATCAGGGTTTTTGCAATGATTCATTAACTAAAAAATTGAAAAGAAAAATTCAATTTCAATAATGAAAAATAACTTCATTTTGTTTTGAAATGAATAAAATTGATAAAACCCTACCTTCTTCAGTTTTCCAACTTTGTTGCCCTCATCCATGGCGGGATTGGTTACATGGCATTGTGTTTGATAGTCTTCTCCTTCAAATCTTTCAACATGCACTTGTGTTAAATCCCTAGTCACATTTTAGATACAATAGGAAAACAAGAGTGAAAAAGTGAGGCCACAAGACTATGCTTTTCACTTTATTTAGCAATCAAAAATGCGATTACGTTATGGTTTCCTAGCACTAAAAAGTGGGGTGGCCACTTTTTGGCCCCCCATCTTCATGCACATACCCTCACATCTTTAGAATATATACCTTTCT
This sequence comes from Cunninghamia lanceolata, assembly GCA_027924645.1. Lineage (NCBI taxonomy): Eukaryota > Viridiplantae > Streptophyta > Pinopsida > Cupressales > Cupressaceae > Cunninghamia > Cunninghamia lanceolata. Next base: position 14,878,977 of record BSBN01000130.1, on the reverse strand, counting down.
TGGTTAGAGGATTTGAAATCTTATAACATTTAACATTCTCACCATATCCAATGAAGATGCATTTATATGACTTTGGATACAAATTAGAACACTTTTCTTTAGGCATATGAACAAAATCCTCAGAGTTGAAAACCTTTAAATGTGAAATAGAAGGTTTCTTACCTGTCCACACTTCATAAGGTGTCAAATCAAGAGACTTACAAGGAGATCTATTGATCAAGTAATAATCAGCACACACAAGTTCCACCTAAAAATATTTATCTAATTGTGCATCACTAAACATACTTCTGGCTCTTTCCAATTAATGTTTGGTTCATCCTTTCTACAACCCCAATCTATTGAGGTTTGTAAGGAGTAGTCTTTTTCCTTATGATACTTGTATGCTTGAAAAACTAATCAAATTCCTTAGAAAAATATTCTCCTCCATTATCAAATCTCAATAATTTTATCTTTTGTTCTGATTGATTCTCTACCAATACTTTAATTTCCTTAATCTTAGTGAAAACCTCATATTTATGTCTTATAAAATAAATCCAAGTATATCTTGAAACATCATCAATGAAGGTCACAAAATATCAATATTTTCCAAAAATATTTGTATGAATAATTTCTAATTTACTCTTTGCTTTATTACTTCCTGAAGGAAATGATGCTCTATTTTATTTCCCAAAAACATAATGCTCAAAAAAATAAAAATACTTATTAGAATAGGAGAAACTATCAAGCAACATTTTATTAATAATATTTTAAAAAACAATTTCACTTATGTGGCCCAAGCTATGGTGCCACAACATACATGTTTTTTAATATTTTTCAATCACATAGGTGAATTTACATAAAGTAGTATCGTTCAACTTAAACATAGTTTCTAATCTTATCCCTCTTGCTACCACCAAGCTCCCTCTCACCAATCTACAACCATGCTTATTAAATGTTTTATGCATTCTTGAATCATTCAACTTAGATACAAAAATTAAATTTTTTGCTAATCCAAGAATATGTAGAACACTAGGGAGGGTTTTTATCCTCTCATCAATGAAACACAACTGTACTTTGTCCTATCTAACTATTGGATATGAGCTATTGTCCCCAAGGTAGACTTCACCTCCATCATATTCTTCATATGTGGAAAATCAATCCTTATGAGGAGTGATATGAACATCCTAATTCAACCAACCTGTGTTTGTTAGAAACAATATTACATGTAGAAAGTAAGACTTCATCACCTATTTTTGAGGACTTTTTTTAGAGGAATCCCACTGTTTCTTTTTATTTCTGCATTCCCTCTTTACATGTTCCCTCTTTCCATAATTCCAACACTTCACTCTATTCTTTTTACTCAGAGTTTCAGATCTTCCATTAGACTTGTCTTTAGGCCCCTTATGTTCTCCTTTTGATCCACCTCTTTCCTTGGACCTTCCCTTGACATAAAGAGCATCCGATGAGCTATCCATATATTTCTATCTCATTTCCTGTAACAACAATGTTGCAACAAGAGCATCCATCTTGAGATCTTTGAGATTAGTACTATAAGAAAGAATGAATTTCTCCCATGACTTAGGCAAAAAATAGAGTAGTGTAATGCATTTAACTTCTTTCTCAATCTTAACATCAATAGAGGCTAACTGACTCAAAATCAAATTAGAGGTATTTGAATGCTTAGCAACCAAATCACCTTCATTTTTATAGAGAATAATTTTCTTTTAAAATATAATTTATTTACTAGATATCTCACCTAAACATTTCCATAAAGAATATGTAGTGGACTCTTTAGCTATATTTAACAAAATTGAATCTGCAAGACAAAGTTAGATTGTCCCCCATGCTTTCTTGTCCATCTTATCCCACTCAACTTGATCTATTTTATTGGGTTTCTTTTCTTTTGTTGTATCCAACCACTGATCCCTTTCTTCAAGGATATCCTCCATTTTCAACTTCCACAACTCATAGTTAGTTCCACTAAACTTCTCAATATCCAATTGAGATGTAGATGTTGTCATGGTTTCCACACACAAATCTACAAAAAAATTTTTAACCAAAACTCCCACTGCAACACAAGAAACTTCCACTCTTCCACCTAAGAAGAAAAGTTAGCCAGCTCTGATACCAAATGCTAGAAATTAAGGCAAACCACTACAATATAGAAATATAAAGTTATATTGTAAATCTAAAATTTAATCCATAAAATATCAAATGGAGATTAAACCATATAAAACTAGTAACAAGGAAATCAACAAACACATAAGAATCTCACAACACAATGTTTACATGGAGAAAACTCTTTCGGGTAAAAAAAAAACTCCACCAACAAAGAGTCCAAGTTGTATTATATTTGAAAAAAATTACAATACATTAACTTCCTTCAATCTTGCATCCAATTTGATTCCACTTGTGTATTTGTGAACATTCAACTCATACTCTATAGTCCTCAGGCTTCTATTTAAATAGAAAATATAAGCTACAAAAGAAGTCTCTAGAATGTGGTACCCAATATGGAAAAAAAACCAACACCATATTTGGGGAATATAGTCAACAAGCTATTATTAGCCTCTTACAGTTGTCATAAGATGCTATGCAAAGACAATATAATAATAGTTTATTCCTTACACTAGAATAATAGAAGATACTCTTACACCTGTCATAAGTCATTATTAATCTTGGATGCTTACCTTTCACCTTCAATAACTCCCAATATAAAACATACTAATAAATATTTACTATTGTTAATGGATCAATCATCCCTTATGAATGCATTTACAAAATAATATTAGGAGTAGTTAAATACATAGGATGTACAAGGTTGATGACACCTTAATCCTAGCAACATGCTCTATATTGTCAAGAATGTTACCTTGGAATAAAAGTTTCTCGAAAACCTAAAGGTCCTATATGCACTAGACGTCAACAAGACAAAGTTAATAATCAATTTTCAGCATCAAATAATATGGATCCTAGCCCACAACCACAAGAACCTACAAACTTGATGTGCAAGTAGAGGAGATGTTGATAGTGTGTGTCAACTCAATCGTACAATTGACCATGCAAATAGAAGTCAATATAAATACAAAGGTCACACAATAAATCTTCCACAAGATGTAAAATAAGTTTAAAAGGTTTTACCACATTGAATAAAAGATCTGTCAATCATTATTATTCAGAGGAGGGATCAATGTGGCACAAATTAGAACTTTAAAATCAATAGAGTGAGTATATAAGCCACAAAAGTATAATATTGAATATTTGGTCTAGATATGAATGACAACATAGAGGTTCACCACATGTGCATGGGTTCATATGGTTAGACGGAACACCAAATATGGACAACCTTGATTGGACAAATGATCAGGAATTAAAAACTATAGAATAAATGCTTTCATTCTATTGCTCACACATGGAATCGTTGAGATGATCTGCATCAACGAAACATACAAGTTGTTATCAATCTTTTGTAAATGTATTTCATATATAAATTTTATGTTGCAATGTAACTAATAAATTGTTATATTTTTGAATGATAGGCATTACAAAATTTTGTGTAACATCCATGTCTTTGAAATACAGGACAACTTAGATAGGTAGATATGAAACATAACTATGAAAAGATCCTAAATTTTGTAGAACGACATATTGTGTGTAGAGAGGTTGCATGCCTATGTAAGAAAAGAGGAAGAATGGGTTGTAGGTAAGAGGTTCAATAATTGAAAAATTCTATACAAATTGAATATAATATGTTTACAAAGAAACTAAAATGTGTTATTACTAATTATAGGTATAATGCTTTATGGCCATTAAATCTTAATGGATCAATGTTATATCAAGACTCAGACATAGGCGAAAAAAGTTTGAGCCTACAAGAAATGATGATAGAGTCAATACGCACAATCACTACATTCTACAATTATGGAAAGTAAATATAGATTGACAACCTGTTCTTTCCAAACATGTTGTAATCAAGTACATTTCCAAATATGCAACTAAAGTAGAGAAGAGTTTAGAAACTTTTCATCAAATGTTGATGCAACTTGCAAACATTGAAAATCCTAATGAATTAGTCACAAGAGCATATAGGAGGCTTCTTACTAAAAAAACATTGGGGCACAAGAAACATGTCACATTTTGTTGGAACTTCCATTAGTAGCGAACAATTAAAAAAAATCAATCTAAATGTCTCAATGAGGTATTCAAAGGTCATTAGCTAGAAATGATGAAAATGACTATGAAGAACATAAAAAATCTTTCGTTGATGGATATAAGATGTTCATGTCTTTTTCCATGGAAAGTGCTTCACTTTTTTATGCAACTAAATCATGGACATATAATCCAAGGTGAAAAAGTGATGACAACCAAATCATTACAAACAAATAAGAACATGGAGGAAGAATAGAGGACAACAATCAGATAATAGACTTAAGTTGCAATATGATAATTGAGTGCTTTGATTAACTCCGAGTCAGGAACAAATCCATAACTCAACATTGATTGACATACAACTACATGAGCTTTATTCAATAAGAAACTTCTTATTTAGTTCACAGCCAAATCAAACTTCAACACAGAGGACATATACATTAGCAGATGCTAAACTAATCAAACTTTTCTAACATTGCTCATCAGGGTTTTCCCTCAGCCGAATCACCCCAAAATGACTCCCTCACATACAACTTGTCTTTAGTTTAAATTTGCATCAACATTCTCATTGAACTCTGCCAACGTCCCCTCTCTCCTATGTTTTTTTCAACTTCCCTCTATCCTCCCCTTGAGGCGTTGACCTCTACTCTAGAAAAATAGGCCCGCACTTAGTCTCTCGTTCCTCTTCACTATTCTATTAGTTTTTAAAATTGTTATGAAACAAGAATCAACGTCCCAAACTAGTGACAGGAACCAATTGATAACTATTTTAGAATAGGAATTAATATCCCAGAACTGGCAACATGAACTAATTCCTAACTACTTTCACTTCCCTTGCTTGCTTGGTCAATTAGGACTTGAGATAATTAACAGCTTACTTAAACTGGTCAATGACTACATAAAATATAGAGAGTTAACAAAGTAACTCAGAGAGATTCAAACAACAAAACTTAAATAGTATAACAAAGAAAAGTTTAATGGGGAAATGCCCCTGCATCAGGCTCCCCCACAAAGCAAACCAATTCATGAACTCCGGATCATGAGATCTTCAAGAGAGTAACCCAACTTGGCAATTTTAGGTGTAGAGAACATGAAGCATCCTCCAAAGGATGGTGTTTCCATTTCACCAGATACCTGGAATAATCCTTGCCTCGGGTCTGCTATAACAACTGCTCATCAAGAATGCTTTCAATTTATAACAGAGCTGATGTGGTTCCTCGCTGATCGAGAGCAATTGGCAGTTCCAACTCTACTGTTTATCAGTTGTAGTAGCATTGTATGGAAAAAAGTCTGCTACATTAAAAATGGTTGAAATACCTAGGCCTGAAGGAAGACTTATCTCGTAAGCATTCATGGAAAACTTCGAAGGATCTTACAAGGACCAACCTTTTTCATTTTTAGTTTATTATATGTGCCTATAGGAAATCTTTCTTTCCTAAGATGAGCCATCACTAGATCACCCTCCTAAAAATGCACTTCTCTCCGCTTCCGATCAACATATTGTTTGTATTGCTGATTACTTCCTTCAATGTTCCTCTTAACCTCCTCGTGAAGGTCATGATTAATCTTTGCAAAATCTTTTCCATCCACACTTATTTTCTCCATATCACCAAGATTTCTGAGTTCAAATACACCCCTAGGATGCATGCCATACACAATGTAAAATGGGCTGAAACTGGTACTTTGATTTGGAGAATCATTATAAGCAAACTTCGCTTGTGCCAATGTCATATCCCAATTTCCAGGTGTGTTTCCAACAAGGCATCTCAACATATCTCCAAGGCTTCTATTGACCACCTCAGTTTGGCCATCCATTTGGGGTGATAGGCTAAAGTGAAACCAAGATGTGTACCTAACTTTTTCCATAGAGTTCTCCAAAAGTGCCCTACAAACTTGGTGTCTCTATCGGATATGATACTTCTTGGAATGCCATGTAACTGTACCACTTCCTTGAAAAACAAATTTGCAATATTAGTAGCATCACTAATCCTCTTACATGGAATTTAATGAACCATTTTAGAGAACCTATCCACTACTACAAATATTAAATCATTGGCCCTTTGAGTGTGAGGCAAACCCATAACAAAATCTATACTCACTGAATCCCATGGTCTAGATGGAATTGGTAATGGTTGATACAAACTAACATTCTGACTTCTTACCTTTGCCATTTGAAAAAATCTACATCTTTCCACATACTTCTTGACATCCATCCTCATTTTTGCCCAATAGTAGTGTGTGCTCAACTGTAAATAAGTTTTGTCTTGACCAAAATGTCCTGCTAGGCTGCCACAATGCTTCTCCTTCAATAGATTATCTCTCATTGAACCTCTAGGTATGCACAATTTGGTTCCTTTGAATAGCAAACCCTCCTATCCCATAAATGCCAACCATGGTCCTCTATCCCTACTGGTAGGACTACTGTAAGCTTCAAAAGCTTCTTTGAAATTTGCATCATCAACATATAATCCTTTCAAACTATCAAAACCCACATTGTTAGCCTGAATTTCATGAAACAATAGGCTTCTTCTACTTAATGCATCCACAACTTTGTTTGTTTGCCCACTCTTATGTTTCAACACAAAATTAAAACTTTGAGGATACTCTACCCATTTGGCATGTCTTTGATTCAACTTATGTTGACTGTTTATAAACTATAAAGCATAGTTATCTGTATAGACAATAAACTCCTTAGGAAGTAAGTAATGCCTCCACTTTTTCAATGATTGTACTAATGCATAAAACTCAAGATCATAGGCAGAATATTTTTTCTTAGCATCATTTAATTTCTCACTAAAGTAGGCCACGTGTTTCCCTTCCTGACTAAGAATAGCTCCTATTGCCAACCCACTAGCATCACATTCAACTTGAAATACCTTATTAAAATCAGGTAATGTAAGGATAGGCTACTCACTCACCATTTGCTTGAGAAATCTGAAACTTCTTTCAGCCTCTTGTGTCCATTCAAACTTCCTTCTATTCCCCTTAGTTGTTTCAAGTATAGGAGCAACTACATGACTGAAATTTTTAATAAACTTCCTGTAAAAACTAGCAAATCCATGCAAAATTCTTACCTCCATTGTACTCTTAGGTGTTGGCCAATCAATAATGGCTTGAACCTTTTCCTTGTCCATCTTTGAAATCCATCTTTGGACACCACAAAGCCCAAATAAATTAGTTTAGTTTTCAAAAAGACACACTTCTTAAGGTTAATTTGCAATTTCTCTTCATGCAACCTTGTGATAATCATCCTCAAACACTCCAAGTGTTCCTCCTTTGACCTGCTAAATACCAAGATGTCATCAAGATACACAATAACAAACTTTCCAAGAAATGGTTTTAAGACCTCATTCATAAGTATCATGAAAGTACTAGGTGCATTAGAAATCCCAAAAGGCATAACCAGCCATTCATAAAGTCCATCATTAGTTTTAAATATTCTTTTCCACTCATCCCCAGGTTTGATCCTAATATGATGATAACCACTTTTCAAATCTATCTTTGAAAAATACATTGAACCACTTAAACAATGCATCAAATCTTTAATCCTTGGGATTGGAAATCTATATCTAATATTATTTTGTTTATGGCTCTAGAATCCAAGCACATTCTCCATTAACCTCCTTTCTTAGGTACTAGGACTATAGGAACAGCGCAAGGGCTAAGACTCTCTCTTATCAAACCCTTCTTGAGTAACTCTTCCACTTGTTTCCTAATCTCTTCATTCTCTTTAGGGGTCAATCTATAGGTAGCCTTGTTTGGAAGGCTAGCCCTAGGTATCAAATCCATATGATTATTAATACTCCTTGTGGGAGGCAACTCATTAGGCAAATCAACTATTACAATATCCAAATGTTCTTTCAAAATATCTTGAACTTCATTAGGCAAATCATGTAGTTTTGTAGAGGTAAGCATAGTTGTGGGTTTAAGCACCAAAGCAAATCCTACTTCTTCATTTTTCATCTCATGTAAAAACTCTTTTCCACTTACCAACATTACCTTACTATTGTTGCTACTGCCTCTGTCCTCTTCTTGGTCTTGCATGGGCATCAATGTATGCTTGATTCCAACCCTCTCAAAAGTGTAAGTATTCTCTCTTCCATTATGCATAGCGTTCCTGTCAAACTACCAAGCTCTACCAAGAAACACATGACACACATCCATGGGCATGATATCACATACACCACTATCCTTATAACTACCAATTTGAAATTCAACCAAAGCCTGTTCATTAACTAACAACTGATGCCCTTTCTACAGCTAATAAACTTTATAAGGTGTAGGATGTTTAATTCTCTTAAGACCCAATTTATCTACCATATTAGTAGCTACTAAATTATCCATACTCCCACTATCTATAATCAATTTGCAGCACTTACCTTTATCCTTACAGTTTGTCTTGAACAAAGATCTCCTTTGCACCGGTTCTTGGTTCTCCTTAGGTGGCTTTAACAGCACTCTTTTGAACAACAAGGACTCTCCAGATTCAGGTTCTTCTTGGTGATGAGCAGGTGATCCAACACTCTCTTGATCTGCTTGCATAATCTAATTGCTTCTCTCAGTTCTTGTATGGCCTCCTTGTGAGAGCTCGGGACACTCCCAACTCTTATGACCAGCATACTGGTTACATTTGAAACATTTTCTGGCAAAGCCTCTTCATCTTCCTTGAAAACCTCTTCTTCCATATGATCTACCTCCTTTATTTTGAAATCCACCTCTTTCTTGATTGGATATCCCACTTGAACTTCCAGCCACTTCTTCATGGTACTGTTGTTGTCCTCTGCCACCTTGTCGTCCTCTTCCTCTAAAACCTTGTCGTCCTCTTCCTCTAAAACCTTGTCCTCTATTCCTTCCTTGTTGACTTTGCTTTCTTAAAATCTTCTCTTCTACCTTTATGGCAAATTGATATGCCTCCTTAAGAGTTCTAGGGGATACTAGACTCAACTCATCTTGTAAACTATACTCCAACCCATTCAAATATCTTGCTACCTTCTCCAAGTCTTCTTCACTATGGCGTTAAAGTGCATTGCCATTATTCATGATAATTCAAGGAATAGTAGGAACATGAAAACTATATCTAATTGGTGTCATCCATCAAGCTCTTGAAGATGCAAAATTCCATAGGTGTTGTCTGCTTTTATTACTTGCACCAACTAGAGTTGTAACATTCAATATTAGAGCATCAACAATCCATTCACAACTCTAAATCCCAACCACATATTTCTCTCACTTAAGAAGAGCAAGACTTACAATCTTGCAAGAAGAGATATGACACATAAAAGACATATTGATTGATGAAATGAGCTTCATTGGACAAAATTTGCTAGAGAACATAGACTCTTGACTTCATCAAGCATTTCTTGAAAATACAAACATGAGTTTTGGGTGTATATCTTTGATTTTGGTTGAAGATAGCAATATTTTTGGTAATTCAATACATATACTTCATTAATATGAACTTTTGTATTAATAATACACACTATTCAAAGACATTATTTTCAATCATTTTGCAGGTATATCTATGATTCTAGTTAGAGATTTGGGATAACTACGTCTTGTTAATGACAAATCACCATATGTTAGTAAAAAACATGCTAAACTATTGTAGGAAGAATTTAAAATTATTGTTACTTTGGATAAGATATTTAGACAAGAAGGAGAAAACATTCACCAACAAAAGTTTCATCAACTTCTTACAAATCTAAGAAACACAAATCCAACTATTGATGACTGGAAGTTACTGATGACAAGGACTAATGTTGGCATAGGCACAACAATCAATGAAGAATTTGATAATAGTATTCATTTGTTTACCACAAATGATAATATGCATAGTCATAATAGAAGAAAATTATATTTATTGAAGCATCCCATTGCATGGAGCATTGCAACAAAAGTGAGTAGTGTCAATGCACCAAAATGAGGACCAAAAAAATGAACATGACGTTGAGTTATTAATTGCTAAGGATGTAAGGGTAATTCTAACTTTCAATGTTTGGATAGAGGTAGGTCTTGTAAATGGAGCTCTACCTAGGGCATGGTCGAGAAAAATATACAAACTTGAAAGTTCACCACCAGAATTGCCGACATATGTTATGGTTGAATTTGACAGTTACTTAGACATATTATTTGAAGATCAAAATCCACATACAATACCAATCACACTAATACAAAGGGGCCACACAATCCAAATACCTTTAAGATTAGCTTGGGCATTGACAACACACAAATCACAAGGTCTCACTCTTTTAAAAGTCACTATTGACATAGGATAAAAAGAAATAACATAATTGACATTTGTGGTTATATCTCATGTAAAGTCATTAGAAGTTCTAAGAATAATGCCACCATTTACATATGACCATTATGAAAAGATGAAAAAGGGAAAACAACTAGGCAATCGAAAATTTGAAGAAGAAAGACTTAAATTAATAGAATATATATGATTTGATGTACTTCTTACAAATCCGTTTCAATGAATATGAAATAATGCACTATTCCTCACATTCTTTCAGCTATATTGCACATTTCATTAAATATTGCACATTTTATGATTATTAAAACATTCTTTATTTCTAATGTTATGTTCTCTAAAGGTACTACACTTTATTACTCAAAATGTGTCAATCATTAAAGTAGTGTTGTTTACATGTTCAAACTACAAATGCTACTAGCATATCTATCTTATAGAAAAATCTATCTAAAATGCGTCAAGAGATGTCCTTCTCCAAGTAACTACTTTTAAATCAATTTGTCGTATATAAGTTGAATAAACACCTCTAGAAGGATATCTCTTGATGAATTCTAGATAGATTTTTCTAAAGATAAGTATGCTAGTACATAAAAGAGTTGACAAACTCCCAAATATCAATTTAAGGGTTTCATTGACAAACATTTGATTATAAGTTTATTTTTTTTTATATTGAAACAAAACAGAAAAAAAAAATTACAAATAAATAAGTGCAGCACAGGGCTGCCAAGACAGCGGCCTAGACAGCAGCAATCAAGCAAAGCTAGAAAAAACTACAAAGACTCAACTGTATCTAAAGGTCGCCAAACACAACTAGAAAGCATTCCCTACTACATTTAAAAAGATACAACATCAATTGGAATGAGGATCATTTTCCTCTTCTAATTGATAAAAACAAGATACACCATTAATTTGTTCCAAAATTAAACCTCATCCCTAACCACAACTAACCTCAACAATAAAGACTGAGCCCATCTCTCCTATTTAAGCTCCTTCACTAATGGAATGGCAGGGCTATGCAAATTTGAACATAACACTAATGAATTCCCATCACCTCAAACATCATCTGACATGGACGGATTTGACAGATATCCCCATCAACTAAGTTCAGTCGGCTCTTTAATAATTTCATACAGATGCCTACAAACTGGCAATATTGTGGTTGATGATAGTCGTGAACTCCAATGATGTGACTGGAGGGACCTAAGGTGACGTCAGTGTGAGGGACCTAAGGTGACGCAACTAGAATATCATAACATCCTGTCAAATCAAATTAACTGGTAAGTAACTGGGAAATAAATAAACCCGTACATGCTCCACGAGGCTGTGAATTTAATCAGGACACACTGATTCCAAACGTAATAGAAAGTCTGTCTGTAAAGCGGAGGCCAAAGGCTGTAATTTACTATAGGCTCATGAACACAACTCCACTTTTCGTCCCGGTGTTTAGCTTTCGCTCTACGACCTTCACGGTTCAGTACTTCACTCTTTTCCTCTTATGTCCATTACATTGCCTGTAACTCTGGACTTATTTAACTTCTGTCCTATGACCGCCCACTGTACGCCGTTGTACCATGCAATAATTTACTCCATTATATAATAAATATGATAATAAAGTGCTATTAGTTACTATACTAGCACTGGCCCCTGAAGGAGGTGCAATAGTTACGGTGATAGAAATTTATATTAAGTTAGAATGTGGAGTACGATTCTATTAGTGTATTAGAAGATACATTATTTTTATTTATTAAATTTTTTATATAAAGAAAAGTAAAAGACTTTTTGTAAGAACATTTTGATTGAAAGTTGAGTAAATAGTAAAAATAACAGAAAATCTCTACTTCCACTTTAGGGGGTGATTTTCTCTTGACCTATGGGGCAGAAGTGATCATTATGCACAAACATATTTGGATGACCATTCACTCAATTTACTTGTTATATATGAAAAGCAAGATGTAGAATATAAACCCATAGATGAATTCGATATGTCTTCTAGATTAGATGTTTCATGTTGTTCTTGGCTTGACTCACATGAGTGTTGCTTGCCAACAATTTCTAGGTCTAAGTACCCTAAATCAAGTTAATCGCCAAAAAGTTTAGTCTAAATTGAGCTCTATCTAAGTCCAACCAAACATGGTAACTATGTTAAATCCATCTTCGCTATAACAAAATTGTAAAAGAGATTTATGAAAATGCATAGGCTTTAGCCCATTTCAGTTTTATTTCCTTCATTGTTGGTGTCATCTTTATAAACCATAGTGAAAACTATTCTTGTTAAAATAAGCTAATTCAAAGAAGCAAGCCTTCAAATATTCATTAAAGAACAAATCAATCAGTACTATACATAAAAAATCCTTTTAAATTGTATGTAATGGCCTTTCAAAGAAAACACATCACAAAAGTGAGTCATAGACAAATCATGGTCTCTAAGCATGCCTGTAATTGTATCAAACAAACAGGGCCAAAGTTTTTTCTAAAAAATTGTTGATTGATGAAATAAAGTAGTATGTTTTAATTAGGTTGTAGCTATGGGCATGTTAGGATTTAATTCAGATTTGTAAAGAATTTGTAAAGTTTGGGTTTTTATTAAATTTTTGTTTATATATATATATATATATATATATATATATATATATATATATATATTGATGAATAAGCTTGCTGTCAGTATGACAGCAAAATGAATATAAATGACAAAAAATAATAATTAGGGGGCCAGGCCCTCCCATCTGTTGAGATCATTGAAAATGATTTCCTCTTCAATTTGAAGACAAGCTTTATATATATATAATTTTTTTTTTTAATGAAAGTGGAAAATAACGGAGTTGGAATGCCTTATCTTTATTAGCATAAAGTTGGATATCTGTATGAGGTTTTTGCGTCCACCTGTAATTCCACTTGATTGAAAGATGCCATTGTCTATTGATTCGACCAATGAATGTTGTTACACTTGGAGGAATTACAGTTGAATTGGAGTACATAGAAATCCATGATGCCGCCAAATATGGCCTTGTCCAACGTGTAGTGGCAATACCCATAATGACATTCTTGCATGCCTTTCCCCACGCGATCCCGACAGCTATGGATGGTTTCTGTTGCCCTATTTATGACTAGTAGCGGCAGTGATAACCTTAGCTGTGAATTATAAGATTCCTTTGTTTCTGTGTATATTTCTGTTTCCTTCAGTTTTGTTTTTTATTTACTAAAGTTGGGAATGATACTCAGAAATCAGGTTACTCGTCTTGAGAAAGTGCCTCGTCAATGCTTCTATAGTTTGCATGCATGTCTACCGGGGCAGTTGCAACTATAACATCTGACAAAAATCCTCATTCCTTTATCCTTTGATAGATGTCTATACCATGTTCCAAAATGGGAATTCCCATTTTGGCACAGGCATGCAGGATGTTGGCAAAAGTTGTAGAATTTGGCTATACACCTGCCAATTGCATTTGCTTCAAAGTTTCTGAATCCTTTTTAAAAAAATCATTTTGTGCATATCTTACAATCATGGTATTCTATGAGACCACATTTCTTTAAGGCATTGTGTCAAACAGTTCACTGCCCAAATCAAAACCTCAAACCTCAGGTTTTTATCTCACAAATCAAATGTCTAATTATACCTCAAGGTTGCCCAGTGCTGCAAATCAAATAATACAACCAAATTGAAACATTCTATTGAGGATTACTCATTGGTTCTAGGAGCAGACTTTTAAATTATTATATGATATCCCCAAGAGAAAAGAGGGTGGCTTCATTTTATGAATAATCTAACCAAGGATTTTTACCAGTTTATCTTAGACAACTTCAAAGCCGTAAAATTCTAGGATGGCCAATACACATACTTTGACAAAAGCTAAGCAAATGGATTAAGAGAAAAGCAATTCCATTGATTCTTGATAATGGAACATTAGATGGAGGGTAGGTTTTCATATTACTCCAATATATCAGTTTTAGACTATTAGCCTAATGAATTGCTCTAAAGTTTGAACTTTACAATAAACACTATCCATTCTAATTTGAAAGCACCTGGTTTCCATTTTATCTTCAAGATTTCACAAGTTGGTGAGAAAATGAAAGTCACATCTAGGTTATCATTTATGGTGGATAGCACGGAAAATGAATTTCTAAGAATGGTGTGGGGAGGTTTTTGATAATAACTTTCAAGATGGTGCTGACAAGAACAAAATGTTGCAAGCCATTCATCCAAATATTCTAAAGAATGGTGTTTATCTTGATTTGCTTCCACCTAGTACCAGCCTTATACACAATTAGATGAACTCCAAGTAAATGGGGGCATGCAATCCATGTTTCTCCAAGCTTCATACATTTATGAGATGGCAAAAATCTGATGAAAATTAAATGTACATAGTTTTTTCTGGAAGTTTTATTACTCTATCTCATGGATTGTGAAAATCACATGTTCATCATCACTAAAAGATCAAAAATTCCAATAACAATGAAATTTATGACATTGTACATTCAACATTCAATATTAAACGTAAAAAAATGAAATCTAAAATTGATTGAAACACTGAAATATAAATTTGAAATTGTAAATATGAATATCTTGTTGTTAGGTTATCAATGGTCATGAACATAAATGTTCAAAATTCCCTACCTTTGATTATTTTCCTAATTTTACAAACATGTTATTTCAACAATGGTTGACAAGGGGGCATCAGGATGTCCTCAATATGCCCCCAAGGACCCCAATAGAATAGATGTGCCTTGATGTTTGGGGGATGCCTGGTCATCACTCAAGTACCCCTCTATAACAGGAAAGATCCAGGGGGTACAAAAATATACTAAAATGTCCCTAGGAGATGAGTAAAATTTCAACAAAAATTGGGGACATGGGGAATGTCCCATCTGCATCCCTAAAGTATTTGGGACAACCATAGAGGGTAGGGGATGTGTCCCAAGGACATTACATGTAACTCAGTAGAAACACAAAATGTTTATAAATATTAAATATAAAAATTTGATCTTCAAGACAAAATCTTTTGATCACAGTGCAATTTTATTGTAAAACAACCCTTTGTCAATTAGGTTGAAGTTAAGTAATAACTCCAGTGGCCCCAATTTGGTCATGCTTCACAAGGGAACACATGAATCTTAAAAGAAAAAGTGCAGCAGATGGCATTGCAAGTCTTATAAATTAAATTTTGCATATTGTCTACCATATTAACATAACAAAAAAAGTTAAAAAGATTTACAAAATATTAGTTTTCCCTCCTCCAGTAGTTCTCTTAGATCCTTGTGTTGCATGATAGATTTTCTTAATTAGAAATTTTGTGAGGAAATTTTAATGCACAGACAACACACATCAATGTATCTAAGGTTTTTTAGTGTCATAACATTCTTTAATGCAAAGACAATGATTTCCACAAGGTTGATTTTGCGGAAAATGACCATAATGACCAAAACAGAAGGCCATAGCTCAATTCTCTTAAGAAGAAATTCTACTCAAAGAAGTCATCGTATAACAAGAGGTTCCATGGGACTTAGATCTCTTCAATCTCTATCGTTGCATTCCAATTTTTTTGTATGGTTGTCCTAGTTATGTTCTCTGTAAGATTGAACCCTCATTTTGCTTTAAAAATTATAAATCAAAAACCACCTAATATTTCTTTAAGAATTAAGTGAATATTTGGGGAAGGGGGCTATGCCAGTGTGTTGGCTCTCAAGGTGCTGCTGGTGGGGTTGCTTATTTGTGGGATTTGAGAAAAATCATGCCGGTTTGGTGGATGACAAGTAGGAACTCCATCTCTCTATTGGTGACTCTCTGTTTCGAGAGAGCTTTCTTTTCACTAATGCGTATGTGTCCACCGTCTTTCCTGGTAAGGTTATTTTTTGGCCTCACATGAGATATGTTCGCTCTCTAGCCCTTGGTTTCCCTTGGATTCTGGCAGGGGACTTTAACACTATTTGTACTCTGGAGGAAAAGCTAGGAGGGGTGGGGTGTTTGGGCCCAACTTCTTCTCTGATGAGTGCTAATGTTTCTTTTCTTCATTTAGTGGATCTGAAGCCCTCTAATGACACATTTATTTGGCATAATAGAAGGTGTGGCTCTAAGTGTATTTCTGAACAACTAGATAGGTTTTTAGTGTCTAGCTCATGGATTAGTAATCATTGGACCACCTCAACTAAATTTTTTGGTTGGAGGGGCTCTGACCATTAGCCCATTAAGATTTCCTCATCCTATTTATCCTTTCCCAAAAAGCCCCCTTTTTGGTTTTGAATAGATCATGTAGCATCGAGATCCAACACATATTTTTTCATCAGTCGGTGAAGGCTCATAGAAGTGGGAATAGTTTGGTCTCTCTTATCTCTTCTCAGGGGGAGAAGCTAACCTCATTCTAGGTGATTTTAGAGGAAGCAGTTTAGTTCTTCTCTTCTTTGTTTACTGAGTTGGGCCCTATGGCTACTGTTGAAGAGAGAGTGGTTCTTGGTTGTATCCTCTCTTTGGTTTCTATTGACATGAATTCTTCTCTCATGGAACCTTTTACTTTAGAGGATCTGGAGAGGGTGGTTGTATGATTGAAAAAGGTACGGCCCTAGGTCCCGATGGCTTTCCTATTGAATTCTTCTAGGAGTTTTGGGATATTATTAAGTATGATTAATTAGAAGTGGTCAGAGAATCCTAAGCTAACAAGTAGATGCTTTGTTCTATCAACTCTACTTTCGTTTATTTTATCCCAAAAAGGAGGGGGCCACTTCTCTCAATCATTTTTGGCTTATCGCTAAATGTGTAATGTGACTTACAAGATAGTCACTAAGATCATTGTTGATAAACTCAAATAGTGTTTGTCTCTGCTGATTTCTCCAGAACAAGGGGGCTTTGTGCAAGGTCATCAAATTTTGGATGGTATAGTTGTGGCAGATGAGGTTATACACTCTATATGTTCCTCTAAGGAGACGGTGATCTTTGTTAAGTTGGATATGTCTAAGGCCTATGACAGGGTCCGATGGTCTTTTCTCTAGGACATTTTATTGGCTTTCAGCTTTTGTTAAGACTGGGTGAGGTGGGTCATAAGATGTGTTATGTCTTCTTCTTTTTTTGTTCTCATCAATGGTATTCCATCCTCTCTCTTTTCAGCTTCTCGTGGTCTTCGGAAAGGTGACCCACTATCTCCTTGTTCATTTTGATGGTTGAAGGCCTGGGGCACTCGCTGTTGCATCATAAAGAGAGGGGCCATATTAATAGCTGGAGTTGGCCCCTAGGTTTGGCTTCTCATTCTGACCTCCAGTTTTTGGATGACAATTCTCTCCTAGGTCTAGCTAGAGTGAGGTGGCTACTAGTGTTAGGAAAGCTCTTGATATTTATTCTCTTGCCTCTAGATAACATATCAATGAGGAGAAGCCTAGCATATTCTTCTTCAATATGCCTGAGGTGATTTAGCACATGATTGCTAGTGTTCTGCATTTTCAAATTGGTAGTCTTCCAGTGGAGTACTTGGGTATTCCCTTAGTGTCAGGGACATTGAGGAAAATTCATTGGAAGAGGATTCTTGAGAAGCTCAGGTTAAAAGTCACTCACTAGACATGTTGGTGGTTATCTTTGGCTGATAGACTGACTCTCCTCAAATATGTCCTTCAGGCTCTTCCTTTATATAGGTTCTCTCTGCTCTTGGCTCCAAAGAGTTTTTCAAGGAACTGGATGCTATTATGAGGAAATTTTTATGGTCTGGTTGACTTGGTCATAAAAAATGGAGTCTTTTTTGTTGGGACCAAGTGTGTCAACTGAAAGAGGCCGGGGGTCTTGGAATCAGAAATTCTGAGCTCAATAGCCAAGCTCTTGCTGCCAAACTTTATTGGAGGTGGTGTACTTCTCTAGACCAGCATTGGGCTAGAATCCTGAACCACAAATATTTGGGGGGAGTGGCTTCTTTAGATATTCCTCAGATCAAACTTGCAAGGAATGGGTCTATGATTTGGAACACTCTAAAAAGAGGGGTCGCATTTATTAAGGATGGTTTCTTTTGGATTATTCACAACTTGGTAATGAGGCCTTATTTTGGTCTGACTCATGGGATAGTCACCCCCCTTACTTTCTTCTTTTCCTCATCTTTAGTCCTTCAGTGAGGTTTTCTTGGAGGTAGGGTGGCTTCGGGTGGTTGATTATAAAGTTGTAGCCCTAGTTGGTGGATTCTTGGCGAGCCATTGGTTGGATTCTAGATGTTGGCCCAATGGAGGGTCTCAAGAGGATTAGAATATGCCTCTATACATTCTAAGTGCTTTTTTTGTGGATCAACAGAAGATGATAAGTTGGCCTAGGGGTTCAATCCCAAAGGTGTTTATTTTGTCTCTTCGAGCTACTCTTACCTTGTCCAACAAAATATGGATTTGAGAGGTTACCCTTGGCGGAAGCGTATTTGGAATTCCTTCAGTTGGCCTAAGTGCAATATTTTTATGTGGCTAGTTAGTTATGGAAAATTCTTCACTTGGGAAAATATGTGGCGAAGAGGTTTCTTTGGGCCATCCTATTGTTGTCTCTATGGGTGTAGTGAAGAGACTATTAACCATCTCTTTTTTCAATGCAAATTTTCAGTGGCTCTTTGGGATCTATGGTAAAAATGATGGAAATGTTTGATTGTTCAAGCCTCATCCTTGTTTGAGTTCTGAGAGAATATGGGGAGGCCATTGGCTTCAGTTGCCTACCTGGTAGCATCTTGGGAATTTGGCCCTTCCTTTATGGTGTGGAAAATCTGGTTGGAGCGTAATAGGCATATTTTCAAGGAGCGACAGTGTGGGGTCTTGCAGGTTTGGTATAACCTGGTTAAGAGTATGCTTAGGCAAACTATTGAATCCAAATATGTTTTGGAGGAGCCTCTTTCTTCTAATGATTCTTAGATTGCTTCTCTCCTTGATCTCTCAGCTCCCACAAGTCAGCAGGTGTGTCTTGGAGTTAGGAAGCAACTCTCTAAAGAGGTGAATTAATTGGGTAGGTGGATCCCCCCTCCCAATGGCTTCTATAAGATTGACATAGATGGTTTGGCTTGGGGAAATCCTTGGTAGAGACAATAGTGGAACAGTAGCTTTCTTTTTCTCCACTTTCATGGGTGTTTAGTCGAGTAATCAGATGGAGGCATGGGTTGTGCTCAAGGGTCTAGAGAAAGCTTGGGAATAGGGTTGGAGGAAGGTGATTTGTGTGTCTAATTCTATGATCCTGGTTTGTTTTCTTAATAAACAGGATCCTCAAAAGTTTCTTGGAGATTAGCTTAGACTTTTCGGCAAATTCTTCAGGTTAACACTTTGTTTCAGTTTGTTTCCTTTGTTCATATTCCTCGGGAATGGAACAAAGTGGCTAACTGTTTGGCTAAGTGGACCTCCGAAGCAGGGGTGGGTTGGTAGGCAAAGGATTCAAATCATTTGGATCCGCTGAAGGCTCAGCCGTTGCTTCAAGTTCTTCAGGATGATATTGTTATGTGGCTATGGTTGGTGGTTTTTAGGGTTTGCTCAGGTCTGTTCCTTTTGTATTGTTAGGTTTTGGTGGGGAGGCCTGGTTGCCTTCCCATTTGGATTCCCCATGGTAGTGGTGTTATCCTGGTTGTCATTGGTTGGATTCGTACTGGTTGTATTGTTCTTAATTTCCAATAGTTCTGCATGTAAGAAAATAAAGAAATAACCCTTTTATCTAAAGAATTAAGGGAATAGTTCTCCATGTAAAAAAATTTAAAAAAAGAAATTCAAGGAAAGAGACAATGTAAATATCTTGCATTGAAATAAATTTTGGCATATTTTTTTAAAAAGGCGGTAATGGAGTTTCACGTTTTCTATGCTTAATGAAATTGTAGCAAACAAATTCTAGTTTTTTGTGCTGGAAAAATAAAGAACCGATGCAAATACATTAAGAAAAAAAAGAAAGATGATTTCCTCCACTGTCTTGGATCGATTCCTCGAAGGTGATTCTTTTGATTGCGCTCTCCCTTCGGCTTACTTTATATCTTACAAGTTGTTAGCTCGCCTGAGTGATTTTCTTTCACTATGTTCCCTTTCCTTTTCTTTTGAAAAAAAAGAAAAACGACATGAAACTTTTTTACATGATTTTTTTCCCGGCGTGAGAAAAATTGACGAATTTAGAAAATTTTCTGGTGTGAGACAACTTTGCGGCTGAAGGCTAACTTATAATAGTCTATCAGCGAATAATATAATTTATCAATTTTAATTATTTTCTTTCCCCATCAGATTATGTTTTTTTAAATTTTATTAGTCAAGAAAATAATTTTTAATATTTATGTTTTATTATATTAATTATAATAATCAATATTTAAATAAATGTATTTCTATATTTAACTGTATATTTATTTTTATATTAATAGTTTGGAATTACATTCTATAATTTATTATTAAGATGAAAATGACTCAAGAAATATTAAGAAATGAGGAAAAGTCAATAAAAATAATATATAATTATCTAATAAAAAGGATAACTTAAAATTTTATTATATATAATTTCAATTTATTTTATAACAGACCAATCATACATTAAAAAAATAAAAAATTTAAATAATTTTTATAATTTAAAATTTACTTTATTAAATTATATCTAATATGTACATTAATGTAGGATATGTTCTTTAATTAATATACAAAATATAAAATTATTTTATTTCAAAGTTAATATCTATTACCACAATTAAGCTCTCAACATTAAGAAGACTCCCACCACTATTGACTCCTCTCCATTATTTATTATGATTTAAATATAATATTTTTGATTAAATAACATTACACCTTCACCAAAAAAGTGTGGGTGGATGACGTCACACCCCAAAGTCCAAATGGGGAAATGGGGAAATCTTGGAACAAAAAGAAACAACAATAAGCTGCTAAGTGGCAAGAGCTATAGCACTAGGAGGAGGAGGAGGAGGGTTCCAGTCATTTGGATTACCCCATGCATCAATAGGGTTTAGAGTGACATCAAGTATCTCCTAACCATCATTATCTTCTTTATCTTGTTTATCTTCAGCAGCAAAGGATTGATTGCCATGAACATGACAAATAGCAAGAGTCAGGCATTGAAATTTGATGGAATTTGGCTAACCACTAAGCCTATAGCTAGGAGCCTAGGGAGAAGCAGAGTGGCAACAAGTGGGATGTGACCACCCACAATATGATCGATTCTTGGGATGTCTCACAAGAGGAAGAGAAACACGAGAGTGGACATCCTAGTCCCCATGGGTTGAATGATTGTGCCCCTAATTATGCCCATGAGGTGGAGAATGGCCTTCACTGGAAGCAAGAGTTGGAAGGACCTTGTCCACAGTACATGGGGCATTGCCCTAATGATCCAACATCACTTGAAGGTGTGCCACTTCAAATGCAACCTTATTAGATTACACTTGACTATGCATCAGCACATTTGAACAAATCATAGCTTTGGTGTATAAAGAGAAATTATGATGAATAAAACAAGCTGAAGATAATGCTAAATTTCTATCTTTCCAAATGCTAAAAAGGATTTCCACCCTAAAAGCATGCCAAATTCGAGTATATCTAGAGGGAATTTGAGGCCACTCCCCTAATAAAATAATATGTCAAGAAAAGGGTTTAGGTCAGAAGGGCTTAAAAAAATCATGAATTTAGGCCCAAGCAACTTGAGCTTTGGGAAAAAAACTAGAAAAGATGCTTGAATGTCTCATGTTGACCACAAAAGGAGCATCTTGGATCTTTGATTCCAATATGGGTTAACCAGGACCCTACTAGAAGGCCTTGAAAAATAATACACTAGGCAAAGTGAGCAAGCTTCGACCCTAGAATAGTCAACCAAACTGTCTAAAATTTACACTTCTAAATGCTCAATGAAGACTGCAACAACCATCGTTGATTTAAAATAGGCACAATGGGCAATTGAGGAGAAATCTAGGGCGTGTGCATGAAGATGGGGGACCAAAAAATGGTCACCCAACTTTTTCGTCCTAGAAAAATAAAACGTGATCGTGTTATAGCACGATCAAATTTTTTATTGCTAAACATTAAAAAAACATAGACCTATGACAATCATTTTTCATTTGCATTTTAGAGGTGTGAAAATGTAATAAGTCATATTCTGTAAGTGCATTTGAGGAGATTGAGGGAGAAAGCATATAAACACAATGTCGTGTCGCCATTCCCATTATGCACGAGCTCAACAAAGACAACAAACTCAAGAAGGTAGGGTTTTCATCTTTTCTCTACACTTGAAAATGAATTGAATTTGTTTTTCATTGTTTTGATTAATTTCTATTTTACATTTTCAGCCAATTAATTCCCCCAAAAACCTAATCCAGGAGATGAGATTCTAGTTGAAGAGGAGGCTCAAAACCCTCCTCAAACTTTGCCTTCACTTCCTCACCATCCATGTGATGCACAAGAAAACTATTTAGGGAAAATATAAGAGAATAAAAAACAACTTGAAACCTTAATTCAACTATTAAAAAGTCCAAATGCAAGCAACAATCACAAGAGATCCCTTTCCAGTTCATTAGATTCCATTATTTCTCATGTTGACTCAGTGACAAATGAAATCAACCAATGGGCAAACTATAGGGATAGATGTCAAAAATTCTATGTGGACAAATTATTGTACAAATAGGTTAAATACAAGAAAAAATTGAAAGTTGATCTATGTGCACTGTTATTGATCCTAGAACAAATCAACCATTACATAATAGTTGCAAATGATTCCCCATTCATTGGTGTGTGCACGATGGAATATCCCAAAACTTTTGGAATATATGGTATATGGTTTTTGAAGACCTACCCTGTAATAATAATGAGGTCCCACAGTATTTATTGAGGAAACTCTATTGTGAGTTCAAACTCAATGAGATTCTAAACTACTTTGACATCTAGGATTTCCAGGGCAGAGGTGGTGGCTCTGCATAGGATAGAGAGGGGCACATCATGTCTAGAATCATCCACCTAAACCCCTTATGAGGCCACAACATATCTCACTCCCTTCAACTTTGAAGGAGAGTGTTGAGGTGGAGACACTACACTCTCTCAGTTCCCTCACCTAGTCTTTAGCACAACATGGCAGTGATCTTTCCCAGGATGGTGAGGTTGAGAGTAGTAGGTGTCATCCCCCAATATTTTCCAATCATGTGGATCTTTGTGTGATTATGGGACCGAGGATGCTCCCCATGTAGACACTAGAGATGATTCTCTAAAGTTTTAGGACTATACAACATAGGGGAAGCAGTAGGTGCAGGACACATCCATATTGGATGATATTGTACTGACAGATGACTTGTTGCATGATACATTTAGTATTGATTCCTAGGTAATTTTTTAGAAGGTTATGTAATTTATTATATTTGTATTTGAAATCTCTAATTACGCTGTGAGGCATTCTACAATCACAACACGGGTGGAGTTGAAGAGCTAAAAGTTTCTAAGATTCTATGTAATTTTATAAGATTCCAATCTAAAAACAAAAAAAAATTATATGCATGAGATTATTAAGATAGATGATCATAATGAAATGCCACAATAAATACACCACTCTCAATGGTGCTCTTGCTATTTTAAACCAAAATGCAAATATTCTAGCCAAGAATAAGAAATATATTTAATGGGAAATGAAACACTTGCATTCTAGTTGCTAGTAATTTATAAAAAATAAAAAAATAAAAAAATAAAAACAAAAAACAAAAAACAAAAAAAGAAATTAGAAGATATCTCTCAGCGTACTTAGATTTACTTTTTTTAATATAAATATACTAGTTAATTATATTATAGATATTATAAGTCAAAATTAATGTAGGTAATTTTATGCACTATGAAATTGTAGGATCAAAGTATTAATCATGTCTATCAGTCGTCCACTGCAAGGTTATGAGAGGAGGTCAAGTCAACATGTATGTAACTTGTCACAAGATGGTAAATATAGTACATGTAAACTTTTTGTCATATATCAATGGTAATCTTATTGACAATTTGATGATGAAAAAGTGGATGTTGGAGCTTCACCATCAAGAGGATTTCCTTGGGCCGGTTGCAGAGGCAGTTTCATTAAGGTAAATTTTACCATTTCTAATCATTATGCATTTAAATAATGTTATGTATCTATTTTGGTCAAATAGCCTTGAACTCTATTTTAGATGATGACAAATTTGGAGACTCCTCCTCATCTTCATCAGTCAGTGAAGGTGGGCATTGTTGCAACTATTTTGTCTACAAATCCTTTGACCAAGGTATGAGCCAGTAACATGTAAATATCATTTTTTATTTCTTGTTTTATCTCAAATCATTTAATGTACATAAATGATATTCATGTTTACTCAAATTTGCTTCTTCATGCTTCTCACAAGATGTCACAACTCCTACCCATCCAGCTATAGAAGAAGAGAGACAACAAATGATCAAGAGGGAACACCAGTTGGTGGTAAGTGATTGATTACTTATGTCATGTTTTATATTTCATGTTTTCCATATTAACGTGGATATTGTTTGATTATATTAACAGGTGGAGCCTAAAAAATTGCTATCGAGGATGTCTAGTCAGTAAACAAGAGAGGATGAGTCGTTGACTGATTCTCCATCTTCATAGATAAGAAAGTACCGTCAATTATTTGATAGCACTCCCTAGGAGATTTGATTTTGGGACATTTTGGGTCAATGCACAAAGATGAGGGACCAAAAAGTGGCCACAACCACTTTTTGGTCCCATATAAGCTATAACATGAGCGCATTATAATGTACTTGCATTATGGCTCGGTATTGCTAAGCCTAAAATGTGAGCGTGTTATAACGTGCTCGTGTTTTAGGTTTAAAAAAACAAAATAAAAACAACAAAAAGTGAAACATGCGGGTCATTTACAAAAATTGGTTGCATGTTTCACTTATGCTACCACGAGTGTGTTATAGGAGACATAGAAACAACAATTTCAAAGAGAAATTAACAATTTCACCATGCCACCTCGCCAATCCCATTACTGAGGACATCGTGCACGAGGTGTAGAGGGTGTAGTAGCTAAACAAGGTAGGGATTGATTTTTTTTTGTGAATTTGAAAATAATTTTTTAATTTTGCAATGTTTTGATTAGATTTTTATCTTGAATTTTCAACCAATGAGCCACCACAAAACCCTAATCCAGTAGAGGAGGCTCAAAACAACCCCCAAAACCCTTAAACTGAGGAGAACACTCAAAACCCCCACCTTCATGTCCTCACCATCAAAGAGACACACAAGAAAACTATTTAGGGTGAATTGAAGAAAATAAAAAACATCTTGAAACCCTAATTGTAACATTAAATACTCCAAATGCAAGCACCGATCGTAGAAGAGCCCTTGCCAAGTCATTAGAGGTCATTGTTTCTCATATTGAATTGGTGATAAACCAAATCACCGAATGGAATGACTATAGGGAGAGGAGTCGGCAATACTATGTTGACAAATTGTCTTGCAAACAAGTTAAGGACAAAAATATTACAAAATCTTAATATGTTCACATTTTATCAATCCTAAAACTGGCCAAACACTAGAATAGAGTTGTAAACAGTTCCTGATTCATTGGTCTATGCACGATGATATCTCCCAAGACTTTTGGGATAGATGGTACATGGTCTTTGATGAGCGTCTATGCAATAACAATGAGGTGCCGCAATATTTCTTGAGGAAACTCTATTGTAAGTCCATCCTCATCCAGATTCCTAATTACTTTGACATTTGAGAGTTCTAGGGTAGAGGTGGTGGCTCTACCTAAGATAGACAGGGGGCACATCGAGACCAAAACCGCATACCTAGACCCGTCATGAGGCCAACACATATCTCACTCCCTTCATCTTTGAAGGAGAGTGTTAAGGTGGAGACACTGCATTCATTTAGTTCTCTCACCTAGTCTCTAGCACAGCATGGTGATGATCTTACCCAGGCCAATGAGGGTGAAAGTAGTAGGCATCGTTGGTCCCCACATATTTGCAGTTCATGTGGGAACTTGTGCAATTATGGGACCTAGGACTCTCACCATTTAAGCAATCTAGATGATGCTGTAGAGTGTCAGGACGTTGCGACGTAGGGGCCACAGCCAGTGATAGACACATCCATATTGGATGATATTGCACTCATAGATGTCGTCTTGCAAGAAACGTTTGGTGTTGACTCCCAGGGAATTTTTTACAAGGTTCGACTTGTTTTATATATTTGTATTTGAAATTTCTAATTAATTATATAAGTATCTATATTATAAGTCAAAATTAATGTATGTAATTATCTGCACTATGAAATTCCAAGGTCAAAGTATTCATCTTGCATCTATTAGCCATCCAGTGTAGGGTTATGAGAGGAGGTCGAGTCAACAGGTATGTAATTTGTAACACCCGATTCTGATTTTACTCTAAAAACTAAGTTTTTACCAAAGGTAATATTTTTTTAAAAAAATTTACAACAAAAAAGTAATTACTCTAAACAAGTAATTCATCCATTGACTTAACAGTAATCATGAATATATATTCATTAAGCAAAAGGAAATAATCATCCAAACCATTTAAACAATATGTTGTTGAAAATTACTTAAAGCAATTCCAGAAATAAGAACTTACCAATGTCACTGCATCTCGATTGTCGACCATCCAAATTCAAGTCTCGGGATTCCTCAAGAATTAAGAAGAGAAAGTATCTTCAAGGAGCTTAACCTCCAACCATAGACCGTCAGTCTCTCGCACTCCTTCCTAACTGGAAGTGGCCCTACCCTACTCAAGAGGATAGACTTAGGATAATCAATGGTGTTTGCCATCTGATCTCTGGTGTTGTGACCTACGTGACTTGTTATCATGCAATCCCCTAGATACCCTCTAGTCATGCATGACCACTCAACAAGCTATGCCATCCAGTCATAGTGAACATTCAATGCACTTGAGGATCATGCATTACCTTGGCCAAAGGATTTGAATTTAATTAACATAGTATCAACGCATGAATTAAGTTCACCCACCCCACTTGACTCGAATTAATTGCAATCCTACAGTTTTCTATTTATAAGTTCTACACAACAACCTCGATGACCTCAAGGTGTTAGAATTTCATCATGAATTAGCGCATGGCATATAGGTTTACTCTATCTCTGAGCTCATGGAAACCTCTCCATCTACAAGATAAACGAACGACTTCCTAGCATATCAATGTTTCAAAAAATGCTATACATTGCTATAACAATCTCAAAATTATCCCATTGTTTATTTCATCCATTCTTGAATGGGCACTAATCCCAACTTGATGTTTTTGATAAGAGATTACTATATATCATTTTCTAGAACATAAATATTCGAAGTCCCTAAGTATAAAAATTGAACATTCTAAGGGATCTTCTTCGACTGCCAATTCTTCGACATAGCTTCATCTTTGTCATTTTGGAAGGGTTTCACAATAAACCAAAATATAGAATACAAATACTCGAAGGCCCCAAGTTAAAGTTTAAGGATTCTTAAAGGTCTTCTAAGAACTATTAGATTTTTGACTAAAATTACTATTGATTGATTGACCATTGACATGGTTGATATTTAAGGAGACATTTTACCTCTCAATCTTAATAGGATTAGGAATGCCCTTGAAACTTGGACTTTTTAAGCTAGGGCTCTTTTGGGCATTGTAGAGCTTGCAACCGAGCTTGTGCCCACAGCAGAAAATGACAATCTTTTCTTTACAGATCAAAAGAGTTGATGAAGGATATTCTTTCTCTTCTAAAACATCTCTTAGTCTTTTCCATGTTATAGATGAGGTCATAATAAGGAATAGTTTCATTATATATAGAGAAATTTGACTTAGAGATTTTAATCTCAGTTCATCTTTCTCACTAACTATTCACATACTCAAAGGCCTCTAATTATTGACTTGTATTCACATGAACTCTAATAGTAAAACAAAACATACTTAAATAATGGATTGTTTACAAATGACGTTCTTATTGTTCTTAAGAAATACTCAAGGTTTTATACTCATATTTGGCTTTCCTCATATGAGATTCAAATCTTCTTTGGCCTGAAGACATTTGGCCCGTAATTACAAAACTTAAGTGCAAGTATATATAGAGTTATATTAATATATTTTAACAAGAAAACAATGCATATATCTAAATATCTTTTCGCTTACCCATTAAGACAAACAAATCCTCGTTAGCTATCTAACTCCTTATGCCAAATATTCTAAAACTAGAATAAGAAGTCAACCTTTTAGTTTTATTAAGAGGGTGACTCCATAGGCTTTCACCTCTAATTTTATCGACTAAATGAAGGGTTGTTAAAACGTAAAAACTTACAAACACTTGAAGTATGTCGTGTATTTCAAATTACCTTTGTCATGGTGTAGGTAGTTTCCTATGTTAGATTTCATGTTGTATAAATATTCACAGACACACACAGTAAGCTTTATTAAACTTAGAAATCTTAACCTTTGCACAGCATAACAACAGGCTTTGAGAATTCCTTACTGGGGTGCGGTGCAGCGCTATGTGGAAAATGTTTCATTGCACCATTATATAATGCTCAAACACACAGCTACAGTTATCAACAAATAACTCCCTACGTTTTTAGCAAAACTAAGATCTAATAGAGTGCAGAAAAATGTAGCTTAAAACATTACAACAGAAATCTAAGTCTGCATAATGAAGAGAGGAAGAAAACCTGAAAACAGTCTCTACAGATCACTTGCAAACTAGCCCTGACACTGGATAAATCCTTAGTTGTTCCTTTTGAAGCTTTTTGCTCAGTCTAGATTTCTTCTACCTCCCGTGGTCTCTTTTCAAAACTGACTTCAAAAACTGTTATATATCCTGCTCACTGTGAAGGAAAACCACAGACTCACCACTCCTAACCATGCCTAACAAGAAGGAAAAGATTCCCCACTTGCAAAAATGTCTCTACCTTACGCGACCACTCTGCAGGATGGAGCTTCTCTATGCAAGGTGGCTTAACAACCTAACAATTTGTCCACTATTCAAGGACAAGGGCTTCATTACCACTTAATTTTCCACTACATAGGAAAGTGGTGCTCAAACTCTTACGAGGTTGCAGATTTAAATGATTAAAATATCCATCAGCTCAAAACCGATCATGAGAATAAACAATTGCCAACATAGTATTAAAGGTTGGGTCGATGACTATTTGGTGGTCTAAAACTAGAAAGCAAAAAGAGTTATTCAAAAAGAAAGACATCATAAAAAGAACTTAAATGTGTCCCTCTTCGAACTTCGACTCGATTACCGACAACAAACAAGAATAAAGGAATATCTCAACGACTACTAAAATATAACTTATCTAATTTAGCATATTCCTTTATATTACAACTAAAGTTATAACACACCTTGGTCTCTAATTCAATGTCCATCGAATTTTGTAAAAAGGCGTTTACGACATATGCTCAAAGCGTTTTACGACAATAACGACGGATTGGGTGTAACGCAGAACAAGACTTGAGATCGATTTATGTACAAATTTGACTCTTGTGCCAAACGACAACAAGACGCGACTTGCAACTCAGCCATAAGTAAATGCATATATTTACATATAATCAAAATATCAGTCATTCCTATTAGATGACATGTTTTAGAGTATTACGACATAATGTCGATTTCCCATATTGTAAATGACGACTTACGAAAGGAGAAAAACCTATACTTCAGACGTCGATATCTCGACTAAAATTAACTTAGCTGAATACAAGACTTAATTCAAGGCATCAAGGTTTATCTACCTGATATGCATTTTCAATAACAAACACCCATGGTTAATTCCAGAGTCTATTCTCTCTTTCTCAAAGATACTTTCTTTTCTTCTTTCTTCCTGTCGAACATAATCCATCTATTCTTGTAATGACAATCTCACATACAATTTTGTGGTCAAAGCACCAATATTCTGATCAATGCATAGTATATCAAATCATTTCATTTTCATAACAAAAAGACATTCCAGTTCATAACATCATATTGATCATAATCAAATAGATTCCATGATTTCATTAAATTAACTTTCTCTATCTACATCATTAGTTCCTATGATGTTAATAACATATCCACATAACTGTAATATTTAGGAAAAAGTAAATAGTAATATTGAATCCAAAAAGGGGATGTAACATATCTTTCCCCTAAAGAATCATCATCCCCGATGATTGAGTTTACCAAGCAAAATTTGAACATAAAACAAACTTTTATAGTTTAACATTAATGTTTTTGAAAAGATTAGGAAATCTTTGGTAAATGTCTTTATAGTCTTCCCAAGTGGCGCTATTCTCGCCATATTGGTCCCACTAAATTTTGCATTGCAAAACCTCTCAATTATGTAAATGAAGTTTACGCATTTCGAGAACCTTGAGTGGCTTGATCACAACCACTCCTGGTTTTTGTATCTAAAAAGAATTCCATTTAAGAATGTGGTCATTACTTATAAAATTTTTCTTTAGGTATGAAACATGAAAAATATTATGTGTTTTGGGCAAGACTGAAGGTAGAGCAACTTTGTAGGCCACTGGATTGATAATCTCAAGAACTTCAAAAGGTCCGACATATCGAGGAGCTGACTTTGATGATTTACCAAATTTGATTGAACTTTTATGGGGTTTCACTCGCAAAATAACTTTCTCACCAACAGAGAAATGTCTAGGCACCCGTTTGCGATCTGCATAACTTTTTTTTTTTTACCTGTCATTGGCTTTTGCCAACCTCTTCCTAATCATTTTCACTTTTTATTCCATATCCACAAGCATTTCAGGTCCAATGCTTATCCTATCTTCCAGCTTATCCCAGCTTATAGGAGTTCTGCATTTCCTTCCATATAATGCTTCAAATGGTGCCATCTTAATGGCAGAATGATAGGAATTGTTATAGGCAAATTCAACAAGAGGTAAATATTCCTCCCATCTATATCGCTGATCCATGCAATACATTCTTAAAAGATCTTCTAAGACCTGATTTACCCTTTCTGTTTGTCCATCCATTTCAAGATGAGAAGTGGTGCTCACATTGAGTTTAGTCCCTAATGCAGAAAATAAGGTTTGCCAAAACTGAGAGGTTATCCAGGCATCTCTATCAGATATAATCTTTTCAGGTACCCCATGCAATCTGAATATTTCTTGCATAAATTTTTGAGCCAAAATATGAGCTCCATCTATCAAATTTTCTGGTATAAAATGTGCTACCTTGGTTAGTTTATCTACAACAACCAATATTGCATCATGCCTATTCTTAGACATTGGTAACCCATGAACAAAATCCATACTAACAACCTGCCATTTCCATTCTGGAATATCATGCAGGTATAACAATCCAGTAGGATGTTGGTGTTCTGCCTTCACTCTCTGACACTCTAAACAACTTGCTACAAACCTTGCAGTGTCGCTTTTCATTCCTTTCCAGAAATATAGCGGCTTGACATCAGCTAAAAGTTTTGTTACTCCTGGGTGTCCAAAATAAGGTGCACAATGAACTTCCTTCCAAACAAGGTTTCTAAGTTCTACAAAATTAGGAATGTAGATTCTTCCCTTAAATCTCATCAATCCATCAGATTCAATACAGAATCCGTCATATCTTGGATCCTTAGGGTTTAATTGCAGAGCCTATTTCACCTGCTCATAATATTCATCTCTTGATAAATTTTGCAATACTAAATCTTTAAAATTAGAATGAATAGAGATTATAGAAGCTATGTGTCTTCTTCTACTTAAAGCATCAGCTACTCAGTTTTCTTTACCTTTGATATAAGAAATCTCAAAGTCATAATCTGATATTAATTCCAACCATCTCCTTTGTCTTGTATTGAGATGAGGTTGTGTAAATATGTAGCAAAGACTTTGATGATCTAATTTTAGTATAAATGTCTTTCCTAACAAATAATGTCGCCACATCTGAAGGGCGTGAATCGCTGCTGCTAGTTCTAAGTCATGGGGAGCATAATTTTACTCATAGTTTTTCAACTTTCTCGACTCATAGGCTACTACATGCCCATCTTGCATAAGCACACCTCCTAACCCTTCTCCTGAGGCATCAGTAATAACCTCAAAATGTCCTTCAGGATCAGGAACTTTCAAGATTGGTGTGGTTGTTAACTTTTCCTTTAACAAATCAAAAGCCTTTTGACATTCTTCAGTCCAAACAAATCTTTTTCCTTTTCTCTGCAAGGAAGTAATTGGACTAGCAATGCTTAAGAAATTCAAAACAAAATTTCTGTAATATCCAGCCAATCCCATAAAACTTCATACCTCTAAAACATTGGAAGGTACAGGCCATTCCATAATAACCTTAATTTTGGCTCGGTCAACTGATATCCCTTTAGCTGATATTATATGTCCCAAATACTGCACTTCTTTCTAAAAGAAAGTGCACTTTGAGAGTTTCGCATACAATTTGTGTTCTCTTAATCATTGCAAAACAATTTGAAGATGGTGTCTATGCTCCTCTTCATTTTTGGAATAAATCAAAATATCATCTATGAAAACTAGGACACATTTATCAAGACAATCTCTAAAAACACTATTCATGAGATTCATGAAAATAGCAGGTGCATTGGTCAATCCAAATGGCAACACAGTAAACTCATAATGACCATATCTTGTTCTAAATGCCATCTTGTGAATATCTTCATCTTTCAACCTTAACTGATGGTATCTAGATCTCAAATCTATCTTAGAAAAGACTGATGCACCACGCATTTGGTCAAATAAATCATCAATACATGGCAGTGGATACTTATTCTTTATTGTTGCCTTATTGAGCATCCGATAATCTATACACAGTCTAAGGGTTCTGTCTTTCTTCTTCACAAATATAACTGGGGCTCCCCATGGTGATACACTTGGCCTAATTAGATTCTTAGTCAATAGCTCCTGCAATTGAGCCTTCAATTCCATAAGTTCAGTGGTGGTCATACGATATGGAGCTTTAGATATTGACTCAGATCCTGGTTTAATACCTATGCCAAAATCAAAGGTTTTTTTTTTGGAGGCAAGCCTGGCAGTTCCTCAAGAAATACATCACTGAAATTGCAAAGATATGGATATTTTTCCTAAATGTTTGCTTCTCTAAGGCTTCCTCTACTAGGTCCATTTTGACTGCAAAAAGTTGACATCCCTTTCGTCTAGCCCGCTTTAATTATTCAAAGAAATAGATCTTGTCCTTATTTCCCTTTTATTGTATTTCCTTAATCATCCAGACACTCAATTGTTTTATGAAAACAATCTACCTTGGCCCTATGTCTCCACAACCAGTTCATTCCTAAGATGACATCGTAGGACCCTAAAGGTGCTACATATAAATTTACCTCAGTGGAGAAGTTTGAAATATCAATCTTAGCTTCGAACAAACATTGCTCTACCTGAGCCTTTGAGTGATTTGTATACTCAACTGTCCACGGTTTTGACATAAAACTAGATCTTCTAGAAAATTTACAAGTGGGGTGTAACCTTCAGATTCATTGTCTGACACATAATCATGAGGTGTATAACCCTCAGACTCGCTATCAGATGATAGTACAATGATTTCAGCTCTAGGTACTATACGGGGATACCTAGTGATCATTGGTACACTAATAGGTACACTCATAGGTACACTAATAGGTGCACTAATAGGTACACTATTAGGTACAATAATAGGGCAGCAATTGACCATGATTCGAGCTGCCATCCTAGCTGTCTCTAGGAGTTCTCTTTTCATTCATTTAAGTCGTTACAAAGCATTGGCAAAAGTTTCCACATCATCTAGCGTAATGTCATTTTCATCATTTGTTTTCTCAATAGTCTTGATCATCGCAAGTCATTTTTGCTTAGCTTGCAGATAACGTTCCTTACCAACGAAGGACTTCCTTGCGGTTTTCTTGATACGTACCATTTTGACACAGTAAATCAAATCATTAGCTACCCGCATAATGTTGATTCCTAATCAGGTTAGTGGACTCATCAGCCTAAGTGCTGAACCTGGTTAGCTCTGATACCATATGTAACACCCGGTTCTAATTTTACTCTAAAAACTAAGTTTTTACCAAAGATAATTTTTTTTTTTTGCAATTTACAACAGAAAAGTAATTACTGTAAACAAGTAATTCATCCATCGACTTAATAGTAATCATGAATATATATTCATTAAGCAAAAGGAAATAATCATCCAAACCATTAGACAATATGTTGTTGAAAATTACTTGAAGCAATTCCAAAAATAGGAACTTACCAATGTCACTGCATCTCGATTGTTGACCATCCAAATTCAAGTCTCGACATTCCTCAAGAATTAAGAAGAGAAAGTATCTTCAAGGAGCTTAACCTCCAACCATAGATCGTCGGTCTCCCGCACTCCTTCCTAACCGGAAGTGGCCCTACCCTACTCAAGAGGATAGACTTAGGATAACCAATGGTGTTTGCCATCTGAGCTCTGGTGTTGTGACCTAGGTGACTTGTTATCATGCAATCCCCTAGATACCCTCTAGTCATGCATGACCACTCCACAAGCTACACCATCCAGTCACAGTGAACATTCAATGTACTTGAGGATCATGCATTACCTTGGCCAAAGGATTTGAATTTAATTAACATTGTATCAATGCATGAATTAAGTTCACCCACCCCACTCGACTCGAATTAATCACAATCCTACAGTTTCCTATTTATAAGTTCTACATAACAACCTCGATGACCTCAAGGTGTTAGAATTTCATCATGCATTAGCGCATGGCATATAGGTTTACTCTATCTCTGAGCTCATGGAAACCTCTCCGTCTACAAGATAAATGAACGGCTTCCTAGCATATCAATGTTTCAAAAAACACTATACTTTGCTATAACAATCTCAAAATTATCCCATTGTTTATTTCATCCATTCTTGAGTGGGCACTAATCCCAACTTGATGTTTTCGATAAGAGATTACTATATATCATTTTATAGAACATAAATATTCGAAGTCCCTAAGTATAAAAATTGAACATTCTAAGGGATCTTCTTTGACTGTCGATTCTCCGACATAGCTTCATCTTTGTCATTTTGGAAGGGTTTCACAATAAACCAAAATATAGAATACGAATACTCGAAGGCCCCGATTTAAATTTTAAGGATTCTTAAAGGTCTTCTAAGAACTATTAGATTTTTGACTAAAATTACTATTGATTGATTGACCATTGACATGGTTGATATTTAAGGAGACATTTTAACTCTCAATCTTAATAGGATCAGGAATGCCCTTGAAACTTGGACTTTTCAATCTAGGGCTCTTTTGGGCATTGTAGAGCTTGCAACCGAGCTTGTGCCCACAGTGGAAAATGACAATCTTTTCTTTATAGAACAAAAGAGTTGATGAAGGATATTCTTTCTCTTCTAAAACATCTCTTAGTCTTTGCCATGTTATAGATGAGGTCATAATAAGCAATAGTTTCATTATATATAGAGAAATTCGACTCAAAGATTTTAATCTCAGTTCATCTTTCTCACTAACTATTCACATACTCAAAGGCCTCTAATTATTGACTTGTATTCACATGAACTCTAATAGTAAAACAAAACATACTTAAATAATGGATTGTTTACAAATGACGTTCTTATTGTTCTTAAGAAATACTCAAGGTTTTATACTCATATTTGGCTTTCCTCGTATGAGATTCAAATCTTCTTTGGCCTCAAGACATTTGGCCCATAATTACAAGACTTAAGTGCAAGTATATACAGAGTTATATTAATATATTTTAATAAGAAAACAATGCATATATCTAAATATCTTTTTGCTTACCCATTAAGACAAACAAATCCCCATTAGCTATCTAACTCCTTATGCCAAATATTCTAAAACTAGAATAAGAAGTCGACCTTTTAGTCTTATTAAGAGGGCAACTCCATAGGCTTTCACCTCTGATTTTATCGACTAAATGAAGGGTTGTAAAAACGTAAAAACTTACAAACACTTGAAGTATATCGTGTATTTCAAATTACCTTTGTAACGGCGTGGGTAGTTTCCTATGTCAGATTTCACGTTGTATAAATATTCACAGACACACACAGTAAGCTTTATTAAACTTAGAAATCTTATCCTTTACACATCATAACAATAGGCTTTGAGAATTCTTTACTGGGGTACGATGCAGCGTTGTGTGGAAAATGTTTCATTGCACCATTATATAATGCTCAAGCACATAGCTACAATTATCAACAAATAACTCCCTACATTTTTAGCAAAACTAAGATCTAATAGAGTGCAGAAAAATGTAGCTTAAAACATTACAACAAAAATCTAAGTTTGCACAATGAAGAGAGGAAGAAAACCTGAAAACGGTCTCTACAGATTGCTTGCAAACTGGCCCTGACATTGGATAAATCCTCAGTCATTCCTCTTGAAGCTTTTTGCTCAGTCTAGATTTCCTCTACCCCCCATGGTCTCTTTCCAAAACTGACTTAAAAAATTATATATATCCTGCTCACTGCGAAGGAAAACCACAGAGTCACCACTCCTAACCATGCCTAACAAGAAGGAAAAGATTCCCCACTTGCAAAAATGTCTCCACCTTATGCGACCACTCTGCAAGATGGAGCTTCTCTATGCAAGGTGGCTTAACAACCTAACAATTTGTCCACTATTCGAGGACAAGGGCTTCATTACCACTTAATTCGCCACTACATAGAAAAGTGGTGCTCAGACTCTTACGAGGTGGCAGATTTAAATGATTAAAATATCCCTCAACTCATAACCAATCATGAGAATAAACAATTGCCAACATAGTATTAAAGGTTGGGTCGATGATTATTTGGTGGTCTAAAACTAGAAAGCAAAAAGAGTTATTCGAAAAGAAAGACATCATAAAATAACTTAAATGTGTCCCTCTTCGAACTTTGACTCGATTACAGACAATAAACAAGAATAAAGGAATATCTCAACGACTACTAAAATATAACTTATATAATTTAGCATATTCCTTTATATTACAACTAAAGTTATAACACACCTTGGTCTCTAATTCGACGTCCGTTGAATTTCACAAAAAGGAGTTTACGACATATGCTCAAAGTGTTTTATGACAATAACGATGGATTGGGCATAACGCAGAACAAGACTTGAGATCGATTTACGAACAAATTTGACTCTTGCGCAAAACGACAACAAGACGCGACTTGCAACTCAGCCATAAGTAAATGCATATATTTACATATAATCAAAATATCAGTCATTCCTATTAGATGACATGTTTTAGAGTATTACAACACAATGTCGATTTTCCATACTGTAAATGATGACTTACGAAAGGAGAAAAACCTATTCTTCAGACGTCAATATCTCGACTAAAATTAACTTAGCCGAATACAAGACTTAATTCAAGGCATCAAGGTTTATCTACCTGATATGCATTTTCAATAACAAACACCCATGGTTAATTCCAGAGTCTATTCTCTCTTTCTCAAAGATACTTTCTCTTCTTCTTTCTTCCTGTCGAACATAATCCATCTATTCCTGCAATGACAATCTCACATACAATTTTGTGGTCAAAGCACCAATATTCTGATCAATGCATAGTATATCAAATCATTTCATTTTCATAACAAAAAGACATTCTAGTTCATAACATCATAGTGATCATAATCAAATAGATTCCATGATTTCATTAAATTAACTTTCTCTATCTACATCATCAGTTCCTATGATGTTAATAACATACCCACATAACTGTAATATTCAGGAAAAAGTAAATAGTAATATTGAATCCAAAAAGGGGATGTAACATAATTTATCACAAGATCATAAATATAGTACATATATCAATGGTAATCTTATTTAGTGACAATTTGATGATAAATAGGGAGCTTCAGCACCACCACCATGATTTCCTTGGTCCCCCACATGCAGAAGCACTTTCAATGAGGTAAATTTTACCATTTGTAATCATTATGCATTTAAATAATGTTGTCTATTTTGGTCAAATAACCTTGAACTCTATTTTCAGATGTTGAATATGGAGACTCCTCATCTTCGTCAGTTAGCAGAGGTGGGCATTGCTGCAGTTGTTTTATCTGCAAATCTTTTGATAGAGGTATGAGCTAGTAACATGTAAATGTCATTTTATATTTCTTGTTAAATTATCTCATGTCATTTAATGTACATATAAATGATATTCATGTTTACTCAAGTTTGCTTCTTCAGGCTTCTCATAGGAGGTCACAACTCCAACCCATCCAGCTACAGATGAATAGAGACAAAAAATGATCTAGAGGGATCACCAGCTAGCGGTAATTGATTGATTACATATGCCATGTTATATATTTCATGTCTTCTATATTAATGTGGATATTGTTTGATTGTATTAATAGGTGGAGCATCAAAAATCTCTATCGAGGGGGTCTAGTCAATGGCAGAGAGAGGATGAGTCACTGATTAACTCTCCATCTTCACATAGCAGTTCATAGGAAATTTGATTTTGTGACATTTTTTTGTATGCCTAGATGACTTTGTATACATACTTTTACATTTTACCAATGTATATCTTTGTATATGCCTGTATGGCTTTGTTTGTAGACTCCTCTGCACTTCGAGCTCAACTTAGACTCTGGAGGGATATTCCAAAGGGGTATACCTGAATAGGTATTAACTTCAAACCAGATGAACAAATAAAAATAAATGAACAACCAAACCCAACTCATCATCTTGACTCCAAAAGTTGTCACTAAGTCAAGAACGACTGGTTGTCACAAAACCCCTATATAGTTGATTTAACTATGAAAATGTACATGGATAAGAAAGATGGTTTTTTCCCTGAACCATAGGTGAAATATTTGTTTTATTTTAAAAGGTGTTTGATCCCTCTCCAATATGGACCGATGGCTACTCCATTGGGCAACCAAGTCATAGAATGCAAGGAGGAAAGAAAATACATAGCATAGGATCAACAGAACCAAACATATATTCACATATATGACACTAATAGGTCCTTACATAATGGACATGCTTAATAATCCAAAAGAAAATTGCAATGATTCATATGCAACAAGGAATGACAAATACAAAGCCTTGTATTAACTTGGATGTTGTCACACATCTCCAAACATCTATTACAATCATACCAACAAATGTGGCAAGGGAAAACATACAACTGCGATTATATATTTACCAAAATCACTACAAAATCCTGTGGAGGCATACGATTACATTTAAATCTACATTATACAGCCTTCCTACACTATGTTGAATACATCCCTTCACTAACAAACTAGACAGAACATGTTTTGATGCCATATAATACTCCTTAGGCGCTCCAGACCAGACAATTGGCTCAACGACCAACTTTGAAAATATCTATTTTACATGTATATATAGCAATCCTCTTTACTGTGCAGCCCAGTGCATTGGAAAATCAGTAAACAAGAAATCTATGCTACATTAAAGTTAGGCCCATCATGCAGTCAGAAAATTTGCACGTTTGAAAGGAAATCCCATGCTTTGACAATTCTGAAAATCATAGAAGAAGATTGCTTGCATTCTTTGTGTACCTGGAACAATAAAGAGGGAAGGTTCAAATTTAGTCTCTAACATCTGCAACATTTGATTTATCTCTTTGTACTCCAAATATACCTATGCATTGAAGAATTTCACTGTTTCAACTACCTACATGGTACTATTCCGCAGAGTCATAAAATCTAAGTACAAATCAGCCTATTAAAGCTTTTACAACACTTTAAATGTATTGTCCAATTTTTCTATTTTGAGCCATTCTGACTTCTAACTGTACCCATATGCACATTGGTCATTTTTCCCTTTCCTTTATCGACCTTTCTCCTTCATCACAAACTTCTACATTTTCTCCCTTTATCGGCAAACTTCATTTTCTTGAACTTGGCCTATTTCACCCTTAGTAGGCAATTTTTCATTTTCTTGAACTCTTTCTCACCATCTTCTTTCTCTTCCCTATCCACCTTAAAGGTGAATTCCACCTTTTCAGAACCAACAAGCCTTTTGCCTTTTGTTAGAAAATTTCATCATTTTTCAACTTTGACTACTTGATGCTTTTTCTTCACTCTTTTGCCTTCTTTCCTCATTGGTCGACAAAAAATTGGTTTCGCAAACTATCATGCTTTTGGATCCTTTTTCACCTTATCAACGATTATTACTTTTTCAGAACTAGCCTTTTCTGCCCTTGTCGAAAACTTTCATCTTCTTCAAACCAATGTAGGAAGCACCACTCTTAGCCTTGTCGGCCAATTTGCCCTACCAACAAATTTGCAAAAATTTGAACTGTTTGACTAGTTCAGCTTTCCACTGATTCCCCGATAGAACCCTTTCTTCTCCTTTCTTTGCCTCATTTTCCTTAGCCAATTCTTGCTCCTTTTTATTTACCTTATCAAAAAATATGACCTTTCACGAGCTCCCCATATCTGCCTTTTTTCTTCTTTGTCAGCGAAATCAGCTCGACATGAATCTCCCTTTGTTTCTTCTTTCCTCTCCTTCGCCGCTCTACCACTTAGTCACCTTATTGGTGAATCGGTGAAATGCCAAACTTAAGAACCTTGTTGGTGAAAATGACAGTTCTCAAAGTAGCCTATTTGCCGATAAACACTTAACTTTTTCTTTCCCTATTACTTTTTTTCCGCGGCCTTCTCTTCTTTTGTCTTCTATCGGTAAATCCTTCGTCGACTGAACCTTTTGTCGGTGAACTTGGAGGTTCACGAACCTCCAACTTTGCCGACAAAGATTTTCCTTCATCCTCTTTCATGCCTTAGAAACTTTTTGCACTCACCGTGGCTCTGTCTTCCTTCCTCCTGTTGGTGAATCTCGCCATCGGCAAACTCTCGAGTTCACAAACTCAAGAAATCACAGACAAAGGCCTCTTAGTGCATCCTTTTTCCACCTTGGACATCATTGGTCACCGGCCCAATCATTATATCGGTGAATCGATGAATTTTTGAACTAGTGAACTAGTTTAGCAGTTTGCAAATTCACTGATTTGCCAATAAAGTACCCTAATGAGCCAATTTTTTCTAAGGAAGAAAACCAACACAAGGGGAAAGACTTTACTTAGAAAATTTTGGCATAAAACCCCTAAAAAATGTCTTAGATCGGATCTAAATGAGGGGTTTAGAAATTCAAATACAAAGGTGGGAAATTTTAATGGATTTTTTGGGGCTGAATGAAGCATTTTGGAAGCAAGTTTTTCAGGGCTCCAACAGTGGCCCTAGTTCAGGACATGTGGAAAACTTGTATAGCATAGAGAGAACCACAAAATATCTCTAGGCATACCAAAAACACAAAACACATGAAGGGACACACCACAAAACATATTTACAAAATAACATACAATAAAAAAATGACTGTATCCAATATTTTGGGACACTGCATGCCAACCCTGCAGAAAACTGATGAATCTACATGCCCCTGTCAAAGACAAGCCTATTGAAGGAGCTGATCTCCCTCAATCCTTTGTTGCATTGATCACCCAACATCAGCAATAAAAGTGTTTTGCATGCATGCACATACAAACTATAGACATTCATATCATCATGCTAAAGATGGAAATAATTATCACCAAGACAAGGCAGCCATAGATAATATGACTCATCATC
Source organism: Cunninghamia lanceolata (assembly GCA_027924645.1). Taxonomy (NCBI): domain Eukaryota; kingdom Viridiplantae; phylum Streptophyta; class Pinopsida; order Cupressales; family Cupressaceae; genus Cunninghamia; species Cunninghamia lanceolata. Next base: position 14,837,112 of record BSBN01000130.1, on the reverse strand, counting down.
ATGCTAACTCACATAGAAATACTCACCTTCAAGTTCCATGTTAGCATGATACATTTCCAAATATGCATAAATATCAGCATGAAGAAAGATATCAAGTTGATAATCACCCAGTCCAGGTGTGGTCCCATGTTGGGCTATATCACATGACTATTTAGATTCTTGTGACCTACCTGCATTACAAATGCTAATGCATTCCTTCATGAATGAATCAAAGGCATGATTCAGATTTAAAACTGCACCATTAGCATGTAAATTAGAAATTTGAGGCACTTCAAGTGAAGACTCAAAATCTTTAAATTGCCTCTCTATTTTGGATTCCATGACACACACTGATGTGTAAAAATTGCTGCTAAGAAAATCACTAATGATTTTCTCCTCTTCACCCTGCAGATCAAAAACTTGACCCACACAAGAACACCCAGCCTCAATGTTGTCAGGCCTAGCCAATGAGCTCAAAGATGTGCTCTCAACATGATCCTCATCAATAAGAGATAACCACCCCAAACAAAGCTCTAAAAAAGCATCTGTGACAGAGTCTTCATATTTGGAAAGTGTTACCTCAAAATCACTTATAGTTGTAGCAATGCCTTCATGATGTCTAGCTAAAGCATAATCCATATCATCCTTATTCAAACAAGTGCTAATGGCCTCAATTTCATCATCAGGGATAAATAAGGGCAACACACTAAACAAAAGACCAACCTCTTGTTCACTGTTAAGATCATTTTGTATACATCCCTCTCTGTCCACTTGGTGTCCACAGGTAGTAGGGTCATACAACAAAAACTCTCTGCCTCCAAAGCTGACAGCTCAAATTTACTGAACTCAAAGTCATCTTCAAAAAGAGGATTATCCATGCACCAATGATAATCATGAATTCTGCCACCTGACGGACTTGCATACTCCTCATAAAGGGCGTTGTGCCTTATGCTCATCCCTCCATCATTACTTTCTTCATCAATGCATGTATGCTCTATATAATCAACTACAAGAGCTGAATCATTCAATTTCTCATTTGCATACATACCTTCTAGGCGGTCCACAATACTACAACAAGCAACAGGGTCATAAATTTCTTCATTAATGCATGTTGTAAGGAAAGCACAGGTGTGGAATACAGCGTCCCTAATGTCAATTCAGAGAGGATAATGTAGACCGGTAACTTTCTATTAAAAAAACCACAAATGAATACACCAGAAAAATAGAATAAACAATCAATACAACATAGAATGACACCAGTTTTATGTGGGAAAACCCTTTCGGGTAAAAAACCCACCACCACAATAGAATCTATCTTTATTACAGTAAACTAAAAGATTACAATAAAGATCCCAGCTCCTTTTTACTTAGATATCGATTCTTTTACAATTATACAAAGCCATTTATTTCATCTGCACATTTACAGAATAAACTATATAATTCAAATTGTTTCATCAAAAAACCAACTACACACGTAGATCCATTTATATTTCCAGTCTTCAACAGCAAAGACAATTATTCAACATTTGCCCTAATTGTTCAATCTGACTTCCCCAGCGCCACTGCCATCAGACCGTCGTAACTGTTCACATTCTTGCGAGATGTTTAATCCCACATGCACAAGGTCGCAGACAACATTTTGGTTTATATCTTCGAATGCTCAGTAATATCATCGTCAGCAATTTTGTTGTCGACGATGCCAAACTAAAGACTCATCGGAGTAGCCTAAACCATCGGCAAACACTTCACCATTCACTCTGATAGTTCCATGTCTCAGTGATGTCTTCGACTTAGCATATACATAACACGACTTACTATAGCCTGTAATCCAATGTATGTTTCCCCAATGTCACTAATACAGCTGGTCATCCTTTGTATCTTTCCCTAATGTATCTTTGCAATGTACATTCATAACATACAACCTCAAAATACAATTGCAAGATACACACGAAATGATACTCACATGCATTTGTGGTATACACAAGAAATGTTCACAACATACATTTGAGGTATACACACAAATTGTATATTTAGTGAAACAACACGAAATTCACGCCGATACATTCATATCGTTGAGACCTTGCATATCGGCTAAGGGCTTCTCACTCCTGCCGATACAAGACGTCTTCCCGATGGTCACTACCATCGGTGAAACACAAGTCATCGGTAGAGTACAATAAGGTTATGCTGATAGTGTTATGTCAACCCGATGAAGAACATGTGAATTATATGAGGTTCCAAAAAAATAATAGAAGAGATTAGTTCTCTTCAATCTCCCACTTGTCGAAGATATTACTGCTACCTCTTAATCGTCATTCGATTATTGAGTATTATGGGCTTGAAGACCCATTGCATCTGAACACCATTTGAACTTGGCTATGCTCACTGGTTTAGTTAAGGCATCAACGACATTTTCCAAAGTGTCAACCTTTTCCAGCTTCACCTTCCTGTCTTCCGCCATATCACGAACAAAGTGATATTGGACATCAATATGTTTTGTCCTAGCATTAAATGTAGGATTCTTCACCAAACATATAGCACTTTAACTGTCACAGTGAATTTGTATCTGCCCTGCATTAAAACCAACATTAGAACACAACCTCTTCAACCAAACGACTTCTTGGCATGCACGAGTAGCTGCCATGTACTCTGCCTCTGTTGTGGACAAAGCAACTATAGCCTGCCGCTTGCTCATCCAACTGATAGCACCACCATTTAACATGAATACATATCCACTGGTGGATCTTCTACTGTCAATATCCCCTGCCCAATTAGAATCAACATATCCCTGAATGCTGATAGATTTATGAGATCCAACTAAGTTTCCATGATAGAAAATAGCATAATCAGAAGTTCCCTTCAAATACCTCATAACTCTTTTCACAACATCCCAATGTGATTTGCCTGGATTCGCCATAAACCGGCTCAAAATTCCCACTGCTTGGGCAATGTCTGGTCTGGTACAGACCATTGCGTACATTAAACTGCCAACAACACTTGCATAAGGCACTTTTTTCATATTGTCTATTTCATTCTAAGATTCTGGACAATCTTCAACAGATAGTTTCATTCCCTGCAAAACTGGAACAACTAACTGTTTAGAATCAAACATATTAAACTTATCAAGAACATTGATAATATACTTGCTCTGGCTAAGCCAAAGCTTTCTCTTTGATCTGTCCCTTTTGATTTCCATTCCTAGAATGTACTTCACTGCCCCCACATTCTTCATTTCAAATTTCAAGGACAACTGAGATTTTAATTCTGAGATCATCCCCTTACCATTGCCAATGAACATGTCATCCACATACAATGCAATTATAAGAATCCGATCATCATCAGTTTTATAATAGACACAATGATCATATTTAGATCTCACATATCCCAAAGATAAAACATACGTATCGAATTTCTAGTACCACATTCTGGGAGATTGCTTCAAGCCATAAAGAGACTTTTTAAGTTTCCATACCAGATGTTCTTTACCTTTTTCCACAAAATGCTCTGGCTGGGACACATAAATTTCTTCTTCAAGGTCCCCATGGAGAAATGTTGTCATCACATCCATCTGCTCAATTTCAAAGTCATATGATGCTGCAAGTGACAACAAAAATCTAATGGATGTCAGGTTAGCTACAGGAGAAAAAATTTCTCCATAATCTATACCTTCCTTTTGGGAATACCCCTTAGCAACTAGTCTTGCCTTGTACTTTTCAATACGACCATCTGGACCATATTTCTTTTTAAATACCCATTTATAGCCCACAAGTTTTCTACCTTCAGGCAAGGGAACCAGATCCTAGGTTCCATTTTTCTCCAATGATGACATTTCGCTATCTATGGCTTCCAACCAAGAATCTGAATCAGGTAAACTAATAGCTTCTTTCACAGTCCTAGGTTCATCAGTATTAGTAAGCAAAGCATAGGCACAACTTGAATCAAGTACTGAAAATCCATACCTATCTGGTTGTCTTCTTTCACATGTAGATCACCTCAATGGCTGAGGTACTGGTTTAGGTTCTTACTCTAGATTTGAATCTTCGGAGCTACCTGAACTCACATCTGAATCATCTACACTTGGTGTTTATTGTTCCTCTTTTATAGGGGTCAGAGGAATATTAACAACACTCTTTTCTTTCTTCTCTTCTGTCTTCTTTGGCTGAGGATCAATAACCAAAGGTTTCAACTCTCTAAAAATTACATTCCTGCTATAAATTACCTTTTCAGTTTTAGGATTCCAAAGCTTGTACCCTTTAACACTGACTCCATAGCCAATAAAGATACATTTGACTTCCTTGTTATCTAACTTAGATCTTTTTACCTCAGGAATATGAGCATATGCCTCATAGCCAAAGACACGAATATGTCTTAGAGAGGGCTTCTTTCTAGACCATGCTTCCATAGGCGTCTTATCAACCAATGCTGAAGTAGGAGAACGATTTAGCAAGTAACAAGCTGTAGCAACTGCCTCAGCCTAGAACCTTTGTTCAAGACCAGCATAACTCAACATACTTCTTGCTTTCTCCATCAATGATCGATTCAACCTTTCAGCAACTCCATTTTGCTATGGAGTATAAGGTGTAGTCTTATGCCTTTTAATCCCATGATCAAGACAAAATTTATCAAAATCTGCATTGTAATATTCACCACTGTTATCCGTTCTCAAACATTTTATTTTTCTACCAGTCTAATTTTCCACAAGATTTTTAAATTCTTTAAACCAACTAAACACTTCTGATTTATTTTTCAAAAAATATACAAATGCCCTCCTTGAATAATCATCAATAAATGACACATAGTATCTTGATTTAGATAGAGAAGGAACATCAACTGGACCAAAAACATCAGAATGTACATAGTCTAGAACACCAGAAGATTTATGACAACTTGAGTAAAATGAAACACGGTTCTATTTTCCATATATGCAATGTTCGCAGAAATCAAATTCTAGATTACAATCAATCAGCCCATCTACGAGGTTTTTGTTCTTCAAGGTTTTTAAACCTTTTTCACCTATGTGACCAAGTCTATGATGCCAGAGCATTGTTTTCTCCATAGGAAGTTTAACTTCCATAGAGTTTGCATCATGTGTTACAATAGTAGCTTTTTCAGATTTTACAGAGACATTATTACAGTACACTGGTTTAGCATCTAACCTATACAAAGTTCCAATGCGTTTACCCTTTGCCAGAACAATAGAACCTCTAGTCATCTTACAACCACCATTCACAAAAGTAACTTGCACTCCAACATCATTAAGTTTACTAATAGAAATTAAATTTCGAGCCAGACCTGGTATGTGTAGTACTCCATTCATTCCCTTTATTCTACCATCTGAGAACTGGATTCTGACTCTTCCTCGGCCAACAATTTCTAGTGTCGAATCACTTGCCAGGAACACCTTCCCACCAGCATATGGTTCATACTCAGTGAACCATTCTCTATGAGATGTCATATGAAAAGACGCTCCTGAATCCACCAGCCATACATCTTCAGATGCAGGCGTTGCCAAGGAAGCAATGAATGCATCAACATCACTCTGAGAAGAATCAGTGTTAGAGAAGTTCTTCTTCTTCTTCTTTTTCTCCTCTTTGTAGTCTTTTCTGATGTGTCCTTTCTGCCCACAATTCCAGCACTTCACCTTGGACTTTCTGCCAGAAGATTTTGATCTCCCCTCTGATTTGTACTTAGACTTCTTGTCGTTCTTCTTGTCTCTTTCCTTTGATCTACCACGAACAGATAGGGCCTCTTTGGCCATCTAAGAAGATTTCCTCCGCATCTCTTCAGATAATAGCAAGGCAACAACCGCTTCAGTTGTAAACGTGGTTGTTGTACTTCCAATAGCCATCACAAGATTATCCCATGAATTAGGTAAGGAACATAACAAGAAGCATATAGCGGTCCTCTTCTTCCATTTTTACACCTACAGAAGTCAACTGTGCAACAATTATATTAAATGTGTTCAAATGATATGCTACAGATGCTCCTTCATCCATCTTCAGAGAAAACTTCTTTTTGAGGAATAGTTTATTCACCAAGGACTTACCCTGATAAATATCTCCCAACTTCTTCCACAAATCTTTGGCTGACTTCTCCTCATGGACGTTCAATAGAACAGAATCCGCTAGACTCAATCTTATCAGTCCTCTAGATTTCCTATCTGCTAGGTCCCAATCTTCATGCTTCATGCCTGTAGGTTGAACCCCAGACACAATAACCCAAAGATCTCTGTCGACCAGCATATCTTCAACCTTAAGTTTCCACAACTCAAAGTTTGTGCCATTGAACTTATCAATGTCTATTTTTCCTGATGTACTTGCCATCTTATTTAACAAAATAGACCACTACAAACTCCCACCCATAGAACTGACACAAAAAACCCAACCTACCAACAAGGATAACACAACTAGCCAGGCTCTAATACCACTTGTAAGGAAAGCACAAGTGTCGAATACAACTTCCCTAATGTCAATTCAGAGAGGATAATGTAGACCGGTAACTTTCCATTCAAAAAACCATAGATGAATACACCAGAAAAATAGAATAAACAATCAATACAACACAGAATGACACCAATTTTATGTGGGAAAACCCTTTCAGGTAAAAACCCACCACCACAATAGAAGCTATCTTTATTACAATAAACTAAAAGATTACAATAAAGATCCCAGCTCCTTTTTGCTCAGATATCAATTCTTTTACAATTATACAATGCTATTTATTTCATCTGTACATTTACAGAATAAACTGTATAATTCAAATCGTTTCATCAAAAAACCAACTACACACGTAGATCCATTTATATTTCCAGTCTTCAAGAGCAAAGAGAGTTATTCAACTTTTGCCCTAACTGATCGATCTGACTTCCTCAGTGCCGCTGCCATCAAACTATCATAACTGTTCACATTCTCGTGAGATGTTTAATTCCACATGCACAAGGTCACAGACAACATTCCAGTTTATATCTCTGAAAGCTTAGTAATATCATTGTCGGCAATTTTGTTGCCGACGATGCCAAACTAAAGACTCATCAGAGTAGCCTAAACCATCGGCAAACACTTCACCATTCACTCCGACAGTTCCATGTCTCAATGATGTCTTCGACTTAGCATATACATAACACGACTTACTATAGCCGGTAATCCAATGTATGTTTCCCTGATGTCACCGATACAGCTGGTCATTCTTTGTATCTTTCCTCGATGTATCTTTGCAATGTACATTTGCAACATACAACCTCGGCATACAATTGCAGGATACACATGAAATGATACTCACATGCATTTGCGGTATACACAAGAAATGTTCATAGCATACATTTGAGGTATACACACAAATTGTATATTCAGTGAAACAACGTGAAATTCATGTCGATACATTCATATCGTTGAGACCTTGCATATCGGCCAAGGGCTTCTCACTCCCACTGATACAAGATGTCTTCCTGATGGTCACTACCATCGGTGAACTACAAGTCATCAGTACAGTACAACAAGGTTACGCCGATAGTGTTCTGTCAACCTGATGAAGAACGTGTGAATTATATGAGGTTCCAAATAGTAATATGAGACATTAGTTCTCTTCACATGTATGCTCTATATAATCAACTATAAGAGATGAATCATTCAATTTCTCATTTGCATACATACCTTCCAAGCGGTCCACAATACTACAACAAGCAGCAGGGTCATAACTCTCTTCACCAATTTGGAAATCATCATTGATTTTCTCATCTTCATCATCCATTGATGACTGATCCAATCGAAGTAAGTGTAGTCACTACTATTTTCATTTGAACTGTTGTCATACACTACACCAATACCTTCCTCCACCCTTTTGCATACACAATCATCACTTGACATTGTGTCTAGATCACATGAAGCATTCACATCCATGCTATCTACAATATCCTATTCATTATCAACTACCTTTGTATTTGGGGATAGCAATTTTGCAATCATATCCTGCTTAACTTTGTCAACATAATCAATGAACAAATAGGCCTGTTGCATACTCATTAGATTGAACTCCTCCCATATAGAACCTGAGCCTAAAGTATCATCATAAGCACTCAGATACATGTCAATACAAATAGGAGGATCATGTCTAAAATCCTCTGGGATGTGGGACAGGACAACTGTAAATCTGTGGCTGAGCTCCATGCTAGACTCTCCTTCCTACCTTCTAATATCTTCTAGTTCTTGGACAAGAAACACAGGGTCTAAACTACTTGCAAAGTCTTCAAATGCAGCCACTAATTGATCTCAGGAAGCAAAATGCTTGTTAGGGAAGCTAAACAGCCACTTCCGTGCTACTCCACATAGAGATCTAACAAAAAATCTCATCCACATATCTTCATCTTCAAACTGGAACTTGTCCATTAAATTTGAAAATGCCTCAATGTGCACCTTCCCATCATAAACTTCACACCCATCAAATAATGACATCTGATAGTGTAGACACCTAAAATTGACCCTTGTCAGCATTTAGGCATTTTATAGCATTTTTGTACATCCATTGCACTTCCATATTGCACTTGTCATGTCGCCTAACATACTTGTGTTCGAAAACCCTAATTTCTTCTATTTTCTCTAATTAAATAAATAAATTCTTATTTATTTAATTAAATTTCCATTCTTCTATTTTCCATTATAATTAAATAGTTTTTTAATTATTTAATTATCCTCTTTCCTCCCAACAAAATAAATAAAATCTTTATTTTATTTATTTTCTATCATCCATTTATAAATTAAATAAACTTATTTTATTTAATTTATGTCCATTTCTTCTAAACCTAAGTGCACTTATATTAATAAATCAAAGGCATAAAATAAATTAAATAAATAAATTTTATTTAATTTATTACCTCACCTATCTATGCACTCCCTCTCCAAAAATCTCTCCACCATCGATTCTCCCCCTCCATCTCTCTACTGTTGATCACTTTTGATGAGGTTTAAATACCCTCATTTCTCTCATTTCAAACCCTAATGCATTCATTCTCACTTGCACTCCACTTAGCTCTCTCATGTTTTCTAACTAGCACTTGCATGTCATTTTAGCTTTTTTGGTTTCCATCTCTCTGTACTTTTGCATTCACGTCAATGGCATTTTGCAAAGAAAATATAAAAATCTCATCCATCCTAGGCATTTGATTCTTCGCATGCATGTTAGATTTTCATCCCCATCTTGCATAATCATGGCAACTTCAATGGATTTGGTTGCATGGAGAAGCAACCCACAAAAGAAACAAGGAATCTACTAACCCCGGTGAGATCATTTTAGTTTTTATGTCTTTATTTTGTTTTTAGGTTTTGATTTCTTGAGATTGGGTTGAATCTAATCTTGTTTGTTTGATCTTGTAAATTTCCACCCATCACAAAATGGCATGCCTGGTGGGACCAATTGTCTGGTCTATTTTTTTAATCAAAATTTCATTTTTTGAGTTCAGGTTTAGGGCAAAAGCACATTTGGGGTGAAAAGTTGCATTTGAGTGATATAAACTCACATTTGAAGGACCCAAAATCACATATGGTTGGTGAAAACTTGCCTCTGGTCAATCTGTAGGCGCATCTAGTCAATCTGCAGGTGCATCTGGTGAACAGTCGGTTGTATCTGGTTGCATGCATCACATTTAGTTTAGGTCTAGGTTTCAAGGCTGACTTGAGTTTTTCTTGTAGGTTTTTATAATTTGGGTCTTTGCATGTAGTTTGCATGTCATCTTAGATTCAATCTTAGGCCTTCTAAGTCATTTTAAGTAATTTTATTCAAAGATTTTTAACTGACATTTAGCATAATCCATAATCTCTAGTATTTTCATAAAAAATTAAACATGGGTATGAGAAAATCCTTCTTTTTAGGCATTCTAGGACCTCATATTTCACATGCAGAGACATGCAAGAGGTTTTGGTGCTAGGTTTTTATAAATCTGTAGGCGGAATGTGCATTTGATCAATAGCGGGTCGCATCTAAGCAATGGAAAATCACATCCGGATGGTAGGTTATCACATATGGTAAATTTTGTATGTGCATTTCATACACAGAAAGTCACATCTGGTTATTCCTATATGCATTTGGCTTGACACTTTGTAGATCTAGGGTTTTTTGGAAACTAATGTTTTATTTGTGCATCTTAACTTAAATGCTTGTCCAAGAATGGAGGCAAACAATTTACTGATGTGTTTTCTGCAAGTCCAATTGGTCAAAGGATTCATCTTTTACCACTAAAGTAGGCACACTTTATTTTGGGAATTAAAATTAACATTATCTTCTTTGTGCCTACTTTTCCTTTTATTTGATTGCTTATTTGGTATGATTGTAACCTGATTTAGTAATGAAAGTATCCTCTCCCCCTGCCTAACCAACGGATCTGGGGTACAAGAGAAATCATTGCTAACTCTAGTTGGGCCTACCTTCCCATTGTGAGAAGGGGACAACCCGGGCAGAAATAGGTCAAAGCCAAACCATTCCAATCTACTTGATAAATAATGCATTTGCACCGAAAGTCACAAATGACGAGTGTTGATTTAGCTATGCCAACAAATGTTTCCCCCAAAACCCCATAGAGCGTAACCTCTGCAAGCTGGGAAGCCTCCATGAATAGAGTGAATCACTGCATGCATAGCCGCTTGAACGGAAGCCTAAACTAAAAAACTGTGTTGTAGCAACCAAAAACCCCTATCTATTGGTACAAGAGGACAACTGATTAGGCCTCTGATAGTTGTCCCACATTTTCATGGCTTATGGCAAAGATAGCAAGGTACCTCAAGATTTGTGCGTATTAAGGACCTAGAACTTGGTGTGCCCAAGAAGTGAGTACACTGTAAGGGGGAGCTCGTGCCCCAAGTTCCTGGAGCTATACACCATAAGTAGACGTGGCTAGGGAAACCCAAGTGGGAACTGAACAGGTACTATCCTTGCCTAGCCTAGGTTGTTACAATGTTTGAGAATGTGCTATGTGTGAGTGTTTGCCATTGTGTCTTCTCTGCCAAATTTACTCAAAACGATGCCTAAGACTAAAATCTGCAAACAAAAATTGCCTTTTAACCATGCAAAATTGCCTCTAAACAGTAGCCACTCGCATCTGATCAACAGACAATCTCTTATGAACATCTGCTAATCTCCTTTGGTCCTTAGGAAATTCCCTCTAGTTAGTACATTTTCCTGCAAAACTTGCCTTTGTTCAACAGCCAGTCACCTATGAACTGCAGCCGCTCACCTTTGGTCAACATCCAACCGCCTTTGAACATTAGCTATTCACATCTGATAAGTAGTCGCTCACTTATGAACACTTGCACATTACCTTTGTTCCTTAGGATATCACCTCTGGTTAGCCCATTTGCCTACAAAATCTACCTTTGGTCTTTGCGAAGTCACTTTTGAACCTTAGTAGCTCGCCTATGCATTGTTCTCAGTTGCTTATGATCTATTGCCAGATGCCTATGCACAACACCCCATCACTTGTGAATTGCATTCAATCACCTCTGAAGTATCCTTAATCACATTTGCATTATTGCCAGTCACATCTACAACACAGAACATCACATTTAGTTTTTCATAGCCTGCAATCTATCTTCCTGGTCAAAATCACATTCGGCACAACAATATCTTTTGAACCAACAATCGACTTATCAAATCCCTCCACCAAGACATCAAGATCCTCTACAACAACATCAATCCACTCTAGTCAATTATGCAAAACAATTATATCACCAAATGGAACAAAAGATAGAAGACATTAACATGGGAGACAATAAACAAACATTTTCCTTTGAGGAGGTATGTCCATACCCCTTTAACAAGTTGCTACAAATGATCCCCTTTCCCCCGCACTTTGAGGTACCACAATTTGATAAATACAAGGGGAGAGGAGATCCAAATGATCACCTAAGAACCTTCTATGTCACTTTTCTTGACGTGACCCATAACGACACATATCTTTTGCATCTCTTCCCTAGAAGTCTAGGGGGACAGGCCATGGAATGGTTCTCTCACCTACTCCAGGCATCAAAACCTTCAAATAATTGGCACACAAATTTGTATCCCATTTTTGCATTCAACATAGAACATGAAATCACCATGAACGATCTTGTCAACAATAAGCAATGAAATGGTGAAACATTTTCATCCTTTACCTAGTGATGGAGAAACATAGCTAGCAAGCTTTCATGGCACATAAAAGAAGCAAGTGGACATCTTTGTCCAAAATCTCCATCTTGAGTTATCATTTCAATTACAAATGCACAGTGCAACTTCCTTTAACGAGATTATATCTAAAGGAACCAACATTGAAAAAGCATTAATCACAAAGGGCCTTATTAAAATCTTCAAAGAAAACAAGGATACTCTGCAGTCCTCTAACGACAAATCCCACTTTTGGAATAAGAATAAAAATGTCGTAAATGATAGAGTTGTAGACGCTAAGAACGTACAAATAGTGCAAGCACCTGTCCATGTCCAATCAGCCCCTAGCGCACCACAGTTTGTACCTAGTACACCACCTTTCATCCCCCATGATCAAATGAAAGCAAACCTGCCACCAAGACAAAAATTGACCCCTTTAGGAGAACCAATTGAAGTTGTCCTCTGGAAACTAGTGCAATCTGGAACCATCACTCTTCCTGAAGTTAGAACAAATGAAGAACCCATATTTAAACCAAACTGGTACAAAGATAATGAGTATTGTGAATATCACAAGGTAAAAGGACATAGTACTAGTAGCTGTATGAAACTTAAACACTTGATTCAAAACATGATCGATCAAGGACTTGTCAAGGTTACAGCATCACAACCAACATCTAACTATGACATGGATGCTTTTAAAAATCCCCTACCTTCATATGATAAAGTAAGTGCCACCAATACTTGGAAGAATGTCAATTATAACTATGAGTCCACCATTGGCCATATTGAGCAATCTCAAATCTCCACTATTACTATAAGAGGAAGAACACCTGACTGTGCTATCACTACTCATCGCAGCCATGTAACTATTCAAGGAGTACCTCCACCTGCCATTCGTCCAAACCTTGATTATGATATCCTTGACCACCTCGGCAAAACCCCTACCCACATTTCTATCCTGAGCTCTTACGCATATCACCCGCACATAAAGCCATCCTAGATAAAGCCCTCCAAGAGTCCTCGATCCCAAATGATATAGATACAATGCAATTCCAAGCTATGATGGTGAGTATCGCATCTCCTCATCACCTGACTTTCTCTAACCAAGACCTTACATCCTCTGATCCCTCCCACCATGATGCCCTCCATATCAAAGTTTTCATTAACCAATGCCATGTCAAATGAATGCTAGTGGATGGTGGAGTTGGACTGAATATATGTTCCTTGAAGTTAGTGAGATTACTGGGATACACTGAGGGTAGTATTGAAACTTCTAAGAGAATAACCATGAAGGCTTATGATGATGGAGAAAGAGATTCAGAAGGAATCATCCTACTACCTATAAGGGTTGGTCCCGTCACAACTGCTAATAATTGCTAAGTCCTTGATGTTGAGTTGCCTTATAATATTATCCTCGGTCATCCATGGATACATGCTCTAAAGGTCATACCTTCCACATATCACCAGTGCTTAAAATTCCCCTATAATGGTGTAGAGGTCATGATCCCTACTGATCCCAATGCCTTTCACTACTGCCGAGCTTTCTAAGCCACTTATCAGAATCCCAACCATGTACCCAGCAATACTGATGCCCATCCATCCACCTCTTATGTCAACCCAGCTGATTTGAACAAGCCCTCCACCAGTAATTCCTTTTCCAACATTGGGCTCAACTATGAAGAAAAAGGACTTGGTGAATATAGCCTACAAGATTCTTGTTGTGTGGGAACCTTACCTTTGTCACCCAAATCTTATGGTAGACTATCTGTTGCCAAAGCATCTTCACCCAAGGCTACCCTCACTCTTCCCCCAACTATATTCATCCAATCTGGACTCCTTGATGATGAAGATGTTGAGGGTGACATTTCTACCTGGATCTTCCATGATGAAAATGACCAAGTTACTCTAGAGGTTGAAAGATATAACAATGGATTCAAGATTATTAGAAACATGGGCTACAAAGGAAAAGGAGGTCTAGGATCACAAGAACAAGGCCCCCTGGAACCCATCATTGTCACTAAGAGGTTTAATAATTAAGGTCTAGGATACCGGAAGAAGGGTCTGCAACCTTCAGACACTAAGTTTACTCCCGATAAGGTAGTTGATGCCTCTTTTGTAGAAGAGACCACTAGTGAGGATACCATTGATGACTCTTCTTTCCACATCACCAATTTATTCAAAGAAGCCTCTATATTTATGTTGTCATCTACCTCATCATCCACAAGCTCTGACCTTCAACTTGTATACCCTGACCTAATTGATTGGGACCAACAAGGGCCACCTATCCTAGATGTTTTCCAGAATGATGATGCCATAGCATAGTTCATGGGTTTAAGGAAAGGTTTACCTTTGGGGGACCACAAAGTCAGATTCATGATGGACCTTCCTCAATTGGCATATTTTGGTGGAAGTGTCAAATCCTTCAATCACAAAAGTGAAAATAATTAAATAAAAAAAGAAAGGTCACTAGGTGAAAACTGCAAGGTGCCTTTTGACCAGGAAAAATAAATAAAGGACATATCCAAGGGTGAAAACCTCTCCAAGGCACCCGAGGATGGAGGATTTGACCTTCCATTGACCACAACGCATCAAGAGCATTCATCTCTTTTGATAGAAGACTCTAAAGAAATCAACGTGGGTACAACAGAGAATCCAAAGGTCACATTTTTAGCAGCATCATTGTCAGACGAGGAGAATGTTAACTTTACGACATTCTTCAAGAAAAGAGCAATTAATTTTGTATGGACCCACATGGATATGCTTGGTCTCGATCCCTCACTGGTAATGCATCATCTGGCAGTATCCCCTAATGCCAAACTGGTAAAAAAAAAGATACAAAAACTGCATCCCCAGATTGCACTTCTTGTTAAGGTAGAAATTCAGAAGCTTTTGGATGCAAAATTCTTTAAACCCATAGACTATCCTAAGTGGGTTTGTAACTTAGTGCTAGTCACCAAACCAGATGGAAGGATTCGTTGCTGTAATGATTTTAGGGATCTTAATAAAGCATGTCCTAAGGATGACTTCCCATTGCCAAGCATTGACATAGTTATCAATCTCACAGCTGGTCATGAAATGCTCTTGCTCATGGATGGTTTCTCTGGATACAACCAAATTAGAATTGTAGAAGAAGACCAACATAAAACTTCTTTCATCTGTCCTTGGGGCATCTACTGTTGGGTTGTAATTCCCTTTGGCCTCAAGAATGCAAGTGCAACCTATTAGCAAGCTATGACCATCATCTTTCATGATCTCTTCCATACCATTATGGAGGACTACATCGATGACATCTTGGGAAAGTCTAAAACAAGAGAATGTCACTTGCCAATGTTAGAGCAAATTTTTGACAAGTTGGAAAAATAGCAAGTCTGATTTAATCCAAAAAATGTATCTTTGGTGTAACCTCCAGGATTTAATTATTGGGCTACATAGTCTCCAAAAGAAGCATTGAAGTTGATCTCGCCAAGGCAAAAGCTATAGTCACTATGACTACACCTTCAAATCTGAAATAGCTCCGTAGCCTTCAAGGTCGATTGCAAGCCATCCATAGGTTTATTTCTCAGCTAGCAGACAAATGCCATCCTTTCTAGCACTTGCTCCGGAAGGGAGAGACCTTTAAATGGGATGATAAGTGTTAGCAGGCCTTTGACCAAATAAAGGAATATCTAGCAATGCCTCTGGTCTTGGTACCCCCTATCTCATATCGACCTTTGCTTCTGTATACTTCTTCGACATCAGTTGCCCTAGGGGCTTTATTGGCTCAAAATGATGTTACAGGAAGAGAACGCACTATTTATTATATTAGTAGGACTCTAGTGGGTTATGAGCTCAACTACACAACAGTCAAAAAAGCATGCTTAGATGTGGTGTTTCCCTCTCAAAAACTACAACACTACATGCTAAACTAGTCAACAAAGATCATATCAAAGTTTGACCCACTTAAATATCTCCTTTCAGAAGCAGCACTTATAGGAACAATAGTTAAATGGGTCATGATGCTTAGCGAGTTCAACATTGAGTATGTTGATTGAAAGGCTATCAAAGGACAAGCCATTGTCGATCAGCTGGTAGAAGCTCCAATAATAGACACCTAGCCTATTCATTCCAAATTCCCTGATGAAGAAATATTTAGTGTCTCTTCCTCTTAAGTTTGGAGTTATACTTTGACGGCTCTTACACACAACATGGCTCTGGGGTTGGAGTACTATTCATCACCCCTCAGGGGGATTGTATTCCAAAATCATACAGAATTGCTTTTCCCTACACAAACAACATAGCAGAGTATGAAGTCCTCATTACAAGATTACGTATGGTTGTCCAGTGGAATATAAAAGAGCTACATGTCTTCGAAGATTCCCAGCTAGTCATTAAATAGATTCAAGAGGAGTATTGAACAAAAGATCAGAAACTTCTACCTGACAAATTAATGGTGGATGATTTCAAGAAGTACTTTTTTAATATCACATTTGAACAGATCCTTAGGGTTAATAATAAGGCAGCTAATGCTATGGAAATCATTGGTTCTCTCTTGGATATGGTAGCCAACATACAGAGATGTGAATTCTTGGTAGAACAACTTCTGGTCCCAGCCTTTGAAGTACCCCAATCTAAACTTATTTGTGAAGTTGTTGGTCCAAACTCCCCTTGGTATGAAGACATTCATGAGTACCTAAGCAAAGGTACTTTGCCACCCCATCTCTCCAACACTCAATGTAAAACCTTCATTCGTCGAACTTCTCATTATACTATCCTTGGCCAAATCCTCTACCGAAAGAGTCTAGATGGTATCCTTCTTAGATGTCTCAACTCAAGAGAGGCTAACATTGCTTTGCGGGAAGTAAACAAGGGTGTCTGTGGGTCGCATTCCGCCAACCCTAGTCTTACCAAAAAACTTCTGAGGGATGGATACTATTGGCCTACCATGGAGTAGGATGCACATCAATTTTCCTGCAAGTGTATATAATGTCAGAAGCACGGGGACCTCATTCATGCCTCAACATAGGAACTTCAGCCTCTCGTAGCTCCGTGGCCATTTTTGTAGTGGGGACTTGACCTCATAGGGAAAATCCATCCACCCTCATCTAATGGCCATAAGTTTATTATTATAGCTACATAATATTTCACCAAATGGGTGGAAGCTATACCCATGACCTACATCACTTGTAAGTAGATATCCAAGTTTATTCTCCATTACATCATTTGTAGGTATGGTGTCCCACAAACTATCATCATAAGAATGAGGAGGTCCATGATTTGTGCAATAAGTTTCATATTCAACATAGATTTTCCATGCCTTATTATCCTCAGAGTAATGACCAAGATGAGGCCACTAACAAGACCATCCTAAAAATCCTCAAGAAAATAGTCAATGAGGCTAGTCGTGACTGGCACCTCCAACTGAACCCTGCATTATGGGCCTATCGCACCAGTGTCCACACTCCTACTGGTACTACTCCTTATGCCTTGTCTATGGACTGATGCCATCCTTCCTATAGAGGTCAAGATCCCCTCGTTGCATGTCTCACTCCAGCATGTTGTATCTGACGAAGAATATAGGATGTCCAAGATGCATGACCTCAAGCTGCTAGAAGAAAGATGAGTCACTTCTCTCAATCATCTACAGGTTTATCAAAATCATCTTTGTCAAAGCTATAACAAAAAGCTCTGAGAGATAAGGTTTTAGGTGGGCGACCTAGTCCTGAAAGACAATCAGAGAAACCAACACCAACAAGAGAAACAGGGCAACTTTGAGCTAAATTGGCTAGGGCCCTTTGTCATCACATCAGTGTTTGGGTCTAGAGCTTACACTCTTGCAACACCTGAAGGCATCCTCCTAGATGAACCACTCAATAGTGTTCATCTTAAAAAGTTTTATCCTTCATCATTGCATCCTCTATCTGCAGAAAAATAAAAAATACAAAATAAAAGAAAAAAAAAACAATCCAATAGTGAAAACCACTTCAGTGGCACTTTGGGTTAGTGTCCAATGGTGAAAACTTGACAAACAAGTACCTTGGATAAGTACCATAGTGAAAACCTGGCAAACATGCGCTATGGTAGAGCCAGCTCTCACCATCTACTTCTATGTTTGTTTAACCCCCATTGCATCGTGCCACTTCATCCATCCTCTGACAACCCAACCCATCTATGGTTAAAATGTTTGCCCTATTCATTGTCCATGTGCCTTACTATTATCATGGCTTGGAAATTATCAAAGTTAATATATCGTTTGTAGCCACAGGCTCCCATATGAGTCATCTACGGCCATCTCAGTCTATAACACATTTCCATGCCCTTTGTACATAATCAAACTTCTTCCCATACTGGGGGCACTTGCTTGTGCTTCGAGGTTAGGTGGACACTTTAAGGCATCATGGAAAGTCATAAACAGTCCTAAAAAAATCATAAACTGTCCTGAAAAAAATCCAAAAAAATCATAAACTGTCCTAAAAAATCCAAAAAAATCATAAATTGTCCTGAAAAAATACAAAAAAATCATAAACTATCCTAAAAAAATCCAAAAAATCATAAACTGTCCTAAAAAATCCAAAAAATCATAAACTATCCTGAAAAAATCCAAAAAAATCATAAACAGTCCTGAAAAAAATCCAAAAAAATCATAAACAGTCTTGAAAAAAATCCAAAAAAATCCAAAAAAATCATAAATTGTCCTGAAAAAAATCCAAAAAAATCATAAACTGTGTTGAAAAAATCCAAAAAAAATCATAAGTTGTCCTGAAAAAAATCTGAAAAAATCATAAACTGTCTTGAAAAAAATTCAAAAAAATCATAAACTGTCCTAAAAAATACAAAAAAATCATAAACTGTCCTAAACAAATACAAAAAAATCATAAAGTGTCTTGAAAAAATACAAAAAAATCGTAAACTGTCCTGAAAAAATTCAAAAACATTATAAAATGTCCTGTTAACGAAATCCAAAAAAAAAATTCCAAATACCTCTAAATCGTTAACACAAATCAAACTCCGTCGTTACCACATCCAAATCACATCAATCCATCTTCATCATTATCATCAACAAAACCCATCAGAACTACATATCATTTCTATCGTTAAGTGCCTTGATCTCGTGGACACGGGTATGTAGGCAGTCTGGAGTATGGAGTAAATACACAGATTCATGCACAAGGCGATACCCCTCTCTCCTTTGTCCCTTCCATCTTTCTTCTGATCATTCTTCTTTTCTTACATGTCATCTTTTCTTCTCCCATCATCTATCTCCCACATCAATAAACACCTAGAACTACATATCATCATGTCTCATCATCATCATAAGGTGCTTTGATCCCATGGAAATAGGGTATGTAGGCAGTCTGGAATATGAAGGATGTATCTTGTACACAAGCACTAACAACTCTTTCTTCCATCCCCCCCATCTCTTTGGTCTTCTATCTTCTTCTCTTTGGCTAACTCAAGCAGAACCAAACTATGCAACTTGGGATAGCTCAAGTACTTATCAAATTAGGGTTTAATCGAGGTCCTTTGTTCGTGTGTCTTAAACCAACATCTACTTTGTCAACTAATCATCTTAACCTTCAACATGATATATCTTTCCTTTTAACAAGGCACTATCTATCCAATCCATCCAAGAGCAATCTAAATTTGGCAAGAGAACATGATGGCAAGGTCTTTTGTTTTTCTTTTGATTTATCTTTTGTCCCTTTCTGATTCCTAGTCAAGCTTGCCTTGTTCTATCATATCTTGGTATGTTGCGGTGAAGTATGGGCTGGGGCATGGTCATTTTCTTTCGTATGCTGTGTTTGTGGGACGATCTTATTCTCTACTATGCCTAATGGTATCTTGTACGTGTTGGGAATAGCATCTTGTATATCAACATCTTTTACATCTGAGAAGCTAAAAAGTCTCTTATGCACCAAGACTATTCTATGCTAAGACTATTTCCCATACATATAACCAACAAGGTTCATTATGTCTAGTAGAAATAAGCTCAAACCTTTTGCTTGTAGAGTCAAGGACCATCCCGATTGGCTAAAATTCATATCTTGTATCTTGACAAGGTTGTATTAGTTTGTTCCACATTGGATACTCAACACCTTGGTCTTTTATACCCTGGTGCATAATATCTAATGCTATATCAAACATAAGGATTGCAATTCTCCAATGTCTTATGCAACTATCCGAAGTTGCCTTTTCGCTATCCATCATTGCATTCTGACTCGATCAACGGTTCACCATCTTCTCTCTAGCCACCATCTTCTTTGTCTTCTTTCACCATCCTCTTCTTCCTACAAAACAAGTGTGTTAGGTGCATCTAAGTCATCCATTTACATATAGCATGTCCATAATACATCCCATTATAAGCATTTACAATATAACTATCACTAGTACATAGATGCATATCATTACATACATTTACCATCCTTTATACATACATGGCATAGTAAAGGTCCATTATAAGCATTGCATAATACATTACCATAGCATCAAAATAAAAGCATGAGCATCCATACATATAGCTAAGGTGTACAACATAATCCATAGCATACCATAAAAGTGGGATCAATAACCATAACACACATGCATCCATAACAAATAGGAATCATGTAGAAACATCTATCATCATGTATGCACATCATGGGTCAATGTACAAGTGTCTGTAATATGGCTATCAATGAGCCATCCAAAACTATATATGTACAATCAGGTACACATGCCTCAAAAATGATACAGTACATGTACAAAACTAGCTATCCCTACTATCTTGGGAGGCTACTCCCCGAAGAGGCCTCGCCCTGGTCTCTACCTCCTCCGCTTGCTCCTCCTGTGTCCCTCCACCAAGGTGATCCCATAACTGATGCCACTGATCAAGAGCCCCCTATCCGCCTCGAGGCTGATGCCCTTGACTGACTCCTGTAGCTAGGTTGCCTCTGATCTGCTGGAACTACCCCGTGGTATAGTCCCCTATAATACTCAGCCTGGCTTTGAGCTCTCGCGATCTCGCCTTGCAATTGGCTCATCTCTGTAACCATAAAGAATGTAGCCTGATCCGTGCCCATGGTGGCTACAGTAGCATCCCTCTCAGAAATCACGTGTTGGGTCCTTTGTACAACAATGTCTCTCTCAGCTATGAGGGCCTATACCCTCTGTAAAGCAACATCAACTATGACCCTAGCTAAGGCCCTGTCATCTGGTGCAGTCTGCGCTACCTACTGTATCTGCACCTGTGCTGCTTGTTGTGCTACTTGTGCCTGTAGCTGTGTAATCTGTGCTTGTAATTGCGCTATCTGTGCCTGATATGCCCCTACCTGTCCTCAGGCATGTCTCATTGCCACCACTTCCTTGTCCCTGTCTGCTGCAATACGTCTCAACTGGGCCTATAGTCATGCCCCCTGAGCCATCTCTCTGTCTAACTGTCTCCTATGTCTAGCAGTTACATCTCCTCCACCTCTAGCAATCTACTGTGGCTGGGGTGGCATCTGAACCTGTCTAGGGACCGGCCCTAGTATCTACCCCTGGGCCCCTCCTGTTGGTGCTACTGCTACTATGGGAGCTGCCACAGCTCCCACCTGTGGTGCTTGTCTTTGTCCTCTGACTCTGCCCCGCCTAGGAGCATGTATGGCCACCTCTCCCTTCTCTCCTGGCACGGTCAATCTAGTAGGTCTATGTAGTAGCCAATGAGCATCATACTCTGGTGTAGTACCTGCATCTACCGGTCCACCTACCCAGTCTAAACAACTGGCTGTAATCCCTCCAACTCCTCCAGGGCAACGTCTACAACAATCTCGGGGCCCCAATCTGGAATCTCTTGCTGTGTCTCCCCAAAGATAGCATCACCCACTGGCTCACCCTGTGGCAAGCCAAATTGTCTCAGAACCCTCTCTGGTAAGTATCTCTCAATAACATATATGTTGCATCCAAAGATAACGAGGTTGCTGGGCATGTAATAGCTCTGGTACATCATCATCCCAGCTCTCACAGCCCTGCCACGGTCTGCAAATGAACTAGTCCATATTATCAAAAGCCCTTCTCCAATATACTAGACCATGGAGCTGCCTGTATGTGGTGACCCCTCCATATATGTGTGCATACGGTTGCCCGAGCGCCCGCTGTCTCAACCCCATCGGCCTGGTCACTACTATGTGCTTGAAAGCCCAAATGTGTAACAAAGTCACTCCTACCGACATGCTTGATCTCGACATTTAAGCATAGTCATGTAGATATATGTATAGCTGCCCTAGTACACAAGGGGCCCATGCATATCTGGTCCCGTACTCGAACATACTCTCTAGAACGGTCCCCCATCCTAGTGGAAATCCACAGGCTCTCCGATCTGGTACCAAGAATCTGATAACTACCACCACAACCCTCTATAGCCGATCACATAGTCTCCTCATGGTCTACATGGGAACCTCATGATCATCATCCTCTATCTCTGTTGTCCCGAGTAACTGACGCAATACTGTCGACCCATGATCAGGATCATAGTCCACCTGATCACCCTCTATAGGTATCCGTAAGATACATTACACATCCTCTAGGGTGACAGTGGCCTCACCTGTAAGAAATAACAAGGAACTATACCCGATGTGCCATTGCTCCACCAATGCAATCATCATCGCAGTATGTGCTCTCATTGGTGTGATCTTTGCTACGTGGTCCAAACTGATGATCTCAAGAAATAAATGCTCCTCTGCATCTAGCTGCTACACTAGCCCAAGGTCTGAGGGATGTACCTCTCATGATAGAAATGGTCCTAATACAGCCTACACTCATAAGCATCGACTTAGCATTTTTGATATTTTACGCAAAAAAAAACAATAAAACTGAAAAAATCTTCTAAGTTTGACCAAATGCGACCAGTTCTAACCATAGGCAACTTTGCCCTGACCATATGTGACTTGATTTTCTATATGCGATTTCCTTCAGCTCATATACGCATTAGTTGACCACGAGTGACATTATGTTATTCGCATGCGACCTTTTTAGCCAAATGTGTATGATACCCTAAAAATCCTACTCTTTTGCCAAATGCACATGGCATTTTCCAGGTGTGATTGTCTATCGGTCAAATGGGATGTGATTTTTCATATGCGACATTTGTTACCAAATGCGCATGCACAGGGCCTAAAACCTATGTTGTAACCATATGCGCATCGAATGTACCATATGCGATAGACCCGTGTGCATATGCGACTAGATTTGCCAGATGCAACTTTTTGTCACTCATATGGTATGCCCTAGACCTATTGTACCTTTGGTAGCTTGTATCTATTTATGACAATTTGACTCAAATTAAATGTGCATTTGGAAGGTTTTTCAACACATACCGGTAGAGGAGCTCCTACTGGTCGTTTGTAGGTCCTCACCTTCTCAGCTCAATGATCTGAATGTGGAATCGACATCCTGGAAGCTCAAAATGGCTCTCAAACACTCTCAGAGCTCAAAGCACAAATTATCAAGATGTAAATAGCACAAATGAATTGAAATTGGCCATTGGAACCTATTTATAGGGTTCTAACCCTGATCAAGCTTTCTAAACCTAGATTTTACTTTCTGCCATCTGAAATTGCCAATTTAACCTAGTGAGCCTTTTTGCCATTTTCTTGTCGCAAGTCAACCAACCTTTGCCCTGTAGCCTAGATTTCCTCTTGAGGGGGCATCATCTGCTAGTTTCGCTGGGGCATAACCTGTTTAGTCGATGTATCATATCTTCTTTGAAACAACGCCCTAACGAACATTGTCTCAAAGAGGGGCAAAATGTAGACACCTAAAATTGACCCATGTCGGCATTTAGGCATTTTATAGCATTTTTGCATATCCACTGCACTTCCATATTGCACTTGTCATGGCGCTTAACATACTTGTGTCTGAAAACCCTAATTTCTTCTATTTTCTCTAATTAATTAAATAAATTCTTATTTATTTATTTAATTTTCCGTTCTTCTATTTTCCATTATAATTAAATAATTTTTAATTATTTAATTATCCTCTTTCCTCCCAACAAAATAAATAAAATCTTTATTTTATTTATTTTCTATCATCCATTTATAAATTAAATAAACTTATTTTATTTAATTTATGTCCATTTCTTCTAAACCTAAGTGCTCTTATATTAATAAATCAAAGGCATAAAATAAATTAAATAAATTAATTTTATTTAATTTATTACCTCACCTTCTATCTATGCACTCCCTCTCCAAAAATCTCTCCACCATCAATTCTCCCCCTCCATCTCTCTACCGTTGATCACTTTTGATGAGGTTTAAATACCCTCATTTCTCTCATTTCAAAACCTAATGCATTCATTTTCACTTGCACTCCACTTAGCTCTCTCATGTTTTCTAACTAGCACTTGCATGTCATTTTAGCTTTTTTGGTTTCCATCTCTCTACACTTTTGCATTCACGTCAATGGCATTTTGCAAAGAAAATATAAAAATCTCATCCATCCTAGGCATTTGATTCTTCACATGCATGTTAGATTTTCATCCTCATCTTGCATAATCATGGCGTCTTCAATTTATTTGGTTGCATGGAGAAGCAACCCACAAAAGAAACAAGGAATCTACCAACCCAGGTGATATCATTTTAGTTCGTATGTCTTTATTTCATTTTTGGGTTTTGATTTCTTGAGATTGGGTTGAATTTGATCTTATTTGTTTGATCTTGTAAATTTCCACACATCACAGATAGTAAATCTTCTTGGGCATGGATTTCTGCTCATAACTAACCCATGAGAGGTCCAACTATTTATATCTATTTTCATTTGCAATAGAAGGAGGCTAGAAAAGAGCAACTAGGAACAACAGAAAGGGGATTATACTGCGGCCTAGACAACCGTTGCCTGATTTGGTTTTCTAACTCTTTTTCTTGCTGCAACAAAGACTCAAGCAACTGCTTTTCTTTTTCAATTTCATACTGCAGCCTAGTGGACTCATTTATATTATGCAAGGTTTCAAAAAAGTTTGTGATTGTAGTGTTACAAGTATGGACCTAACCGGTGTTGTCATTGATGTCAACATACTCCTGTTGCATTGATGATAAGGATTGGATGAGTTGTGTGCTGAGGATATCGAGAAAATTAGTCCTAATCAGGAATAGAGAAGAACAGTGAAGATAGTGAGGTAAAGATCCTAGATAAGATGATGATCAAAGGAAGCGCTTCAAAGGGTTTGCAGATATGTGTCTTAATATGATCCAGTAAAGATTTTAGAGGTTCGCATGAGGATCTGAAGAAGTTATGGCCACTTAAGTAAAACTGGTTCTTGCAGGTGTTCAGAGGTGACCGAGTGACACAAATAGGTCCAGTGAGATTCAAAAATGCAATATCTTGTTCTACAGATTTGGTGGAGTGTTTAGCAAGTCAATGTGAGTTGACAACCTAATTGGTTTGTGGTCTGGAGGTCTGCAAGCATCTATTCCAATATAACAGTGATGACAAACTATGTTCTTCAGGTTTTGGATGAAGGAGAGAATGATTTCAGTGAACAGAAGTAGTGTGGATGTTCTTAGTGATTCAGACAATCTTGTTGAGGTCTTTGGATTGTGTCCAGTTCGTGTTGGTGGTCTGCATTGAAGATTGAGCTCGTAATTGAAGAATTACTTTCAGATGATGATGTTCTTCCTAAGTTTGGCCGACCGGATGAGTTACACATCCTGTAGATGATCTTGAATATGTTCTGTGAAGAATGGTGTGTTCCTAAAGTAAGATTGAAGTCTCAGATCTGTGTGGCTGATAGTGTGTTGATCCGCATGAAGTCTTTCTATAATTAGTCATATTATATTTATGTATTTGCTATGTAATGTTTGCTGACTTGGATGATTATCCTTAAGTCAATCTCTTGTATAAATAAGGAGTTGTAAAGTCATTTCAAAGGTATTATCTGGTGATGAGAATGTGGTAGAGAGGAGCAGAGCATAAGTATTGGGCTTAAATGGAACTGACTCAAGCATGGTGAAGATGCTATTCTTTAGTTCAAGTATGTAATACTTATTATTCTATAGATAGTGTGTCTCTTGTAGGCAGTGGGCCTCTTGTGAGCAGTGTGCTCGGGCTGTGAGCCCTAATTGGCATGTGCCATTTTGTTCTTTCTATTCTTTTAATAGAGAATACAATCTTGGGTTAGTCACCCCGTGGTTTTTTCCTTAACCAGGTTTTCCACGTCAAAAATCTTGGTGCCATATGGGTTAATGTGTTTCTACTTTTGAATTGCTACATTATGTTTCCATGATTAATTTATTATTATGCTGCTAAATTAAGAAAAGGATTTAAGTGATTAATTGGAAGAAATTTTTGGACAACTAATTCACCCCCCCTCTCAGTTGTTTGTCCTAAATCTAACAATTGGTATCAGAGATAAGTTCCTCTAAAAGAGCTTAACCGCTTGAGGAGATCCAAGATGTCGTCCTATAAGAAGGATAGTCTGAGGTTTGATGGAACCAATTTCACCCTTTGGAAAAGTCGCATGGAATGCCACTTGCAATGTATGGGAATGCAGTATTGGATCATGGCTTCAAAGATGTATGATCCTCCACAGAATGGTCCGCGTACCGTAGATGAAATCAGAGATGCTGAAAATATTCTGCAAACTAAAGAAGCTCTTCTAAGTGCCTTATCTGATTCAGAGCTGACAAATGTTATTGATCTAAAAACTGCATATGAGATTTGGCAAAAAATGGAACTTCTGCATGAAGGAGACAAGTATGTTAAATGTGCCAAGCTATAGAGTCTAAAAGGAAATTTTGAAAACCTGAAGATGAGAGAAGATGAAAATATCACTTCATTTATGCCAAGAGTAAATGAGCTTGTTTGTGGCATTAGATGTGCTAGTGGAATCTTGGATGAAGATGAGATTGTTGGCAAAGTTCTCAGATCCCTTACTAATTCTTACAAATATAAGGTTGCTGCTATTGAAGAATTCAGATTCTTTTCAGGTATCACAAGAGATCAATTGGTTGGTAAACTGGCTACATTTGAATTGACTGAGTTTGGAGATGCCCCCCCAAGACTGAATCTGCATTCAAAGCTAGTGCCTATGTAAAAGGAAAACAGAAGTTTGATCTGGGAGAGAACTCTTCAAAGAAGCTATCATAGTATGAAAAAGCAAGAAAAGACCTGGAAGAAGATGAAGTAGAAGTTGCTCAACTTGAAGCCTTTATTGCAAAAAGACTGTGAAGAGGATCTAGTAAGTATGAAGGGAAATTGCGCTTTAAATGTTTCAACTACAACAAGATTGGTCATTTTGCCTCAAGGTGTCTAGAAAGATTTTCAAGGCCAAATCGTAATAGGTCAAGGTTCCCAAAAAAATGTTACTATGTTCATGAAGATGATGATGATGAATCAGAGACATGAAACAAATCTGGAAGTGACTGGGTGTTTATTGCCATCAAGGGAGAAGATCCAATGCCCTCTGAATCTGTCAATCATAAAATTGTAGAAAGAGCTTTGGCTGCCCAAGTTGAAGAAAAGGATGATTGGGTCATTGACAGTGGATGCTCTCACCATATGACATGTGACAAAAATAAGTTCATAGATTTGGAAAGGTATGAAGGAGGAGTGGTAAAATTTGGTGATAATTCTACTGGCAGAACCAGAGATAGTGGAACTATTTCTTTTGATGGAAAGAAAAAAACCAGTAATGTACTATATGTTGAAGGCCTGAAGCAAAATCTTCTCAGTGTTGGATAGTTGGTGGACAAAGGCTATGATCCTTGATTCAAAAATGCAAAATGCAAGATCTTTGAAAGTTCTAGAACAAAGATTACATTCGGTACTCAAATTAAAGGTAATATCTTCCACTTGGTTGGTACTGGTAAAAGTTGTTTATTTGTTCAAATTGATCAGAGTTGGTTGTGGAATAGGAGAATGTGTCATGTGAATTTTGATAATATCATCAAGATAAGCAACACTCAGGCTGTAAGAGATCTTCCAAGACTGGTGAAACCTACTAATAGTTTATGCAAAGAATGTTAGTTGGGTAAGCAGAGCAGAGTCACATTCAAAAGTAAAGAACAGTCTTCTACCGGATTATTGGACTTAATTCATACTGATTTATGTGGTCTGACAAGAATCAGGAGTGTGCAAGGTGATAGATACTTCATGTTATTGATTGATGATCACTCTTGGATGATGTGGGTAACCTTTCTAAAAGAGAAATTTAAGGCCCTTGAGAAATTCAAAATATTCAAGGCAATGGTAGAAAATGAAACAGGATTGAATATAAAATGTCTGAGGTCTGATAGAGGTGGAGAATTCACATCTAGTGAGTTCATAGAATTCTGTGAGAAACATGGAATAAAAAGATAGTTGTTTGCTCCAAGTACTCCACAGCAAAATGGAGTAGTGGAGAGAAAGAACTGGACCATCTAGGAAGCATCTAGAACCATGATGATAGAAGCAAATGTTCCTCAGATATACTGGAGAGAAGCCGTAAGCACTGCAGTCTATACTCTCGATCGAGTACAAATTAGAAGTAATACCGGTAAGACTCCTTATGAACTTTGGTTTGGCATCACTCCCACTGTGAAGTATTTTAGAGTCTTTGGTAGAAAATGTTACATTAAAAGAGATGAAGATCTAGGAAAATTTGATGCTAGAACTGATGAAGGAATATTCTTAGGTTATTCTACTCAGAGCAAAACATACCGGTGTTATAACAAGAGATTGAGGAAGACTATAGAAAGTACAAATGTGAAGGTTGATGAAGGTATTGAAAAACCCTCAAGGTTTTATGAATATGATGAAGATGATCAAAATGATGTTTTGATCCAAGGAGTCCAAGCCCCTTCTGAAATTCAGATTCAAACAGATTCAGTGAATCAGGAAGAAGATATAAGTTTTAATGAACCTATGCAAGAAATAGAAGTGCAAGTAAGTCCCAAAATTCCCAGGTATGTAAAACTGAATCACTCTGAAGACCAGATCATAGGTGATAAAAGCAAAGGTGTTCAAACAAGAAGAAGGACTTCTCAAGATTTAGAAGAGTATTGTCTGATTCCAAAGATTGAACCTAAGATAGTGAATGAAGCATGCAATGATGAAAACTGGACTAAAGCAATGGAGGAAGAGCTGATGCAAATTGAGAAAAATCACACTTGGGATCTTGTTCCCAAACCTAAAAACAAGAATGTGATTGGAACCAAATGGGTCTTTCAGAATAAACTAAATGAAGATGGTGAAGTAGTCAAAAACAAAGATAGATTAGTCTGCAAGGGTTACTCCCAAGTAGAAGGAGTTGATTTTGAAGAAACTTTTGCTCCGGTGGCAAGAATTGAATCAATCAGATTATTTCTTGCTTTTGCTACCTTCAAGGACTTCAAAGTATATCAGATGGATGTCAAGTCTGCCTTCCTGAATGGTGACCTGGAAGAAGAAGTTTACATTGAGCAATCAGATGGATTTCAATCGTTTAATCATGGTGATATGGTCTGCAAGTTGAAGAAAGCACTTTATGGACTCAAGCAAGCCCCAAGAGCCTAGTATGAAAGATTGGATAAGCATCTTTTGAAGATTGGTTTCAACAAAGGTACTGCTGACAGTAATTTGTACTTCAAAATTGATCATAAAAATATCTTGATTGTTGAAGTATTTGTTGATGATATCATTTTTGGAGGAAGAGATAGTATGTGCAAAATTTTTGCAAATCAAATGAAAAGTGAATTTGAGATGTCCATGTTTGGGGAAATGAATTTCTTTTTGGGTTTGCAAATCACTCAAACAAAGAAAGGAATCTTCATTTCTTAGACTAAATATGTGAAAGAATTATTGAAAAAATTTGGGATGGAAGACTCAAAACCAATGAGTACTCCCATGGTAACCAGATGTAAATTGAGCAAAGATGATGACTCTCCTAAGGCTGATCAGAAAAAGTACAGGTCAATGATTGGAGGATTATTGTATCTCACTCAAACTAGACCTGACATTATGAATGTTGTTGGTCTTGTTGCTAGATTCCAAGCTGATCTTAGAGAATCTCATTTCATCGCAATCAAAAGGATTTTTAGATATCTAAAAGGGATAGTTGAGTATGGTTTGTGGTATCCTAGAGATCATGATTTCTCTCTTGATGCATACATAGATGCGGATTGGGCAGGAGATGTGGATGACTGAAAGAGTACCAGTGGTGGAACATTCTTCTTGGGGAAGAGATTGGTTTCTTGGCTGAGCAAGAAACAAGAGGCAATATCTCTGTCCACTGCAAAAGCAGAATATATTGCAGCAACAAGTAGTTGCACTCAAGTTTTGTGGATGAAGCAAATGCTAAGAGACATCAGAATGGAGTATGAGGAACCTATCACAATCTTTTGTGATAATTCAGGTGCAATAAACATATCAAAGAATCCGGTGTTGCATTCAAAGACTAAACATATATCCATCAAGTTTCACTTTTTGAGAGAGCAAGTGAACAAGAATGAAGTCAGATTGGAGTTTGTGCCTTCCAAGGATCAGATTCTAGATATTTTTACTAAACCTCTACCTAAGGACTCTTTTGAGTATCTCAGGGAGAAGTTAGGGGTTATTACCCCTCCAGTTCTGAATTAACGTGCATTGATGTGCATCAGTCCGGTGGATCTCACAGTCATATCTTGTGGTCTAGATAGGTGATGGGAAGCTGCTACTCACGAGCAGCTAGTATGATTCTGAATTGATGCAAGTATGTGCCCTTTGCCATTAATGTCAAAGGGGGAGAGAAGACATGTGAAAAATAAGTGGTTGCTGATCAAAGGGGGAGCATTAAAGGAAGAGAAGACATGTGAATGGTTGTTGTTGGTAGGGGGAGTTGTGTCAGTAAAGAAAAGTTCTTTTCCTAATGGATAAAACAGTTTTTCACATCATATGTTGTCATCAATGACAAAGGGGGAGATTGTTGGAAGTATGGACCTAACCAGTGTTGTCATTGATGTCAACATACTCCTGTTGCATTGATGATAATGATTGGATGAGTTGTGTACTGAGGATATTGAGAAAATTAGTCCTAATCAGGAACAGAGAAGAATAGTGAAGACAGTGAGGTAAAGATCCCAGATAAGATGAAGATCAAAGGATGCACTTCAAAGGGTTTGTAGATATGTGTCTTAATATGATCTAGTAAAGATTTTAGAGGTCTGCATTAAGATCTGAAGAAGTTATGGCCACTTAAGTGAAACTGGTTTTGGCAGGTGTTCAGAGGTGACAAAGTGACACAAATAGGTCCGGTGAGATCAGAAATGCAATATCTTGTTCTATGGATTTGGTGGAGTGTTTAGAAAGTCAATGTGAGTTGACAAACCAATTGGTTCATGGTCTGGAGGTCTGCAAGCATCTATTCCAATATGACAGTGATGACAGACTGTGTTCTTGAGGTTCCAAATGAAGGAGAGAATAATTTTAGTGAATAGAAGTAGTGTGGATGTTCTTGGTGATTCGGGCAAGCTTGTGGAGGTCTTTGGATTGTGTCCAGTTTGTGTTGGTGGTCCGTATTGAAGATTGAGCTCGTAATTGAAGAATTACTTTCGGATGATGATGTTCTTCCTAAGTCTGGCCCACCGAATGAGTTACACATCCTGCGGATGATCTTGAAGATGTTATGTGAAGAATGGCATGTTCTTAAAGGAAGATTGAAGTCTCAGATCTGTGTGGCTGACAATCTGTTGATCCGTGTGAAGTCTTTCTATAATTAGTCATATTGTATTTATGTATTTGCTCTGTAATGTTTTCTGACTTGGATGATTATCCCTAAGTCGATGTCTTGTATAAATAAGGAGTTGTAAAGTCATTTCAAAGGTATTATCTAGTGATGAGAATGTGGTAGAGAGGAGCAGAGTGAAAGGCAGAGCAGAAGTATTGGGCTTAAATGGAACTGACTCAAGCATGGTGAAGATGCTATTCTTCAGTTCAAGTATGTAATACTTATTATTCTGTAGACAGTGTGTCTCTTGTAGGCAGTGGGCCTTTTGTGAGCAATGTGCTCGGGCAGTGAGCCCTAATTAGCATGTGCCATTTTGTTCTTTCTATTCTTTTAACAAAGAATACAATCTTGGGTTAGTCACCTAGTGGTGTTTCCCTTAACCGGGTTTTCCACGTCAAAAATCTTGGTGTCATATGTGTTAATGTGTTTCTTCTTTTGAATTGTTGCATTATGTTTCCATGATTGATTTATTATTATGCTGCTGACTTAAGAAAAAGATTTAAGTGATTAATTGGAAGAAAGTTTTGGACAACTGATTCACCCCCCTCTCAGTTGTCTGTCCTAAATCTAACATGTAGAGTTTGCAGGGCTATGATTAGAAAATGAATTGTCTAGATGGTCAAAAGCCATATAATTCCTAGGGTCTGCAACATAAGAAGATGCATAGGACGGATCCTCCCTAAGGTATCCATATTCATACCAATTGGCCATGACCAACTACAAACCACATGTGCATGACAAAAGAAAGAAAACAACATGTTCCTTTATAGAGAAAGAACCCATGGTTAAGGCAGGAAGAAAAACATGTACCTTAACTAGCTGTAATCTCAATGAATCATGCACACATCAACAACACTTTGTTTTCTTTGACAGAAAAGTCGCCACCTCACTAAATGAGGAAATCCCTTGAAGCGTGACAATCTTCAAGGCTTCAAAATTGATTCTAGGTTGCTCACATGAGCAGAGTCTTCAAATCTTTATAACCTAGCACTTTAACCATCCCAAAAATTAGCACCAATCTATTGGCGTAAGTTGATGGGAAGCTAAACTTACACACAACAACAGACTGCACCCGACAATGACTACAAATTTTCTTCAATGACTGTGTTGAAAAGGTCTTCAAATATGAACCAAAGTATCACATCCTTGGAAACAGAGCCAATTTGTTGGCGTAAGTTGACGAGATACAAACTTACCCAAACACAATGCACAACTGTAAACTGGTTGTTACAGGGGTCTTCAAATTCTTCGTCCATTCAAATCCTCCCCGGTAATAGCACCAATTTGTTGGCATAAGTTGACGGGTTGCCAACTTACCCAAACACACTAAAATGCAAACTACAAACTGACTGTTATAGGGGCATGAAAAATGAACCAGCTACCAAAAACCAGGCAATGACTAAAATAACTTTATCCCTGGCAACGACACCAATCTATTGGCATAAGTTGATGAGCTACCAACTTACCCAAACACAATGCAAAACTATAAATTGGCTATTACAGGGGTCTTCAAATTCTTTGTCCTTTCAAATGCTCCCTAATAATGGTGCCAATATGTTGGAACCCAAAATAGCTGCAACCCAAAACTCTAAAATATTCCCAAATCACCTAGGCTAGGGATTGTCATCAGGGTGATAGGAAGAGGTTTATCAACAAGTTGAGGAGGATTTTGGCAAACTAACAAGTGTGGGTAGACTCCTCTGCACTTCGAGCTCAACTTAGACTCTGGAGGGATATTCCAAAGGGGTATACCTGAATAGGTATTAAGTTCAAACTAGATGAACAACTAAAAATAAATGAACAACCAAACCCAACTCATCATCTTGACTCCAAAAGCTGTCACTAAGTCAAGAATGACTAGCTATCACAAAACCC
The DNA here is from genome assembly GCA_027924645.1 of Cunninghamia lanceolata. Lineage (NCBI taxonomy): Eukaryota > Viridiplantae > Streptophyta > Pinopsida > Cupressales > Cupressaceae > Cunninghamia > Cunninghamia lanceolata. Next base: position 14,803,490 of record BSBN01000130.1, on the reverse strand, counting down.
CTATATAGATGATTTAATTGTGCAAATGTACATGCACATGAAAGATGGTTTTTTCCTTGAACCACAGGTGAAAGATTTGTTTGATTTTTAAAATGTGTTTGATCCCTCTCCAATAAGGACTGATGCCTACTCCATTAGGCAACAGAGTCATAGAATCCAAGGAGGAAAGAAAATACACAACATAGGATCAACAAAACCAGACATATATTCACATTTATGACACTAATAGATCCTTACATAACCGACATACTTAATAATCCAAAAGAGAACTGCAATGATTCATATGCAACAAAGAATGATAAATACAAAGCCTTGTATTAACTTGGATGCTGTCACACATCTCCAAACATCTGTTACAATCATACCAACAAATGTGGCAAGGGAAAACATACAACTATGATTATATATTTACCAAAATCACTACAAACTCCTATGGAGACATACCAGTACATTGAAATCTACATTACATAGCCTTCCTACATTATGCTGAATACATCCCTTCGCTAACAAACTAGACAGAACATGTTTTGATGCCAAAGAATACTCCTTAGGCACTCCAAACCAGACAATTGGCTTAATGACCAACTCTGAAAACATTTGTTTTACATGTATATATAGCAATCCTCTTTACTGTGCAGCCCAGGGCATTGGAAAATTAGTCAACAAGAAATCTACGCTTCATTAAAGTTAGGCCCATTGTGTAGTTAGAAAATCTGCACGTTTGGAAGGAAATCCCATGCTCTGATAATTCTAAAAATGACAGAAGAAGATTGCTTGCACTCTTTGTGTACTAGGAACGATAAATAAGGAAGGTTCTAATTTAGTCTTTGACATCTTCACCATCTAATTTATCTACTTTGTCCTCCAAATGTACCTGTGCATTGAAGAATTTCACTATTTCAACTACCTGCATGGCACTGTTCTGCAGAGTCATAAAATCTGAGTACAAATCAGCCTATTAAAGCTTTTACAACACTTTAAATGTATTTACCAAATTTTCTATTTTGATCTATTCTGACTTCTAATTGTACCCATATGCACATTGGTCATTTTTCCCTTTCCTTTATCAGCCTTTCTCCTTCATCACAAACTTTTGCATTTTCTCCCTTTATCGGCAAACTTAATTTTCTTGAACTTGGCTTGTTTCACCCTTAGTCGGCAATTCTTCATTTTCTTGAACTCTTTCTCACCATCTTCTTTCTCTTCCCTATCCATCTTATTAGTGAATTCCACCTTTTCAGAACCATCAAGCCTTTTTCCTTTTGTCAAAAAATTTCATCATTTTCGAACTTTGACTACTTGATGCCTTTTCTTCACTCTTTTGCCTTCTTTCCTCATTGGTCGGTGAAAAATCATTTTCACGAACTATCATGCTTTTGGCTGCTTTTTTGCCTTATCGGTGATTCTTACTTTTTCACAACCAGCATTTGTCTCCCTTGTCGACAACTTTCATCTTCTTTAAACCAATGCAGGAAGCACCATTCCTAGCCTTGTTGGCCAATTTGGCCTATCAGCAAATTTACAAAAATCCAAATTGTTTGACCAGTTTGGCTTTCTGCCGATTCCTCGACATAACCCTTTCTTCTCCTTTCTTTGCCTCATTTCCCTTAGTCAATTCTTTCTCCTTTTTATTTACCTTATCGACAAATCTAACCTTTCACAAACTTCCTCATCTCTGCCTTTTTTCTTCTTTATCGGTGAAATCAGCATGACGTGAACCTTCCTTTGTTTCCTCTTTCCTCTCCTTTGCTACTCCACCACTTAGTCACCTTATCAGTGAATCGATGAAATGTTGAACTTAAAAACCTTGTCAGCAAAAATGACAGTTCTCAAACTAGCCTATTCACCGACAAACACTTAACTTTTTCTTTCCTTATTGCTTTTCTATCGCAGCCTTCTCTTCTTTTGTCTTCTATCAGCCAATCCTCCATCAGTGAACTTGGAGGTTCATGAACCTCCAACTTCTCTGGCAAAGCTTTTCCTTCATCCTCTTCTGTGCATTAGAAACTTTTTGTACTTGCTGTGACTCTATCTTCCTTCCTCCTATTGGCGAATCTCACCATCGATGAACTCTCAAGTTTGCAAACTTGAGAAATTGCCGACAAAGACCTCTTAGTGCATCCTTTTTCCGCCTTGGACATCATTGATCACCTGCCCAGTCACTATATCGGTGAATCGACGAATTTTCAAACTAGAAAACTAGTTCGCTAGTTCGAAAATTCACTAATTTGTCGATAAAGTACCCAAATGAGCTAATTTTTTCTAAGGAAGAAAACCAACACAAGGGGAAAGAGTTTACTTAGCAAATTTTAGCATAAAACCCCTTAAAAATGTCTCAGGTTGGATCTAAATGAGGGGTTTAGAAATTCAAAGACAAAGGTGGGAAATTTTAATAGATTTTCTGGGTTTTTTGGGGCTAAATGAAGCATTTTGGAAGCTAGTTTTTTAGTGCTCCAACATACACTATATGTTATTTTCATGAGATTATATATATGACATTTTACATTAAATATAATATGATAATTAATTATGGTTACAGGTGTAAAAGGTGATTTTTGGATAGTTGAGTTTTTGATAGTTTTGGTGTATATCCTCCTTTCACCCTTACATTCAAGGACCTAGGGTCGAGTTGCAATCTACTATCATACCCTAGGTCACTATTAATATGTAGGAAAACTTGGATTTTTATGATCAGATTGACAATTTCCTTCTCTTATGCTCAATTGTACCTTAAAACCCTAATGATGCAAATATGACAGTAAACAGACGAATAACAAAAAATGCTTCTATAGAAAGATGTAAAATAACAAATAACTGTGGACTTGTTTTCGGGGTTTTGAGGTAGAAAAATTTGGAACTAAAGATTAGGCGCCCAAGTCCAGTGCCCTGCTTTTTGTCGAGATCTAGAAACAAGGTCTACAACTTGTATCTTCTGTATCAGAGGTTTTCCTATTGTGGTAATTTGAGGACTAATGAGTGGGTGCCCAAGTCTAGGTAGCTATTTCTTTCACTGATTTGCAATTTTGACACTCTGTTGTACCCTCCTACAACTTCACTTTGTCTGCAACTCCAACCTGTAACCTACAATCATGAAAACTTTGGGAGTGGGTTGTGGTGTTTAGAGGCTTGCCTCAGTCAAGCCCCAGAGAGACATTCAAGCCTTCCAAACACCATTGTCAAATAGAGAGTGCGTACCTTGGGAGGTAGAGGCAAAAACTAAATGATAAATGCTCAATAATCACAATAGGCATCACCTTGTAGTGAAGATCTCATGGGAGGAAGAAGATCTTCATTCCATGAGGAGATGGATGCTCAAATCTACAAACATAAACACATAAACAACACAAATCTGCTCTTGCTACACAATGAATGCCTTGAATCACTTCTTGAATGCATAAAGTTCACAATAGCCATCTAGTTTACAAATGAATGCCTAAACATGCTTTTATATACAACTACAAACATTCCTGCTAAGATTTCGTAAATTCAAACTTACCGTGTCGGCCTAGGGACCAAATAACGGTCATAAACCAACACTAGAAATTTGGACCTGACCCAAAATAGGGAAGGACTAGGGCATGGGCACCCAAGTCCTCCCCTCTATTTTGGGCAGAGTTAGGTTCAAGCGGTCCCCCTAGGCCCCATTTGTCATGATACGCAGGGTTCATTCCATCAGGATGTTGAATTATGATGTAAGATGTCCTAAATGTACACTAAAGACCTGGGAGCTAAACCTTTTGAGGGAAAAGCCCCCAAGGGGACATTTTCTGACATTACATTTAGCCCCCACTTTAATGTATGTATAAATGCAAGGCCAATACATGCATTAAAGTAGGGTCAACAAACACAGTAAACACACCAAGTATGGAGAAGACACGCCAGACACATTGAAGACAATGACAGGCACACAAAACACAGAGAATACATTGAATGCATAGAAGACAGGAATGATTTCTTTTATTTAATTTTTCTCATATATATGAAATACAAATGCAAGTATAGGAAAGTAAACAAACCTCCCATAATACAGGATGCACTCATCGCGCAGATCTTTAAATTGTATATGGGGCAACACACACGCAAGACACGCAAAAACCTCCCAAAATGCAGGATGCACTCATCGCACAGGTCTTTAGACTGCATATGGGGTAAAAAACATGCCAAACAAAGCAAGCATGCCAAATGCACACACACTTTGAAGACATGGAGAAAACACGACAGACAATCGATGGAGTGTCCCTATTTGTAGGTTCAGAACCATCTCAGGCACATTACAGGCACACACCGATGATTGGGCTTTGCCAGAACAATCATCGAAGACATGCTTAAGGGTTGAGTTAGTCACAGAACCGCTCCCCACCTCTACAGAGGACTTTTGAAAATGATAGGATGATGCAATCTGCTTCGAGAAATACACCATCCCCACCTCCGTAGAGGGCTTAAGAGAAAAAGGATATGCTCGATATCCCACATCCACAGAGGGCTTACATGATTGATTGATTGCAAACAAACTCAAAATGCAGGATGCACTCATCACGCAGGTATTTAAACTACACCTGAGGACAAACACATTGCTAACATCTACAACAGACAACTTACCTTATATGCCCCCACCTTAAGGTGGTTGATATCATGCATCGATATCAAGCACGTTAAGGTAGGAAGAAAACACACAAGGGAACACAGACTTTCACAAAGCCCATGCCCCTCAGAGGTGACATGTACTTTTCAATCACCAAATGTTCCCACAAACACATCCCTGCAAGAAACATGTTAGTGTCCACAAAATCATGATAATCAACAACATCGATGCATATGAAATCTGAGGCATGTAAGATTCAAGACAGACAAAGTGCATGGAGTAGTAGTATTGTTATGATTTGTAAATGAGATAAAACACCATCAAAATCACTATGCAGAAAGCATGAGTGCTTCCACTAGCCAAACATCAGATAAGATAAACAACCCCTTCGTCATATTAGGAACTAAGTCCAATTTTTTATTTCTCGCGAGAGGGACGCTAGGTTCGCATCAGTATAAATGTTTTCTTCATCCATCCGCTAGATAGAAACACTAGAGGAAGGGAAGCAATAAATAAGAGAGGAGAAACAAGTGTCTTAGGGATAGTCACATAGGAGGCTGCCCCTAGGTCACCAACCGCAATGCTATGTCCGTAAGACACAACACATAAGAATGAAATTAGAGAGAGGAAATGTAAAAGAATGATGATACAAATAGAAGAAGGTCACAACAAAGGCGGTCTCCTGGTATCCCAGACCTTATGAGAGAATCAAGGGTCATCCTAGGAGGCCTAAACAACACATAACACATCACAGGGGAAGCACATCATGAGAGGGATAAAGGGTTAGAGATACTTACCTAGTACGGTCTTTATATCAGATTTTGGAACTCGTGAACCTCTTGGAGAGGTACTCGATCATGTTGAGTACAAAGTTTGAGTGGTTCTTATGAAAGTCTTGTTTATTATCATATGATGCTTGTTTTGTGATTCCATGTTGAAGTGAGACTTTTTGTTGCTTATGAGGGGGAGAACCACTGTTATTTTCAACTGCTGACAATCATCTTACTCTTTTGTGATTTTTAGTGAGTTTTCATTGTTGAATCTTTCTAACACAATAACATGAATTATCCTATAACTTCTCACTCGTCTGTATCGGTTGTTCTACTTGTTTTTCAGGTGCATTTTGGTTATCTCTCGATCCATATAAGGATAACAGAGGAGGAACCTCAGCATAAATTCCTTGTCTTCATGGATGAGGTGGATTATCCACTTGCTTCTTATCCACTTCAATCATACCCACGATATTATCATAGTCTAAATAATCATCGTCATCTATTTCCACTAAACCTTGTTCCATCATATTGGTATCAGTATGTTTAGGGAATGGATTAGTAAAGATTTGTAAATTCTAATTCAATGGAGCAACTAATTTATTTCCGTTATCATTCACACCCGATGCCTAGATGATATTCAAATCAATAAGGTCTTGTATTTCATGTTTAAGATGCATACATCATTTAGTATCATGTCCTTGTGTCTGAAGAAAATGATAAAAGGCATTAGCATCGAAGTAAGGTCCTTGTGCTTTACTAGGATCAACAGGCTTAATCAGGGGAAGCTTCAGAATGTTATTACTCATAGCTTGATTCATGATAGAATGATAAGACTTAGATATTGGAGTAAACTTTCTTGGTTGAAATGATGTCTTGTTCAGATTTGTGATAGCAGACACATTAGAAAAGTTGTTTGTATTCGGTCCATTGATCTTGATGAAACTCCTATTATTGTTATTCCTCTTCAAGTTGTTTTATGACAATCCACCCATGGATTGACTAACTTGAGCCGACGAGTTTTGGTTTTCATACTGACTAGATGAAAGTTGGTAATCACGAAGGGCAGTGTACAAATGTTGAAAAGAGTTATACTTCATCAAGAGGATCTTATCATGGATATTAGGTGATAAATTTTTTATAAACACTTTCTGAACATCCTCATCTTTCATCTGATATTGAATTTGTGTATACAAAGCTTGATACCAACTAATGAATTCATTTAATTTCTCTTTCAGACCTTGCTTACAGTGAACCAAGTCAATTAAGGAGATTTGGGGTCTGATGTTTGCCTGAAAATGTTGTAGAAATTGATCAATCAACTGCGAAAAAGAGTGTATTGAATTTGGAGGTAAAGAGAAAAACCATTCTAAAGTGGTATCTTTGAGAGATCGTGGGAAAAGTTTTTCTAAAAAATCCTTTTCAACATAGAAATCACTACACATAGCTATGAATGCTGCCACATGAGTATTAGGATCACCTTTTCCACCATATTTTTCAAAGCGAGGAGTCTCAAACTTCTCGGGCATGGGAGTTCTCAAGATTGCATAGGAAAGGGGATTACGGGCATGATATGTTGGTATATTAGGTTGTGAAGAATTTGTTAAATTTGTTACCTTTTGTTGTAAAGCATTCATGCCCTGTAAAAGTTGGTTTAGGATGGCATCATTGGGAGATACGGTTTGCTATGAGGAATTGGAGCCAAAGTGAGGAGGTGAATGAGCTTGAGATATGATAGGTGGAAGCTGAGAATATGTAAATGGTGGTTGGACATAATGGTAGGTAGAAGATGGTTGCGAGTAGGTAATAGATGGCTAGAAATGAGTGGAATAGATAGGTGGTTGAGAATAATTATGCTTAGAAGAGGTTCCCTTAGAAACCAAATTCTGATAATCAAATCCCACAGCTTTGTAATTAGTGCCATTAGATACTCCAATACCAGTGGTAGCATTACTACAAGCATTCACATCAGTTGTTAAGATTGTGGATGTAAAAGTGGATATTCCCGTAGTCGGTATAGGTGTTGATACTTTTGTATGAGATGGTGATAAAGTGTTATTTATTACTTTTACACATTTAGTCACTGACATGATATTGGTTTGTATAATATGTGCTGAACCAAGGATTGAATTAACACCATCTTGTCCCTCTTTTATCAATTCTCTTACATGGTGAATCATAGGTACAACTTCTTCAGCTATCCTCTTAGTTTGCACATAGTCTTGGAACTCAGCTAGGTCTTTGTCCAGTTTATTTATTTTCTCATCAGATACATATCCTATCATCTCAATAGTATCATCAACATCATGAAAAGTTTGCTCTTCCATTGTACTTGTGATAGGTGTAATGTCTTGTAACATTTGTGTCTCTCCTTTTGTAAAGAAGGTGTTCAATGTGCCAACTTCTTCAAGAGCACTAGATCCAATGTGCCTTATGCTCCTTCTTAAATGAATGTTTCTCTTAGGGCAGCGAGTTATTAGGCTCATGCAAATCTAGGATGACAACAAGTCAAAATACAGTGAAAATATGCTAAAATATATGATTTTCACCAAATCTCAATGCAAAAGGGCATGACAAAGGGTGTTGTGAGGAAAATGATGATGGAAAAAAAATTATATCAGTAATAACAGTCTCTTAATGCCAAAATATCTGTCACAACACGCTTTTAGTGCCACTCAAGGTCAACCCTTAGTGAAAATATAGCAAAAATAGGCAATTTTTCACGGTTTTTTAGTTCCAAGACCTAGGAAAAGGGGTGTTGTAAAGAATTTTAGGAGGTGTGACAAATAAACTAATGATATCAGTCACCTCAATCTATAAAATTTTTTACAACACACTTGGAGTGTAAACTAGGCCAAACCCTAGGGCAAAAATAGCAAAAATGTATAGTTTTTCACAAAATTTTCAATTCAAGAGCACGTTAAAAAAGTGTTGTGAAGATTTTTAGAAGGGATAGAAAATGATTACCATGATAAAAACTAATTAATGGAAAAACATCCTTCACAACATGAGTATGGTGCAAATTTAGACAGTCGATAAGGCCAAATCTAGTGAAAATCAATGTTTTTTAAGCCCTAGGTTTGAGATCTTGACACAAAATGCTATATAAATGTTTTGAAATCTGATATATGATGAAAATTATATTCTCTCAGATCTGAAAATGATTTTCATGCTCTAACATGTAAAATGCAAGTGCAAATATAATGAAAAATCAATGAAAATGCTAGTTTTTTGTTGCCTTTTTCTATGCAAAAATGCAAATTTTTAAAATCTAAATGCAAATTTGTTCCAAAATACAAGACTACAACCAAATGAAAATTTGAATGAGTCTCTAAAATGAGTAGAAAAATATGAAACAAGATTTTACCTACAAACCCTAGATTTTGGAATTACTAGGTTATATGCAAAATTCACAATTTTCAACTGAAACCTAGCAATTTTATGATGAAAATGCAATGCAAACTAATGAATTTTTGTAATTTTATGTAATTTAATTTATATCTAATGCAAAAATCATAAATTTGATGAAAGTGAATTCAATTAATGCAACATGTAAAACCCTAGCATGCAATTTTTTTCTAATTTTTCCAATTTTTCAATTTTTTTGTTTGTTTTCCAATGCAATAAGATGAATGACTATATGAATGAATGAAATAATTATAAATCTGAAGAAAACACTTAGCAAGGTGCAAACAAGTCCAATAACATGGGTTCACTAAAATGTAAAGGGTGATTTTTGGATAGTTGAGTTATGGTAGTTTTGGTGTATATCCTCCTTTCACCCTTACATTCAAGAACCTAGGGTCGAGTTGCAATGTACTATCATACCCTAGGTCACTATTGAGATGTAGGGAAACTTAGATTTTTATGATTAGATTGACAATTTCCTTCTCTTATGCTCAATTATACCTTAAAATCCTAATGATGCAAATACGACAGTAAATAGACGAATAATTAAAAATGCTTCTATAGAAAGATGTAAAATAACAAATAACTATGCACCTGTTTTTAGGGTTCCCAAGAAGAAAAATTAGGGGCTAAAGAGCAGCCGTCCAAGTCTAGTGCCCTACTTTTTGTCGAGATCTGGAAACAAGGTCTACAACCTGTATCTTCTGTATCAGAGGTTTTCCCGTTGCGGAACTTTGAGGACTAATGAGTGGGCACCCAAATCTAGGTAGCTATTTTTTTCACTAATCTACAATTCTGACACTCTGTTGTACCCTCCTATAACTTCACTTTGTCTGTAACTCCAACCTGTAGCTTGCAATCATGAACACTTTGGGAGGGGGTTGTGGTGTTTAGAGGCTTGCCTCAGTCAAGCCCCAGAGAGTCATTCAAGCCTTCCAAACACTGTTGTCAGATAGAGAGTGAGTTCCTTGCGAGGTAGAGCCAAAAACCAAATGATAAATGCTTAATAATCACAATAGATATCACCTTGTAGTAAAAATCTCATGGGAGGAAGAAGCTCTTCATTCCATGAGGAGATGGATGCTCAAATATGCAAACACAAACACAAACAACACAAATCTGCTCTTGCTGTAGAATGAATGCCTTGAATCACTTCTTGAATGCATAAAGTTCACAATAGCCATCTAGTTTACAAATGAATGCCTAAACATGTTTTTATATGCAACTACAAACATTCCCACCAAGATTTCCTAAATTGAAACTTATCGTGTTGGCCTAGGGACCAAATAACGTGATGCAAGAGCATCCACGGTCAATGGCAATCTTGAATCACCAAAAATATTGTTATTTTAATTTGGTTTGTTTTCAATAAGGTTAATGGGATTGGGAAATAATATTTTAATTTGCAACAAATGTAATTTCCCTTGGGTGCAATTGTAAATGTAATTTTGGTGGGATTTCACTGATTTTGTCATAAGTGGGGCTGCCAAGAATCTTGGAATTGATTTCCAAGAGGTGAAGCCAAAAGCTTCGCATGTTGTTGCATGTCTGGGTTGTTATTATGAAACCCAATCTTGGTAAAATGGGCATAACTTTCTCATTTCGTATAGAAATTACAAAATTTGAATGTCCTAGAAAGCTGGAAACAATGTGCACAAAACCTAGAAACCGTTTTAGAAAATCTTAAAAATTAAGGAAGTGATAATAGGTTGGAAGTGACGGGTTTTTCTTGTGGATTTATGGAGGTTGTTTTAAGAAACCAATAATGGTTTTCTTCTCACCCAATTTCTACATATTGAGGATTGCTCATTTGGGAGAGAGGGATTTGGATGAAGATATTTGCATAGCCAGATGTTGCCAGTATGAGTCCAGATTGATGAAGACAAAAATTTGTTGCAAGTGTGGATTGTATCTCTCAGAAGCTCATATGCTTCCATATTTTTTAATGAAATTTTAGATTGAATAAATATTATTGTGCATATTTCTCTTCTTCTATTTGTTGTTCCATTTTATTTTCAGCCTTCTTTTAGAGGCTTGTGAAGTGTTTTGTTGCAGATTTCTAAGTGAAGTGGATTCTCTACATCAATTGGTATCAGAGCTCAGAAGGTCTAGGACAGAGAGTTTGGTTTCCTGTTTGTGTGTTTGTGCAGGTTGAAGAGAGAACCTGGTTGCCAAAAGACTAGGTAGAAGAGAATAAGAAGATACCTAGGTGAGGCAAAGAAAAAGAGAAGCAAGCTTAAAGGGACTTGCTTAAAGAGAAGATGGATTTTTTTGAAAAGGTACCTATAGGATGGGGGTTCACAAAAGAAGAAGCAAGAAGAAAAAGAGAGGAAGAGGAAAGAAGAAAAGATGAGACAAATAGAGGTTGAGAAAGAGATAAGAGAACTGAGGCAAGTTGTGGAAGAGATGGAAAAAGATATGGAAAGAATAGTTCAACAGTTGCAAAGTTGACACTTATCAGTGAAGAGGAAGGTTACATGGCCCATTAGAAAGATTATTCAAAGAAGAATGAGACAAGCAAGGACAACAACAATAGAAGACGTAAAAAATGAAATGGTGAGTATACCTATGATTGTTTTGACATCAAGCAATGAAGAAGACAAAGTATCCATGGTTGAGTATGAGAAGAAGGTTGTAGTTGTTGCAGATCATGAGGTTGCAGAAGTAGAAAATGAGCATGAAGAAGATGGGGAAGCAGACAATGGTGATGAAAAGATTACAGAGAAAGAGGTAATACATAATATGTTTTATTTTTATGATGAGGATGAGAGTAGAGTGTATGAAGATGAAAAGATTGTAGCAGATAGTGAGCAGATAGATGTTGTAGTAGCAGTAATAGAGGAACAGATGAAAGAGGTAAAATTGTATTCATTTGAATCTGTGAAGGATGATTTGCATGTGAGTGTAGAAGAATAGTTAGTGAATGCAGAAGAGATAGTACAGTTGGATGTTGTTAGTGTTGATTTGTATGCAAGGAAAGATTTATGTGATGTTGCAGAGGATAGTGCAGATATGCATGTTAGTGGAGGAGGTCGAGTTACAGTGATTCCATGTTGAGAAAGAGGAGTGTAGAGCAGAGTTGGTGGAGTATGGGAAGTATTCCAGGTAGATGTTGGAAAAAGAGAGAAAAAAAACAAAGAAATTTCTTGTGCACATATTTGTGAGTGTATGCTCACAAACTTCTTACCCTGGGTGTCTGATGCAGGAGCATCCACGGTCAATGGCAATCTTGCATCACCAAAAATATTGTTATTTTAATTTGGTTTGTTTTCAATAAGGTTTATGGGCTTGGGAAATAATATTTTAATTTACAACAAATATAATTTCCCTTGTGTGCAATTGTAAATGTAATTTTGGTAGGATTTGACTGATTTTGTCATAAGCGGGGCTGCCAAGAATCTTGGAATTGATTTCCAAGAGGTGGGGCCAGAAGCTTTGCATGTTATTGCATGTCTAAGTCGTTATTATGAAACCTAGTCTCGGTAAAATGGGCATAACTTTCTCATTTCTTATTGCAATTGAAAATTTTAAAATATTCTAGAAAGATAGAAAGAAGGTACCCAAAACCCATAAACCATTGTAGAAAATACTAAAAATTGAGGGAGCGATGATAGGTTGGAAGTGACAGGTTTTTCTTGTGGATTTATGGAGGTTGTTTTGAGAAACCAATAATGGTTTTCTTCTCACCCAATTTCTACATATTGAGGATTGCTTTTTGGGAGAGAGGGCTTTGGATGAAGATATTTGCATAGACAGATGCCGCCAGTATGAGTCCAGATTGATGAAAATAAAAATTTGTTGCAAGTGTAGATTGTATCTCTCAGAAGCTCATATGGTTCCATATTTTGTAATGAAATTTTAGATTGAATAAAGAATATTGTGCATATTTTTGTTCTTCTATTTGTTGTTCCATTTTATTTTCAGCCTTCTTTCAGAGGCTTGTGAAGTGTTTTGTTGCAGAATTCTAAGTGAAGATAATCTTCTTTGCATCATAATGGTTATAAACTGATACTAGAAATTTGGGCCTGACCCAAAATAGGGTAGGACTAGGGTGCGGGTGCCCAAGTCCTCCCCCCTATTTTAGATAGGGTTAGGTTCAAGGGGTCCCCCTAGGCCCCATTTGTCATGATACTCAGGGTTCATTCCATCAGGATGTTGAATTATGATGTAAGATGTCCTAAATGCACACTAAAGACCCGGGAGCTAAACCTTTTGAGGGAAAAGTCCCCAAGGGGGACATTTTCTGACATTACAACAAGATAGACATTGTATCATGCTTATAAGTTTAAATATTGCGTACATGTTCTTTAATGTTTCCATGAAATGCTATTATGTTCAATTATAGTTCAATATATGTGTCATGTATGGCTTGATTATCTCAAATATTTTTACAAAATCCTTGCAAAATACATTTTGTGCATATCTTAGAATCATTGTAGTCCATGAGACTACATTTCTTTGAGGCATCATGTCAAATAGTTCACGTGCCTTGTCTATGCTTCCACACTTTGCATACATGTCTACAAGGGCAAATGCAAATACATGTGACAAAATTCCTATATCCTTTATTCTTTAATGGTTGTCCACACCCTCTTCTGAAGATTCCATTTTGGCATAGGCAAGGAGGATGTTGGATAAGGTTGTGGAATTTGGCTTGACACCCGCCAATTGCATTTTCTTAAAAAATTATTTAAAGCCTTATCAAAAAATATATTTTGTGCATATCTTGCAATCATTGCATTCCATGAGACAACATTTCTTTGAAGCATCATGTCAAACAGTTCATATGCCTTGTCTATGCTTCCACACTTTGCATACTTGCCTACAAGGGTAGCTGCAAATACAACATTTCATAAAATTCCTATATCCCTTATGCTTTGATGGCTGTCCATACCCTGATCCAATGATCCTAATTTGGCACAGACAGGGAGGATGCTTGCAAAGGTTATGGGATTTGGTTTTACATGTGCCTATTGCATTTTCTTGAAAGTTTATAAATCCTTTTCAAAAAATCCATTTTGTGCATATCTTGCAATCATTGAATTCCATGAGACTGTGCATTTATTTGAGGCATCATGTCAAACAGCTTAAGTGTCTTGTCTATGCTTCCACACTTAGCATACATTTCTACAAGGGCAGTTGTAAATACAAAATGTGACAAAATTCCTATATCCTTTATGGTTTGATGGCTATCCACACCTTATTTTGAAGATCCTATTTTGGCATAGGCAAGGAGGATGTTGGATAAGGTTATGGAATTTGGTGTTACATGTGCTAATTGCATTTGCTTGAAAGTTTCTTTTGTGCATTTTCTTGAAAGTTTCTAAATCCTTTTTGAAAAATCCATTTTGTGCATATCTTGTAATCATTGAATTCCATGATACAACATTTCTTTGAGGAATAATGCCAAATAGTTCATGTGCCTTGTCTATGCTTCCACACATTGCATACATGTCTCTTAGGGCAGTTGCAACTACAACATCTATCAAAATTCCCATATCCTTTATGCTTTGATGGATGTCCATACCCTATTCTGAAGATCCCATTTGGGCATAGACAAGGAGGATGTTGGCTAAGATTGTGGAGTTTGGCTTTACATCCGCCAATTGCATTTGCATGAAATTTTCTAAAGCCTTATCAAAATAACCATTTTGTGCATATCTTGCAATCATTGCATTCCATGAGACAACATTTCTTTGAGGCATCATCTCTAACAGTTCACCTATGTTGTCTATGCTTTATCACTTTGTATACATGTCTCATAGGGCAGTTGCAACTACAACATTTGACGAAATTCCCATATCCTTTATGCTTTGACAGATGTCCATACCCTATTCCAAAGATCCGATTTGGACATAGACAAGGAGGATGCTAGATAAGGTTGTAGAATTCAGCTTTACACTCGCTAATTGCATTTTCTTGAAAGTTTCTAAAGCTTTATCAAAAAAACCATTTTGTGCATATCTTGCAATCATTGCATTCTGTGAGACAACATTTCTTTGAGCCATCATGTCAAATAATTCACGTGCCTTGTCTATGCTTCCACAAGCAACATACATGTCTCATAGGGTAGTTACAACTACAAGATTTAAAGGAATTCCCATATCATTTATGCTTTGATGGATGTCCATACCTTGTTCTGAAGATCCCATTTGGGCATAGACAAGGAGGATGCTAGCTAAGATTGTGGAATTCAGCTTTACACCCACCAATTGCATTTGCTTGAAAGTTTCTAAAGCCTTATCAAAACACATTTTGTTCATATCTTAAAATCATTGCATTCCATGAGACAACATTTCTTTGAGCCATCATGTCAAATAGTTCACATGCCTTTTCTATGCTTCCTCACTTTGCATACATTTCTCATAGGGTAGTTTTAACTACTTGCATTTGACGAAATTCCCATATCCTTTATGCTTTGATGGATGTTCATACCCTATTCTAAAGATCCCATTTGGGCACAAACAAGGAGGATGCTAGCTAAGGTTGTGGAATTTGGCTTTACACCTGCCAATTGTGTTTTCTTGAAACTTTCTAAAGCCTTATAAAAAAATCCATTTTGTGCATATCTTGCAATCATTGCATTCCATGAGATAGCATTTCTTTGAGCCATCATGAATGGGATCAAGTCAATTCCTACAATGCATCTCTAATAATAACTATAGATTCTTAATATTTCTTTCTTTTTTCATATGTAGTCATACTAAGCCATAATGAGTAAGGATCTCAATCAGATAATAAAAGATCATTATAATTAAAGTCATGAATTCATAGATATATTCATACATCTTTATCGCAACAAAAAATAATTGTACACTAGTACAAAAACAACAATATATATGATTAAAAAAACTACTAAAAACAACATATAAATGACTAAACATGGTCACGTGACCATTAGTAGTTTATTGCCAGTCATTTATAACACGACTGAATTGATGACTAAACCATTTTTAGTCATTTATTGGTTGTTTTGATTGATCGATTTGGTAGTATATTTTGTCATTAATTTAGTCATTGATTTAGTCATATATTTAGTCATATTTATTCACCGAGCCTTGTCACATGACCATTAGTAGTTTATTTCCGGTCATTTATTTTGTCACATGACCAAATTTATAATGCGACCAAATTTGTGTCAATTGGTAGTATATTTATTCACTGATTTCTGTCAATTGGTAGTAAATTTAGTCATATTTATTCACTAATTTTTATCAATTGGTAGTATATTTAGTTTGATATTTGAGGATTTAAACATAAAACATAGAAATACACATCAATCATCAATTGCACACAATTAGATAGCCATTGAGAAGGCAAAATCACTAAACTTTATTAAAAGAAAGGTGTTCTTATAGCTTGCACAAGTCTGAAATATCTATCTTGCTTGAAAAATGCTTAGAAATAGAGTATTACAATATTTATTTTCAGTCACAAGATTGAAAATCTGAGTTACAATGCACAGAAATGACACGAAGGAAACTTCTCCAAGTTTACAATGCTTTGCCAAAAAGTGAAAAGAACTAACTGAAAATGAAAGAAGGTGTGCCCTTTAGCCTACAAGCCTTTCCAAATCCTTAGCAATCTGTTACAATAGATAAGAGACATGTGTCACAGTTTGAAAAGTCAAAAAGCCATTGGATGCGTAACTGCTACTTCCTCTTATTTTGCTATTGAAAAGAACTCCTAAGTGGTGTGGGGAACGATGAATGTTGATCTTTCTTTAACCTCCCTACTTTGTTGCATCATAAAACCTTCACTTTCTTAGAGAACCAGCCAAGCCAAAAACATCCCATGAGTTGAATCCTTTGGATCCAGTCTACTTGATAGATCTCATTCTGTACTTAAATGTGTAAATAGTTAGTAATAACAAATTAAAAAAAAAATGAATTGAAATAAGTCAAAAGGCTACTATCATAGTTAATAGAAAAGCACGATAGGTAAACACATGTTTTTGCAACAAGATCGTATATAGTTGTTTCAAAAAAAATTAATTGATACCATAATAGTAGAAACTAACCTTTCAATAATATGATCCTGAACCACTTCTTGGTCCATAACCACCAACATTTCTACTTGAATAAATAGGTGGATAAGGTACACCCTCCATTCCACTAGCTCTGCTACCTCCAACTGGACCTATGCCAAGTGATTGAAGGAATAAATTACAAAATATCATCCTATCTATTTATGATGTTTTTCTAAGCACCAAAAAATTAAACAAACAAACTACAAAGCACACAAGTACATCTCTTAGTTGTATAGACTAGGATAGTTCAACCACCATTATACCACTCAATGAATACTAACCAGCTCCTAAGTCATGGTCTAGATGACTCCTTTATCATGAACACTAACAAGTGAAATAAACCATTCAAATTTATGTAAACATCATCTAAAATACAGTAAATGCCAAATAAACCATTCACTTTTGTAGAAGATGAATTCTAAATGGAATGTGACTTAGAAAGATTTGACTCATATTGACATTCAAGTGTCAGATCTTGACAAAAAATATTTAAAAACAAGCTTTTGTCTTTTGAGAAACACTAATATATGTAGTGAATGCCAGGTGAACCACTCAGGATTAGAGAAGATAGTTCATCAAGAACAGGTTACAAAAATTGACTCTATAACCCAAAAAATATATTACATAATGATTCACTAATGCATAATGAAAAAAACCTTAACTCACTCTAAAGCAATTCCATGGCCAAGCAGATCCATCTGCTCTTTTCATATCGGTAGGAGATATTCCCCAATAGAGTTGGAATATACAAATTTATTACCCTTGCCATTGGTTTGCTCAATAGAATGGGGAGGTTGAATATCCTCTCTGGACTAGATCTTGGCACCTATATGAGGCTCTGGTAGTTCATTGTTAGTGCCTTGTGCTTGCAATGTAGCGTTGCTTTTGTAAGCTTTGAAATGGGCAGATATAATTCCATAATTTTGTTTCTTGAAGGCCACACTTCTTGAGATCCCAGAATACATAGCTTCTACTTCTACCCAAACAAACAACTCTTTGTACTTGTTTCAGAATCCCAAGACCCTTCTAAGCTTAAAAGGAAAAGATCTAATTACAGAGTATTAAAAAATAATTCAAAGTCATCCCCTACAAACTAAATAAAGGTAGGTATCAAGAAAAGAGTAAAAGTCATGCCCTCGATCCAATATAAATCATGGCCTTGAAACTAATAAGAGGAGTAGCCAATTGAAAATGTTTGTACGTCACATGTTCAGGCCATGTTTCTCTTGCAGATAGGGTACCGATGTATGTTGACCACTTTTAGTGTAGATAGAGTACTGATGTATGTTGACCACTTTTAGTGTAGACAAGGTACCTATGTTTGTCAAACTAATAGTCTGAAGATATGTATAGTCCATTTAAGGTCTACACAGTCACTAGAAGGTCTGTGTAATCATTTTCAAGGTCTATGAAGCATTTTGAAGCTCTGTAAAGAATTTCTAAGTGATATAAGAAAAAGGGACCTATGATCAATGTGGAGAAGATGTAAGGATCTAGTGAAGATTGCTAGAAAAGAATAATATGAATAGCAACCCCATCTTCATGATCATTCCTAGGACAAAGTTCTTTGATGATTATGTCACTGCCCAAGATTACCAAATGGAAACAAAAGGCATGTGGCCAAGAGTGAGAACAAACATGACACCCCTTAATTTTAATAAACATGAAACAAATGAACTAATATGCATATCTATAATTGACTGTTCACCTATTGAATGAAGCTTTGAAAGAGCACATAATTAAGCTTTGGATTCTTCTATATAGATTGTGTGCCAAATTTTCATGATCAACTCAATAAGGCATTCTAAAATTTCAAATTTCTTTCAATTTTCATAAACAGCAAAGAAAGGAAAAAATATATTAAAGTTTGTATATAAAGATGAGATCCCTCATACAACTTTGTTCTATAATCTACATTTTCCTAGTATGAACACATCCTTCTTTGTTCACATTGAAGAAGCTAACTCATGCAATATAATTTAGTTTCATTATTAAATCTAGTGCTTACAATTGTAAGGAAAGTTAAGTGTAGAATACGCCTTCCTAATGCTAATCTTTAGAAGAGAATTATAGAAATTCTTTTAATACTTGCAATTATAGAACATTTAAGTTGCACACAAATGAATAATAGAATAAACAATAAAGATTGAACATCAGATTTTACATGGGAAAACCCTTATGGGAGAAAAACCTAGACACCAAAGCAAGATCACTTGTATTACAGTAAAATGTCAATTACATACAAGTTACAGAGCTATGCCTTCATAGGTGTAAATTTCTAGAATGATTCGATAGCTATTCGATACATTCACTCAAATCAACACTTCATCCATCCACTCACTATCCCAGGTTACAATGCACTGTCACATTAATATCAACTTCTCAAACATTTCAGGAAGCCCATCATTTCAACTTCCACACTAGACAAAACTGTTACTAACTGACTCAACCATTCCTACCTTCTTCCTTAGTCAAAGTCATATTGGAATATCGAAGGGACAAGAAACCATGTCTCTCTGAATCCACACTACCACCCCGATATGTATACCACTCCACCGTAGTCATCTTAGACTAACCTTTGTGGGATGGTGGGATCTATACCGCACCACCGCAAACCACTTCACGGGATATTGCAGGGCTGCGGTATGGCTTGCACTACCGCAAGCAGGAGTCAACCACCATCGTGGGGTGGTGGGATAGGACTCCCCCCACACTACCGCACAAGTAGATGAAGACCACTGCGGAATGCAAAACCTTGGAAGTCTGAGTTTGATGGCAACTGAGCTAGGGTTTTAACAATGAGTTTGAGACACACATTCTCCACAACAATGGCCCTGAAGAGACTTGACTTTAATCTTTGATTCAGACTTGACAAAGAGATAAAATTCTCTCAATCACTGAGACTTCAGATGAATAAATGTCAAAAACTAGAATGGTTAGACGTGGCTGTATATTGTATTTCATTTTTATCTTTAAAATTAAAAAAATAATTATCAAAGATGTAATAAGAATTACTCTAAAGGAAAAAACAATGGTTTCACTTATCGCTCAAAAAACTAACCAGATAGACCTTGCGGTTCAGCTATTGCTACTAATCTGGGTTTTTAGATATGTGAAAAACACACACAATCAAAGGATATTCAGAGATGCAATGACATAAATAAACATTTTTGGCAACATCTTAGGTTGATTGATGGATCTTGTACTTGGTCATAAGGGATGTTTTGTCTTAGACTCTTAGCTTGTTGAATACATGTAAACTGTAGATATTTGGATAGTGACAAGAAGGCAAACAAGAAAAACTATTAACAAGGTAATATATCCTCATCGAATTGATCTGTTTGAATAGCCAATGGCCCATAAATGTTCTAGCCCATAAGTTAATGTGTTTTATAGCCTGCAAAGGAATACTTCAAGAGTTTATCATAGTTGTCACACATGTCACTAAACAACTTTAGCCATCATATCTAAATATTGATAAATGCTTATCAGGTACAATGAATGATAACGGCTAACAAGATATGGCATTATTGTAATCCTTCCAAAAGTTAATCATTGTATTCCAATTTCCTTTCTTTCACAAATAGGAAGAACAACAACATTAAGTCAAACAATGATACAAGTCCCACAACAGTATGGCCCTTAAGTAGCCCATATACAGGAACCTATACAGTTTGTCCAATAATATTAGCAAAGGACTGAAGACACTATGGATACATAATCAAAAGTGCTACAAAAGCTAATGGCACTACATTGAGAATAGATTTCATGTTTACAAACTCCAGTAAAAAAATAATTCTATTAAACTTGCCTATATGTTGTTGAATGCCAAATCCGTACAGTACCATCTTCAATGCTAGTGATAATGATAGGAAGTTCAGGATGAAAACAAACTACTGAGACATTATGTGTATGTCCTTCAAGAGTTTGGATACAACTTTTTGTCTAGTAGTCCCACACCTGATACAAGTACACCAAGAAAATGAATGGACTAGTATTCAAAAGGATTCATACAAAAAGTAACAGACATGCATAATTTTTTTTTGTAAAGAGCACCTTTTCTATATGATCATCTAAACCTGAAATTAGATATGGTCTATCACCTCTTGTAACCCTAGATCTATTTGCCAATTTTCAATAAGTCCTCAAAAATTAAGAACCAAAATAAAATATTCATAATTGACTATTGCCTTTACTTAAATCTACATTTTAATTTTTGTTGTGTAAGGATAGTTAAACCATAGAGGTCAGATAAAGGAAATGAAACATGTATACCATAATTGTTAAAGAGGGGGCCCACAACTCTAATATGTGAAACAAACTGAAAAGAAAGAATTTTCTAAAAGTAATATAAATTGATAATTAACAAATTAAATGCCAGATTTGTACATGTATAACCAAATGTAAAGGCCTTGTGGGAATTTCCACACACCCAGAGCAAAAATAAAACAAAGACATAATGCTTATGATTATCTGATTGGGCAGAGGTGGTGCACCTAACCTACATCCTATGCATTCACATATACAAAATATGAGGAAACCTCTATAATTGATTGCAATATTCATTTGAGGTAGATTTTTTCTAGAACTCAACAGTTTACAATTTGCCTCTCCTGATTTCATGAGATTTATAAGGAAATAATTAGAATTACAACTAGAATTAGAGATCTAGAAAATAAGCCTCAACGAATCTGCTGCTTGGTTTTTGTCCCAACATGCAAAAGCTGGAACAAAGGGGTATGGAAGGTTAATAAATGAAACTGAAACACAAATAGACAAGGGGAGATACAAACAAAAAGGAAAATACTAAGAAATTACTAGTCAAAAGGATTTCAAAGCATTGCATCTCTTCAATATTTGTATGCAACTTCTCCATCATGTTTGTAAACTATTACTCTCTTCCATGAGTACCATTGATTAATGCTTGGGTAGAAATAACTTTAAACTTGACTGTGTCAAAAAGATTTTCCATGTCCTACTCAAGTAGCAAAGGTTGTTCTATGCATTAACCATGTGTGCTGCAGCAAGGAACTCTAATTCATTTAATCCCAAGGAAAATATTATTTTCCTCATGTGCATGCTGAAAAATATTAAATAAGGCATAGGCATGCATTTTTTATATCTCATCCTTTACATATCCTCTTTTAATTGTTCTCACTTTATATCAAACTTTGATAAATCACTTTAAAAGTGATTCCAAAGAAGATTGGGTATTTCTCATCTTAATCTCCTTAATTTTAATAACAAGTGACTTATAAAGTAAAATCCCTATGAAAAGCAATATAATATTTTTATGAGATTCCCTATATATTTACTTTCTTCCTTCTCTTTCAATGCTCTCCTCTTTTCAACCTTTGAAAATGAAGTATCTCTTACAATTGAGTTTTGGCATGTGCAAATAAGAACCAATTAAGTGATTGTGGTGTAAAAAATAATTGTGTCCACCACAATTCTCATAACTGTGAACATCCCCAAATTGACTCCTATCATGACCAACTCTACAACAATGATCACATGATAACTATACAAAGTTTTGTACTATCCCTACTCATAGGCTATTATGAACACCTTTGACAAGATTTTGTCCTTACCACCATGACAATGTTGAGCAGTTGAATGACTATATTATTGTTTAGGCTTCAGAAATGATATTTTATTTTTGAGCCTTAGTGCTTGCAGCTACTTTTCAATAACCAAGAGCCCTATGCATTGGTCTCAAATCAGTTTATGGAAAAAACCAGGTATTGTCTCAAATTAGTTTATGGAAAAAACCAGCTATGGTCTCAAATCAGTTTATGGAAAAAACTAATATTGGTCTCAAATTAGTTTATGGAAAAAGAGCCCTCAAAATGTTTCCAATTCTATGCTAAATTACTATGTTAAACATCTTGCAATGGGAGCTTCTCAGGCATAAGAAGTAGTGGGTTTAGCTCTCTCTTGCTTGACAATCTCAGAAACATCTAGATGTCCAAACACATTGACAAGGTTTGAACAGTGTAGAAACCTAAACATCAGTCTTTGCCCACCAACACAAACATAACTTCCATTGGGAAAGATCTTGGTTGTGGTGATATACAACCCTCTTGGTTGGAAGCGAGAACAAATTGTTAAAGTGCTAGTAAACAATGAATCACTTACTGTGAAATATTCTGATGGTAATATGATTGAGTCACAACTTGTACCTCTAGGAAATTCAACAATCAATTTTACAAGCTACTATAAGAAAGAAAATCTGGGCATATCATCAGACAAAAGCCCTCTTTTTTCACTTTTTTCAAGTGTCTCTGCCACCCCTTGGATTCAGCACATATAAGGACAATGGGAGTAGACATGTCTTGTCAACCAAAAAAATTGCACCAGTGAATGGAAGTAGGACATATGAGGCTGAACCGGGCAACTTCGCATTCTCATTTTCCTCTATATTTCGTCAATTACGACACATATCAAATTCCAGTGCATGGTGAGAATGCTACAATGGAATTTGGTGATTCCATTATAGATGTTTTTGAAAGTGCAAGTTGGATGCAATCGGGTGCTTTAGAGCATACTACATTTGCCACATCTGAAGAACCAAGAACTAGACATAAAAGTGGCACATCAGAAAGTCATACAAAAAACAATTTCATTGAGTCACTTTTAATTTTGCAAAGACAACTCACTACTCGCAAAAATGGATGGAAATATCAAGGAAAAGCTTGCATTGAAAATTAGAACTGAAGGACCATGTTGTTTGTCTGATATAGTTTCAAGGATGGAAACTCAGGACCAACAGAATGTATGTACCTAAAATTTTGATTTGTCTGAGAATAGCTGCTCCTGCTCTAAATGAGTAGGAGAGGATGGAATTGCAGACAAGAATCAACAAACTTCTCTCCCAAGCACACATGGAACCATTGGGTGTTGATAATGAAAGTGTTGAACAAGACGTGGAGAGACATTGTTGGTAAGTGAATTAGCACTTGCCAGTTGTTGTAGTAAAATCCCTTCTCAAGACAATAAGGCTACCTTATTGAAAGCCAAAATCCTATTTACATGTTGTACACTTTACAAATTTACATTTAGGGGTTTTTGAGGAATTTACAAAAATGAAAAATGCTTTTAAAATAAATTTAACAAAAAGTGTGGATTCAATCAAATAGAATACAGAGTTCAATTAACCCCACACCAATAATAATTTTTAGAATTTATGAGTAAGGACCAATGATCAGATTTGCAGATTGTAAGGATGCATTCAAGAAAACAAATGATTGCATCCAACATAAGAAGATGCAATACCAAATACAAATGAGACACAAAGTTCAGACTTTTCATGTAATGATCTAACAATTACAAGAGTGCTTTGAAAGCTCACAATTCCATAGAAGATTTTAGTAAGTGAAGTTTCAGGTTTTTGATGTAAGGATGTAGGATTACAAACAAATCCAAAAAGTCTAAAACTAGAACAAGGTGGGGTTGTAGGGTTTGATTATAAAGATGTAAAATTTAAAAAATCTAGAATTCTAGAATGGTGAACTAACATAAGGTTTCAATGTTTGTTTGTAACTTAATAAAAGTTACAAAGGCAACATGAAAGTTCAAAAACCTGAAGACTTAGGCATAGGCAGAGTTTTATGACCATGATGTAACTTGGCTAAGGTTACAAAGAAAATTCAAAACTCCAAATCATGAAAACACTTAAGAAATCAAGCAAGAAAGCTTTCAAAGGAAACCCTAGTTTTGATGGAAAATATAGCAAATAACATAAGGATCAAGATTAAATACAACACAAGGCACCTAGAGAGGTAGAAAGCAACACTTGAATGAAGAAATCCCTGTCTATATGACTACAAACTTCAGATGGAAACCCCAAGAAGCTTCAATGTGTCAAATACATTGAAACACTTTGAATCCTAGCTTAATATGAGCATTCCCACAATGATATTGGCAGTTCTCACCTGCGAAATCAATTAGACTAAGGGCAGCAATGACTTTCTAGAAGTTTAGAGTTGTATGGAGAGCCAGGATTGGCATAGAGTGAAGGGGACAATTAGAAAATGCATTACAAATGATAGGGGAGCTACAAAGATATGTAAGTTTTTAGCACACGTGTGGGTCATTAATGTTCTTTTTTTTAATCATGTAATTGTTCCATAGGTGGGCTTTCTACATTGGCTTGTAACATGCAAAAATGAGTCAAAAATCCCACATGAGGAAGTGGCACAGGTTTTCAGGGTTTTGACATAAGTGTGTAAAGATTACAATGTTACAATGATAGTCCTGATTCCCAACTCATACACACAATGCAGACTTTTGGAGTTGAAGTCTAAGAAGGTAAAAGTTGCAAAGTTACTTCAAAAGTCTAGAACCCTACCATAATACAAAGACGCAGAATTTCAAGGTTCCTTCATAATCCGGTAAAAATTACAAAAGTGCATGAAAATCCTAAAACTCTGCCCAAGGAAAATTCCCAACTTTTAACTTAGGAATTTTAACTTTTCACAAGACCTAACCTTCCCTAGGACCAATTGGACATTTGAGCATTTTGATATTATGACCTTTTATGCAAATTGTCCACACTTAAAATTTGAATTGTGAAACTTGACATGGTAAATTGACAACTTGAGAGATACATGAGACAACTTTGACTTACATGGAAGACATTAAATTTGAAAATTGGAATTGGAAAATTTCATGACAACATATATAAAGGCCAATAGTTTGGTAACTAACAGCTGCGGGGTCTTGTTTTTAGGGTGGAGAGTTGTTGGTTTAAATTAAATGTTTTTTCTTCCTTTGAGCCCCTTGTCCATTGTGAGTGTGTCTTCTATTTTAGGATGGAGAGTTGTTGGTTTAAATTAAATGTTTTTTCTTCCTTTAAGCCCCTTGTCCATTGTGAGATTGTTTACTCTACATTGATTCCATAGAGGGTTTGTTGACTTTTCTAACATCAACATTAGTAGAGTAAATTGACCTAGGCATTTGAGGTAGCTTTCACAAAGAGCTAAGTGTTGAGGTAGATGGTTGTTGATATAGACAAATAGGGAAAGAATTATAGGTGGGAGTCCATGTCACAGGGTTGTAATAAGGCTTTAAGTCTCTAGATTAAAACCCATCGACCTTAAAAGGCAATGACACTGCCTCCTTCAATTGCAAATGTAGACTACTGAATGACTGTGAGGATTCTCTATAATGTTTGGAACATTGATGGAGCCAAACATTGTTGGGGCAGATGGTAGGGTGTGCTTGGAGGTGATGATGTGTTATGTCTTTTGTTTGCAATAGTAATTTGCACCATAAATTGCATATTTAATATGTGTTTAAATGTACAAGCATTTATTGTGCCTAACCAGAAATCAACTTGAACTTGTTCCAATTTCCTATCATGTTGCCAATGCCATCTCATTTCCTATTTCTCATTTCTAGCAGCACAGATTAGAGGACAGATGTGGCCAATGTTGAACAGTAATAGTACAAAGTGCAAATATGTAACTAATCTTGAATAATCCAAAATATGAGAAGATACTAATCAAAACCCTAAAAGAGGGAAAACCTCACAAACTTGATAAATCAAATCTTATGAGCTCAATTCATACCATAAAAATCAATTCATAAAGAAACATTAAATTAGAAAATAAAACAATTTGAGTATTGCCTATGCAAATTGTTGCAAACATACTAAGATTATGGGGTAAGCCGCAAACTTTTATCTTGGATCAAAGAAGCCTGGGTCTTGTGGGATATAAGTTGGATATTATTGCACAAGGGAAATTTATGGAATATGGAATAAAAACAAAACCAAATATATAAGAATAACACCTTTCTGAGAGTAGTGGCCAGCTTGCCCTTGGTAAAGTTGGCCATAGCAGCCATAGTGAGAAGAATGCCATTGTGAAATTGATAAAGATGAACATTCTTCTAAATGTATTTCGTGAATTGCACTCTATAAATAATAGGTAGAAATATGGCTACTAATCACACGTAGAAACAAAACCCTAGAAACCAAAAAAATGAAAAGGATTATATAATTTTTTTTAAAGTGTGATGAATGTGTACCTATCTCCACCCTCGCCACTGGCACCCATGAGCTTGTGAGAATTAAGTAGCATTATTTTGTCCTTGGATGTCTTTTTCACTACAATGCTCTGCACGATAGACATATCGGCCACAACCAGAGAAAACCCATCCCCAACCAGTCCAAACACACTCCATCACAAAACCACTAAAAACCCTCTTCACTTTTTGCTGCCTACAAATGCTTCTTCGCCAAGTAACACACAAACTGTTTACCAAAACTATTGAACTCACCCTCTTCTTGTTCCCTTTCCTACTTAAGATTTTCCCACATCGATATAAAGAAAAATAATGTTTTGACTCTCTAAGGTAGTCCCTTTTACGTGGTGCTATCGACGCGGGAAAATCTTAAATTTAGATTTCATTTTCCTGTGGGTTTTTAGTTTGTAAGGGTAAAAGTACCTCTTGCCTTAAATCATATTGTCTAATTTTTATTTGTGCGACTAATTATTTAGCCATTTTTATTTGTGTGACTAATTATTTAGTTGTGTTTTTTACCTGACGATCAAATTAGTCATTTATTTAGTCATTTATAGCTGTGTTGCAAAAAATTAGTAGAATTTAGTCATTTTTAGTTGTCGTGACTAAAAGTTTTGGTCACGTAGTCATTTATTTTCCAAATTCTACTAGTGGCAACTCTTAGACTACAAGAACAAGTATTACCAACCCAAGTATCAATCCTAGTTTCCACTCAGCCACCCTCATAGTGGATTATATAGTTTCACAAGGGTCATGATACAACATGTACAACCACTTATAATTTCTTAATAATACGAACTATACAACAAATTCATCCATTAGATCCTTTCAAATCAATTCTTTCCAAATCCTTACTTATGTGTATGCCTCACTTATCCAACACATTACCCATATTTGATAAATGCATGCAAGACCTACTTGACACACTAGTCCATTCCCTTCTACAAGACTAAGTGGCATCTTAACTTAACTAGACTTAGATTTATTTATAATGAGGGTTATATCAACTCTAATGGGCCAAATTGCAAGTGTACAATGGAATACCTTAACAATCAAGGAAATAATATCTATCTACAACTAACATAGCCATAATTATAGAGCTACAGAATGACCATAATCTAGACTCCAAAAATTGACCAAGATGACACATTTTCCAGTAAAGAAATACCATTTAGTTGCACTCTCCATTAATGGGTGGATATGAAACACACTAGAAGGCCTCATGTTTGATCAACTCCTTAAATTTCCCCTACCACCTATGACTTGGGTTACTTAACCACAAAGACATCCATGTTGTTGGCTCACACACTTATAATGCACATAGATTAGATATAATTTATAAAGGGACTAATCCATTTGACATAGAATCTATATGAAACATAGGTTATAATCTTATTTTATATTATAACCAATCATAAATTTGTCAAATAGTTCATGTGCCTTGTCTATGCTTCCACACTTTGCATACAT
Source organism: Cunninghamia lanceolata (assembly GCA_027924645.1). NCBI lineage: Eukaryota > Viridiplantae > Streptophyta > Pinopsida > Cupressales > Cupressaceae > Cunninghamia > Cunninghamia lanceolata. Next base: position 14,775,202 of record BSBN01000130.1, on the reverse strand, counting down.
GTCTCATAGGGTAGTTGCAACTACAACATCTGATGAAAATTCCCATATCCTTTATGCTTTGAAGGATGTGCATACCTTGTTCTGAATATCCCATTTGGGCATAGACAAGGAGGATGCTGGCTAAGGTTGTGGAATTTGGCTTTACACCCACCAATTGCATTTGGTTGAAAGTTTCTAAATCCTTATCAGAAAAACATTTTGTGCATATCTTGCAATCATCACATTCCATGAGACAACATTTCTTTGAGACATTATGTTAAACAGTTCACGTTCATTGTCTATTCTTCCACACTTTGGATACATGTCTCATAGGGTAGTTGCAACTACAACATCTGACAAAATTCCCATATCCTTTATGCTTTGATGGATGTCCATACCCTGTTCCAAAGATCCCATTTTAGCACAGGCAAGGAGGATGCTGGCTAAGGTTGTGGAATTTGGCAAGAAAACTTGATATGCATCCTTGAGTTAACTCATAATTCATAAATATATCATACAATTACCTATGTGGGCCCCATTAGTGATCTCATAACATTAGTGAAAGGTAATGGCCAAGTAGGTAATGGCCTCTAGTAGCATCGACCTGCCCACCCCGACGTGTTGGTGTAGTCGGTTCGGCCATGAGGTGGGAAGAAGAAAATATGCCTATTGGCACCTGTTCACTGCTCTCAAATGATGCATTTTGCAAGAATGCATATGTTGTTGGCATGGTCAAACATTCTAGAGTTGACCAAAATTGAGATAGGGTATTGTAGAGTGACCCGACGTCCACTTGTAGGTCTAGACAGAACATTTGTAGGTGCCATAGATCGAGAGAAAAGGCAGGTGAAATTTTTTCAACTTATTTCTCTTTGGGCTCTTCAGAGACTCCTAGTACAACGTAGCTTGGAACTATCAGGAGACCTAAGAAACAAACCAAGGCCTCCAATAGCATTGACCTACCCACCCCAATGTGTTGGTGTAGTCAGTTCAGCCCCATGAGGTGGGAAGAATAAAATATGTCTGTTGGCACCTTTTCACTACTCTCAAATGATGCATTTTGCAAGAATGCATATGTTGTTGGTATAGTCAAATGGTGTGGAGTTGACCAAAACTAAGACAGAGTACTATAGAGGGACCCAACATCCACCTGTATGTCTAGATAGAACATTCGTAGGTGCCATAGATCGAGAGAAAAGCCAGGCAAAAGTTTTTCAACTTTTACTCTTTGGGCTCTTCAGAGATTCCTAGTGCAACGTAGCCTAGAATGATTGGAGACTTGGGAAATGAACCGAGGCCTCCAGTAGCATTGACCTTCCCACCCCAACATGTTAGCATAGTTAGTTCAGCCCCACAAGATGGGAAGAAGAAAATATGCCTATTGGCACCGTTTCACTGTTCTCAAATGATGCATTTTGCAAGAATGCATATGTTGTTGGCACAATCAAATGGTTTGGAGTTGACCAAGACTGAGATAGGGTATTGTAGAGGGACCCGATGTCCACCTGTAGGTCAAGACAAAACATTTGTAGGTTCTATAGATCGAGAGAAAAGGTAGGTGAAAGTTTTTCAACTTTTTGCCCTTTGGGCTCTTGAGAGACTCCTAGTGCAACATAGCCGAGAACGATCGAGAGACCTGGGAAATGAACTGAGGCCTCCAATAGCAATAACAAGGCCACCCTGATGTTGGCGCAGTCAGTTCAACCCCATGAGGAGGGAAGAAGAAAATATTCATGTTGGCAACTTTTCACTACTCTCAATTGACACATTTTGCAAGAATGCATACATTCTTGGCATGATCAAATTGTTTGGAGTTGACCAAAATTGAGACAAAGTTGATGTCCACCTATAGGTCCAGACAAAACATTCATAGGTGCCATAGATCGATAGAAAAGGCAGGTGAAAGTTTTCCAACTTTGTGCTCTTTGGGCTCTTTAGAGACTCCTGGTGCAATGTAGCCTGGAAGGATTGTGACACTTGGGAAATAAACTAGGGCCTCCCCTAGTGTTCACCTACCAACCCAGATGTGTTGGCATAGTCAGTTCAGCCCCATGAGACAAAGAATGCAAAATATGGCTCCTAGAAAGTTTCTGTTGAACACTAATGACGCTTTTTGCAACATTTCATACATCATCACCACAGTCAAATGTTTTGGAGATAATAAAAATTGAGACAGGTTATTGTGGAGGGACTCTACATGCAGCTATAGGTTCAGACAGAATAGTCGTAGGTGCCATAGCTTTCGAGTACCAGTTCATCATAGTTTGGCAATTTTTTGCACTTAGGTCTCTTAAGAGACTTTGTCATAATAGTGTAGCTTGGAAGGATCGGGAGACCTGTGGAATAGACTGAGGCTTCCCCTATAATTCACTTACCCAAACAAATGTGTTGGTGCTATCATTTTGGCCCCACAATGCACACAATGAAATTTATGCTCGCTGACAACTTTTCATTGAACACAAATGATGCTTTTTGTAACTTTTGAAATATTGTTTCCACAACCAAGTGGAATGAACATTTCAAAAAATGAGAGAGGTTATTGTGGAGGGACCCTATGTAACCTTGTAGGTCTAGACAAAATGTTTCTAGGTACTACAAATTCCAAGAAGCAGTCCGTCAAAGTTTGGCAATTTTTGGCACTTAGGGCTCTTAAGAGAAAGCGTCAGCACTATGCAGCTGGGAACAATCAGATAGTTGAGGTGCAAAATAGAACCTTGTCTAGAATCGACTTGCCCACTCAGATGTGTTGGTGCTATTATTTTTGTCCCATGATGTATGAAATGAAATTTATGCTATGAGACAACTTTTCATTGAACACAACTGACGCTTTTTGCAACTTTTGAAATATTATTTCCATGACCAAATGGAATGAACATTTCAAAAACTCAGAGAACTTATTATGGAGGGACCCTACGTGACCATGTAGGTCTAAACAGAATGTTCCTAGGTGCCACAAATTCTGAGAAACGGTCTGTCAAAGTTTGGAAATTTTTGGCACTTAGGGCTCTTAAGAGAAAGCATCAACACAGTGCAGCAGGGAACGATCAGGATAGTTGAGATGTGAAACAGGACCTTGCCTAGTGTTCACCCACCCACTATATAATAACTCCTTGACAAGTCACTATCTATTCAAGACAACCTCATTGTGATTATAATTGTCCTAATAATTATGCCAATGACATGTATGGTTATCTTTTAGTTGACCTATTTGCCAATGACATGAATATCCTTTCAAGACCACCTCTATGTTTATATAGTATCATGGATACCTTTTTGCATGGATTTGAGATTAATTGACTTATCATTTAGTCTTGATTGTCACCTCGTGTATCTATTGCTATCCTACCCATGGGTGAGAGGTCATAGTTATTCCTAGGGTTGCATGATAGCTATTGCGGTATTTAATAGTCTTTAGGATGACATGACAGTTCTTGCAAGTGTGTATGCTCAAGTGACAATCCTTAGCTTGATTTAGCATGATGATAATTCTTTGACTAATATGATTTCCCTTAGTATCCTTCTAATTGTTTAGGTTAGTGTTTGATTCAGGATAATAGCAACATGATTGGACATCTACTCCACAGTGAAAGTGTTTCCATGACCTTGCTCTAGTTTAGGACTATCCTTAAATGTTGATAAGACTCCCTTCATAAATATATACCAATACTATCTTGATGATTTCCTTCCCATGGTGATATGGCTTGTTGTCATAAATTTTTATCTCAAATAAATATAAATTTTTATTTTATCGTGATAATAACTTGTCAAAATGATAATCCTCTCACTTCCCTCATAACTGTCCTATAACATGACAATTCATGCTAACATAATCATAAAAGATTGAAAAACATTCATAACTTTGAAACTATTTGTCCTTTTTTAATCTAAAAGATGCATGGCATTCTATGATTTATTGGCTATAGTTTTAAAGAAAAAAGTTTTAAATTTCATATTTTTTTGACCAAGTTAGGTTGGTCAGAAAACTAATTTTTAAGATTTTTAGAAAATCACAATAACAATTTCATAAATAATTATTTATTTAAAAAATAATTTCAAGAAAATATCTGTCACATCCACTCGTGTGTCTTTTACTTAAATATTTTATTTTTTCTCATACTTAGGTTGCCCAGAATGACACCTACTTTTTATGGTTTTCTAAAAGTTTTAGTAGTGCCTCATTGAAATATCCAATTTTCACCAAACTAATTTTAGAACTTTAAAAAAAGGTAGTATCCCATAAACTGCATTCAATTTCATACAACTTCTATTACTATCTTATTTTCATATTATGTCGATAAGTCATCCAATAATTGATGTGAGGTTACTTAAGTCTATTTTTATCATTTTCATCGCCACTTAGGGCTATTATTTGGCATGTCATGATCTTGCACTCACCCACCTTCTACATATTATTTTAAATACACACCTTCTCTGTTTATTGTAGTACATCCTCAATACATGTTCCATGTTACTCTACCTCTTTTCAATATATTTTTTTATTCTTTCAAGGGAAAGAGGAAAATGTTGTCCTCCTTACTTTTGGCCACATTTTTTTAGTGAAAAAGGCATGTTGTGCTTAAAAAATCTATCGATGTTTAATATTTTATAATTCCCAAAACTTAACACTCCTGTTGGTGTATAAACTCATATGATTTATACTTAACTTAATCATAGTTAGTGGTTTTCCTCACATGTTGAAAGACTAAGTCCTCTTGTTGAGTCATTAGTCGATGTGTCGATCCATCTTTGACACATTGTTGCTATTTTAGAGGGAGGTTAAACCTTGAGCTACTCTCTTGGTTCCAATTTCACCACCTTTTCTATTCTTGTGGAGAATTGTTTCTCAAGATTCACCTATTTATACCGGTTCGGTTGTAAACCAATTAGTTGGTTTTCAGTACATTGCATTTGTGTTTGATTGCTGCTCCATGATCTTGGACTTCCGCTCCCACATGGTATAAGAGCAAGTGGAATAGCATCAAATCATTTTCTCATTGATTACATAGCTCCATTGGAAAATCTCTACAACTTCTCTTGCACGCTAGGCTCAATTCGCCCTTCAATAACTACATATCGAGGAGGTAAAATTTTGTTTCAAAGCACATTTGAAACAAGTTTTTTTTGTAGGTCATAATCGTTATTGGAAGAGCTCATCAACTCTCACCATAGTGAGGTTGAATCATAGCCGAGAAAGCGTCAACAGAGGCATTTTTTTGTGGTATTTGTGCCTCACACAGAGGCCAATTTTTATTATGGTGATGTGCCTCACACAGAGGCTGAACCCTATGCCTATCATGCCTGATATCACAAGCCGAATTCGCCCCTCCAAGCTACATTCTTTGACGCCTCTCCTCCCGTCCTTGTCGTGACCTCTTACTGTGGCACTCACATCACATCGATGCCTTTGTTGGTGGCATTTTTTCCACATATCCTCAGTCAATGGGGTTCTCTCAGCCATGAAGGCTCAAGGTACATCACCCATGCCAAAAGGGGGAGCAAAGGCCGCATTTCTGGGTGGGAAATCAGAGCAAAAACAGCTTTGAAAAGCTAGGCGGCCTGTGGTAATTTGAAAGTGCCTTGGGAGGCACATGAACAACGATGACTATCAATTTTGAAGAGGGTATTTGCAGCATTATTCATTGTAACTTATGTCAATTTTGCTAACATAAGAAACTAGGGGGGTGACATAAGCAGCGAGGCAAAATAGAAAGGGAGGAGGCACAAAAATTTTAATAATAAGCCCCTGGTCATATGGGTTTTTAAGCTCATGGTCACACCCTACCACAGGGGGCTTAACTTTTTCCCTATCAAGGTTTTCTCCATATATTAGTTTGCACAAAATTTTATTTTCAAGCACATTGAAATTTTTCTTTTAAGGTGATTTTTTGCATATGCAAAAATTGTAAAGGCTATAACTTTTGCATACGATCTCGTAATCAAGTCATTCAAAAGGCAAAAGTGCCTTTTTTTTACCTCTATCATTCTAGATACTAATTGCACTATCATTATAAAGTGCCAATTAAGTTAAGTCTAGGGTTCTTAAAATACTTCATCTCAAATTGCAAAGCTTGTTGGGAGGGAAACAACAAGTGAAAAATATTGTTGTATGATGTCATGCACTACTTATAAAGTGCCACTTTAAGGGAGGGTAGATAAGTAAGAAGAGTGCACACAATCATTTCTTCTATCACTAAAGCACCACCTTAATTCCCAAAACTAAGTTTAAACTAAATCCATTTATCAACTTTAATAGGGATAAAAAGAGATAAAAATATCACCATCTAAAATAGAGTTAAACCAATGGGTCATAAGTTCAGTTGTTAGCGATCATATGTCACCATTTCTAGAAATGTTTATAAAACTAGAACCTTATAGAATCTACAAGATTTTAATGAACCAAAAGTATTATGATGTCATTGGTAAAGGCACAATTGAACTAGGGAATGGTACACTAAATAGTGTATAATATATCCCTAATTTATTTAAAAATTATCTCTCACTAATTGTACTTACCGATTCTGAAAAGATGGTAGAATTCACTATAGATGCTGCCCTAATCAAAGAGTCCAAAGATAGAAAACTAGTTGCAGTTGGTAAAGTATGCCATCTAGAAGCCTGCTTCATATTTTCACACTTTACAACTGATGAAGAAGAAGTTAATTTAGAGCCTAGTATCAATTAGAGGCTCAGCTCAGTTAGCTCAATATAGTTGTTTATTAGGACTCCAATAAATCTATTTTGTTGTACTTGCACTTAAAAAAAAAGCATTAAATAAAAATCACTTGTGTAATCAATCGTGAAAATGGGGAATTGTATATACACTAAATTATAAAGTGTAATGGGGGGAACAATCACTCCTCAAAGAATCACACCGATTCTTTATCTTATTCACATATGTATATATGCACATGCTTTTATCAGGTTTCAGTATACCAACTTCTGTACACATTGGAGATGATTTGTCTATTTTTTTGAATATTCAGAAAATTTAGAATTTACAACATATTTTGCTTGGAGAGTTCTCAACATAAGCATCTAGGTCTACATCGGCATCATCATCTGGAGGGGCCATCTAAAGTTGTCTCTTTGTTTTCTCTCTTTAGGAGGAAAGTTTTTTTCCCATAGGATTTTCTTTCTTTCTCCATTTTATGAGAGATGTTTTCTAAATGAGTACCGAAAATGGCACACAACTAGGAATCATATTTCATAAACCCACCTAACCTATGCTTAAGGGGGGGTGTTGGTGTATAAACTCATACGAGTCAAACCTAACTTAATCATAGTTAGTGGTTTTCCTCACATGTGGAAAGACTAAGTCCTCCTGTTGAGTCATTGGTTGATGTGTCGATCCATCTTTGACACATTGCTGCTATTTTGGAGGGAGGTTAAACCTTGAGCTATTCTCTTGGTTCCAATTTTGCCACCTTTCCTATTCTTGTGGAGACTTGTTTCTCAAGCTTCACCTATTTATACCAGTTCAGTTGTAAATCAATTAGTTGGTTTTCAATACATTGCATTTGTGTTTGATTGCTACTCCATGATCTTGGACTTTCGCTCCCACATGGTATCAAAGCGAGTGGAATAGCATCAAATTGTTTAATCGTTGATTACATAGCTCCATTGGCAAATCTCTACAACTTCTCTTGCACGCTAGGCTCAATCCAGCCTTCTATCACTGCATATCGAGGAGGTAAAATTTTGTTTCATAGCACATTTGAAACAAGTTTTTTTTGTAGGTCATAATCATCATTGGAAGAGCTCATCAACTCTCACCATAGTAAGGTTGAATCATAGTTGATAAAGCCTCAATAGAAGCATTTTTTTTCTATGGTAGTCGTGCATCACACAGAGGCCAATTTTTATTAAGGTGACAGGCCTCACAAAGAAGCCGAACCCTGTGCCTATCATGCCCAATATCACAGGCTGAATTTGCCCCTCCAATCTATAATTTTCAATGCCTCTCCTCTCATCCTTGGCGTGGCCTCTTACTGTGGCATTCACGTCACATCGGTGCCTTTGTCGGTGGCATTTTCGTATTTTTCACCACATATCCTCAATCGATGGGGTTCTCTCAGCCATGAAGGCTCAAGGTACATCGTCCATACCAAAAGCGAGAGCAAATGCCGCATTTCTGGGTGGGAAATTAGAGTGAAAACGGATTTGAAAAGCTAGGTAGGCTGTGGGAATTTGAAAGTGCCTTGGGAGGCACATGAACAATGATGATCATTAATTTCAAAGAGGGTATTTGTAGCACTATTCATTGTAATTTATGTCAATTTTGCTGACATAAGAAACTAAGGGGGTGACATAAGCAGAGAGGCAAAATAGAAAGGGAGGGGGCACAAAATTTTTAATAATAAGCCCTTGGTCATATGGGTTTTTAAGCTCATGGTCACACCCTACCACAGGGGGCTTAACTTTTTCCCTATCTCGTAATTAAGTCATTAAAAAGGCAAAAGTGGCTATTTTTTTTACCTCTATCATTCTATCTACTAATTGCACTATCATTATAAAGTGCCAAATTAAGTTAGGTCTAGGGATCTTAAAATACTTCATCTCAAATTGCAAAGCTTGTTGGGAGAGAAACAACAAGTGAAAAATATTGTTGTATGATGTCATGTTATACTTATTGTAACACCCCGCCATGAATACTTCAGAGAACATCACATTTATGCTATATGCAATAGGATAATTTTTTTTTTTTTAAATTGAAAGAGATAGTAAAGTAACAAAGTAATATTAACGCATCATTTAAACTAATGACTTGTCCTCTAAGATAACATGGTTGCATTACTTGACAAAATAATTAACATAATCTAACACACATCATGAATTAACATCAGTAACTCATTGTAAACCTAATGCACTAAAATAATAAACATTTACATCTACATAACATCATATAAGTATTCATCAGGATCTAGTACATAGTTACAATTTCTCCCAACATATGAATACAACATTACATCGTTACATTATCATCTTCTGAATACATATGAATACATACATAATGAATCATCTGATACACAGGCCAATACATGAGCCTAATAACTGTCTCCATAAATAGGTACACGATCTGAATCTGCTACAAGAGTTACAACCTTCTTGCACATGAACAAAGGCAAGGAAAAACCAATGGAGATAAAGCACATCCACCTGACCATGTGGAACCCTGAGGTCCACCCCCCGTGCTAGGAGATAACATAAGGTTCCAAAGCGTCATACAGTCAGGTAGACAATTGCCTAATAGGAACAAAGACCAAACAAGACTCCATTACAACACATGACAACACCACAAGCAACTCAAAATCACTTCCAGAGGCAAACACTTAACAAATGGGGAGAGTACAACTAAGGAATGCTAGGCTGCAGTAGGGAGAGTGTCATCGCATGGTCCTAATATGGGTTACCCTAACAGTCTCTAGCTAGATGTCGGCCCCCATCCATGGGTTACCCTAACAGTCTCTCGCTAAGCGCCAGCCCCCATCTATGGTTACCCTGACAGTCTCTCACTAGATGCCAGCCCCATAGGGTGACACATGCGGAATCAACATTCCTTTCATGAGGACAAGGAAGTTGATTTTTGCCAACCATGGCCTTCTCATCTCATCCTTAGCCTGAACGAGCACTATAGGCATGAGTGAGGCATCCAATTATCTTGATTAGTGTGAAAACTACCCAACCCTCTAAATTTATTATTAAGTTATCACTGGATTAACAACTTCCAATGGGTTACCCTGGCAGCCACTTTGGGCACCGGCCCCACATTGAAAGCCACTCCCCTACCTGCACCTAGAAACCCTATCCATCACACATAACAACTATCATCATAACAGTAAATATACATAACAATGCAAGGCATCAACCACCTTGCAACCAATCTCAACATAATAAATCACCAGAGCAAGGCATGGGTCCTCTTGCTCCAACATCTTCACCATTAACAAACCCTTAGAAAACAACATTTACATTTAATAAATAAATAAGACATAATATTTAGGACATACAATATTTACATTTAACCAATAAAGAAAAACATATAATATTTACATTTAATCAATAAAGAAAAACATATAAAATTTACATTTAATCAATCAAGAAAAACATATCATTTATATTTAATCAATAAAGAAAAACATGATACCTCAATCGCAATATCCCACTAATGGTAGAATCCTTGAATGAAAATCATAAAAATGAGCAAGTCACCCCCACTCCATGAAGAGTTTTTAAAGAGAAGGAAAGAGTAACTTCCTACCCAAAACTAACTCAACCACCCAACTAACTCAACCACCCAACTAATTCAACCAACCACCTTCCCATTTTCGTCACTTTTGTAAGTGGGGCTTAAAGGAGGGTCTAAAAACCTTTTAAAATATTATAAATGACAAAAATAAACTTCTTACCTATGCACCTTGGACATAAGACAATTTTTCAAACATAAAATACAACTTAGACCTCTTAAAAACACTTAAAAATCATTTTAAAAGTTACAAGGTTAAATCCCACACAAGAACATAATCATTTTATCACATAAAACTAAAAATAATATTTCTTAACATCATGGCCAATAGACCTTAGGGCCCCATGCCTAGGTCAGACATCACACAGAAAGACATAAAGTGGCTAAATGACCACCATCATCCATTGACATAATAATTCTAAATGTACACTCAACAAGAAGTGTTAGTACAATATATAGCCAAAATATATCCATCATAAATAACATATTATCACAAATCCATTAGTAACCATAGTGTAATGCTGAATCAATACACTCTTGATCCAATTGTTAGGCTTCGTCAATTGGATGATAGGACTGTCTCCTCTCTCCTCTAGGGTCTGGTTAGTGCGTTTACTAGTGTTCAGCGACCTTCCCTTAATTAAATCAATTTAATAGTAGTAATAAAATAATTCATATTCAAACAACTTTAAATAATTATTTGAACTAGGTAATTATCAATTACCAATTTAATCTTATTAAATATTAATAATAATAATAAGAATATTATATAACCCTATCAAATATTATAGTGGATCAAATATTAGTATAACTATATAATGAAATCTAGGCATACAACATAACCCACTAAAAAAGATAGCCCTTGGAAGCCAAATCAAACATGTTCACAAATTGGGGCCAAAACGCACTTAACCAACAAGATCCATCAAATATAAATCAATTGCAACACCTGACATACTGACTGAACTGACAGGTTGAACTAGACATGTCATGCATCCTGATCGAGGATGATGACTTGGGATGGGGGACCTTAAGTTATCTCTGGAACAACTTATCCATTGGGTTCAAGGCATGCTCAGACCTGTTAATTCAGGTGGAGTCAATGCCGGATACCTGCATCCTGCAACAAATGACACAGTCAAGCATGTATAGATACATATAAGATGACACTAGGTGAAAAAGGAATCACAACATTACAGGGCACTCGAAAGCGAGTGATGCGACATCATCCTTTCCACATCATATCAATCTAGATTAGATAACACATAATCATAACCAAATCGAATCTACCTCATTATCTGAATAGAACCATACACTGAACATATAGGTACATGAAATTGAATAAGTCTCAAAAGTACCATCATAACAAATAAATCTAATAGAATCAGTCCATGAGATCCATTCTAACATATAATAATTGTAGTAAGATTGACATCTTAATCATTAGAATGTAAAACAATGTCAAAGCCTGCATTATTAGTGTCGCAATGGAGATTATTAATATTAACTATCGTATGAAACCACACATGGTTGAAACATCTATCAATATTGTACAACATCAATTGTTTACCTTACCTTAATTATTCCTATTATTTTACCTTCATCTTCATGCACCTTGATCAGTTCACCTATACATCCAAGGTGAGAACGGAGGGGCACTACACTTATAAAGTGCCACTTTAAGGGAGGGTAGATAAGTAAGAAGAGTGTACATAATCACTTCTTCTATAACTAAAGCACCACCTTAATTCCCAAAACTGAGTTTAAACTAAATTCATTCATCAACTCTAACAGGGATAAAAACAGATAAAAATGCCACCATCTAAAATAGAGTTAAACCAATGGGTCATAAGTTCAATTGTTGGTGATCATATGTCACCATTTCTGGAAATGTTTATAAAACTAGAAACTTGTAGAATTTACAAGATTTTAATGAACCAAAAGTATTATGATGTCATTGGTAGAGGCACAATTGAACTACGGAATGGTATTCTAAATAATGTATACTATATCCCCAGTTTATTTAAAAATTATCTCTTAGTATATGCACTTACCAATTTTAAAAAGATGGTAGAATTCACTGTAGATGTTGCCCTCATTAGAGAGTCCAAAGATAGAAAACTAGTTGTAGTTGGTAAAGTCTGCCATCCAAAAGTCTGCTTCATATTTTCACACTTTACAGCTAATGAAGAAGAAGTTAATTCAAAGCCTCGTATCAATTTGAGGCTTAGCTCAGTTGGATCAATATAATTGTTTATTAGGACTCCAATAAATCTATTTTGTTGTACTTGCACTTCGAAAAATAAAGTGTCAAATAAAAATCACTTGTGTAATCAATCATGAAAATTGGGAATTGTATATACATTGAATTATAAAGTGTAATGGGGGGAACAATCACTTCTCAAAGTATCACACAGATTCTTTATCTCATTCGCATGTGTATATATGCACATCCTTTTATCAGGCTTCAGTATACCAACTTCTGTACACATTGGAGATGATTTGTCTATTTTTTTGGATATTCAAATAATTCAGAATTTACAACATATTTTGCTTAGAGAGTTCTCAATATCAGCATCTGGGTCTACATCGGCATCATCATCTAGAGGGGCCATCTAAATTCCTCTCTTTGTTTTCTCTCTTTAGGAGGAAAGTTTTTTTCCCATAGGATTTTCTTTCTTTCTCTATTTTATGAGAGATGTTTTGTAAATGAGTACCTAAAATGGTGCACAGCCGGGACTCATATTTCATAAACCCACCTAAGCTATGCTTAAGGGGGGTGTTGGTGTATAAACTCATATGAGTTATACCTAACTTAATCATAGTTAGTGGTTTTCCTCACATGTGGAAAGACTAAGTCCTCTTGTTGAGTCATTAGTCGATGTGTCAATCCATCTTTGACACATTGCTACTATTTTGGAGGGAGGTTAAACCTTGAGCTATTCTCTTGGTTCCAATTTCGCCACCTTTGCTATTCTTGTGGAGATTTATTTCTCAAGCTTCACCTATTTATACCAGTTTGGTTGTAAACTAATTAGTTGGTTTTCAATACATTGCATTTGTGCTTGATTATTTCTCCATGATCTTGGACTTTTGCTCCCACATGGTATCAGAGCGAGTGGAATAGTGTCAAATCATTTTCTCATTGATTACATAGCTCCATTGGCAAATCTCTGCAACTTCTCTTACACGCTAGGCTCAATCCAGCCTTCTATCACTGCATATTGAGGAGATAAAATTTTGTTTCAAAACACATTTGAAACAAGTTTTTTTTGCATGTCATAATCGTCATTGGAAGAGCTCATCAACTCTCACAACAGTGAAGTTGAATCATAGCTGAGAAAGCCTCAATAGAGGCATTTTTTCTATGGTAGTTGTGCCTCACACAGAGGCTAATTTTTATTAAGGTGACATGCCTCACACAGAGGCTGAACCCTGTGCCTATCGTGCCTGATATCATAGGCCAAATTTGCCCCTATAAGCTACATTCTTCGACGCCTTTCCTCTTGTCCAGAAGCCTGCTTCATATTTTCATAGTTTACAGCTGATGAAGAAGTTAATTCAGAGCCTAGTATCAATTCGAGGCTCAGCTCAATTGCCTAAATATAGTTTTTTATTAGGACTCCAATAAATCTATTTTGTTGTACTTGCACTTCAAAAAAAAAGTGTAAAATAAAAATCACTTGTGTAATCAATCATGAAAATTGGGAATTGTATATACACTGAAGTATAAAGTGTAATGGGGTGAACAATCACTTCTCAAACAATCACACAGATTCTTTACCTCATTCGCATGTGCATATATGCACATCCTTTTATTAGGCTTCAGTATACCAACTTATGTACACATTGGAGATGATTTGTCTTTTTTTTTTTTAATATTCAGAAAATTCAGAATTTACAACATATTTTTCTTGGAGAGTTCTCAACATCAGCATCTGGGTCTACATTGACATCATCACATGGAGGGTCCATCTAAAGTCTTCTCTTTGTTTTCCTCTTTAGGAGGAAAGTTTTTTTCCCATAGGATTTTCTTTCTATCTCCATTTTATGAGAGATGTTTTGTAAATGAGTACCTAAAATGGTGTATAGCCAGGACTCATATTTCATAAACCCACCTAAGCTATGCTTAAGGGGGGGTGTCTGTGTATAAAATCATATGAGTTATACCTAACTTAATCATAGTTAGTGGTTTTCCTCACATGTGGAAAGACTAAGTCCTCTTGTTGAGTCATTAGTCGATGTGTTGATCCATCTTCGACATATCACTGTCATTTTGGAGGGAGGTTAAACCTTGAGCCATTCTCTTGGTTCCAATTTCTCCACCTTTCCTATTCTCATGGAGACTTGTTTCTCAAGCTTCACCTATTTATACCGGTTTGGTTGTAAACCAATTAGTTCGTTTTCAATATACTGCATTTGTGTTTGATTGCTGCTCCATGATCTTGGACTTCCGCTCCCACAACTCCCAACCACACCACATGGATCATACTCACAAAAATATACCTACCTACCACCACTCATTCTATTTTATATGGAAGAGGGACCTATACAAACCAAACTAAAAAGAACATTACATACATGATCCAAAAAAAGTAATTACAATTAACGATAATAGAAATAAACTACCTTTAATGTATCATGATCAATCCATTCCTGAACTCCTCATTCTTAGCCTTGTTCTTGACCTCCTCACCCTCAACCTCCTCATTGTCATCCTAAGGTTGTTCAACATCCTATGACTAAGAAAACATATGATTTGAGAATAATTATGTGCAAATTCATAAATAAAATATCAACATTGACATGTTACAACAAAACAATAACTAAGAGTTGACATCTTATTGTCAAAGAGGTTGTCACCTGTGTGTTCATTGTACTCCTAAATCAAGGCAAGGTCCTCCTTGCTACCATGTTCTATTTATAAAAAAATGTTACAATTTAGATTCCAAAGGATGTATGACCAAAACAGTTGGAAATACTTCAATTTATACAGAAATATTTAATGAAGTTGACATCTCATTACCAAAAAGGTGATTGCCTCAATGTTCACTAAATTCATAAATTGAGGTAAGGTTCTCCTTTCTAATACATCCTATTTATAAATGATGTAATAGTTTATATTTCAAATCATGTGTGACCAAAACATTTGAATGCATCTTCAAATTACTACAACTTACCACTTTTTGTTTCATATGGGGCCTCATAGAATGCTAGCATCTAGTAACCTACATTCCATAGTTTATGTCTATGACATCTCAAACAGTATCCTCTATTTTTCTTTAAAACTGCACATATTTGGCGAATTCATAAAAATATCTAGTTACTTACCAAACTAGCAAGAAAATTTATTGGTAATACATGCATCCAACATTCGATAAATCTTATATAGGTTTCAAGGTAAAGTAAAGATTAATCATATGTTCAACAGGACCATATTTAGGCTTCATCAAATCTCAATGTTGTATCAGTCTCAATATTTAAAAGAAAATTTATCCTATATATATATATATATATATATATATATATATATATATGTATTTATGTTATCCACGGTTTAGTGGTAGGTGAGAGAGTGTAGGAGTTGTGGAGGAGGTGCTATGGAGGAGAGTCACGGCATGGCCGGCAGCAGCAACAAGGACGATGGGGGGAGAAAGGTCCATGGAATACAGGGAAAGGGGAGTGTGGGGAGGGGGCGGAGTCCCCACCCATATCCCACATAGTGGGGTGTGGGTGGGGGCTCCGCTCCCTCCCCACACCCATTCAAAAGCAACGGCGGTGGGGGGGTTCGAACCCCCCCACCAAAATACATTTGTTTTTTAATTTTTAAAACATGTGATCTATAAAAAATGTCAACACAGTCTATTTCCATTTTTGATACACATCATCATATATAAAGGGTTTTAGATATATATATACTCATAGCAAAACACAGTTCCATTCAAATCACAGGTTCATGTATTCTATCAGATATATAATATATATATATATATACATACTATTGCATACACAAATATTTCTTTTGTTTAACAATATATAAAAAAATTAACTATATATATATATATTAAATATATACATTCAAATATGTATATATATATATATATGTGTGTGTGTGTGTGTGTGTGTGTGTGTGTGTGTGTGTGTGCTTACAAATAACTATATTTTTCTAAAATATTTGTTGTTCTAAATCTCACAATCTTATCCTTTTAAATGCCATAACTCAAAAGAAAATATATATATAACATATTTAAATTGGGCAAATGAACATTTTTCTTTGTAAAAACATATTTCCACATAAACAACTCTTCTAAAGATTCATTATTTTATTTCTTTTTAAAGCAAATGCATTTATTTAAATCCTTCAAAATATATAGCAACAACTAAATTTCTTTTTTCTAAGGAAATAAAATGTAAAAATCTTCTTTTTATCCCACATAGATAAAACAACAACTATACTATTTCTTTTTTTTAAATAAACATACAAATAAAATAGCAATAAGACCATAACTTTCTTTCATTTCTCTATTTTTTTTCTTTTGAATTCATATGGCTATAAAAATTAGCAACTTAAAATTTCTATTGCAAATGTAAATAGTTCATACACACAAGAAAAACCATGCTTTTACAACATGAGAGAGAGAACAAGGTTCTCCTCCTTTGAAAACTAGAGAAAATGATACACAAGGCCTCTCATGGCCATGCTCTCTAAAGAGCACAAAATAACACTCTTAAGAACAAGGATATTTTCTTCAACTTCATATAGCTCCAATTAACCTGCAAAGACACAAAAGGGGAAGAAGCCACAACAACATGCTCTCCTCCCTACCATTGACTCACTCATGAGTCACCCCTGAGCTAGGAGGTCATCCTCACACTAGGAATCTCAAACCACAACACAACAATGCATTCAACACCCAAAACAAATTACTCCCATGGCTATCACAACACAAAAAATCACTCAAGATGAGTTTAATAGGGGTAGGGGAGTGGACATCACTCAACTCAAGAGTGCCACTCTTAAAACTTTCCAAATACATAAATCTCTCAAAGTCTCAAGCCACACTTATACACATGATTTCACAACTATCCCATGGCTCTCAAGCCATATCACAATTTTCTCATAAACACATATTACTCAATTTCACAAATTGCCCTCAAGGCTAAAACTCCATGAAAACAAGGATGTGACCTCGAGGAGGTTCACTCCTCCCCCACCCCACACTTGTTGAGCATTTTCTCCCAAGTAGGAGAGGCTCTCACAACTCCCATACCCAATTTTCCCACAACAACAAATTAAAAACAACAAGGTGAAACTCACACACACACAACATGCAAGTAAAGAAATGCATAAGGAAAGACTTATGCCTTGAATCCTACCTTAAAAAGCTCAAATGGAAGATAGTTGAGAAGAGCTCCTCTAAATCCTTCTCCAAGTTGAGCCATCAATTTCTCCTCCAACTTTTTCCCCAAAAAACAACTAAAAATTCAAAAATTGCCAAAAGATACAACCCCTCCCTTTCTTCAAAAGGGAATAAAATAGGCTCTTCTTATGAGCCTTGAGGAATGGGGAGGTGAAACATGTCACCTCCTCACTCCTCCACCCCACTACTTGCAAGACTCTTGGAATGGGGTGGTGACACATGTCATCCACCCATTCCACCAAGTCTTGCTCCCATCCACTTGCTCTCTCTCACAAATGTGGGAGAGAAAGGTGGAGCCAAAAGAGGAGTGGGTACCACATGTGCCCCAATCATCTCCTCCTAGGAAAGCCCACACAATCCCAAGGTACCCTCACTAATTGTGGGAGAGGCTTGGGGTTGAGTCCTCCACAATTAGGGGGTCTTGAAGACTCCCCCAACCTAGGAAAGTGGAAATGGAGAGGTTGAGTATTTGACCCACTCATCCTTTCCCTCCCAAACTTCCATTTTCGTCACTTTACTTCAGGGTGAAGTTAAAGTGACCAAATGGGAGTTTATCCAAGGTTACACATGCCCAAATGACCCCTAGACCCTAGGGGTATAACCCAAGGTCAATTTTAACCCACTTAGAGCACCATAGGTTGAGTAAAAACACATAAAAAGGGTCTCAAAAATTTATAACTCAAAAAAAATAAAATTCAAATAACATAACAACTTACAACACCAATTAGAAATCAATAAAAGAAGGGTAGACCTAACCCAACTAACACCATGCAACAACATTACAAAAATTCATCATGAAAACATAATTGATCTTGGTTCCTCTTGGAACTAGATCGACTTCACAAGGGAAAACAACACATTGTGTGGGATGATCTCCAAATTTCTGTGGCTTTGTTAGAACACCTGCGTACTCAAATGAAATGTTAATCCCACATGTATATAATAGCTGAAGCAAAGTGAAACATGCACTCACATAATCACAAAATCATATAAACATCAATGAATCATATCATAATCAAATTCTAAATTTGCATTTCAAAAATCCATCCCAAGATAGAATCACATAATAAGTTTCTACCTAAAATCACCTGAATAATATCCCAATAACAACATAATATAAATCACATGTCTAACCACATCAGTGAATCAATGTCAAGGTCTAATCACATCATAGACATGCTAACATAATAATTCCACATAAGCATAAAGTCTAAAAGTCCTACAAATCGGGATCAACAGTCCCATAAATCTAAATGTATCATTGACAATAAAATAAAGTAGTCAAATATAAGGGAATGAAAAAGGTAGGCCTCACAACAGACACCAGGGCTCTCTGCCTACTTGTATTTGAACTTTCTGTTGAACGTTAGGTGAATTCTTTTTTATGTTAATGTTCCACATAGGAATAGCTTTGAGACCCAGAATTTCTTTTAAAGAAAGATTTGTTAGTCAATTCCCTGAATTTAATTGATTCAGATGCAAGGATTCGAGCTTTGTTACAGATCGATGATCGTCAATTTCTCTAATAAATTTTCCTCTTAAAAGTGGCAGATGTAGATTTTTAGCAATTTTAATCAGTCACACCTATTAAGTGCTAGATGTTAGTTTTGCTATAAAATTCTAGCTTTTCCAAATGTCAGCAATAAACTTAAGTAGTTTTTTCGATATTCCCTATCAAATTCTCATATATTAGTTTTGTTGGTGAAACCATATAATTTCCAAACATGATTAATACATTGAAGCAATTTTAATGAACTTTGCCCTGTTGAAGTTCTAGATGTTTACTTTGCCAGTAAAGCCATAGTGTTTCGATTCATAGGTGATTATTTTTAATCAATTGTAAGGAATTTCCCAAATCAAAGTGCCAGATATTACTTTTCTATACTAGACAAGAACATGATATATTAAAGATCAAGGCGAGTAGGATTTAACAATTTATGTTTTTTGCTGTCTATGCTGGCGGTCTGGGCTGTCAAAGCAATAACTATGCTAAGGCTATGGCTCTTCTTTGGGGGATTAAATTGGCTATATCCCTTGGTATTAGGAATTTGTATATCCATGGGGACTCTAAAATGGTTATTGATGCAGTTAATAATGTGTCGAATGTTGGCATTAAGTTGAAAGATGTTATTAGGGATATACAGATTCTCCTGCAGAAGATTCCCAGTGTGAATATCTCACATATTTACCGTGAGGGAAATGGAGTTGCAGATGCCTATGCTGAACTTGGACAACGGTATTCAAATTGGCAGTGTTGGCGCCAATTTGATCATATCCCTTTAAATCTTAAGGCTATCATTCTTAAGGAAGTGTCAGGTTATTGATGAGTCAAATTTGTTGGAAAGACAGCTCGTATTGTCAGCTCTTTGGGAGGGGGCTGATGTGCCTCTTGAATTACGGGTCTTTTTGTACCTTCTCAATTGTCATTTCTGCTCGTTTCTCTCATAAGGCGAGCGGACGGCTGGATCATCATGGCGTGTGTCATGTAATTATGATTAAGCATGGGATGAGTAAGTGTCATTTTTGCAAGGTTTCCCATATTTATGATAATGCGTGCGGTTTTATCACCGGTATCATTAGCCTTGATCAAGCTAGTAATGTTTCTGTAAATATGACTGAGGAGATTTGGAGTTTTGTGACATGCTCTGTAATTCTGACATGGGTGGAAATAGAATCAGAACCAAACCCGTCTCTTGCTGTGAGTTCAAAGACAACCTAGTGGCCTGGCATTATTGCAAAGAGAGTGGGATTAGTCCCTATTTGGAGCGGCTCAACGGGTATAATAAAAATGTATCTGAACAGTTCACTAGGTCTTGGCAGAACCGGTGGGTTTCGGTGGGCAGAATTAGCTTTGAAAATTTTGAAAGTGTGATCGCTATGGCCACTGGTATGTCTACTCAGGGTTTGAAACTACAGAGGAAAACTAAAATTGCAGACCTTTCAAGTCAAAAGCTCTTTCTTGGAGATGGCAAAGAATTAGTCCCATATCAGGGGGGATTTGATAGAGCTAAGCTGCCCGAGCCTTGGGACGGTGTGTGTTTTCTCCTTATGAAGTATTTCACCCTGGAGGGGCGCTTCACCAGGTTTTACAACTATCATCTTCCCCTTTTGAATCATTTCCATCGCAATGCTCAAATTAGCTTTCTGTTTTATCTGCTTTCTTCCCTTGAGCATTATGTCCTTAGGGTTAGGGCTAAACTGGCTAAAAACCCTGCTAAGAAACCCATCCCTCTTCATCAGTGCCTTATCCTCTATCTTTATAACCACCATCTTGCCTTTGAACCTTCTAAGTCCATTCAAACCAATAGTGGGGAACCCTCCTCTAACCCTAAGGATATTCCTGATGTTGAAGAACCTGGGCCCTCCCCTATTCCTACTAAGACTAAAGAAGTTTCTTTTTCCACACCTGAGGAAATTCCTATTGATACTCTGGGTCCTACTATCAATACGAAGGGAAAAAAGAGAAAGACATTGCTGGTGAAATAAGCACTAGGAGGGTTGTGGTTGGGACCCCTAAAAATTCTGGTAGGACCCTGGTGGGCCAGAGCAGCAAGTCTCATTCTTCTACTAAGGTTTTTAAGGATGGTCTCTCCTCTGGAGTTAGGTGGTCATGGCGAATCGCTGCCAAACCTGCTCTTAAAGCAAAACTAATTGATTATTCTAAGAGCGGTTTAGATGAATCCACCTGGGGGGATGAGGCTAAGGATATGGGGGTTCAAGACATATCTGGGGATGCTGAAGGTAAGTAGGAGACTCATGATACGAGGGCTACCACTGAGGATGTTGCTGACTCTGCTAATAATGCTGACAAAGCAGGAGAGATGTTCGTGGAAGAGGCTGATGATGATATGGACACTTATGCTGGTCTGGGAGCTGAACTTGCGGGTTTGAGGGCTCGCATTGAGAAGCTACAACATAATCTTTCCACTATGCTCAGGAATTCTATTTTCCTCAATATTTCTGTGCTAAAAAACTGGGGGGTGCCTGTCAATGCTGACAATGATGATCTTGCTAGGAATTTGGATGACATTATTAAATCCATGGTTAAGTAAGGAGAGAATTTGCCTCCTTAGTTTTTGCTTTTATATTGATGATACTCTGCTACTTTGTATTTACTATCTTAGTTTATAGCGGGTGGTTTTGCTGTTTATGCTGGGATAATTGTAATTGATGTATCTGGTTTAAGGCACTTTTTGTGCTTGCTGCCTTTGTGGCCTGTTTGCTTTTTGTAAGGGTTCGGCCCCTTGTTTAGCCGCCTTATATTATCAAAAATAATTTATGTTTTTTAGTTCAAATCTATGTGTCAAAGTTCAAATCTATACTAGTCAAGATTAAACTTGTGGCACTGGAGATTGAAGTGTAGGGTTTTTTATACCTGTTTAGATTTTGAGACAATTATAATACTGAAATCATTAAATTTTTGGAAATAGCAAATCATTTCTATCCATCATCAATATCATTAAATTTTTGGAAATACGTACAATAAAACCAGTTATCTAACATTCTAGACTCTCTCTAAATCCAATTGCCATATCCGACGGCCTATTTGTAAATAGTGGAGGTGAATGTGGGCTTAAACTTGATAACCGTATGGTTGTATTTAAGGTTTTTAGCCATAAAATATATTAAGTTTTTCTGAGACTGTATTAGGTGAACCAAGAAATTTGGGGTGCATAGTAAAAACTTGTAGAGGATTAGAAGAAATATATAAAGTAGACTTGAGGTTTGTACAGTATCAGAATGAGTGAAACAATTTATAGAGAAACATCATATATTTGCTTCACATCTCATAATTTATCATGAAAATAAAATAACAATATATCGTTAGTAAAATTATAATACACGGAATGATAGAAGATCAATTTTAATCTCTTTTCTTCTAATGAACTGCTAGATGTAAATTTTTACTTTTTCCAGAAAACCCCTAGGCTTTCCTTCCATTGGCACTGATGAAAATAATATTTTTTTTGTCAATTTCCCCAATTGAAGTGCCATATGTCAGCTTTTTATTATAAAATATATCTTTTCCATCCATAAGCAATAGGTTCAAATAAATTTATATCTTTCCCCTTTGAAGTGTTGGATGCTACTTTTGCTGATAAAACCCTAGTTTTTTCATCCACTAGTGCTAAATTTAAGCAATATTTGGTCACATTTGCCTACCAAAGTGACAGATGTTAGTCTTGCAGAGAAAACTCTTAATATTAGTCGCTCTATAGTTGCAAATAAACATTAAACATATGCAAAGCAGTTGCATACAACAACAAAAATATGGTAAATTTTAGTTCTAAGTAAATTGTCCGTTTCCATATGATGCTTTGATCATTATTTCCATTTCATCACTTCAATTTATTGGGGACGAACCCAAATTATAGAAAACTACTAACAAAACAACCAGAAATTGAGAATGGACACGCACATCATACATCCATCAATGACAATACATTGTACCACAACAAAATTTTAGCATTTTGAACATGGAGATGTAGTATTTAGGGGATATTATTTATGTGTGTTTTAGGTTAACCCATTCAAATAGCAACAAGATATGGCTGGTAATAATAATCCATGGTTTCAGAGAAAACCTCCCTCAACTTACATTGATTTAATGAAATAGCTACAATGTGTACCAACCAGGTTTGGAGTTGCCCACTAGAAAAGAGCACACCAACTTGTTCAAAGACTCCAGCCACCACATTGAGAGAAAAAGGTCCCCTATGTATATTTATATAAAGTTTTCCATGTTGAAAGACTTACGAGGGCTTATGTATCAATTACTTGAGACAATTCCTTTGACTCAGCTAGATATAGCTAAGTGCATGACATGCTATATCAAAAGGAAAAGTTAATTTTCAAAAGCCAATAAAGAGAAGAAATCAGGCTTCATTAGCATGGAAATTGCTTCTATTCTGGCTTGCAGTAGAATCAATTTGGAGACGCACTAAACCATGAGCCATGAAAAAAAGTGGTTAACATGACAAGGCATTTAAAAATCACAATAGGATATAAACAAAGAGCACTTTAAAATAGTGTCCCAATAAACTAGGTTATTATCTTGGAAATATTTCACTTAGAGAAGGCGCTACACTCCAGTATCCAACAGAATACAACCAATCATTCATAAACCAAACCAGGATAATATATCAGACATTAGAAATGAAATCTGCCCTAAAATTGGTATTTGAAACACAAAGCTTAGATATCAGAATTTTAGAGATACCACAAAAGATATTACAATACAAGATTCTATATTTCCATATAAGCATTATTTAGTCCCAACATTTAATGCCAAATTTGTTAAAAACACTGGACATGCAATATTAGATATCAGGTGTCTGCTACTTTCTATCCATGATCAAAGTCCATTACTAAGATAGTCACTTCCTAAATTTTCTTCATCCTTCTAAACTTGGAATTACAAATACTTCTTGTAGTTTCAGAACAAATATATCTAATTGGTTTTACCTAAATAACTATCATTATGCAAATATTGTGTCAAGAATGTCTTCAACCATCTATTGGAACTAAAAGTGTATGCCCATCCATGAACCAATGAACCCAATTGAGACAATTTGAAGCCGCCTATCATATTTAAGATGATGATGGCACCAAATAAAAATGACCCAAAATGAAGTAATATTAATAAATTTTCCTTTATTAGTGCCATACGTTGTTGATCTTCTAAAATAAATTTTCCCTTTGGTAATGTGTTTTGGTTTCTAGAATTTATGATTAGGTTAATTGATTATGTATATGTACACATATATGAATTCTTACAAGTTCAAACCCTTAGATAAGTGTGAAATCCTTGGTTAGGATATGTATGGGAAATCTATTACTGTTTGCACTTCGATCATAAATCGGTAAGATTTATTGTGAAGATAATCTTTAAGGAACAAAGGATTTCATTAAAGTATAATATAGTTGGCAAAGATATAAAATTCCTATTGTTATTTAGGAAAATTTTGTTGATTGTGAGAGTTAATGTTTTGAGAAAGTTAGTGCTTTACAAATTTGATTATTTAGGAATTGGCTGTAAATGTAGCCTTTTGGAAAGTTTTTTTTACTATAAATGGAATGGTCAGTGGTAGTCACATTCCGAACCCTGTTAATAAAGAAAAGTTCATTTATTAAGTTTACAAACAAGTTGTTGAATCAGCAAATTATATTTTATAAAGGAATTACTCATCCTTTATTCCTCAGTAATCAATTCAAAAAGTTCATAACAATTATGTCCTAGAATTTTGTCATCCCTAATATTATGCTCTTACTCTTATTCTACTACAAGATATATCTCTCAGGTTAAGTTAAATTTATTTCGTTCCATTTGTACTTGTAACTTCCCAAGTTGTTTGGGAATCTATTTATGATTGCTAAAATTTCGTGTAAGCTGGGTCTCTCACTTTTCTAGTGTTATTCAGATTTGGGTTTAACCCTAGTCCGTGGATGTGGTGAATGGTCTGTATATATATATTTTTAAGATGCTATACTGCATTTCTATTTGTTGTAATTACTTACAATAGAGTGTACTGTTAGGCATTTG
Organism: Cunninghamia lanceolata; assembly: GCA_027924645.1. Taxonomy (NCBI): domain Eukaryota; kingdom Viridiplantae; phylum Streptophyta; class Pinopsida; order Cupressales; family Cupressaceae; genus Cunninghamia; species Cunninghamia lanceolata. The sequence goes on along the minus strand of BSBN01000130.1, from coordinate 14,750,016 downwards.
GGTCTTTCTATCTTTTTTATTTTATAGAATTCCCTGTTTAAGTTATTTGGAATTATTTCTATATATTCTATATGTATTATTCCCAATCTTAACTATAACTTATTGATTGAATCATTTTGTACTAGATTGATTAATGTTGGTTTAAATATGAGTTGGAATTGATTAATCTAAGTTGTATAAATATAAATATAGAAATAATAAACTAAGAATATAATAATTTTTTTTAAGTATAATTAGGAGTCAATATAAATATAGTAATGAATAGTTAATTAATTAATTTTCATAGTGGATTAATATATTTAAGATATATTATAATTATTTTCAATAGTATGACCTTATAGTGGATTAAACTATTTAGACTTATACTTAACATTCAACAATTATTTGATTTAAATTTGTAATTAGAAACTTTTGCCATAGTTTATATTTTGTATATTTTAAATCCAACATATTATTACAACAATGGTAATTAAATATTTATTTACAGGATATGGCAGCACATTCACCAACTCCAAACGTCATTGAAATTTCAAGCAAAAATAGTGGTGGCTCTCTCAATGAATTTGATGCGAGTTCAACTGCAAATAGTGCCAACCTCTTCCAAAGTGATGTTCAACGCATTGTATCAAATATTGTAGCCAATTGCTTAGACATTTTGAAACAAATGAAAGAGACAAATATAGTTGATTTGAATGTACAAGAAGTAGATATTAACTCATTCCGACACACTTTGAGTGAAATCCATTATACATGCACGAAAGTAGAGGGATTTTCCTACTTCATGATATAATTGTTCCACAATCAGAAATTTGAAATAGGTTGTGGTCCTTGTATTAAACATGAACTTGAGAGCTATGTAGGTAAAATGTAATGCAAAATTATATTTTGGCCATTACTAAGTAACAACGTTTAGAGTTTACATTATTATACGATATACTTCTACTTCTTGGTTGTCTTGTTGCTCGATAGTCAAATGATGTATTCTTGGCCAGATAGGGCCTTTATTTTTGATCCTTTTGTTACGATTTTCATGTATCAATCTTGGCTAGAAAGGGTTTTTTGGTAATATGTAAAAACTCTTATATTAATATAAATATTATGATGGGTAAGTGCAAGAAGATGGGGGGACAAAAAGTGGCCAAATTAATTTCAAAAAAAATTAAGCCATAACGCGAGCGCATTATGGCTTCGTATAAATTAAAAAAAAGTTTCCAATTTTATTTTCCTGTTTTCTCCTCTCAACCCACGGCTTGCAAACCCTCGAAAGTGCGCTCGCATTTTTGCAAAACACTATTCAACACAAAAAGTTTATCGATTCGTCGCCAAAATGCCGCCATGACGTCGAGCATGCCAAAGGGGTGAGTTATATATTTTTTTTGTTTGAATTTGTTTCTAAATAGGTAGGTTTTTGTTGATTTTTGATGTATATTTCATTAATTGTCAGGAAATGTTAATGCACCTCCTCCTCCTCCTCCTCCTCAAAATCCACAAAATCCTGAAGAGGAAATACCTGCAGAACAACAACCTCCTCCATTCATTCCTCGACATGCCCCTGGAACACAAGAAAATATAATGGCACAAATTGAAAACAACAAAAAAGAAATTGAAGATATAATTGCAAGGTTGAAAGATCCTTCCGCTTCAACCTTGCATAGGTCCACGCTTGCCGAATCTCTTGAGTCTATGTTATCAAATGTAGATTCAATTAGCAAGCAAATAACTAGTTGGACGGATAAAAAGAGAGAGTTTAGAGATTACTATGCAGACAAGTTGTCATACCAAGATGTGAAAAAATTACAAATTACAAAATTAGACTTGTGTTCAATTTTCACAAACCTAGAAACAAATCAACCTCCACCCATTACATGCAAGAGGTTCCCTATCCATTGGTACAACAACCAAGCGATAAGGGACAATTTCGGGCAGAGGTGGTGGATGGTTTTTGACCATCCTCCATGCAATAATAATGAGGTCCCACAATACTTTTTGAGGAAACTCTACTGCGAGTTTGTCCTCAATAAAGTGCCAAACTATTTTGATATGCGAGACTTCTAGGGTAGAGGTGGGGGGTCAGCACAAGATAGACCAGGGGCACATCTTAACTCACAGCAGGTAGTGAGACGAGTAATCAGCAAACCAACCCACGAGCATGTTTCTATCCCTTCCATTGTGAAGGAGAGTGTTGAGGTTGATACACTTCAGTCGATTAGTGCCTTGACCCAGAGCATCATAGAGCATGCTGGTCCTGCAACACAGAGTGGGTTGGGAGATAGTGCGAGGAGTAGGGTCCCACCCCATACTTGCCAGGCTTGCGGGTCAGCCTGTGGTTATGACCCCATGGATAGTCAGGACACAGGTGCACAGGCTACATTTGCAGCTGAGCAGATGGTGATGACAGATACCCTCTTGAGTGAGACTTTCAGCCTTGATACTCAGGTAAATATTAACAAGTTTATTGAATTTAATTTATTAAATTTCATTTTTGAAATACAAGATTGACTAATTTAAATTGATGATTTTAATGAAATTTCAGGGTCATAGCGTCGATGCAGTTTTCAGTGGTTCTCCACCTGCATTTTTCACTAGATCATCTACTGTCGAGGTATGTAACTAGTAAACAATTATAAATATTAAATGTGAATAGCATTGTTATATGAATGGTATTCTAATATCTAATTTTAGATGTTAAATAGGTTAATACTATAGATTTCATGGCAACGCCTACCAGCGGTGGTGGACTTCAAAACTTTACGGAGGTAATAAAATAAATAGTTTAATGAATGAATTGTACTTACTAAATTTTTGTATGTGATTTGTGTGCTTTATTGTGTGTACTTCCATGTTTAGATGAATGTGTGTGTATGTTAGGAGCCATGATTTACATCACTATTATAGTTTTTGTAATTGAATAATGTTGTTTTATTTCCAGATGATGCAGGCTATGGAGACACCTCCCCATGTTCATAGGGCAATGGAGCAGGGTGTGATCTCTGCGATTCATAGCTCCATGGCATTGACAGGGGTATGAGGTAGATTAGTAAATTTCAATTTACATTCATTGTTATAGTTGTCTATTTTTGAAAAATCAAAAGATTATTGATTTGAAGTTTAATTTCTATTTGGATGGTTTCTATAGGACATGACATCACCAGGGCCCATTCCTACTACTGAGGCAAGCGAGGAGACAGATTATATTTTAGAGGTAAGTGATTATTTTGTTAAATGTTTTATTTTTTATAACATGTAATTTCTATATATTAATGTCTATACTTTTTATTGTAACAGGTAAAGATGCAGGAAGACCTAAATAGGAGGAGTAGCCCTTGGGTTCGTAGTAGACCACCCACATGCGCATCTCCATCCCCTAGAAGATCAAAGGCTGCTCGTGATTTATTCTCTTCACCAGCCAGAGGGGAATGACTTTTTATTCTGTTCCTAAGTTGTATGCCTATATGGCATTTGTGGACATATATTTTGAATTGTACATAGTTGACATTGTATGCCTATATGGCATTCTTGTAAGCCTATATGGCTATTTTGTATATATGTTATACTTATATCGATAGATATTGATGTATGCCTATATGGATATTTGGTTAATACAAATCTTTTTTATTGATGGCGTCCATACTTGAATTATAAATCCACGTTTGAATGGATATTTGTAGATGGCTACTTCAAATATTTAAAGTCCGATTGTATTACATAGGATGTTTGCATTTTCTTTGATAGGCTTGATAGGCCATGGATTACATGATGGTGTTTGATGGGAAACTATGGTACTAGAAGACTCTAGTTCATTCTTAATAGGCTTGTGATTGATAATATCTTTGCATGATTGCACTTGATCTTGGATCATGGGCATGTTGTTAGGATTTTGATTGCATTGTGGTGTTTGATGGATAGGCATGGTACTATGTGACTTTTGGATAGGCTTGGGAGAGGTACACTAATTGAATTTGTGATTTCTAGTTTGAGATTTTTCCTCCACGAGAAGTCCTTGGAGGAAATCTAAAAAGGATGATTTGGATGTAGTGGGTTTGGATTGATGGGATAATTTGGAATGTAAGGATTATGAGATGGAGGATTTGAATAGGATACATAGGATAAATAGTTCTCACATGCGGTTGGGATTGGAGATATGAATTGAATATGAGGACCTTGGTCTAAAGTGGTTCTTCCCTTACCAAAGGTACCATAAGGATGACCATTAGATGTGTATTTAGGATTGGCATGATAGCTAATGCTAGTCATTTCTTGTTTGAAATATTCTTGCATGTTCATGAGTGGGAGATGAAGGTCTATGGAAAGTTTGCATGTAATGATCTCATAGTTAATGCTATTGTCATCTTGATATCATCTTGATCTACAAGACTATCATCATCATCATTGTCAAAGGGATTTTTTGATTGATTTGGATAAAAGATCTCATTTAAAGGATGCATGGTTTGAGGACCTATTTTGATTGTGATTTTGGGTTTTGCATGAGCCTCGCACAAGGTAATAGGCATAGGGTTTTTATCTTGCATAATGATTTTTTCAAACCAAGGGTCTATGATGGAAATGATTAAGCATGATAGAATGTTTGGATTTTGGACTTTGAGATGTTTATGGTTGTAAATGTTTATTGTTTGGACTCAAATTTTGTTAAATGGTTGTTTGAAAGAGGACACATCAAACACAACAATAAGATTGGTTTAAGTATGGATGCAAATGATGTTTACTAGTTTATTAAATGAAGACACATCAGGTACATTAATTGTCTATTCTATTGAAGTGGGTGTATCAATCTCCATGGGCTCAGTAATATTCTGGTTTGAGGACATGGTTGATACATGGTGAGACTAGGAGTCTTGTTTCAGTGGGATTTGAGCATAGGTATAGCAATGATGATAATTATGGTGTCATGGATATGTCGGTACATTTGAGCATTGGCAAGACTTGACCATGTTTGTAGTTGATAGGTATGGGTTATGATGTTTGATTCATGATTATAGGTGGTGTTGTGGTTTACTTTTAGCACATTATTCTTATCTCTTAGATGCTTGATTAGTTCCTTGACTATGGTTACTCATTTGTAAACTTGTTTGGAAAGTTGAATCTATGATTGATTTGGTAAAGTCTATAAGTTATATTATTTGATATCTTAGTTTGGAAGTTACTAATGTGATGATGATTTTGCATGTTTTCAATGGTTGGGATCTACAAGTTATACATTTTTTTGGGATGCACACCTCATTGATTGTAGTGGGAAGACTTGAATGCATATTGCCTATATCCACGGGATTGATTTAGTGTTGATGTAGACTTTGTTATTTTTCCTTGTCTATGCTCATTTGTGCATTGGTATGTTGCATTGGGATGAGAGGATGGATGATGAGAATGATTGGATAGTTGGTTATTGGGACTTGTAGCATGTTTATCATGATATCATGGATATCTTAGTTGCATAGTTTAGTGTGAGCTTTTGACAGTAATGATGGTTTATCTTCTTAGATTGGAGATCTTGGTTCTACTTTGGAGTTATTAGTATTATAGTTGAGTGTGTGTGGACCATGGTGATCTTCATTTAGGAGATGGTTATCACAATGCCATGTGTAGTTCATATCATGGTTCAGTGGGAGCTTTGATAGTGATGTGTATTCATCACCTAGTGATGGATAATCTTATATAGTGGTTGGGTGTAATGGACAAACTCTTGGATTATGATTATTATTTGTAGTGAGAGTGCTTCGACATCTTGGCTACTATTTTTAGGAGATGGTTATCTTCATGTGGTTGTAGATGTTGATCCTAGGTTTAGAGGTGTTTGGTAGTGTGTCTTGGTGGACTCTTGATTCTAGATTAGAGTATTAGCATGATACAAGTTCTCTTGAGACTAGGATGTCTGTATTGGTGCATGTGATCTTCTAGGAGGAGATGTTAGATCATGATGTCATGTTTGGATACCTAATTTTGTAGTTGGAGTTTTGACAATGGTCTTGTTGGTTCTCTTGGTATTGAGTACATTGGTCATGTGCTTGGGAGCTTCATGACAATGTGGTGTTGCATTTGGAGCTTAACATGGATTGATTGGTTGTAGGTTCTCATACATACTTCGAGACTTGGGTGAGGCTAGAGTTCTCTTGGGATTAGAGACACTTGTTGAGATGGTTACCCTTTAGAGGTTTTAGCAAGAAGACCAAGGAGACTTTCACTTAGATATGGGTGTGAGTTAATTATGGACCTAGAGAAGATTCTTATTGGAGAGAGTCATTGTGGCTTGGTGTATCTTCGAGGAGCATTCTCATTCCCCACTCTTGGCCTACTCAGCAGACTATCATCTAAGAGGTATTTCCCATCCTTTAGGTGAATTTTTTTAATGCTTTATCTTCTCATGGTTATGGATCTTGAGCTATGGTTATTGGTTCTAGAGAGTTCATTCGAGGGGTGTCTCTAAACATGCTTTTTCTCAAGTGCTAAACTGGAGTTGTCTAGATGCACAAGTGCGCCTCCCTTAGTGAAGTTTATTTTGTTAACTTAGTTCATCCTAGAGACTCAAGGGGTTGTTATATTCTTTAGGCACAATCTTTCATAGACTAAAACATTCACTCCATGTTAAGGCACTCAAAGAAGGCTCTGGAGATGGAAAATGGTGCCTTAACTCACTTATGTAAATTTTAGACTTTTAGGCAATTGCAAGATGTCTTGGAGGGGTCAATTTTTCAAGGCGTCCATTTTGTTCACCACTTGTAGCATCACTTGTTCAAGGTGCATGTTTGGGATTCTTCAGCGCGATGTGTGATTTGGTCACAATAGGCGCCTAGAGTGAATAGGCTTTCATCCTGACTTAATACACTGCCTCCTTCTAACGATTTTTGGGGCAGTAGAAAACTTTTCACCACAGGCAAATGTCTCAGAGATATAAAAAACTAAGAGAGGTTATTGTAGAGGCACTCTATGTGATCACGTTGCCTTAGATGGAATATTAGTAAGTGACACAATTTTTAAGTAACATCTTGTCAAAGATTACTACCTTTTTGCACTTTGGACTCTTCAAGGATATCGTTGGTACAATGTAGCTCAGACTGTTTCGACATGTTTGGGTGAAAAATAGGACCATGCCTAGTGTAAATGTAACCATTTAGATGCGTTGGAACAATCAGTTTGGTCGCATCAGGAGAAGGATGACAGTTACACCCCTTTGCAACTTTACACTACCTCCTTCTAACGATTTTTGGGGCAGCAGAAAACCTTTCACCACGGGCAAATGCCTTAGAGATATAAAAAACTGAGAGAGGTTATTATAGAGGCACTCTACGTGATCGTGTTGCCTCAGATAGAATGTTTCTAAGTGACACAATTTTTGAGTAACATCTCGTCAAAGATTGCTGCCTTTCTGCACTTTAGACTCTTTAGGGATATCGTGGGTACAATGTAGCTTAGACTGTTTCGACATGTTTGGGTAAAAAAAAGATAATGCCTAGCGTAAATGTACCCATCTGGATGCATTGAAATAGTCAGTTTGGTTGCATCAGGAGCAGGACAAAAGTTACACCCCTTTGCAACTTTACACTGCCTCCTAACAATTTTTAGGGCAGTAGAAAACTTTTCAGCACGGGCAAATGCCTCAGAGATATAAAAATTGAGAGAGGTTATTATAGAGGCACTTTACATGATCGCGTTGCCTTAGACAGAATGTTTCTAAGTGACACAGTTTTCAAATAACATCTCGTCAAAGATTGCTGCCTTTTTGCACTTTGGACTCTTTAGGGATATCATCGGTACAATGTAGCTCAAATTGTTTCGACGTGTTTGGGTGAAAAATAAGACAATGCCTAGCGTAAATGTACCCATTCAAACGCATTGGAACAGTTAGTTTGGTCACATCAGGAGCAGGATGAAAGTTACACCCCTTTGCAACTTTACACTGCCTCCTTGTGACGATTTTTGGGGCAGCAGAAAACCTTTCACCATGGGCAAATGCCTCAGAGATATAAAAAATTGAGAGAGGTTATTATAGAGGCACTCTACATGATCATATTGCCTTAGACAAAATGTTTCTAAGTGACATAGTTTTCTAGTAACATCTCGTCAAAGATTGCTGCCTTTTTGCACTTTGGACTCTTTAGGGATATCGTGGATACAATGTAGCTCGAACTGTTTCGACATGTTTGGGTGAAAAAAAAGACAATGCCTAGCGTAAATATACCCATCTGAACGCATTGGAATAGTTAGTTTGGTCGCATCAGGAGCAGGACAAAAGTTACACCCCTTTGCAACTTTACACTGCCTCCTTTTGACGATTTTTGGGGCAGCAGAAAACCTTTCACCACAACCAAATGCCTCAGAGATATAAAAACTGAGAGAGGTTATTGTAGAGGCACTTTACGTGATCATGTTGCCTCAGACATTTTGTTTCTAAGTGACATGATTTTTGAGTAACATCGTGTCAAAGATTGTTGCCTTTTTGCACTTTGGACTCTTCAGGAATTTCGTCGGTACAATGTAGCTCAGACTGTTTCGACATGTTTGGGTGAAAAACAGGACCATGTCTAGCATAAATGTACCCATCCAGACGCGTTGGAATAGTCAGTTTGGTCACATCACGAGCAAGACACCAAAAATGCAAAAGTTGCTTTGTGCAACTTGATAATATTGACACTTTTTTGCAACATGACTCAGACTCAAACTGACCCCAAATGACTCAAAGTGACTTAAAATCACCTTGATTTTGATGCCCAATGTACATTATAGAGGTCAAGGCACTCCTTATCATTCAAACATCTTAGATGAGCGCATAGGAAAGGAAAAAGCTCTAAGTTTCATCATCATGAGCGCCTAATATCAAGAGACTTTAATGGCTCAAACCTTAGCATGGAGTCCTAAGGTGCATTTTATGTCTCCTTTCATCTAGTTTGGTGCCCTTATGTAGATTTTTCAACTTGATTTGGTGCCTTGTACGTGAAGGAAGATCTAAAGGCATAAAAGTGGATGTCATATTGTAAGAGTTTGGATCATCAAAATTGAAAGAAATAAGTCTCTTAATCTTGGGCGCCCTTGGTCTTCTTTTCATTCATTATGAGTGCCTTGGGAGAATGGTATATAGGTCATCATCATGATTGGGCGCCCTGGATCCAGAGTGTTGGAGAGATCATCAAATGGTATCTAGAGGAAGTAGGGTGAGTTATGAGTTTGGTCGCATCAGGAGAAGGACACCAAAAAATGCATAACATGATGATGTAAAAATGTGTACATATGTGTAAAAATGTAGGAGGAAATAAAAAAAAGATAAACCTTACAAATTAATGTGCATACTTACAACTTAATGTAACATAACTTTACAAAATCAATGTGAATGCTTACAAATTAATCCAATGAACCATCCGGGTCTGCTCTACTCTTTATTGTGTCAAGTATTGCTTCATGGTCAGACTCACGCACCTTCCACAATATTTTGTTCAAAGGTCTACCTCGATACTTTATCAAATGAACATTGGATGCCACGACAAGGTTCAAGTAATAAAGAATCTTCCGATGCGTGTCAAACTCCTAAAATAGCCAAATATTAACACTCTTATGTGGGTACCTTCTAAGCCATGTTCCAGTAATAACCACTAAGCCTATAGGGTATTCAATGTTTTCTCCATCTGTAACAAGGGCCTCCAATTTTTTTTAGCCTCAACATAATGACATAAGTAATAATCTGTTCCCTCTTCATTATCTTCATCTGCAATAACTGCATATACATGCCCTACATTGATATGTGTAGCAAATTAGATGAAATTAGTCAACATTACAAAAACACTACAAAGTAAGATGACATTACCTAGTTGAACTAGATGAAATTAGATGCATATACGTGCCCTATATTACCTAGTTGAACTAAATCTGATATGTGGTCAAAGTTAACTGACGATTCCATCTGTGTTAGTTCCAATGCCGTCAAGGGTTGATACATGTCAAGTGGGCTAAGATAATTTAACTACCATTCGTCAACCCACTCCTTTGACTCGCACTCATCCCAGACTTGAATTGTACAGGAAGAACAAAAGCATGACATCTTTCGTGTATGGATACTCCATGAACCTGCAATTGAGCTTCTGGAAGAGTGCATCTCATTTGATCCTGTCAGTGTACAACAATCCTCATATGGTGAAATGTTAGTATCAACTATCAACCAAAAAAATCTACGAACTAAAGACTTACCTTCATTACCTAGACCCATGGAAGCATTACACCACTCGACAATCGATTTTGCATCTGTCAACTTTGCATTGTCTTTATACTTTAACTCTTCTCGTGCTATGGCTCTTTTGATACATGCTCCTACACCATCATGCTCCCCCTTTCCATGCCCGGCCTCACAAAAGTTCCACATATGTTGAATACCTATAAAATTATGCCTCCTACTCAGCCAATAAAAATTCTACAAGTTCTTGAATTATGACGCACAGTTATCCGACCATATGATATGCTGACTAAATGATATGCCCCTTCTAGCCAAATCATTGTAGAACACCTGAAAGCAACCTTGCACGAACTCCGTAAAATGCATGCGATCATCACTAATATAGAAATTATACTCCCTTATGATCTTTCTGTCATCCTCTATGCTATCATTCACATGAATGAATGCGATGTGTACAAATATAGAAACCTATGTGGAGTTGTAATATTGTGATTGCACCTCACGCTGTGGCTGTAGACTGTAGTTCTCTGCAAAGTCGACGACTGAAACAATGCTACCAACCAGAAATGTGTCCTTGCATAACTTGAATTGCAAGTCCAACCATCGAGCTCTATGGGCATGTCTTGCATACTCATACACTATGCTGTCACGAAATATAGGCATATACTGATACACTAAAATCTTTTCAATAACTAATTCACACCTCTTTGCCTCTTTACCATCTTTTGTATTGTATGCCACTATTTTATACTTGCCAAACTCTACTAGTTCGTTTCCAACCACATGTGTTATTTCCATATGTTCACATATTGGCAAATGTTGCAAGCCACCGTAACGATGACATGTGCCATCCAAGCATAATTTCTTGTAGAATATTTGACCTTCCTCTCTTTCACATAAAATTCTTGATATGAAGTCTCTTGAAGATGTTGGTGGGGCACATATGGCACAACCCTGCAAATCATTGTTAGTATGCATATCTAAACATATAGACCTATAAGCATCAAAATGGTTAGAAAATTCAATATGTAATCTACAACAACAAGTAGTGCGTGTGTGATTTATCTTAACATAGAAAGGTTTTAGCAATTCAAAATATTTTTGACAAATTTTAATTTGAGATACTTCTCTAGAAATTTACCATAAAACTATGTTTGAGTCTCATCCAAAAAATGCTTTGGATGTGGTTTGTGGTTCTAACTATTGATTCTCCTTCTTACCACATCCCTTTGATTCAGAGATACCCTTGTGTAATTCTTCCAAAAGTCTTCAATTAGTGATCTCAATGCTTCAACAATTGGTTTATCTTTTCGTGGTAGTCTCCCCGAGAACGCCCATAATTCATTGGCATTAGTGTCCTCAATTCTTTGGCATCTTCCAACGGCTCTTCATAAAGTTTTCCTATTAATTCTCAATTCTTGACTTGTCTTTCTAATGAGATGAGCTTTCCTCATTTGACTACTTACTATAGTCGATGTAATCACACACCATGTTGCATTACTATCTTTTGTGCACGAGGTGTTACTCACACTCTCATATGCACTCATTAGATTCTTGACAATAGATTTTTCACTTGAAGCCTCTGATGTTCTCAACCCAAGAATCTTCATGATAGACCTATACTTTATACTTCGCATCATTTCAACGAATAGTTGACATCTTGCAGTCTCATTTAACTTTTCAAAGAACAATCTCCAAATCTTATTAGCATATCTTCTACAAGAGCGTTTTAGAATCTTACCTTCCATTGGCTGCAAAATATTCTCATCAATATCAATCAAATACTTTGGCTTTCTATGCAAAATTCTAGGTGGTGTCAAGATAGGTAAATTCATCTCAACATTAGGAATTTCATCAATATTTAAATGAGATGGGTTAGATGGCATACCTTCGATCGAAGATGGAATAGATGACATACCTTGAGGTTGAGGTGGGAACGATGGCGTACCTCCTTCATCACATGTGAGTGATGATGTACTCTCAACTTGAGATGTGGTAGATAGTGTCCCTACATGTTGACTTGTGGTAGAGGACGTGTCTCCAACTATGGTATTCAAATCTCTCATACCACGAAGTTTTTGCATTCGTTCTCTTTGTACCACCAATACCATATCTCTTTGTGATGGTTGTGGTTCCTCTTCAATTAGTATGTCTTCATTTATCATGTCCAATTTCCTCTTCTCACGAAGTTCCCTCATAGCCACTGCTTTCTTTGCATTCTTAGCTTCTATCTCTTCCTGTGTTGGTTTAATTCTTGATCATTTCCTCGGCACGACAGAGAATTTGTCTATAGCATGATAAAGAGACCAATATTAGTTCCTAAGAAATGAATACAAGATAATAGTGGGATTGTATTTTTTTATGTTGTAAGGATTTATTCTTGTATAGTTTGACATCATGGTATGTTAAGGTTTGTTTATTACACATAATTATTAAAGAGCCCAAGTGTAGAAAATATACATGGCGTTATGTGAGATTGTAGGCTGCTTTCTTGATTGGGAATGTGTCTATTTGAAACATGTATTATAAAGCATGATAAAGTAATTCAATCCGAAATAAGGAAAATGTAAAGAACATCCATGTAAAGACTTGACATACCTAAAAAATGAAGATTTGAATGGAGAGACTACCCAGTTATGTAGTGTTTTTATCTTCTTGCATCAAACTCCTCAACAATTAGAGTTTTTCACCACTTGCTTCCTTTTCAATGTTAAATTCAATAACACTCAAATATCATTACTAACAGCAATAATATTAACCAATCTATAATGTTAAATTCCTAAAATTGAATCACAATTAACTTGCAACACTACAAAAATTGAAACTTGAATAGATATATATCAAACTTGGTGTGAAAACTATGTTATATCCTCCTTCTCAAGTTGGCAAAGTAGAAAAGGTGATGGAAAGATCATGCAAAGGTGGTACAATGTGTCAAATGTGCATGTGAACTTCCCAATAGCATGAAAACACTTCCTTTTTGTCAGAGCACACGCAGAATCAATAAGAAAACAAAGCATGTGGGCCTAGATCATGGGGGTAACCACTTTTTTACCGTTTCAATAGAAATACAAAACGTGAGCGCGTTATAACGTGCTCACGCTATAATACGCTCACATTTTATCCTGCTATAGATTCATCACATCCTTTGCATTGATCACATCTCTTTCTTGCAAGAGCTTGCCAGATGCTCCGCCATATGATAGGCATAACAATGAAGGGGCAAGCCCTCATAATCAAGTTCTTGATAGAAAATGCCCTCAACCCTCAACGTCAAACACTAATCCCTCAACCCTTAACTCTGAACCCTCGACCCTCAACCCTCAACGTCAAATCCTAATCCCTCAACCCTTCACTCTAATCCCTCAACCCTCAACCCTATCCCTAAACCCTCAACCCTCAATGTCAAATCCTAATCCCTCAACCCTTCACTCTAATCCCTCAACCCTAAACCCTATCCCTAAACCCTCAACACTATACCTTAAACCCTAATCCCTCAGCCCTCAACCCTAAACCTTATCCCTAAACCCTAATCCCTCAACCCTCAACCCTAATCTGTCATCCCTCAACTCTAATCCCTCATCCCTAAACCCTAAATGCTATCCCTAATCCTACACCCTCAACAGACTCGATACTATACCTTAAACCCTAATCCCTTATCCCTATACCCTCCAACCCTATCCCTAATCCTTATACCCTCCACACTCTACTTTAACCCTAATTCCTCAACCCTCAACCCTATCCATAAACCCTTGACCCTCGAACCTCAACCCTCAACCCTCGACGTCAAACCCTAATCCCTCAACCCTTAACTCTGATCCCTCGACCCTCAACCCTATCCCTAAACCCTCAACCCTCAACGTCAAATTCTAATCCCTCAACCCTTCACTCTAATCCTTCAACCCTAAACTGTATCCCTATACCCTCAACACTATACCTTAAACCCTAATCCCTCAACCCTAACCCTAAACCTTGTCCCTAAAACCTAATCCCTCAACCCTCAACCCTAATCCGTCATCCGTCATCCCTCAACTCTAATCCCTCATCCCTAAACCCTAAACGCTATCCCTATTCCTAGACCCTCAATAGGCTCGATACTATACCTTAAACCCTAATCCCTCTACCCTCGACACTCTTATTTAACCCTAATCCCTTGACCATTAAACCTATCCCTCAATCTCAACCCTCAACTCTCAACATTAAACACTAATTCATCAACCCTAAACCCTAATCCCTCAAACCTAAACCCTACCCCTAAACCATCAACCCTCAACACTATACCTTAAACCCTAATCCCTATCCCTCAACCCTTAACCCTTAAAACTTAAACCCTATCCCTACACCCTCAACACTTGACACTATATCTTAAGCCTTAAACCCTCATCCCTAAAGCCTCAACCCTCAATCCTTAAACCTTCAACCCTAAACCCTATCCCTAATCCCTCTACCCTCGACACTCTAACCCTAACCTCAACATTAAATGCTAATCCGTCAACCCTAAACCCTCAACCCTCAACACTATACCTTAAACCCTAATCCCTCAACCCTCAACCCTAGACCTTATCCCTAAACCCTAACCCGTCAACCCTCAACCCTAATCCATCATCCCTCAACTCTAATCCCTCATCCCTAAACCCTAAATGCTATCCCTATTCCTAAACCCTTAATAGACTCGATACTATACCTTAAACTCTAATCCCTTATCCCTAAACCCTCCAACCCTATCCCTAATCCTTACACCCTCCACACTCTACTTTAACCCTAATCCCTTGAACCTCAACCCTATCCCTAAACCCTTGACCCTCGAACCCCAACCCTCAACCCTAAACCCTCAACCCTTAACTTTGATCCCTCATCTCTCAACCCTAACCCTAAACCCTCAACCCTCAACGTCAAATCCTAATCCCTCAACCCTAAACCCTATCCCTAAACCCTCAACACTATACCTTAAACCCTAATCCCTCAGCCCTCAACCCTAAACCTTATCCCTAAACCCTAATCCCTTAACCCTCAACCCTAATCTGTCATCCCTCAACTCTAATCTCTCATCCCTAAACCCTAAATACTATCCCTATTCCTACACCCTCAAAAGACTCGATACTATACCTTAAACCCTAATCCCTTATCTCTAAACCCTCCAACCCTATCCCTAATCCTTATACCCTCCACACTCTACTTTAACTCTAATTCCTCGACCCTCAACCCTATCCCTAAACCCTTGACCCTCGAACCTCAACCCTCAACCCTCAACGTCAAACCCTAATCCCTTAACCCTTAACTCTGATCCCTCGACCCTCAACCATATCCCTAAATCCTCAACCCTAAACCCTCAACACTCAATGTCAAATTCTAATCCCTCAACCCTTCACTCTAATCCCTCAACCCTAAACCCTATCCCTAAACCCTCAACACTATACCTTAAACCCTAATCCCTCAACCCTAACCCTAAACCTTGTCCCTAAACCCTAATCCGTCAACCCTCAACCCTAATCCGTCATCCGTCATCCCTCAACTCTAATCCCTCATCCCTCAACCCTAAATGCTATCCCTATTCCTAGACCCTCAACAGGCTCGATACTATACCTTAAACCCTAATCCCTCTACCCTCGACACTCTTATTTAACCCCAATACCTTGACCATTAACCCTATCCCTCAACCTCAACCCTCAACTCTCAACATTAAACCCTAATTCATCAACCCTAAACCCTAATCCCTCAAACCTAAACCATCAACCCTCAACACTATACCTTAAACCCTAATCCCTATCCCTCAACCCTTAACCCTTATAACTTAAACCCTATCCCTACACCCTCAACACTTGACACTATATCTTAAGCCTTAAACCCTCATCCCTAAAGCCTCAACCCTCAATCCTTAAACCTTCAACCCTAAACCCTATCCCTAATCCCTCTACCCTCGACACTCTAACCCTAACCTCAACATTAAATGCTAATCCGTCAACCCTAAACCCTAATCCTAAACCCTCAACCCTCAACACTATACCTTAAACCCTAAACCCTAATCCCTCAACCCTCAACCCTAATCCATCATCCCTCAACTCTAATCCCTCATCCCTAAACCCTAAATGCTATCCATATTCCTAAACCCTCAACAAACTCGATACTATACCTTAAACCCTAATCCCTTATCCCTAAACCCTCCAACCCTATCCCCAATCCTTACACCCTCCACACTCTACTTTAAACCTAATCCCTCACCCTAAACCTTATCCCTAAACCCTTGACCCTTGAACCTCAACCCTCAATGTCAAACCCTAATCCCTCAACCCTTAATTCTGATCCCTCGACCCTCAACCCTATCCCTAAACCCTAAACCCTAAACCCTCAACCCTAATCTGTCATCCCTTAACTCTAATCCCTCATCCCTAAACCCTAAATGCTATCCCTATTCCTAGACCCTCAACGGGCTCGATACTATACCTTAAACGCTAATCCCTTATCCCTAAACCCTCCAACCCTATCCCTTATCCCTTAACCCTCATGATTAATAGCCTTGAATGTAAAAAAAATTAAGGGGAACATAACGCAAGTGCATTATAACGCGCTCGCGTTATGTCAAACATGACAAACAACAGACTTGCGGGAAAGAAAAAATGCAAAGCAAAACATAACACGCTCGCGTTATGTCTTTCTTTGGGAATCCCAAGCCTTGGGCTTGGGATTTGCTTTGGATTTCCAACCCAAAGGCTTGGAGTGCCTTATGAACAATCACAGACGTGTTTTTTTATATTCTTCAAAATTTCACATAATTTCGTTCGTGCTAACCCTCAGATTTGCATGTGTTTCAAGGTTGAACAAATCAAACACTTGGGTAATGTTAGGCTTTCTCTTAGCTATTTGACGATGTGATTTTTTTCACATTTTAACAATGTTAAGCCTTTCATCTTTAATTTCTTTTGTTTGTGTGTCTGTTTTTAGACAAAAACCACTGTTTGGTCTTTTTTTCATTGTAAATTAACTATTCATTCAAATTTCAAAAAAATTACATATTTAGTAACTAGACTCCATTCTACAAATATTAAAAAAATAAAAAAATGATTTTCAATTAGTTTTCAAAATTTATAGGGGTAGCACGGCCAAAATTCTATTTTTTAGGATGTGTCCACTTTAAAAATTAGTAAAAAATCAAATATTCATCAAAAAATTATTAGAAAAGTCGGGCATAAACTACATGCTATTAGCTAATTTCACACTGAAGCGATTTTAAAAATACCAAAAAAAAGTTGACCTTTTGAGGGAGCCACAAAACATGCTATGTTATTTTTTTTTGACAGAACAACACCAATTTCTGTGGCTCCCTCTTTTGAACCCCTTAATCTATGCCATTTTCAAAACAAAATAGTAGTTTATAAAGTAGACTCAGAGCACTATGAACATTGTTTTGGTTGCATCTCCAAATTTTGAGTGAAACTATGCTCAATTTCTCATCCAAGGCCAATATTTCCTAATTTTAGAAAAAAGTGGCCACTTAAGACCCCTTTTTGGCCCCCCATCTTCCTGCACTTACCCTGATGCTCTATGCATTCTTACCGATTCGAAAAAAAAAACAATGTTTATAGTTGTATATGATGTTGTACAAATATAAAACTATTAATAATCTCTAGTATATTATTTACATAATGCGCATTTGGATACAATATTTTCTGACTATCTTCTTCTTTATAAAACATACAGATACCTACTATTGGTTTCTTTTTTTCCATATTAATAGTTTCTTCAATTACTATGTCTATTTTCATTATTTTAAGTTTGAGTAATAAACAATGAGCTTAAACATAAGTTTGGGCTCCTCTTTAAACTCGCTTGAAACAATTGAAACCCTAAGCTTTGCTTTCATTTAATATCTAAAATAAGGATGCCTATCAAAGTTGAAAGGTGAAACTTTATATAAGTTTGTTTACATTCTACCCCTCACTCCTCATTATTTATTACTCTTTCCACTTGTACACAGATACATCTCTCATGCTCAACTCTTTCTCAAATGACAAGTATTTTGACTACTGGAGCAATAAGTAACCTTCTCAAAGGAAGAATTGATCTTTGTCCTTCTCTCCAAATATTATCCTTGGAGCGTATCAACCTCTTGCAATCTACAAGCTTCAAATACTTCTTACAACTTTCTGATGGAATGCATTCACATCATATTCTCCTTCTTGACAAATATAACAACCTTGCTTCAACTGGCGGTCTCATGAAGGGATCTATTGTTGAACTAATAGAGTATACTTGCAAGGTTTCTAAGAAAAACATGTATGAAATTGCTTCCCTAATTTCATCCATTCAAACAACCTCCTTACTCCTTATGTACTTTCATTTGTGGCTCTTTTCTAATTTTATGATATTACAGGGCTATTGTTATTATATCCATGAAAGTGGTTGGCATGGAAACAAGCATCATTGGGTCTCCTCTTTACCTTGCACATGATATCATTGGCCAGTCATCAAGCAACTTTCTATTTGAAAAGGGGTCATCCTCATCCCAGCCATGTTCTTTACAAGAAGATTTAATCATTCCAATCAAGGCATTGACAACTTACCAAAAACAATGGTCCATATAGGGTTGAGCATTAGAAAAGTCAACGCTTCATGAATTTCAAAATGTCAAAGGTGAAGGGAAAGTTTTTGGCTTTGATCTTATAGATGAAGCAGGTGGTGAAATACATCTAACTTGCTTTAATGATGTTGCAGAGGAATTTTATAATTCTATTGAAAGTGGTCAAGTTTAAGTAATATCCAATGGTCAGATTAAAGTAACCAACCCTACCTATAATCGAACAACCAATCCATTTGAGATAATCCTCTAGTCATCCTCTAAAATAACACTTTGTGATCAAATAAACATTAACATACCTACCCACAACTTCTACTTCAAAACAATTAAAGACCTTGAATCAATACCTCCAAATTCCCTTGTTGATGTTATTGGAATACTCATTTCTATATCTCCCACTTCCACTATTCGCAAAAGAAATGGCTTTGAAACAACAAAGCGAACTGCTACTGTAATTAACATGTCTAGTTTTACTATTGACATCACACTTTGGGGTCCACATTGTGATGTTGATGGTAAAAATCTATTGAAATGTGCTTAGACACAAACCCTCCCGTCCTTCTAGTAAAATCTGGTTGCATTGTCTCATGGAATGGCAAAACAATTGATACAATTTTTGCAACCAAACTTCTTGTTGACCCAGATGTAGAAGAAATGCATGCATTAAAGTCTTGGTATACTTGTGAGATAATCAATATGCCTTCAACATAATTGTTAGGTACATATAGTACTTCTTATAGCTTTGACAATCAAATGGTTATTTTTGTAGCTCATGAAATTTCCCTCTAAGGAAAAGTAGAGAATTTCAATGGTAGATACACTGTAAAAAAAATATACTTAGGTAACTTCTACTACCTTTCTTGCCCACTTACAGTACTCAATAAAAGGTGCAAAAAAAAGGTCATCCAAAAAATAGACAATACTTGGCATTGCCCAAAATGTTGTGTTGATATTCTTGAATGTGATTATACCTACATGCTGAAAATGGACCTAGAAGACCATATAAGTGAACTACAAAATGTTATTGCATTTGGAGACACTGCACAAGCAATGATTGGTGTTTTAGCCAAAGATTTACAACTGCTATTGGTAGAAGTCAAAACAATTGAAAAGATACTAAGCAATGTTGTATCCCACCAATTCCTCTTCAATCTAAATATCAAACGAGAAGAATTTTGTGGTGCTTTTAAACTTAGCACTATTATTACAAGGTTCCAACACCTTAACTTCATGGATTGAAGTGTCAGCCTCCATGATAGAATCTCAAAAGTGTCTTCAATTGTATAATTGGAAACATTATCCAGTACCTACTTACCCATCTATCCATAACATATATAATAAATACATTGTATCCCATGTTTTTTGCTTTCTAAAGTACTCTATTTTAGAAATATATTTTGTATGGATATAATCCAACATTCCGCATGTAAATCTTAAAATTATGGATTTTGGAAATGTATTATATTATGTCTTTCAATATTTTATCTTGAAACAACTAACTTGACTATCAAACAACTAACAAATTATATACTTAATCTTTCTTTCTTAATTTATAGATTGATTTTTGCAATCACATCATAAATTTTATTGCAATATATATTTTTAAATCATGATTTCTTCATTTAAGGCAATTTGCTTAAATAAATATGTTTATAATGAACTAATAAAGGTATCATTCATATGTTCTCACAATTTTTGAAAAATATTTTGATTGTCTTGCAACTAAACTGATGAGGATGGTTGTATACCACCTCTTACATATGCTCAATTGTTCTGGTGTCAAAACTAACATGATACAATATAGTTGGCTTGCAAAATTTATGCATACGACACTTGAGGATGGTTTTCTATCACCTATAATTGGTTGTTTATGAACTTGTTCATTAATTTTTGTACTCTCTATATTTGATGTCTATGTCTCCTGAGGATGGTTGTTTACCACCTCTTAATTATTGCATGTAAAATTAATATTTTTTATAATAACATGTTTAAGGAAGCTTAAATTTTATTATCTGGTTTTCTATCAACTATTATTGATTGTTTATAAACTTGTACATTAATTAATGTACTCTATATATTTGATGCCTAGGGCCCTTGAGGATGGTTTTTTATTGCCTCTTAGTTATTGCTTACAAAATTAATAATTTTTCATAATAACATGTTTAAGGATGCTTAAATTTCATTAACTGGTTTTCTATCACCAATTACTCAATGTTTATAAACTTGTTCATTAATTAACATGCTCTATATATTTGATGCCTAGGACCCTTGAGGATGGTTTTTTACCACCTCTTAGTTATTGCTTACAAAATTAATAATTTTTCATAATAACATGTTTAAGGATGCTTAAATTTCATTAACTAGTTTTCTATCACCTATTACTCGATGTTTATAAACTTGTTCATTAATTAATGTACTCTATATATTTGATGTCTAGGACTTTTGAGGATGGTTGTTTACCGCCTCTTAGTTATTGCTTACAAAATTAATTTTTTTCATACTAACATGTTTAAGGATCCTTACATTTTCCCTCATACAAATACCTGTCACTAAAAACTTTCAAATATCTTATATTGATCCTAACAACTTTCAAGATTAAGAATATAATCATTATATTTTAGTACAAAACAAATATTTAGTACATAACTTACAAAAATTCTTAAGATTGTATTAAACTAAT
The DNA here is from genome assembly GCA_027924645.1 of Cunninghamia lanceolata. NCBI lineage: Eukaryota > Viridiplantae > Streptophyta > Pinopsida > Cupressales > Cupressaceae > Cunninghamia > Cunninghamia lanceolata. The sequence goes on along the minus strand of BSBN01000130.1, from coordinate 14,728,593 downwards.
TTTCATATAAGGCAAGTCCTAGATAAGGTCAATCTTATATATTCATTGCATTTTTGTACTTAATTAAACAAGGTTCTCTACTATATTTTATTAAACAATGTTGTCTACTATATTTTAGTTATACTTATTCTCTCAAACTAATTATTTATCAAAGAACTAATAAAGTTATCATTCTGATGTGCTCACAATTTTAAAAAAATAATGGTCTTGCAACTAAAATGATGAGGACAGATGTGCACCACGTCAAATACACATGCTTAATTGTTAGTGTCAAAACTAACATAATACAAGATAGTTAGTTACGAGCACTTACATGTATGGCTTATAAACTTTTTCATTAATTGATGTACTCTCTATATTTGATGTCACAACCTCTTAGTTATTGCTTACAAAATTAAAAATTTTCATAATAACATGTCTAAGGATGCTTACATTCCCCCTCATATAAATGCTCGATCCTTTATAATAATTCTAACACCTTTCAAAATTCTAGATACAATCATTATAGTTCACTACAAAACAAATATTTAGTGTACAATTTACTACACTTTCTAATATTGTATTAACCCAATAATTGTATAAGGTGAGTCATAGATAAGGCCAGTTTTATATACTCATTGCATTTTTTATAGTTATTTAAACAATGTTGTATACTAGATTTTAGTTATACTTACTCTCTCAAAGTAATTATTTATAGAAGATTTGAGTTTGCATTTTACATAGGTAAAATTCTAAACACTTTTGTAATACATTGCATCCATTCCATTCTGTAATAAATGAGAGGACCTTCAAGATTCAACAATGCCAATGCTAGCACATCATCTAGTAGAGAACATATAAATGAATTGCGAAGGATATGGTACCATGCAAAAAAGGATGAAATCAACAAGGCCAGACGACCAACACATAATGCTTCAATAGAAAGCAATGCTCAAGCAATAAACAATAACACATTCAATACTTTCCTACCAATACCATATGTTCCTATACTACTAACCTATTCTACCATGATCCAAAACATATTTTGCACATCTGAGTATATTGCTGCACAAAAAAGATTTCACTCCAAAATAGACAAACTAGCAATCATGCCTACATGTTCCATTTGCCTAGAGAGTTACCTAGGTATTCAAGTTAGAAAGTCAAACAATGTTACTAAGTGCTATAGATGCTCTACTGAGAAAAAAGGAAATCATTTTTCAAAATGGAATAACATGGACCCTGGAAGCATGCCTCTTTCTTTGAAAAACCTTACTCAAGTAGAAGATATGTTAATAGAAAGAGTCAATCCATTTCTACAAGTTAGGTATGCATGAGGAGGCCAATTAAAATATAGTGGCCATACAATTAGCTTTCCATAAGATATTACTGCTATCGCAAAATACTTACCAAGGCATATCAACCAATTAGACATAATCATTATTAGAAGGCAGAGTGTCGAGAATAAAAACTATGATTTTTATGTTAGTTGGTCATGAGTTCTTGCATCCTTAGAGTATAAGATTGCACATGATACATACTACAAAGATGTCCAACTTGATGAATTTGCACTCTTGAGATTGCCTTGCATTCCTACAGATGTATCAGATATGCTTCCACAAGATTCCACAAATATTCCAGATCCTACGACACACTTCACATCCATAAATAGTAATGAGTTTGACAATGTTGAACAACAATTAAATGAAGACTCTTCTTTTGCATCTGTTCTCCCAACAACATGTAGGGAGGTTGAAAAAATATGTACCTTCTTACAAGTTAACCAGTCTTGTCCCACAAATGTTTTGGAATGGCCTCCTATTACTTTATCACCAATCAATGAGTACAACACAGAGGGCTTGCTTGCAATGGCATTCCCTACTCTCTTCCCTACTGGTGTTGCACTTTTCAAACAAAAACGCATCAAAGATGTTGAAATGCATGAATATGCTATACATCTTATGTGATACCATGACAATAGATTTGGTCAACATCCACGCTTCCGATATTTCTTGTTAAATGTTATGATGCGACATAGAAGCCAAGCTACAACTGCAGTTTTTTTCAAGAAATGTTTTCATGAAAGTGTACCAAATATAGTTGCAGACCTATGCCTTCACATGCAGGACTTACCTGATGACAAACTTGCTGATTACCTTATGCATTTTGGCTCAAACCTATGCAGGACAAAACCCTTCTAGACAAGGTATAGAGGAGAGCTATCAGATATGGTCATACAAGTTGGTTGTCCAACTTTGTTCTTCACACTTAGTGCAGTAGATACCAAGTGGCCAGATTTACACAATGTAATGCCCAGCAAAGAACCCAGTGAACCAATGCAAGCATACCAATGGAGGATCAAAAACATAATTAACAATCCGCATATAACTGCACTATACATGCATAATAGATTCACAGCCTTTTGTGAAGAGATCTTGGAGAAGCTTTTACTTGCCCAAGACTATTGGTATAGGTCAGTAACATTTATCATCATTTGAATTTCATCCTATACCAAGTACTTAATTATGAAAACTAATCCTATCTCTTATGCTATCTCACAGATATGAATGGCAACATAGAGGATCTGCCCATATTCATGGCTTCCTTTGGTTGCAAGGAGCACCTGCTATTGAAAGCATGGATTTCAATAGTCCAGAAGCAGTTCAAAGTGTTGTTCTATACATGAGTAGATATGTTTCTACATGGAACCCGAAAATAGATAGCCAAAGGGAACAAATGTTGCACCACTCCATCCATGATGACCCTTGCATGTAACCCCTTTGCAGATTACAAAGAGTTAGTGAATCAAGTTCAATGACACACAAAATGTAGCAAACATACATGCTTGCAAAGAAAAGGCTCATCATTGTTGTGCCGTTACAAAGCTCCTTGGGATTTGCATGCATCATCTTCTTTTTCTACAAATGATACTGGTAACAAAACATTCCTGCTTGCCAGAAATGATGATAGGGTCAACATCCACAACCTAGCAATTTTATCAATTTGGCGTGCAAATGTTGATTTCCAACCTATTTTTTCATGCCATGCAGTACTAAAATATATTGCAAAGTATGCAACAAAAGCAGAGCGCAAATCTGAAAGTTATCACCAACTTTTGAAACACATCTCTACAAATATTGACCTAGAAAAGCCAACTACAATTGCATTTCACAAGTTTGTAATTGAGAGCATTGTTGATCGTGATATCAGTGCACAAGAGTCCTGTCACTTGCTATTAAAACTACCACTTCAAATTTCTAGTCGTTCCTTTGTTTCTTTGAATGTCAATAGAAAAAACCCTATGTTGTGTGCCTTCTACTCAAGATTGTCCACTACCTACCTCAAACTTCATTGAAAGGTATATGGTCCAACCAACAACATTAGAATCATTGTCGTTGATTGATGCAAGGAGAAATTAGAATTGTTCAAAGTCCCACACAAACTACAAGTGGACAAAAAGAGATATTCCAAACATTGTTTGTGTATCTCCACAGTTTACTGCAATTCCTTCTAAAGATAGTGACATGTATGAGTCCTTTTGCTAGAGTGAGATTCAACTATATTTTCCTTTTCAGAACATTAGTCAAGAAATAGGCTCATGTAGGGAAGATATAATCACTCAATGGGAAGGAATGGCTAACAGCTACCATGCATGGCATGTTGATCACACACCACCAAAATCAAATAGTAATAATGATGATAAACTTGTGTTAGATGGAGAAGAAGATATACAAGATGTTGATGCAGAGGAATGGGAACTTCTATCCTCACTACACCCAGGGAATGATCTTGACTTTGATAAACTAGACATGCTTGGGTACTGATAATTTGACACATCCCACAATTGGGCTAGCACTACAATTGCCCCCTCCTTGATGGAGAATGCTATCACATTCATCGGCTCTAACCGTTCAACAAAAAAATTTGAACAAATTGAACCAAACTCACTTATTACAAAGGAAAAGCTTTCTTTAGAGCAACAAAATGCATTAAATATTATTGTGAACCATTCTAATCAAAGTGGAAGGCAACCACCACTTCTAATGATTATACAAGGTACTGTAGGAATAGGAAAATCATGCTTGATTAATAGCATTCAAAATGCACTCTCCAAAAATGTGCCCATGAAAGAAAAGAAATTGCTTTTACTTGCCCCAATAGTTGTTGTTGCTTTCAACATCAATGCATCAACCATTCATTCAGCACTTCACATACCAATAAAAGAGATGAATCCTCTTCAAGGTCAAGCTTTATCAACTTTCCAAGAAAGCATGTATTTCATTCAATATATTCTAATTGATGAAATGAGATTCATTGGACCAAGGTTGTTAGAACGCATTGACATCAGACTACGTGAAGCATTCCCATACCATAATCAAAGCCCATTTGGTGGACATTCTCTTGTACTTATTGGTGACCTAGGCCAATTACCACCAGTATGTGACATTCCAATGTATGTTGGATCATCATATGGGACAACACTTTGGAGAAGCTTTCAAACAGTAGTCACATTGAACACAATTTTCTGACAACAAGGAGATGAACCTGCCCAAATAAGTTTTCGCAACCTCCTTCAAAATATAAGGAATGTTGAGGCAATACCGGCAAATTGGGAACTGCTCATGTCACACAATAGTGCCAAACTATCTTCCAACGAACAAGATACATTTTCTTCATCCATACATTTGTTTGCAACAAATGATTTGGTTGAAAAACATAACAAAAAAATGTTAAAAGCATTGGACAAACCAATAGGACGCTGCATTACTGAGCAAAAAAGGAACAGAAAATCAAATTCAGATGATGAACAACTACAAATAATGGTGTTATTGTGCGTTGGACAACAAATTATGTTGAATACAAATTTGTGTGTTGCAACTGGATTAGTCAATGGTGCACTTGGTGAAGTAATTGCTATTGTATACAAAAATGAAACCAAGCCACCAAATCTACCTCTATTTGTTGTTTTTAAGTTTCAACAGTACACTAGACCTACATGGAACATAAATGAAAAAAATGGTTCCAATTGCTCCAGTAACACAAGGTTGTCATCGACAAATCCCATTGAAAATGGCTTGGGCTCTTACAATCCACAAAGCACAAGGTCTAACTATAAACAAAGCAACAATAGACATTGGAAACACTGAACGACAAGGACTCATCTTCACAGCAATGTCAAGAGTAAGAAGTTTGTCAGATCTACGAATATTCCCTGCATTTTCATTTCAAAGATACCAACGCATGGAAAAAAATATGTATGTAATCCTACAGAAACAAGAAGAGGATCGTCTCAGAAAAATGTATGTAGAAAATCCCAACAAAACAAACTACTAAATATATATTTTAAAAATTTTTGGTTTTGTTGTCCAATTTTTCCTATGAAATACCTTCTATAATTATTCATTGTTAACATGCTTACAATAAATTCATGATAAATCTAATGAAATCATATTTTTCTACTGAAAATTTACAAATTTAAATATCAAATTCTTGTATTTAAAATTTTATTTCATAAATATGTTGTTGGGTGAAATAGTTGTCATTTTATCCTATGTCCATCCCTTAAATGTCATTGGATAATAAAATATTAAACAAGCATCAAACCATTCGATATGTTTTTAAAATTTAGAAATTTAAATCTCAAATTCTTGTATTTATATATATTGAAAAAAAAAATTGTTGTCCAACTTTACCTATGAAATACCTTCTAAAATTATTCATTGTTAACATGCTTACAATAACTTCATGATAAATCTAATCAAACCATATTGTTCTATTCAAAATTTGAAAATTAAAATCTCAAATTCTTGTATATATATATATATATATATATATATATATATATATATATATATATATATATATATATATATATATATATATATATATATATATATATATATATAGTTTGGTGAAATCATCATCATTTTATCTTTAATCCATCCCTTCTGAAACTCATAAAGACTCAATAATGAAGAACTAAAAGAATTATGTGGCATTCATATTTAACGTTACAACAAAATTAAACAAATTATATTAAAATTTGGGTTGCAACTACAATTACCCCCTCCTTGGTGGACAATGTTGTTGAATTCATTCACTACAACTATTCAACAACAGAAAAGTTGTGCCAAATTTATCTAACTCTAACAAAATTGCAATCTTAATAATAAAACTATTGGCGTGCCCATTTAACCTATGGGTCCAATTGCTAGTTCTATGCTTACGAAAGAAATTTGTATATGAATTCTACTATAACAAATTTAGTTTGATTTGTAAGTTTAATATCTACATAAATTGTTGGTCCATTGGATTTAAAGCCATGTTTAGTTATATGGTATATCATAAGTTAATTTGTAAATTAAACTGTAACTAACATTTGAAATTAATGGAATGAAAGCTACTTGTATTTGGTGGTCAAGGCCCTTGAGGTCTTCTAAAGCCTCCTTCTAGATCATTCTTGCCTTAACCTTTTGGATTGAAATCCCTCCTCTGTATTAACAACCAACAATTTGATTTGTTTTGTTTAAATTGACTCGACATCTTTCCAAACAATAATCCCCAAAAGATAACTCAACATTAAACCCTACAATGGTAAGAAAATTTATCTAGCATTCATTTTAATGATGTGATGGTAGGTTAGAGGCAAATAACCCAACAAAAAATCCTACCTCCATTGTGAAGTGAGATCATACTATGTACTATGTTGTTTATGAGACTCATCATTCTATAATAAATGAGCCATGTCATGCTGATTCATGATGGATGGCATATCTGATATATAACATTCATTTTACTTAAGGCCACATATAATGATTGTAACTTGGACGGTCAAAGTAAAACATCTTTTAGGAGAAGTTGATGGATCCAATTAATTATCTAATTAATTTGGGAAAGATGGAATCGCAAATAGAGAGGCCCAATTCCGCCACATATTGAAATTGGCATATGAGTTACGTTTTATATTTAATTTTGTTTCCCTCCCACATCACAAAGACGATACTCGTGAACTACAATGACGTCACTGGAAAGAAACTTCTTGGCAGGTTGACTGGCAATGAAATAAACGCGCTCCACGAAGGTGTCAATTTACTAGTTATGTTCCACATCGGTGGCAGAAAATGTTTCTTATTTTTCATACTTCACAAATACTATTTTTTAAGCAGGCATTCACAGGAGCTTGAAATAGAGAGAGCGTGGGATGCATTTATGAGCGTTGTATGGGGTAGTTGAATTTTTATTTATGTTCGTAAGGAAAGCACCTTATAAAATGGAGGAGAGGCAAACGAAAAGTTTAAGCAAGGGCTTAGGAAACTGTATTCTCCTGCTAGAGCAAGAAACAGCCTTAAGCTGCAACGTGACGAAAGGATCTTTTGAAGCATGGCGAACATAACTCATGAAACGGCATTCTTTGAAGCGTGTCAACGTGGTGACATACCCAAGGCCAAAGGATGGCTCAACGTTGTTGGACACCGGAGGAGAGAACATGTTTACATGGAGCAGCAGTTGCAGGAGACCGAGGTCATTCTCTGATCACTCTCTTTCTTTAAAAAAACGAAAAGCTATCCTCTACTTGATTTTCTTGCTTTAACTAGTTGATTCATTAAATGCAGGTTTGTTCGGAGAGTTAGTAGCAAAGTTGGGGGAATCGTTACCGCAATTGATCAAAGAGAAGGACAAGCAAGGCGACACGCTTTGCATTTCGCTGTAAGGAAAGATCACATGGATCTGGTTAAACAGTTGGTAGACCTGGATGCCAATTTGTGTGACTGTGCAAATAAGGGAGGAGAAACGCCACTAAAAATGGCAGTAAGTTTGGGATTCAAAGAAGCTGATCTTAATAACTCACACATCGAACGCCCTGCATTACGTTGTGGAGCTTAACCAAGTCGAACTTGTTTAATTTTTAATTGAAAAAGTAGACTTGTCGGAACTTATCAATCAGCCTTATCAGCCTCCAACAAATCCATCCGATAATGAAGGTAATCGTGCTACTAATCCCCAGCATGTGCAGCCAATTGATGGAGGAGACAAGCCTTCGCAAAGTGCAGCAAGTAACAAAAACAAGGATGACGAAGAAAGACCACAAATTGTAAAAGGAGACACACCTTTGCACATTGCAGCAAGGAACAAATGTGAGCCAGTAAGTTTCTTTTTTGGGCTGATGCCTACTTCTCTTTACGTGGGGTATACATAATTACTACTAAAAAGTAATTTAGGGTGATTGTCATTTAATAGCCATGGAACATGAAGCTATTTGCGTAATATTAGGCACAGATGCATAGCCTAATATTAGGGTTTCAATGGCTTTGTCTGCGGTACATTTGAGAAATGTTTGAGCAACTGATTATCCATGTTTTCCTTGTTTTGTGGCGTAGATGGTGAAATTGTTGCTGAAAGTGCATGGGGTGGATAAGCATGCTTGTAACAGCGAGTGGAAAACGCCGTTGGACATTGCAAGAGAAGTCACGGGGTACCATGATTCTTTCAGGATTATTAAAAGCCTGAGAAACGATCCACCCAAAAGCAGAAAATTCATGTACTGTGCGCCACAAGTGAGCCATGAAAAGTACGAGAATGCGATGAAAATGGTTGAAACAGAGTTTAATGAGAGACGCAATTCAGAACTTGTGGTGGCAGCACTGTTGGCCACCATGACATTTACCGCTGCCTTCACCGTCCCAGGCGGTTTCCAAACGGATATTAATCAAGGCAAGGATCTAGGGAGCCCTATTCTCATACCCTTGACATCGTTTAAGCTCTTCCTTATTTTCGACTACATAGCCTTCTTTCTATCTCTCTTCGCTTGTATCATGTGGCAGATGGCTTCACAGCTTACCACAAGGGACAAGATGTCGTTCATGACAATCAACAGTTTAGTGGTTTGTTGGAGCTTTGGGTTCATCGCTTATGGGTTTGTGGCTGCATCGTACACGGTATTGGCGCATAAGGTGAAGACCTTTACTTGGGTGGTTTTGTTAAGTCTGATTTCCATTACTGGGTGGGGTAGTTTCGCATCTACCTATCAAGCGGTAAGGTTTGCACTGTCGCGGGCCAGATTGCACCGCCTGTGCGGTGTACCTCGACTAGAGGATGATATCATAATTGTTAGAATATTCTGGTAATTTCTACCAGCTGTAGGTTTTAGGTTTTGTTGGCTATATTCAAGAAGTCTCTAGAAAGTTATTTTTAAGATAGCTATTGTCGGTGATTCTAGAATTTTTCATATGTCGGCTAAATCATTCCATAATACTCTTGTATCCCTCTATATAAATGAGCTTATGTAATCCGTTTTAAAAACAGCAATGAAATTAATTTAGTGCAGAAGCACAGTTCGATATATCTCTTGTTTTGTTATTTTCTGTCTCTGCCCTCCTACCGGTGGTATCAGAGCCAGGTTGCTATGTTATCGGGCTGATTGTGGTCATTGATTCGCTGAAAGACATTGCCAAGTCAAGCCGCAGCTGTTGAAGGAAATCAAGGTGTTGTCGAAGCAAATAAAAGGAGATATCTGCCAAAATTAGGGAGTGCAGGACGATATTGTCAAATAGAGATCGCTGAAAAAGAAGTCCAAGGAGGAATCTCTGATGTAAAGTCAACATTGGAGAATGATCAAGGAGGCTGCATCATTTGAAGATCAAGATCAGAGAAAATTGAGGGTTTAGTTGCCTGACAGAATCGAAGCCGACACCAAAGGAGGAGTCGCCAAAATTATAAGAGGCCGCTCAAAATCTCAGAAGAGGTCGAAGTCATAGGAGGCCGCCAATCTTGGACGCATATTGTTGAACTGCCAGATGAAGTTTTTGAAGACAAATCGCAATGGAAATCGTTGTTTTTGAGACCGCCATTCATAGTCGCTGCCATTGAAGGAGTTGCAGACTGAAGCACTAGAAGTTGAAATCTTTTGCCGCTGCAGAAAGGTCAAAAAAGGATCTCTGCCAAAAAAGATCGAATCTAGGGTTTACAAATATTATTTGCAGACATGGCATCAGGTATTCTACAACCTATAATTCCAATATTTTCTGGCAAAAATTATGATAGTTGGTCATACAGAATGAAATTGGTACTTTCTTCACAAGAGTTATTAGAAATAGTTGAAAAAGGTTTTACTGAACCACCAAATGAGTCTACATTGAGTCCAAATGAGAAGAAAAAGCTTGATGAAAATAAGCAAAAGACTCAAAGGGCTTTGCAGATCATTGCACAAGGATTGGATGATCTAGTTCTTGGAAGGATTAAGCCAGCCACTACAGCCAAGCAAACATGGGACATTCTAGAAACAACTTATCAAGGTACAAGTAGGGTAAAGCTTGCCAAATTACAAATGCTTAGGAGAGAATTTGAAAATTTGCAAATGAAAGATTCTGATTCAGTAGATCAATTTTCATCTCACGTCATGGATTTGGTTAATCAAATAAGGATGAATGGTGATGAACTAACAGATCAAAAGGTTGTAGAGAAGATTTTAAGAAGTTTGCCTACTAAATTTGATACTATTATGGTGACGATTGAGGAAACTAAAGATTTGTCAAAATATTCAATAGATGAGTTGTTTGGTGCCTTAAAAAATTATGAGTACAGGTTGAACTAGAATAATAATACCTCATTAGAGAATGCATTCAAAGCACAAATGTCATTTGGCAAAGGCAGAGGAAGAGGACATTCAGGATTCAGAGGAAGAGTAAGAGGAAGAAGTAATTACCAAAGAGAAGAAAGGAGGAGTCCAGATTCAGGAGGCAGGAAAAATCAAAGTTTCAATTCAAGGGGACGCAATAGTAATCTGGCATCACAAAGGTATGACAAATCAAATGTTCAATGTTATTATTGCAAGAAGTATGGTCACTTGGCAAATGAATGTCGAAAGAAACAAGCAAATATGGGAAAACAAAATGCAATTTTTTCTTAAAGTAGTTCTGAAACATTGTTTATTACATGCCATGTAGCTCAAGAAAGTTCAAGTAACATTTGGTTTCTAGATAGTGGTTGCAGTAATCACATGACAGGAAATAAAGATTTATTTGAAAGTTTGGATACTTCAGTGAAATCAGAAATTAAATTGGGTAATGATAACAAAGTTGAAGTCATGGGCAAAGGTGCAATTAATGTGACAACAAAGCTTGGTAAGAAGACCATTCCTGATGTTTATTTTGTACCTGGTTTGAATCATAATCTCATAAGTGTGGGACAGCTTACTCAAAAGGGTTATAAAGTTGTTTTTAAAAATAATGTGTGCACTATACTTGACATTCCTCCTAGTAATTTGGTGATTGCAAGAGTTGAAATGACAAATAACAGGATGTTCCCACTTTGCATGAAAAATGAAAAGATGGAGGAGATTGAAGCAAGTTTCAAGGCATCAAGTCAAGATCAAGCATGGGTATGGCATTTAAGGTATGGTCATCTAAATTTCAAAGGATTGTGTTTATTGAAAAGAAAGGAAATGGTAAGAGGTTTACCCCCTATTGAAGCACCCTTAAGTTCATGTGAAAGTTGTATTTTAGCTAAGCAACACAGAAAAAGTTTTCCAAAAGAAATGGCATATAGAGCATGGGCACCTTTAGAAATTGTGCATACAGATTTATGTGGTCCAATGCAAACACCATCATTAGGGGGAACATTTATTTTTTAACATTCATTGATGATTATAGTAGAAAAACATGGGTTTATTTTCTGAAATATAAATCTGAAACACTTAGAAAGTTTAAGGAGTTCAAAGCATTGGTTGAGAAACAAAGTGGCCTACCCATCAAGGTATTGAGATTGGATAGAGGAGGAGAATACAAGTCAAATGAGTTTTTGGATTATTGCAGGTATCATGGAATAAAGAAACAGTTTACTACAAGTTACACACCACAACATAATGGTGTTGCTGAAAGAAAGAATCGAACAATAATGGAAATGGCAAGGAGCATGTTAAAAGGTAAGAGTCTACCTAATGAGTATTGGGCTGAAGCTGTAGCTTGTGCAGTTTATATCTTGAACAGGTCTCCAACAAAGAGTGTAAGGGACAAGATTCCACAACAAGCATGGAGTGGTAAGCGTCATAGTGTTTCTCATTTCAGAATATTTGGTTGTATTGCATTTACACATGTCCCTAAGGAAACAAGAAGTAAGTTGGATGATAAAAGTGAAAAATGCATCTTTATTGGTTATGATGAACAATCTAAGGCTTATAGGTTGTTTAATCCTATAACCAAGAAAGTCATTGTAAGTAGAGATGTTATATTCAAAGAGGAAGAATCTTGGGATGGTAATATAGACAAGACAATTACAGGTACAATAGCAATACCATTTGAAGAACAAGAAGAAAAAGGTGAAGGAGAACAAGGAGAACAATCAAATGAGCAAGGAGGAACACCATCAAGAAGTCCTCAAGGAGAAAACTCACAAAGGCAAGTTGAGCAAGGAGATTCATCAAGTCCACAAGTAAGTAATGACTCAAATCCTATACTTGCATCATTAAGACCAAGGCTTAAAAGCAAGAAAACAAGAAGTTTGCAAGAAATTTATGATCAAGGAGATAAGATAGATTTGCAATCAAACTTTGCTTTATTTTCTCAAGATCCTATATATTTTGAAGAGGCAATTAAGGAAGAACATTGGATTAATGTAATGAATGATGAAATAGAATCTATTAAGAAAAATGATACATGGGATCTAGTTGATTTGCCTAAGGACAAAGAGTGCATAGGTGTAAAATGGGTTTATAAAACTAAGTATAAGGCAAATGGAGAAGTTGACAAATATAAGGCAAGGTTAGTAGCTAAGGGATATGCACAAGAATATGGAATTGATTACAATGAAACATTTGCTCCTATAGCAAGACTTGATACTATTAGAATGGTACTAGCTATTGCAACTCAAAATAATTGGAATGTTTACCAAATGGATGTTAAATCAACCTTCTTGAATGGTTATCTAGAAGAAGAAGTTTATGTGCAGCAGCCACCAGGATTTGAAGTTAGAGGATATGAACACAAGGTTTATAGGTTGAAGAAGGCACTTTATGGATTAAAGCAAGCACCAAGAGCATGGTACATTAGGATAGATTCATACATGATAAAGAATGGATTCAGCAGAAGTACTAGTGAGCCTACTTTATACACCAAAGTCAATGAACAAGGTCAGATTTTAATTGTTTGCTTGTATGTTGATGATTTGATCTTTACAGGAAATCTTTCTATAGACATGTTTAAATCTGTAATGACAAAAGAATTTGAGATGACAGATTTGGGATTGATGAAATATTTTCTTAGTATTGAAGTCATACAAAATGATAATGGGATTTTCATTTGTCAAAGTAAATATGCAAAAGATGTATTGAGAAGGTTTAGAATGTTAAACTGTAGTCTGATTTCTACTCCTGTAGCAACAGGAATAAAATTAAGTAGAAAAGATAATGAGATGGATTTTGACTCAATTATATTCAGAAAATTGGTAGGTAGTTTGATGTATCTTACAACAACTAGACCGGATATAATGTATGGAGTTAGTTTGATTTTGAGATTCATGGATTCACCTAAGAATTCACATTGGCAAGCTGGAAAGAGAATACTAAGGTACATTGCAGGAACTATCAATTATGGCATATTGTATTCTACTTCAGATAATTTTCAGTTGATTGGATATACAGATAGTGACTTTGCAGGGAATATTGATGATAGAAAGAGTACATCTGGATATGTATTTCATCTTGGAATAGGTGTTGTAGCATGGACATCAAAGAAACAACCTATAGTGACAACTTCTTCAGCAGAAGCAGAGTATGTTGCAGGTACATCAGCAGCATGTCAAGCTGTATGGATGCGAAGAGTCTTGAAGGATTTATTGCATGAGCAAGAGGAGTCTACTACAATCAATTGTGACAACAAGTCCACCATTGCATTATCAAAGAATCATGTTTTTCATAAGAGGACCAAACACATTGATACTAGATATCACTTTATTCGGGAGCTGGTAAACAATGGAGAAATCAGTCTACAATATTGTAGATCTGAAGAACAACTTGCAGACATATTTACAAAAGCATTAGCACAAGAACAATTTGAGTATTTAAGAGAAAATTTGGGTATTGTAAATATTGATGTAATCAATGGTAGAAATTAGGGGGGAGTGTTAGAATATTCTGGTAATTTCTACCAGCTGTAGGTTTTAGGTTTTGTTGGCTATATTCAAGAAGTCTCTAGAAAGTTATTTTTAAGATAGCTATTATCGGTGATTCTAGAATTTTTCATATGTTGGCTAAATCATTCCAGAATACTCTTGTATCCCTCTATATAAATGAGGTTATGTAATCTGTTTTAAAAACATCAATGAAATTAATTTAGTGCAGCAACACAGTTTGATATATCTCTTGTTTTGTTATTTTCTATCTCTGCCCTCCTACAATAATATGGGTATGGGAAACATCTGAAAACTCTGGGCTTCTAGATTATTTACGTCATTGGGGTGATTGGATCATTGATATTCTTTTCGGTCAACTTAATCAATGTCCTACTTGGATTAAATTCTATTGGAAATTAGTGTCTTGCTGGATTAAATTCTGCTGGAAATTAGTGTCCTGCTAGATTAATTACTGTTTCTGTTGCAAATTAGTGTCGCGCAAGAAACCTGAGCATAGCAACAACAACTCTTGCTTTTCATCCCCATGCCCCCTCAACCGTGGCAATCCTCAGCCATGATCTATTTATATGTCGCTCTACAGCTTTCACTACTTCACTCTTTCTCTCTCCATTCTATTGTGTGTAACTCTTAAACTAGCAATCGCAACTTGGTGTGCAATGGGTATGCCAAGGAGTTTTGGAAGTTTAATTTCCATGTCTTTAAGTGAATGATGATTATTTTGTATTTCTATGATCCATGTCATTATCTAGTATTGAGAGAGTATTTCAAGATGTTGAGAATTTTGTGGTATTCAATAGATTCGATGAACCAAAACTCATGATTATCCAAAGTCACCACTTGAATATATTTTTTTTATGGTGGGATTGTTTGTCATCTTTGCCACGGGTATCACCACTTGCATACAACACAAGTGACTAGTTTCCCTCATCTAATAGAAATTGTGGGCTCCGACTACTCAATAATGGGATTTCATTCAATACATGTAGATAGTGAATGCTTTCAGACTTGCAGGGGTTATTCATCCATAGTTGCTAATAGTTGGAAAATGTTGATGCAAAAGTACAGACGAAGGTATAGGGTAGAATGAATGGGCATGATTATTTGAAGCATCTTGCATTGCTCTAGTAAATTGTCAGCCATTGATCTCTCAAAATAGCTCATTCATTCTTTGGATTGTTGGCATGTAATGACCGATCAAAAGTCACTCTCTCTTTTCTTTATCGTTGGATTTCTGGCATGAAAAGCACCATTTCACGAGGCTTCAATGGAGCTAGATGATGTGGACCAGCCCATACCAAGCTCCATTTTTTACATTTCCATTAGAATGCTTGATTGTAGCCCCAAGTCTATCATACAATAGAACACTTTTTGCCACTATGTTTATGTAGTTAAGCTTAGTTTTGTAAACCCATGATGGTTAATGATTTTGTGTTTTAGGAAATGTATCTTTGTCATGGGTGGTAAAGGTAAAATTTGGAAATAATTATTCATAGGAAGGTTATACATGTAGCCATGTTTTATACTTGAAATTGAAAGGTACTTTGACCATAAATTTTAGTACAAAATCATACATAAACAAGTGCCACATAGTGGCTAGTACCTGCCATTTGTTTTTTGTATATGTATTGTTGTAAGACTAATTAGATTGAATTAAATATCTTTGAATAATTTTAAACAGTCTATATATTCCAAAAATGTTTTTATTTTGACTTTGTTGAAGCAAATTAGACGGAAAGACCTTTATGTTGACTATAATTTTGTGAAAAAATAACTCCATAAGAGAAAGTTAGAGAAAAATGAAAAAGAGGCCTATATCAGGCACTTTTTAGAGACCCCCTAACAATCTCCTACTGGCGTAAACAGTTATCTCTAGCAGTTAGTTTTGCATAAAATGGTAAGGTTACATTAAGTTGTAGAAGTTAATGGTTACTACAAACACTAACTTTTTAACTGCAATATTGTGTTATGAGATATAACAACTGATAACAAATGTAATTTGTTAACATATAATGCTAACTGTGATTACATATGGTACTGTAACTCAAACATCTGCAACAAAAGTTAAACATTGACCAACTATGACCTCTAGGCATGAACAAGAGTCGAAGAAAAAGAATGAAGACCAAAGGAGCCCGAAATTTGAGCTTCAAGACTCGTTTTAAGGTGTTTGAGACTATTGAGGCTGAAGCTGCGGGTAGATATGGACAATGTGGCCAATTTGGAGCTAGATTGGAGGCCTGTAGTGGTAGCCATGTAGGTTGAGAAATACACCAAACAACCTGTAAGACAAACAGATTACCATAAAGGAAGCCTGAGTTGGGCAGTGCAGGTGGAATGGTCATTGAATAGGGTCGTTGGAGTGAGGAATAGATGAAAGGGGTGGCCTGAGGATATGGAAGCTTGATCCAACCTTAAAAAATGAACTTGTGACTTGTGACATGCAAATCTTGAATAGAAGTAGTAGATGCCAAAAACAACAAGTGAAGCTTAGAGATTGGATAACACATGGTAGGGCCTACAGAGTGCACAAAGGGTCATCTTGGAAGGAGGCCCGAATTGGGCATAGATCTGGGCCAGAGAGGCTATCTAAGAGAAGAGACCCATGGACAAAGAAGCACCATAGATCTGAGATGTA
Organism: Cunninghamia lanceolata; assembly: GCA_027924645.1. NCBI lineage: Eukaryota > Viridiplantae > Streptophyta > Pinopsida > Cupressales > Cupressaceae > Cunninghamia > Cunninghamia lanceolata. The sequence continues at coordinate 14,711,855 of BSBN01000130.1, read as the reverse complement.
GCAATGGTGACAAAAAATTGCTTGAATCCTCCTGTGACTTAGGTGTCATAGAGGTTGTCTGTGATAACAGCCATGATTCTGGCTTTTGCATAAGCGACTCTACAACTTGAGGTTTGAGGGCAAACCAACTGTAACGATATCACTATTCATCTGTTGGCCATGGCTGTGCTAAATTTGGTCTTTCAAAAAACAATTCATTTAAAGAGTTTTGTATTCTCATTATTAATATGGGACCTTTATAACAAATGTTGAATGGAATTTCAACAAACAAGAAATAAAACCCTACTAGAGCTATGAAATCTAGATCCTTGCACCCCCTGTTCATATTCAATGAATCAATTATGAGGATGATAAAACCTGTCAGAAATGCTCAAGAAACCACTTACAATGCCCTACAAGTTATAGAATTGTTGCTGCGACTATGTCAGCAATAGAACATGATGATGGATCTAGACATCAAACAAATAGAAGAAAAATCATCACACTATTGTTCCCGAAACAACAGATATTTGCAGAGCTATCTGCTGGAAGGCTTCAATTGAAAGAGGACGTATGATTGAAAATAGGATTAAAATCAATGCCAATATTAATTTCTTGATAAGCCTTGGGACTGTTTCTCATAAATATTTGTTGACTTGTATTTCATTTCATTTAGTGTATGATGGTACGTTAATTTTATTATTCAATCTTTTAGATCCCTACATAGAAAATTGATTTATCAATATTGAATGAGTTTGCTATTCATGACAAGGCTTGTAACTATTTGTCATAAATATGTATTGATTTTTTCTATGGTGTTGTTGATTTTATTGGATTTTATTATTGACTAGGCCCCTTGAATTTTTATGGATTATTTTATTTGATTTTGCCTGATCCAATATCAAATTGATTTGATATTTTATTATTGTCCAGGTCCATTCAAAATTATACAGATTATTTTATTGGATTTTGTTTGGTCCAATATCAAATTGATTTGATATTTCTCTACGAGGAAATTCAATTGATTTCCTTTTCCATAGGGTTAAAGTCACCATTGCATTCATTGCTTGCCTCGATTCACGTGAAGGAAAGAATAAGAGGTGAAATCTCACAACCAATCATATTTTTTTGCAAAGACTACAAACTACAGTCACAAGAAAAATAAATGAATATGATTGGTCAATAGTGGAGAGAACTAATGCTACAGTTGTTGCAAATCAAATGTATTAGTACCCATGCCAAGGCAGGTACTAATAAGGATATGGTTTGTCTATACACCTTTTGGTGTACTATACATAGATTGAAACGTAAAATGTATGGTGGGCCTTTACTTGCCTACTTTTGTATGCAACTCATAATGGATGTAGATGACCAATGGATGACTATTGCATCATACTCAGGGTTGACATAATTAATACATTGTATTGTGTAGAATCAAAGCTAATACATATATATTATAATTAATATATAATATATATTGCTATATAGTTGTTATTTAATTTCATGTATATTTCTCTCTCCCTCTTTACTCTATATATTTACTCTATATAGATCTCTACCTCTCTATCTCTCTACATATTTCTCCCCCCCTCTCTCTCTCTTGTTGGATACAAGGCAAATAATTAAGAGGGGGGTGGTGAATCAATTATCTCACAATTTCTTTTCCTTTGTTATCTTAATATTTAGTATAGCAGCAAAACATGAAAGCATATGTAATCACAAGAGTAGAAATAAATCAACACACATAACACAAGAATTTTTCCGTGGAAACCCTGTTAAGGGAAAAACCACGGGGTGACTAACCCAAGATTGTATTCTCTATTAAAAGAATAAGAAGTACAAAATGACACTTGCCAATTAGGGCTCACTGCCCGAGCACACTGCTCATAAGAGGCACACTACCTACAACAAACTCACTATCTCCAGAACTTACAGAAGATAATCAAGTGTTTTAACTGATGAGAAGCATCTGCAAATGCAAGAGTTCAGTTCCAGTTAGGCACAATACACTGATCTGATACACTTCATTCTTCCTCTGTTTTATTGCTGCTGCTCTATCATATCCAGACTTGAGTTACTACTTTTCTTCATACTTTATTCCATCACACACTTTCTACACACACTTACATACTGAAATCTCTCTTTTATATATATCCGCATCAAGGATCTTTATCAACTTTTTAGTCGGCAACTAAAACACTCAAGATATTTGCAAGTTACTGATCTGTCGGCTAAATCCGTGCTTGTTTTGTGATGCGTACCAAAAACACAGGCATATAGGTCATTAATCATGTTAGCCAATAATGTTTAATCTCACAAGTTGCTTAATCAACACCTTTTACTCATCTGGATTGAAGTCTGATACTCTGCTGGTCAGTTCTTCCTTTGTCTGCTCTGCCTGACTGGAACCCAACACTTAGATGCTCATATCTTTTTCATGCTTTATCACCGGAGGCTAAATCTCTGGAATACAGTAGTCATGATATCCCTCTTGACTTGACCAAGTCTGCAACTTTCTGAGTTACACCATCTGAGAGATCTGGAACTGATTGTCGGACCTTGTTACATACTATGTTCTTGTTCTCCAGACCAAAACAATCTTCAATCTGGCTTCTGGTATAGGCATTTTTTGTACTATAGATGTGTGGGATAGACTTTTTTGCCATCAATGACAACACTCATGAAGCCACACAGTGTCTCTTGCCAACAATCTCCTCCTTTGGCATTGATGGCAACACTTAGTGAAGAATGGCTAAGTGTCGTGGTGACTCCTCCTTGGCTGATGCTCTATCTTCTGCATTGTTATACCGGAACTCCCCCTTAGCTGGATTCCACATTTTTCACTACTCTTCACTCCCCCTTTGACATCAATGGCAAAGGGTGGAATCTGCATACTAAAATTTTTGCAAAAATTAATCTATACATGGCTGCATAAGTGTATATACATGTTATACTTACATATACTTAAGTATATCTGCATAAATAGTCTATAACTGGATGAACTCTATGGTCCAGCTCTACTTCATCCTATCCAGAATAGAGATGTGGCCACTCAACAAAAATTCATATTCTTCTGCCCTTCTCAAGTCTGTCGGATCATTGGTTTGGGCTGTAGTCTGAGCATCTGTTAAGGCCTCATGCATTGCCTCTAACTTAGGGATGATTATCCCTCTGAGTTCACTCATCCTATTTATTATATTCTTCTTTTCTTTGTCTAGCCTCTTTATTTCATTTATAATGGCAATAGCCTGGCATTCTTGATTCATTAAGGATGTAGTGACGGGATCAAAATTTTGAGATAGACTTGACAGTTTACCTTCTTGTTCTTTCACCTTCTTCTCAATATCCTCTGTCACTTTGGGCCAGGATAGACAAAATTTGTACATGTCACCACCATCTCTAAGAGCATTTTCAAGGCTCTTTATCCCAATATCTAGGGTCCTCCTATCATTAGTAATGAGTCCCTGTACTTCTGTGAATCTTTTTCCCAAAAACTCCTTCCGGACCTTTTCTTCTGTTGATTTCTCTAAGGAATCAAAATGAGTGCCAACAAAATTGACCAAGGATTTTAAGTTGCTAGATGGAGAAGCTGAAGTATCCTTTTGGAATGATGGCATGATCTTCTCTAGTATCCTGGATGCCATCTCCAATAGTTCACAATCTTCCATGTGAGATTTCAAGAGTTTTTCTTTTGCTTTGGCTTGAGCAAAAGATGTTATTTTCATTGTCTGGACCGGGGAGAGAGTCGAAGTTTAGTGGCCCTTGAAATAGCTCTGGTTCATCTATCTCCATCATTTCTTTGATCAAGAAGTCCTTTACTGCCTCTGCAGTGTCTCTTGCTGGTGATTGATACTTCATTGCCTTTTGGGTCTTAGAACTGTCATTATGGGTCTTCTCTACTTGTTCTTCTTCTTTTCCCTTGACCTCCTCTTCTTGACTCACTTTCTCCACTTTGCTTCCTTCTCCTTCAGCTTCAAGATCCGGAATGTCTGCAGTAAGATCCGAAGGAGAGATGTCTCCTGAGATTGCTTCTTTATGAACTTCTTCTTTCGGAATAGAGGAATCTAAGTGCTTAGACTTTTCTTCATCTATTTTCTTTAATCCTTCGACTTCCTTGTCAGTAGATTCCTCATTAATTACTTTTAATCTTTCAACATCCATGGCAGAAGGCTCTCCATCTATTTCCTCTACAATAGGAAGGTTGAATCTTTCAAAAGCATTATGGAGGATGTCTTTTGTTTCTTTTGCTACTTGGTCAGTTTCTCCAAGCATAAGTTTATTCATTCTTGCTTTGCTCCGAAATTCATCCTTATAGTCCTTAAAGATCATGTGCATTTGTTTTGGGGTGATGGAAGGATAAAGCTGAATTACAATCTATTCTCAGATCTCTAAGTCTTTTTATTTTGCATTCTCTTTTCTAAGTTCAAGTACCTTCTCTAGACTTTTGGGAATTAATGAAATAATTTCAATGAATGCTTTGTTATAAATATTCAGGGCCCTGACTGTAGCTTTTTCCAAGATCCTTTTGTCAGTATCACTATATTCATCATAGAATTCTATTACTGGTTGCAGATTCTCATCCACAGTAACTGCCTTAATGATATCATCAATGGAAAGAGTGGGCTTTTCAATAAAGTCCTCTTCTTTTTCTTCTTTGTTTTTTCTAGCAGAGAATTCCCCGGATGTTTTCTTCTTCTTCTTCTTCATTTTCTTAATTTCCTCATCAGACTCTATTCCTTCATCATCCTTGAGACTTGAGTATGACCTTGTAGATTTTGTTTTCATTCTCTTTTCCCCCTTTCTGGATGTCTTGGCTTTCAGTTTGGAGACTCTTGAGCTCTTAGGAGTGGCAAGTGTAGAGGTCTTAGAGGATCTGGTCCGGGAGGAGGCTTGTACCGGAACACTTCATTTCTCTGCTTCTTGTTTCTCTTTCTCAGCTCTTTCCTTTTTCTCTCTATTGGCATCTACTACCTCTTTTGATATGCCAAATCTTTTGGCAATTTCCTCAACTTCCCTTCTAACTTTTCCTTTTGTCTCCAATTGTCTTAGCTCAACATGTACTTTTACACTTAGTTCTTGAAAGGTTCCAAACCTTTCTGCCTAAGGGTCCTTAGGCTAGCTCAATAGGTGTTGAATGTGTAGCTCCAAGATTTTCTCATCGACCTCGTATCCCATTGGCATTATCCACACTATTTTGGGCTCAATTACCTCCATTATGCATTGATCAGTGTCAACCATGAAGCACACTATATCTTTATATCTCTCAACTATGGATTGAGGAATTCTTTCTCTGGCTTGCATCATGCTCTGAAAGTTCTTGAAGTAACCCTAGAGAGCTATGTTTTGGGCTTGAGCATCACCAAGTCCATACATATAGTCTCTAATCTGTATGGCAACCAATTTGTCATTTTGTCATACCTAGCCAGTTGATCCAGGCAGCTCATTCATGTAGTAGAATAATAGACACAGTATCAAACAACCATACTTAAAGGAGTTCTTCTTATCCTTCTTGATCTTCTGCAGGTTTTCTACAATTGGTTTAAGAGAAGATCACATCTAGGTCATAGTTAGTATTTTCCCTTAACATTTGATATGCTGCATATATCGCAGTCCCAGACACAGAATTCTCCCTACTAGAGTGATATATCTTGTACCCAATTATCATTGAAGCAAACTTGACATCCGGATCTGTGATGTCATCTATAGTCATTGCTCTTTTGTCAAACCTAGATCTGGTGGCTTCAGTTACTATCTGGTTCTTGATGAATTTTAATGTAGGTAGCCCATTGGATGAGTGCAAACCAGTTACTGCCCTAATCACATCTTTTGTTATCTTTAATAGCCTTGTTAACCACATGAAGTTATCATGCATTCTGCTTAGAACATACCGAACCCAATCATCTTCTATAAAATAGGGGAAGTGAATGCAATGTTCGAAGTGTTTATCCCAGAGGGCCTTGTATTGGGGTTTGAGTTCAAAACTCTCATCTATTAGTTGTTTGTGGTAGAGGTCCATCAATTTAGAGTCATCAAATTCCTCAATATTGGCATGCATATAAACCCTAACATCCTTAATGTGCAATACCCCATGCGAAATGCTAGAAAATGTACCTAAAGGATCAACTTCCAGAGATTTATAGGGATGTTTTTTGAATTTTGGGCGCGGCCTATCAGTGATCTCAACAACCATTGGAGTAGATCTTGCAAAAGATTCAAAGAGAGTTTTTTTAGAATAGAAGTATCTTTTTAAGCTTTTAGGGTTTGAAATAAGAGCCAGAACAATTCGCTGGTTGAATTCAATTTTGCAGTTGATCTTTGAGTTATTTGTAGAACCTTTGATGTAGAGCTCTTCTTTTCTTCCTCTTGAATACAAATGTGCAAATAATAAGTGATTGAACCCTTTTAACCTTGCACAAACCCTAATTTGCTTTTGTAATAAATGCACAACATAAGTTATCCAATTGCCTTGTTCTGAGAGAGATCTTCTCGAATCACTGTGTTGTACCTAGAATCTTTTTCGATGAGGATTGCCAATGTATCTTCCTTGCTTCAATCATGCTATGGGTCCATAGATCAAAGTATTTCAATTTTGAATCATACTGGATCTATCTGTGAAAATCCTGCTTTACCGGATGTCTGTCAGACTAGATCAATCTTGGATGATTTAAACTTTTGCAAAACTCCATGCGGATGTTTCATATTTTAGCCGAGGGTTAATTAGATATTTTTCTAAGAACCCTTTAATTCGCAACATTCCATGTGCCAAATTTAGGCACCAATTGACTAGTTGGGGGAATTTATTTTTCTTTAAGACTCCCCCTAAGCCATAGCTCATTTGTTTAGTTTCTAGAAGGAATATCAGCACCAGATTCTAGTGCAGATCCATCTCCAATATCTTTTGTACTCTTCTTCACCCAAATCTTTCTCATCTCCTTCTAAACTTCATTTGCATTTACTTTACATTTGTCTTTATCTTGTTTTTTATTATGTTACACCGGACCTTTTTTATCCTAATTTTTACTTCTGCAGAATTTGGTAGTATGACCGGATCTATTGCAATTATAGCACACAACATTTCTTTGCATATTTGATTGATATCCTCTTGATTTGCATTGATTAGCCATATGTCCCATTCTATTGCATGCAAAACATCTACCATTGAATGAATTGTTTATTTGTATATTTATGCATTCATGAGATTTGTGACCATACCTTTTGTAGTTGAAACATCATCCAGAGAAGGATAGATTGGTCTGATTCATTCTTTTTCTACACTGAATTTCTCTATGACCGAAATTGTTGCAATTGAAGCAATATCCATTGAAGGATGGATATCTTTGAGCATTTGGTTGCCTTACTAGAGGTCTTCTAGGCCTATTTCTTTGGTTTCCTGATCCAAAGTTCTTCTGACCAGATCTAGAACTTTCACCTTTCTCATATCCCAAGCCACACTTATCATCTACCCTCTTTTGGATTTCAAGAAGAACTTCAAGTTGGGCTGAGCTTATCTTGATTTTTTCTTTGTATTCATTAGTAGTTTGAAGGTCTTGTTTAAGAGTGTCTATCTGATTCTCAAGTTGTTCTTCATTGTCTCTAGCTTCTTCAAGATCAGATTCAAGATGACTGATTATTTTGTCCATTTTGTAACAGTCCTCTGTTTTCTTCTTAAGGGATTGTTTTATATTATCTTCACTTTTCCTTCTTTCTTCAATTTATTGGGTGAATCACATAACCCCTAATTCCATTTCATGCCTTACCATAAGGACCTCTTTTGATAGCTTATCACATAGCTTATTTTTCTCATTCAGATCTTCATTAGTATCATTGTCTTCACTCTGATTGGCTAATTTTTGAAGTAGTTCCTTTCTCTTTTTCATAGAGATACTAAGTTTTTCTTTTATCTCATTTATGAAATCATCAGCTTCTTTGAGTATTTCCTTCAAATTATTGACTTCAGAATGTGAATGTTCAAGATCATCTAGAGCAGACTGAAGTTGTTCCTTCATACCATATATATCCATTAAGATTCCCAGATCTTCCTCAAGCTGTTAGGCTTTGTTTAGATGAACTTATCTCTGATACCAATTGTTGGATACAAGGCAGATAACTGAGAGGGGGGGGGTGAATCAGTTATCTCAAAATTTCTTTTCCTTTGTTATCTTAATATTTAGTATAGCATCAAAACATGAAAGCATATGTAATCACAAGAGCAGAAATAAATCAACACACATAACACAAGGATTTTTACATGGAAACCCTGTTAAGGGAAAAACCACGGGGTGACTAACCCAAGATTGTATTCTTTGTTAAAAGAATAAGAAGTACAAAATGGCACTTGCCAATTAGGGCTCACTACCTGAGCACACTGCTCACAAGAGGCACAATACCTACAAGAGACTCACAGTCTACAGAACTTACAGAAGATAATCAAGTGTTTCAACTGATGAGAAGCATCTGCAAATGCAAGAGTTCAATTCCGGTTAGGTACAATACACTGATATGATGCACTTCATTCTTCCTCTATTTTATTGTTGTTGCTCTGTCATATCTGGACTTGAGGTACTACTTTTCTTCACATTTTATTCCATCACACAATCACTACACACAGTTACATGCTGAAATCTCTCTTTTATATATATCCACATTAAGGATCTTTATCAATTTTCTAGTCGGCAACCAAAACACTCAAGATATTTGCAAGTTACTAATTTGTTAGCTAAATCCATGCTTGTTTTGTGATGCGTACAAAAAACACTGGCATATAGGTCATTAATCATGTCAGTCAATAATGTTTAATCTCACAAGTTGCTTAATCAACACCTTTTACTCATCCGGATTGAAGTCTGATACTCTGCCAGTCAGTTCTTCCTCTGTCTGCTCTACTTGACTGGAACCCAACACTTAGATGCTCATATGTTTTTCATGCTTTATCACCGAAGGCTAAATCTCTAGAATACAGTAGTCATAATATCCCTCTTGACTTGACCAAGTCTGCAAATTTTTGAGTTACACCATCTGAGAGATCCAGACCTTGTTACATACTCTATTCTTGTTCTCTGAACCAAAACAATCTTCAATCTGGCTTCCAGTATAGGCATACTTTGTACTGCAGATGTGTGGGATAGACTTTGTTACCATCAATGACAACACTCATGAAGCCACACAGTGTCTCTTTCCAAGATCTCTCTCTCTCTCTCTCTCTCTCTCTCTCTCTCTCTATATATATATATATATATATATATATATATATGTATGTATGTATGTATCCCTCCTCTCTTTCTCTCTCTTTATCGATCTATTTATCTCTCATCTTTAAATTGTTGGCACTAAATGAGTGAATGAAAGTTAGTCTCTCTTTTCTCTATCCCTTTAGATTTGTCATCTATATCTCTCTTTACTTCTCTCTCTATTCCTCTCTCTTTAAATCTTCTTTTTTATCTCTCCCCTCTCTTCCTCTCTATCTTTCTATATTCTTATCTCTCTATATCCATATTCTTATTTCTCTTTTCCTCTCCCTCCTCTTTCTCTCTCTCTATGGATTGTTGGTACAAAATGATTGATTGAAACACACACTCTCTCTCTCTCTATTGTTGCCCTATCAATAGTACTCACTATGCACCGTATTATGTACAACATGCTCACTTCAAAGTTGGTTGGCTCCCACAGGCCTAGATATGATGGTCAACCCCACTTATCAAGCAATTTTTCATGACAATTACCTATTCAAATTTGATGATTAACACAAAAGATAGCATGATCATGGTAAACACATGCAAGTAAATGAAACCATTAATTATACAATTCTATTAAATACATATATAAATAATAACAAATGCCAACACTTAGTAACAAGAAATGCCTTAATATTCTTTTGACCACCTTCCACTTTGAACAATTCCATCCAATCAACCTTTACAATGAAAATGTTCTACTCGTATTATTCTTCTACGAGACAATATTCTTCTCAACCTCCTTAACAACCAAATATATTTCTTGATTTATTGTAATATTTTGAGAGTTCTAATCCATATAAAAAAACTAAATGTTAATCATACTCCACATTTTATTAATAGTTGGCCAAAATCATGTCCTTCATATTAGCCAAAAATATATAATTTTATAATATAATAATATGCTTAAATATATAAATATAATATTTTACATCAAGTATATATTTTTTAATCTCGTCAAAGTTTATCACAAAGGAGGGAGGTCATGTGTGCATATTGGATGAAGGGATCGTGTGGTAAGCTTAAATGGAGTCATGCAATCATTAGCAATATCCTATAATGAACAAATCAAAGTGATACATTTTTCCATTTTTACATATAGTGTTGGCAATTTAAGTAAAAAAATTCCATAATAGGAAAAGAGAAATGAATAGTTCATAAAGTATAAAAGCTTGACATGCTATGCTTAGGGAAACATGTCATTTGCTTAGGGACCTCAAAAATCACCTTAAAAATCTCTTTATGATGACTATTCTTAAACATCATCCACTTCAACAATTAAAGGTCAATTTTGGCCAATAAAAATAAGACAAATATTTACCACTTTTTGTTGTAGATGAGGTGTAAAATTGCTATTAACTATTTGACCATTAAAGTGGATGATGTTTAAGTAGAGTTTTTCATGATACCCATTGCACAATAAAGTTGTGGAAGACCAATTAGCAATTTGCTTTTATTTTTTACATATAGTTGTGCACAACTAAGGTCTTGATCAATAGGTAGTAGCTTTACGTTGATTGTCCATCTACTTACATTAACTTTATAAATAAAACACTGTTAAGATTTCTTCATGATGACAATTCTTAAACATCATCTAATTCAACAGTCAAAGGTTAATTTTGGCCAATAAAAATAAGACAAATATTTACCACTTTTTGTTGTAGATGAGGTATAAAATTGCTATTGACTGTTTGACCATTGAAGTGGATGATGTTTAAGTAGAGTGCTTCATGATACCCATTGCACACTAAAGTTGTGGAAGACCAATTAGCAATTTGCTTTTATTTTTTACATACAGTTGTGCACAACCAAGGTCTCGATGAATAGGTAGTAGCTTCACATTGATTGTCCATCTACTTACATTAACTTTATAAATTAGTTAATGTTTAAAATTGGGTCTCCTATTTTCCAACAACCTTGGAATATAAATAAATAGATAAATATATTTAAAACAATCTCTCTTTAATTTCCTAAACTAAAGCCAATATGTTTGACAAAGAGAACTTATTTAGCAAATAATTAAATAATTTAATATGGCCAGCATGTATGTAGCAACTTAGGTAGTGAATGTATAATTAAAAAATAACTTCTTTCAATTTGTGTTTTCTAATTGGGTGGTTGACGTGTAAAGAGTTGTTTATGACAACAAATGAATCTAACTGTTAGACAACATACGAAAATTGAAAAATATTAAACCTCTTTATGTTTCCCACATACACAATTGGAAGGAAATCGACAAGAAAATTACACGAATAACAGATATTGAAACCAGAAAACACAACAGTGACCGGAAAAGTGAACAGTTGAAGATGCTACAATTGTCTTGCATGTCTCTCAAGAAATGAAAATCATCAATTCGGGAAGTCATCCCATCTTACTCACAAAGGGAATGCCTTTGGCATAATAATCATTAACCATTGCCCTATGTCCGCTCACCATACTACTTTGTAACATACAATAATTTATCTTATTGTATCTAAGATTAAAAATCTTTTGTATCCATAATAAATAAGGATATAATATGAATTGTATCTTTCTTAGTTGTGAATGTTAACTAAGAAATGTAAAGTGAATACTATAAATTGGATCTTCCTTGTGAAAGGAAAATAGATAGTAGAAACACTTTTTACACTAATCTATGAGGAGAGTATGCAAAGAATAAACATTCTAATCAATTTTAAGAGAATAAATATTACACGTAATCCTAATTACAAAGATCAATTATACAACTTATATGCTAGGAAGGCCTTTTTAGAAAAATTCTCAACCTCCAAATCTTGAATCAATTGTATTCACAATAATATGGTTACAATAAAATCACAAGGTCGAGCTTTCATAGGAGATCAGCACCAACCAATTCCAGAGATATTTTGTCCTAAATTAATGTTCCAAATACAAGTGATATTATCTCCATCCCAAGTACCAAACAAGTAGAGAAAATCCCAAACAACAAACCATAAATGGTTTTACAAAACTATAGGCTAAATGCAATGTCTAAATTCCCATGCAAAATCCAACACTTCCACAAGCTAGAAATAGAATGTAAATCCTACATCATAGAACACGGTATAACATCCCACCAAACATGTGTACTCCACTTTGAACCCATTATCTCCATTCAAAGATGCTCTATAGAACATCACAACATGCATCATAATTTGGTCAACATGCATAGTCCACTTTGTAACCTCATTCTTACATGATCTTAAGCATGTCATAAGATTGTAATAGAGTGTATTATGCATCTAAGAATGTCATAGATGCTCTTATACACCTTGCATGACATATATGTTCTTACACTTATCATAGGATATATTATGCATAGTGAAAAGTGCCATTTCAAAATTGGATGGCCCTCTCCATAAGGGCATTTTAAATAAATTAAAATTATTTAATAAGTCAAACATGAAGATTACAAAAAATATGACACATATCCTAACATTCTCTCACTTGTCATTTACCTTGAATGAAAGAAAGAGAATCAAAACTTTGTGAACTATTTGTTGGGGACTATGAGACCCATAGACTCATTGCACTAGCTAAACTTCTTTGTGCTTACTAGCTTTGTCAATGCATCTACAATATTCACCAAAGTGTCAACCTTCTCTAGGATAACTCTCCCATCCTCCATCATGTAAATGGTCAAAATGATATTGAACAACATTATGCTTCATCCACATGTGAAAAGAGGTTCATTGTAAAACTAATGGCACTGTCGTTATCACAACTAATTTGAATTGCTCTATGACTAAGCCAAAGATTTGAACATAATAGCTAGAGATAGATTTCCTCCTTATAGGCATGAGCAATTGTTATGTACTATGCCTTCGTAATGGAAGGACTAATCACACCCTCTCACCTACTCAACCAACTCACTACACCACTTAATACGATAAAACAGTCACTGGGAGACCTCTTACTGTCAACACCTCCTAGGTAATCTAAGTTCACAAACCCATAACTTGAACTATGTGCTCCAAGTGATCCAAAACATCACCAGTACTACAACAATCATGCTCTAAGTGCCCCCCTTGATAAACAAAATTGAGTATTCTATAATACCCTTCAAATATATAAAGACTCTTCAATTCTACCCAATTATTCTTCTAGGATTAGCTATGAAATGGCACAAGACTCCCCCTACTTGGGTAATGGCTATCCTGGTGTAGACCATATCATACATGATGCTCCCAACCACACTAGCATAACAAAAATGATACATATCATCCGTCTCACTAGCTGTAGATGGAAATTTCTTAACTAAAAACTCTATTCCCACAAAAATAGTAATAATCATTGGATTGCAATGTACCATGCTAAAAAAACTACAAAATAAAATCATCATACTTCTTATAGCTCACCCAAAGTTTTATGTTAGCTCTATCTCATATGACTATCCCTAAGATAAACTTAGTATCCCCTAAGTCATTCATATCAAATCAAGTAAAGAAAGTTATACTTTTATCATAATCATACCATTATTATTACCAAATAATAAAACATCATCGATATACAAATATATAACATTAAATTGATCACCATCTTGCTTAAAATAAACATATTGATATAATTTAGACCTCACACGTCCCAACTTTAGAAAAAAAAGAGTTAAGCTTCTAATACCACATTCTAGGTGAATATTTAAGACCATAAATACATTCTTCAATTTAGAAACCAATGAATCATTAACCTTACAATGCAATGCTCTGGTTGTGCCACACATAGCTCTTCCTCCACCTCACCATGCAAGAAAGTTGTCTTCACATCAATCTACTTAATCTCAGGGTTAAATTTTATAAAAATAAATAATAAGAATCTAATGGAAGTCAACTTAACAAATAGAGAAACAAATCTCACCAAAATCAATTCCCCCACTTGGGAATGTCCTTTCGCAATCAACTTTGCTTTGTGCTTTTCAAATTTTCCTCTGAAACACATTTCTTCTTGAAGACCCAATTGCAACCAGCAAGCATCCATCCATTTGGCAACTATACCAAATCCCATGTGTTGTTCTTGTTTAACCTTACCATCTCATCATCCATGGCTATCTTTTAGGACACACTTTCATTCATCTTTATTGCCTCCTTCATAGTTCTAGGACCATCAATGTTAATAGACAAAGAAAAAATACATTTAAAATTAGGTGGGTTATACCTTCTTGGTTTCCTTCTCTTCTAACTAGACCTACTCATATTTTGAGGTGGACATTCTTCCTTCTCTAATCTCTTAGAGATATATTAATGGGATATTTGCAAAAAACGAGGCCCCAAAAGTGGCCAAAAAATTCTTTAGAGTTAAAATTATGAATAATGCACTTGCATTATAAAAAGAATAACACACTCACATTATAATACGATCATGTTATGGTTTGGTACTATTAGCACTTAGGCTAGGTTAATATTAAACCTAAGCATGATCGCATTTTAAAGTGCTTATATTAAAATGTGAGCACTTTATGACTATCATAAGAGAAGAAAAATAATGGCAACCCTGATTTGTTTCAATCCTATTTTCTTAGAACACAAGCAAGAAATACTAGGAACATGTTTCTAAGTGAATTGAAGAAATTTCTTGTAGATGAACAATGCCCCAATGACATGAAAGAGGTAACTTCAATTAATTTTTTAATAATTTTAATTAAAATGAAATGATTTTTATTTGCATTGGTGTCAATCTGTTAATTTTTATTTTCAACAAGTCCATACCCTCTTCCACCTGATCAAATGCATGATGAAAATCGACTAGAAGAGCACGAGGAAGATAATCCCCCAAATTCCTCCTTCAATTTGCACACATCCTCCTGCAACCAAATAAAACATTTTAGGGAAAACTAAAAGCAATGAAATTGAGCTTCAAATGTTAATAAAAACCCTAAAAATATCCTAATGTGACAAGAATGCTTTGCCAAGCTCTTGTAGCATTATTGAAATATTTGATATCTCACATTGATCCCATTACAAGGCAAATAAACTCATGGGTGAACTATAGAGAAAATTATCACCAATATTATGCCACAAAATTACCTTACAAGGAGGTGAAAGATTAAAAAAATATAAAAATTATTTGTGTACCTTATTTATAGACCTAATAAATAATGTGCAAATGGTAAAAAAGACAAAATAATCCCAATTCATTAGTGCCAACATGAGGTAATAATGAACAACTTTTGGGCCAGCTCTCAAACTGAGTTCTAAGTCTTTGTACATATCATAAACGCTTTTACAAATCCTCAACTAGGGGGTCACTCAAGAGACCCTAGGGTCACTCGAGTGACCTACCCTAAAGTTATAGGGTCACTTGGGTCACCATTCCTTAAGTTGTAGGGTCACCCTAGTGACCTATTCTAAAAAAGTAGTGATTCTATTCCCAAAAGGGGTAACCTTATTATTTGTTGGCATGTGTGATTTCATTCAATTCCACTCAAATGTGCTTCTATTTTTTCTTATAATTGAGAGTTCCCTCTAGTCCTAAGTGAACCACTGCTACCCTTAATTGATGTAATGTCTCGGTTAGGCTGTTAACATAATTTTCACCGGATCCTCATTTTAATGCAAATACATAAAATCTCCACACAAAGAAATGTAACCCTTATTACTAAGATAACAATTCGTGATGTTGTGAAATACAAAAATCACTCTGAATATGCGTGTCCCAGTCTAGATAGATCTAGAAATAATTCTGAATGTTAATATATTATACCATTACAGGTGAAATCACCTTGTCAGGAAGAGCTTGAAGGTTGTAGTCTCTATTCTAAGTCAGATGGAAGCCCCTGTGGTATGACGACTAATCCCTATGCCAATTTCAAACCTTCATTGATTGCAACAATTATGTGGCAACTAGAACTGTTAATTTCCAATGCTTAGTATGTAAAATACTTTCTTTACAGACAACTCTTCATTAATCCATTCTCTCAAATGAGAAAATATAAATATGGAAAACAATAGAAAGTTAATGTAGTGGCCTGTTAAGGAGAAATTACTACAAAGAGGTGGGCGGCTGGAATGGTTTGTCAGTAAATGAATCTTCCAATTACTGCATTCAATTCACCCTTCATAATGATGCATTCTGATAGTCATTGTAGATGCCAATAGGAAACAACTTCTCATGAATGTGACATCCTGGTCTTAAAATAGGCATGGATAAGAGTTATGAAGGACTTGATATTTGTTTCAACAAAACTAAACAATATACCCTTTATTCCCATAAGGAAGTTTGCGCTGAGAAAAGATTCATGAACTAATAATAGACTAAGCAGAAGTATGACAATAAATCCAGCAACCAAACAAGGCAATGACAAAGTAACGGATTAAATTATAATCAAGAAATACAATTTCATGTTGCATTACAAACTTACACCTTAATGCATCATAGTATAACAGACAAAATTAAATATTGGCGCTTATGAGAGACTTGGCACGACTTTACACTTCATCCTTCAAGATGCTAAAGGAATCGAGACACTTTTTCCCACAAAGGAACATAGGGATAATCACCAATGATGGATAGAGTGGATAATACAAATTGGGCTATTAGTCTGCGGTGGATAGAGTGGATAATACAAATTGGGCTATTAGTCTGCGGTAGCCAATGATGTAATTTCCCTAACATCTGCAACAGGAGGCTCACAGGCATATAGAATATTTGAATCCAAAACTAACTATGGCTGGACAGAGTCAAAGAATAGGTGGAATTAATAAAGACTTTCATTAATTGAATCATAACGTGCAATATTGAAGCGACGCAAACATTTGCACACAGGGTCAAAAGTAAGAGGATCAGTGGTAGGTTGGTTAGCAAGAGCTCTAGCAATAGCACGACGTTGATGCTTTCATAATCTATGTAATTGGTTCCATATGGTGTGTTCTCGAGTCTTAGAAGAAGAGGGAGGAGGATACTCCAGTGTGGATTTCTTTCCTTTACCTATCAAGGGGACAAGTGGAGGAACTGGAGCAATTGGAGCAACTGACTGAGGCCAAGAGACCATAGGTGGATTAGGTTCAAAGTAAGAGGGAGTGGGGGAAGGAATTCAATTCACCTTATACTTTTGATAAATTTTAAATAGAAAGTCAATTAAAGGTTAAATAGGTCTAGAAGGTGTGGGCCATAAATAGTCAAGAGAAAAGTTACCCCAAATGGTAAGTGAATGAAATCCAGATAGGGTGAAAGTGTGCATTACACCATTATGGGGAAACTTGAGGCACGTATGAATGAAATAAAGAACCACTCTCATTATAGTGAGCCATTTATTTCCCAAAAAATGATGAAAGTGATCTAAGATAGGGGTGAGTAAAAGATCATGATGGGCCAAATAGTGGTAATGGAAAAAAAACTTGTTTGATGAAAAAGTGCTAACATTTACACTTATTTTTAGATTTGGATGAACAAAGTGTTAATGTTTCCATCTCTAATATGGATTCCATCCTAAAATTCATTAGAATTACCTTAGATTTAGGCAAGTGGGAATCCTAAAACTTGTTAAAGAAACATTCAAAACCACCCATTTAGTCTTATTCTAAAATTTTTCATGACATCTTCCTTGAAGGTAGTAGACTTTTTTGTAACTAAGTTTAATAAAATCAAAAAGGGTTTGTAGAGGAAACTATCAAGATTCTAAAAATATAATATGCACCTTGTTATAATTTTAATAGGTAATTTTATTAATTTTCTGCATGCACTATGTTTGATTTACTAATATACATATTAAAAAACATTCATAATTTTCAAACTATTTATCTTGTTTAAATCCAAAAGATGTGTCACATTCTAGGTTTTAGGTTTTATTAGTTAAAGGTTGAAAAAAAAAAGTTTTGAATTTCATATTTTTTGACCAAGTTAGTTTGGCCAAAAAATTATTTTTTATATTTAAAAAAATCACAATACAAAATTTATAAATAATTATTTATTTATTAAAAAAAAATACATCACATTTATTCATGCGTCTTTTTCTTAAATCTAAATCTTGAAGGAAAAATGTTTTCTCTTTCTCATACTTAGGTTGGCTAGAATGACACCTACTTTTTATGTTTTTCTAGAAGTTTTAGTAGTGCCTCATTGAAATATCCAATTTTCACCAAACTATTTTTACAATTTTTAGAAAAGAATTAGTATCCCATAAACTAAATTCAATTTCGTGCAACTTTTATTACTACCTTATTTTTAGATTATTTACATAACTCATTCAGTTTTTGATGTGAAGTAAGTTAAGTATATTTTTAACATTTTCATTGCCACTTAGGGGTATTGTTTGGCTCATCATGATCCCGCACTCACTTGTACGAATGATGGTAGAAGGAATCTCTAGGGTCTTAGGTCCAACTTAGACAGAAAGGGTGATCAAACCAAAGGTAGTGATGGAAAGGTCATCATCCATGCACATGGAGATGTCAAAAGGATCATAAACATCTTGATGCACCTTGAAGATGATAGGAAGAGGTGTAGCTAGCATACCAAGTGATAAAGGACTACAACAATAATAAGTTCGAAATAGAGGCTGAGATGAAGTGGAAAGCGAAGGGAGCTATTGTTGTAGGTTTCCCATGTTTTGCATTAATTGGTTAATGACAAGGTCAGTCATATGTAGGGATATGGTAGAGGCAAAAAATGTAAGAATGCTTGCAAAAGGTTCTAATGGAAATGGTTTCAATGGTAGAGGCTATGGAAATGTTAGTCGGCCTACATAAAAAATGAATGAAAAGGGTTGAGATGGAGGAACAAACCCATAAGAAGGAATGGTGTTTTGTACCATCCCCAACGAGGAAGGGTCCACATTATCAAATTGAGTGATGGAAGTGGCAACATGCATAGGAATAGACATGTTCACACTTGGAGTGGGCAATGAAATAGAAATTTGATTATGTATAGCATTTGAATGCGAGTCTTGCATTTACTCATGAGTAGCCATTGAGGTAGAAACATCATTGTTTACTATTAGGGCTATCCCATATAAAACATCAAGACCCTTAGGATGATGATGTAGGATGCCACAAAAATCCTCAATGATAGGTGTAATAGTGTTAGAAGTTTCTTCTTATCCTTGAGGTGTGTTTGATAGTTAGCAAGGTGCTTATCTAATTGGTGCACCTAATCTTGAGATCCATAATGAAGAGTGGTCTTATGGTCAAAGGATCTATCAATATCATGATATGTTGTTGTAGGATAATTTGGTAAGAGTAGAAGAGTGGTGATTGCTAGATCATTAGAAAATTTTGAGAAATCAAGAGTGGTTCTAATAAGAGTAGTGATGGTTCAAGAGAGATGTTTTTCAAATTTTTATAACTTCATTGAGAAACATTATTGTAATAGAGTGATTGGGTTGTAAATCTCATAAAAGAATGGAATAATAGGATTTACAACACACAATCTAAAGTGATGAAGTAAATTAAAAATATTTTAATTTTTAGAGTGTCAAGTTCACCAAAATGTAATGTTCAAAAAATGATTTAACTAAGAAGTGTTCTTTATTTTCCAAGTTAAGTGTTTTCAAGGCACTACTTGTATAAAACTATCTATTTAGAAGAGAATTATTTGTTTCTCTTCTAAAAAAGAAAGAACAAAACCAAACTAGAATATCCTAATATGTTTTAATCTTGTAAAGGGTATTTTCACTAAGATGAAACATAAACACTAAAGGAGAAGATTCTAATTTATAGAAATTTGAAACATAGAATTGATAAAACAAGTTAAGAGTTATAAATGACAAGTAGAGAGGAAACTAGATATGAAAGATGGAGTTGATTTTCAAGGACATTGGCATGGTGTGTATATGTCTACATGATGCACTATCATCCATATGATATCTACAATCTAAACTGTTGATAAAATATGGTTTTTACTCTAGATCTCAAAGTCAACTACACAATAGGAAATAAAGATGATAAAAGTATCAACCCGAGTGATACAAAAATGAAGAAAAGTGATGTACCCTATGTGTTATGAAATAAAAACTAAAATGACAAGGAAGAGAAAGATAGAAGTGGACCTTTGTGTAGGTGAATATCTCCCAAATACCTCTAGATAAAATAGATCTATTAAGGTTAAGGCTTCTTAGGAGCATTCCATGAATGGTCAAAGCCCCTATTTTGGTCTTCCAACCTCCAAAGGTAGCTAAGATAAAATATAGAAGTGTGTGCTCTTATCATATGTGTCTAGGAATTAAAAATAATGACCAAGTATATGGCTCAAGGTGAACCATTTGAATCATGCCTTGTCATGGTAGATCTACAAACAAACCAATGAGTAACATGGAGACTAAGAAGACATCCCAACCACTCATGAACTACCAATAACTTTCATAACTGAAAAGCACAAGATGGGATAATGAATAGTGGATGGTGGGGTAGGTAAAGTATTTGAACGATATTTGAATAATAACCAAACACATCAAAGTAGGGTAGATTAGATGGTGGCTAAAATAGGGAGAATAGTTAGATCACACCAAGATGAAGAAATATGAAGCCAAAATATAAAATCACAGACAACCTAAAGTCCACTAACACACCATCGGAAAAGTATTCCAATCCACTACAAAGATACATATGGCTAGTAGAGTACCCATAGTTATAACATGGAACACTAAGTACCCAACTAACTGACATGTATGGTCCACATGATACCACCAACTTTAAGATGACTTCCGTGAGGAAGGAACATGTCACATAGGCCAAAGAGAAATATCACAGGCTCAACACCTCCATTACAAAGAGAATTGGCCTAATTTATGACATAGTCATGACCACACCACAAGGGCACAGCAAAAACCACCAAGTTGCTACCAAGAACAAATGAAATCATCATAAGTGAGGAAATACCTAATGCAAAGAAAACAAGAACCAACACCTCAATTGTAAGATGCATGATGATAATCGTATTGTGAGGTCCACCCTTGTTCGACTAGCTTAGTTGCCCTTTTTACTGGATGATTGTTTTGCTTCACCCTAGCCAAGAGTTCGGTCTATGGAATCGTGGCCCTACCTTGTGTACGTATAGTGATGTTGTGAATCCTTGTATAAGGTGGTTGTGATTAATTGTGGGTGCATAGGCGATCCACATCCTATTTGGGTTTGATTGAACTATCACTTAATATGCTTGATATTATATTCTTTAGTGTTGTAGTGTGAAGCTAACTTATGTTGTGCTTCTTCTTTTTCTCATGAGACTTGTTTGAAGTATGGGTGATACGTGGTCATTTGAGGGTTATTGATCCCTCCTATTTGGAAGTTTGTTAGTTTTATATTGTTTTAGATGAGTTATTGTAGGATGTAACTATATCTTACATGCGTGATTATATTAAGAATTCCATGATGTTGAAAGTGTTATTGATGTAATTGAAATGGTTTAGTTAGATGATTGGATTAATGAAATGTTATGTGATGATGAACCCGATTATACCTTGTGAAATGTGAATGATTTAAGAATCATGTAAATCTTAGCATGTGATTATAATTGAGGATATATGTGCTTATGCGATCTTGTGTGTGTTTATGTAATTCATTTCACTTCGGCTATATGTATCATGTGCTATTAACGAGTTTGTGTAAGTGTGCAGGTAATTTTCCATGGCCCATGAAAAATTAGAGGTCAGATAAATAACCCTATGTGTCATCCCTGTTAAGCCGACCTAGTCCCTAAGATGGACTAAGGTCATCTACGTTGGAGAATGATGATTTATGTTGTCTTTAAATTATCATATTTTGTAAGGTTCAACCTTTTTAATTTATCTCTTTGATGTGTTGTAAGGTTGTAATGTTTGGTTTGCATAATTTTAGTGTTAAATATTTTTGATTCCTTTTCATGTGGATTCATGAGTTCCCTAGTGTTAATTATAGTCAAATAATGACCCTAGATCATACCCCTAGGGTCTAGGGCCATTCTTAGCATGTTCAAACTTGGTACATAACCCTTGTATAGTTACCTTAACTTGGCACTTGAGTAAAGTGACGAGTTTGAGAGATGTGAGAGGTGGTTGGCATGTCACCATCTCACCTAACCTAGCCCCACTCCCCTAGGGTAAGGTTACCCTTGTCTTGAGTATTTTAGAAGCTTCTAGTGTCTTCTCAAGTGTGTGAGACATCTTCCCTACGCTCTCACACATGTGTGAGAGCATATGTGGGGAAGAGTGTAGCAAAGTTGAATGAGAAGGTGACAAGTGTCACCTTCTCATTCATGAGGGGTCTCCCATGTGTGATCTCTTGTCCCTATGCTCTCACACGTGTGAGAGCATTTGTGGGGGAGTGTGTAGCTTGCTTGAATGGGAAGGTGACAAGTGTCACTTCTTCATTCTTGTGGGGTTGTGAGGAGGGTTGTGTGGATGAAAGAGGAGGTGATACGTGTCACCTTCACATTTGTTATGGCTTGTGGGCAAGGCCTATTTATCTCTCTCTTTGAGAAGAGAGGAGAGTTCTTTTCTTGTTTTTTTTTTGGGATTGTTGCTTTGGGAAGGAGAGAAAGACTTGTGATACATAGAAGTATTGTTGGGAAAAGACTCTTGGGAGCTCTTCACCATCACCTTCTACACTTGGAGCTTGAGAGGTATGCTCTCTTGAGGCTTCAAGCCTTCTTTTATTTGCTTATTGCTTATGTATAAAGGCATGTATTATGGTTATTCAATCTTGAGTTTTTAGTTTTATGTTGTGTGGGTTTTATGGGTTGTGTTGGTGAGCTCTCCATGTGAGGGAGCTCAACTTGTCTTGGGTGAGAGAAGTGTGAACCTCCTTGGGGTACCCTCATCTTTTGGAGGAGTTTTGATGGCCATAGGCCTTATTATGAAGTTTAGGATTTATGATTATGGCAAGAGTGTCTTTGTGTTATTTGGAGAATGATAAGTTTTAATGGCAAGAGGCCATGAGTTCTGAAACATTATTTGAGTTGTTGTTATGGTTCCCCTTGAGTAGAGAGTTGTCAAATCTCTCATCCCTAAAATCCATTGTTGAATGGATTTGTTGTGAATATCATTGGGAGGGAATTAATGTGTATTGTGTGAGTGCATTTGTGTGTTTGCAATACTTGTTTTGCTTGAGACCAGTTATTTGAATGGCCTCCTAGCTTGGGGGTGGCCTATTTGTAACTCTAAGGTTGGGAGGTGAGCTCTCCATGGGCTTGGAGAACTTATTTTGTGTTTTGTAGGTTTGGGTGGCTCTTGGAGGAGTTTGATGATTGGAAGTCTTGGGGATTTTAATAGTTTTGTGTGAAATGTAAAAGTAAGGCATTATTGTTGCCTTGGTGGTGCAGGAGCACCCGCACATGATCAGGATATAGGTCCGCATGATGACATACATGATCAGGATATAGGATAGTTATCAGCATGATGACAGGGCAGTAGGCTATTTTTAGTATGTTTGACTTTATCATGTAATAAGGTCCACTGGACCGATGCTATGTATTAGTTCAGCCTAGGAGTATGTGTAGGCAGTTAGAGATCGGGATAAGATAGTCTGAGTTGTCCTCTCTCCCAGCCACTTGGAAGCTCCCAGCCGCTAGGAAGTGAAGTTAGTAGTACTCGAAGGATTTGTTATATATACCTTCGATCTGTTAGGGTTGAGAGACATTGAGTTCGTATTGATAGTTCAGATTGATTATTGAGATTGATATTGATGTTGCTAGATGTACTGGTGTTGTGTTGAGTTGAGATTCAGGAGAGCAGTTCAGACATTGTGAAGCTGTATTCAGGACATTGAATTTCAATTGAATAAGATCTCATCTTTTGCATTATCTGGTTGTACCTGTGTTGATTTCCTTTCCGTTTGTAAGTTGATGGGTATTTTCAACCCTTCCACCGGTTGATCCTGCAAATCGGTGGAATGGTCCTGTATCATAGTTTAGTTTGCATTTGTGTTTTCTGTTTCTGCATTGCATTGTTCAGGAGATCAGTTAGGAGCATGCTGTGAATCAGCCTAGCATCCTCATGTGCTAGGTCTAGAAGATAAGTTGTTAGATTTTGGTTTGAAGGTGATCTGGCCCGGTCGTCACATGATCTTTGTGAAATAGAGCGGTTCGGAGTGCTTACATGCAGTGGAAGGATACACAGGAGTCTGCATGTGCGTTTCCAGTCGAAACGAGCCGCTTCGTCATCTGCAAATGCATCGCCATCAGGATCGGGTCGTGAAGTTGTTGAAGTTTGCGTGTTGCAAGTGCATCATGATGTTTTGAGTTGGATATATACTCAGTGTATATATCGCAGTCAGGATCATCTCTCGGAGGAAGTTCATCATCCGCATATCGCTAACGGATGCGGGTGTGAAAGTTAAGTTTTTTTGGCTAAGTGTTGAAGAATTCATCAGGATGATGTGTGACGTCATCGTCATCAGGATATGACGTCATCGTCATCAGGATATTAAGAAATCCCTCAATGCGAGTTTATCTTGTTGTCCCTAAGTGGTAAGGTATGGGCGTAGGCAGGAAGTTGTATTAGTATCATCAGGAGGTTTCGAGGAACCGGATGAACAATATCATGATGCTGTTGCTTGTCTCGTCGGGCAGTGGAGCATCGAAGACAAGTTGTTGAAGTGCAACGTCATCAGGATATTAGAAGCTACCAGATATTTGGATATCCTGCTGACGAAGGTGATATCGAATATCATGATGATGCCGCTTGTATTTGACACCCGATGAACAGTGCAACCGGAGGATGTTTGCGCCCGTTGATTATCATGATGATGATGATAGGCGACAAACGGAGGAGGTAAATAGTAGTCGATAGGAGGATATTTGCGATCATCCGAAATATGATGATGCTGTTGAAATGTGATGATGTTGTTGGTGTCTCTAGGAAATATGATGATGATGTTCAGCCGATAGACATTTTTATCAGGTTGTTTGTATTATTGGCAGCTCCTTCCTGTTAGTTAGCCTCCGTTGCGTCCCACTCTGCATCATAGTGGTATCAGAGCAAAGGTTAGGATCTTTTGGCAAAGATAAGCAAGATGTCAGACGAAGAAGGAACATCTGAGTTTCCAACAAAGATGACCAACGCTGAGTTGGCAGTTCTGGTGAAGAAACAGATTGCAGAAAGCAAGGCCGTGAAGGCTCAGAATCAGGAGTTGAAAGATGAGTTAGCAAAGTTGAGGAGCAGAGTAGGTTCTGGTAGAGAAGATGATAGGGAAGAAGAAGATATCCCTAATTAGAGCGAGGAGGTCGTTCCTGCAGACCAGCGACCACTGTTGAACGCCCTCAAGGCCATGGAGAGGAGAACCATGGATGTGAAGCTGGATTTGCCAGTGTTTACAGGTAAGATGGACCCTGATTCAGTAATGGAATGGATAGACTGTTTGAACAATTTCTTTGTAACAGAGGAGATACCAGAACAGCAGAGAGTGAAGATAGCACAGTCAAAGATGAAAGAAGCTGCCTTGACATGGTGGAACTTTGTTCAGGATGATAGAGTACAGGAGGGAAAACGTAGAGTTGCCACATGGAAGAAGATGATGGAATTGGTAAAGGAGGCTTATATTCCTTTGGATTACAGTATCCAGTTACACAAGAGGAAGCAGAACCTGAAGCAGAAGGAGCTAGATGTCAGCTCATATACAGAAGAGTTCATGAAACTCTGTATGAAGACCAAGGTGAAAGAAAGTGAAGAGGAAAAGGTAGCCAGATACCTTAATGGATTGAGGTTTAATATTCAGGAAGATCTCAGTCTGCATAACCCAGATACAGTGCAGAAAAGCTTTCAGTTGGCACTGAAAGTGGAAGAAAAGCTGAAGAGAAAACAAGATCAGAACAACAGAGGAAGAGGAAGACAACAAAGAGGTGGAAGAAGTCCTTTCAGAGGCAGAGGACATGGACAGGGATATCAAGGAGAATCCAGTCAGGACAATAGCAAGGGCAACAATAGTCAGAATCAGAGAGAGAATTTCAGTCAGCAAGGAAACTTCAGAGGCAGAAGACCTTACAGAGGAAGATCCCTGGGCAGAGGATCCATCAGATGCTACAACTGTAACAAAGAAGGCCATATAGCCAGCAGATGTCCAGACAAGGCCACAAGCTCAGCAGGAGAAAGGAGGACAAATCTGGTCAATGAACCTGATAATCAAAGTAGGACAAGCTCTAATGATTTTCAGAGTGTGAATGGTCCTAAGAATTATGGATATCCAGAAAGTGGAGAGTCCCTGATGATGAGAAGAACAGTGACTACCATGAAGGTACCTGATAAAGAAGCCCCTCAGAGAAAGTCCCTTTTCAGAACCACTTGCAAAGCAGGAGGTAAGGCTTGTAAAGTTTTGATTGATTCTGGTTCTACTGAGAACTTTGTGTCTGAAGAGATGGTGGTGAAGCTGAAGCTTAGGAGATTGCCTCATCCATCTCCATATAAAGTCTCATGGCTTACTCAAGGTCAGCAGACAACTGTAGAAGAGCAGGCTTGGGTAGAGTTTCAGATTGGTGGATATAAGGATAAGTTGTTGTTTGATATCACCAAAATGGATGCTTGCAACCTTTTGTTTGGTAGACCATGGCAATATGATCTGAAGGCACAGCATGATGGTGTTAAAAACACCTATAAAATCACTAAAGATGGTAAAGAAGTAACGTTATTCCCATTGAAGGAGAAAGAGGAGAAGTCTAAAGGCAAAGAAGTGAAGGTCATGCTGATGGAAGGCAAACAGTTCATGAAAGAAGTAGCAGCAGAAGGTGCAGTTGCATATGCCCTGATCCCCTGTATGAGTGTGAATAAGAACCAACAGCAAGAAGCCAAGACAGAGAAGAAGCCAAGGTTGATAGACCCAGCTGTCCAAGAGTTATTGGATAAGTACAAAGGTGTTATCTCAGAGGGAATGCCAAGATCCCTACCACCTGTCAGAGATATCAGTCATTGCATAGACTTGATTCCAGGGTCTACACTTCCAAATAAAGCAGCTTATAAGCTTACCCCAGAACAGGATGCAGAAGTAGCCAGACAGATTGAAGAATTGATGAATTCAGGTCTGATTGGGAAGAGTCTGAGTCCATGTGCAGTACCAGCTGTACTAGCACCAAAGAAGGAAGGCACTTGGAGGCTTTGCACAGATTCCAGAGCCATCAACAAGATCACAATCAGGTATAGGTTTCCAATCCCCAGAATTGAGGATTTACTTGATTGTTTGGGAAATGCTAAGTACTTTACCAAAATAGATTTGAAGAGTGGATACCATCAGATCAGGATTAGACCAGGTGATGAGTGGAAGACAGCATTCAAAACAAATGAAGGTTTGTATGAATGGAAGGTTATGCCATTTGGTTTGTCTAATGCCCCTATTACTTTCATGAGGCTGATGAATGAGGTTCTGAAGGAATTCATTGGTAAGTTTGTCATAGTCTATTTAGATGACATTCTGATTTTTAGTAACACCAGAGAAGAACATCTCAGGCATATAGATCTGGTTCTCAAGAGGTTACATGAAGAGAAGCTGATGATAAACTTGGACAAGTGTTTGTTCATGAAACAGGAGATCACCTATTTAGGTTTTGTCATCTCACAAGGAAAGCTGCAGATGGATAAGGAGAAGGTGAGTGCCATATTGAATTGGCCAACTCCACAGACCATGAATGAAGTCAGAAGTTTCCATGGGTTAGCAACCTTCTACAGAAAGTTCATCAGAGGGTTCAGTCATATTTGTGCACCCATGCTGGATACCATAAAAGGAGGACAGAAGTGCAGGTTTGTTTGGACTCAAGGAGCAGATGATTCCTTTGAGGCATTGAAGAGGAAGGTGGCACAGCAGCCAGTCCTTGCACTTCCAGATTTCAATAAGATCTTTCAGGTAGAGTGTGATGCCAGTCACATGGCCATTGGAGCAGTACTCAGTCAAGAGGGTAGACCAATTGCATTTTTCAGTGAAAAACTCAATGATGCTAAGAAAAGGTATTCATCATATGATCTGGAAATGTATGCTTTAGTTCAGTCCCTAAAGAAATGGAGGCATTACCTGCTGCCAAAGGAGTTCATAGTTTTCACAGACAACCAGGCTTTGAGTTTCATCAACAGCCAGGAGAAGCTGAACCACAGACATATGAAGTGGGTAGAGACCTTACAGGCTTTCACTTTTACCTTGAAGCATAAGAAAGGGGTTAAGAACAAAGTTGCAGATGCTTTGAGCAGGAGAGTTCTCACCGTCAATCAGATTCAGTTAGAGAGTGTTGGTATTGATTCACTCAAGACCATGTATGAGTCTGATGCTGATTTTGGAGAAATATATCAGGTCTGTACTTCTTTTGGGGAGAAATACCATGTTGAGTTCTCTGAATTCCTGATCCAAGATGGATTGTTGTTCAAGGGTGGACAGTTGTGTATCCCAAGGTGTTCTATGAGGTTGAATATAATCAAGGAGAAACATTGTGGCGCCATGGCAGGTCATTTTGGTCTAGACAAGACTCTTGATCTGGTCAGGAGGCATTATTTCTGGCCTAAGTTGCAGTCAGATGTCAGGAAATTTGTAGAAACATGTGTGATATGTCAGAAGGCTAAAGGCAGGTCAACTAATGCAGGGTTATACCAGCCCTTACCCATTCCTTCCAGACCGTGGGAAAGTATCAGTATGGATTTTGTTTTAGGTTTGCCAAGGACCAGGAGAGGATTTGACAGTGTCTTTGTTGTAGTGGATAGATTCAGTAAAATGGCACATTTCTTGCCATGCAAAACCACTGCAGATGCCTCATATATTGCAGATTTATTCTTCAGGGAGATTGTAAGAATTCATGGATTGCCTTTGAGCATAGTTTCAGACAGGGATGTGAAGTTTGTGGGTCACTTTTGGAGAACCCTATGGAGGAAGCTGGGAACCAATTTGTCTTTTTCCTCTGCATATCATCCTCAAACGGATGGACAAACTGAGGTTGTGAACCGTTCGTTGGGGAATCTACTTAGATGCTTGACAAAACAGCATGGAGAGAAGTGGGACAATATTCTGTCTCAAGATGAGTTTTCATATAATGATACTGTCAACAGGAGCACAGGAAAATCGCCTTTTCAGGTAGTGTATGGAATGCATCCCAGAGGTATTTTGGAGTTGCGAGAGCTACCTCCAGCAGATCCTGTTAGTGCAGATGGAGAAGCTTTTGCTGAAGCAATCAAGGAAGTTCATGATCAGGTCAAGACCCAACTCCAGCAAACCACTTTGAAATATAAGGAATATGCTGACAAGAAAAAGAAGGATGTTCAATTTGCTGTTGGAGATTTGGTTTGGGTTCACTTGAAGAAAGACAGGCTTCCTAAGGGGAAGTATACTAAGCTCATGCCAAAGAAAGTTGGACCATGTCAGATTTTGCAAAAGCATGGACAAAATGCTTATGAGATCCAACTCCCACCTGATCTCAGTTTATCTCCTATCTTCAATGTATGTGACTTAACTCCATACAAGGCTAATCCAGATGCAGATCAGGATATCCTATAGGATACAGTTGCTGAAGACATTCCTCCACATGATCCTCCATAGATACAGCAGATTTTGGACACTAGAGTGGTCAAACAGACCAGGAACAAGAAGTACTTGGAGTACCTCGTCTCTTGGAAGGGACAGCCGAACTCTGAAGCAGTATGGATGACTGCAGAACAGATACAGAAACATGGTGCCGACCTTGATACTCTCATCTCAAGTGGACTTGAGATTTCTTCTTTTGGGGAGTATGGTGCAGGAGCACCCGCACATGATCAGGATATAGGTCCGCATGATGACATACATGATCAGGATATAGGATAGTTATCAGCATGATGATAGGGCAGTAGGCTATTTTTAGTATGTTTGACTTTATCATGTAATAAGGTCCACTGGACCGATGCTATGTATTAGTTCAGCCTAGGAGTATGTGTAGGCAGTTAGAGATCGGGATAAGATAGTCTGAGTTGTCCTCTCTCCCAGCCGCTGGGAAGTGAAGTTAGTAGTACTCGAAGGATTTGTTATATATACCTTCGATCTGTTAGGGTTGAGAGACATTGAGTTCGTATTGATAGTTCAGATTGATTATTGAGATTGATATTGATGTTGCTAGATGTACTGGTGTTGTGTTGAGTTGAGATTCAGGAGAGCAGTTCAGACATTGTGAAGCTGTATTCAGGACATTGAATTTCAATTGAATAAGATCTCATCTTTTGCATTATCTGGTTGTACCTGTGTTGATTTCCTTTCCGTTTGTAAGTTGATGGGTATTTTCAACCCTTCCACCGGTTGATCCTGCAAATCGGTGGAATGGTCCTGTATCATAGTTTAGTTTGCATTTGTGTTTTCTGTTTCTGCATTGCATTGTTCAGGAGATCAGTTAGGAGCATGCTGTGAATCAGCCTAGCATCCTCATGTGCTAGGTCTAGAAGATAAGTTGTTAGATTTTGGTTTGAAGGTGATCTGGCCCAGTCGTCACATGATCTTTGTGAAATAGAGCGGTTCGGAGTGCTTACATGCAGTGGAAGGATACACAGGAGTCTGCATGTGCGTTTCCAGTCGGAACGAGCCGCTTTGTCATCTACAAATGCATCGCCATCAGGATCAGGTCGTGAAGTTGTTGAAGTTTGCGTGTTGCAAGTGCATCATGATGTTTTGAGTTGGATATATACTCAGTGTATATATCGCAGTCAGGATCATCTCTCAGAGGAAGTTCATCATCCGCATATCGCTAACGGATGCGGGTGTGAAAGTTAAGTTTTTTTGGCTAAGTGTTGAAGAATTCATCAGGATGATGTGTGACGTCATCGTCATCAGGATATGACGTCATCGTCATCAGGATATTAAGAAATCCCTCAATGTGAGTTTATCTTGTTGTCCCTAAGTGGTAAGGTATCGGCGTAGGCAGGAAGTTGTATTAGTATCATCAGGAAGTTTCGAGGAACTGGATGAACAATATCATGATGCTGTTGCTTGTCTCGTCGGGCAGTGGAGCATCGAAGACAAGTTGTTGAAGTGCAACGTCATCAGGATATTAGAAGCTACCGGATATTTGGATATCCTGCTGACGAAGGTGATATCGAATATCATGATGATGCCGCTTGTATTTGACACCCGATGAACAGTGCAACCGGAGGATGTTTGCGCCCGTTGATTATCATGATGATGATGATAGGCGACAAACGGAGGAGGTAAATAGTAGTCGACAGGAGGATATTTGCGATCATCCGAAATATGATGATGCTGTTGAAATGTGATGATGCTGTTGGTGTCTCTAGGAAATATGATGATGATGTTCAGCCGATAGACATTTTTATCAGGTTGTTTGTATTATTGGCAGCTCCTTCCTGTTAGTTAGCCTCCGTTGCGTCCCACTCTGCATCACTTGGCCTATTTTGGGCTTGTAATTAAGTATTGGTGTAATGAGAGTTGATATCTCTCTCTTGGAGCCTATGTTGTAAATATTACCTTATGAAAATAATTCCTTGTTCATTTCAATATATTGATGGTTGAAGTTTTACTATCTTGTTCCTATGAAAAATAAATAAATTTAGTGTGGAAAATGTTTATCTCTCTCTCTCCCTTCTATGTTTTATAAAAGAAAAATATCCATGCCCTCATTATTTGTTGTTCAAAGGAAAAATGGATTTGTGGGTTTAAACAAAATAAAAATAATGTGACCTCTCTCTCTTTCTTTCTCCCTTTAGTTCATATTCAACATGTGGGTTGAAAAGAACAAAAGAAAAAGTTCTCTATCATGCCTTGTTGGAAACTAATTTTATAGTCTATTTTGATCACAAGAGAATAAATATATATCTATGTTAGCATAAAATAAAAGAACTATGTTTGGAATATTAAAAAAAATGAGAGATTTTATTTATGCCTCTTAAATGTTTTGTGGTGGTATAAATATATATATATACATATACATATATATTTACATATATGTCTATTATATATATAAATATATATATTTATTTATTTCTATACTTGCTATTTTTTTAAGAAAACATAATGTTCTCTATATTATATATACAGAGATAAATAATAGTAATTAATATATATATATATATATATTATTACCATTATATATAATTATTAAAATATTACATGTCTTAATTTCAAATAATGAAAAGTATGCAAGATCAAATGCTTATCGAATTTATTAGGGTTTTTTTTTTTTAAGCAATAAGAAAATGATGTAGGGACAGCAGGTAGAAGCCTGTCTACCCCCACATTGGGCTTCCATAGGCTAACAGCCTCTGCAGGCCGGTTTTGACCTGCACAGGTCCGCCAACCTGTGTCGGTCCCTTCCCCCTTTTGTATATTAATGCCTCTATAAACAAATGTTCATACGGTCCTTTTGAGAAGTAAATCCTCCTATGCTCATTTCTTTTAAACTCCTGTGAACGCTATATTTAAAACTAACACCATTTCAGTATCTTAAAATTGTATGTGTATTTATTGAGATTCTATTTAGCTCTGTGGCATTATATATATATATATATAGTGTCTTCATATTATATTTATTGTTTAATATATTTAATTTCTATGTAGAAAATATGTATTGTGAGCATTAAAGTTATTTCTATGTGTAAAACAAAAACCAGAGAGCTGGTCTTAGAAAAAAAGAAGAAAAACTAATTTTCTTGGATAGATTTAAACTATACTTCAAATTTTATAAATCCAAGAGAATATTAGAGAGAAGAATATTATTAGAAAATATTAGGGAAAAGTATATTTAGGAAACTTTGAACAGATCATAAAATAAATAGAGATGGTTAGTAAACAAACAATAGAAATTTTTATAGAAACTTGTGCATCCACAATGAAAACAAATTAGAGCATAAAAGAAAAATGTTAGAAAATTAAAAAAATAGGTTAGAGAGAAAAACAAATAAGCCTATAGAAGAATTTGTGAGAAAATAAAAAGGTTAGAAAACAATAAAAGTTATGTAGAAAATCTTCATTGGGGAAGATATTTTCCACTTGGGAAAGTACCTTCCCACTTGCATCTTCACTTTGAAACCTGCACCCAGACTAAAACTAGAGTTAGTTGTGAGAACAAATGAAATATGGAATTTCTTTTATAAACTTTAATTAGGAGTTTGTGTTTCCCAAAAAAGATTAGTGGGTTAACTTAATCCTTAAACTTAGTTTAGCTAAATAAACCCAATTAGTGAGTGGATGGGATTTTTGGATTTTAGTGTGGATGTGCTTTAGTGTTTTTTATTTAATTTTTACAATTTATATTTATGGAGGAAATGCATTTAAAGAGATATGGTTTATTTTTATTTAATGTGGGATCTTTGGATTTTAGTGTGGGTGTGCTTTAGTATTTTTTATTTAATTTTTACCATTTGTATTTATGGAGGAAATGCATTTAAAGAGATATGGTTTATTTTTATTTAATGTGGGATTTTTGGATTTTAGTGTGGGGTTAAAGCAAGAAGTTGAGTATACATTTCGTGGAAGTCTCCCGCGGATGAAAAATGTCACTTGGAATGGGTACCTGTTTTAAAGAAAATGGGTACCCATTTAGGATCGGGCTCCTGAAGCAAAATGGGTACCCATTTTCAAAAAGTTTTTTTTTTTGTTTTATACATGCCTATGGATAATTTTTTTATTTTATAGAAATGGGTACTGTTATTTTTAAAACAGGCACTCGTTTATAACAGGCACCCATTTATAATGGGCACCCGTTTCTAAAATTTTGAAATTTTAAACCCACCAATTTGCATTGGTTTTAGACATGGAAACCCAAGCCTTAGCTTTGGACCTCCAACTAGGAGAATATGAAAATAGCAAGAGAAAAAACTACTTTCACTACTATGGCTGACAACATTTTTTTAGAATATTTTAATGAAATTAAAACCCATTATAGAACTGAAAGTCTAGTTTTCAAATATGTAATTTTTTCTACTATTAAACATAATTTTCTATTTGTTATTTATTTTCCAAACAAACTAAATCATAAACTTGAAATAACATAGGTTACTATTTGTTTAATAATTTTTTATTTTGAAAGTTTCTTGAGAAAAAATTATGTGTGACCAAACTAGACATCATTCTCTACATGATGGAAAAAAATTAGTGAATTCATTAGTTTAGATCAAATTATGTTGGTCGTACACGAGGGGTTTTAAAAAAAACTAATTAGGGCCATTAAAAAATTAATAAAAAAATATTAATCAAAAAATTACAAAAAAATATCCTGACCAAAATTCAACATCCTGAGAATCTTTCCACAAAAGGAATTAGAAAAATACATTAATTTAGGTCAAATTATGTTGGCCATACACATGCATGTTTTTGCAAAAAATAGAGGACTTTTAAAAAGCCATTTTTTGTACATCTAATATAAAACCAACTTGCATCATCTGGGTATTAGAAAAAATTATATATTTGAAAATTAGAAATAAAATCCTACATTTCTTATTTTTACATCATCTTAATATTTTATGTGCAAGTACTTTAAATTGTCACTTCAAGTATGACAAAATTTGAAAAACAGGAAAAACACTTCCACTTTTTGGCCAAAAAGTGAACTCATCTTCTTGCACTTACCCTACATGGGTGTGCTTTAGTGCTTTTTTATATAATTTTTACCATTTGTATTTATGGAGGAAATGCATTTATAGAGATATGGTTTATTTTCATTTAATGTCTCATATTTATTATTATTTTTTTTACCTCCATGATGTGTTTAATCATTTGATTTTAGATGGTTAGATTTTAATTATTTAAACCCCCTAGTTAATTATTTAATTTTGTTTTAAATTTTAAAAAGTGCTTAGGGGATATTATTTTTTTATTTTAATTCATTGTAATTTGTGAAATGGATTATATGAGTTATGTTTTTTTAATTACTTTCAATTCTCTCATAGTTGATGAGATGGCGTTATGCTGTCAAATTTTTCCTAGGCTTAAGATGAGGTTATTTAAATAATTTGATCCTTGTTTTACCTTGCCTTTTTAATTAAACACTAGTGCATTATTTGATGGCGTAGTTGATGTATTTAATGTTCATTTAAGTTAGTAGTTGTTCTAGGGTTAAATTTAGGTTCATATCGAGATCGTTCCACCTCACCCAGTAAACCCTAGGGTTGGATTCTGAAATGGAAACCAACCGTCTTAGCGTCATTCCTTGCAAACCACACCCCCTTAGTGGCTATCATCTTATAGGGATTGTGAAATGAGTTTCACATTATCCCAATTGTGTTTTACTTCCCCGCCTTCAGGCAATATACCTAACGTTGGTTGAGGATGCAACTGTATTACGTACGTGTGTCACCAACCGTGTTTGATACACGCAAGGGGTTTTTAGAGTCAGGTGGGAAAAGTTTTTGATAATTCATGTCATGACCACATGACAAATGTGGTCATGACATGTGGTTATCATGTCATAACCACATGACAAATGTGGGCATGACATTTGGTATCAGAGCCCATGTTTCAAACATTGGGATCTCTGGGTGTGTGCATGTTTGTTGAGTTGGGCTGATGGTAGATCGTACATACTTATTTTGCATGTCTAACTCTAGCTTACGTAGCAACAAGTTCATAAGACACCTTGCTTGGGAACGATTGGATTCCCTCAGTTTTGCTTTTGCTAACCCCCACGTATGGCATGGTGTCGGAGGTACTTGGGGTGTGTATTCTTGATGAATAGGGTAACTGAAGGACCATGCAAGTCTTGAGTTCGAGAGTTAGTCAATTCCTTGATCTAAAGCTATCCTAAAAGGATGTTATTGGTCAAGTTTCGCTAAGTGTTTCATTCTACCAAATCCTTTCTCCTTGTCCTAGTTGGTGGTGCCTTTTGATCCTTCTTTAAGGGTCATATAAACTTGTTGTAGGTCGCACCCTTGGAAAGTTGTTATTGTGGTAAAGTTATTCTCTTTTGGCCACCTTGTAGGTTTTCCCTAGTGAATGTTGAGTGGCACGTTGCTGGCCATGAGTGCCATTGTGTCGTTTGAGACTTACCCTATTCGAAGAATGTTGAGTTGTGTTTATCCTACCATATTGGAGGAAAGAAATGTTTTGAAGTGGTATGCTAATCTTGGACAAAGACTTATGTACCTTATTTCGTTATTATTCACCTTGTGTCTCTCAGTTAACCTTTGTATCATGGGGCAAGTTGTGCCTTGAGTAGAAGACCCTTGGTCGGGAGGTGAAGAAGTTGTAGCTCATTAGTTGTCCTTTGCCTTGTTATAGGATTGAGTTATCCTGATGGGTAGTTGTCACGTGAAGAGTGAAAAAAGGATAAATTGGTATATACTCTTGTTAGGGTCACTTGGTATCCTCATCTCGAAGATGGAGCAGAGGATGTTAAAAGATTTGGTGTGTTGGGCCTTTCTTGGCTATCTTCTTATGCAAGCCTTTTTGGTTAGATGAAAGGATAAGTAGTGGCTTCGTGGACCACTTCCTGGTTGCAAATCTTGTGACACTTGTTGTGCCACGTCGAGTCAATCCCCTTGTAGCTTGTTGTTATCTAGTGGGTATTTAAGCCATGCACTACCTTCGCATTAATTGTGATGTGATTTGTTCACTTATGGTATGGTACCTCGTTGTTGGAGGGCTTAAAGGTGGTGTAAGTTCTTGATGTTGAAACCTGTTATGAAAGTTGAGAAGTAAGGTCTAGTTGCAGGTGTAATTCCCTAATTGCTTATTTAATGATAACCTAAGTGCAACTCAATCCTTTCCTTGCCACCTTGTTTCTTTGGAGTTTTATTATTGTTATGTCTTGAAAGGGTGATGAGTTCCCCTTGGAAGTAACGTATGTCTTTGTGCATAGAAGGCTATAGTGAAGCCTTGTGTCGGGTTGTAGTGAGGAAAGTTAAGTTTTATACTTGTCCTCTTGGGATATTGTGAAAACCCTTTAGTGGTGCCTTCTTATCTTTTAGTAGGATAGAACTCATGAGATGCTTAAGGTGTAGTTTATGTGATGAGATAGTTGGAGTGTCAACTCTCCTATCTTCAAACATTTGGTTGTGGATCTTGGTATTCTTGGGGTGAGTCCCTTGTGCAACTAGTTGCACGATCCCCACAAAGATGACCCTAATGAATAGAAAGATTTTATTCTCAAGGATGCAAAAATCCTAGGTGTTGACTTGATTAAGGACTCACACACCTTGCTATAGGGTTATGTATGTGGATAGTTACTTGTATGGTCATCTTGGAAACATTTGGGATTTTAAGGATGCGTTGGGAAGTTGAGTTCATTGGGGATTAATAAGTAAGTTGGTTGTGGTACCATTTGTTTGTTAGTGGTTAAGTGTGTGATCGATGCGAGCGATCGACATAGATGCTTTTGTTGGGTCGTTGTTGGGAGTTATTAAGGCAATGGATTTGAACTTGAGTTTAGTTGTGGACACCTTGGTTGGGATTCTCCAACCTAGTTGCACTGAACTTTGTTCTAGGATAGTTAACGTGATGTTAGTCACAACTAGGGTTGGTTTGGTTTAAGCCCCACTCTAGTATCTTGGTACCTTGATCAAGTTATTGTTGTATTTATGAATTTTGTAGTGTGATTATAAATCTATGGAAGATAGTTAGTGGTTTCAATTAGGCTTGGTAGTATCCATGAAGTTGTTGGTATGTGTTCCTTACTAGGAAGGATGAAGGGGCCCCACTATGAATGTGACTCGTAGGATACATGACTTTTGGTAATCATTTCCAAGAATGTCCTAGGTTGCCTAGAGTATGTGGGGAATCACAGTTGGGTTGATCATGACCTTAGTTGAGAGTGTGACCACTATTGCTCTCCTCCCTTTTTGTGAGTATGTTATATATATACGATGTTGTAATGTGCATTATGGTTAATTCTTTAATTATTGTTGAATTTTGTTATTTTTGCAAACCCAGTAGTATTAAGTTCTTTACTTGGGCTACTTAGCCGGGACTTACTTTATTATAGTCCTCTTACCTCAAGGACTTGTTTAATCATACTTCGATTTAAATATTGAATGTTGCACTTTAGCACCATTTTTGGATTTGACTTATCTTTTAAATTTTATTTATCTTTTGGATCTTAATCCTTTGGATTTTTATTTTGTTAAAATTTATTTAAGACTTATCTTTTGCAAGCCTTTGTTTTGAGGATGTTTGTTATGTTGGTATTGTTGGCATCTGTATAGTACTGTGAATTATGTAACCTACAATACCCATAAGGGGTACTTGGTGAGAGAAAAAAGGGAATAGTCAATCTTGGTTTGATGTCATAAGTTGGAGTTGTTTAGAGGGTCAATAGTGGTAGTTTGGAAATTCCTTGTTGACCTTGTGTCCTATTGAGTATTGCATTGGTGTTTTCCTATTTTGGGAGGTCAAATCTTTAAGCAGCATAGATGGGAGCTTGTGAGGTTTGAGGGAGTAAGCAGGTTGGGAAAACCTTGAGACTCTCCTGTTGTTGTGTAGACCCACTATCCTCGTGATGTTGGCCCCCTCATTTAAAGAGGCTTTGTGTTGGTCCCAATCTTTTGGAATTGACCCGCGAGTTTTGTAGTGGCATAGGTGTTAGTTCATTCCTTGTGCTAGGGACGCTTGGGCATGTTGGGTCCCTACCTGTTCTGCAAGTTTGACCTAGACAGTCTAGTGGGGACCTATTGATGAAGGAGCAGCCAAGACTTGAGAGTCTCGTGCTTTTTTCTCGGAGTCTAATGGTTGTAGTTTAGCATTGGTGGTAAGTTGAGTAAGATGTGTGTTTGGGGATTGATTGGTGGTTTTGTGGCTAGTTGTTTGGCCAAGCTTCCCTTGGGTTGCTTTGTGATTTGTTAGGTTTCTAATGGCTAAAAGAGGCTAGGAGTATGATTCAGTTGAGTTAGTGTTTAGAAGGGCCTCTATTAATGCTAAGCTTGTTGGTGTTCACCATCTTTCTAGACCTTGAATTACTTAGAGGTCTATCTTAGGGCATCTAATGCCCTTGTGTCTTTTTTTGCTTGTAAAGTGTTTGGGGTATGTGTAGTTGTTAGAGGGATGGCCCCTCCTAGTCAGAGGAGGGTATCTTTGGGAGAATTGCTATGTGAATTGCTTATTAAGTTCCTAATTATTTTCTTGCCCTTATTCAAAATCCCTCTGAGTTCATTGTCATGCTAGGATGGCTTGTAGGTGGGTTGCTCTATGATACCTTCGTGTTAACTTCCAAGAGGAAGTTTAGCTCTAAGGGAGGAGGATGTGAGGCCCATCCTTATGCGAATAGATTAGTTTCCCTTTTTACCATGATTGTTTTGCTTCACCCTAGCTAAGGGTTCAGTATATGGAATCGTGGCCCTACCTTGTGTCTGTATAGTGATGTTGGGAATCCTTGTGTAAGGTGGTTGTGATTAATTGTGGGTCCATAGGCGATGCACATCCTAGTTGGGTTTGATTGAAATATCACCTGATATGCTTGATACTAGATTCCTTAGTGTTGTAGTGTGAGGCTAATTTATGTTGCACTTCTTGTTTTTCTCATGAGACTTGTTGTTCAGAGTATGGGTGATACATGGTCATTTGAGGGTTAGTGATCCCTCTTATTTGGACCTTTGTTAGTTTTATCTTGTGTTAGATGAGTTATTGTAGGATGGAGCTATATCTTACATGCATGATTATATTAAGAATTCCATGATGTTGAAAGTGTTATTGATGCAATTGAAATGGTTTAGTTAGATGATTGGATTATTGAAATGCTATGTGATGATGAACCTAATTATACCTTGTGAAATGTGAATGATTTGAGAATCATGTAACTATTAGCATGTGGTTATAATTGAGGATATATGTGTTTATGCGATCTTGTGTGTGTTTATGTAATTCATTTCACTTCAGCTATATGTATCATGTGCTATTAATGGTTTTGTGTAAGTGTGCAGGTAATTTTCCATGGCCCATCGAAAATCAAAGGTCAGAGAAATAACCCTATGTGTTATCCCTATTAAGCTAACCTAGTCCCTAAGATGGACTAAGGTCATTTGTGTTGGAGAATGATGATTTTTTTTGTCTTTAATTTATCATATTTTGTAAGGTTCACCCTTTTTAATTTATCTCTTTGATGTGTTGTAAGGTTATAATGTTTGGTTTGCACAATTTTAGTGCTAAATATTTTTGATCCCTTTTCATGTGGATTCATGAGTTCCCTAGTGTTAATTATAGTCAAATAATGACCCTAGGTCATACCCCTAGGGTCTAGGGTCATTCTTAGCATGTTCAAACTTGGTACATAACCCTTGTATGATCACCTTAACTTGGCACTTGAGTAAAGTGACGAGTTTGGGAGATGTGAGAGGGGTTGGCATGTCACCATCTCACCTAACCTAACCCCACTCACCTAAGGTAAGGTTACCCTTGTCTTGAGTGTTTTAGAAGCTTCTAGAGTCTCCTTAAGCGTGTGAGACCTCTTCTCTATTCTCTCACACATGTGTGAGAGAATATGTGGGGAATAGTGTAGCATAGCTGAATGAGAAGGTGACAAGTGTCACCTCCTCATTCATGAGGGGTCTCCCATGTGTGATCCCTTCTCCCTATGCTCTCACACATGTGTGAGAGCATTTTTGGGGGAGTATGTAGCTTTCTTGAATGGGAAGGTAACAAGTGTCACTTCCTCATTCTTATGGGGTTGTGAGGAGGGTTGTGTGGATGAAAGAGGAGGTGACAAGTGTCACCTTCTTATTCATTAGGGCTATCTTTAGCAAGACTATATATTGTAATGGATTACCAAGTGTAATACATCAATCTTAAATATTATAATTGGAGTTTATTCTCTAAAGAGGGCTGCCCTCTCAAGAGGCCAACAATATATTATAATGTGATTCATATATTTCAATACACAATTGTTCTCAATTTTCAATTGTAGCATATATTTTATGTATTTTGATTATTTGGCTAATCTTTTATATGAAGGATCATAATATCTAGGTTTAGAGCTCTTTCCAAGACAAAGTAGGAGGAATTACTTGCCAATTTTTTCTATTTACAGTTGAACTTCTTATAAGTGGTTGTATAAGGTTTTCATGTGATTGCATGCTATAGTAGAGGATTTGCATGTGGTTATAGAAGATTTGCATGTGATTGCATGATATAGAAGAAGACTTGCATGTGGTTGCACAAGATTTGTATGTGATTGCATGCTATAACAAAAAGCTTAAGTCTATGAAGTTCCATGTGGTTGTTGAAGATTTGCATGTGATTGCATAATATAATAGAAGGTTTGCACATGGTTTTAGAAGATCTACATGTGATGCATGTTATAATAAAAAACTTGCATGAGCTTGCATGTGGTTGTAGAAGATTTGCATGTGGTTGAAAAAGATTTGCATGTGAATGCATGCCATCACAAAAATATTACATGTTGTAGAATTTCTTTTCCAAACCTGTCTTCATGCACAATTCCTAAAGATGATCTAGATAAACTTGTGGAAGTACTGAAGGCATTGTGAGTGTAAATAGTGTCATTATATAACTAGTTTAGATATCACCACTTTGAAGGTTTGACCAATTTACACATATGCTTAATTTTACTTAGTCTTTTAGGCGTTTGTCTCATTTTGACATAAGTGTTGGTTTTTTCTCCTGAATCAGCAGAGGGTTTGTCAGTTCCAATGCACAGGTAGATTCGACCAACTAATATAGGAGGTTACGTGAGCTGCCTCCCCTTCACTTTTGGTTCTGCCACACCAAGGGGGGTACCCCTATAGCTAAAGATTTAAACTTGACTCGCCTAATGACAGAAAGATTTAGCTTTTCAGAATAGGCGGAATACTCTCATTTTAGGACCAAGATTTGCATGGTAAATCACAAGTTTGGCAACTTTCTTGAACATATTTGACTGGTTGTGGATGAGAACATGCAGGGGTCCTATTTCTACTCCTACAACTAACAGGTTGGAATTAAGAAATAATTTGTTTTAATTTTTTGGATGCAAGACAGGAGGTTTTGGATCATAACTACTTCACAAGGGTAGACCAGTGCCTATCTCAAGGCAAGGAGTCAACTAGATGTATACAAGTGAATGATTTGAACTGGTGTTCAAGTTTCAAGGGGTTAGGATTGGTATTTGCCTTACAAACACCACCCAAGACTGAGTATCTAGCTGCCTCTACTTACACATATCCCAGCTGACATACATTCTTCTTCATACTTAACCTAAAACAGTTTAATCCACTCCTTGAATGGAAGTCAAGAGATCAAGCATGCAATACAGAAAGTCTATATTCTAGAATCTGAAGAACCCTTAGTAACTAGATTCAGAAGAAGCTATGCATACAACAATGGACACAAGCAGCTAAACACATGCAATAGTGCATTTTTTCATATAAAACAACACTGAAACTGAACATATGTGCAACCTACATTCAAAATGCAACTCATAAACTCTAATGGAGCCAGAACAACCAAGAAATGCTTTGTTTTTCGTTATTCCTCCCAAAAATTGCCCAAGTCTTCAACAACCCTAAATGAGTAACACAGTTTGCATTTTATAGCAAGAATGTGTACTCAGCATTAAACACAAGGCATTTTCAAAATTTTGCCAAATACAATGTATCATCAGAATGGCACCCAAAAATATTCAATGTAGCAAGGAGACAAAAGGAAAGGAGTAGGTGGAATCAGGGAATGTGCAGCTAACTAAAAATTTCCTCCTTAAAGATGGTAGCTGGCAAGTTAATCCATCGTTCCACACCTCTGCAAATCGCCATTAATGGCCAACCTACCCGCAGGCTTCTTGGAAACGCAACAATGAATGCATAAGAGATTTTCCTGCTTGAAAGACTAGCTGCAGATATAAAGAAAATCCCTCACTTTCTGAAATTTGAATTGGAGCCGTCGATTTCCCTTCTCTTGATAAGATCAATGGCTTTGGTTCATGCTGACTAGTCATCGGCCAATGAAAACCTGCCACATAGGTGTCTCCTTGCCATCGCTGACTTTCTCCCCTCCTATTTTGCCTTTTTTACCTTTAAAACCCTTGTATATGCAAAATCATATGCATATACATACAACTGCTGCATACAAAGTGCAGAACCCAAAATTTTATGAAACAGATTAAAAATATTTTGAAATCTGGCTTGTATATCCATTCCTTTTGTATATCGGCATATACAAACACCATATACATACAAGTCGCGGACGTCAAATACTTATAGAACAAATTGCAATCGCTATCGAGTCTGGCTTGCATCTTAACCTTTGCATCTTCGCTTTGTACATTGCACGCAATATACAACCCACAGATTTCAAATTTTTATAAAGTAGATTGGAAACATTTTGAAATCCAGCTTGTATCTAACTCCCTTTGTATATCGGCATACATACAATGCACTTGACATACAAGCTGTGGATCTCAAACATTATGAAGCATTCTGAAATTACCATCGGGTTCAGCTTGTATATCGCACCTGTATGTTCGCCTTGTATATCGCATATACAATGCAAACATACAAGCAAAAGCATACATCCCCTAGACTCTTGCCTTTATCAACTACATTGCATACTTGTTTGGGTCCAGCCAATGCATATTAGGAATGCATGTTCCTTTATATGTGTGAACATACAATCGCACTTGTATATGCAACTGGTTGGCCTCATGCCTTGTATCTTTTATTTACTTGCTGCTTGTGCATCCACCCGATATACATTGTGCTTTGTATGCTCACATTGTATGTCAAACACATACAATCTCCTTTGTATACCTGCGGACCCCACCAAATGTATATTGACCTTTGCATATTTCCATTGTATATGCATCGGTCGTCGGGCAAACTCTAGAGTTAGCTGCCGATGCATCCTGTCTTGCCGATGACCCTCTAGCACTGTAGCGAATGCATGTCGGCCCTTTTGTATCTAGCCGTTACATGTCTAAACATACAACACAAATATACATGCTACCCTCACATACAAGCAAGGAATATTCCCAGAACCTATGACAGATTCCTCATTACATATAGAAACCCGATATGCATTCAAAATGCATACAATCAATTTTTTCATTTTTTTGAAGGCCGATTGAACTTTTTTTTTTTTAAGAGTGCCTGCAAATGAATGATTGAAACCTGAACTAGCAGCAGGCACCAACAATAAGTACTCACACATATGAGACACCTATCTCATTTTGGCTTCCCACTTGCCCTCACACATGCCATGTGAGTTAGAAAAGTGTTGCATGCTTGTAGGGGTAGTCAGTAGTTTAGTCCTACCTTCCCACCTCCTCCTTGCCTATTTATGCAAGGCTTCTCATTGTATTTTACACACTCTCATTATATGATAGATATGCTCTTGTGCTCCATTTTTCACTTGTGGAAGGTTATTCAATTTGTGTTTGTTGATCTTGGTTGCTCCAATAGGCATATGAGGAAGGATTGAACACACTTAAGGATAATTTTAATAAATGTATGGAATCTTTTGATGAATCTTTACTTTATTCATATGTGAAAAGAGTATATGAAAAGGAAATAAATGCATGGATAGATTTGTAGGATAACTACATAGAATGGTATGTGAATTTATTTTAGTTTGATGATAATAATTTATTTGGACTTATTTTTTAAGAATCTCATATAAATGTTGAAGAAAATTATTGCCAACTCAAGTTTGATGATTTTGTCTTTTTTCTGATAAGTTCACTAAAGAAGATGATGTGAAAGATGATTTTATTTCAATAGATAATGATTTATTTGGTCTTTCATTTGTTATCAATGGTTTTCCGTGCAACTATTGTTCTCATCATACATCTAACATTCGACATGCATAGAGATGATAGTTTTGATTACATGTTTATGAGAATCATCTCCAAGAAAAGAAAAAGGAAGTGGAAGAAGAAGAAAATTCCTAGATGAGCTTCAATTTGGTCCTCAAGATTTGAGAATAACATATTTTATTATGTAATGTAAATGATTTATTTTCCTATAAAGCTCATATTTTGTCATATGTTATATAGTTGAGTATTAAGTATTTCTTCC
This sequence comes from Cunninghamia lanceolata, assembly GCA_027924645.1. Classification (NCBI taxonomy): domain Eukaryota; kingdom Viridiplantae; phylum Streptophyta; class Pinopsida; order Cupressales; family Cupressaceae; genus Cunninghamia; species Cunninghamia lanceolata. Next base: position 14,666,873 of record BSBN01000130.1, on the reverse strand, counting down.
CACATCTCATGGATAAATCATGGTAAGGGGCATGGAATATGGTATTATGGTGCATTAGGTACTAATAAATAAAGGTGATAACAATAAATAAAGGCATGGGTGCATATTGTTTGTAAGTCATCCAACTAATTAATTAGAGTAAAAGTATTTATTGCACATGCATGGAATAGTGGTAGTTATTTTAAGTAAGACTATATATTGTAAGGGATTACCAAGTGTAAGACATCAATCTTAAATATTGTAATTGGAGTTTACACATAAATGGAGTTGTTGGCCTATGCCCAAATTTTATGCTCAAATTTGGTGCTTGTAGTGATGCTGTGCTTTTTTGTTTTCCCAAGTGTCTAATGTAGGCCATCATTGTGTGCTCTCCCCACCACAACTCATACCAGTGAACTATCTTTCACTTGCAGTGCATTTTGTTGGTATGTTCTACTACCCTACTTACTTTTCTTATGCTTTGTGATGCTCCCTTTTATCTTATGATGTCCCCTATTACCTTATCGTGTCTCTTGATCACCTATAATTTCTTGTTGTTGGTACCACACATGCTCCTAAACTATTTGTACTTCTTGCAAGGGAGTATACTTTAACTATTTAGTGCTATCATCCCCTTTGTGGCAAATCTTCTAATGTGTAGTGGTCTCTCTTGGATTGTGGTGGTCACACATGTTCTTGTAGGCATAATTCTATGTTGTTGTAGCCTCCATATGATCTCACTGGTCATCTATGGAAGCTTTATTTTTTGTGCAATAAGTGTCATGCCCATATTTGCCATGTGGTTATGACGCGATAACCACATGTCATGACCACATTTGTCATGTCGTCATGACATGAATTATCAAAAACTTTTTCCACCCGACTCTAAAAAACCCCTTGCGTGCATCAAGCACTCTCGGTGACACACACATGTAACATAGTTGCATCCACAACCCACGTTAGGCACGTTGCCCAAAGGTAGGGAAGTCAAACACAACCAAGATTATAATGCAAAACTCATTTCGTAGTCCCTACGGGATGATAGCCACTAAGGGGTGTGCATCGCAAGGAACAACGCTAAGACGGTTGGTTTCTATTTTGGAATCCAACCCTAGGGTTTACTAGGTGAGGTGGAACGATCTTGATATGAACCGAAATTTAACCCTAGAACAAATACTAACTTAAATGAACATTAAATACATCAACTACGCCATCAAATAATGCACTAGTATTTAATTAAAAAGGCAGGGTAAAACAAGGATCAAATTATTTAAATAACCTTATCTTAAGCCTAGGAAAAATTCAAACGCCATCTCATCAACTATGGGAGAATTGAAAGCAATTAAAAAAAACATAACTCATATAATCCCTTTCACAAATTACAATGAATTAAAATAAAAAAATAATATCCCCTAAACACTTTTCAAAATTTAAAATGAAATTAAATAATTAACTAGGGGGTTTAAATAATTAAAATCTAAACATCTAAAATCAAATGATTAAACACATCATCGAGATAAAAAAATTAAAAAAAAATATGATACATTAAATGAAAATAAACCATATCTCTATAAATGCATTTCCTCCATAAATACAAATGGTAAAAATTATATAAAAAGCACTAAAGCACACCCACACTAAAATCCAAAAATCCCACATTAAATAAAAATAAACCATGTCTCTTTAAATGCATTTCCTCCATAAATACAAATGGGAAAAATTAAATTAAAAGCACTAAAGCACACCCACACTAAAATCCAAAAATCCCACATTAAATAAAAATAAACCATATCTCTTTAAATGCATTTCCTCCATAAATACAAATTGTAAAAATTAAATAAAAAGCACTAAAGCACACCCTCACTAAAATCCAAAAATCCCATCCACTCACTAAGTGGGTTTCTTTAGCTAAACTAAGTTTAAGGATTAAGTTAACCCACTAATGTTTTTAGGGCAACACAAACCCCTAATTAAAGTTTATAAAAGCAATTCCATGTCTCATTTGTTCTCACAACTAACTCTATTTTTAGTCTGGGTGCAGGTTTCAAAGTGAAGAGGCAAGTGGGAAGGTACTTTCCCAAGTGGAAAGTATCTTCCCCAATGAAGATTTTCTACATAAGTTGTATTGTTTTCTAACATTTTTATTTTCTCACAAATTCTTCTACTGGCTTATTTGTTTTGCTCTCTAACCTATTTTTTATTTTCTAACCTTTTTCTTTTATGCTCTAATTTGTTTTCATTGTGCATGCACATGTTTCTATAAAAATTTCTATTGTTTGTTTACTAACCATCTCTATTTATTTTCTGATCTGTTCAGAGTTTCCTAAATTTATACTTTTCCCTAATATTTTCTAATAATATTCTTCTCTCTAATATTCTCTTGGGTTTCTAAAATTTGAACTATAGTTTAAATCTCTCCAAGCAAATTAGTTTTTTTTTGTTTTTTTAAGACCAACTCTTTGGTTTTTCTTTTACACGGAGAATTAATTTTAATGCTCATAGTACATATTTTCTAAAAAGAAATTAAATATATGAAGACACAATGGGTATATATATATATATATATATATATATATATATATATATATATATATATATATATATATATATATATATATATATATATATATATATATATATAACATCCACATTCTATAAACATTGTAAAACAGGAAAATTTACCATAAAGTAATTCAATAAGGTAAAAATGAGATAGAGAAAAATTTTCTTTTATTCAACATATAATCCAATAACTACAATTACAAGATTCCTCATTCAAAAAATACAATAAACCATATTGTCTTTCTCAAGTAGAATGTTTACAAAAGTAAATTAATTACAAATATTTGCATTAAATAATGTTTTACATAGTCTCAAAGATATACTGTATCCGAAAATCTGACATCTTTATCACAAGCCGTGGCATGTCTTCTGCTAGAGAGAGAGAGTATCCTTCTAGTGATTTACCTCCAACCACAGACCATCGGTCTCCCACACATCTTCCACATAGGAAGTGGCCCTACCCTTCACAAGGAATATAGACCAAAGGTGACCAGTAGTAATTTGCCTTTCCAAATACATAGTGTTATTTCCTACACAACTCTATCAATCATACAACCCTAGATACCCTCTAGCTAAGTATGATTTCTGATAGGTTATGCAATCCAGATATAGTGAACTGACAATGCATCCAGAGACATATGCATTACTATGGCCATAGTTTCAATATAAATTGATGTTCACAATGAACATTGTCATAATGTTCACCCACCCCAACTTGACTTGGATACTATCATATTCCTACAGTTTGACTTGGTCATCTACATTTAACTTATGCAGTCCTAACAATTTTTATATATTAGTCTTCCCGACCTAGACAAGTTTACATTCATTGTCTATATTCCATAGACCTTATCGACTACCTTTCTTTATGAGGATTCTCATTGCATCATTGCAATACGCGAGATCCAAGATTTTTCAACTCATAAGAATTTTAAATTGATTAATAAGGACTAAGATGATTACCTTACCCAAGTTAAGCATCATAATCTAGGAAATTATTTCCTTTCGTTCAAGTAAGAATAAATAACATAGTTTATGGTACTTGTCCCTTCAATCACGATCTATAAAATGATCACAACAATTTAATATAAATAAATACCTTGTTTGGTCAAGTTAAGGTTTAACTAAAGAGTTTTATCTAACTCAAACCTAGTCTTTCTAACTTAGGTGGATTCATGAGACACTGTCATCACTCCATAGACCTTATGGAATGACTATCTATTCTTGGGTATCTCTTTGCATCTTTCCAATCATTTGAGATTCTTCACTTATCAACAAGTAATAGCTAAGAGAAGTTGTGACCAAAAAGGTATAATAAACTTTATGTTTGACTAACCATTTAATACTACCTCTTGCATGCTTGCAAAACCTGAGGCTTATGACTTATATCCCAAGTCGACTCATAACCAAACAAATAGGTTTCTCTACCTAAGGTTAAACATTATCGGCTAATAACAATTCTCTTTTCAATAAGATTAAAGAAATATTTATTATCTAGGGTTCTCGACCCTTTAATGTCTACCTCCACATAAAAATAATTAAAATGGGTTACAACCATAAAGGTGTTTAAATAGTCTTTAACTCTTCTAGGTCTAAACTAGAGTTTTATCTATCCTATCCCATCACAATGGAATGACAAACTTACTAAAGCTAGAAAGAACCATGTCTTAAGTAAACATTTTTCCTTTCGTCTTCTTTTGACTATAGGTCATTTCAATCTTTCAAACAAGATTATTTCTTACGTACAAAACACCCTTAGTTATAACTAACCAAAGGATTTACCCACTACTAGATTTTAACTAGATTCAACTTGATTCCAAAATGGTGACAAGCATTTCCAATTTTCTATCCTCTTGAATTCCTGTTAAAGTTCTCTCTTTCAGCATACTGAACTATATAAGGTCATTATTATACGTGAGTTATTATCTGTGTTTGATGTAGGGAATCCACTCATTTTGAACATCCCTAGAGTAAAGTATTCTCTTAATGAAATAAATAACTATTTAGAACTAAGGATGAGATTACTAACTTCTAAATATCATATGACATGCAAGTTCTTCTTGTCATAAAAGAGTTGTTTAACATCGAACCCTATACATACATAAGTCTATAATGTTTTCACTGTTCCAAATGAAGTCCTCGATATAATAATGAGAATGGAGATGTTTTTAATATATAATAAAATAGAATCCTCTAAAATATAAGCACAAATAGAAAAAGAATATGTTTATAGAGATACTCTCGACTTTTATCATTGTCTATGTTTCAACATAGGTACTCTCGGTATAGTTCATTGTCTACGTAACTCCCACTAAACCTACCTTTGAAGAACCAGTATTGCTGATTCTCCTACTAGTCAAATCGTGACTCTTTTCACCATAAAAACTATTATTTATATATATCAGAGATTGTAAGACGTTTAAGCTTCGACTACTATGACATCAACCTTAACAACGTTTCAAAGTTTTAATGAAACTAACATATAATTCAAATATCAAAACTAGGAAAGTTCTTTGAATAAGGAAAGAACCTGTTCCAGACACTTCATAAAGTCTTATGACTAGCTGTGCTCATCCACCGTGAGCTCTAGCTTACACAATGGCTCGCTTATTCATGCATGCTACGTTTCTCACTCTTTACTTAACTTGGAATCTCGTGGCTCAAAATCTTCTCTTTGTCGATTCTAATAAGACCATTTCCCACTACCATCCTCTCTAAACTCTAAGGTTGTCGCTTTATATCCAAAGCTTGACTCAACTATGAGTCATTTTCTTTGCCACGATTAACTATGGTCTTAAAGATGGGTACTTTGAAGTAATTCCATGACCTCCAATCATTGAGCCGCCACTAAAAGTTTGTTAAACCCTTTGCATAACTGTCATTATGGTGCACTACAAAGTTGGGTACTATTCTCTTTAAAACTACGAACATCAATACTTGGCAAACTTAAGGCATTTGAGCTAGCATACATGAGAGGTTATGTGGTATAAAACACCACTATCTCTCTCATAAAGGCCATTGCCTAATGGGTCATGATTCAAGATATCATTTAGTTATCACATAGTTATTTAAAACCTCTACCTGAAGTTGTTAAATACTCCTCTATTGTCCCACCTTGATCACTATCTAAAAGTTTAAAAGTCTATGTCCTCATCATGGACTTCTCCTAAAGGATAGGCATGAATGGTTAAAATGACAATGAGGTAGTAATTGCCTCATAAATGTTTAAAAGATTCCCTCTTCAATATATCCCTCAAGAAGAATAATTAGACACGATAATAACAATAATAGTCCTTGTCCATATTTTAATCTTTGATCAAAATATGTTAATAATAATAATAAGTCAAAAAGATTACGAGTAATGTGATAGGGTTGAGCTTGTCTCCCCTTCACAAACTCTTGTTAAATCACATCGACTTGACTTGATAAGATCGTCATCTGACGTTAAACGTCGACAATAAAACACTAAATGACTTAATAATAATAATACAACCATTTTAGGTCTATGACGTCGTAATATTTATGTTAAACGTAAACGGTCATAGTTTATTCAGACAACATTGTTTACTTCACAAACAACTATATCGACTCACAATTGACTTGACTAGATAAGAATCAAGATATCAACTACCTGTTGATTAGATTCAAAAGTAAACTGACAAGACAAGACTTACCTCTTATGACACATTGGTTCACATTTTCATTAAACACTTATACTCGTTTGGCAAATAAACCACTCGTAACCCGAGGTCTATATCTCTCTCCTCAAAAGATACTCTCTCTCTCTCTTTTCTTCGAGAGTCATTTGAAAGCCTGCAATCCTGTATCAAACTTGTAACCAACAAATTATGATCAGTGCATCCTGATTTAAATAATAAACCAAATCTCATAAGCAATTATTAAATTGATATAAACATAATCCTTTTCATAATTTCTTAGATAACAATCAATACAAACCATGTCTTTTCTTTGCATTAATCTATATCATCACAATAGATTTAATTATGTCCCAGTAAAAGTAAAAATCTTAGTAAGACAAAATTTGGGAATGTAACTATATATATATATAATGCCACAGAGTCAAATGGAATCTCAATAAATAAACAAAGGGTTTTAAGATACTAAAATGGTGTTATTTTTAAATATAGCGAATGAGAGTTTAAAAGAAATGAGCATAGCAGGGTTTACTGCTCAAAAGGACCGTATGAACATTTGTTTGCAAAGGCATTAATATACGAAAGGGGGAAGGGACCAACATAGGTCGGCAGACCTGTGGAGGCCTGGCATGGGGGCAGACAGGCCTTTGCCTACCATCCCTGCATCATTTTGGTGTTACTTAAAAAAAAAACTAAAACCCCTAATAAAATTCGATAAGAATTTGATCTTGCATACTTTTCATTATTTGAAATTAAAAAATGTAACATTTTAATAATTATACATTTTATATATATAATGGTAATTATATATATATATATATGACCACCACAAAGCATTTAAGAGGCATAAATAAAATCTCTCTTTTTTCTATATTCCAAACATAGGTCTTTTATTTTATGCTAACATAGATATATATTTATTCTCTTGTGATCAAAATAGACTATAAAATTTGTTTCCAACAAGGCATGATAGATAACTTTTTCTTTTGTTCTTTTCAACCCACATGTTGAATATGAACTAAAGGAGAGAGAGAGAGAGAGAGAGAGAGAGAGAGAGAGAGAGAGAGAGAGAGAGAGAGAGAGAGAGAGAGAGAGAGAGCATTATTTTTATTTTGTTTAAACTCGTGCAAATCTATTTTTCCTTTGAACAACAAATAATAAGGGCATGAATATTTTTCTTTTAAAAAACATAGGAGAAGGGAGAGAGAGAGAGCTAAAAAATTTCCACACTAAATTTATTTATTTTTCATAGGAACAAGATAGTAAAACTTCAATCATCAATATATTGAAATGAACAAGGAAAATAAGGTAATATTTACAACATAGGCTCCAAGAGAGAGATATCAACTCTCATTACACCAATACTTCATTACAAGACTAAAACAGGCCAAGGCAATAGTAATGCCTTACTTTTAAATTTCCCACAAAACCATTAAACTCTTCAAGACTTCCAAGCATCAAACTCCTCCAAGAGCCACCCAAACTTACAAAACACAAAATAAGATCTCCAAGCCCATGGAGAGCTCACCTCCCAACCTTATCCCTACAAGTAGGCCACCCCCAAGCTAGGAGGCCATTCAAATAACTGGTCTCAAGAAAAACAAGTATTGCAAACACACAAATGCACTCACACAATACACATTAACTCCCTCCCAAAGATATTCACAATAAATCCATTCAACAATGGATTTTAGGGGTGAGAGATTTGACAACTCTCGATTCAAAGGGAACCATAATATCAACTCAAATAATGCTTCAAAATTCATGGCCTCTTTCCATTAAAAACTATCATTCTCCAAATAACACAAAGGCACTCTTGCCATAATCATAAATCCCAAACTTCATAATAAGGCTCATGGCCATCAAAACTCCTCCAAAATATGAGGGCACCCCGAGGAGGTTCACACCTCTCTCACCCATGTCAAGGTGAGCTCCCTCATATGGAGAGCTCACCAACACAACCCATAAAACCCACATAACATAAAACTAAAAACTCAAGAGAAAATATCCATAACACATGCCTTTACATTTAAGCAATAAGCAAATAAAAGAAGGGTTGAAGCCTTGAGAGCATACCTCTCAAGCTCCAAGTGTAGAAGGTGATGGTGAAGAGCTCCCAAGAGTCTTTTCCCAACAATCCTTGCAAGTATCCCAAGTCCTTCTCTCTTTCCCAAAACAACAATCCCAAAAATACAAAAAGAAAAAGAACCCTCTTCTCTTCTCAAAGAGAGAGATAAATAGGCTTTGTTCAAAAGCTACCACTATCACATGCATGTGGGATAAATACTTTTATTCTAATTAATTAGTAGGATGACTTACAAAGCATATGTACCCACACCTTTATTTATTGCTACCACATTTATTTAATACTACCTAATACGCCATAATACCAAATTCCTAGATACATTACAATACAACTCCCCATAATTCCTTGTTCCAGGTAAAGTCCATTTATTCTATGATAGATCAAGGTGAAAATTTCCTTTTGATGTCATTTGGTTTTGAATATCAAATTTTAGAGATAGAGAGAAGTTTTTCTTTTTTTCTTTTTTATCCTAGCTCCAAAAAAACCTCCCATTACCCACCCTTACACAATAGAGAACTCTTCTCTCAGTAAATATAAAAATCTTAAGTGGGTTCTAACAAAAGAAGTGGACATTAGATATTATAAAGTTTAGGTCACAAATTAAAGTCAAGTAAGAGGTAAGATGCAATGCAAGTGGTATGATTTTGGTTCATGCCATAGTTGGAAAAATCGGACTCGACAAAAACTCGGCAGACCCAAAATTTGCAACTTGACAAAAACATGGCAAAAAACTTGGCAACTTAAAATTTAAAAATCTAATTTAAAAAATGCTTTAGTTGCTATTGTTGGAAAGAGACACTGCATAGAATTGATAGGTGTTGTCATTGATGGCAACTAAGATTGTTCTACACATCTGCAGTATAGTATCTGATCATACCGGAAGTCAGAATGATAATCTATCTAAGTCCGAGAGCCTGAAACAGAGTATATAGAAGAGTTCAGTATTTTGGTTAGCGGATATCTCTAGTTAATCTTTATATGTTGTGTATCTGAAGAAGTGTAAAGCGACACCAAGAAAATTTAAATCCAAGTTTTTAGCCTCCGATGATAAAGGGATCAAAAGTTATGAGCATCAGAATACCAGATCTTATTATGACAGAACAGTTCAGTGAAGAATAGGCAGACTTATGTCAATCCTTGTGCGGACCCAATATAAGTGTTTTGATAAACTATGTATGAGATAGAATGTTAGTGGCTGACATGTATGATGATCTACATGTGTTATTTTTGGTATGCATCAATATTGGTGTATGGATCTAGCTGACAGAATAGACCTTTCTTGAAAAGTTCAAAGTGTTGTTGTTGCTAACTAGCAAGTGATTTCAATTCAAGATAAGGATATATATAGCTGATGATTGTGGATATTTTGGGTGTGTATGCAAAAAGGGTGTATGTGAAAAAGGAGCAGAAATCTGATATCCGAATGAAGGAAGAATAGAATAAAGATGAAGTGTTCAAAGTCAGTATTTGCACTTAACCAGAACTGATCTCTAGCATTGGAAGATGCATCTCACTAGTTCAAAATCTCTATAAGTCTCTTGTAATCATTTCTATAGGTAGTGAGCCTCCACTTGAGCAGTGAGCTCGGGGCAATGAGCCTGAATGCATGTGTATTTCCATTTGTAAATACTTTTAACAGGGTATTAATTTTTGTGGGTTAAGCCCCACTGTGGTTTTTCCCTTAACCAAGTTTTCACGTCAAAATCTTGGTGTCAAGTGTGTTATTCTTATTTTGTCTTATGTGATGATTAAGTGTTTATTTAATTAAGTTGATTATAAGATGTGAAGGAAGATTCAAGTTAGAAAAAGTTTAAAATTCCTGACAACTAATTCACCCCCCCTCTCAGTTGTCCGGACCTAATCCAACAATTGGTATTAGAGCCAAGTTCCTTTTGAGAATCTTAACAACTTAAGGAAGATTTGGGAAATTGATGAATACAACCTTCAAGGGCAACTTAATCTCGCCCTAGATGATCTTGAGCAATCTAAGGCAGAAGTCCAAGAGCTGCAAGATAAACTCAATAAGACTGAAGACTTCATTAAGATTTTAAAAGGAATGTTGAGAAAATCTAAAGAAAGGATCAACCTCCTCAATTGGAAGACAATGGCCTGAAAGAGAAGACAAAGGATTGTGAAAAGTTATCTGAAGAAGTTGTTGTCCTAAGACATGAGATGGAAACTGGAGTAATGAGACTAACTAAGGAAGTTGTGAAGAATTTTAGAGAAAGAACAGAGAAGGATGAGAAAGGAAAACAAGATAAGAAACAAACATGTGATCTGGTGGAACTCTCTTCCACCTCAAGAACTACTAGAAGCTCTATTGCTGCCCCTACTATAAAATTGAAAGCAAAATCATTTGAAAAAGGGGCGAAAAGGAAGAAAACAAAAGCATCCCAAACCTATGAAAGCATAAGAGAAGAGAAAGAAGATACAAATTCTAACATTGAAATCAAAGAAGTAAAAGCCACTGGAACAAACACTGCAAAAGTAATCCAAGAGAAGTCCTTCATAAACAAAAAGCAAAAGATAGAGACATATGAGGAATATGTTAAGAAGCCCACACTCTCCCTGGAGGATGTGATAAAATATGTCACTGTAGATGGTAATCTAAGACCTATGACTGAATTCTATGATGAATACAATGATGCGGATAAAAGGGTGTTGGAGGAAGCAATGGTAAGATATCTTAACATCTATAACAAGGCACTAATTGATATAAATTATGAGTTACCACAAAGTCTAGCTAATATTCTAGAGTTGAGAAAAGAAAATACCAAGTGCAAGGACTTAGAAATCTGAGAACATGAGTTGATAACCTTGTGTCCTCAAATTTCACCTGATCAAATCAATATGATATTTAGGGAAGTCAAAAATGACTTTGGAAGCAAAAAGAGAATGAACAAGCTCATGAAGGGAGAAATAAGTGAAATTGTTGAAGAAACTCAAGAAATTCTTCTGAAAGCACTAAAAAAGCACAATTTTCCCATAGTCACAAAAGAAATTACGGATGGAGAAAAAGAGAATGTGTTTGAACAACAATTGAATGAAGCCTCTGTTCTAGAAGAAGAACAAGCAAATCAGGAGGATACAGAATTGGTGGACAAAGTAGTTGATATAGGAGATAATCCTAATCCACTGGATATATCAGAAAAAGGAAATAATGTTACTTCATAGAGCCCTCTGAATCAGGTAGCTCGTGGTGAACAAACATTAGAGAGTCCCTCTACAGAGAGTGCATAGAAAAATAATGCAGAAAAGGAGGAAGAAAGAGAAAAGAAAGATAAAGTAGAAGAAGATGGTGCAAATGTTGAAGCACCTAAAGCAGACATTGAGAAGTCTGAAGAACAAAAGGAAAGTTCAGAAAATGTTGCAAGAGACACTACAGAGGCAATGAAAAGTCTTCTTGGAAAAGAAGTGTATGAGCTTGATGAGCTTGAAATACTTGAAGGTCTAGCCAATCCAGATGCTCTCTCTGCAATTCAACTGATGAAAATTGCATCATTCACCCAAGTAAAGGCTAGAGAAAAGATGTTAAAATTCCACATGCAGGATAATGAACTATTGGGACTTGCATCCAGGATTCTGGAAAAGCTAATGCCTACTTATTGGAAGAATCAAAATGATTCCCCCTCCGATCATCTGAAAAATCTTGTAAGTTCTATACATACCCACTTTGAGTCCCTTGAGAAGTCTGTAGAGGCAAAAGTTCAAAAATAATTCTTGATAAGAAATTCTGTGAAATAAATAATCTGATAGGAAATTATAGAAGAATACTTGGTATCAGCATAAAGAGTATTCAGAATGCCCTAAATGATGGAAGAGATATGTATAAATTATGTCTATCATGGCCCAAAGTAAATGAGGATATTGAGAAAAAGATAAAAGAACAAGAATAGAAAATATCAGTTCTTTCTCAAAATTTTGATCCTCTAACTGCCTCTCCTATAAGTCAGGAGTGTCAAGTAATTACCCTGATAGATGAGATTAAAAGGCTTGGTAAAGAAAAGGGTAACATTATGAAGAGAATGTGTGAGCTCTGGGGATTGATTACCCCTAAGTTAGAAACAATGTATAAATCCCTATCTAAGGCTTAGACTGCAACTCAAACCAATGATCCATCCGATCTATCAAAGGTAGAAGCATACTCATTTTTGTTGAATGGGCACATCTCATTTCTGAATGGAATGAAGAGTACTTGGGCCTCTGAATTTGTGGAGATAAAAACTAGTTTTGTAGACATTCTAAAATTTATGTAAGTGGAACTTGATAACTAATTGTACACATGTGGCAGTATATACAGAATTTTTGAAGAATTTTGACTTGCAGACCCCACCCTTTGTCATTGATGTTAAAGGGGGAGTGAAGGGTAGTGAAAAATGAGGAGTTCAACAAAGGTGGAGAACCAAAATAAGTGAAGAGCATGAATGTACAGACATAGGGGGAGTTGCTCTAAGACACTTAGTCATTTTTCGCTAAGTGTTGCCATCAATGCCAAAGGGGGAGATTGTTGGCAAGAGACACTGCATAGCATTGATAGGTGTTGTCATTAATGGCAACTAAGATTGTTCTGCAGTACAGTAGCTGATCATACCGAAAGTCAGAATGATAATCTATCCAAGTCCAGGAGCCTAAAATAGAGTATATAGCAGAGTCTAGTATTTTGGTTAGCGGATCTCTCCAGTTAATCTTTATGTGTTGTGGATCTGAAGAAGTGTAAAGGGACACTAAGACAATCTAAATCCAAGTTTTTAGCCTTTGATGATAAAGGGATCAGAATTTATGAGCATCATAATATTAGATCCTATTATGACAGAATAGTTCAATGAAGAATAGGCAGACTTATGCCAATCCTTGTGCGGACCCAATAGAAGTGTTTTAATGAACTGTGTATGAGATAGAATGTTAGTGGCTGACATGTATGATGATCTACATGTGTTATTTTTGGTACGCATCAATATTAGTGTATGGATCTAGCCGATAGAACAAACCTTTCTTGAAAAGTTCAAAGTGTTGTTGTTGCCAACTGGCAAGTGATTGCAATTCAAGATAAGGATATATATAGCCGATGATTGTGGATATTTTGGGTGTGTATGTGAAAAGGACCGTGTATGTGAAAAAGGAGCAGAAATCTGATATCCAAATGAAGGTAGAATAGAGAGGAGTAGAATAAAGATGAAGTGTTCAAAGTCAGTATTTGCACTTAACCGAAACTGATCTCTAACATTGGCAGATGCATCTTACCAGTTCAAAATCTCTGTAAATCTCTTGTAATCCTTTCTGTAGGCAGTGAGTCTCCACTTGAGCAGTGAGCTCGGGGCAGTGAGCTCGAATGCATGTGCATTCCCATTTGTAAATACTTTTAAAAGGGTTATAATTTTTGTGGGTTAACCCCCACCGTGGTTTTTCCCTTACCCGGGTTTCCATGTCAAAATCTTGGTGTCAAGTGTGTTATTCTTATTTTTTCTTATGTGATGCTTAAGTGTTTATTTAATTAAGTTGATTATAAGATGTGAAGGAAGATTCAAGTTAGAAAAAGTTCAGAATTCCTGACAACTAATTCACCCCCCCTCTTAGTTGTCGAGACCTAATCTAACAGCTATGTCTGGCGAGTTTTTCACTTTGACTCGTCGACTTTTTGACGAGTTTTTGCCAAAACTCAGCCAAGTTTTTGCAAAAATTCGGTGAGCAAAAAATCGCGAGTTAAATGGCGAGTAACTCGTGAAAGAAAAAAAATGATGAGTACTCACCGAGTTTGACAACTATGCTTCATGCCATCCATGTTAAGAAAAAATATTAAAAAATAATAATATCTAATCAAAATAGATTATGCCTAAAAAGAGCACTATTTCTTATTGATTTGGTTCTTTTATTTATAGGTAAACCAGAACCAAAATTTTAGAGTACGTGATATTATTTATGAAAGGCTTGTTTCCATTAGGCAGAATTATTGTAGCCTTACGAATCCCAAAGTTAGTCAAAGCATGGTGAAGAAGGCCCAAATATGGGGGCTATGATGCATCCACATATATACCATTGACATCTTACCACTCTTTATATTATTCAACATTCACATCTATTTTAGATGCTATCATCCTAAGTATCATTGTAGAAGATAGGTGAGATAACGAAAATCTTAGATCTTAGTAACTAGATACTTGAACATAGTGTATTTTGTATGTGTTTCAATATATAACGATATTCAATATTTTTGTAATATAATGATATTCATTTGATTTCTAGAGATTGACATATCATATTTTTTTTGGAAGCGATAGGGATTTAATTTATTGTGTGTATCGAATTATTTTTCAAATAAACCATCAAAACTTATAAGCTTGTATATAGTTTATTCTTCTATTTTTTTTGGGGGGGAACCTTTATCTTTATTTTTTGGGGGAACCTTTATCTTTATGTTGATGTTTGAAAGATCATTGTTATTATTTTTTTAAGTATACAATTGTGAATTCCATGGGCAATTTAGTTTTAGACAATATATTGAGATCTAAGGAGACATGCCTTCTTCATGGAAAATCTTTTTTTTTAATAGTCAAACATTAGTATAGGATTCATAATAGATACCCTATCCTATGCTAATGGTGGAGATACACGATATGATATCCCAAAGGGGTAAGATGGATTAACTAGGAAAATAATTTTACGTGTATTGTTTGGAAACCTTTTAAATACCCATATTTAGACTATGGAGCAAACAAACCTAGATTTTTATAATATTTTCAAGGCTCCTCGATTTAGGCAAGCCTGCTAAAAGTGTGAGCATTCTCAAGAATGAAATGTCACTCAATTTGCCAATGCTCTTCAGCATTTGTAACTTCTGAAGGACAAGATATTTAGGATATATATAAAAGAGTTTGCGAGTAAATTGAGACCACCTTCAGTAATATATAGATACAGTGACTCATTCTTTCTAAATAGGAAGAGAGACGATAATTTTAGGAATGGGTAATAAAATAAATTTAGTGAGTTATAATTTTAACCAAATCTCATAATATTTAGTGGATGTTCATTTTGTTAAACAAGTGATTTGTAATTCTAGAGACTCAAATTAATAATGCATATATAATTACAATTTCAAATAACTTAGGAGTTAAAGTTAAAACTAAACACATATTTAAAGACATTTAAAATATTGAATGCTAATTTTCTTTATCTTTATAGATCAATAATTAGACTTTTAGAGCTTTCTCTCATCTTTTCTAATTTTTTTTGGACCAATATTGTTTATCTCTAGATTAGACAATTTGGGCGTTGACTTCTAAATTGGCTCTATAAATAGTTCTTGTTTCTCATTTTCCCTTAAAAATGCTAACTTGGTTTAACTTTTTGATAATTTAGTTTATTAAGGTGGAGAGTTATTTTATAATGACAACAAGGGATGGAGCATCACATTGTGACCATGTAAATAAAAACTCCTTATCTTTTTATCTTATATTTAGTGGCTATTTACATGGCAAAATATTAATATTTAACAATGGATCATCATATAAACTCTTACCTCTTACTAGTTATTTAATCTTTAAATATCAAAATCTTAATATTTAAGAATTCCACAAATCTATTATCACCCAAGCCAATTTGCTATAAACTAGTATAGATATCTTAAATACATCTATCTAAAGAAATGCCGAGAAATATCAATTTGAAGTTATTTTATTTACTTCCCGTTAGAACCATTTTATTTACTACATACATAATTTTGGTTAATTATTTAATATTTGATGTTTATATCTTTCCCATCAAATTAATTAACAAATCAAATTTAAACTTTTTTATTGATTAAATTGCACAACTACATTTTTTTATATAAATCAATTAAAACCTAAAACGTGTATAAAATTTTGGTTGAAATTAGAGCACTTTTCTTTCATTTAATATAACAAAGTAATATCTTTGTTTTACCTCCTTATTTTGAAAAAATTATGTTTATTACTAAATATTAATATTAAATGTCAAGAGATATTAATTTGAAGTTGTTTTATTTATTTAAGTATTTTATTTTACTTCAAAATGATATCTGTTGACCTTTTTTTAATAAAATTAACAAATTAAAAAAAATCTCAATTAACAAATCAAATTTTTTTCTTTCTTAACCCATAAATTTAAAACAAAATTAATTTCATTTAATAATATTTAATTTTCTAATATTTTCCTTGAGTTTTATTTTACTTTCTTTCTACAATTTTATAATGGGAAAAATGATGATTATCCAAAATTGTATATACTAAATATTAATAATTTGACATTGTGAATTTTAAAGTAAAAAGTAATAGTTCTTTTTACACACTCATACCATTACACTCCACCATTATAGAATGCCTTCCCACATTAACTAGTTTTTTTTTTTTGGCAAGTCATGAAAATGGAGGAGAAAATGCAGGAGAATAGAAAGAAGAAAGAAGAATAAAGATGTAGGCGATGTGAAAGGAAGAGAGTGTTTTTTAAACTAACTTAGCCGCACTATTAATTAATTGGGCGGGACAAACAGATTAAAAAAATCTAAAACTTGACCATGGCAGTTCAGTAGGCGCTGAACGTTTGGTGGGTGGGGCCTGACGATTTTGTTGTTTGCCAGCGATGACTGACGACAAATATAAACCGTGGCAAGCATGGGACTGAATAAAGATAATAGAAAAAAATCAAACGGAAAAGTGAGACTTTTCAATGAGGCTAATACGTATGATAGAAGTAGTATTAGAAATTCATGTGTTCTTTAAGCTCAAGTGCTGCTCAACCATGACGTTGCAGCTTAAGGCCATTTCTTACTCTAGAAGGAAGGAGTATACAGCGACACAGCCCTCGGGCGTAAACTTTTCGTTCGCCTCTCCTCCGTTTAAAAAGTGCTCTCATTAACAACATCAATCAAAATGCAACAACGTCCACAGTATTCGTTGCGTCCATTTGAAATTATTGTGAATGCTAGCTTTAAAAAATACTGAAAATGCATCCAGCTAACCTTTAAATTTGAAGGATCTGTGAAAATGCATCCAGCTTACCTGTTCTAGTGACATCATTTTACTTCTATTGAGTGACATCATCCTAGTTTCCAGTTTCCTTCCTTCAGATCATGTCGTTGAAGTACACGAGTACTTATCATGAGGTAGATTTTTTATATGAAACAGAATAAAATGGAATGGAATCCTTTAACAATTCATGATGCCTCAGGATATCTGAATATAATTCCCTTCAACTTCAATTGGCAGTTTGGTTCACGAACCTACATCAATCATGAACTAAAATGATATAATAACTATCATGTCAAAACAAAATTACTGTTAACTATTTTATAAACATGCTTCATGAGGGTGTGAACTTAATCCTAACACTAATTCCAATTTTCTAAATTGAAGGTGCAATGATTACGCTGATTGCAATTTATAAAGATTGGCCTAAAAATTTGAAAGCAGTATTGGGTCAATAGGAAAGCCTAACATTTTATAAGAGGTGTTAAGTTCCAGTCATAAGTAATCTATAAAAAATTAATACAATATCAAAAGTAGTTCCTAATCAGTCTTTAAAAAATTTAGACTTGCTTATGTGAAATAAAGTCTCAAAATTAAATAATTATATTTTTAAAACTATTAGACAAGGGTGTTTAGTAGAGTATAGATGTCATCTATCATGTCCTTTACTATTGACACACAATGCAAATCCCCTAGTGCTTATCTCAACAAAGGTGGAAATATAAATTAGGGTAACATGCTAGTCAAATTCATTGAAGTATGAGCAAAACAAAGGGGTAAACACTATATGAACTTTGAAATTAGCTTCATTCCCAATGAATTTCTAAAATGTTATCTCGGGGCTACATAATTCTATTGGTCTCCAGTCAAATTACCCTAGATAAAACTCAAATTTGCACGAAATGAAATAATACCTATCGAGAGGACTCACAACAAAATTAAATTGGAAATAATAAAAGTCTAATTGTTGTCGAGTCAGATTCCAAAATCAATTTAAACCAAGAATAATGATAAACATAAATGACATGAGTACTCAACCACATTCATAAAATTTGAGCCTACTATTTTTTCTCAATTTATGTTATGTGCCTCTGCACATAAACCAAATGTAATACAAAATGGCAAAAAAATAGAGTGGATCCTAATAGAATAGAATAAAATTTTCTTCTACAAAAATAAAATTCAAATGATTAGGCATTATACCATAGTCTCACATTAACTCAAAGAGTTCAATGGTCTAGTCTTCTAGCCTCTACCATGCTAAGAAAATCGTGCAATAATTGTAGTCTAGGATATTGCATCTAGTTCAATCATTTCATCAAAGACTTGGTATGTAGTGTCTATATTCCCACATTTGGAGTACAACATAACAAGGTTATTTCTCATGAAGACATCACATTTATACTCTATTTTGATAGTATTTCCATGGATTTGTTTCCCCCAGTGCAACACAACAAGATTAGAACATGAATTAAGAATGCTCAAGAGGGTGGCCGAGTTCAACCTTGTGCCTACCCTTTTCATTTTAGAAAATAATTCAATTGACTCCTTTGCATGACCATTCTGACAATATCCATCAATCATCACAATCCATGAGAACACATCCATTTGAGGCATTCTATCAAACAAGTGTGCATCAAGCAACCTTCCATCATTGGTATAACTTGCCATTATTGTATTCCAAGAAATAACATCTCTCTCAGGCATCATGCCAAAAGTTTTTCTTGCATCATCAACATTGAATTTTCCATATGTGGTACCAAGGGCATTCTCAACACAAACATCTAATGTAAATCCTATTTTGATAATATTTATTGTTGTATATTGTAATGAAGGAGTTATCTAGGTGAAAGAATTGAACATTTGGAACAAATTCATATAAAGTAATGTTACTAGGAGTTTGGGAATCTCTTGCATATTTTCTTCAACATTGTGGGTATTAATATGGGTCTCTTCCACACTACTGGTTAACAAAATGTCTAGAAATGTGCAAGAAAAACTATTGGGATTCATTTCAGATTTGCCTATAAGAGTGGAAGCAAGGACTTGGTTGAGTACTTGCTTGATTATAAGCTCCTCCTAGGCTTGTAAAATTTCCTTTAAAAAAGATGACTCAACCTTTTCTAGATTCTCATTCTTGGTTTCTTCATACTCTTTCTAGATAGGTTCCCTCTCTTTCTTTCCACTGCTTTCTACAATTGCTCAAACTACATTATTTCTATAGGTTTACACTTTTAACACAATATTTGTATATTTCCAAACATAAAAAAACTATATATTTAAAATAACCAAGACTCCAACGAATGCCTAAATATTTAAAATCTAGCAATGGCAGGCAACATGCAACTAGAAAGACATTGTAGGTTCCCCATAAACACATTATAATTGTCATCTTCCATGAATGCTAAGTTCCAACAAGGAAAAAAATACTCTTGTTGAACCATGGGACAATTGACAGAATCATTCACTAGGATAAAATTAAATATTTAAATGGTGGAAATAATTAGTCAAAAACTAAACATAAACAAGCCCTTGAAAATATTAAAGGTTTCAATGTTCGTAGTCCAACAATTCACTCTATGATGCAAGTTATAGAATATAAACATTAGCCACCATGTCTCTATTGTTCTACAATAAAAAAGATTTCCTAGTGAATGGATAATTCAATGGAATCCCAAGCTGAAAATAGAGAAGAAATTAGGCATAGAAAACTTCTTTCAACACAAATAAAATTGTAGACTATAATGGAGAGAGAAAATAGAATGGCATTTGGACTTGACATGATGAACAATGGGCTTAAACATTTGAATTGAGGAGTTTTTGCAACTGGTATGACAATGGCTCCTTTGTAGTCGATAGCAATAGTGGCCAAAGCTCTTGATAGTCACATAGAAAGAGCCATAATTCTCTCTCTCTAAGTTTTGGAAAATTTTGGCCAACTCCAAGAGCTTCAAACAAAAATTGTAGACATGTTCAAAGTCAGGGTAGTACATACTCTACTTCCAAAGTGGACCAAGTGCAGAACTTGGTTGAATCATTTGAGAATTAGGAATTACTAGTCAGGTTTTTAAGAGATGAATGTGAACTAGCCATTCAAAGGCTATGAAGTTTTTGTGTAGAACTAAAGTTATCGATTATTAAGAACTAGGGTGTGTGCAAGAAGTTGTGTCCACTTTTTGGCCAAAAAGTGGAAGTGTTTTTCCTGATTTTCAGAATTTGTCACATTTGACCTAAAAATTTGAAGCACTTAAAGGTGGAATCTTGGAAAAAGTCACTAAATATGAAATGTAGTACTCGGAGTCTAGTTTTCAAATATGTAATTTTTTTCAATACCCAGATGATAGAAATTGATTTTGAATAGGCGTTTCTAAAAACCACTGTTTAAAAGTCACTTTTTTTTTACTATACCATGTACGTGTACGTCATCCATATTTTGACCTAAATAATCATATTTTTCAAAATCCTTTTGGGAAAAGCTTTGTAACTCACTGAAGCACGTTTTCCATATTTATTTGTAATTTTTTATTGAATAATTTTTTTTTTATTAATTTTTTATTGGTCATTTTTTGTCTTTTAAAAAATCATCGTGTACGTCACGCATAAGATGACCTAAACTTAACATTTTTTGAAATTTTTTTTTTTTAAATTGAAAAGAATTGTCTAAAGTACGTTTTCATACAATTTGTTTTACAAAAAAATATTTTAATAAAAAGTTATTAAAATATTAAAAAACCCTGATAATTCAAGGTTATGAACCTATTTCATCATAAATTGATTAAAAAATTAAAAAAATAATTTAATTGTAAAAAAAATTACATATTTAGAATCTACATTGTCTCCTCTATAATGGGTTTTAATTTCGTCAAAATATTCTGCAAAATAGGCCTTTAAATATATGCCCAAAGTCACTATTTTGTTGTAACATTGACAGGGCCTTCAAGGTGCAGGTCAAACTAGTACCAGAGGTCAGGGTCGGGTCCCCAAAGCATTTTCCGAAGCGGGTTACAAAGCAAAACCCGAGCCTAAAATTCAAATTTTGAATAACGGGATCCCGTTTATAGAACGTGATCCCGTTCTATAAAACGGGATCCCGTTTACTACTGCATCGGTGGTGAATAAAACGGGATCCCGTTTAATAAACGGGATCGCGTAGTAAACGGGATCCCGTTATATAAAACGGGATCCCGTTTTATATTTGCCCGTTTTTTTAATAATACTGTACTATGACTGTCATTTCTGCAACTTGCCCTACAGTACGGCTGACAGCGACTCTTGCAGCATTCTTTGGCATATTTCTTTCTTTTGCAGGTCCATCAACTTGAAGTATTGTTGGTATTTTGATAGAAGCCATCATGGAGACGTTATTTGAGTGGAATTTTGTTGAATTGGTACTTGTTTGAAGGATTTGAAACACATTCAAGTTTTTGACATTACATGCTTCATAAATTTTTTAATCATGGGATCACAAAGTCGTAATAAGAGGAAAGATAGGAAGCTATTAACCCCTGAAGAAATTGAAGCAAAGAGAGTGAAGGAGGCAAAAAGGCAAAGAGATAGAAGAGTAAAGATTCAATCAATGAACAATGCTGAAGCATCCAATTCCACAACTATTGAAGATAAAAACATTGAGGAGACCATGGATATAGATGATGCAAGTTTGCAAGAGGTGAATGTGGAAACTAATACGATTATGCAAACTACTCCTGGTATGTCTTCAAATCCCTCTATTAATGCTATGGAGAATGTTTCAATGGGCACAAATCCAGGTACTTCTTCAAATCCACTTTTGAATGAAATGGAAATAGTGTTGATAGGAGATTTAAAACAAGCTGGATATAACAATGTTGAGATTGATAATATTTGTAGAGATCAAAATTTGAAACAAATTGTAGTTGAAAATGAAAATGAAAATAAAAATCCTTTTGTTGAAAATGAAAATGAAAATCCTTTTGTTGTTGAAAATGAAAATGAAAACCGTTTTGTTGTTGAAAATGAAAACCGTTTTGTTGTTGAAAATGAAAACGAAAATCCTTTTGTTGAAAATGAAAATGAAAACTGTTTTGTTGTTGAAAATGAAAATGAAAACCGTTTTGTTGTTGAAAATGAAAACGAAAATCCTTTTGTTGAAAATGAAAATGAAAACCGTTTTGTTGTTGAAAATGAAAATCGTTTTGAAGTTGAAAATGAAAATGAAAATCTAGGAAGTGATGTTGAAAATGAGAAATATTTTTTCAAAATTGAAAGAGATGTTTTGGATAATCTTCCTGGTAAAATTTCTTGGAGACAAATAAGAACACATGCCAATAGATTATATAAGGAATTTTTTTATCGTAAAAAACTATCATTTCAATGTCAACTAATGATGCAATTAATGAGAATGTGGAAAATGAGAAAAGTAATGAAAATGTTAGGCATTTTTGTTAAACCAAGAAAAAAAGATCAATCACTAAAACATGCTATGTCTACTGTTGCTAGTGCCATTGAGTCTATTGGAAGTAATAGTCGATCCAAAGATAAAAATGCAGCAAGACGAGCTATAACAACTGCTATAGTGAATAAAACAACTTTGAATAGAAGAATGGTAAGCAATATTAGTGGAATTCTAAAAATACATCCTAAAACATTGGTAAGAGCGGCAAAAAGAAGAGAAAGTATAGAAAATGATCCAATTAACCAATGTTGGAGTTTTAGTGGTCGACTCCCGAGATCTGACATGAAACTAAATGTTGAAATCAGATCTTTGATCGAAAAATATTGGCATGATAATACTAGGATATCGTCTAATGTTAGAGATGTTTTAAAATTAAGAGTGGGGTCCAAAGTTCGCGATCCTCATCCAAAACACCTATTAGATACAACGCAAACTGAATTTTATAGAAAATTTTGTGATGAATTAGTGTTACCTGGTAATATTAAAATAAGTCAAAGATCTTTTGAAAAATGCAAACCATGGTATGTAAAGATTAATAAGGAACGAATATCTTGTTGTTGTAAAACGCATGTTCAATTTCGTTACTATTATGATGTGTTTCAATATATACGTTGTACTTTACATCGTAACATGATTATACATGAATGTGATATTAATATGCCAACTGAAGCAATAAAAGAGTTTATATCAAGTTTGTTCTGTGAAAGATCTAATGAAAAAGGTTTTTATTTAAGTTCATGTATTTCTGGACAATGCATTAGTTGTGGCAATCTTTCTTTGTTAAGAGTTTGTATGCATGAAAGTGTTGAAAATGATTTTGGACAACAATTAGTGGATGTTAAAAGATTTAAGAATGTTGAATATTCTTTAAAAGATGGAAAATTTGGAAAGCGTTGTGATTTAATTACAGAAAAGGTTAGTGTGCATGCATTCATATCAGAATTTAAAAGTAAAATTATACCAAAATATGTCAAGCACTCTCAACAAGCTCGATGGCTTGATGGACAATTTCGTGAATGTAGAAACACATTTCCAGTTGGTACTATACTATCAGTGGTTGATTTTGCAGAAAACTATACTTTAGCTCCGCAAGAGGAAATTCAATCACAATATTACAATTCAGTGCAGGTTGCTATGTTTGTTCATATTGTTTATAGACATGCAGATGATAGCACAGAGAATGATAGAAAAGTTTTGAGGGAGTATCATTTCTATTTGAGTGACAATCGGTTACACTCGTCAGAGTTTGTTCAATATTGTTTCAATATATTTTATACAAATTTAAGAGAAAGAGGAATCCAGATGACTGAACATCTTATATGGTCAGATAATTGTACGGGGCAGTTCAAGAATGCTCGAATGTTCTATTGGTTATGTAGGGTTCACAAGGAGAATAATGTCCAACATATGTGGAATTTTTTTGAAGCTGGACATGGTAAAGGAGAACATGATGGAGCTGGTGCATGTGTTAAAAGAATTCTTGCTAGACAACAATTAAAATTTGAGGATGCAGTAAAATTTAAAGATGCACGTGGGATTGTAGATTGGTGCAATACAAGATTATGTACACCTGGATCAAGCGAGTACTCTACAGTTCGTCGATTCTTTTGGTTGGTTGAAGAAGAAAATATTTTACCTAGACTTGATTGCCAAACAATCAGTGGATCTACTAAATGGCATTCATTTAGGAGTTCGAATGCAAGTACATGGACTATCTGGACAAGGGAGCTTGCATGTTTTTGTCAGTTTTGTATTTCAGGAGATTGGGAAGCATGTGAGAATACATAATGGGTTGAAGAGTGGAAACAAAGACCATTGACACTTGCACAAGCACATAATCAAAGTGAAACAACAATTGAAGACAATGATCAACTGTTTGTATCAGACGATTATGACCGTGTTTCAGACCTTGTACAAGAAGGTAATTTAATTCAAATCATTTCATTTTATTTCACTTTGATTACTAATTTGTAGTGCTTTTATTTATTTATGTGTACATATGAATGCATGTATGTTGATTGGTCAAATTTTATGGACATGTACAAGTTATTGAATCAAAATTTGTTTTGCAGGACATGTGTATGCTGTTGTTGCACCAAAGAATAATGAAGAGGAAACTGAATATTGGTTGGCTCGTTGTGTGGAGACTAAACATAAGTTAACAGCACCTCGAGAAGATGATGATGGCTTTCCTTATCCAACAGGTTTGATGATCCCCTTAAGACATCCCCTTAAGCATATTTTAAGAACTTCTTTGATCCCCTTAAGCAAATTTTAAGTATTTCTTTGATGATGCCTATCATTATCCAATAGGTTCGGTGGTGGTTGTTGGCACTTGGCTACGGAAATACCTAATAAGGAAGAATGGTTTGCCTGCATTCGAAGATTATGAAACACATAAGAAGATTATACACTACTCACATTTGGTGTTGGCAACAAATATAAAACTGGAGAGGTATCGCGGAAAACCTACAAATAAAGAGTTATGGAACATTTCTATGGAAGACCATGAGACAATCATCGATGCATTGGAAAAAAGAGAGGATGGAGATGGTACAATGGAATAAGTAAATACAGGTAAATATAGTTAAATAGATTTATATTGTTGTTTTAAATATGTATTAAATACATGTTTTGATATTTCTTGTGCGTTATTAGTTGAAATTGATTTAATTTATCCTTTTATATCCTCAGGCCATCATCACAAATTCATCAAATACTTTGAAACAAAAACTTGAGAGGCACTCGTAAATACAGGTACAAATTGTGTATATCTAGATAGTTTTATATAAATTAAAATACATGTTTTGATTCAGACATATTGATAAATTGCTTGTATTATTTTTATATCAGGTGGCATGAAGACCTGCTACATTCTCCTCAAGTTTTGGATTTTCTTGAGATGGCATATAACGACATTTTGTATTTACATTATTTTGAGTTGGCATATATGTACATACACAATTACATTATTACACATTTTGTTCAGAAATTTGTATACATGTGTATGTACACAATTTTACACTCTACAGTATTAAATTTATCAAAATTATTATTTTATGTATTTTATTTGTTAAATGTCCATGTTTTTCTACTTAGAATTTACTTTAAATTTGATTTATTATATTGTTCAATTTGGTTGCTTTGGGTAACTTCACCAAATTTTGAGAACTTAAGACGTCCCCTTAAGACATCGTAAATTAGGACCCCTTAAGACATTCAAAAAGTTAGCATAGCTTCTCTCATTAAGGTTATGTGGAATTAGTATTTGTGGCTTGAAACTCCTAACATTTGGTATCTATAAGTAGTAAAATCACATCAAGCCTACATGACAATTTGATGATGATAAATAAGTCCTAATCATAGTCATGTAGGTGTGAATTACACTCCTACCAGTAGTTTCACTCTTGGTGGCATGTCCTGTGTGTTCTTCCCCCTCTTGAGCATCTTTTTCAACCCCCAAATTGACCTTCCCTACCTCACATTTTTACTAGTGCCCCCTTCATTTTTCCTACTTAGGGTCACCTCTTTGTGTCTTAGGGTTGCCCCTAGTGTCTCTAGGTTACTTGAGTGACCTTAATTAGTAAAAGTGGTGACCTTATTCCTAAAATGGGTGACCTTGTGGTTTTTAATGCATGAAATAACTCATATTTTTATCTTTTCTTCTTGATTTTTAACCCATTTTAACTCCCATTTTTTGTGCTAACTTGTGCTTTTCCTCACTTTATTTCTATTTTAAACTCATCATATTTTTGAGGGGTCCACCGATGTTAAGAGGAATTTGGAGGAAATATTACATCATATCATGTCCATTGAAAGTCATTAATGGTGGTCCTAAGTCATGCAGGGGAGTACTTGGGGTGGGTGGAATCTTTTGAAGAATTTGTAAAAATTTGACTTGGGACAGGGTATATGAACTTGGCAAACTTTTGCAAAAAATGTTACAAAACTTCAAGTGGGAATTGGATGAAATGAATTAAAGAAAGAAATGATTTCTTCAAGGCAGTTAGGCTTCTACAATTAGGAAGAAATGAGTGTTTCGATGTTATGGGGAAATGATGTAAAACTAGACAATAGGATAGGAAGTGGGATGGGATAAATCATATCCTAAAGTTAATCTAGCTTTCACAAAGTGGAGGGAAGGGAAGATACAAAGGAATATAAATTGTGGGAGAACCATATGGGACCATAGCTAGGAAGTGGAGGGGAGAATTTATAGATGAGATCCAGGGCCTTTTGTCTAAAAATGTAAAGTATTAAGATCTTATAAGTTCCTGCAGACCTAAACTTATTTTAAAATTTGATTCACATCCTGAGTTTGTGTTCATAGGATGAAACATGTCAAGCACAAGATTTCCTTGAGTCCTAGAATGGACACTAAAGATCGTATTAAAAGGACTAATGGACAAATCCTAATTAAAGTTACACTAAGGTTTCATTTTGTAAAATATTGGAATATCCCATCAATTTTCTTTGCATTAATGAAGTAAATCTATGATGAAATCTTTTGTCTTGTAAATTAAGTTGTTTATTAATCAACTTATCAAATCAAGTGATTTCTCATGATTATTTCTCAAATACATGTATATGAATCTTATTGTGGAGAAGACTGTGAAACAAAATAAGAAGTCAACTAGAACCAAAGTGATGAGAGTTTATTCAACTATAAATAGTTTGTGTAGAAGCATAAATGGAATCTAAGTTACTAGATTGCAAGGACACTCCATGATACCCATATAAGGCCTTGGGATTTAATTTAATATAATATTTCTTCATAGATTAGCTAGAGGACAAAGGAGATGTAGTCACAAATGTTGGTAGGTTAGAGCATCCTACTTACATAGGCTGGATAGAAAATTTGATGTGTTTAACTTTTTAGATATCTTGCTAGATACTTTTAGGCATTGTACCATAAATGTAGACTATATCAATAATGTAGAAAATTAGACTATAATAATGGTGAGAGAAGTAGTTTTCAAATAAATGTTGAATTCACTTGAACCCACTTTGAGGTACAATGTTATAGTTGCAAGGTAATGGTCTCAAGAGTATAATGTAATTGAAGTGTTAAAAGATTGGGCTAGTCCTAATGTGGATTTAAAAAGTTAAGGAATGTGGAGGATTACACAATTGTAAGTTTTCCTAGTGAAATGAAAGAGGCCATGATTATGATGTGCAAACTATTTGGGAACAAAGACTCAATACATTTAAATGCTAGATGGGTGTCATTATTAGACATGTGATTTTGGAAAGGCTAATGATTCATAACTATGGGGAGTTGAGATCATTGTAGATCTCTAAATAGGTAATTTTTGTAGGCTACCAAAGGGGAAGATTTCTACTAACTTCATTCCTAATTTGTGTCATTTATGCTACAATGAAATTCCCACCTCCACTAATAAATTGTAGGCCTAGTTCCAAAGTTATAGTTCACATGTTTTTTTAGCAACAATTATCCTTGTAGGCACTCCTCCACCCATTTGGTGAAGAAGTTGTGTCCACTTAAGACATCGTAAATTAGGACCCCTTAAGACATCTTAAATTACATGATCAACACAAGATGTTCAAGCACCAAGGCACTTGGATAAATATAACTATAACCATGCTAGGATCATTTAATATTTAACTTAGTTGATCTCTAGATGAGAAGATGTGAGAGATTGATCCCTCCTAGTAGGCAAGAGATCCTCATGAACTTATCTCACTTTTTAATGCTTTGTTTTGATTTGCTTACCATTTTATTGCTTAAAATTAGACCAGGACCTAAATATGCATACCGTGAATGAATGGAGGAACTTTATTACGACCTCATCACTACATAAATTCTTTCAATGCAATTTCTTCATTAAGCGCAAATCTAGATCAACAATCTGACACTTGTAGATTTATATATGACAATTGATTATTTCTATTGATGTCATTCTATATATCTTATTATGGTTGATCTCAAATGTTTACATTTCTTTTCCTTCATGCACATGGTTCTAGATTAGTGTTTGATTTATGATTAAATTTAGGGATGCTTGTATATACATATGTATGTGATGTTATGCTTTTATAGTTTATGATGTATATGCAATGTATGTATGCATGGATAACATATATATAAATATGGATGCACCTAAACTAACATGATGGTTTTACATGATTATTACTTTGACATGTGTATGATTTTGAACTACGACAAGATTGCATTTATTGTGTGACATGTAAAAATATATAGTCCAGGTTCAACAATATATATATAAAGTCCAGGTCCATGTTCAAAAAATATATAAAGTCCACATGTTCAACAATATATATATAAAGTCCATGACAAACAGTATATAACAAATAGTCCATGAAATAGTCAAATATATAAAGTCTAGGTCCATGTTCAAAAATATATATAAAGTCCATGTGTTCAACAATATATATATATAAAGTCCATGACAAACAATATATAACAAATAGTCCATGAAATAGTCAAATATATAAAGTCCAGGTCCATGTTCAAAAAAATATATAAAGTCCATGTGTTCAACAATATATATATATAAAGTCCATGACAAACAGTATATAACAAATAGTCCATGAAATAGTCAAATTATACATCTAGCCTATGTTTGAAATAACCTATCAGATACTATCTCTATCATCAAGAGTCCTCTTCACACCATGCGAACTACTCAGATGACCTGAATCACTCTGCAAAAGAGAAAGATTTATATGAAATTAGATGTAAGATGATAAGGAAATAGATAATTTAGTGACAATTTTTAAATTTATAATTTAAATATCATAAAATTAAATTACCGTGTGAGGCTGAGAGGCATGCTCTGGTGCACTTGGACCTGTGTCTCCATGCTCTGAATCAATCTATTTAATACAAGAGAAAGTTCAAGTTGAAATTAGATATACTTGACGATTTTAAAAATGATTTAATTGAATTTAATCTATAAGAACTATCATATTTAAAAATTATTATACCGTAAGAGGAACTTGTTGTGAATCCTCTATTCCAGGACCTGTCTCTACAGGCTTAGCTCCATGACATGTATCGAGCTATAATTTAAGAAAAAAAAATTTGGAATGTACATGTCAACATATATATATATATATATATCTATCAAGAAATTTACTTTAAGTTCACAACGTATATTTTAATTGTTCAATTTAAATCTAATCTAAATTTTAAATTATACCGTATCAGGTTGCCCATCTCCTCTGTCCTCCTGCTCTGCATGTGCTGTGTGTTGCTCATGAAACGTGTCACTAACAAGCTCCTACAATGTCATTTTTATTTAAGTTAGCACATGTGTGTACAAATCAGGTTTTAAAACATATATATAATTGACTTACAATGTACATGTTATTAAATACGTTTTTCAACAACCTGAAATGCAGTCGACTCCTGATATAAACTTGGATTATCCAAGTGTGCTACAATGCCCATCCTCATAGTTGTGTCAACCTGCATAGACATATTTATAAAATATTAAATAGTACATGTGCACGTTTTTAGATACACTGATATCAAAATAGAAAAATTTAAGTATATATATACAATTTTTTAAAACAATATGTGTACATACTGTAAGAGTGTCATGTGAGATGCCCAATGATGGAGGAGCGCTCGAGACACCCTGAGATGGAGGATTCAATGTGGAAGAACCCTGAACCAATTCATAAATAAGTTCATAAATATTTAATTGTACACACATTCAAGACTGAATTTTACAAAATTACAAATCATTGAAAATGTACCCCAAATGGGTGCCCGAGATGAACAGGTGTCGATGAAAAATTAATTCGATCAATTGTGACCCCTGTTGCCATCATCTACACCAAACAAACCAAACAATTCGATTGTTAAAATATTACAATTTAATTGATCATCTATATGTTGATTAAAAACACGTGGTTAAAAAATTGTTTTAAATTCAACATGTGTACATAACCTATATATACCTGTGTCGAATGATCAGTGGGATGATCCTCAGCAAATAGATAATCAACAAATGATTCAGTGCCCACATTATCAGATGATGCATGTGTAGCTGAAGTGGGTGCAACTGCCTAATCAGGTCCATAACACAACTGATTGCAACTCGTACATGTATGAGGCATCGACACATGTGGAGTGGCACTAGGACCACTTCCATCATCAACTCCTCCATGCTCTCTAACTCGAGCTACCATCATAGAAGTCTGCTCATGTAGGCTACCTGAGAGTGCACTCAATGTGCCTAGTGTGGATACCACTGCACGATGCTCGAAGGGCGAAGGAATGGCAGCAACAGGAGGGTCAATAAGAGGTTGAATAGGCACCGGTCGTTGGGGATCAACCCGTGCCCCCAACCTCTGTTGTGGCATGCCACCACCAACACCCTGGAATGATCTAAAATCAAAGTAGTTGGGTTTTTTATTCATAACAAACTCTACATATAATTTTCTCAAAAAATATAAAGGAACCTCACAATTAGCATGAGGTGGGATAATCAAACACCATCCACCATCTATCCCAAAAATTAGCAGACATTCCTTCATGCCTACACCACCTGATTGATATTCTTTTCTTATTTGCAGGAATAGGTTCATTTGTAATGGGATGTCTAAAATATTGTGCTAAATGAGCTTTTGTGATTTTAAGATCCAAAATAGTCTTATAGGAGAGGCCATCAGCATAAAATTGGCGCCTCTCCTCTCTCCATTTCCGGAATCCATCAAAATCTGAGTCAATAGACCTCACAGAATCTACAATGTTTTGCATCAAAGATGCAAAACGTACTACGTGAGGTGGCATGAATTGTTCACTGCGAATGGAATTCAGTTTTTCTTGTATCGAATCCACATTTTCATTTATTATGGCTCGCAAGCGAGCCTGGTCAGTTCCAGGTGGGGGTGGAGGTGGAGGTGGAGGCGGGTCATCTGCAGGTGGGGCATCTAGAGGTGGGGCATTTGGCGCTGGGGCTGGGGGGTGGGGGTGGGGGTGGGGTGGGGGTGCGGCCTGGATCATCTTGTGCATTAATAAAGTCCTCAACATCAAAGTGAATATCATCTAGATTCATGATGTATATATAAAAATCTAGATATGAACCTGCATATAAATACATATAAACATACAAACTTCAGTACAAATTTAAAATGATATCAAGAATATATATATATATGTTTCAAGAAATTACACTTGAAATAAATTTAAATTAAAAACATACAAATAATGTATACATGCATGTACAAATTTCAAAATGTAAGCGAGCTATTAGGACTACCATAATGATTGATACAATGGGCAATATATATTTCAAAATTTCAATGTGCATTTAAGTAAGGAAACTTCTCTGGAAAATCATCATGTCATTCTTAAATGTGAATATGCATCCCAAATTTTGGACTATTTTAAAGAAATATGGTGCATTTAGGAACTTGGTGATTGTTGGGGTAAAGAGGAATATATGATCATGCTAGAAGAGGCACTGATTAGGCTCATAATTGGCCAAGGTTGCTTTGAATAAGGTTAAAACAAGGAGATACCCATGTTGATATTCACACCCTTTGGTCCACACCTACATTGGGATGGATTAAGCTTGAAATTTTGATGGGTAGCCAAGGGTAATCCTAGTGAAGTAGGAGGAGTATGTTATTAAGAGATGATAAGGGAAAACCTCTACCTATCTTAAAGCTTATGATTTTGGTGTCAAGAACACTAATATGGTAGATTCTAGGGCCATGATATCCAGGGCCTCAAGATGACTTGGAAACTAAACAAGATATCCCTTAGTGTGGAAGGAGATTCCAAGATCAACATTGATCATATGAAAAAGCATAGATGAAGCTTGTGGTTATTGGAAACTATTATATATTGGAAGTTAGAAACTTGGTGAATACTTGTTTAAATCTATCTCCTTCAAACATATCAAAAGAAAAGGTAATTATATTCTAGACTAGGCAGATAATGGAAGCAATCATTAAATTGCTCCTAGACATCTAGCATTTGTTGGGAAGAATATTTTTTTTACATTCAACTTGAAATCCCTAAGTTGTGCCTCCATGCTATCAAATGTTACTTGTATCTACCTTCTATACAATGATATTGAAGGGGTAGAAGGTTAGGCTAAGGATTTCTATATTGCTACTTAGATAAATTCCACATCTTCAATGTGTGGCATGAGCATATGCACAAAGCCTTGGAGGATATTTCTAAGATAATGAAGATAAACCTTCATGTCTTGATGCTAAATTGGATGATTCTATCCACTATGAGAATTAAGATGAGGAGGAGGTGACATAAATCCCTCCTATCAAATTCGAACAATGTTAAAAATGTCAAGGAAGTGGTAGAGGCTTTGTAAGGCTTGTGTAATTTGTCCCACCACCCTAGGATAAAGTTTTTTAGTTTATTAGTAATTCTAACACTACTTCAACTTATTACTCTACTAGGGTTAGGGCCACTATAATTTTCCCTACCACTAATATATCTTAAGACACCTATTGGTTTATGTTTCATGTCATGTTGTAGTATATTAATTTTCCCTACCACTATTGATTGAACAAACTATACCATATATATTAAGTACTCTAGCTCAATGATCTTAAGATTAATGAAATCAAGACTAACTATATCATGTCATTATGCTTCTAGATACACCCAACATGCTAATCAAGAACTTAATTACCTTCACAACCCTATTAGCATTGTATCACTCCTATTAGGGAGTGGACTTGAATGGGGCCAAAAGATTCTTTACCTCTTACGATTGTGACTTTGGGTTTGGCATGGTCAACTTGGAGAGGTTGTGTGGCATATCCCTATAAGAGGATGAAGGGTGATAGGAGGTTGTAGGATGGCTAAAAGCATTCACATGACGATAATGTTCAAGTTTAAATTTCAAGATATGCATCATGGTCTACAAGGTTCTCTTGTTCAAAAGGTTCATCATATTCTAGACAAGGCACTCACAATCATTGGTACCAAATTCAAGACCTCCTATTACAAGTCTCCATATAGCTTTACACATAACACCTATAAACACAAAATTTATAGGGCTTGAATACAAGCCTGCCTCCCAGTTAGGAGAAGTTTCCAAATAATTGGTGAACTCACATGCAATAAGGGAATAACACATGCATACAAAATATGTAGAAGAAATCCCTGTAGCATGACTCGTGATTAATTAAAGTTAGGGTTAGGGTTTCAATTAGGATCAGGCTTAGGGTTAGAATTGAGGTTAGGGTTAGAATTAGAATTCAAGGGTTGCTAAATTAGGGTAAGTATTAGAGCTACAATTATGGTTTGGGTTATGGCTAGAGTTAGGGTTACAATTACAATTACAAGTAGCTCGTTAGGGTTAGGGTTAGGGCTAGAGTTAGAGTTACGATTACAATTACAAGTAGAGCTAGGGTTAGGGTTATGATTAGGGTTATAATATGGGTTAGGGTTTGAATTGCATATAGAATTAGGGTTAGGATTAGGGTTAGAATTAGTGTTAGGGTTAGGGTTGGAATTGCATATAGAATTAGGGTTCAATCTAGCTAGAAATAGATAAATTAGTCAAGATGGTTAGATAGCTCAATTTTGTTTCCTATTTCCTACAAAATGCAAAACTAGTTATTGTTTTCTATTTAGTTGTTAGTCCCAACTCTTTCCTTTTAAGAAGTATATCAAATCTAATGCAGTAGTAGATACTTCTACGTATACAAGTTTCTGTTAGGAGAAAATATATTTTGCCAAATTTGTATAGAGTTGTCTATATAGTGTGTTCCAGGGTAATCAAATGATGTAAGTCACAATTTAGAGGGTTGAGGGATAAGTTTGTGTTGAGTCTATAACAGGTGTTTTCTTACATAGACCGAGCTCCATAATCTAGGTGTCTCCATGTCTAACTCAAATGTTTCAACTTGGTCCATATTATATCCAGATTAATGATAAAATTTTATATATATATGGCTATGCACTTGAGATCCACGACCATATCAATGTTTGGTAGAGAAAAGTTATCTAAGTTGGGGTAGATCCTTTTTTGATGTCTCAAAAGTTAGTGCAAACATGAATTCCCTTAGTTTTCTTGTTAACTAAGACCACATTAGATCTACCCATTTAGGAAAAGTAATAGTCTGAATGAACCCTGGACATCCAAGAGTTTATACAATTCTTCTATGACCACGAGGGCTACTTGGGGGTTCATTTTGCGTAGCTTTTATTGAATAGGTTTGGCATTGAGGTGAACCACAAGATGATGCATGACTTTAAAGATGGAGTCTCAAGGCATATCACCATAAGACCACATGAAGAAATCAACGTAATATTTAACATGGTGACATGGTTATATATATGCCTTCTTTGATGTCAAGGTCCAGTGGAGCTACTATCTTAGAGAGTTTAGGGTCCAAGCTTCTATTCACAGGTTGATGTTTATAGCATGTCCTCAATAAGGAGAGGGGAGTCATGTCTTGTATCTAAGTGGTATCTAATGGAAGGTGAAGTTTGTCAAATTGAGGAGCTCTTGGGAAGTGTCCATTTTTATTATATCATTTTAATCGATCACAAGTTTCTTCTTATATAGATTGTTGCTATTCTGCCTAGACTAACTATACCATATATATTAAGTACTCTAGCTCAATGATCTTAAGATTAATGAAATCAAGACTAACTATATCATGTCAAATTATGCTTAGATACACCCAACATGCTAATCAAGAACTTAATTACCTTCACAACCCTATTAGCATTGTATCACTCCTATTAGGGAGTGGACTTGAATGGGGCCAAAAGATTCTTTACCTCTTACGATTGTGACTTTGGGTTTGGCATGGTCAACTTGGAGAGGTTGTGTGGCATATCCCTATAAGAGGATGAAGGGTGATAGGAGGTTGTAGGATGGCTAAAAGCATTCACATGATGATAATGTTCAAGTTTAAATTTCAAGATATGCATCATGGTCTACAAGGTTCTCTTGTTCAAAAGGTTCATCATATTCTAGACAAGGCACTCACAATCATTGGTACCAAATTCAAGACCTCCTATTACAAGTCTCCATATAGCTTTAAACATAACGCCTATAAACACAAAATTTATAGGGCTTGAATACAAGCCTGCCTCCCAGTTAGGAGAAGTTTCCAAATAATTGGTGAACTCACATGCAATAAGGGAATAACACATGCATACAAAATATGTAGAAGAAATCCCTGTAGCATGACTCGTGATTAATTAAAGTTAGGGTTAGGGTTTCAATTAGGATCAGGCTTAGGGTTAGAATTGAGGTTAGGGTTAGAATTAGAATTCAAGGGTTGCTAAATTAGGGTAAGTATTAGAGCTACAATTATGGTTTGGGTTATGGCTAGAGTTAGGGTTACAATTACAATTACAAGTAGCTCGTTAGGGTTAGGGTTAGGGCTAGAGTTAGAGTTACGATTACAATTACAAGTAGAGCTAGGGTTAGGGTTATGATTAGGGTTATAATATGGGTTAGGGTTTGAATTGCATATAGAATTAGGGTTAGGATTAGGGTTAGAATTAGTGTTAGGGTTAGGGTTGGAATTGCATATAGAATTAGGGTTCAATCTAGCTAGAAATAGATAAATTAGTCAAGATGGTTAGATAGCTCAATTTTGTTTCCTATTTCCTACAAAATGCAAAACTAGTTATTGTTTTCTATTTAGTTGTTAGTCCCAACTCTTTCCTTTTAAGAAGTATATCAAATCTAATGCAGTAGTAGATACTTCTACATATACAAGTTTCTGTTAGGAGAAAATATATTTTGCCAAATTTGTATAGAGTTGTCTATATAGTGTGTTCCAGGGTAATCAAATGATGTAAGTCACAATTTAGAGGGTTGAGGGATAAGTTTGTGTTGAGTCTATAACAGGTGTTTTCTTACATAGACCGAGCTCCATAATCTAGGTGTCTCCATGTCTAACTCAAATGTTTCAACTTGGTCCATATTATATCCAGATTAATGATAAAATTTTATATATATATGGCTATGCACAAGATCCACGACCATATCAATGTTTGGTAGAGAAAAGTTATCTAAGTTGGGGTAGAGAAAAGTTATCTAAGTTATCTAAATTGTCAAAAATACACTACTGATTCTATAAACCCTAAACCCTAAATAACAATTCAAAATTTAAATTTTCATTGTATTTTACATCAATTTACAAACAATGGAAGGCATATACAATTGATGGGTATTTTTTACAAGTGGAAAAATCCACTTACCTGGCTGGATGCTATCAGAACTCGGGATCCCGTTTTCCTCTGGCGCCTGTCGCTGTTGAAAATGGGGTCTCTGCTGTTTTTTAAAAAAATTTATACTTTTCAAAAACGGGATCCCGTTTTATAAAACGGGATCCCGTTTCATATAACGCGATCCCGTTTATAACGGGATCCCGTTTTATATAACGGGATCCCGTTTATGGCCTCTAGGTTCGGGATCCCGGGAAAAAACGGGATCGCGTTTTTGGTCCTAGGCTCGGGATCCCGAGGCAAAACGGGATCGCGTTTTCTATAAACGGGATCCCGTTTTATATAAACGGGATCCCGTTTTTTGTTCCCCGATTTCGGAATTTTTTCTAACTCCGAAACTTCCACCTTAAGTGGACACAACTTCTTGCATCTACCCACTAATAATCTCAGAGAGATCTTGAGTACATTGAGAACATTATCTTAGAATGAGGTGGACAATCTAATAGATGAGCTTCTTATGGAAACAGCCCTGTCAAGGCTTGAATTTGAGTTTAAAAGAATGTTAGAGCATATAGGTAGAAGGGTGCTTGATAAAACATTTCAAGAGGTTGTTAGTGTTAGAGATAGACATAATTATGATGTGGGTTGTTTTGATCTTGCATCCAAGCAAGAGATTGAGGTTTTGAGAAGAATCATTGAGGTGATGCATGGATATGATAGGATAGAAGGGTGTATTGATAGTTCTGTTTAGGTTAGGTGGAGAAAGGCTACTTAGTCTTTAATGAGACTAAAGATTGATTATCTATTGAATTTTGGAATTTATATTTATGAGAGGGAATGGGAAGCATTGGAATCCTCTATTGGTCTTTGGATTGAGCATTTCAAAATTACTATTAAAGTTTTCCTTGCTGCTAACAAGGAATTGTGTAGGAAAATATTTGGAGATGAGCACTTGGTTTTCTTCTCTGAATGTGTGGGGAGAATAGATCATAAGGTAATGGATTCCATTTTAAGATTTTGTGATGGGGTTTCTAGGAGTAGGAAGTAGGCCTAGAAGCTTTTCAAAGTCTTGGAAATGTTTGAATCCATAGATGGTCTTAAGCTCCATTTCTATGAGGTTTTAGGAGGAGATAGTGAGAAATAAATATGCATTGCACTGAATACCTATATACACCCTTCTAGGATGAGAAATAAATTTAGTGCACCATGCAAGGTATTTGGGGACTTTGGGCTCCTAGTTGAGGGTCAAGAAGAAAGGGTGTTGCAGATGTTTTGTAAGAGGTATTTTTTTTATTCCTTAGAAATCAAATTCCTATTATTTGTTGAAATTTTTTGAATCTCTACTCACTCACCATCTTATGACTCTTCAAGTGACATCCATAAAATATCAAACACAATATTGGGCAAATATAAATCAACCATATCACTATGTTCTAGTCAAAGAATTTTCAAAATCTATCAATGTTGTTGATGTAGGCCAACAACTTGTAGTCCATTTGAAAAGATATGAAGTCATCGAACAACTTTGATCCCAAAAAAGTATGGCCTCACTAAAAAGGAGCTAATCAAAGCATGCTTGTCCGTCTAATGACTACTAATGAAAAGAAAACAACTATGCTATATAACTATGAAAAATTGTACAAAATGTATTTTAGTCATGAAAAATTAAAATTACAATCTATATTTGATGGAGACAAACAAAGCCACGTTTGTGAATACGAAAAGCACTAAATACAAATTGGACATTATTGTTGAATTTGGATAGCAAGCAAATTCCAAACTACCCATAACACTTGCACCTGTGAAACCGTTACCTACTAATATCCTTTTATAATGTGTCATTTTCTTCTTCATAAACAATCTTCAACCTTTAATTTTAATATACCCACCATAGTTTCACTGGTGCAAAATTTAAATTCGCCAAAAAAATAATGTAAACAGGTAGGATATTTTAAAGACCTCACCTGATAGATATGTCACAAATGACATGCTTAGAAAGTGCATTCAAGGATCTTAAGGTGGTGGAAGAGAGAAGGATAAATTAAAGGGCAAAGTAGAGAATATTTTTTCCTTTCACCCAAATATAGACAAAATAAAAAAGTATCTACAATGATTGGGTGATAAAAGGAACTAGACATCACCTCATTAATGTTGAGATTTGGAACCCCAAGACTCCAAATTGGATCCACAATATGTTCAAAATTGAGTACAAATAGGATTTTGAATGTTTGGAAGAAGTTGGCCTAGAAACATGACCTATTTAATTTGCCATCCCGGACATCATTTTCAAATCAGGATGACTGTTATAAAGAAAATGCATCAATTAACAAAATAACTTTCAAAATTTAACCTTCATCCTTATTTCTAGGATAATAATGCTTACTCTCAAATTTATTAAACACATAATTGATTGCTATGGTGGGACTTGCTTGAAAATATCTCAAAGTAGAGTGAGTCAAGAAAATGTAATCAACTACTCTTCAATAATAACAAGGGTTGCGCTACAGCTTAAGTCCCTATGAAATGTTGTTGAAACAACATGTAAGAAATAGGCTAGGAGAATGGAGTGTCAATAGATTTTATATGTGTTATGTAAGAAAAGAGGAATGATAATAATGGTTGATAGTGTGATTAAATCCTCCTTTCGTATATAACATTCAAGGAAATTAAACCAAATCACGTCACAACTTTTGCAAGAGGACTCAGCTACAAGTTTGGTGTCACTTGGAATGATAAGGAAATTTGGAATTTGTTGATTAATTTGTTAAACCCTAATCTGATTATGCCTTAAACCCTAATTATATGAAATCGTAAACAAATGGATGAAACATGACAAATGCTCGCACAAGAAGGCACTAAATGCATATTAGAAATATACCAGGATTCAGATTCTGGAAGGCGAAAACTTCGGGGACACAGGGGCGGGTGCCTATGTCTGATATGGCACTTTTTCTAAGGGTTTAGAACCTAAATCTGCTTCAGATTGTAACCCGCTCCAAGATTCCTGATGATGCAAAACTAGATGACACTGGGGTGGGTGCCTATGTCTAATTAGGGATATTCTCTACTCTTTCTTTCAGATCCCAAATCTTTATCCTCTGCACTGATCTCCTGCAACTCCTCTCTACAAGATTCTACACCTGTAACCTATAATCACAAGAGAGGGGTTGGGGGTTGTGGTGTTTAGGAGCTTGCCTAAGTCAAGCCCTTGAAATAACATTCAAGCCTTCCAACACCATTGTTAGATAGAGTACATGTCCTTGGTTGACAGAGGCAAAAGAAAATGATATGATAAATTGATTGAAACACAAAATAGATGTCACCTTAGAGGTGAAGCTCTCACGAGGAAATGAAGATCTTTCACACCATGACAAGATGGATTGATGAAGACAAACCTGCAACAAACAAGTACAAACACAATGCAATACTGCTCTGCAACACAATGAAAGCCTTGAATATCCTTAGCACAAGATCACAAGTTCACATTATCCATCTAGGTTTTAAATGAATTCCTAAACATGTTTATATATGCATTCCCACTAACATTTTTAATTCAAATAGAAAAGGCCGACAAAGGGAAACCTTTTAACGATCACTTTGCTGACAATTAAAATTTGGGTCTTGGTAAATTAGGTTTGGACTAGGGCACGGGCGCCCAAGTCCAGGGGTCTATTTTGGGACCTGATTAAGCATTAAGATAGGCCCCTAAGCCCCATTTGTCATGGATTTTAGGAGATTTTGCTCCGGGATTCATTTTTAACATGCATGGTTAAATCTAAGGGACCTAGGAGCTAAACTTAGGAGGTAAAAGTCCTAGGGGGACATTTTACGACATAACATTTAGCCCCCACTTTAATGTATGTATGATCTTACGACCCATACATGCATCAAAGTATAGTAAAAAAACACATCAAACACCCCAGGCACTTGAAGCTAAGGCATACACCAAGATTGAGGAACTATTTCTATCCCCTAGTGTCAAGTAAGCACTAGAAAACACACTGAAGACATGCAAGACACATTGAAGATAGTAAGAAGCATGCAAAACACAAAAAATACAGTGAAAGCACACAAAGCACGATGAAGACATGAGAGCGGTCCCACAAAACACAATGAATACATTGATATAGCATTTTCATAACATTTTCACACATAAAATGAAATCCTAAAAAGCACAAAATACAAAACCCAAAATATAGGAGGAGCTCATCACTACACCCTTGATACTACACCTAGGGGAAAACATGCCACACAAGACCCGAGTGTGGGACAAGCTCATCGCTACACCCTCAAAAGCACACACAGGGGAAAACACGCCAAACAAAAGCCAAGTGTGGGAGGAGCTCATCGCTACACCCTTGAAACCACACATGGGGGAAAACATGCCAAACAAAACCCGAGTGTGGGAGGATCTCATCGCTACACCCTTGAAACCACACATGGGGGAAAACACACAGAAGACACACAGAATACACAAGTGTCGTTTAGCGTGTCATAAACATACTATATGTCTTAAACATGACAAACACAGGTAATGGAAGGAGTTTATTGCTAAATCCTACCATCTCAAACATGTTGCAGACACACCTGACGGTTAGGCTTATGCCACAACAACCACCAAAAACACACTTAAGGGAGGATAGCTCAAGATCCAAACCTGCCTCTTGATGAGGACTTTGTATAAAAGGATGTGCACTGGCTCAAGAGATACACCATCCCACCTCATGATGAGGGCTTTTGTATAAAAGTATACACACTAGCTCAAGAGATACGTAATCCCGCCGCGCGAAGAGGGCTTTTTTATTGCAATTTAAATAAAGATGTGCACTAGCTCAAGAGATACACATCTCACCTCACGAAGAGGGCTTACAAACACGCCTCATTAGTGTCAAAATCATCAGACAAATACCATTATATATGCCCCCACCTTAAGGTTGTTGATGTCGCTTACTGATATCAAGCACATTAAGGTAGAGAGAAAACATGCAAGGGAACAAGAGCTCTCGCAAAGCCCATGCCCCCGAGGTGACATGTGCTTAGGATCATCGAATGTTCCCACAAAAACATTGATAAGATATGCTAAGATAAACAACAAGATTAAATCATGAAAGCTATGCATGAAAACAATCACATCAAGGACCAAGGTTATACTCACAGGTTCAGAGCCAAGTATAACCGTTGGGCTATACTACAGGTACCTCAAAACCAAGTGTACAAACAAGGTGAGATACCATTCAAAGTGTACAAGAGAAGATTGAGTGGATTGTAAAATGTTAGTTACAAGAAATTCCATAAGATGATACATCACACGGAGTGATTCTACTAGTCAAGCGTCAGATATATGTATAGATCAACCCCATCTTCATAAATGGACTAGGTCCATTTTTGCTTTCTCCCTGAAGGGATGCATGGTCCATATCAGTATTTATTTGTTTTCGTCATCCACTAACTAGGAAGAATCACTAAAGAAGGTAAACAATAAAAAATGAGACAGGAGAACAAGTGCCTTAGGAACACCATGTAGGAGGATGCCCCCAAAACACCCTCCACAACGCTATGCCCCTAAGGCATGACCCACAACAATAAAATAGAGGAGAGACAAGATAGAAGAATGATGACACAAATAGAAGAATGGTCACAACAGAGGCGATCTCCCAGTATCTTTGACCTTACAAGACTATCAAGGGTCATCCAAGGAGACCTAAACAACACATAACACATCACGAGGGAACACAACACATAAGAGGAGGTCATGTAAGTGAGCAAAAGTATGCTATGACAAAGGTGACCGACAAGGTTAGAAATACTTACCTGTGTATACAACTGAGCTAGCAGTTATCATCGAGAAAGTAATCTTCCTCCCAATCTTGAATGTGAGAGGAAAGAGGTACATAAGGTACAATTTCCTTACTAAAGTTGTCATCCTTTAACTCTTCAGCCTTAATCTCTTCTTTGTTTGATTCAATGTCAGGTGGTGGAATGTTTTCTTGTTGTAGTGGTGTATTATTTCAATCCAAGGCTTGTCTTCTCCTCCTACTTTCTCTTTCTTGTCTATTTCTTCATTGTTTATTAGTAATATTTTCAAAAGGAATCTCATGTTTTCCATTGATTTCTCAGAAGAGGAAGTAGATATGTGATTAACTCGTGGTGGTGCATTGCTTTATTTTCTAGGGGTATTTCCCGATCCTTGTAAGGATGACAAAGGAGGAACCTCAGCATAGATTCCCTTACCTTTCAGTCTAGGGGGTTATTGTAATGTAGGTTGTTCTCTATTTGTTGTTTGTTGAATAGGGGGTCCGACCAATTTTGATAGTACTTGTGCTTTGTAACATCGATATCCCAAGAAAGTTTGATCTATTCATGGTTTAGGTTCTTCAGTAGGTTCAGGACAAAAGTAGTCAAGGATGATGTTCTTTCGCATAACCATAGGTTTCCATAGACTATGGGGAATAGTTCGTATATACCCATGGTGAGGAAATTTTAAGCATTGGTGAAGTGTTGAAGGGATAGCTTTCATAGCCTTGACCCATGGGTGGCCTAGTTTTATATGGAAGAGGTCAGATGTAGGGATGATATCAAATGATTGGTCTAAAGCTTTGTCAAGCACTCGGATCATTAAAGTAATCTTCCCTAAGACTGGGAGGAAAGCTCCATTATGTGTTTTTATCATCATGTCTACATGCTCATAAGTTTTTTGTATCAATTTATGTGAATAAAGGAACTCTTTCGTAGAAATGTTAGTCATGCAATTTGGATCAATAAGGGCTCCTCTTACCGGAGTTCCCATTATGTTAACAATAATATAAAGAGGACCTTCAATGTCTCCCACTGTTTTATCTTGAGGTACAAATGTTCTTCCTTTTCTTATCAAATCGAGGATAGACCATAGCATTATTTTTATGATGAGAGGTCGTAGATGTGAGACTATTTCGCACTAACACACTTGTTTGAGGGAAATGGGTACTAAAAGACACACAGAGTCCACAACAAACATAGTGGATAGGAGGAAAGAGTACTACACAACAAGGCCAAGTGAGTGTTTTTAAAGGTTATGATCAAGAAAGTGTGAATAAGGTGTATAAACACTTAGTGTTGAAATACACATTGTGTAATTAAAAGTATGCAAATTTTCACACAATACTATGAAATGATGCAAAATTTTCAAATGACCAATGAATGTATGTTTGAAAATGAATGCAAGATCTGAAATGAAAGATATTTATGACAAATGCAATGAAACAAAGCAAAACTATGCTTGCTAATACACCTGAAATACTCATTTTTTCACTTTTTTCAATGTAAATACACAAAAAATGTTATAAAATTATGCTCAATGATGGATGAAAGAAATCTAATCTGATTTAATATGTGAAATAACTCATATCAGATTTAAAAATGATGCCAACATGCTACAATGCTCAATGCAATGCCAAAATTAAGGCAAGATGAATGAATATGCTTGTTTTTGTTGAAATACACAATGTGTAAATGCAAAATTTGAAATGTAGATGCAAAAACACACTATGATAAAACACTACAGTTCAAAATTAGATTCAAAAAAGTGTTAGAATGAGTAATAAAATCTGAAATAATATTTTAATTACAAACCCTAGCTTTTGAAATTACTAGGTTATATGAAAAATGCAAATTTTCAAGCAAAACCCTAGCAAATGAGAGATGCAAATGCAAGGTAAATGATGATAAAAAGATGAAATGCTGTAATTTATCTTAGATCTGATGTAAATATCAGAAAATTAAATTTTTTCAATGATATGCAAGGAAAATAGTGCAAACTATGTCTTAATGCAAGCCAAAAATGCCTATTTTTTTTTAAATTTTCAATTTTATGCAAGATTTTTGAATGTATGATGA
This sequence comes from Cunninghamia lanceolata, assembly GCA_027924645.1. Lineage (NCBI taxonomy): Eukaryota > Viridiplantae > Streptophyta > Pinopsida > Cupressales > Cupressaceae > Cunninghamia > Cunninghamia lanceolata. Next base: position 14,622,142 of record BSBN01000130.1, on the reverse strand, counting down.
TGAATATGATATGAATGAATGCAAATCTGATTACAACACTCAGAGAGGTGCAAGTTCAGGAAAAACATGGGTTCACCAAAATGTTATGTAAGAAAAGAGGGATGATAATAATGGTTGATAGTGTGATTAAATCCTCCTTTTGCATATAACATTCAAGGACATTAAATCGAGGCAAGTCACAACTTTTGTAAGAGGACTCAACTATAGGTTTGGTGTCACTTGGAATGATAAGGAAATTTGAAATTTGTTGATTAATTTGTTAAACCCTAATCTGATTATGCCTTAAACCCTAATTATATGAAATCATAAAAAAATGGATGAAAATGACAAATGCTAACACAAGAAGGTACTAAATGTAAATTAGAAACATACCAAGATTTAGATTCTGAAAGGTGCAAACTTCAGGCACATAGGAGTGGGTGGCTGTGTTTGATATGACACTTTTTCTGAGGGTTTGGAACCTAAATCTGCTTCAAACTGTAACCTACTCCAAGATTCCCGATGATGCAAAACTGGGGGACACTGGGGTGGGTGCCTGTGTCTAATCAGGGATATTCTCTACTCTTTCTTTCAGATCCCGAATCTTTATCCTCTGCACTAATCTCCTGTAGCTCCTCTTCACAAGATTCCACACCTGTAACCTGCAATCACAAGAGAGGGGTTGGGGATTGTGGTGTTTAGGAGCTTGCCTAAGTCAAGCCCTAAAAATAGCATTCAATCCTTCCAACACCATTGTTAGATAGAGTATGTGTCCTTGGTGGATAGAGGCATAAGCAAATGATATGATAAATTGATTGAAACACAAAATAGATGTCACCTCAGAGGTGAAGCTCTCACAGGGCGATGAAGATCTTTCACGCCGTGAGGAGATGGATTGATGAAAGCAAATCTACAACAAACAAGTACAAACACAACACAATACTGCTCTGCAACACAATGAAAGCCTTGAATATCCTTAGCACAAGATCACAAGTTCACATTATCCATCTAGGTTTAAAATGAAGTCCTAAAAATGTTTATATATGCATTCCCGCTAACATTCGTAATTCAAATTGAAAAGGCCAACAAAGGGAAACCTTTTAACGATCACTTTGCCAACAATTAAAATTTGGGTCCTGGAAAAATAGGTCTGGACTAGGGCGTGGGTACCCAAGTCTAGGAGTCTATTTTGGGACTTGATTAAGCATTAAGATAGGCCCCTAAGCCCCATTTATCATGGGTTTCAGGGGATTTTGCTTCAGGGTTCATTTTTAACATGCATGATTAAATCTAAGGGACCTAGGAGCTAAACTTACGAGGTAAAAGTCGTAGGAGGACATTTTATGACATAACAATATGATTATGAATGTACAATATAAACCTTTGGTTTGGTGTAGATAAACTTTTTAAAGTGTAAATAGTTAAGCCTAATTCCCAACTGAATAGTTCTAACTTTCTTATAGTTAAAATTCTTGGCTAAAAGTTTGCTTGCACCATGCTTAATGTATGTAGTCACCATTATGGATAGAAGGATGTCCTTGAGATTAAGAGGCCTTACAAAGTCTGGGGATCCTACATATTGAAGGTTGGCCAGAATGGAATTAATGGCATCATTGGTGTGGAAGGCATCCCAAAAGACATAATCTGCACGATGGGAACATAACCTAGATATGGGAGTGTATGGAAACTCTACTCTTAGACACCCTATTCTGTAGTGACTCTCATTTGCATATTTTAATACTGCATCCATAAATGTTTCCTAAATTAATCAACATGGATGAGTTATCCTTATATTAATATATAAACTTTTGTATGTACAATGGCAACCTACTAAATGCAGCTGGATTGTAAGTATAATTCATTTTTAAGCATACAGAAATATATGGTCAAATTTTGGCACATCTATCACAATTCAATCCCCAGAATAGTCCTAGCCATAATCACACTTTTGCAAAAGTATCGAGTGCTTGAAAAGAGAAACCATATGAAATGTACCTAATTGGAAAAGCCCCAAAACTATTAGATTCAGGACAGACAACTGAGAGGGGGGGTGAATCAGATGTCCAAAACTTTCTTTCAATTAAACACTTAAATCCACTTTGTGATTTAGCAGCATAATAATAAATTGATCATGGAAACATAATGCATTAGATTAAGAGCATAAACACATTAACACACAAGACACCAAGATTTTGACGTGGAAAACCCAGTTAAGGGAAAAACCACGGGGTGACTAACCCAAGAATGTATTCTCTGTTAGAAGAATAGAAAGAACAAAATGGCACATGCCAATTAGGGCTCACTACCCGAGCACACTACTCACAAGAGGCCCACTGCCTACAGGAGACACACTGTCTACAATTTGCACAATTGTTTTGCAGTAAGAGCACTCTATGAGCTAAACCCTTGACAACTAGAGAACCAACTACTAACATGTGGTTCTCACACATGAAAACTAATCAAGATTGCTTAAACACCAATAGGTTTAGATGTGATTACTAAGTTACTTCTATATCCAACAAACTAAAGAAAAAAGGAACTGGGAACCAATTTCTAAGAATGAATCCACTAGTGTAAGGGAGAGAATAGCACAAACTTATTAATGACTTAATGGCATCCAATCCTTCCTACGGAAGCCATTTCTCTATAAAGTGGTAGACCTTGAACTAGAGTCTATAACAACATTGAAAGCAGGGCAGGGTAGCTAACATTTTCATAAAATAGAACTTGACTTGCTATCAAAGTACACAAGCACAAAAATAAGTGTTCAACAGGATCTATAGAACTAAGTAAATTTGTTGCAAGATATGTAATATAAGAGACATTTAAAGATACTTCATTGACAGTTTCTATAATGCGACTTAAGACTGATCAATTAAAAAATTTACAAACTCAAGCTATAGATAATAATTAATAACAACCTTTAGTTTTTATATATACCTTCACAAGAGAAATATTCCTATCTTCAACACAAAAAGAAACCTTGTCATAGAACATTTTCCTTGCATTCTTCAAAGCCTACCAATGACATAGAAAGAGTTACAATTAAACACAACTGAAGCTATATTGAAATGAAGATTGACAATAATAGCTGTATATGAAAAAGATTCCTTGAAGGACAATATATTGATGTTGTCCTCCACTGCAATGAAGCTTTCAAATTGCAAATTGACAAAATTAGCATCCTATCTATGAGAATCAGTGCTTTCATAAGTTTAATGGCACTATCTAGTTTCTAAAAGAAGACTAGCAAAATCATGGATACCCTGTCCCAAGAAGGATCGAAAGCACTAAAGAGAGAAGAATAGTAGAGATTGAATTGGAAATAATAAGATGATTTCCTTTGCAATTTGAGGTTTCTTGTTAATCACACCATGATCACTTCCTTATTAGGAATAAACTCCATACAAAAATAGACATGCTTACTCACCAGACACACCCATCACTAAACATTTGATTAAAGTTTAAAATATTAAAATATGACTTAAGGAAAAGTGAGAAGAATACAGAAACTAGAAGAATAATATCTAAAACAAAGTTTTAAAAACTACCAAGACACTAATCTTGTTGCCTTAATCTTACTTGAATTTCGGTTCTTTTAGGCATTGAGAAAAATGAAGGCATGCATCTTGATAAAGATACCATTTTTTCTTACCAAATGCCCTTCTCTTCCAAATGAGTCAACATTAAAGCTTTAGAATTAAATCAGGGCAATAGCACTATCAATTAGGATGATCTTTTGAGTGATCAGATATTGGTGCTTCCAAAGATGAGTCTCATATTGGAATCCCCATAAAGCATGATAAAGTGTTGAAATTGGATAAAATACCACATGAAACTTATTGAATGTACCCCAAAAAACAAGGCCAGGTACAAGTCCCAGATGAATTTGATGAAAGTGATACCCTTTGGTCATGGCATCTATGTCAAATGTCACATTGGAAGGGAAATTAACCCCCCCCCCCCACCCCCCCCAAAAAAAAAGAGTAGAATGAAGGAAAGAGGGCTAAAAGGAATGCATAACAAGGGCTGCGCTGCAGCTGGAGTCCCTGCCTAAAGCTGCAAGCTAATTGAAAGGGCATTGTTTTGAAAGCAATTTTGTTGGATTGAAAACTGCATCCATGTTGTCTTTGGGTGTTCAGTAAGTCCAATTGAGCAACTTCGCATAGTTCTTACAGGAGATAGGAGCACAGATTCAATTGTCTACAAATTTCTTTTCAATGAATTGGGTCAACACTATGGAAACTATAGAACAAAAAGGACAGGTATTTCAATTGTCTACAAATTTCTTTTCAATGAATTGGGTTAACACTATGGAAATTATAGAACAGAAAGTATTTGGCAAGTAAACAATACTGACAGTGATCTTTGCTTGTCAGTTAACATTACTAGGTAATGCTAACAAAGTTTAATATAACAATTATTTATTACAGTGGTCTGGTTGTAGTGAAAAGATAACTGTTGAGAAGAAATCTAAAAATTTGGAAACAAAGAGAAAATTCAAATCTCAAGTAATCTAAAATTTGGAAATAATCAGGTAATGAAGTTGTTTATCAACTACTTACATTAAAGAATAGTCATAGTATATTAACATGCAAGTGTGGAAGACAAACAGTTGTGTTGGCAGTTTTATTTCATAAGTAATATAGTATTGACCCAAATAAGAGATTTCTGATTTCAGACTGGTAGCAAGAGCAGCTATCACTGGTGGAGGACCGAGCATCATCTGGCACTAGTCCGAGTCATAATAGACTTTAGAAGAGCATTTTTTAGAATCTGTTGTATCTTCTCTGAGAGCCCCATGCAAGTAAGGCTGGTAGCATGTTAGAATATTTTTTGCTGCAATGTCTTTTGTGCTGCAGAATAAAAGGTGTTTTAAAATTAGTGCTAAAGCAATGATACAACTCTGTAAGCATGTTAGAATATTGTTTCTGCAATGTCTTTTGTGCTGTAGAATAAAAGGTATTTTAAAATCAGTGCTAGAACAATGATACAACTCTTTAAGCATGTTAGAATATTGTTGCTGCAATGTCTTTTGTGCTGCAGAATAAAAGGTGTTTTAAAATCAGTGCTAAAGTAATGATACAACTTTGTACTATCCAAAAAAATGACAAAGATAAACCTGTTAGGAAGTTAATTTGTTTACCTATTCTATAGATTTTTTGTCCAATGTGCTGTGTGGCTATGAAGAAGACTGCAAAATTAAAGGTGTTAAAAAATCAGTCATAAAGCAATGACTGGTAAAGATATGTTTGAACAGTTGGCTATGCAATAGAACTCTATACTATTAAACAACGAAATGAAATCAGGGCATTGTGAAGCCACAATTGTGTTAAAAAACACTCCAGAGAGGTTAGAAACTATATACAAATGCATCTAGCAACTATTAATTCAATTTCCATGACCTTTGTTAATATTTCCCATGCCCTAGTAGATAGCCAAGCTAAGTCTCATCCCCTGAGCTAGCATCGTCTCTGCCTATGCCAATATGAGTGTCTTGGAACACGGTATGGACGTCTATAAAAGCATAATAAAATGTTGTTGCAGCCACCCAAACAGAAAGATGTCTGTAATAGTTGTATGTCAGCTTTGTATAAAGGAATGACATGCAATTCCTTTTCTAGCACTGCTGAATCTGCCTTGGAAATGATCTAGGGAATCAATTTTATGGGTCGACTAGAACTATCTACTACAACCAGAACCCAAAACTTTGTTAAAAAAAACATTCCACACGGGAAAACAAAAGAAACAGGGCATGTTGCAGACAAAGAGGATGCTATCTCAGGGGATGAGACTTGGCTTGGCTATCTGCTAGGGCATGGCACATTCAGTAGTGCTAGAAAAGGAATTGCATAGCATTTCTTTGGGCATTGGAATTCGTGCAAGTCTTATAATCAAAATTAGCCTAAGCTATTTAGTCTATCCTTGGTATTATTTTCGTATTGATATCTGTGCAATGACAATAATCAAAGTTAAACCTAAGTCGTTCTTTATTTAGCCCATTGGCAATTTAGTTGAGACAACCAATAGAAACAAAATTGAACAATGCAAGTCAACAAAAGAATATGTAGATTGATTCTTATGATTGCAGACATTTGAATGCTGAAGTGATGTTAATGATCGAAAACAACTATGAATCCTACAATATGCTTTGATCAATTGCATAGAGAACAAGCATGTGCGAGAAAGTATAGTTTTGTTGTAGTAGTAAAGAGCTTTATTGCATTGAAAACAGCTCAAGCATATCTTTACCTGTTGTATAAATTGTTTTCTTTGTTTTCTTTGTTGTCGAAAGCTTGATTCATTGGACAGTGGTGCTGCGTAGTAGTATGCTGGTTGAAAGAAACCTGCAAGTATGAAAGTCTACAATTATAAAGCAAATAATAGTAGTGTAAAGAGGAAAGTAAAGCTAATGGAAGCAAAACCTTAAGAAGGAAAATTGCAAAATTCAATAGATAGTAGATAGTGTTGCAGAGCAAAGACCAATTCATGATTTGACTATGTCCTTCACCCTTTGGCCAATGTGTTTTTTAATTTATAATGGCCACCTAGATCACGCATGCATCAGTTGATGATGTTGCTGCTGGAGTTGCTGATGACCATGGCTCTCAAGAGACCTCACAAATTCATTCCAATGGTGTTCCACAAGGGAATGAATCTCCCTCTGAACAGTCTTTACCTTATGTTGTCTTGTCTAGGCTTCCACATTTTGCATACACATCTACCAAGAAAGTTGTAATTGCATACAGATCTACTTGTAACTATAACATCTGCAACAACTGACAAAATTTATCTATCCATTATGCTTTGATGGATGTCCATACCCTGTTCCAAAGTTCCCATTTTGACATAGGCAAAGAGGATGCCGGTAGAAGTTGTGGAATTTAGCTTTACGGCCGCCACTTGCATTTGCTTCCACATTTAGCTTACATGTCTACCAGGGCAGTTGCAACTATAACATCTAACAAAAATTTTGCCTTCTTTTGTCCTTCGATATATGTCAAAGGCATGTTCCAAAACTCCCATTTTGGCATAGGCAAGCAGGATGCTGGCAAAAGTTGTGGAATTTGGCTTTACAGCTGTCACTTGCATTTGCTTGAAAGTTTGTAAAGCCGTTTTAAAAAACATCCAATTTGTGCTTAGCCTACAATCATGGCAATCCATGAGACCACATTTCTTTGGAACATTCTGTGAAACAATTCTCTGCCTTGTCTATGCTTCCACATTTTGCATACATGTCTACTAGAGCATTTCCAACTATAATATCTAACAAAAACCACCCTTACATTATCATAATAGCTGGATAAATGCTCTGCCGACTGGTGACTCTTGTTGCCTTGGCTCTGATGCCCCGCCCTGGGCAACTAGCGGGGATTATCCCCCTAGAACGTAAGGTATATGCGCTGTTGGGCTGTAAGTATAGAAATAGTATGTGGTGGAGTTATGCAGTTCATAATGGGCAAGGTGAATCCATAGTGTTGTTTTCATGCTGGCCTTTGTATGGATTATATTTCCCTATTCTCTGTTATCAGAATTACATGCAACCATAGATGCTAATGCTATATTATACTTGTGCACAGTGCAGAAATTAACTATACAAATGAAACACAGTGAAATGCATTCCAATGGTTAGCTTAACATGTTGCAAAAAATAATGACTGCTTAAAGACATTAATATAAATCAGAATGTCATCGACTTTTGTATACATAATCTGCTTATGCACATCCTTAAGAACATCTTCCCTCTTGCTAATCACTTTAAACTTAACTTTGCCTGGTTTGCCATGCACAAATCAGTTCTTTTCTGAGGCAGAGTTCAAATTTCTGACAACAATGTTGCTCAACACCAATTCTAGGATCCCTGATCCTTCATAAAGCAATAATTTGTAAATAAATTTGCATGAAACATAAGATTGAACTAGAAATTCGTAAAAGTAGACAAGCTCTATCATAACTCCCATGAGAATTAAATTTCAGGAATCCCCGGAACACTTTAAAGAGAAGCATTCATGTTCTGATTGCCATTGGAATTGAGAAAATATCAACATGGCGGCAGATCCCGCGCTTGCATTAGATGTTAGTGGAAAGCGGAGCTGTGATGGTAATAATAAAGCTCGCAGCATTGGCCAGATGATTCGTTGTATTCTTCATTTTCATTGCTTTTCATCTGAAAAAGTTGAAACAAAAGTTGATAATGTCGAGGAAGATGTAGAGGAGCACTCAACAGAATGTGGAGGATGGAAGACTTTTCCTTTTATTATCGGTACTTCAATTTCTTATCATATGGTAGGCTTTTCCATTTTCAAATAATTTCTGTTTGTTGTCTTTAATTCTTGTTGACTGTTGTATGCAGGAAATGAGCTATGCACTGCAGCAGCAATCACAGGCCTGGCTGCAAATATGATTGTTTATTTAATTACACAGTTTAACATAAAAAGTATTGAAGCCACACATATCATTAACATATCTAGTGGAGGGAATGATCTCTCTCCATTGATTGGGGTATTTCTTGCAGATGCATATCTTGGCCGTTATTGGGCTATTTCCATCGGCTCATTTCTCTCATTTAGTGTAAGTGTTAGACATCCATCAAAGCATAATGTAATGCAAAATTTTGTCAGATAATAAATCAAATGCTCTGGTCGACCTGCATGTAAAATGTGAAAAAACAAACAAGGCATGTGAACTGTTTGACAGAATTCCTCAAAGAGAGGTCATCTCATGAAATGCAATGATTTCAGGATTCACACAAAATGGATGTGTTGAAATGGCTTTAAGGATTTTCAGGTGAATGCAATCGACAAGTTTAAAGATTGATTTCACAAACTCTGCTAGTGTCCATTAAGGAAATGTACAAACAAGGAACGTGATCTGTGTGATAATTTTTTGTGAAGAACTACGGTCTCATGGGATGCAGTGATTGCCGGATATGCACAAGGATTAAGAAACTTTCCAGAAAATGCACTTGGCAGGTGTTAACCAAAAAACTAGGACCTATGCCAGCGTCCTCCCTGTCTGAGCCAAAATAGGAGCTTTAGAACAGGGTATAGACTTCTATATAGGCATTGAAAAGGTGGAAAGAAATGCATGCACAATGTGGATTTACAAACTACGCATGCAGACTGTTTAGCAAAATATTTCAAACAGAAATACATCTCTATACAAGGCATGCAAAACATATAATTTGTTCTCAGAACATAAATCATGACTACAACTCCATAAATAAATCATGAGTACCAACTTGAGGGTCAATAAAAAATGAAAGAAATCATACCAGATAAGAGGAAGGCTCGAACATGCCAGCCTTCAGAGGAAAAATCCCATATTTCTTCCATCCAAACCCCATCTGTTCAGCTCTTCAATAGCATCTCTCATCGACTGCTCATCTGTAAAAATTACAAATCCAAACCCTTCAGTCACGAGCTGACTTCAATAACCCCCAAAAAAAATAAAAGTTGCTTCATAATCAAGAGGTTAACTCCGTAGACCCTGAGCAAACCTCTCAAAGACCATGGGATATGTACACTTCTCGCATACAAAACGCCATAACAGCCACCCTGTTAATAAAACAATGGCACCCATAGCTGTGAGTTTACTTTGATATAGTGGGTGTAGAATTTCAAGACTCATTCAGCCTTCAATTAATTAAACAGAACACATTATAATTGATGAGAATGACTAGTAATCTCAATAATTAGTTACAAAGAATTGAAGAATCTCATGGACAGAAATTTGTTGGGGCTACAGTGCGGGGGATCTTGTGGGACAGTTGAGGGAATTCAATTTAACTTGTACCCACGACGGAGATAGCACAGGAATTACCAGTGGGAGCCTCGACCGAAGCGTTAGGGCTTGGCTTCTTTCTCTGCCTCAACTTCAACAAAATGAGGAGCATCCACAAGAGCAGCAGCAGAAGCAACCGGCTGCAGAACAGCGAAAAGAACAGATTTATTCTGCCATGCAGGACAGCGTCTGTCTAAAAAGACTTAAGAAAAACCACAAACCTTTTTCTACATCGGTGTCTGCAAGGGAAAACGGGCCACACACGTCCATGCTGGAACCCATGAGAACATGCAAATCTCAAACCAGCCACGAGTTGAAGCTATGCAGCAAAAAGAAAGGAAACCCTATGCAAAGACAAGCTAAAAGATTAAGAATCCAAAAACTATCTCAACTAAATTGTCAATGGGCTAAAAAATTGCCAATGGGACTTAGGATAGACTAAAAAGCTTAGGCTAATTTCGATTATAATACTTGCACAAAGTCCAATGCCCAAAGAAATGCTATTACGGTGAAAACAATAGTTACCCTGCCGAAGGCAAGGACTAATAACAATAAAAATGGCATTAATCTTAATAGGATAGCAGAAAGAAGATTAGTTTATTTCACGAGAATGGTTATTAAGGTGGTAAAAACTACTTGAACTTCAACGCAGCTTTTTATGTCATGATTTTTCGAGAGAGCACTTAGAGCAATGGCAGGTCACCTAGTAACATGATTACCTAAAATCCTTTTACGCCCATCTACAAACTTTAGACTGCCACGTCCACACCTGGGAATGAGCATTACTACAATGGATTGGTTCTGGAATAGATGAAAAAGAAAACGACGATATCATCATAAGACAAAAACACCATCAACTGCTCCTGATAATTTCTACACTCCTTCAGAAGGGAATCCGATGTCTCTAAAACTTATATTGAAACAAGATGCCCTTGGCTTGTAAGAAGCATCAACTAAACCCGGCTTCAAACATAAAACAAGTGCGACATCTTTACTGGTAATTTCATCATTGTAAGTAACCAAAGAAACTAGTGCCCTCTGAATAAATGAGACTAAATTTTTCTGCTCTTTAACCAGTAACTCCCTATTTTTTAGTACAAATTTTGATGTTGGCTGACGAGAAGACGCACAATCGAATGACACCAAGGCAAGAAATTGCAATGTCACTCCCTCTTGAAAAATGCAAATTTCTAGGTTTGTAATTGCCCCTAAAAAATACAGACATACGCAATATCAATATACATGAATGCCTCAAAGAATCTATGCAACAGGGAAAAAAAGTCATTCCCACAAAGGCTTTTTCAATTGCTCTACCTGCCGTTAAAACCCGTTTACACGAGTCCATGTCCTAAGCCATCCCACACATGCTAATTTTTGTCCCGATGCATTTTCGAAAGCACCTAGACATGTGTTTGCCCTGGAAGAGAAGGGGATTAAAAAAACCCACCAAATGTGTCCCAAAAACTCTAAATTTTCCTTCATCAACACCTGTCCAGCCATGCAAGTACCTGCAGAAAGGGAAAACAATATAGGAAACATAGTATGGGAAAAGTTTATCAAGATTTTATGAATAGTAAAAATAATTACCGATGGGCTAAAAAATCAACTACCCAATGACAAAACCAACTTTGCTGAATATCTCTTGTGCAAAATTCAGGAAAAATAGAAAACCTTAGGCTAAGCATTAATTTTTCCCTCTGCACATGTTCCCAAACAGGACTAATAGTTAAAAGCGAAAACAACAGTATCCCTGCCTACGACAGAGACTAATAAATACTTCCGTGATAATGTATTCATAACTCAATGTAAAAATCCTCTTTGGTCGTGCCTGGACAGTCAACTTGCCATCACAGACATTTTTTCTAGATCCAGATAGGTAAATATTACTTGGCATCAATCAACAAATTAACCTTGAAAGCCCTACTAAATTCAATGTCAACTTCCTTGACTGCATCAACAACAATATTAAATTTTAGCAATCAAGCTGCATTCATCTTTGACATGGGCTGATCACTCTGCATTCCATTTTTGTCGTTTCTCTACTGCAAAATGTGTTTTGCACAATGTACATTGAATCAACCCCCTTCTTTTGCTATCTGCCTCGTGTAGAGGCTCGAATGTCTACCATTTACAAAAACAACCTTTTAGACATCTTTAGCTTCTACAAGAGCTACCAATAGGTATTGATCGGTTCCATAAAAGAATTGGGAAGACTACAATCTTTGTCCATCTGGCATTTAAGAATCTCTGATTAAATTAGAAAACATTGTAATTTATGTTTTAGAATATAATCTTAATAAGTTGTTCACCTTAATATCAGAGTTCAAACCAAAGAATCATTTATGTTGTGTCTGAAACCAGTAGTTACACTGGTGCTGCACCTGAGTTATAGTCGATTCGGCTTCAATGTGTTCAAATCATCAGTTGAACAACTCTAAATCTGTGGCTGAGGGAGATGTGGACGATTCGCGACTGGGGAGGAAAGGTGGAGGTGTCCGCGGGCATATTCGGGTAGTTGAGGGAAGGACTGGTAGCTGGGGAGGCGAAGAAACGATTCGGATGAATGAGTCAAAAGTGTCAGATTTGTTAAGATTAGGTGAAAAGAAGACATCAGGGAAGATGATGGATGAAGAAGTTTACACTACCAGAGGGTAGATGATTTAGTAGTTGTACATTTTAATTTGTTTCATCTCAAAATTTAAGTAGAATATCAGATTTTCATATAAATTTTATTATATTTTTTTATATGAGTTAAAAGTTTAAAGTTATTGTTTTGCATTTTAAATATCAAGATGTAATCACATTAATTAGTCTTTGTTATGTTGTCCAAAAATTAAAAAAAATAGTTAAATCAAAACATAGACATCAAGACATATATTATTGATCACCTTATATATCACTATGTAATTGGTTGTTTATTTGATATGACTTGTTAAAATGAACCTACAAAAATATAGTCACTAATGATAAAAATATAAGAAACAAACTACATTATACTACACTAATTGTTGTAACATTCTCATCTATTAATTCATTCCCATAATGACAAAAGCCTAACCCAAAATATTTTATAGTTTCTGTTAGTTAATATAACCCTAAAAAAAATCCTTGTAAGCATAATGTAAGAATGTTAGTGTTTAGTATTTTAAGAATTCATATTAAAATTGGCTTTAGCTACTTTGCTCTTCCTAACAATTTTATATTATAAATTGTAACTTGTCCTTTTTAGTAGCTTTGTATATAATATTGAAATGAAATATTGTTTTTAAGGTTAATAAATTAATTTTCAATCTGAACCTTAAAATATGTAAAAAAAATTAAAATATGATTAATATATGTTAATTGAAATAATAAATAAATTTTAATTTTAAATAAGAGGGATTAGGGTTTTGTATTTTATGATGTGAACATATTTGATGTGGTAGTTTAACAAAAAGCTTGACATTAAGAATCTAAAATTGGATTCTAAATTAAGAGGTTGAGACAATTAAATTTTGACTAGTTAAGTATTTGGGATGGAATCACAGTAGTGAGGATGGTCTTTAGAATGTTTGATTGCACATCTAGAATATCAATCCCATCTTAAGAACCTACAATTCTACTTAGAAAAGAGACATGTCTTTGGTACCTACAAAAATGTCCTCTTGGTGCTATTTGAGGCAAAGAAAAGTTTGGTGTTGCTAAGGAACATCATGGAGTTAATTAAAACAAGGTGTGGAAGTGTGTTAACTTCACCCTTATTCCTTGGTGAAGCCATAAAATTAAGTTATCAATAAAATTAAAGAGAACAACTTGGTAGGTAATGAATTCCTACATGAATCTACAGTAATGGTTGTTGAAAGAACCAGTAAACAAAGAGATGAAGAAAAACAAATGAATATTATAAATCACAGCATGAAAATGTATCAAGTTAGAAATCTATATTAGCCAATAGGCAAGTACATATAGGTGAGGAGCAAGAAGACGTGAGTGGAGGATATGACTCCTCAATCACGAGTGGTGGTGAGTTACCTCCCAAGAAACTAGCGCGAGGTGGCTAGTTGGTTAGCAACTCATTGACACCTCTGGCACGTCGCCTAACTACCTTGATACTTGAATGAGGCATGTCTCAAGGATGCATAACAAGGATGCCTAACTAGGCTTAGTGCCTATAGTGTATGAAAATAAATATATACACTAACACCCCCCTTAAGCATAGATTAGGTGGATTGAAGATTGGGTCCCAACAACTAGGCCTGATGAGGTACCCAAGTACAATGCAATGATATAAAATTGGGTCCTGACAACTAGGCTTGATGAGGTACCCAAGTACAATGCAATCTCTCATAAACCGAAGAAAGGTAGAAAACCCTGTGGGAAAAAAACTACCCTCCAAAAGAAAGAAAATAAAGTGAAGAAGGCTAGAAAGCCCCTTCAAAGATGATGTTGCTACTAATGTAGACTATACCCCAAGAAGTATTGAAGATGAATGAACTTACTCTCAATAAATTGTTTGGTAAAATGTCAGCAACCTGCTCTAAAGACTGGCAAAAAACTAAGTCAATGATTTGACCATGCATAAGATCTCAAATATAATGCATATGAATCTCTATGTTTTTGGTTCGCTGATGTTGAACTGGATTCTTGCATATCTAAATGGTGCTCTGGTTGTCACGATAGATGACTGTGGGCTGCCGGAATGAAATGCTGAACTCAGAAAGAATGCCCTGAAGCCAAATAGTCTCAGTAGCTACGTTAACAATTCCTCTGTACTCTACCTCTGTAGATGATAAAGCAATAGCATTCCGCTTCTTGCTAAATGGCATCTAGTAAAACTTGAAGCTAGGTGGTAGGAATCCATCTTGGCATACCAAGCCCTAGGGGCTTGTTTAATGCCATAGAGAGATTTCCTTAGTCTACAAACTAAGGATGAATCATGAACAAACCCTAGTGGTTGTTCCATGTAGATCTCCTCCTCAAAGTCTCTTTGAATAAATGTACTCTTCACATCCATCTGATGCATAGCCCATCCATGTGCTGCGGCTATAGCAAGTGTGAGTCAAATCAAAGTCATTTTGGTGATGGGTGCAAAGGTCTCTATGTAGTCAATGCCAGCAACTTGTGAAAATATTTTTGGCAACCAATCATGCTTTGTACTTATCAACTAACCCATCTACTACAACCTTAGTTCAATATATCCATCTACATCAAAATGTCTTCCTTCCCTTAGGAAGAGAAGTCAAATCCCATGTGTGATTGTAGATTAAGGAATCATATTCCTCATCCATAGAAATATTTTACTTAGGTATGCCTGATGCCTCTCAAAATGTTTGTGGATCAGAAGCTGAGGCAAAGAAAGCATGTGCCCCCTAATAATCTGACTATATTTGTCTGCCATCTACTAAATCATGTACCCATGTATATGCCCTGTGATGTGATTATAGAGCCCGAGATGTGCGTGAGTTAGGTATTGAAATATCAACCTCTAAAAGAATCCCAAAACTAGATGAAGATGAATCCTCATCACTATCCTCATTGTCATAGCTAGAAGAAGAAGAACATACTACTTTAGGAATCTATTGTGAATGATCTAAACCATCAGAAGAATCATTAGGGTTTTTTGAGTCCACTAGATGAGAAGAAATGTCAATTATAGAGTCAACAAGACTCTCCTGAAACTTAACACTTCTCTCTCAATAAACAACTCATGTGTGGTCGGAAGGAGTAAGCGATATACTTTCACACCATCTGGATAACTGACAAAGATGCAAGGTTTGGATTGTGGATCCATTTCCTTGCAATGTTCTTTTGGTATGCATGATGTGGCAGGAGATCTAAAGACCCTGAAGTGCTCAACTAATGGTTTCCTACCTGTCCAAGCTTCAAAGGGAGTGATACCCTTCAAGGCTTTGTGAGGAACTCTATTTTGAATATAACATGCACCGTTGATTTCTTCTACCTAGTACTATGGTGTAAGGCTCTTGGAATGAATCATACAGTTAGCCATCTGTGAGGCCTACTTTTTACACTACTGTTCATGAGACTATTTGCAGTGATATTGCTATTATTTATATGTTGAGAGACTATTGATCTTGAATCTTGTTTATTAAACCTAATTGATTTTTTTAAGGAAATAATTGTGCAATGATAATTAGATGTTGCTTTTAAGAAAATGATGAATGGATAAACATTAGAAATGGGAATTTATTGTGATTTCAGTATGATTATATGGTAGAATGTTTAGGGATGCATGTATTTAAATTGCTTCGGCTATGATATCTTTATGAGTTATTGACTTCGAGTTTGAGTGTGCAGGTATTACTAACGAAACCACATATACAAGAGACCATCCCATACCTATGTTGTATCCCTTGTGAGTCGATCTAGTTCCATGAGGAACTAAGATCAACCTCGTGTTTTGGATTAATGTTGTAATGTTGTAATGTGTTAATGTTGTATGAGGTCAAGGGAATAAGGGCTATCTTCTGATTTACTTTTATTATGATAAGTGTTGTAAGAAATGTTGTTTTTAATCTTGTTAAAACTTTATTTCTTTTAGACCCTTTTCTTGTGTTTTTATTTGACTCTGGGAGTCCTAACTAGGTTTAAAACAACCCTAGGTTATATCCTATGGGTCTAGGGACCTTTTTGACTAGGATAACCTTGGGTTAACCTCCATATTCTCACTTCAACTTCAGGGTGAAGTAAAGTGACGAATTTGGAAGCATGGGGATAATGGGATGAGTGGAATCCACACTCAGGCCCACTTCCAAGTCATGGAACAACTCCATGATCCCCTAATAATGGAGTGCTTGTCTCCATGTGCCCTCTTTTGGTGGGGTTTCCCTTAATGAGGGTGTTGTGTCACCCACTCTCTTTCTATTTTAGTCTACTTATTGTATTTTATTTCTACATGTGGGCTATAATGGGGGATCTCTTGAGTGGGGTTAATTTGTTTAAGGTCCACTAGGATAATGGATGAGTTGTGGTTGAGTTGTTTAATGCCACTTGAGAAATTAGGAAAATAGAAGGAATTAGTTTTAAAAGAGAGAGGATGAAGAGAGTAAGGGGGTTGGATTATTGTGGAAAGAAGGAGAATTTTGGAGGAGGCTAGAGTGGAGCTCTTCATCAAATTTCATTCATAATTGGGCTTTGGAAGGTTGGTGAACAAGTCTACTCTCTTTTGTGATCTGTTGTTTGTATGTATATTTGTTTCTTGCTTGATAAATAAATTTGTAAATGTCTTCTATGAGTTTTTCGTTATTTTTGGGGTTTGTGTTGGGTGTAGAAAGAGCTCCTTCCAGTTGGAAGGCAATGCTCAACTTGTATAGGGAAGGGGAGGTGTGACCCTCCTCGGGTGTCATCTTATTTCTTTATATATGAAATGCCTTGAGGGCAAGTTGGTATTATTTTTAGCCTAGAGGGCTTAAGGCTTTGAGAGCCTATTGGGATATCCCGGGTAATTTGATTAATTGGAAGGCTTGAGGCCTTGTGATAAAATGTGATAAAAAGTGAAAGGATGACACCTAGAGGTAGAGATGTCTACTTCTCTACCCTCCCTGAACTCACCTAAGCTAAGTCTTTGTATTGTGAGTCAAACCTTGAGGGTGTGTGTGATATTTGCCTTGTTGTTATTCAATGTTGTGATGTGTTTTAGTCTCTTCTACCCTGGGTATATGGATGGTCTCCCTAGCTCGGGGGTGACCCTCTTGCGGGTCAAAGGTAGGGAGGAGAGCTAGATGGTTGTTGTTTTCTCCTTGTTGTCTTGCAGGTTACTATTGAAGCAAGATTAGGAGGATTTAAGAAAAATTTGCCTTGTTATAGAAAGTGTTTTACCTACCTATTTGCAATGAGAGCTTGGTCATCATAGTTTCATTATGAAAGAGTTTTAGAGAAAACTTCTCTTGAATTTGTTGTAAAAGTTGTTACCTTGGGAGTGGAGAAATAATCCTCCCTTATTATGTTAAAAGTTGTGATTTTAATTAGTTTTTACATTACATCATTTGTGTAAGCCGGGGGAAGAGAGTAAATTGCTTCCTTTGAGTGTATGTAAGTTGTGGGATTCTTACAGTTGATTGTTCTTGTTATCAAGTTTTAAGTTGTGAGACTTGTTTGTTGATTTGAATCAATAGATAAATATATCCCTTGTATTATCTAGTGAGAAAGTTACTTTTATAGTTTATGAATGATGCATTTTGCCTTGAATACAAAATTAAAACTTGAAGTTAAGTTGCATTGGGAAATAATCTAAATTGAATTTTTATTGACTAGGTGTGTGCTTGAAATAGAAAGGTTCAATAGTTACATGTATTTACTTCTGATTTTTAAATGTAATTGAAAAGGAAAAATTTACTTGATAGAATTTACAAAAGGCAAATACAGGTTTAAATGGTTAAATGTTCTTTTTCATTTGAGTATTTATTATATTGTAAATCAAAAAAAATAGAGAGATAGTGAAATGAATTTTACCATGAACTTTGTTGTAAAAATATAAATATAAATTTAGTTGTGAAAGTTTGACATATCTGTATTTACATTTCTACCACTAATTGTAATTGAGAAATTGATATATATATATATATATTTAATAGTTCTTTTAAAATGAAATTGTGAAAATAAAAAAATATTGATACACTTGTGAATATATATATATATATATATATATATATATATATATATATATATATATATATATATATATATATATATATATAAAATAGCTTAAAACTAAATGTATTTGAAAATGAGATATATATATATATATATATATAAATTAATATTGATTAAAAATTTTGAAATAGCAATAGAATGAAAGTTCAATGTGTTCACGAAATACACAGTCATGGATTTCAAAGAGAGAAGTGGTGGGGGTTTAACCTCCACCGAATCTATTAAAAGGAGGGTGTTGGGGGGGGCGGAGCCCCACCCACACCCACGAAGTGGGGTGTGGGTGGGGCTCCGCCCCTCCCCACACTCCCATGACCACAAGCCCCGCCGCACACCGCGGTCATTCCCTCTACCATCGCCATGCCCGCCGTGGCCCCTTTACCCTCCACCGCGCCTATCTCCCTTGACCGCCACCCTCTGCAGCCTCCCAACCATTCCACCCACCGCCGATGCCTTTGACCCTCCCTCCTGCCATGCCAAACTCTGCCCTCTGCCAGGGATGTCACCGCCACTCCAATAAGCCCTGCAAACAAAACATTACAAATAGCAATGAGAATATTAGGGTTATTTAACCCCAACTTATGAGTTGGTAAGTTTAAACAAAATGGTATTAAAATGATAATAAACTATAAGTGGAGTCTCCACAAATCTTAATAAATCCACAATTATATATATATAAATATATATATATATAAATATATATATAACTATATATATATATATATATATATATAACTATATATATATATGTATTATATATATATATATATATATATATATATATATATATATATATATATATATATATATATATATATATATATATATATGTACATGAGTGGAGTTACCACAACAAGTTTTAAAAGGGAAATTTATATACATATATGAGAATATATATATATATATATATATATATATATATATATAATTAGACAAATTTTAATGGGGCTATTGTAATTGCCCTAATAATCATATTACATTAAAAACATTTATAGAATTATTGTATTTGTTTTTAAGAATAGTAATTCTTTTTACTAGTGAATTATCAAGGTATGGAAGATGATTTTTACATAAATAAAATTTAAATGTAATTACAAAAAAAAAAATTAAAAGAATACGTAAACATAGAAATCAACAAGGAATGCGAGGAAGTATTTAACAGATTGAGATAACCATTTAAAGATCGTCTATCTACTTAGAGAACCTTATACAAAGCAAAATAAACCGACTCAAACATAGTGATCGATATTAACATGCACATGTGTGTGGAATATTCCATATCAACAATCACTTAGACAACTTAAACAGACGCACCGAGCACGCTTGCGCGTGCGAGGGAGGCTTTCAGAGTAGTTAGGAAAAAAAAATTGATATTTCATATCATGAACACATGACGCATGTGGACATGACACGCGGATTAGCGTGTTGTGAACACATGTTAAATGTGGGCATGACACCATCTCTTTCAAAGATCTATTCTTACATTTGAAAACACCATTTTGTTGAGGAGTATAAAGAACTGTGCACTGTAAATTTATCCCCTTTGTTATACAAAACTATTCAAAATAGTTGTTGACATACTCCCTCCCAATGTCAGTTTATAGAACCTTGATGAGATTCCCTAACTATTTCTCAACAAGAGCCTTGAAGTCTTGAAAAAAATGAAAGACTTCAAATTTCCGCCAAAGGAAGAAGACCCATGTGAAGGCTAGACTTAGGGAGGAGGATGTAATAAATAGGTACTTTATGAAGGCTTTTAGGAGTAAGCCTAGACTTAGGGGGGGAGGATGTAATGCCTCTGGCATTTGTGCTTTTTTTATTGTAGAACTTTACTTTAGTTTCTGTTACTGTTATTAGTGATGATACTTTATTTTGATATTGAGGTGATATCAAGGTGATCTTGTTGACTTTTAGACATT
This sequence comes from Cunninghamia lanceolata, assembly GCA_027924645.1. Classification (NCBI taxonomy): domain Eukaryota; kingdom Viridiplantae; phylum Streptophyta; class Pinopsida; order Cupressales; family Cupressaceae; genus Cunninghamia; species Cunninghamia lanceolata. The sequence goes on along the minus strand of BSBN01000130.1, from coordinate 14,601,815 downwards.
ATCATGACTGCTTATGCTATGACATTATTCAAATATCTTCTAGCATGTTTTCACTATTTATTCTCATATCATGTATGTTTATGTGATTCTTATGTTGTGGATTATTTGTCAATCTTTGTGGTTGGTTCTGGTTTATGAGATGTTTATGATGTGTATGTTTTATCATGCCATGTTAGGTATTATAAGCTATGCTTGGGCTATATGTTTTATCATGCCACGTTAGGTATTATATGTTGTGCTTCGGCTATATTGCATTGAGCAGGTATGTCTGATGTTTTATTTAAGTGTGCAGGTATTATTATTTCCCAATGGTAGTTATATGGAGATGTCGCATTGGGATTGTTTACTTGTTAGCCTTATTTATCTCGCTTGTATCAAGCATTGGATGTATCTGCATAACCCTAGATGTGTTCTCAGATTTGAATTAGTTGCAATTCAAGATTCCATGTGTCATGTGCAAACCTGTAACTTGATGAACATTTAATGAGTGTTTGCTTGGTGTTTGTGTGAGGAAAGATTGTCTTCAAAACCTTCATCTTCTTGGATTTTTAGTTTGTTGAAAGGTAAGTTCTTTAAACTCTTTCCATGATTTGAATTCTTGTTTTCTCTACTTGCCATGCCATCTAGAAAGGTTATTAATGGCTTTGTTTAGTTGATAGAAAACATAGATATTAGTTGCAGCTATAGTTTATTTATTTACATGAGTTTATGTTTTGGAAACATGGTAAAACAAATAAAACCCTGTCAAAATTTTTGTAGAAAAACCCAACTCAATTTTATTGAAGATTTGGAATATTACTTTCATTTCCTATAATGGGTCTTTGTCCATTTTTCCATAAACCATGTAGAATGAAAGTTAGAAATTATGCCAAGGTGCCATAAGGAGCTTTAATGGAGGATTTAGGGCCTTATGGTTATTTCATGCATTTTGAAAATATGAAAATTTATTTTTATGCATTTCCTTGAATTATTTTGTGGGATGAGTTTTCTCCCAATTCAAATGAAATTTTACATCTTTTGAACCTATGTTGTGATATTGCATGATTTTTGTCACCTTAATTTTTGTGCCACACTTAATTGGTCAAATTGGTCCGTTGGGTGTTTAGGAAGAGGAAGGGAGTAGATCTCTTTGTTGATAACTGAGAGGGGGGGTGAACCAGTTATCTAAATTATTTCAGCTTTCTGAACTTTCTTTATAATTAATGCAGCATCAATTCAAATAAGCAAACATAACCATGAAAAGGAAATACACATGACACAATATTTTGACATGGAAACCCTGTTAAGGGAGAAAACCACGGGGTGATTAACCCAAGATTGTATGCTCTGTTAGAAGAATAGAAATACAAAATGGCACTTGCCAATTAGGGCTCACTGCCTAAGCACACTGCTCACAAGAGGCTCACTGCCTACAAGAGACTCACTGTCTACAAGTTGTAAGAAGAATAACAGGATCCTTGAACTGATGAGATGCATCCACATATGCAGGGGTTCAGTTCCGGTTAGGCTCAATACACTGATCTACTGCACTTCATCTTTCCTCTTCTTTTGTGCTGCTCTCCTTTCACATACCGGACCTTCCTTACTGCTTTCACTCTGCTCTACTTCTTTTCTTTGCACATCTCTAAAACACCACACCTTTCACAACTAAATCCATCTTGTATATATATCCACACAAGTGATTTAATCACCTTTCTAGTCGGCATCCGGAATAGTCAATATTTTCCACAAACTCTGATCTGTCAGTTGAATCCTTTCTTACCAAGTAATGCGGATCAAGGATATACTTGTAGAAGTCATCAATCATGTCGGCCAATCATAACTTATGCCTTAAGAACCTTTACCATCATCAGTAACACATCCAGAATAATGTCTGATGTTTCGCTAGTCAGTTCTTCCTCTGTCCACACTGCCAATCAGGAACCCGACACTCAAGTATTCATATCTTTTTCTTCATCTATCACCGGAGGCTAAATCCTTGGAATCTATCAGTCAAGGTAGTCCTCTTGACTTCCCCAAATCTGCACTTCACCAAGATACTTCCTCTGAGAGATCCGGACCTGACTGTTGGACCTCGCCACATGCTCTGTTCTTGCTTACCGGATCACAACACTTTGTAATCTACCTTCCGATAGAGACTCATCATGTCCTGCGGATGTGTGGGTTAACCTTTGTTGCCATCAATGACAGCATTCATGAGTCCATATAGTGTCTCTTGCCAACAATCTCCCCCTTTGGCATTGATGGCAACACTTAGTGAAAAATGACTAAGTGTTTACACTATGCTCCCCCTTGGCTGATGCTCTATTTTTATATACATTTTTCAGAGCTCCCCCTTAGTTGGATTCCTCATTTTTCACTACTCCTCACTCCCCCTTTGACATCAATGGCAAAGGGTGGGAACCGCACATCAAAATTTTCAAAAATTTAACTATACTTAGCCGCATATAACATACTCACATATACTGAAGAATGTCTACAAAAGTTGTCTTCAATTGGATGAATTCTACTGCCCAACTTTGCTTCATTCTATCCAAAATTGATATATGACCGCTCAGCAGGAATGCAAATGCATCTACCCTTTTTAGATCTTTTGGATCACTGGTCCAGGCTATGATCCGAGCTTCTTTTATGGCCTCATGCATGGCCTCTAACTTAGGGATAATTATCCCTCTGAGTTCACCTAACCTGCTTATTCTGCTTTTCTTTTCCTTCTCAAGCTTCTTGATTTCATTCAAGACTGCAATAGTCTGACATTCTTGATTTATTATGGAAGATGAGAGAGGATCAAAATTCTTTGATAGATTTGTCAGTTTGTCCTCCTGTTCTTTTACTTTCTTCTCGATGTCCAATGTTACTTTGGACCATGGTAAACAAAATTTGTACATTTCTCTGCCATTTTTAAGAGAATTTTCTAAGCTCTTTATCCCAATATTCATATTTCTCCTATCATTAATTATCAACCCTTGTACCTCAAAAAATCTTTTATCCAAAAACTCCTTCCGGACCTTTTCTTTTGCTGACTTCTCTAAGGAATCAAAATGTGTGCTAACACTATTTATTAGAGATTTGAGATTGCCAGATGAAGACGCTGAGGAATCCTTTTGAAAAGATGGCATGATCTTTTCAAGCACATCGGATGCAATTTCTAGCAGCTCACAGTCTTCCATGTGAGACTTTAGGAGTTTCTCTTTAGCCTTTGCTTGGGCAAAGGATGCTATCTTCATTGTTTGTACCGAGGAGAGAGAATCAAAGTCAAATAGTCCTTGAAGTAACTCCGGTTCATCAAACTCCACCATTTCTTTAGTCAAGAAATCCTTGACTACTTCTGCTGTGTCTCTTGTCGGTGACAGAGTTTTGTCCCCTTTTGCAGCCTTACCACTAACATTTGCGTTCTCGTATGTTGGAGTTTTCTCTCCTTCAGCCCCCTTATTACTGTCATCTTCTTTTCCCTTTTCCTCTGCTTCATGACTGATCTGCTCTTCTACTCTTTCTTCTTCTTTAGATCTAGAGTCAGCAGTGGAAACTAGATTTACTTCTCCTTGAACTTCCTCTTCCAGAACAGAGGAATCCTAGTCCTTGGTCTTATCTTTGCTTGCCTCTTCTGCAATTGACTCAGTGGATTCTTCTTTGTCATCCATGGCAGAGGGTTCATCACCTATGTCCTCTATTACAGGAATATTGAATCTTTTAAAGGTGTTCCAGAGGATCTCTTTAGTCTCTTTAGCCACCTCATCAGTCTCTCCAAGCATGAGCTTATTCATTCTGGCTTTGCTCTGGAACTCATCCTTGTAATCTTTGAAAATCATATTCATTTGCTTCGGAGTGATTGAAGGAAAGAGCTGAATGGCAATCTGTTCCCAGATCTCAAGATCCTTTGCCCTAGCATTATTCTTTCTTGTCTCTAATTCCTTCTCTGGGATTTTGGGAATAAGAGATATGATTTCAATAAAAGCCTTATTGTATATGTTCAAATACTTAACTGTGGCTTCCTCCAGAATCTTTTTGTCTGCATCATTGTATGCATCATAGAATTATGTTATTGGTTGCAGGTTCCCATACATGGTGATTGCTTCAACTACATCATCTAAGGATAGAGTGGGCCTTTCAACAAATTCTTCTACCATCTCTTCCTTGCCATGACCAGTAGAGGGTTCACTGGATGTTTTCTTTTTCTTCTTCATTTTCTTCACCTCTTCATCAGATTCTATCTCTTCATCATCCTTTTGACTGGCATAAGACCTTGTGGCCTTTGTCTTAGTTCTTTTCTGTTCTTTACCGGATGATTTTTCTTCCAGTTTTGATATCTTTGAGCTTTTGTCAGTGGTAGGTGCAGACCTCTTCGAAGATCTTGTCTGAGAGGGGGCTTCTACCGAACCACTTTCCTTTTCTGCTTCTTCCTTCTCTTTATTTGCTCTTTCCCTCTTCTCTCTGTTAGCATCAAGTGCTTCTTTTGATATGCCAAATCTTTTGGCAACATTCTCTACTTCTTTTCTCACTTTTCTCCTTATCTCCAGTTGTCTGAGCTCCACATGGATTTTTACACTTAATTCTTCAAATGTTCCAAACCTTTCTGCCTTGGGATCCTTGGGCTGACCTAGCATGTGCTGAACATGCAGCTCTACAATTTTTTCATCCACTTCATACCCCATAGGCATGATCCACACTGTCCTTGGCTCCACAACCTCCATTAGGCACTGATCAGTTTCTACCATAAAGCAAACTGCATCCTTATACTTTTCAACTAGAGATTTGGGAATTCTCTCCCTTGCTTGCATCGTACTCTGAAAGTTTTTGAAATAACCCCACAGGGTTGTATTTCTTGCCTTAGCATTCCTAAGCCCATGCAGGTAGTCTCTGATTTGAATGGCAACAGGTCTGTCATTCTGCCATACCCAGCCACTGGATCCGGGCAGCTCATTCATGAAGTAGAAAAACAAACACAATATCAGTCCACCATACTTAAAAGAGTTCTTCTTGTCCTTCTTAATCTTCTGTAAGTTTTCCATTAGCCGGTTTAGAAGAAGTTCACAGAGGTCATAATCTGCATTCTTTCTCAACATCTCATAAGAAGTATACACAGTAGTTTCGGGTACTGAATTCTCCCTGCTGGAGTGATATATCTTATAACCAATTATCATAGATGCAAACTTGATATTCGGATCAGAGATATCTTCTACGGTCATTGCTCTCTTATCAAATTTTGATCCAGTAGCTTCACTCACAGTTTGGTTTTTGACAGATTTGAGAACTGGTATCCCTCTGGAGGAGTGCAAACTGGTTACTGCCCTAATCACATCCTTAGTGATCTTAAATGGTCTATTCAACCATAAGAAGTTATCATGTACTCTGCTCAACACATACCAGACCCATTCATCCTCTTCAAAATAGGGGAAATGAATGCACTGACCAAAATGTTTATCCCGGATGGCCTGGTACTGTGGTTTGAGTTCAAAAGTATTATCTATTAACTGATTGTGATAGATATCTGCCAGCTTGGATTCCCCAAAATCTTCAATGTTCACATGAATGTAAACCCTAACATCTTCTACATGTAAAATACCATGCAGAATGCTGGAAAAAGCCCCTGAGGGATCCATTTCTAGAGATTTGTATGGGTGCTTCTTAAATTTAGGGCGAGGCCTATCGGAAATCTTCACCACATTCAGAGTAGCCATCTTTTAAAGATTTACAAAGAGATATTCAAGAAAGGAGAATACCTTTTACGCTTCTAGGTTTCACGGAGTGAGCCAGATTGATTGTAGGATGAATCAACTCCTGCAGATGATCTTTGATGGGCTTGCAGAGCTCTTTTTCCCTTCTTCTTGAATGCAGAATGAACAAGTGTTTGATAAGAAAACCCTTATATTATTCTGCAAACCCTAATACCAAGTTGCAATAAATGCTCGACTTAAGTTATTCTGGTTTGCCTTGTTGTTCTTATTTTGATGACTTTGATGAACCGGATCAATCTTGTTCTAAACATCTTGCGGATCTTCCATATCTTAAACACAGTTTGTTTAGATGTTTCTCTATAAACCCTTTAATCCGCAACTCTCCTTGTGCCAATTCCGGCACCAATTAACTGGTTGGGGGAAAAATGTTTTTCCTTGTGTCTCCCCCTGAGCCAGAGCTCACTTTTTAATTTCTGGAAGGAATATCAGCACCAGATTCTGGTGCGGATCCATCCCCTACATTTTCTGTACTTTTCTTCACCCAAATCTTGTTCATCTCACTTTGAAATTCATCCGCATTCACTTTTCCTTTTCCCTTGTCTTGAATCTAATTGTGATGTATTGGACCTCTTTTGTCCTGATTCTTGTTTCTACAGAATTTGGCAATATGACCGGATCTATTGCAAATGTGGCAAACAACATTTCTTTGCATATTTGATTGATATCCTCTTAATCTGGATTGATTAGCCATATGACTAATTCTATTGCATGCAAAGCATCTACCATTGAAAGAATTGTTCATTTGCATATTTCTGCATTCATGAGATTTATGACCATAACTTTTGCAGTTAAAACACTGTCCGGAGAAGGATGTATTAGTCTGATTCATTATTTTCCTGCACTAATTAGCTTTATGACCAAAGTTATTGCAATTATGGCAGTATCCATTGAAGGATGGATATCTTTGAGCGTTAGGTTGCCTCACCAGAGGTCTTCTAGACCTGTTTCTTGGATTTTCTGATTCAAACTTCTTCTGACCGGATCCGGAGCTCTCAACTTTCTCATATCCCAAGCCACGCTTGTCATCTACCCTCTTTTGGCTTTCAAGAAGAACTTCAAGTTGAGCAGAACTTATCTTGAATTTATCTTTGTATTCATTTGCTGTTTGAAGATCCCTTTTAAGAGAGACAATTTGATCTTCTAGTTTTTCTTCATTATCTTTAGCATCTTCAAGATCGGATTCAAGATGTCTGATTATCCTATCCATCTTGTGGCAGTCTTCTGATTTCTCCTTGAGAGATTTTTTTAGATCATCTTCAATTTTTCTTTTCTCTTCAATTTCTTGGGTAAATTTCATGACTCCTGATTCCATTTCATGTCTTACCATGATGATCTCTTTTGATAATTTTTCACATAACTTGGTTTTCTCCTTAAGATCTCCATTTGTATCATTTGCTTCACCTTGACTTGCCAATTGCTGAAGTAGTTCCTTTCTCTTTTTCATAGAGAGACTTAGTTTTCCTTTTAGTTCATTTATGAAATCATCAGCCTGTTTGAGTCTTTCCTTCAATTCATTGACTTCAGAATTAGATTGCTCAAGATCATCTAGGGCAGACTGAAGTTGCTCCCTCATACCATACACATCCATCTTAATTCCCAGATCTTCCTCAAGCTGTTAGGCTCTGTTTGGAGGAACTTGGCTATGATACCAATTGTTGATAACTGAGAGGGGGGTGAATCAACTATCTAAATTATTTCAGCTTTCTGAACTTTCTTTATAATTAATGCAGCATCAATTCAAATAAGAAAACATAACCATGAAAAGGAAATACACATGACATAATATTTTGACGTGGAAACCCTGTTAAGGGAGAAAACCACGGGGTGATTAACCCAAGATTGTATTCTCTGTTAGAAGAATAGAAATACAAAATGGCACTTGCCAATTAGGGCTCACTGCCCAAGCACACTGCTCACAAGAGGCTCACTGCCTACAAGAGACTCACTGTCTACAAGTTGTAAGAAGAATAACAGGATCCTTGAACTGATGAGATGCATCCACATATACAGGGGTTCAGTTCTGATTAGGCTCAATACACTGATCTGCTGCACTTCATCTTTCCTCTTCTTTTGTACTGCTCTCCTTTCACATACCAGACCTTCCTTACTGCTTTCACTCTGCTCTACTGCTTTTCTTTGCACATCTCTAAAACACCACACCTCTCACAACTAAATCCATCTTGTATATATATCCGTACAAGTGATTTCATCACCTTTTTAGTCAACATCCAGAATAGTCAATATTTTCCACAAACTCTGATCTGTCGGCTGAATCCTTTCTTACCAAGTAATGCGGATCAAGGATATACTTGTAGAAGTCATCAATCATGTTGGCCAATCATAACTTATGCCTTAAGAACCTTTACCATCATCAGTAACACATCCGAAATAATGTCTAATGTTCTGCCAGTCAGTTCTTCCTCTGTCCACACTACCAATCAGGAACCCAACACTCAAGTATTCATATCTTTTTCTTCATCTATCACCGGAGGCTAAATCCTTAGAATCTATCAGTCAAGGTAGTCCTCTTGACTTCCCCAAATCTGCATTTCGCCAAGATACTTCCTCTGAGAGATTCGGACCTGACTGTCGAACCTCGCCACATGCTCTGTTCTTGCTTACCGGATCACAACACTCTACAATCTGCCTTCCGGTAGAGACTCATCATGTCCTGCGGATGTGTGGGTTAACCTTTGTTGCCATCAATGACAACATTCATGAGTCCATATAGTGTCTCTTGCCAACACTCTTACTGTATACCATGATACAAAGTGATTGTTGGGTTTAGCATGTGGAGAGTTTAACCAAGAAAAACATTAAACACATTTGGGTAACAAAAAGTTAATTACAAGATCTACGCCAACCGCAAGGAGCTTTCCTAGACCTGATTTGGTGGTAAAGAGCATGCCACACAATGGTAGAGTTGGTGAATGCTAAAATTAGACCCCTTTTGAGGCCCACTACTCTCGTGCTACGAGGAGATTTATTCCTTTGTATTGACACTCCTTGTCCTATCCTACTAAGTCTTTCAGATTCCTTGTTTCCATCATTGGAGTTCTACTCGATGTGTGATGTATTCTATGAATTTGTTCATGCATTGTGATGTGGATCCATGCTTATATTATGTTGATTGGATATACATGTATTTTGGCATGTGTGAGCCTTATCTCCCTTGTTTTGAATGAGTGTGTATTCTTCCCATGTGACTATCTCCTTCATACAATGGGGTGGGCCTAAGGCCACCACATGGTTGGGTGGAACTATGCAACTATTGGAGACTCACAGGTTCTTCGAGAGAAGCTTGTGTAAGGAAGCTAAGGTAGTGGAACAACTTCCTACACTAATCTTGAGGGGAGAGATATGCAAAACTTTTTAGAACTTTACAACAGTTACATAAATAAACACAAATAGAAATCATAACACAACACAGTAATTATGTTAGGGAACCCTTTTGGGAGAAAAATCCCACACTCCAAAGCTGCCCAATATATTATTCAAGAATCAAGAAGATTACAATATAATTGCGGAGCAAGCTTTCACAGGAGTATAACCAACCAGAGATCTGGAGGAAACTCAACATCTATAAGACTCTCTCACACAACCTCCATCTCAAGCTCCTAATATATAATAGATACAATACAGTAAACTATTAGTGGTAATTACAAAACCATGAGCCAAAATCCACCCAAAAGTGCCCAAATTATCTCCAATCAAAGATACCTTGTGATGTGCCAAATCACACACCAACATGTGTAACTCTCCCCTTTACAACTCTTTTAAGTGTCCAACACATTTTCACATTTCCAAAACCAGGAGGCCCAACTTCTGGAGGTCATAATTTTTTATTCGAGTGTCCGATTGATGAACTATTTGATGTGTCAGAGAGCTCATGAAGAGATATATCAAGATATAACTAGATTCACCAGGTATGACAAATATAGGGGCATTTAGGGACCTCTAAGTGAGTCAAATATGAGTTTGAAACTTTTTTTAGGAGTTTCAAAAAATAAAAACTTTAATATCTTGCAATCCAGGTATGACCTTGAGTCGAAACTCATCCAAGATGTTGGCTTGGAAATTCTGCACCTTTTGGGAAAATTCCAAGTCTATTCGTGCTCAAATGTAGAGTTACTAAAAATACTAAGTCCTACCATTGTTAGCCCTTTTGGAAACTTTGAAATTTCTAAACCATTCTTCAAGATCAAGGGTATTCGAAAAGACCAAAACTCAGAACAATAGAAACTTTTTGTTTTTGCAAGGTTGAGACACCTTTCCTAACATTCTCCCACTTGTCAAACACCTTACAAGAGAAAAGGGAGTATCAACACCATGATTTAATTGCTAGGGACCGAGAGGCCCCTAGACTCCGAACACCATCTAAACTTCTTTGTGCTCACATGCTTAGTTAATGAATCTGCAACATTCATTAAAGTCTCTACCTTAACAAGCTTCACACTACCATCTTCAACCATATCTCTAACAAAATATTATTATACATCAATGTGCTTGGTCTTGGCATGAAATGTTGGGTTCTTAGCTAGGCAGATCTCACTCTGACTATCACAATAAATAGTCACTGCACCTTGTTTTATTTCGATTCCTGAACATAGTCTCTTAAGCCAAATGGCTTCTTTACAAGCATGAGCAGCTACCATATACTCAGCTTTAGTAGTGGACAAAGAAACCACAGCCTATCGCTTACTCATCCAACTAATTGCACCACCAAATAAAGTAAATACATAAGCACTGGTGGATCATCTGCTATCAACATCACCTACCCAGTCTGAATCCACATAACCATGAATATCAAGAGAATACATGTCTCCTATCAAATTACCATGATAACACAATGAATACTTTGAGGTACCCTGGAAATATCTAAAGAATCTTTTAACTGCATCCTAATGAACTCTACTAGGATTAGAAATATATCTGGAAAGAACTCCCACTACTTGGGCAATGTTTGGTCTAGTATAGACCATAGCATACATCAAACTTCTGACTGCACTCTGGTAAGACACTATGCTCATGTCTTGCATCTCTAATGGGGATTTTGGACATTATGAACCAGATAACATCGTTCCAACTATAAAAGGAACATATAATGGTCTACAATCCTGCATGTTAAACCTCTGTAAAACTGAATTGACATACTTACTCTGGCCAGGCCATAGTTTTCTATTCACTTTATCTCTTCTTATTTCCATCTCAAGAATGTGTTTAGCTGCACCAAGATCTTTCATTTCAAATTTAGGTGCAAGTTGAAACTTTAGTTCTAAAATCATTCCTTTCCCTTTACCAATAAATAACATATCATCAACATATAATGCAATAAACAGGAAACGATCACCATCATATTTATAATAAACATAGTGATCAGATTTAGAACGCTCAAATCCCAAACTCAATACATATGTATCAAATTTATGGTACCACATCCTAGGACTTTGTTTGAGGCCATACAAATATTTCTTCAATTTACAAACCAAATTACTTTTACCTTTCACCATGTAGTGCTCTGATTGTGTCATAGAAATATCCCCCTCCAAATCACCATGAAGGAATGTCATTTTCACATCCATTTGCTCAACCTCTAGATCATAAGCAACATCCATAGAAATTAAGAATCTAATGGATGTCATTTTTGCAACAGGGGAAAATATCTCATCGTAATCAACACCCTCAACCTGATAGTAACCTTTCACAACCAACCGTGCTTTGTACCTCTCAATAACTCCATCTGAACCAATTTTTTTCTTGAACACCCATTTGCAACCAATAGGTTTTTGTCCTTCAAGCAATTGTACAATGTCCCATGTATCATTCTTTTTCAAATCTACCATTTCTTCATCCATAGCAATCTTCCAGGACTATACATCATTCATACCTAATGTCTCTTCTACAAATCTAGGTTCATCTATGTTAGTTTTCAAAGAAAAAATACATCTCCAGTCATCAAGTGAATAACTTTCAGGTGGTTGTCTATGCCTTGTAGACCTTCAAACAAGCTGAGTTGGAGGTTCTTCCTCCTCTTCTGAAGATTCGGAGCTAGATGAGCTCTCCTCAACTTCTTCTCTATCTAGGGGCCTCAATTCAACTTTCTCAAGTGTAGAAGGGAGTTGAATCACATCTTTCTGTTCACTTTGTTCTAGCTACAATGTAACCGAAGGTTTAGTTTCTCTAAAAATAACACTTCTACTATATATTACATTCTGTGCAATAGGGTCCCAAAGCTTGTATCCTTTCACACCATAATTGTACCTGATGAAGATACATTTCACAACCTTGTTCACCAACTTTGTTCACTTCTCCTTTGGCACATGTGCATATGCCTCACAACTAAAAATTCTAAGATGTCTTAGTGAAGGCTTTTGCCCTGACCATGCCTCCATAGGCATTTTATCAACAAGAGTTGATGTAGGAGACATGTTAATTAGGTAGCAAGTACTGGCAATAGCTTCAGTCCAAAATATTTGTTCTAGAGCAGCACCACTAAGCATACTCCTAGTCTTCTCCATCAATGTCTTGTTCATTCATTATGTAACTTCATTCTATTGTGGAGAATATAGAGTTGTATTTTGTCTCTGAATGCCACAATCTTTATAGAATCTATCAAAAGCAATAGAGAGAAATTCATTGCCATTGTTAGTCCTCAAACATTTTATTTTCTTTCCAGTCTACAACTCAACCATTTCATTAAATTCTTTAAATCAACTAAAAACTTAAGATTTACTCTTTAGAAAATATACCCATGTCCTTATGCTGTAATCATCAGTAAATGAAACATAATACGTGGAATTTCTAATGGAAGGAACATCTACAGTCCTACCAAACACATTAGAATGAATAAGATCCAATACACTCAAGTAAAACTGAACGCAGTTTTGTTTACCATAAATGCAATGCTCATAGAAACTAAAATCAAGATTACAATTAGTCAACCCTTCAACAAGGTTTTTATTTTTCAAGGTCCTTAGACCCATTTCTCCTATGTGGCCTAATCTTTGGTACCATAACATAGTCTTCTCTGCAGGCAATTTTGATTTAGAAGAAAGAGCACCCTTAGGTACCCAAAATCTATGACCATCCAATGAAAATGAAACCCTCTCTTTTTCTAATAAAGTAGTCACAGATTTACTTTTCATAGAATTATTATTGCACTCAACAGTGTATGCATCAATCTTATACAATGTGCCATATTTGACACCTCTAGTGATCACCATAGCACCTCTAACCATCTTGCATCTTGTATCAGAAACTTGACTACCTGCACACCCGCATCTATTAATTTTCTCACAGCTAATAAATTTCGTGCTAATCTAGGGATATGCAACACACCATTAATCATTTTTGTTCTACCATCACAAATCTAATTTTAACTTTACCACGACCAACAATATTTAAATCAGAATCATCACCCAAGTGCACCTTACCTCCATCAAATTCTTCATATTCAGAAAACTAATCTCTATTAGAGGGCATATGGAAAGAGGCACAAGTGAGTCAATTAACCATGCATCATTACCTGCAGGAGTGGCCAAAGCTGCAATGAACGCACCACCATCTTCCTTCTCAGACTTGGAATCAGAATCAAATTTCTTCTTTTTCATCTTCTTTTCTTCTTTACACTCCTTACAGAAGTGTCCAGTCATACCGCAATTCCAACAAATAATTTTGGACTTTCTACGAGATTTAGATCTCCCCTTGGACTTGGATTTGTCACGTTTCTTGCTCTTAGTGCCTTTTTGTTTAGGTCTTCCATGAACACTTAGGGCACTGATGGATGCCTTCCTCCTCATTTCTTCAGAAAGCAAAGAACCCACAACATCTTCAACTTTCAAGTAATAGAAGTGCTCCCAGTTGCCATAACAAGAGAATCCCATGAATCATGCAAAGAACAAAGAAGGATCTAACATCTCTCCTCATCTATTTTTACACCAACTGATGCTAATTGAGCCACCAACATATTGAATGATTCCACATGGTCTGAAATTCATCCACTCTCTTCCATTCTCAAGGAATACAATTTATTCCTCAAGAAAATCTTGTTCTATAAAGATTTGGCTTGATATATTTTAGCGATTTTCTTCCATAGTTTCTTTGCAGAGGGCTCTTCATAGACATTGATTAAAATAGAGTGTCAGGCACAATTTGATTAGACCCTTGGTTTTACGGTCCATAACATCATATTTAGTAGCCAAAGTAGCATATGTGGGCCTTGAAACTTTCTCATCAATAGCATCCCACATATCTCGATCAATTAACAGATCCTCCATCTTCAGCTTCCACATCTCAAGAATGTTACCAGAAAAAATTTCTTCCTCTATTCTCCCTGATGTGCTCGCCATCTAAAAATCCTTGCAAAAAGCTCACAAAGTATTTTCTACACAAGCTCCAACTCAAAACTAGATTTTAGTTCAAAAAACCCAACAACCCACAATTGAAAACAAAGGTTATCAAGCTCTGATACCACTTGTGAGGAAGCTAAGATAGCTGAACAACTTCCTACACTAATCTTAAGGAGAGAGATATGCAAAACTTTTCAGATCTTTACAATAGTTACAAAAATAAACACAAATAGCAATCATACCACAACACAGTAATTACATGGGGAAACCCTTTTAGGAGAAAAACTGTACACTCCAAAGTCACCCAATATATTATTCAAGAATCAAGAAGATTACAATATACTTGCAAAGAAATATTTCACAAGAGTATAACCAACCAGAGATCTAGAGGTAACTCAACATCTATAAGACTCTCTCACACAACCTCCATCTCAAGCTCCTGATATATAGGAGATATAATATAATAAACCATCAACAATAATTACAAAACCATGAGCCAAAAACCACCCAAAATTGGCACCCAAATTATGTACAATAAAAGATGCCTTGTGATGTGCCAAATCACACACCAACAAGTGTAATTCTCCCCTTTATAGCTCTTTTAAGTGTTCAACATGTTTTCACATTTCCCAAAATGGGAGGCCTAACTTTCGGACGTCATAACTTTTGATCCAGGTGTTCGATTGATGAATCGTTTGATGTGTCAAAAAGATTTTGAAGAGATTTATCAAGATATAACATGCTTCACTGGTTATGGCAACTTTTAGGGCATTTAGGGACCTCTAAGTGCCTCAAATTTGAGTTTGAAACTTTTTTTGAGAGTTTCAAAAAATGAAAATTTAATATCTTGCAATCCATGTATGACCTTGAGTCAAAACTCACCCAAGATGTTCACTTGGTAGTTCCGTTACTTTTGGGAAAATTCCATGTCTATCCATGCTCAAATGTAGAGTTACTAAAAATAGTAAGTCTTGCCATTTTTAGCCCTTTTGGAAACTTTGAAAGTTCTAATCCATTCTTCAAGATAAAGGGTATTCGAAAGACCAAAACTGGGAAGAATAAAAACCTTTTGTAGCTGCAAGGTTGAGACACCTTTCCTAACAACTTGGAGTTTGCATTCATGGAATGGATTCCTTTGCTGATTCATTTTGGTTATCATATTGCATTGTATTGATGCGAAGGATAATTATATAAATCTAAGGATGTTGGTGTCCTAACTTTGTAACCAATTATTGTAACATTGATATGATTTTATCATCTTTATGTTGAGGACTTGTAAACCATCCACATAAGTGGTGGTTTTCCATTTACTGGTTTGGTGTTTTGGCATTGGTGTCGAAGGCACTTTTTGATTCACTATGTGTTTCCTTTAGTGCAATTTTGTGACAAATGGGACAAAACTTCACAAATCATGTTTTGGGTTTAAAAAGAACTTATTTTTAGTTAAAATGAATCCTATTTGATGTTAAATAATGTTTTAGGGTACCTAGTGTTTTGGCTGAATTTTGGCCCAAACTAAGCAAATCTGGGCCATTTTAGTGAAATCTACATTTCTGGACCTGGGTTCTAGAGGACGACAGTGCAGGGTGCTAAAGTCCTAGGACCCCAGTGTTGAGCACTAGTGTCCTAGAACTATAATGTAGGGCACTAGATTCTTGGGTAGAGGCTCCCTCCTTGGGGCTCCATACTCTGCCAGGGTGTCCCATTATGCCTGTTCAACCCTCTTGTTGAGATTGTTATAAAAAAAGATACTTTTTCCCCCTTGAATCAACCTAAGCATGCATTTTTATGTTTGTGTAATGTTTCTTGCAAATTGTCCCTTTCTGGTGTTGGAAAACATAATTGAAATTTGAGCAACATGGTTAGACAACTTCAGTTAAGTCTTTGACTAACACCATTTGTATGAGAATGAATGATGTTGATTTCGGGTGAATGTTACATCACTCATGCATGTCACATGAGAGAGTGTGTAGTTTGTTGAAACTTATAATACCTTTAAAAAAATTGTCTTTTCTTTGCTTTAACTAAGTTAATGCGTTGGGCAAAAGCTTGGGGCATTACATTTGGTATAAGAGCCCATGTTGTAACATTGGGAGCTCTAGTTTGTTTTTTTCTCTTGTGAGTATTGAAGTACTTGTTTATAGTTTCTTATGTGCTTATGGGATGTATTCTTAATTCCTCATTTTCTATGAACCTTGTACCTAATGGCATGGTGATATGAAATTGTTGGTTATGCTAACTTGTGCTATGTGTTTAGGGAATAATGCCTCCTAGATGGGCTACCGTAACTGTCAAGGGGAATGTGATAACCTTGAGCAAGAATCCCCTATATTTCAAAGGGACAACTCACCTATGGTCAGGCGTGCACCACCGGACGAGAACTTGGGTGCACCGTAGGTAGTAACTCCTCTTCAAGAAATTTTTGAGAGACTGGGACCTCGTTAGGAGGTAGCACATTCAGGTAGTTCTCACCCTTCCCAGGTTAGGGTTGAGAGGTGGAGTAGTGATAGTGAGAGGGAATGCTCTAGGAGCCTGTATCGATCCAAAGTGGGAGATATACCCCTAAGGGTGTTAGAAATGAAGGTACAAACCACACAACAAAAATTTGATTACAATATGTTTAATAATCTAAAACAGTGTAATATTTATGGAGGTTGTAAACTGAAACCAAACTATCCAACACAGAAGCAACAAATTAGATAACTAATCACACAACACAGTATATAATGTGGAGAAAACCCTTTCAGGTAAAAAACTCCACATAGGAAAGAGGCCCAAGTTTGTATTAATCTACAAAAGAGAGTACAATACATCAACTACACCAATATTTCCCTCAGTCTTCAATCCAACAGCATTCCGACAGCACTTGTGCAAGTCTACAACTACAAAAAGCTTAACAACACTTTACAAATGCATCACTAAATAGTAGAGCCACCCAAAATGGGTGCCCAAGTTGGGAATCTCAACACCATACTAGGAATCTTGCATGCATGCAAGAAATTAATGCCCTCTTACACACCTCTTACACCTGTCATATTGCATGTTGCATGCATGAGCGCCTGGGGCTAAAAATAGCTCTTACACTGTCATAGATTCTGTCATAACCATCATATAATCTAATGAGAACTTACAGTTGTCATAGATACTCTTACAATATATGACACAAAAAATAGCATATAATCTAACAAGGTTTTGTGCTTTCATCCTAACTACAATCATTCTTCATTCAATATTCATCCAATTATCTAATAAGGTCAATCACCCCTATTTCATCCATTCCTATCACCTCATCCAAATCCTAATCCAATCCAATCCAAAATCCACCCTAATCCCAATCAAGTCATCCAAATCAACACGAAATCAATCCTAATCCAATCTAATCCAAAATCCAATCATCTCCAAATCATATCCATCAAGCCTTCATAAACTTTATTTCCACATATATCAAACCTCATTCAATCCCTTCCACCTCTCTCTATCCCTCCACAAATGACTCCAAGCCAACCCACATTACCACCATATATTCCATACCAACCAATCTCATACCAATTCACTTCAAATCATCCAACCATTTCACATCTAACACATCAACCATACCTTCCTAATCCATGAATGTATCACCTTCATCCCACATCCATTTTTCACATTACCTCATCTCAACTTGCAATACCACCATTCACCTTTTCACTAACAACACATCAATCATACCAACCTAGTATCTGTCAACTCATCAAGCCACTCCCATATCAACCTATTCGATGATCTCATATCAATCCACCATACCACCATTTCTTTCTCGCCAAGAGACATGTCAACAACCTCCCATTTCTTCAAATGTCATCCAACATCCATATCAATAACCTACACAAAATAATTCCCATACAAAGCCCAAAATCAAAATCAAAGGCAAGGCCACGCATTCATTAGATGAGCTTCCCCATCCCAAACCTAAAATCACAATCAAAGGTAAGGCCATGAATCTATTAGATGAGCTCCTTTATCCAACTGATGATGATAGTCTTGTAGATCAAGAGGAATATGCCGATGATGATGATAGTCTTGTAGATCAAAAGGAATATACCAATGATCCTAGCACAAGCAACCCTTTGCATCCAAATCAAATATCTAATCGTCATACTCATGCTACCTTTGACAAGGGAAACACTATTCTAGCCTCTTCATCCTATGAAAATCCTTCATCCTCACAACCTTTACAGTCTAACTCCTTCCATGAATCCAACCATCACCCAATCCAAATATCTAAATCACATCTTAACACATCCAAGTGGTTTTATTTGGATTTTCTCCTTTTCCAAGGACTACTAGAAAAGGATCCTATGCACAAAAGAAAAATCAAAGTTGTGGAGTCATGAAAATCCACTCATTTAATGTTATCCCCCTCTAGCACATGCATGCATGTTGTCACAAAGAAATTCATCAATCCACCATCTCTCAAAAGCATCCAAGAGCCCACATCTACCAAACCTATCCAAAAGTCACTTAGTAAATTCCAAAATCAAACATTGTCATGCACTCCAATGCCTATCCTTGAACGTATCAAAGAGTCTCCTAGTACCATCCTTGTCCAAACTCAAACACTATCATGCATATCAACACCCATCAAGCTTGTCAAAGATCCCCTTATCCTAAGCTCAAGCCAAAATCCATCATCCAACCATGTTGATGACTATCCAAATCATATCATAGCTATCCAAGAACTACCCATCCTACCATTCAATCTATTAGAGCTATGTCAAGAAAAAATATCCAAAGCATGCCCAATTATGTCTCCATCCAAATCAAGATCAAACTATCCAAGTTACTCCCATCTATGATCAAGAAATCCAAACTAATCCTATCTTATATCCAACTAGTCCTATCCACCATCTAACAATATATACTTCACATGATGAGGCATATAGTCCCCATGAATGCATAGACAATCAAGTAAGTGACATTGATCATATTACATATATCAATGAGCAAGATAGCATTGAGCATTCAAATGACCAAGGCATGATAAGAATGAATAATGATCAAGGCATGAAAAGAACTTGAAAAATGATCAAGGTACAACAAGCACAAATAATGATCAAGATGACAAGTGTACACAATGAGAAAGCACAAGCATCATATCAACTAGGATCTTCTTCTTTCATTAAGTCAAGTTTTCTCATGGATGGAAAAAATAACAAGTTATAATAGTTCTTGGCAACACATCAATGGGCTAGCATCATTCTTCAAAAACAAAGGGTGTCCTATTTAAAAAATGATTTGTAATAGAATGAACTATCAAGTAAAAGGATTGTGCATTCATGAATAGGGCATCCTAGAGCCTGTCCCAATCTACATTAGTCATGGTCAAGGCATTAGATATCAATGATCTAAAAAATCTAATGATTTTAGTAGTACTTCAACACTTACTGAGGCAACTTTATCCAATGAAAGCATCAATATAGGGACCATTCATAGCCCTTACAATCATTACACCTCCACTATCCCTACCATCAAACTTTATCTTCCACATCGTAAACCCACTACTTGGGACCAACAAAATTGTAAAGTATACAAAGCAAAAGATCCAAATCAAACATCAAATGTGACTGAATCCAATAGTCAAGGACACAAAAAATATGGGTATCAAAGAAAAGTGGACCAATACAATCAAGCAAAGCAAAATATCCAAATATAGAAACCACTCAAAACATGGAGCCACTTTGAAGGCTGCACCTTGACTATGATAGGTGTCCACCACCTTCTAGATTGTATAAGAATGTTGGTCCTAACTACCCAAATCAAGCAATCCCTCAAACCATGGAGCGACATCAAAAGACACATGTTGCATATAATAGGTGTCCAACACCTTCAAAATTATATTATCTCCTAACACATAAGGTGTATAAGAATGTTGGTCCTAATCATCATCCTAATCCACATTCTAAATTCCATAATCCATCATCCCAGGTATGGCGAGTCAAGAATCCTCCAGCCTAATCTAAATCACCAATACATCTCCCAAAATCCTCCAACCCTCAATCACCTAATTCCACATCCAACATCGCTAATCCAAATCCAAAATCACACCTAAAATCTAGAAACCCCAAATCCCAAATCTGTCGCATTGTGGCCACAACACTTTATCATAAGGGCTATGATGGTACAATATCAATATGTAAACATTTGGATAAATCCAACTCTATTATCAATAAGGATCACAACAACATCAATGGATTGTATGTGAGTGTTCTAATCCTAATGAAGTGGTTACTCTAGGTAGGTTAGTACTGCATGTTATGACAAGAGCATCTACATCAACGATATTAGATAGATAGGTACATGTGAAGACAGTTTGAATAGCAAGTTATCAATGCCATCAAATCAATGAAGGAAAAAGTTAAAATGAAATTTAAAAAGTCAAAAAATCAAAAAAAGTAAAAAGAAAAAATCATCCAATAGTGAAAATCATTCTTATGGAAACTTAGATAAGTACCATGATGAAAACCCATTCATGGGTCTCATGTGTAAATATTCCATCTATGAGTACCCTATAATTGGGGACAAGCATTTCCCATCATATCATTCCTATCCTATCATCCCCATCCATTATATTTGCATACCTATCCCATGTACTCAACCCATCCTCCCTACTTTGAACCTGATAAGGACAGGGGTATAATATTGAAACATGCTTTCAACATCTCTTGACATATCCAATCTTTTACAATCAATCCTATCACCCTATCATCACAAGAATTGCATCATAACATCCCGAGTGACATTTCTAGAGTGGGTCATGTTATTCCTATGTGACGTAGTCCTTGGAGATCACATCTTGTACCCCTCCATCCATCTCCCATCCATCCCATCCACTATCAACAATACCTTAATCTATCCATCCAATCCTCTTTTCATCCTTGTCCCCAAGACTTGATGTTCCCTTGTTATTGGTATCCAACAAAAGGCTATCCAAATGGAATCCAATGCAACCATCCCAAAGAAAAGAAAAGCAATAAATCCAAGTGCAGTAAATCCTTATCCACACTAATCTATCTAAGCAATCTAAACAAATAATCCAAAAGCATCCATCATTTTTCATCCCCAACCTTGCTGCAAACTTGGTCAATGCTAATAATCATCAATCATCATTGGGATATATTGTTCCCAATCCTCATGTTGTTCTTGGGATATATCATTCCCACATCAACAACACTATCCTCATCATTAATCAATCGATCATCAATTTTCATCTCGATAAAAAAAATAACTCTTATTTGTCTTTGTGTTCATTTGTGCATGCATGCTTTCTTGGTTGTGTGTATTATCCTTTTGTTTGCTAGTTGTACAATCATAGTACCCACCATGGTTGTCAAAAACCTTGAGACGTGTTGGGGAATCATTTTATTTTCTTATGAATCAGTCCTCTATGCATGGGATACATCGTCATCTTGGTCTTTATACCCTTGTGCATAATATCTCATGCTATATGAAAGTAGGTGGTCACCACATATCAACATAATACCTCCATTCAAGATCACTTACTCATTATTCCACAAACACATTATCCATTATCATCTATCCTTTATCATTTCATCCATTCTTAAGTCTTGTGCTCATGATTTAATTTATGCAAATAATTAATTAGTTAATTCATTATTCTTTTTGAGTTAGCTATCTAACATCATCATTCTTCTACATTATGTCCAGACAACCAAATACAATTAACCACCTCATTCCATTTTTTTTTCCTAACTATTTCAGCACATAATACATCACATCATATATTATAACAACATCCCTCTCATTCATCCTATCCATTTGCATCTATTCATTCTTTAATCTTCTTCTATCCATCATTCTCCAATATTTCTTGTATCTAATCATCCAATCCCTTTCATCCATCATTAACCTCCAATATTCTATCCCCCCTCTTTCTCATTCTTCTATCACATCTTTTTCATCCCTTTCAAGAGCACACCCATGTTCTTCAAACCCATTTATCCTCTTGAGGGGGCATCTTCCCTTCATCATACTAACACCATGTTTTATCAATTCTCTCATCAATTGAGGCATATCACCCTCATGTTCATCTTTAAGTGCTATATTTTAAATTTCTTTGAAACAACACTATAAAAATGTTGTCTTAAAAAGGGTAAAATGTAGACACCTAAAATTGACATTCGCATTAATGTTGTCATCGACACTTCATCTACATCATTTTCCTCTAAATTAATTAAATAAATAATAATTAATTAATTAATTATCCCATTTCCTCTATCCACATTAATTAAATGATTTTTAATTATTTAATTAATTACCTAACATTTTTTCTAAGTATTGTTAATTTATTTAATTAATCAATCTAATTTCCAAATTTTCATCTCAAATAAATAAAATTAATATTTTATTTATTTATTTCCAACATTATCCTGATTCTCATGAATTAAATAGATTTATTTATTTAATTCCCTAATTTCCTCTCAATTCCTAAATTGACTCTCAATCAATTTAGTTAACTAATCAATTAAAAGAGTTAACTTATTAGTCAATTTATTTAATTGATCAATTAAAAGAGTTGACTAATTAATCAACCTAGTTAACTAATCAATCAAATCTAGTTGACTAAAGAGACAATTAGCTAACTAATTAATTATTTTTATAATTCAAAATCATGCACAAGTTAATTGCATGCATGCATGCACAAGACTCCAAAAAATGACTTGTTAACTCCCTTGATCCATGTAACAGAAAGACACTTGTCAAATCCTCATGCATCCAAATCCTCTCAAACAACCATAGCCATTGATCCTCCAAATCAATATCCATTATTGATCATCTCTCCTATAAATTTATATATTAAGCCTCTCCCAAGCCACTATCAGATCCATAATTTGAATGCAAAATTATGTTGCTGAGCTGAGAACCTAATGTCACACCGATCCATTAGAGCACAAACACCATTGTTGGTGTAACAAAGATGCATTGGTGAGATCTTTTGTTGTTTTCATTATTTTGTATGCAACTTTAGCTCATCAAAGGTGGTGTTAATTATGAAGTAGTTTCTATTGTTTGTATTACTTTAGTTTCTATTGGCTTCATGTTTTAGCATCTACATTTTTCCTATGTATAGCTTTTTGGGTGTCATTTTTTATCCAATCATACAAATTTGAAACAAATTATATTTTTACATTCTAGACTCCATTCTATACACATTCAAAAAAATGGTTTTCAATTAGTTTTCTCAAAATTAAGGGAGGAGCACGCTCAATTTTTATTTGTAGAAAAATATGCCATAAACTACATGATGTTATCTATCTTTCCACTAAAGGGATTTGTGAAACACTTCAAAGAAGTTAACATTTTAGGGGAAGCACACCTAACACTATGTTATATTTTTTTGACAAAAACATGACCACTTTGTGTGGTCCCCCAATTTGACCCTCTTAATCTCCACCATTTTTTTTAAATTAGTAATTTTATAAATTAGGCTCCGAGCACTACTAATCTTGTTCTTGTCACATCTTGAAATTTTGAGCATGGGTATCTTGAATTTTTCTCATCCAAGATCAATTTTTGCTGATTTTAGGAAAAAAGTGGACACTTTTGGCCCCCTTTTGTTCCCCCACTTCCATGCACATACCCACATATGTATCATAAGCCTTGGAGGATCTCCTTTCCTTTTCAAGAGAGTTTTATACTTACCATGTTGGTGCATCTTTTGACCAATCAACATGTACCATCTAGAGATCCATCTTCGAATGATATCATACTTTGGAAACTTTTCTATATGAATTAGGACCATGAGATCTATCTTTCTTGGAGAACAGAATCCACAATAGGTGAATCTTGTCTTGACATAGAGACATTCTGTAGGAAGTTGCAGTTCTATAATTTGATTCTTCAATGCGTTGATTATAATAGTTTCAAACATTTATAACTAGCTTATCATTTAATTTGTACTTTAGTGATTATTCAGTAATGGTCTTTCCCTTGTTAAATAAATGTATGAATTCAAAGATTTAAAGTTATAGAGTAGCATTTTTTGAGAATATGCAAGTTATAATGTAGAACTAGGGTTGGCAAATTCTACTTTATGTGAAAAATGGTAGGTACCTTGCATGTTCTTATTATATAATAGAGTTGTATTAAGCATTGAAAACCATAGACAAATAATATCTAGTCTATTAAATCAAAGTACTTGGTTTTTAGGTGTAATGACATAATAATACTATTGCTAGATAAGCTTCAATATATACATATACATATGGTAATCTCTTCCTTATTTGTAAAATGACCTATTTTTCTTATCACTACAAATGTTATAGAAACATAGTTTATTTTATCCTATTGAAGTTTCATATTTACTTTAACAATTGCGCTTCTTTGATTAATGCCACTTCATGGACATGAAACTCCTTCTATTTGGCTACCTTCATCAATTTTGATACATGGATTATATCTATAATTTATAGTTTTAGTAAATTATCATAGTTAACATGCATGGAGCCCCCTTGACAATCACTAGTGAATATTAGATTGAAATGACAAATTTTTAACAATTGCTCAAACTAGTCTCAAGATTTGCTACATAATTCAACCATCTTTTTGCTAAATGGCTACCATCCGACAATATTTACATGTTTTATTTCACCATTATTTACAACTATAGAGGCATATTTGATCCATTTACAAATGATGATGATGATGATGAATGAAAACAACTACTAATGTGTTTATTTCTTGCATCTTTGTAAGAGATCTTGTGAAAGGATTGACCTTTAACCACAACACAAGCTTTTTTCAAAGGCTCAACATTTGTGTAACATAGATAAACATTATATTGTACTAGGAATATGTATAGTCCAAAGAAGGGAAGCCAAATGATTCTTGCCATGGAAACCAATTGTATTGTACTGAGAATATGTATAGTCCAAAGAAGAGAGGACAAATGATTCTTGTCATGGAAACAATGTCACATATGTTGGTTACTAAAATCATGTCATAACTAAAAATAGAGCATAAAAGATAATGCAAATACACAAAGATCCTAAATGAATAATTATTATTAACAATTCAATAAGTGATGATAAAAATAAGACATCCATTTTCCATGAAAGCAATTATACATAAGTGACCTATTCACATTAGGACATCCACTGAACATCGACACAAAAGCAACACTTTCTTGATTTTAGGAAGGCAATCATAAGCTCATAATTGGAAAGGTCCACGACCTATTATGCAAGAAAACATTGCCATCAAACAAGAACCCAAAAAGATATATTAGCATTAGCCCATGACATGTGCTTGTAACTACACCACTCAACACTAGATATCCAAACGCATGCTTGTCAAAGAAAAAAAAAAGCATGGATCTATTGAATCTCCATAAAATATACTAACCAAAATCTTAGGAGAAATAAATTAAACACTTTTTTTAAAAACAATGTGAAATGTAGTCTTTTTAATGGCTATTCTTAAACATCATCCACTTCAATAATCAAAAGTCAATTTTGGTTAATAAATATAAGACAAATATTTATCAATTTTTATTGTGAATGAGGTGTAAATTTTACTATCAGTTGTTTTTCTTTGTTGTTGCAATGCTACATGCAGACATATTATTAATCATATTTTGCTACTTCACCCAAGAAAAAATTCTCAACCAATAATGAAATACAAATTGTGAATTTTTTGGCCAGAAAAGGAAAAATAATAACATTAGCTGTCTATTTAGTTTCTGTCCACTCTACTTAAATATCATCCATTTCAAAGAAAAACAACTGATAGTAAAATTTACACCTCATTCACAATAAAAATTGATAAATATTTGTCCTATATTTATTAACCAAAATTGACTTTTGATTATTGAAGTGGATGATGTTTAAGAATAGTATATCATCCATTTCAATTGTCAAACAGTCAATAGCAATTTTACACCTCATTCACAACAAAAAGTGGTAAATATTTGTCCTATTCTTATTGGCCAAAATTGAACTTTGACTGTTGAAGTGGATGATATTTAAGAAGGCTGTTCTTAAATATAATCCACTTCAACAGTCAAAGGGTAATTTTGGCCAATAAAAATAGGACAAATATTTAATACTTTTTATTGTGAATGAGGTGTAAAATTACTATTGATTGTTGGACTATTGAAGTGGATGATATTTAAATAGAGTCTGGTTTGTGTCCTCCACGCAATTTACAATGCTAACAAATACAAAAACATGATCACATTCCGTAAGTAGGGACACAAACCAGACTCTATTTAAATATCATCCACTTCAATAGTCCAACAATCAATAGTAATTTTACACCTCATTCACAATAAAAAGTATTAAATATTTGTCCTATTTTTATTGGCCAAAATTACCCTTTGACTGTTGAAGTGGATGATATTTAAGAACAGCCCTAAAAACATGACAAGCAAACTAGATATTACCCATTTATTTAATATTCAACAAACTTCAGTAAACCTTGATAGCTCTCCATGCGCAGGGAAACGAGGTAGAATATTTAATGCCAAGGCGACTACTACATCGAGGAGAGTAAAGAACTTAATCCTTACATCATGCTTACAAGGACTTTTATAACATAGTAGAAATTATTACATGGTACAAAGGAGTATAGTTGGCATACATAATGGGAACAGAGAATAGAGTGAAGTAGTGAAGGACGTAGAACCAGAGGTAAGCAGATTGTTGAACATTGTCTACGATCATGTCCACTTCCCCACAAGTGTTAAGTTCGACCAGAAAAAATGTCACGGGTCCCATCACCACAAAAACGTAATTTGTCCAGAAGCCCACAGCGTTCAAATATATTCCATACCGATTCTACGAAATCATCTACTAGATGAGGTGCACCGCACAGGCGGAGGAATCTGGCTCGTGACACTGCAAACCTTGCCAATTGATAGATAAATGCGAAAATGCCACACAAACTAATGAACATGAGATTTCCCAAAACCACCCAAGAGAAGGCCTTCACCTTATGTACCAGCACCGTGTATAATGCAGCCATAAAACCATAAGCAGTGAAGCCAAAGCTACAACAAACCACTGCACTGTTGATGGTCATGAACATCATCTTGTCCCCCACGGTAAGCTCTGAAGTCAGCTGCCACATGATACAAACGAAGAGAGAGAGGAAGAAGGCTACGCAGTCGAAAATAAGGAAGAGCTTAAATGAAGTGAAGGGGATGAGAATAGGGCTGCCTAACTCATTCCTTACCATCGTATCTGTTTGGAAACCACCTGGGACGGTGAAGGCAGCGGTAAATGTCATGGTGGCCAATAACGCTGCCACCACTAGTTCTGCATTGCGTCTGGTCTCGTAGGCTTTGTTAACCATATCTTCGGCTTTCTTGTACTTTTCATAACTTACCTTTGGCGCACAGTACATGAATGGCTTGGGCTTCCCTTTAAAGTCTCCGAGCTTTCTTATAATCCTGAAAGATTCGTGGTACTCCATCACTTCTCTCGCATTGTCCAATGGTGTTTTTAACTCATTGTTAAGGGCGTGCTTTTTCACCCCATCTATTTTCAGCAACAAATTCACCATCTGCGCCGCAAAAGAAGAAAAGGAAAAGAAAGAGGAACAATCAGTTGCATGTACATTTCCGAAATGTTACACAATTCAGAGCATAAATTTGACAGTCCACCTTGCGTGTCAAGAAATTTTTTCCCTACAGTTTAGTCTTCATTATTGCCTTTTGCATGACAATTATTATTTTTTAATGCAAGTCAAATTTTATATAAGAAATATAAAAAAAATGGAAGTATGCTAGATACTTATGCAAACATTTTCATCAATTTATCAGTTGCAAACACGAGTAGCTCAACAGACTCTTACAAGAGATGTCTTCTCAAGGAATGCAAAAATAAAAGAAAGAAGAAAACATGCATGGCGCAGTCTTACCTCTAGTCACACACCTAGGCCTGTGGTTTTAGTCACTTCCTTATTTTCTTTTCACTCATTAACATGTAATACAAAAGTGCATTCTTCGCAATTCTCCTTCAATGCAAAACTAATGTAATTCTACACCTGAATCCAATTTTCCTTGTTTTTTCATCCCATGAAAGTTTCTAAAGCTCCTCCATAAAACATCTTACTATGCATTTTTTTCTTCAATATCCTTAAAAATTGTTACTTAGTTTTAATATAAAATTACTTGCTAAATATAAAAATAAAAACCCTGCAGGGGGTAGGGTATGTATTCCTCATATTTGAAGCACAGTTAGGTGCCTCCTGCATATTTGGAGTATGAGGTAGTCTCATATGTTATAAGCCACTTGTAGACCCAAAAACAGGCCGCCCGTAGACTATAAAAAGATCCATTTCCATTTTAAGCACTTTTTTCTCTAACTATTTATTTGAGACTTTGGGTGTTCGAAATATAAAATAACGTACTTCAAATTTCACTGAAGTAAAGATTGTGATGGGGAGCATACCTACTACAATAATAAGAATAAGTCTAAAACAGGAAAGAATAAAAAGAAGTGAGCATCAACCCAAAAGAAAATATTAGAAAAGAACTTACGCGCTCATATTTGTTCCTTGCTGCAATGTGCAAAGGCGTGTCTCCTCGAATAATTGGGTGGGTATTTGTATCACCATTACCTTTACAAGGATGGGCATTTGTTGGAGCTTTCTCCTTGGGCTTGTAAGGCTGGTTGATAGAGTCTTTTAAGAAATTTAAGTTAGTTCTAGTTAACAAACAACCAAGTTTGACTTGGTTAAGCTCCACAACCAAATGCAGGGCGTTTGAAGTGCAAGTTATTAACAACTTTACAGCTTCTACGAATCCCAACGTTATTGCCAATTTTAATGGAGTTTCTCCGTCGTTATTTTCAGTATCACACAAATCACCCTTCAAGTATAACGTTTCTGCTAACTCTAACAACTGCTTCACCATATCCTTGTGATATATCCTTACAGCTAAATGCAAAGCCGTCTGGCCTTGGTTGTCCGTCTTTTTTATTAGTATGGGTAATTTTTCTGCTAAATTTCGTAACAAATCTGCATTTTTTTGAATCAACTGGTTAATTAAGAAAAACAAGTAAAGAGTGGCTTTTAATTTAGAAAAAGAGTGTAAGAAGAGAATGACCTGAGTCTCCTGCCATAACTGCAACATGTAAACATGTTCTTTCCTCTAGCGTCTTCTTTTCAACTAGTCTTGACAGATCAACAAGGCTGAGCAGAACTTTGGCAGTGGCTATATTAGCACTTTCACAAGCTTCAAAGAAGGCCGTTTCATTAGTTTTGTTCTCCATACTAAAAAAAAACACTTTTCCTCGAGTTGCAGCTTAAGGCTGTTTCTTGCTCTAGCAGGAAAATACAGCTTCCTAAGCCATTGCTTGAACTTTTCGTTTGCCTCTCCTCCATTTGATAAGAAAGAAATCCAACGACCCGGACAACGCTCATAAAAGCATCCCACTACCTTTCGCGTCTCATTTGGATTTGGAATGACTTACGATTACATTATTCATTACTAGAAAAATCGTTTTGATAGAGTTTCAATCCAGTCACGGTTTGTAGTCCACGAGTCTAATCTTGTGGATTTAATAGCTTGTGACAATTGGAGGTTGGAGGGAAACTCACTTAAATATAAAAACTTATCTCAAATGTCAATTTCAATATGTGGAATTGAGACTTCTATTTAGGATGCCGTATTAATGGGACAATTGAATTTTAATATTCTGATGGGATATATCAACCTACTCTACTTAAATATCATGCATTTCAATGGTTAAACAATCAATAGAAATTTTACACCTCATTCATAAGTGTTAAATATTTGTCCTATTTTTATTGGCCAAAATTGACCTTTGACTATTGAAGTAGATGATATTTACGAATAGCCATATCAACCTCCCTAAAAGATATTTTGTTTTACTAAACAATCATAATATGCCTAGTGTTAAGATTATAGAACAAGAAAATTGTGATGAATCGTAAGTATTTGACCACTTGTAAAAGTACAATTAAATATAAAAACCTACCTCAAATGTCAATTTCAATATGTGGAATTGGGACTCCCTATTTTCGATTCCATCTTTATCGAATTAATGGGGCAATTGAATTTTAATATCTTCAAATTTAAGTTGATGGGATATATCAACCTCTCCTAAAAGATTTTTTCTTTGGTTGTACAATCATAATATGTCTGGCGTTAAGATTATAGAAAAAGAAAATTGTGATGAATTATAAGTAATTGACCACTAATAAAAATACAGATGTTAAGATTGTGAGTTAATAAAACTATTCACATGATTTAAATAATCATTTTAAGTTTGTATGGAAATAAAACAATCTTTATATGCATATGTGAGGTAAATCAATTTAAACAAATATTTTATAAAAAGAGCATGTATTTGATTGACTATGAAAATAGAATAAAATAGTAAAAAATAAATGTGTATTTTGGTATTGATAAAAATATTAATTTGGTTGTGGTGGGTATCAATTACATAGAATTTTACATATCAAAACTGAGACGACCAAACTATGAAAACTCTAACCTGTGAGTTTTGTGATTGTGTACCAGCATAGGTTACTTTTGTGTCATAGAATTATGGGATTATTAGACCTCAACCTACATTTAGTGGTATCAAAGCAAGGTTTGCTCCTATGAGGTGTGAAATCATATGAAATTCTATAAGGATTTAAGAGCTCAATCTATATGTAACATACCAAAATCTCAATATCCAAATTAACCAACTTAATTACCATTAAGTACAAGGTCATGGTTAACATAATCATAGTTGAACAAAGTAATAATCCACATCATAAGCAAAATCAATATGCATATCTTTTCTGAATATTTTAAAACTAAAATTTACAACAATTCCAAAGATAACATTCTAGTGAATTCCTTTCACTTTACATTTACAATGTTTTGCTCATAGCATCAATGATAAGCTTATACATAATGTTTGACTAACAAGTCATATAGAAGTATGTATTGTATCTAGAACTTTGACATATGTCTTCATAAGTCTCAGTTTGTCTTTTGCTTGGGAAGAAGAGCATCACCCGAGTGCTTTTCCTCCAACCACAGACCAACGGTCCCCCACACAACTTCCTTCCTGGAAGCTGCCCTACCCTTCACGGAGGATATAGATATAAGGAATTGTTACGTTTGCCATCTAAGTATCTAGTGTTGCGTCCTTTATAATACTTCACGGTCATACAACTATAGATCCACTCTAACTATGTATGACACTATTGGAAGCATTATGCCATCTGGAGCATAGTGAACCGACTAATGTGTGCAGAGATGGATGCATTAATTTGACCAAAAAATTATATATATAAGTTTCGCAATGAATGTAGTCGATTGTTCACCCACCTTGACTCGACTTAGAAGCTATCTCATCCTACAATGATCATAGTTAGAAAAGGTAGGTTCAAATCACCCTTAGTCCATTTACTTGGACTTTCGACTCTGATTCTAGGAGTGCATTCATTATTTGTCTTGTTGTCAATGCAACAAGGAACTTGTGACTTCACATCACTCTATTCCTGTTCTTTCTTTTTGAAAGTTTGTATCTTCATGATTTTAATATTGATGACCATCCCCGGTCTAAGTCTCTATGTTTACCTTGTCTCAAGGTTTACATCGACTTCCCATCAACTATAACACATAATATTATAGTCGATAGTACTATTAAATTGATAATATTAAAAAGACCTTAGTCAAAAGAGTTCAAAAAGGATTCTTAAAATTCTAGGCTTCATCCACAAAGCACTACCAAGAAGAAAGAAATAATATCCAAATACATTTAAACAAATGAGTCATCATACTCATTATCATTTTCTTTCCTATAAGGAAATTAAATATCACTCGAGGGTTTACTTCCCGATAATTAGGGTTTGGCATGCACTTAATGCATCTTAGGCAACATTATCAGTTATCGACTAGTTATTCTTCCATCAGTATTAAGGAGTCATAATATCCTTTCTTACACAAAGGATACATTGAAGATAAAATATCTTCTATCATGAACAGTCAAGTATCATTCTTCACATTACATGTGCATTGACAATCTTAGTGCCTTTGGCACAGTCAAAGGTAATAGTTTATAAGATAGAATTATCATTATTCTGTGCAAGGCTCTCAGCCTACACAATCAACATCTTTCTTTACTCATTTAAACAGTCACTATCATTCAGTAGTATTTTGGTCTAGAGACATATTAGTCTCGAACAAATGATAAAAAGGATATCAAAGGATATACCAAATGTTTTACATCCTCTGCCATATCGACATTCAAGGGCTCATGCATGCTACAACAACATCTTTGCATTCGTCCTTGTTGTACCCAATCAAATTTTTGCTTCATTAAGGCATTTTGTGAGAGTAGAAAATTTGTCATCATAAAAAGTCAAAAGGTCAAAATTTCTAAAAATAGAATTTTCTATTTTTAGAAAGTTTCTAAAAATAGACATCAATTTAGGTTTTCTAGGTTTCTTGAGATACAGATGCTGGAAAAAAATTTAAAAATAGAAAGTTTCTAAAAATAGAATCTCTAATTCAGGTGTCGTGCCTAATTCTGATTCTCTGATTTTGCTTCACATTCAAGGTGGTCCAGACAAAATCTCTGAAAGGTCTTTTTTTTCCCTACTGGGTCAATTCTACTTTTTCAAATGGCGAAGCACAAACTCCGAAGCTATTAATGTAGCAGGTTCATCTACTAGGGGTCAATTTCAAGTTTTCTAGGCTATTTAGATAACGCAGAAATGTCAAGCAGTCGTGAACTAACGTAAAACGGAGAAATGGAATGAAAATTGAAAAATTCCAAAAAATTTCTAAGGCATGAAATCCTGGGCACCCTAGGAGGCTGAGAGCACCTATACTCACCAGACTTAGAATATTTTTTGTGGTTTTTCAAAGAATGTGCAAATCTTCTTCTATCAGCCTGGTCAGATTTGTAGAAAACTAGTCTGGCTTAGTTTTCAAGGTAGTTAGAAGGTACAATCAATTTAGTTTTCATTAGGCTTGCCTACTTAACTTATCATCAGTCTCATTTTTGCTTCAACAGGTGAGATTCAATAGCCTAACTGGGTCCCATAGTCATAGGAGCACGTGTGAAAAATGGAAAATAGAAAAAGTTGAAAATTTCCAAAAAATAGCTAAGGCATTGAAACCCAAGCGCCCCTGGAGGCTGGGGGTGCCTGAGTTCTTCAAAGTTAGTTTATTTTCATGTCCTAATAGTGTTCCCTGCAGCCACTTCCAAATCTTCATCCGTTGATAGTTTCCAGAAGTTAGATTTGTAGTCAAACATCGTCAAATCGTCAGTTCAAGCCTAGGGATGAAATCAGGATTGATGAAACTTCAAGATGCCATGATTAGTCATCTTTTTCAATCAATGATGATAGTTTGTCATCTTGTTGAAGTTAGAGGCAGGCCATGCTGCAGTCATAACAAGTGCAAAAGTTTCAAAACAAAGGAAAAATTGGCTAACATTTTTGCAACCTCGTGTGTTTGATGACATCATCAAAGAAGAAGTTTTTTCATCATCTCACACATGAAGCCATAGGCAGATATAAAATAAGGATTCTTCCTATTCAAGTATATCAACTTGGATTTGTGCTTTAAAAGTTGCTATCTTCACGGATAAGCTTCAAGCTTTATGCTCTCACAAAGAAAACTGCTTTTTCACCCTAAAGTTTTAAAAAACAAGCTTTTGGCCTCCATCATTCATTATTTTTGCAGGTTACATCCAGAGGAAAAAAAACATATTTTTCTTCTCACGAAGATTTGAGAACCCAAACAGAGTGCTTTTTCAGTGTTCTTCATAGTTTCGAGATTGGGAAGCACAAAGGTACGCTTTTTCAAGGTCTATTTTTCTAGGGCATGATTTTTTAGAAACAAGGCCAGAGCTTTTTCAGTTTTCATCGAAATGGGTCCACTTGGAATTTCATCCTCTTGAAGATTGGAAATTTTTAGTTTTTCTGAAATCTACTTTTTTGCTTTTTTTTTCGAAAAATCCTCTGCTTTTTCAAAATCTGATGATCTGGGTTGCTTCAGAACGGGATTGTCTACAAAACCCATATGCCATTTTTTTCTCTCAAAATTTACTTTTTAGAAAATATTATTTCCCAAAATATCAATGAATGATGTCACCAATAAAGCAGCAATAAAGATACGGATGTGACTCAAAAGAAATCAACTTTAACTCAATACTTTTTGTTTAAAGGCATTTACTTTCATCCAAAGCATCCATCCTTAAAATAGTAAAAAGTCACTTTATAATAGTTGGAGCTTTCTTTGCTTTAAAGCAAATTGTTTTAAAGCAATTGTTAGTTGTAATCTTTATCTTAGAATAGAAATAAAGCTTGCGAGTTGGCAAGTTAGATAAAATCAAGGAGATTTTAGGGTTCCCTACTCCTTTGATTTAGTATAAATAAGGGTAGTTTTTCCCATTGTTAAGGGAACTATAATTGTGACCAAAATTTGATGTGCCTATTCTAGGCTACATAAATTATTATTCCAAGTGCTTGTTCACTCTATGTTATCTGTTATCCAGTGTTTGATCGCATATTGTATGCTTGCCTTTTGCTACAATATTGTTGTCCTGGAGTTGTAATAGCTTTATGATATTGAGAATAGAAATCTCATGCCTGCCATTTGCTTTGATTCTCTATCTCACAATCATCTAGTTTTGTCGTCAGATATGTGGCTTGTGTAATCTTACTTTTGGTTTTCATCTTGAAGTACAACATGAGTTTTCTGATGTGATCTTGAAGAAGTTTGTTTGAGTTTTTATGTTAAAAACAAATCATTCTCTGTTAACTTTTGATCCCTATGCTTTAAATTTACTTAGGTGATCAAAAGCGTCATTTAGTTTAGGCCTAGCTCTAGTTAGAAGTTGAAAAAGAAAAACCTCTACTACAACAATAGAGTTTTATAACCTTGTGCTCGCAGCTAAAAAGCAGAAAGATAGGCAAAAGTTTAATTTATTTATCTTTTAAGCAAACATCAACAAAAAGGGAACTTCCCCTCATAATAGAAGAGTAGTTTATCTATGCATAGTTGTCAGTTTCCAACTCGCATTCTAGAGGTGCGAATTGAAATGCCAACAGTTTTCTGACACCCACCATGGGGCACGAGGCATAAAAATTTAAGCAAGCTTAAGCTTATGTCACGGGAATGACTATCTGGCGTCCTGCTGCTCTTGTTCAACAACCAAATCTTACACCACCTACTATTCAACCAAATCTTATACGTGTGGAAGGAGAGCAAACAAACATCATTAGTAGCCTGAGAAGTTTCATATTTGTACAAAAGGAAAGTCCTGCTCAGTGGAGAAACGCAGCTACTATTATTGATGAAGAAGAAAACAAAGCAAATCTTGCATCCAGAAGACTAGTATTACCACCTCCCGCGTAGCAGTAGATAATCCTGGCTCACATGGTTTATACAAGAAGAGGGAAAGATGGTACTACAGATCCATTATTCCAAGATCTTATTCCTATAGAAGTTGGAGAAGCATCTAACATAGTTCCTGGAATTCAGTAGGTTCCTAAAGTCAAGAATGAAGTACCTGAAGTTAAGCAAGAGGAACCTGTAATCTAGCCTATAGCAATGGGTGATGCTAATAATAATGCTCACAATAATCAGAATCAGTGGCATCCACCCCTATTACCTTGGGGTAACAACATTGGACCATTAGCACTAGCAGAAAATCATGAGCTTCCCGAAGGATCAAGAAAAGGTTTTCTGAAGTTTCATGATGATGGCAAGCAACATCCTAATGAGCACATTTATGCCTTCACCACTGCATGTAGGATTCTTGGCATTGCACATGAAGATGTTGCAGTGCGTTTGTTTGTGGAAATATTGCAAAGCTCAATGGCTAAATGGTTTAATCACCTTGCTTCCAGCTCTATCACAAGTTGGGAGTCGACAAGGGAGAAATTTCTCACCTGTTTCAAACCCATAGAAGATAGTCATGTCTTGTTTGCACAACTCTTGAATATCAAGAAAGACAAAAGTGAGCCGATGTGAGAGTTCGTGGCTAGATTCAACCATTTGGTTGGAAAAGTTGCAAACACCCTGAATCCTTCATCATAAATTCTACTAATTTGTTTCATGAATGCACAATCTTCAGAACTTTCTTTCTACCTCAAGAAAAGATACGCTACAGAATTGTAAGAAGCTCAGGATTATGCTATTGAATTAGAAGATCATATGATCACTTCAGGAAAGATCCAGAGAGATTCAATCAAACCACTTCATTAACTATGTCAGTGATCAACCTGCTTCACCTGTGCGTCAAGTATCACCTATGCGTCAAGAGGCAGATGTGTCTTCTGCAATACAAATATACTGCTTGTTCCACGCAACAAACCAACATGATGGAGAAAATTGCCCTAAGATGAGAAGATTCATGCAACTATTAAAAGCATCAAATGAAAATCAAGGATTTTTGGATAATCCTGAACGTCTCTTTGACGAATCTGATGGCGGCTCTATGAATGGATTTTACCAGTGTAATACAAATATTAAAAGGGAGTATTTTCCTAACTCTATTTCAAGTGACATCATGTGTTTGCATATGGAACATGAATGTTCATCGGAAGCTGAAAATCTGCATAATTTAATCGAATATGAAGAAGGATCGTTGATGGAAGAACCTGAAGAAATGCATGACTTGCATACTGTTACATCCCTCCTTTTGAAAACAATGATGCTATTTACTTTCTTACAAATTTCAGTAAATTACTATGTTGTGAATGACATGAAAACTGAAAATTTATCTTACAAAGTTGTTTTATGAAATTGCGGAATCTATTGATTACGATCAAGGTGATATGTAGACTAAAAGTCTTTATATTAAATGCAATGATGTTTGAATATATTATATTTGGATCATAGATGCTTTGACCACAAAATTGTATGCGAGTTTGTCGATGCAGGAACAGGTGGACCGTGTCCGACGGGAAGAGAAAGTATCTTCGAGAGGGAGTATAGACTCTGGAAATTAACCACGGGTGTTTGCCACTGAGATCATCAAACAGATAGATAAACCTGAGAACCAACAAGTAAGTCTTGTTTGTCGGTTTGGGTAGTTTAATTGATGTCGACGACAAAGGATAAAGTATAACTACCTAGTCAGAAGTCGTCTTGTAGAATCTTGGAGTCGTCGATGGCGTCGTAAGTTCCTAATAGCAAGTCGACTTGGTTAGGCGTTCGCTATTTTCGTTTATAAGTATTTTATGAACCATCTTGTGGCGAAATTGTTAATCTTGTCTCGTAGTCGAAAGACGCGAGAAGTTGGCCTTGTGCGTCTAACGTTGTTAGAACTTGTTGGCGTTACGATCAATCCGTCGCGATTGACGTAAAACGCGTCGAATCCGTGAATTTCTTCTATTCTGGTAGATCGACGAATGTCGAATTGATGCCATAGCGTGAAATAATTCATTTTAGTCGTCGTCTAAAAGTAAGTCTCTTCTTCCAACTTTGACTACGAGTTATTATCAATCTGACTTTGAGTTTCTTAGTAAAATGGTCTTTGCCCTCTCTCCATCTCGACCCCAACGATGCTCAAACCGTTTTGTAACCTTAGCCATGGTGAGCTTTAGCTCTTCAATTTAATATTTAGCTAGTCTTGGAAGGTTGATGCCTTTTTGTCCTAGTTAAGTCGGGCAGTTATGTCCTTTGGCAAGCCTCATCACCAAAGGAACTTAATCTTTCTTATGGTCGTAATAAGTAATGAGGTCGGTTAAACTTCTTGTGATCATGTTAAGTGAAGTAGGTAAAAGATTGTTATGTTGACTCAAGTATTTAAGAGTGTGATGATTGTGAGTTTGTAAAAAGATTCCTCTTCATCGTAGACTTAAGGTAAGTGAAGTGTTGGCGGTTAAGCTCAGTGTAACTGCTATATTTTGGGATTGCCCATCATCAAGACAGCAAAGGCATCGGTTTTGCGATGGTGGGAAACTTTAACCAAACCGCAGATAGGTCGGAGGTTTTCCTGCGTGGGATGTTTGTATGTGGAGTGGAAGTCCTTTAGAGAAGGAAAAACTTTAATGAAAGATTTTTTTTTCGCGTGGGAAGAGAGGGAGTGCGAGATGGAGGCCGTCGTGGCTTTGTTGAAGGGAGATTTCGACGGAGGACATGGCGAAAGGTCTGCGAAACGTGGGAAGTTAGTAGTCAGCCGAGCAGGAGGGATAAGGGTTTTTTCGTGGTATAATGAGGGAGTTAAAAACTGTATCGGGAGATTTGGACGGGGGGGCAGTTAGGACTGCGGAGTAAGGAGAGATTCTACGGGTGTGTAGAGCAGTTTTTGGAGGTAGTTGTTAACGTGAGAGTGGAGAAAATGGTAGAGAGGAGAGTGTGGGATGAGGGCAATAGTTTTTTTGGAGAGAGTTTGTGAGATCAGACAGAAAGTTTTAGGAGGTGGGAATCGCTGTGTAAAAAGAATAGAGAGGAGAGTCTGTCGGAGGGTGGAAGAATAGGAAGAACTGCAGAGTTTATTATTGGTAGGTGAGTTAACTAAGCGAAACGGAGAGAGAGCTATAGGAGAAACTTCTGCGTCGTCATTAAGACAGAGAGAGAACGATGGAAGCTGCGGTGTAGTGTTCGCCAGAGAAGAAACTGTGAGACCTGCCTTGTTTGGAGTAGTGTTCGGCAGAGAGGAAGATAGATTGAGGTGGTTGGTCTTTGTGTTAGAAGCAGAAAGGAAGAGCTGTGTAAACTGAAGGAGGACGACCAGCCAAAGGAGAAGTGAAGTTGCTGCAGTAATCTCACTCTCTGACAACAGGTTCCTTCCATTTCCTTTTCTGTTTCTCGGTATAGACCAGTAAATGTGTCTTAATTGCACAAGAATAATTATGTTACAATGAATGAAATGTGAAGACAATGTCTGCTACTGAGAACCTGTGTGAGGTTTATTGTTATAAACACTTTATTGCTGTTTAATGGTAATAGAAACCTTATAAATGATAAATGCTGCTGTCTGTCAGTGTCCAAGAACTTAGAAAATAGATCCTTATCTCTCTTGGTTGACGATGTATGATGATAAATCTTAGCTCTCGAGGTGCAGTCACTTAAGATTGATCACCGTATGAAGCAAATGTGAGCTGCAAACTTCAAACCGTCAGAAAAGACGTAAAATATTAAGAGTTTCCTTTAAGACAAAGATAACCACGTAAAACCATTCGAGAGTACTTAAAACAGTAGCTGCATTGTGAGAAATCACGTTGCTCCACGAGCATGTAGCATGGGAGATTAAAACCACAGAGATAAATCTTATTTGACTTAAAAGCGAAGTAGGGAGTTAGTTTACTTGTGTCGTAGAATGCCATGTTTTTATGACGGGCATGTAGAGTGGAATACCCGCATGTGGAATCTTGATTATTATTGCATGCGACGATTTTAGTTTCGTTTTGTAGGCCTTATGAGTCTAGAAACCTTGAATTCTGGGATAACAGGATATTGTTATAGATATTCGAGTGTATTGTGCAAACATGGGAAAATAAGTAAACAATTGTGAAACCACTTAGGAGTGGTCATTAGTAAACAGTGTTTTACATGTATATGAGTTTATGAAACTATGAACTCAGGATTAGGGTAAATATTGCGCCAAGCGCCATTACAGGAGGAAATCTTAAAACCTTGAGGGCATCAAGGTCGTCAATTAGTTCAAATGATACAAATTGGAAACTGTAGGATTTCGACCAGTTCAAGTCGAGTAGGGTGGGTGAACCAAGTTCAAGCGTTTGTAGAACGCTATCTAAATACAAATCCTTTGGCCAAGGTGGTGTACTATCCTCAAGTACATCGAACGTTCACCGTAACTGGATGGCGTTTTCTTGTGGAGGGTCGTGCATGACTAGAGGGTATCTAGGGATCTACACGATAACAAGACACGTAGGTTACAACACCAGAGCTCAGATGGCAAACACCGATGGTTATCCTAAGTCTATCCTCTTGAGTAGGGTAGGGCCACTTCCGATTAGGAAGGAGTGCGGGAGACTGACGGTCTGTGGTTGGAGGTTAAGCTCCTTGAAGATACTTTCTCTTCCCAATATTGAGGAACTGCCGAGTCTTGAACGTGATGGGTTGACAATCGAGATGCATGATAATGGTATGATTCCAATATTTGTTATTTCAAGAAAATTTCATTTGTTAGAAAATAAAGTGTATTATGAATATCATTTCTTTCAGTCTTTATGAGAATGCAATCATGTTTATGATAAAATGAAAAATGTTGTAAGGTATTATAGATGAGTTTTATGTATTTGATTACCTTGTTAAAAAAAAAAAAATTTACCATCGTGAAAACTTAGTTACTTCTTGTCATTTTGGTTTTGGTTGTTACACATACTTTCTTTGTGGAAGAAGAAGTGCAACAATCTTCTCAAGAGCAAAATTACAAAGAAGAGATCAAATATGCTGCAAAGAGCAATGGTGAATCTAATTTGTTCTTCTCATCTTTTGAAGGTTGGTTTGAAGAACCTGTGTTAGATACATTCAGAGAAAAGACCAAAGAAGCATTGCAATTAGAGCAAGAACAAGATCTTCATTTTGAAGATGATTCAGCATTGGAGGAATTTCTCAAAACCGGAGATCATATGGAAGATTCATCATTGGATCTCGACAATTTTCTACATCACTTGGAGAGTGATTCTTCAGTAGAAGATACTGTAAATTTTCTTTTATAGTTTAGCATGTCTTCATCTTTGCCTCAAGAAGTTTTCATACACACTAGTGACGAAGATGATGCTAAACTTTCAAAGGTTATCCATGAACCTGTGCAAGACAGAGGCATTGCAGATATGATAAATGACAAGGTGTCGCTGTCCCTCATCATTTAATCTATTTTCTAGATGTCAATAATCCAGGGGCTATGTCCACGGCTGTCTGCAACTAGGGATTCTACAGTTACCAGTTTCTAACTAATCCTAATAGCTTCTACAAATTGAAAAGAGATTAATCTATCTACTTGTTGAATTTAAGGAATACCAAAAATAGGATAAAATAGGAAATTTACTTAAAGCAATCTTAAAACAGTAACATGCATCTACCTATCAAAATCAGCAAATACTTTGCATAACAGAAAGCTGAAGTAATAAAACAATGTTACTAGCCTCCTGCCTTAGTGGTGAGAGTGGGCCCTTACTCCACACCTTTGGGGCTGAAGGCTACAGTAAGAAATCAACATAGAAGAAGATCACAACTAGATCCGATCCAATTCATTCACTCTACATTCATGAAAATATTGCTAACACAGAACTGAGATTTTTGAGAATCAGAATAATTCAATCATTATTTTTTCTTCTGTTGTTTCTACCAGTATATATAAAAAGTGAATGATGACTTAACACTTATCTTATCTATCAGTTCTTCTATGAGATGATATCCATCTCTTTATTACACTGGTTGTTTAACTATGACAGAAAATCATGCAAATAAAAAGGTAGACTTGAGTGGAACAGAAGTCCACTCAAAATCTGAGTTTGAGTCTTAATACATTTGGGCATTGAGGCCTTGAAAATAAGGGTATTGAATCAGTTCCATCGTAACTCATGCAAAACTTTGAAAAGATAAAACTCCAACAGTTTAACTAAAGATGACCCCTCACCACTCAGGTGATGATTTGAGTGAAATGAGGGGTATTATGATCACTACTGAGAGTGTCTAGTCGGCAGCTTATGCTGAAAACATGCCCTGCTCTCAGGAGGCGCTGGAGATAACTATTCCTGTTTGCAGCTCCGGAGATGCTCCAGACCCCCACAGAACGCCAGAGAGGCATTCCTCATTCCTTCAAAACTTCAGGTGTCATGGTCCTCTGGTATTGTCTCCGGAGATGCACAAAATTGTTGTTTCTAGTATCTACACCTATTGAATCAAACAGAGAGAAGTTCTGCATTTTTCCATCAATTCCATGCACATAGTCACTCAATCAGAAATTATAATCTTAAGTAATCTATCTCAATTAATCATAAAATAGAATGATCTTGCTACCTTATTTGGGTGCAGACATTAGGAAAGATGGACTCAGGAAGGAGAAAAAGAGAGGCAAAAAGATGTATTTCATGAGTGAAACTTGGCACTCATCATCCCCCCATACCTAAAGTTTGGCAGGTCCTCCTGCATCTCACATTCTGGATTTATTCTGGTGAAGTAGCTTGTCAGACAGGCTATAATCTTGGCTATAGGTGGTCTAATTTGTTTCGTTGATATTACCATTGCCTCTGTACTCATCAACTTGCTTCATCCAGTCCTGTAATTTTTCATCTTCCATCTCTCTCAGTTTCTGCTCCGGGGTCAAAATATTCCATCTCTTCTTTGCTACAGCAAGTACTAGATTTGCTGAATTGGTCATAAAAAGGCCAAAATTGCTGGAGCATTCCTGCAAACTTTTCAGGTATAATGGCAAAATTATGTTCTTACTATCAGGATGATAGATAAGGGACCTAAATTTGATCCTAAAAGCAATAGGATTGGGACATTCCTTCCTGATGAAACCATCTATTTTTAAATCGTTCTTGAGATGATTCTCCATCCTTTCATTCCAAATCTGATGATTCCTCATCAGGGACATAAATGCCTTAAGCTGACATTCCCCCACAAAATGATTAAGGATAAAAGTTATATCATTAACACAGAACCCATGTAAGTATAATTCACATAGGAAATTCTTGTCCTCATCATTGCTCCTGGTATATGCTGTCATGAATCCTTCTGTTGTTTTTGTATCCTCAACCAGGTCAGATAGGACCAACAAGAATTTACTTTGCAGTACCCTTTCCTATAAGAACATGGAGTAGCTGGCACTTAGAGGTCTGCAGGATAGAATTTCTAAAGAGAGGGAGGCCATTTCCATGATTTTGCCCTCCAAAGTTGTTATTCTTTCTGTTTTGGCAGTGACTGCCCTTTGTATTTGCAACATAGGCTTGGAAGCCTCATATTCTCTACACCTCTTTCCCCAATGGAACAGGTCTTTGGGAATGTCAATGGGGATTGGTCCCACATAGGCATCTGTTTGTTTTTCCTGCTCATTGGTTGCCTTTGGGCCAGCCAATTCTTGAATATATTCTTCCTGGTCATCTAGTCTGTTATTGGCCCAAGTTAACTGTCTATCATAGCTTTGTAGTTTCTCAATCAATGCTACCATTATTGTGAGGCTATTATCTCTAGCACTGATGAGCTCAGAAACATTCTGTGCTGCCTCTTTCTCTTTTTCTTCCAACAGTTTGGCTGCCTCAATTTTCTTTGCCTCCAACTCTACCTCTTTCTCAATTCTCTGGGCCTCTAATTCTGCCTCTTTCTCCTGGATAACCTTGTCCTTGCTTTGGAGTTTTGTTTGTATATTTGCAATGATTTGTTTTTGCTCCATTTCCACCTCTACTCTGACCTTTTTGAGGTCAGTAATAATCAAATTCTTTCCCCACAGTAGTCTCTTTAAATTTTCAATTTCTTCCATCAATTGTTGTTCTTTTGAGATTTCCACATCCTCTTGATCAGAGGGATGAGAGAGGGTTTCTGCCTCTTCTGTTACTGCTTCTGTGGTTGTTTCTGTGGCTGTTGGCTAATCATCAAGGTTTCCCATGGGCATCTACCCTACTCTGCCCACTGTATCCCTTTGCTTTGTTTCTTCTTCTTTAGACTGTCTATCATGAGGATCCTCTTGGGGTATCTCTGCTTCTGCTGGCACCGATGAAGGCCCAGCCTTATCCTCACATGTTCTCAATTCCAGGAGTACCTCAGCAAGCAGGGCAGTATCTTTTTCAGCTTGTGAGAGTTGTCTCTTCCTTTTGCTTCTCCAGAGCAAAGGTGGGGCAGGTGCCTCCGGAGCAGGTCTCTCTTCCTCAGAATCTGAAGACATAGTATAAGTTTGTATGTTTTCTATCTTCGGAGCACATGGTGGTTCTGAAATTGGGCTTAACTCCAGATGAACAGATGATGCAGGAGAAATTTCTCTTTGTTTCCTCTTCCTGACCAGAGGGATCTCATCTGAATCATGAGATGGTTCTTCAGCCCACCAGGTTCCCTCTATTAATTCCTTAGGGCAAGATTCCTCAGTTAGAGTCATCTTTCTCCTAACTGATCGAGTCATATATAGGGTTTGTTTAGGAGCAGGTTCTACAATTTCTTTGCCTTTCTTGTTACATCCCTCCTTTTGAAAACAATTATGCTATTTACTTTCTTGCAAATTTCAGTAAATTACTATGTTGTGAACGACATGAAAACTGACAATTTATCTTACAAAGTTGTTATATGAAATTGTGGAATCTATTGATTACGATCAAGATGATATTGTAGACTAAGTGTTTTTATAATAAATGCAACGATCTTTGAATATATTATATTTGGATCATAGATGCTTTGACCACAAAATTGTATGCGTGTTTGTCGATGCAGGAACAGGTGGACCGTGTTCGACGGAAGAGAAAGTATCTTCGAGAGAGAGTATAGACTCTGGAAACTAACCAAAGGTGTTTGCCATTGAGATCGCCAAACAGATAGATAAACCTGGGAACCAACAAGTAAGTCTTGTTTGTCGGTTTGGGTAGTTTTTTTTTTATGTCGACGTCAAAGGATAAAGTATAACATCCTAGTCGAAAGTCGTCTTGTAGAATCTTGGAGTCGTCGATGGCGTTTTAAGTCCATAATAGTAAGTCGACATAGTTAGATGTATACTATTTCCGTTTATAAGTATTTAATGAACCATCTTGTGGCAAAATTGTAAATCTTGTCTCGTAGTCGAAAGACGCAAGAAGTCA
The DNA here is from genome assembly GCA_027924645.1 of Cunninghamia lanceolata. Classification (NCBI taxonomy): domain Eukaryota; kingdom Viridiplantae; phylum Streptophyta; class Pinopsida; order Cupressales; family Cupressaceae; genus Cunninghamia; species Cunninghamia lanceolata. The sequence goes on along the minus strand of BSBN01000130.1, from coordinate 14,556,994 downwards.
GCTTTGTGCGTCTAACGTAGTAAGAACTTGTTTGCGTTACAATCAATCCGTTGCAATTGACGTAAAACGTGTCGAACTCGTGAATTTGTTCTATTCTGGTAGATCAACGAATGCCGATTTGAAGCCATAGCGTGAAATCATTTATTTTAGTCGTTGTTTAAAAGTGAGTCTCTTCTTCCAACTTTGACCGCGAGTTGTTATCAATCTGACCTTGAGTTTCTTAGTAAAATGGTCTTTGCCTCTCTTTCCTTCTCGACCCCAACGAAGCTCAAATCATTTTGTAACCGTCGCCGTGGCAAGCGTTAACTCCTCAATTCAATATTAAGTTGGTTTTAGGAAGGTTGATGCCTTTTTGTCCTAGTAAGGACGGGTTGTTATGTCCTTGGCAAGCCTCATTACCGAAGGAACTAAATCTTTCTTATGGTCGTAATAAGTATTGAAGTCGGTTATAATTAGTTATGTCGACCACCTTGGGCTTAGGCATGTTTCGCTAGTTGTGTAATGCCTTGATTTCCTTCACCGTGGTTTAGAGAGAGAGAGTTTAGCGTTTGTGATAGAAGTTTGAACCGATGGAGTTAATGCCGAACTGTCTCATAGGTGAGGGAGCGATATCAAGGAGTTGCTGTTGTTAAAAAGGTTATCAAACCACAGTATTACAGGGCGGTTTCCTTCTTAAACGTGGCAGAGAGAGTCCCTTCGAAGTAGGGAAGTTAGACAGGTGGTCGAAAGAGAAGAAAAGATTCGATGTCGAGTGGGAATAATGCCAGGGAAGTGGAGAAGAACGAGGGGAAGGTTTTACGTCTTAATGGAGAAAGAGAAAGGCGGTTAGGGGTTGCGAAGTAGCGATGAGTGGGAAGCTGTGAGGTGAGAGTAAAGTAGGTGGAATAAGGGGCGATCGTGATAGTTTAAGGCAGGAATAACTGCGAAGTGAGGGGGATTCGACGGAGGATAGGAAGATAGTTATGAAGTTGTTTACGTAGAGAGAGAGAGAGAGGATAGAAGGTCGTTTTGGTGTGTGGAGTGGAGAGCATAGCCGGGGGTGAGAAGAGAAGAAACTGCGAAGAGATAACACGGAGAGTTTAGAGGCTGCGGGTAAGAAAAGAAGAGGTAGAGAGCTTCGGAGTAGAAAGAAAAAGAAAAATAGAGAGTAAGATAGGAGGGAGAGACTATTATTGTGTGGAGATTGAAGGAAATCTGAAAGGGAGTCGGGGAGATTAGGGAGAGGAGACTCGCTGTTTAGACAGAGAGAGAAAAACAAACAGCGGGAGATAAAAAGGAAGTTACTTTCTATGCACCGTGGGGGAAAAGGATAGAGAGAGTCTTAGAATTTGCTAAGGGGCAGTCGGAGGAGGTTGAGTAGAAAAAGAGACTCTATCGAGAGGAAGAGTTAAGGAAGTTGTTCGCTGTCTTGAAGAGCAGAAGTGAATGGCAGAGTGAGAGATCGTGATTGGCAGAGAAGAAGACTGAGGAACTTGTCTTCATTTTGAGTAGCGACTAGCCAGAGGAGAAAAAGAATTTGACACCGCAATCCTTATCTCTGTCAAAAGGTTCATTTCCTTCTTCCCTTCTATTCTTTTTCTATGTAGACCAGTAAATGTGTCTCTTTTGTGCGAGAATAGATATGTTTTGATGAATCGAATGTGAGGACAATGTCTTCTACTACGAATCTGTGTGAGGTTAATCTTTACAAATGCTTCACTGCTGTCTTATGTCAATAGAAACCTCAGAAGCAATAATGCTACCGTCAGATACTATTCAAGAAACTAGAAAATAGATCATTATCCTTCATGATTAATGTCGTATTATGATAGACCATAGTCTTCAATGTGCCCTCATCTTAAGAATAGTCTCTACATGATGCAAATGTGAGCTGCCAGCTTCAAACCGTCGGTTAAGACGTAAAATATTGAGAGTTTCCTTTAAGACTGAGATATCAATGTAAAACTACCCTAGAGTACTTGAAACAATAGCTACATTGCGAGAAATCATGTTACTCCTCGTGCGTGATGTGTGGGAGATTAAAACCCCAGAAATAAAGCATGTTTGACGTAAACTTTAATGTGTTTGATAGCCGAAGTTGTTGTTGCAACTAATTTCAGTCGTTTCCATCTTTTATCTTTTGTTAGAGTCGACCGTGTGTGTGTGGGTCATCTCTAAGGTCTTATGAAAGAGTTCAAATCTTTTATTATTATATTGTGTGATTCTTACCTCAATAACTTATGCAAAAATTAAATGACTTAAAAGCGAAGTAGGGAGTTAATGAACTTGTGTCGTAAAACGTCATGTTTTATGACGAGTATGTAGAGTGGAAAACCCACATGTGGAATTTAGATTACATTGCATGTGACGACTCTAGTTTCATTTTGTAAACCTTATGAGTCTAGAGCCTCTGAATTCTGAAATAACAGGAATATGTATTAGATACTTGAGTGTGTTGTGCAAACATGGGAACCGAGTAAACGATTATGAAACCACTTAGGAGTGGGCGCTTATAAACAATGTTTTTACATGAAAATGGTTTTTGAAACTATGAACTCGGGATTAGAGTAAATGTTGCGCCATGCGCTATTATAGGAGGATATCCTAAGCCCTTGAGGTCATCAAGGTCGTCAAAACAGTTCAAACAATGCAATTAGGAAACTGTAGGATTTCGACCAGTTCAAGTCGAGTAGGGTGGGTGAACCAAGTTCATGCGTTTTAGAATGCTAACTCAATACAAATCCTTTGGCCAAGGTGGTGTACTATCCTCAAGTGCATCGAACGTTCACCATAACTGGATGGCGTTTCTTGTGGAGGGTCATGCATGACTAGAGGGTATCTAGGGATCTGCACGATAACAAGATACGTAGGTTACAACACCAGAGCTCAGATGGTAAACACCGATGGTTATCCTAAGTCTATCCTCTTGAGTAGGGTAGGGCCACTTCTGGTTAGGAAGGAGTGCGGGAGACCGACGATCTGTGGTTGGAGGTTAAGCTCCTTGAAGATACTTTCTCTTCCAAATATTGAGGAATTGCCGAGTCTTGAACGTGATGGGTTGACAATTGAGATGCATGGTAATGGTATGTTTCCGATATTTGTTGTTTCAAGAAAATTTCATTGGTTAGAAAATAAAGAGTTTAATGTATATCATTTCTTTCAGTCTTTATGAAATGCAATCATGTTTATGATAAATCAAAAAATGTTGTAATGGATTATAGATGAGTTTTTATGTATTTGATTACCTTGTTAAAAACAAATTTACCATCATGAAAACTTATTTACTTCTTGTCATTTCGGATGTGGATGTTACATATGGTATCAGAGCTAACCAGGTTCAGCACTAGGGCTGATGAGTCCACTAACCTGATTAGGAAATCATCATTATGCGGGTAGCTAATGATTTGGTTTATTGTGCCAGGATGGCATACACCAAGAGAACCGCAAGAAAATCCTTCGCGGGTAAGAAGCGTTATCTGCAAGCTAAGCAGAAACGACTTGCGATGGTCAAGACCATAGAGAAAACCAATGACGAGAATGACATTTGGCTTGATGATGTGGAAACCTTAGCCAATGCAATGTCATGACTTAAGCGAGTTAGGAGAGAACTCCTAGAGGGAGCAGAGATGGCGGTTCGAACCATGATCAACCGTTGCTCCTGGATTGAAACTGATAGTGTACCTGTTAGTGTACCTAAGATTGTACCTAGTACTATACCCATGATCACTAGAGAGCCACGTGTAGTGCCTAGAGCTGAGATTATTGAGTTATCTTCTGATAGTGAGTCCGAGGGGTATACACCTCGTGATTATGTGTCGGACAATGAATCCAAAGGTTACACTCCACTAGATAACACTATGTAGAAACATGAGATTTGTCTATCTCTAATGATGTAGAAACAATTTTGCTAAATGAATAAAGACAAAATTTTGGTTTGAGAACAATGATGATTATGATCAAATGTTGTGTTCTTTTGTTGGTGTTTAATTTAATAAGCGTAAAACTGATTAGTATATGTTTAAACAGGTGTGAAATTTCATTAGCATGGACCAATCAGGGTTTAACGAGGGGGAGGATCGGGAAGGTCATAACTCTCGGGAAAACTCCACTGACAAGTTGGATAGGATCCTCAACATGCTCACTGAAACCAAGGAAAGGTTGAACAAACTAGAGAGGAAAATAGATGAAACTGGTAACACAGAGGATGGAAACGAGAACTCACACTTCACAAGCAAGAGTAAGCATTGGGAAAATGGCACGTCAAGTGAACATCATGATGACAGTGAAGCCCAAAGAAGAACCAAGGATAAACTTGCCTTAGAGTTATCTAAGGATATGAAGAAGGTTAATCCTCCAAAGTTCGATGGAACAAAAACTGGAGATGCAGCTGAAGCATGGTTGACGGAGATGGAGAAATATTTTGAGATCAGAAACTACTCTGAGGTTACTAAAGCCGTGTGGGGAGCCTATCAGCTGTCTGGGGAAGCATCCACTTGGTGGATGAATAAGAAAATGGAGTTGGAATTAAGTCCCTTGAAGGTGACATGGGATGAGTTCATGGAACTATTTCAAAAACAATGGTTACCACAGTTGTATTTTGATCAGAAGCTAACGGATTTTCAAAACCTCAGGCAAGGTGAACTATCTGTGGTCGGGTACGCAGAAAAATTCACTAGGCTACTGAAGTATGTTCCCCAATACCAAAAGGACGAAAGGTTCCGAATCAGAAAGTTCATCATGGGACTCAACCCTCAGATCGGTGGTGAAGTGGAGGTGCATGGTCCAAGCACAATGGATCAAGTTTATGAAAAGGCAATAAAACAGGAGCAGAAGATTAAGTCTATCTCCGCTTACCGTGATAAGAAACGCAAGAAGTTTGATAAGAACTACAATGATCAGTCTTTTAAAAGGAAAAATGATAAGGGATATAGGAATAGGAGGTTTGATAGGGGAAACCGAAAGAATCAAGGAGGTTTTGGTAACGAGCACAGAGGCGAAGATTTTAAGAGAAATGCAAATTTTAAGAAGAATGGTGATTCTGCAAGTAGGCCATCTGAGAAGCGAGGACCTATAGGAGGATGTTTTTCGTGTGGAGGTGATCATTATGCCAACCATTGCCCCAACAAGAAGCCGAATGGGAGGCCTAGGAACACGGAGCTTCCTTCTCAACAGGAAGCCCTTCAGCAAAGGATTCATGCCGCTCTTGACAATCGGCAAGCAGAGTATCAGATCACTCCTATTGAGATGACAGGTACCTTATTTGGAGTTCCTGTTTCTATTCTATTTGATACTAGTGCAACAGAAAATTTTGTGTCACCTAGAGTTCTAAGTAAATTTTCTAGAAAAGCTGGCTTTATGTCAAAACCTTGGACAGTAGAGTATGCAAATAATTCAAAGGCTCAGGTAGAGCAATGTTTGTTCGAAGCTAGGATTGATGTTTCTAACTTCACCACTGAGGCAAACTTATACGTAGCACCTTTAGGGTCCTACGATGTCATCCTAGGAATGAGCTGGTTGTGGAAACATCGAGCCAAAGTAGATTGTTTTCATAAAACCATTGAGTGTCTGGATGAGATGGGCAAAACTGCAAATCTCCAAGGAATTCAGAGGGAAATAAAGGTTAGATCCATTTCATCAAAACAACTAAAGCGGGCTAGGCGAAAGGGGTGTCAACTTTTTGCAGTTAAGATGGACCTAGTAGAGGAAACCTCGGAGAAGCAATCTTTTGAGGAAAGATATCCATTTCTGTGCAACTTTAGAGATGTATTTCCCGAGGAGTTACCTGGCTTGCCTCCGAGGAGAACATTTGACTTTGGTATAGATATTAAACCAGGATCGGAGCCAATCTCTAAAGCTCCGTATCGTATGACTACCACTGAACTTATGGAATTAAAAGCTCAGTTGCAGGAGCTTTTGTCTAAGAATTTGATTAGGCCAAGTGTATCACCATGGGGAGCCCCGGTTATCTTTGTCAAAAAGAAAGATGGAACTCTCAGGCTGTGTATAGACTATAGGATGCTTAATAAGGCAACTATAAAGAACAAGTATCCTTTGCCACGAATTGATGATCTATTTGACCAAATGCATGGTGCATCGGTCTTTTCCAAGATAGATCTGAGATCTGGATACCATCAGTTAAGGTTAAAAGATGAAGACATTCCCAAAATAGCTTTTAGAACGAGGTATGGTCATTATGAGTTCACGGTGTTACCGTTTGGATTAACCAACGCACCTGCTGCTTTCATGAATCTCGATAAGTTTGTACTAGTCTTCATTGATGATATTCTGATCTATTCCAAGGATGAAGAGGAGCATGCACGACATCTTCAAATAGTCTTGCAGCGATTAAGGGAGCATAAGCTGTATGCGAAACTCTCCAAGTGCACTTTCTTTCAGAAAGAGGTACAGTATTTAGGGCACATAATATCAGCCGATGGGATATCAGTTGATCCGGCCAAAATAAAAGCTATTATGGAATGGCCTGAACCTACCAATGTGTCAGAGGTACGAAGTTTCATGGGTTTGGCAGGGTATTACAGGAAATTCGTGTTGAATTTCTCAAGCATTGCTAGTCCTATTACCTCTTTGCAGAGAAAAGGAAAAAGGTTTGTGTGGACGGATAAATTTCAAAAGGCTTTTGACTTGTTAAAAGAAAAATTAACAACCGCTCCAATTTTGAAAGTTCCTGATCCAGAGGGAGAGTTTGAGGTTATCACTGATGCCTCGGGGGAAGGATTGGGAGGTGTGCTTATGCAAGATGGCAGGGTAGTAGCCTATGAGTCAAGGAAGCTGAAAAATTATGAGCAGAACTATGCTCCTCATGACTTAGAGATGGTAGCAGTGGTTCACGCCCTTCAGATGTGGCGACATTACTTGTTGGGAAGGTCTTTTATTTTAAAATCTGATCACCAAAGCCTTCGCTACATATTCACACAACCTAATCTCAATGCAAGGCAAAGGAGATGGCTGGAACTAATATCAGATTATGACTTTGAAATTTCTTATATCAAGGGCAAGGAAAACTGAGTAGCGGATGCCTTAAGCAGAAGAAGGCATATAGCCTCTATAATCTCCATACATGCTAACTTTAAAGATTTAGTATTGCAAAACTTATCTGGGGATGAGTATTATGAACAAGTGAAACAGGCTCTGCACCTAAACCCTAAGGACCCAAGATATGACGGATTCAGTTTTGAATCCGATGGATTGCTGAGATTCAAGGGAAGAATTTATGTCCCTGATTCAGAGGAACTTAGAAACCTTGTGTGGAAGGAAGTTCACTGTGCTCCTTACTCTGGACACCCTGGTGTAACAAAACTGTTAGCTGATGTCAAGCAGATATATTTCTGGAAGGGAATGAAAAGTGATGCTGCAAAGTTTGTAGCTAGTTGTTTGGAGTGTCAGAGAGTGAAGGCAGAACACCAACATCCTGCTGGGTTGTTGTACCCACACGATATTCCAGAATGGAAATGGCAAGTTATTAGTATGGATTTTGTCCAGGGGTTGCCAATGTCTAAGAATAGGCATGATGCAATATTGGTTGTTGTGGATAAACTAACCAAGGTTGCACACTTCATACCAGGAAATTTGACAAATGGAGCACATCTTTTGGCTCAAAAATTTGTGCAAGAAATTTTTAGATTGCATGGGGTACCTGAAAAGATAATATCTGATAGAGATGCTCGGATAACTTCACGGTTTTGGCAAACCTTATTTTCTGCATTAGGGACTAAATTGAATGTAAGTACTGCTTATCATCCTGAAACTGATGGTCAGATAGAAAGAGTGAATCAGGTATTAGAAGACCTTTTGAGAATGTATTGCATGGATCAGCAATACAGATGGGAGGAATATCTACCTCTTGTCGAATTTGCTTATAATAACTCCTATCATTCAGCCATTAAGATGGCACCATTTGAAGCATTATATGGAAGGAAATGCAGAACTCCTATAAGCTGGGATAAGCTGAAAGATAGGATAAGCATTGGACCTGAAATGCTTGTTGATATGGAGGAAAAAGTTAAAGTGATTAGGAAGAGGTTGGTAGAAGCCAATGACAGGCAAAAGAGTTATGCAGATCGCAAACGAGTGCCTAGACACTTCTCTGTTGGCGAGAAGGTGCTTTTGCGGGTGAAACCCCAAAAGAGTTCTATTAAGTTTGGTAAATCTTCGAAATTGGCTCCTCATTATGTTGGACCTTTCGAAGTACTTGAGATTATCAATCCGGTTGCCTACAAAGTTGCTCTACCTCCAGCCTTGTCTAAGATGCATAATGTTTTTCATGTTTCGTATTTAAAGAAATATTTTGTAGGTAATAACCACATCCTTAACTGGAATTCCCTACAGATGCAAGAACCCGGGGTGGTTGTGATCGAGCCACTCAAGGTGCTCGAAATGCGTAAACTTCGTTTACGTAATCGAGAAGTTTTGCAATGCAAAATACAGTGGGACCAATATGGCGAGGATAGCGCCACTTGGGAAGACTACAAAGACATTTATCAAAGATTTCCAAAACTTTTGAAAGATATTAATGTTGCATTATAGAAAGTTTGTTTTAAGTTAAGTTTTTGCTTGATAAACTTAATCATTGGGGACGATGATTTTTAAAGGGGAAGGATATGTTACATCCCTCCTTTTGAAAACAATTATGCTATTTACTTTCTTGCAAATTTCAGTAAATTACTATGTTGTGAACGACATGAAAACTGACAATTTATCTTACAAAGTTGTTATATGAAATTGCGGAATCTATTGATTACGATCAAGATGATATTGTAGACTAAGTGTTTTTATAATAAATGCAACGATCTTTGAATATATTATATTTGGATCATAGATGCTTTGACCACAAAATTGTATGCGAGTTTATCGATGCAGGAACAGGTGGACCGTGTTCGACGGAAGAGAAAGTATCTTCGAGAGAGAGTATAGACTCTGGAAACTAACCAAAGGTGTTTGCCATTGAGATCACCAAACAGATAGATAAACCTGGGAACGAACAAGTAAGTCTTGTTTGTCAGTTTGGGTAGTTTTTTTTTATGTCGACGTCAAAGGATAAAGTATAACATCCTAGTCGAAAGTCGTCTTGTAGAATCTTGGAGTCGTCGATGGCGTTTTAAGTCCATAATAGTAAGTCGACATAGTTAGACGTATACTATTTCCGTTTATAAGTATTTAATGAACCATCTTGTGGCAAAATTGTAAATCTTGTCTCGTAGTCGAAAGACGCGAGAAGTCAGCTTTGTGCGTCTAACGTAGTAAGAACTTGTTTGCGTTACGATCAATCCGTTGCGATTGACGTAAAACGCGTCAAACTCGTGAATTTGTTCTATTCTGGTAGATCGACGAATGCCGATTTGAAGCCATAGCGTGAAATCATTTATTTTAGTCGTCGTTTAAAAGTGAGTCTCTTCTTCCAACTTTGACCGCGAGTTGTTATCAATCTGACCTTGAGTTTCTTAGTAAAATGGTCTTTGCCTCTCTTTCCTTCTCGACCCCAACGAAGCTCAAATCATTTCGTAACCGTCGCCGTGGCAAGCGTTAACTCCTCAATTCAATATTAAGTTGGTTTTAGGAAGGTTGATGCCTTTTTGTCCTAGTAAGGACGGGTTGTTATGTCCTTGGCAAGCCTCATTACCGAAGGAACTAAATCTTTCTTATGGTCGTAATAAGTATTGAAGTCGGTTATAATTAGTTATGTCCACCACCTTGGGCTTAGGCATGTTTCGCTAGTTGTGTAATGCCTTGATTTCCTTCACCGTGGTTTAGAGAGAGAGATTTTGGCATTTGTGATAGAAGTTTGAACCGATGGAGTTAATGCCGAACTGTCTCATAGGTGAGGGAGCGATATCAAGGAGTTGCTGTTGTTAAAAAGGTTATCAAACCACAGTATTACAGGGCGGTTTCCTTCTTAAACGTGGCAGAGAGAGTCCCTTCGAAGTAGGGAAGTTAGACAGGTGGTCGAAAGAGAAGAAAAGATTCGATGTCGAGTGGGAATAATGCCAGGGAAGTGGAGAAGAACGAGGGGAAGGTTTTACGTCTTAATGGAGAAAGAGAAAGGCGGTTAGGGGCTACGAAGTAGCGATGAGTGGGAAGCTGTGAGGTGAGAGTAAAGTAGGAGGAATAAGGGGCGATCGTGATAGTTTAAGGCAAGAATAACTGCGAAGTAAGGGGGATTCGACGAAGGATAGGAAGATAGTTATGAAGTTGTTTATGTAGAGAGAGAGAGGATAGAAGGTCGTTTTGGTGTGTGGAGTGGAGAGCATAGCCGGGGGTGAGAAGAGAAGAAACTGCGAAGAGATAACACGGAGAGTTTAGAGGCTGCGGGTAAGAAAAGAAGAGGTAGAGAGCTTCGGAGTAGAAAGAAAAAGAAAAACGGAGAGTAAGATAGGAGGGAGAGACTATTATTGTGTGGAGATTGAAGGAAATCTGAGAAGGAGTCGGGGAGATTAGGGAGAGGAGACTCGCTGTTTAGACAGAGAGAGAAAAACAAACAGCGGGAGATAAAAAGGAAGTTACTTTCTGTGCACCGTGGGGGAAAAGGATAGAGAGAGTCTTAGAATTTGCTAAGGGGCAGTCGGAGGAGGTTGAGTAGAAAAAGAGACTCTATCGAGAGGAAGAGTTAAGGAAGTTGTTCGCTGTCTTGAAGAGCAGAAGTGAATGGTAGAGTGAGAGATCGTGATTGGCAGAGAAGAAGACTGAGGAACTTGTCTTCGTTTTGAGTAGCGACTAGCCAGAGGAGAAAAAGAATTTGACACCGCAATCCTTATCTCTGTCAAAAGGTTCATTTCCTTCTTCCCTTCTATTCTTTTTCTATGTAGACCAGTAAATGTGTCTCTTTTGTGCGAGAATAGATATGTTTTGATGAATCGAATGTGAGGACAATGTCTTCTACTGTGAATCTGTGTGAGGTTAATCTTTACAAATGCTTCACTGCTGTCTTATGTCAATAGAAACCTCAGAAGCAATAATGCTACCGTCGGATACTATTCAAGAAACTAGAAAATAGATCATTATCCTTCATGATTAATGTCGTATTATGATAGACCATAGTCTTCAATGTGCCCTCATCTTAAGAATAGTCTCTGCATGATGCAAATGTGAGCTGCCAGCTTCAAACCGTCGGTTAAGATGTAAAATATTGAGAGTTTCCTTTAAGACTGAGATATCAACGTAAAACTACCCTAGAGTACTTGAAACAATAGCTGCATTGCGAGAAATCACGTTGCTCCTCGTGCGTGATGTGTGGGAGATTAAAACCCCAGAAATAAAGCATGTTTGACGTAAACTTTAATGTGTTTGATAGTTGAAGTTGTTGTTGCAACTAATTTCAGTCGTTTCCATCTTTTATTTTTTGTTAGAGTCGACCGTGTGTGTGTGGGTCATCTCTAAGGTCTTATGAAAGAGTTCAAATCTTTTATTATTATATTGTGTGATTCTTACCTCAATAACTTATGCAAAAATTAAATGACTTAAAAGCGAAGTAGGGAGTTAATGAACTTGTGTCGTAAAACGTCATGTTTTATGACGAGTATGTAGAGTGGAAAACCCACATGTGGAATTTAGATTACGTTGCATGTGACGACTCTAGTTTCATTTTGTAAACCTTATGAGTCTAGAGCCTCTGAATTCTGAAATAACGGGAATATGTATTAGATACTTGAGTGTGTTGTGCAAACATGGGAACCGAGTAAACGATTATGAAACCACTTAGGAGTGGGCGCTTATAAACAATGTTTTTACATGAAAATGGTTTTTGAAACTATGAACTCGGGATTAGAGTAAATGTTGCGCCATGCACTATTATAGGAGGATATCCTAAGCCCTTGAGGTCATCAAGGTCGTCAAAACAGTTCAAACAATGCAATTAGGAAACTGGAGGATTTCGACCAATTCAAGTCGAGTAGGGTGGGTGAACCAAGTTCATGCGTTTTAGAACGCTAACTCAATACAAATCCTTTGGCCAAGGTGGTGTACTATCCTCAAGTGCATCGAACGTTCACCGTAACTGGATGGCGTTTCTTGTGGAGGGTCGTGCATGACTAGAGGGTATCTAGGGATCTGCATGATAACAAGATACGTAGGTTACAACACCAGAGCTCAGATGGCAAACACTGATGGTTATCCTAAGTCTATCCTCTTGAGTAGGGTAGGGCCACTTCCGGTTAGGAAGGAGTGCGGGAGACCGACGGTCTGTGGTTGGAGGTTAAGCTCCTTGAAGATACTTTCTCTTCCAAATATTGAGGAATTGCCGAGTCTTGAACATGATGGGTTGACAATCGAGATGCATGGTAATGGTATGTTTCCGATATTTGTTGTTTCAAGAAAATTTCATTGGTTAGAAAATAAAGAGTTTAATGTATATCATTTCTTTCAGTCTTTATGAAATGCAATCATGTTTATGATAAATTGAAAAATGTTGTAATGGATTATAGATGAGTTTTTATGTATTTGATTACCTTGTTAAAAACAAATTTACCATCGTGAAAACTTATTTACTTCTTGTCATTTCGGATGTGGATGTTACATTTCCTCTTTTTGTCAGGAATAAGGGTTGTAGATGAAGCGGCCTCTTGTGAGGGCTTCTGTCCTCTGTGAACAGCTGTGGAGGAGGCTGAAGGCTTAGTTTCCTCATCTTGGTGAGTAGGAGAACTCCCACCTCCTAGCTGTGCCATCTCTAGTTCTTTGACCTGGGGACTCTGCTCAAGAAAGTGTTGCCATAATTCCTCCCCATTGGCCTGAGACAGGAAGTGGTGCTTAACTACTAAAAAGATGAGACCATGGTGTTTCATGGGTCCCTTATTCTACTGATATTTCTCTACAGTTGCTCTGATGGCAGAATACAGGAAATTGGGAATATTTATGCTATATTCAAGGTGTCTTCTCCCATGTCTTAGGAAAATCAACATTTTCATGATTGGCCCTAAAACTAGAGAAAATTGACCATCACAAGTAAAGTATTTCATTAACCAGGTAGCAAAAAGATGTCCAAGGGTTTGGGAGTGTGGACCTCAGAATTCCTTTGACTTCATTTTTATTCAAATGTAATTGAATAGCAGGTTCACCACGAACATAATTTTTTTTAATCAAATCAGTGTATAGGGTTTTCAAGTGGTAAAACCTCTCACCTTGTTCAGGAAGTCCAGAAATGTGCCTGATAGAGGCTGAGGAGAAATTGATTTGCACTCCTCTGATAGTTGTCTGGTTGTCCCTTAAATTCCTGAGGAATTCATCGACAACATCTTCCTGAAACCATTCGAATTTCTTTAGGAAGTCTAACCATCCTGCAACTCTTAGAATATTTGCTGCAGCTGCATCCCTTAGAAGACTTGCAGTACTTTCTGGCTCAGACTTTTTCTTGACTCCCATTGCCGAATTGACTCCACCTTATGTGCTTATTCCTCACCTCCTCAATCTATCGTATATCCTTTCCTCTTACCTCAGTAGACTCTGGAGGACTGTTTAAATTGCTCTATAGACTCCGAAGGACTGTTCAATTGCTCTGTTCTTCAAGGTACTTTAGATGTTCGAATGAGGAGCGTTTTGTTTTTCAGCTTAGGATTATGCAAATTAGTTAGAGTCTCAAGGCAGTCATAAATGAGACAGAATGACAGGACACTCCAGAGGCAAGGTGGCAGTTCAACATAGCTGGTGGCATGTGTGCATTTAGGAAAGAAGATGATGGCAGGAGGACGTGGCATAGTGGCGGCACCCAAAAACAGAAAGACAAGACAATTTCTAATAATGATTAATTAAAGATAGAGTTACCTGGATTAGTTTTAATGATGAGGGCGATGTATATAGAAGAGATGTTGCATCATTGCTGGTGACTGCACGTGTCATGGCACACGAACAACTTTTGGTGGCTGGAGGTGATGTCCACTACTCCATTGGTACGCAATCCACAATTATTTCGCGGAGTGTTTCAAGAATCCACGTTTTCGGGTGATGTCAGTGCCGGCTTTGTGAATACTCCTACAATTGATATTCACGCCAATTGAATTTATTCTTTTGTGATAAAGTAGAGGATGAGTCATGATGACCTCATCATGTGATGTGTCTACTTTACCACCTGGACAGGTGGGTCCCCTCCCTTTTTACTGAGACTGACTTCTTTATTAACAGAGCGCCGGAGGTGCTCCTAGTTGGAAAGTGCCGGAGATGCTCCTTATTGAGGAGCACCGAAGGTGCTCCTGATTTGAGAAACACCGGAGGTGCATTTGACTAACTCCTAGCATCCGATCATCTCCAGAGCTGAATTGTTTCAACTTTCCTGAAGAAGGGAACCGCCATTTACTGGTTTTCAACTCCCTTGGTCGAGAAAGACAACCATTTGCTAGTTTTGCATCTTTCTCTATTTTTTTTTATTTTTTTTATTTTTTTAAGAAGGCCGCCATTACTGGTTTTCAACCTTTCCTTTTTTTTTCTCTTCTTTTTTTTAGAAGGCCGCCATTACTGGTTTTCAACCTTCCTTTTTTTTTAATCAATCCAACGCTGGGACAGATGAGGTATCCCCTGTATCAAAACTCAAATCACTGAGGAACTCTTCTTTAGTAGATGGTCTTTTGTAGAGCCTGATTCGGTGACCATTTACTAGAAATGTGTCTATGCTTCCATCAATAGGTTGCAATGATATTGTTCCATTTTCAAAAACTTCCTTGATTTGATAAGGACCCATCCAATGAGTTTGCAATTTCTCTTTGAACTCCTTGAATTTAGAATCATAAAGAAGGACCCAATCACCTTGTTGAAATGTTCTCCTTTTGATGTGTTGGTCATGCCATTGCTTCCTCTGATACTGAACTAGTTCTGTTTGCTGAATGGCCTCCGTCTGAATTTCATCCAATTCATTGAGTTGAAGAATCCTATTCTGTTGAGCTATAGACAATGGTAGACCAATATCCAATGTAGTTTTAATTGTTTGGAGTTCAAATTCTATAGATAAAATGGGCTTTTTCCCATAAACCAATTCATATGGTGAGAACTTTGTTGTGGACTTCCAAGTGGTGTTGTAAGCCCAAACTGCTTCAGGTAATCTACTAGCCCAATCTTTTCTGTTCATTGCTACTGTCCTTGTCAGAATATTTTCAAGTTCCCTATTGGTTACTTCTACCTGCCCATTCGCTTGAGGATGGTAAGGTGAAGATTTTCTATGCTTGACTTGATATAAATCTGTGAATGCCTTGATTACCTGTGAAGTAAACTGAGGTCCTCTGTCTGAGACTATTGATCTTGGGGCTCCAAATCTTAAGAAAATCTTATTGTAAAGGAAATCTGCAACTTTCTCTTCTCTTGCAAACTATAATGCTTGAACCTTAGCCCACTTACTAACATAGTCTGTGCATACTAGAATGTACTCCTTGCCTGATGATGGTGTTGAAATTGGTCCCACAAAGTCTAGACCCCACTGCTCAAATGGTTCCATCATGACTTGAGGATGTAGTAACATCTCTTGGGTAAAGGTTGGATGTCCCATCCTTTGGCACTGGTCACAGTGCTGCACATACTTCTTTGTATCTTTATGAAGAGAGGGCCAGTAGTAATCAGCTCTGAGGATCTTGTGAACTGTCCTATGGAAGGAGTAATGGCCACCAAATGGTTCATCATGACATGCTTTCAACACATCAAAAATCTCATCAGCTTTTAAACACCTGCGTAGAATGAAATCAGGACCACATTTAAATAGCAAACCATTCAACCATTTGTAAGATAAACTTTCTTTAACCAAATGTTTTCTTTGTTTTGAAGTAAAATGGGATGGATACAAGCCTGTAGCTAAAAGATTAGCTATGTCAGCAAACCAAGGTGCAGTAGAGGATATAGCAAAAAGATGTTCATCTGGGAACTTGTCCTCCACTGGTTGGTTTTCTCCTCCTGTATGCAATCTTGACAGAAAATCAGCAACCAAATTAAACTTTCTTGGATTATCAACTATGGTAATATCAAATTCCTGTAATAGCAATAACCACCTAATGATCCTTGCACCCACTACTGGTTTATTCATTAGGTACTTGATGGCTGCATGATCAGTGTGTACAAATATCTTATATCCAGTGATGTAATGCCTGAATTTGTTTATAGCATAGATGACTTCCAAGAATTCTTTTTCAGTTGTTGTGTAGTTTCTTTCTACAGAGGTAAGGTTTTTACTGATGTAATAAATGGCATGCATACTTTCTCCTTCCTCCTGTTGTCCTAAAACTACCCCAATGGACTCATTTGAAGCATCAGTCTATATGTGAAATGGCAAAGTCCAATTTGGTCCTCTTAAAATTGGTGTGACAATAAGCTTCTCTTTTAAGGTTTCAAATGTTGATTGATATTGTTCTATCCACAAAAATTCTGTGTCTTTGTTAAGCAGGGTAAATAGGAGGGCAGCTATTCTGCTGAAATTTTCTATGAACCTCCCATAGTAGCCTGCATGACCCAGAAAACCTCTAACATCTGTCTGATTTTTGGGTGAAGGCAACTGTGTGATCACCTCTATCTTGTTTTGATCCACTTTGATCTCTTTCTCTAAAATATGGTGTCCCAAAACAATTCCTTCCTCTACCATCATGAAGCACTTTTCATGGCTAAGGGATAATTGATTTTTCTCACAGTATTTCAGTACTTTCTCAAGGTTTGTGAGAGCTTCCTCAAAATTATCCCCATACATAGTAAAGTCATCCATATAATCCTCCATGCATTCATTAGCTAGTTCAGCAAAAATAGCTCAAACAAGTCTTTGAAATGTAGCTGGGGCATTGCATAGCCCAAAGGGAAGAACTTTGTAAGAAAAGTTTCCCTAAGAGCATGTGAAGGTGGTTTTGTCCTGGTCTTCAGGTGCTACTTGAATTTGATTGTACCCACTGAATCCATCTAGAAAAGAGAAATATTTTCTCCTAGCAAGGTTGTCCAGAACTTGGTCAATGAATGGTAAGGGAAAGTAGTCTTTTTTTGTGGCCTTGTTGAGTTCTCTATAATCAATACACACCCTCCATTTTCCATTCTTTTTAGGCACTATGACAACAAGTGAAACCCATTGACTGTCTGAGATTAGATATATGAACCCTGCTTGAAGTAATTTTTCTATTTCAGTTTTGACAATGTCCTTTAAAGAAGGATTCAATCTTCTCTGGGGTTGTCTGACAGGTTTAATATCCTCAATGTATATATGATGGGTACAGATCTCAGGAGGTATGCCTTTCATATCTTGGTATTCCCAAGCAAAAGATGTTGAATGGGAAATCAGAAGTTGGATGAGTTTTTCTTCCTGATTGGTTGTTAACTAAGTATTGATGTTAAGTTTCTTCCCTAGTAAAATCATGACCAATTTTGTGATTTGATCCATAGACATAGTTAACCCACACATAGGAGTCATGGTATTGAGAGGACAAGAATGTGGAAGCAACATATGGAAAGTAGCTAAGTCTCTGTAAAAGGTTTCCCCACAAGGAATGATGTTGGCGAGGGTACAATAAGAAGAAGTAAGAAGTTCTCTCATAGAATCTTGGGCGAGCTCTATCACATCTTTCTTGATTAGGATGTGAGTGAAGTCTTATGTTGTATCATAGTATATTTCTTCTTCCAATTCTCCTAGATGTTCCTTGATGGTTACCATAGCTACTGAGGCACTGTTGTTATTTTTCTCTGGCTCATCCACCCATACTCTTCCTGTATAATGTATTGATGGTTTAGCTGGAGGATAAAGAAATATTTTCTTTAAATCTATCCCATTAGAAATGACCATATCCCCAGTTCGACAATCAATAGATGCTGTTGTTGTAGCCAGCCATGGTCTTCCTAAGATCAGTGGATAAGCATTTCTCCAGTTTCTCGATTCTAGAATCAGGAATTCCACTGGAAATTCTCATGAATCTATCACAACTGGTACATTAGTGATTACTCCTTTTAGAACAGCTATTGACTGGTTAGCAAGTTGAAGAATTGTAGTTGTGGATTGGATACCTGATAGAGCTAATTTGTCCATTGTGTGGATTGCCATCACATTAATTGCTGCTCCCAAATCAACTAGAACATTTGAAATTTCTACTCCTAAGATGAAAACAGTTATGACAGGGTTCCCAGGGTCTCCATATTTTGGGAGGAGAATTTCTCCCATTAATAGATTTACTACTTTTCCTTCCACCTGTATTGTGGAGGGAAATTTTTTCTTCCTGCCCTGCATTTTGATAAAATGCTGTTTAATTAACTGATTTAGTTCTGGAACATCTCTAATTGCCTGGAGAAGAGGAATTTCAATGTTTAGCTGCTTGATTTCTCGTAAAAGTTCTGATTCTAGGTTGTTTTAGATTTGTTTTTGTAAGATCTTTTTCTGGGGAATATTCTATTTAAGCTGTTCTGGGTATGGTGCTAGTTTTTCCATCTCCGGAGCATCTCCAGAGCTCTTGTCAGAATTGTGTTCAGGAACGTTCTCTGGAGTCGGTCTTTTAGGAGCAACTCCGGAGTTGTCCAAGAATGATCCTTTTAGCACTTTTTCGTTAGTAATCTCCTCCAAGGGTTGAGTGGATGAATCTTCAAGTTCCTCATCATTAGTTACTTCAAATATAGTTGGAGGAGATGGTCTTGGGAATGCTTTCCTATAATGCAGCTATAGATTATTTGAATATATAGCATTAATTCTAGCCAGATTCTCTTGCTCTATCAGGTAAATAGTTGCTCCCTGTTTATTTCATGGGTTTGGTATAGGCTGTGCTGGTAAAGGTGGTTGGCTAACTGGTTCATTTTGTGCTTGACCTTGTGTGTTGGAGGGTCCAGTTAGTAAAGCTTGTTGTTGAGGTTGGAAACGTCTAGGTTGTCCCTAGTATTGTTGATTATATCCCTGTTGAGAACCCCATTGAGGTTGCATGTTTTGTGATCCAAACTATGGTGGCCACTGTTGATTTCCCCAAGGCTGATTTTGCCAATTTTGGTTTTGCCAATTTTGGTTTTGCCAATGTTGATTTTGCCAATCCTGCTATCCCCAAGGAGGATTATTTTGAGGCCCATGCCAAGTTGGATTCCACTGATTATGTCCCCAATTAGAAGGACCCCTGTAAGAAGGTTGGTTTGGATACTGATTATAAGGAAAATTCCCAGCTTGTTTTTGTCCCACATAGTTCAATTCCTCTTCTATTACATCATTCTTCTTACTTAATCTTTTCAAGGCCGGAAGTTGACTACATTGACTGGTAGGATGTTCGTTATCACATATTTGACAAATCTCTGATTTGTCCAAAGGGCATTCTCTCAACAGATGTTTGTTTCTACACCTAGGACAATAGATGGAGAGTGGTTCAGTTGCTCTGTTTTGATTAGTTGTTCTGGTTTTTGCCTGAATCCCATCAAATGTGGTATTTAATTGGACCAAAATGTCTATTTTTAGATTTGCAATCTCTTCCATCAACTGTCCTATTTCATTCTTCCCTTTAAAAGTTTTGGATGACCTCACTCCATCTTGGGTTCTAGAATAGTTCCTGCAGAGTTCTTCTATATCAGGTATTTCCATTTTGTTGATGTTCCCTTTTCCCATTAGGTCCAGTGCCTGTTTTGATTCTTTATCCAATCCTTTTACAAACAGGGTTCTTGCCAGGGAGTGATCTACTGGGTTACCATACCTTCTCAAGGTGAAGTTAAACCTATCCACATAGTCCTCTAAGGATTCTTCCTCCCCCTACCTAATTTTGAACAATTCTTCATTTTTATTACTAGATCTGCAATAATCTTGGTATTTTTCCAAAAACTCTGTTTCCATCTGATCCCAAGAACGGATAGAATTCTGGGGTAAACCCATAAACCATCTCATCGGATAATCTTTCAGAGTTGAAGGGAACAGTTTGAGTTTATGGTTGTCTGATCCATAATCATAAGTCTGGTAGACTACTTTAAATTCAAATAAGAACTGATCTGGATCCTCAGAAGAAAGTCCTCTAAAGTTTGGCAAGTGTGCTGGTGAGATATTCTTCATAGGAGCATTGTCTCCAGCAACCAAAATGATAGGATATGAGAAGGTTCTTGGAGCCTGATTTTCCTCTTCCCCATGATTTTCATTTTCCATGTTTCGTACTGGTTCTTCTTCCCGAGGTTCTAGGAAATTAGGTTCTATTAAAGGATCTGCCTGAAACTTTTGTTGTAATTCCTGGATATAATTGGCAAATGGAATATTTGGAGGATCTAAGGGATTATTGTTCTGAGGTGCAGCTTCCAAAGTAGGCTCTAGGTTTCTCTCCTCAACAAGATCTTGTATCATCCCACTGCTTTCCCCTATGGTGTGTTGTTAGGGTGTCTGCTTTATATATCTTCCTTTCAAGTCTCTAGCTCTAACCATACAGATCTATCCTAAAAATAGTTTTAACTTAGTTTCCCTAATTAACACAATAGGTCCCCGTCAATGGTGCCAAAAATGACAAGGTGTCGCTATACCTCATCATTTAATCTGTTTTTCAGATGTCAATAATCCAGGGACTGTGTCCACGGCTGTCTACAACTAGGGATTCTATAGTTACTAGTTTCTAACTAATCCTAACAACTTCTACAAATTGAAAAGAGATTAATCTATCTACTTGCTAAATTTAAGGAATACCGAAAATAGGATAAAATAGGAAATTTACTTAAAGCAATCTTAAAACAGTAACATGCATCTACCTATCAAAATCAGCAAATACTTTGCATAACAAAAAGCTGAAGTAATAAAACAATGTTACTAGCCTCCTACCTTAGTGGTGAGAGTGGGCCCTTGCTCCACACCTTTGGGGCTGAAGGCTACAGTAAGAAATCAGCACAAAAGGAGATCACAACTAGATCCAATCCAATTCATTCACTCTGCATTCATGAAAATATTGCTAACACAGAACTGAGATTTTTGAGAATCAGAATAATTTAATCATTATTTTTTCTTCTGTTGTTTCTACCAGTATATATGAAAAGTGAATGATGACTTAACACTTATCTTATCTATTAGTTCTTCTATGAGATGACATCCATCTCTTTATTACACTAGCTATTTAACTATGACAGAAAATCATGCAAATAAAAGGTAGACTTGAGTGGAACAGAAGTCCACTCAAAATCTAAGCTTGAGTCTTAATACATTTGGGCATCGAGGCCCTGAAAATAAGGGTATTGAATTAGTTCCATCGTAACTCATGCAAAACTTTGAAAAGATAAAACTCCAGTAGTTTAACTAAAGATGACCCCTCACCACTTAGGTGATGATTTGAGTGAAATGAGGGTTATTATGATCACTGCTGAGAGTGTCTGGTCAGTAGATTATGCTGGAAACATGCCCTGCTCTCAGGAGGCACCAAAGATAACTATTCTTGTTTGTAGCTCCAGAGATACTATAGCTTTCTTTGTTCAGCTCTGGAGATGCTCCAGACTCCTGCAGAACTCCAGAGAGGCATTCCTCATTCCTTCAAAACTTCAGGTGTCATGGTCCTCTGGTATTGTCTCCAGAGATGCACAAAATTGTTGTTTCTGGTATCTACACCTGTTGAATCAAACAGAGAGAAGTTCTACATTTTTCCATCAATTCCATGCATATAGTCACTCAATCAGAGATTATAATCTTAAGTAATCTATCTCAATTAATCATAAAATAGAACGATCTTGCTAGCTTATTTGGGTGCAGACATTAGGAAATATGGACTCAGGAAGGAGAAAAAGAGAGGCAAAAAGATGTATTTCATGAGTGCAACTTGGCACTCAGCAATAAAGTCAACACAAAATACAACATACGAAGAGACTTGTGGAGAAGAAAAGTTCATGGGATATTCAATCTTGGTCACTAAAGAGAATCAATTGGAGAAATAAAAAATCCTCGACAAGTGTACGGTGAGATATACCATATGTGAAATTGATCAAGCAGATGAAGAAGAAACACAAAGCCTAGAGGAATTTGTCTTTGATCCTGCTTACCTATCAGAAGAAGGGTACATGGCTATTGAAGATGAGATGCTACTAGATATCTATATTTTTGGTCTCGAGGATACGTTTATTGAAGAAAATTGCTCTATGGAGGTTGATAAGACTCAAAATGGTGGATGGCAAAGTGAGCTACTAGGTGAAGAGGTTATTCAGCAAGTATACTTTGATGGTAATCAGGTGCTCGAAGATTTAGATCTTGATGATTTATCATATTCAAATTCTAAGGAATGGATGGATGAAGACCTAGTTGAAGAGAACCATGAAGAAGTACCTGAGTCACTAGATAAATTGATGTTAACAGTTGTGGATTTGGTAAGCCAAGAACCAGTGGTGAACATTCTGTATGAGTAGCTTCGACCTTTTTTCAGAGGATGATACATTTACTGAGTTCAAGGTTGCGTATGTTGAAGACATAAATGAAGAAAGTCAAGTTCTATATGTGGTGGTTACCATTCCCACAAGCATACTTTGGCCTAAAGACATTGCTTCATATCTTCAAAAAGAGGTTTTGTACCTTCATGTGTTGCAGAGGCTTCTTGCTTTGGAAGAAGTTGATCAACTTGAGCTTTGGCGTATCAATCAATTCGTCATGAACTTCTCATGGCCTGAACTTGACTACCCACCTAAATCATGGCTCTTCGAGAAGGTGTTGTAGAGGAAGAAAAGCTATGTGTCGCCAAGACAAATCTCACAACTCAAGAGAAAAGGCTCTTATTTTTCTGAACCAATTGATGGTTTTGTGTAACAATTTTTGTTCTTCTTGTCCTCACTCAAAAAGAGTGTTTGTGTATGTTGTAATGTGTTTCCCCTTTCCATAATGTGATCATTATGTCATAATGTTTGTCCCTTTTCATAATGTGGTGGTCGTGTTTTTGTGTTTTTGGGAAGTTCCAACTCTTAGGTGATTTCAGGGAAAAGTCTTGTTCTAGGTGATTAGGAAATGTCCTGACTCTATTGCCCAATGGACAAGTCACTGGTCTAAGCTAGAAAGTCCAAAGATTCCCAGTTCTCCTATGTCGTAAGTATTCGACATGGTCCCCAGATAGAGCCAATTGTTGTACCCAATCAAATTTTTTGCTTCATTAAGGCATTTTGTGAGAGTCTAGAAAATTTGTCCTCAAAAAAGTCAAAAGGTCAAAATTTATAAAAATAGACATCAATTTAGGTTTTCTAGGTTTCTTGAGATACAGATGCTGGCAAAAATTTTTAAAAATAGAATCATTGATTCAGGCGTTGTGCGTGATTCTAATTGGCTAATTTTGCTTCACATTTAAGGTGGTCCAGATGGAATCTGCAAAAGGTCATGTTTTCTCTATTGGGTCAATTCTTCTTTTTCAAATGATGAGGCACGAGATCCGAAGCCATTAATGTAGGCAGTTCATCAGCCAGGCGTCAGTTTCAAGTTTTCTAGGTTGTTCAAATAACGCAAAAATGTCAAGCAGTCGTGAACTGACGTAAAACAGAGAAATAGAATGAAAATTAAAAAATTCCAAAAAAAATCTAAGGCATGAAATCCTGGGTGCCCCAGGAGGTTAAGGGTGCCTATACTCAGTAGACTTAGAATATTTTTGTGGTTTTTCAAAGAATATGCAAATCTTCTTCCGTCATCCCAGTCAGATTCGTAGAAAAACTAGTTTGGCTCAGTTTTTGAGGTAAGCAAGAGGTATAATCAGTTCAATTTTCATCAGGCTTGCCTACTTGACTGATCATTAGTCTCATTTTTTCTCCAACAGGTGAGATTCAATAGCTTAACTGGGTCCCACAATCACCGGAGTGCACGCAAAAAATAGAAAATAGAAAAAGTTGAAATTTCCTAAAAAAATGGCTAAGGCATTGAAACCCAAGCGCCCCTGGAGGCTGGGGGCACATGAGTTCTCTAGAGTTAGTTTATTTTCATGTCTTGACAATGTTCCCTGTAGCCAGTTCCAAATCTTTGTCCGTCGACAGTTTCCAGAAGTCAGATTTGCAGTCAAACGTCGTCGGATCGTCAATTCAAGATTGGGGACGAAATCAGGATTGGTGAAACTTCAAGTTACCAGGATCAGTCAGCTTTTTTAGTCAATAGTGATAGTTTTTCATCTTGTTGAAGTTAGAGGCAGGCCATGCTGGAGTCAAAACGAGTGCAAAAGTTTCAAAATGAAGGAAAAATTGGCTAACACTTTTGCAACCTCGTGTGTTTGATGACATCATCCAAGAAGAAGCTTTTTCATCATCTCACACATGAAGCCATAGGTAGCTATAAAATATGGATTCTTCCTATTCAAGCATATCAACTTGGATTTGTGCTTTAAAAGTTGCTATCTTCACGGATAAGCTTCAAGCTTTGTGTTTTCACAAACAAAGCCGCTTTTTCGCCCTAAAGTTCAAAAAAACAAGCTTTTGACCTCCATCATTCATTATTTTTGCAGGTTGCATCTAGAGGAAAGTATACATCTTTTTCTTCTACGAAAATTTGAGAACCCAAACAAAGTGCTTTTTCAGTGTACTTCATAGTTTCAGGATTGGGAAGCACAGAGGCACGCTTTTTCAAGGTCCATTTTTGTAGGGCATCATTTTTCAGAAACATGGCCAAAGATTTTTCAGTTTTCATCGAAATGGGTCCACCTAGAATTTCATCCTCTTGAAGATTAGAAAATTTTAGTTTTTCTAAAATATGCTTTTTTGCTAAACACTTTTTCTAGAAATCCTCTACTTTTTCAAAATCCAACGATCTGGGTTGCTTCAAAATGGGATTGTCTACAAAACCCATGTGCCAGATTTTTCTCTCAAAATCTACTTTTTAGAAGATATTATTTCCCAAAATATCAATGGATGACGTCACTAATAAGGTAGCAATAAAGATAAGGATGTGACTCAAAAGAAAGCAGCTTTAACTCAATACTTTTTGTTTAAAAGCATTTGCTTTCATCCAAAGCTTATCCATCCTTAAAATACTAAAAAGTCACTTTGTAATAGTTGGAGCTTTCTTTTCTTTAAAGAAAATTGTTTTAAAGCAGTTGTTAGTTGTAATCTTTGTCTTAGAATAGAAATAAAGCTTACGAGTTGGCAAGTTAGTTAGATAAAATCAAGGAGATTTTAGGGTTCCCTACTCCTTTGATTTAGTATAAATAAGGAAAGCCTTGCCCATTGTTAAGGGAATTATAATTGTGATAGAAAAATTTGATGTGCCTATTCTAGCCTGGAGAAATTGTTATTCCAAGTGCTTGTTCACTCTATGTTATCTATTATTTAGTGTTTCATCGCATATTGTATGCCTACCTTTTGCTACAATATCGTTGTCCTCGAGTTGTAATAACTTTATGATATTGAGAATAGAAATCTCATGCCTACCATTTGCTTTGATTCTCTGTCTCACAATCATCTAGTTTTGTCATCAGATGTGTGGCTTGCGTAATCTTACTTTCAGTTTTCATCTTAAAGTACAATGAGTCTTCTGATGTGATCTGGAAGAAGTTTATTTGAGTTATTATGTTAAAAAAAGCCATTCTCTGTTAACTTTTGATCCCTATGCTCTGAATTTACTTAGGTGATCAAAAGTGTCATTTAGTTTAGGCCTAGCTATAGTTATAAGTTAAAAAAGAAAAACCTTTGCTGCAGCGATAGAGTTTTATAAACTTGTGCTCGCAGCTGAGAAGCAAAAAGATAGGAAAAAGTTTAATTTATTTATCTTTTAAGCAAACATCAGCAAAAAGGGAAATTCCCCTCATAATATAAGAGCAATTTATCTATGCATAGTTGTCCATTTCCAAATTGCATTCCAGAGGTATGAATTGAAATGCCAATAGTTTTCTAGCGCCCACCATAGGGCATGAGGCATAAAACTTCAAGCAAGCTTAAGCTTATGTCATGGGAATGACTATCTGGCATTCTACTACTCCTGTTCAACAACTAAATCTTACACCACCTACTATTCAACCAAATCTTGTACGTGTGGAAGGAGAGCAAACAGACATCATTAGTAGTCTGAGAAGTTTCATATTTGTGCAAAAGGAAAGTCCTGCTCAGTGGAGAAACATGGCTACTATTGTTGATGAAGAAGAAAATGAAGCAGATCTTGCATCCGGAAGACCAGTATTACCACCTCCCATGTGGTAGTAGATAATCTTGGCTCACATGGTTTATACAATAAGGGGGAAAGATGGTACTACAGATCCATTCTTCCAAGATCTTATTCCTACAGAAGTTGGAGAAGCATCCAACACAGTTCCTGGAATTTAGCAGGTTCCTGAAGTCGAGCACAAAGTACCTGAAGTTAAGCAAGAGGAACTTGTAATCCATCCTATAGCAATGGGTGATGCTAATAATAATGCTCGTAATAATTAGAATCAGCGGCGTCCACCCCAATTACCTTGGGGTAACAACATTGGACCATTAGCACTAGCAGAAAATCATGAGCTTCCCGAAGGATCAAGAAAAGGTTTTCTGAAGTTTCATGGTGATGGAAGCAACATCCTGATGAGCACATTTATGCCTTCACCACCACCTGTGGGATTCTTGGCGTTGCACATGAAGATGTTACAGTGCATTTGTTTGTGGAAACATTGCAAAGCTCAACACTTGAATGGTTTAATCACCTCGCTGCCAGCTCTATCACAAGTTGGGAGTCAATGAGGGAGAAATTTCTCGCCCATTTCAAACCTACAGAAGATAGTCATGTCTTGTTTGCACAACTCTCAAATATCAAGAAAGACAAAAGTGAGTCGATGCGAGAGTTCGTGACCAGATTCAACCGTTTGGTTGGAAAAGTTACAAACACCCTAAATCCTTCATTAGAAATTCTACTAAGTTGCTTCACGAATGCACAATCTTTAGAAATTTCTTTCTACCTCAAGCACAGACATGCTATAGAACTACAAGAATCTCAGGAGTATGCTATTGAATTAGAAGATCATATGATCACTTCAGGAAGGATCCAGAGATATTCAATCAAACCACTAGTGCCCTTAAATGTTGTACCGCTTCGACAAGTTCCATCTCCTTCAAGTATACCAGATTCTTTCATTAACTAGGTTAGTGATCAACATGCTTTACCTATGCATCAAGTATCACCTATGTGTCAAGAGGTAGATGTGTCTTCTGCAATACAAATCTATTGCTTGTTCCATGCAACAAACCAACATAATGGAGAAAATTGCCCTGAGATGAGAAGATTCATGCAAATATTAAAAGCATCAAAAGAAAATCAAGGATTTTCAGATAATCCTGAACATCTCTTTGATGAATCCAATGGCGGCTCTATGAATGGATTTTACCAGTGTAAATCAAATATTAAAAGGGATCATTTTCCTAACTTTGTTTCAAGCAACATCATGTGTTTGCATATGGAACATGAATGTTCATCAGAAGCTAAAAATTTGCATAATTTATTTGAATATGAAGAAGGATCGTTGATGGAAGAACCTGAAGAAATGCACAAATTACATACTTTCTCTAAGGAAGAAAAAGTGCAACAATCTTCTTAAGAGCAAAATTATGAAGAAGAGATCAAATATGCTGCAGAGAGCAATGGTGAATCCAATTTGTTATTCTCATCTTTTGAAGGTTGGTTTGAAGAACCTGTGTCAGATACATTCAAAGGAGAAAAGACTAAAGAAGCATTGCAATTGGAGCAAGATCAAGATCTTCTTCATTTTGAAGATGATTCATCATTGGAGGAATTTCTCAAAACCGAAGGTCGTATGGAAGATTCATCATTGGATCTCAACAATTTTCTACATCACTTGGAGAGTGATTCTTCAGTAGAAGATACTGTAAATTTTATTTTACAGTTTAGCTAATCTTCATCTTTGTGTCAAGAATTTTTCATACACAATAGTGACGAAGATGATGCTAAACTTTTAAAGGTTATCCATGAACCTATGCAAGAAAGGGACATCACAGATATGATAAAGTCAACACAAAATGCAACATATGAAGAGACTTGTGGAGAAGAAAAGTTCATGGAATATTCAGTCTTGGTCACTAAAGAGAATCAATTGGAGAAATAAAAAATCCTCAACAAGTTCATGGTGAGAAATGTTGTATGTGAAATCGATCAAGCAGATGAAGAAGAAACACAAATCCTAGAGGAATCTATCTTTGATCCTGCTTGCCTATCAGAAGAAGGGTACATGGTTACTGAAGATGAGATGCTACCAGATATCTGTATTTTTGGTCTCGAGGATATGTTTATTGAAGA
The DNA here is from genome assembly GCA_027924645.1 of Cunninghamia lanceolata. NCBI lineage: Eukaryota > Viridiplantae > Streptophyta > Pinopsida > Cupressales > Cupressaceae > Cunninghamia > Cunninghamia lanceolata. The sequence goes on along the minus strand of BSBN01000130.1, from coordinate 14,528,931 downwards.
AAATTGCTCTATGGAGGTTGATGAGACTCAAAATGATGGATGGCAAAGTGAACTACTAGGTGAAGAGGTTATTCAGCAAGTATACTTTGATGGTAATCAGATACTCAAAGATTCAGATCTCGATGATTTATCATATTCAAATTCTGAGGAATGGATGGATGAAGACCTCGTTAAAGAGAACCATGAAGAACTACATGAGTCATTAGATAAATCGATGTTAATAGTTATGGATCCAGTAATCCAAGAACCAGTGATGAACATTCTGTATGAGCAGCTTCGACCTTTTTCATAGGGTGATACATTTACTGAGTTCAAGGTTGCATATGTTGAAGACATAAATGAAGAAATTCAAGTTTTATATGTGGTGGTTACCATTCCCACAAGTATACTTTGGCCACAAGACATTGCTTCATATCTTCAAAAAGAGGTTTTGTACCTTCATGTGTTGCAGAGGCTTCTTGCTTTGGAATAAGTTGATCAACCTAAGCTCTGGCATAACAATCAGTTCATCATGAACTTCTCATGGTCTGAACGTGACTACCCACCTGAATCGTGGCTCTTCGAGAAGATGTTGCAGAGGAAGAAAAGCTATGTGTCGCCAAGACAAATCTCACAGCTCAAGAGAAAAGGCTCTTATTTTTTTGAACCAGTTGATGGTTTTATGTAACAGTGTTTGTTCTTCTTGTCCTCGCTCAAAAAGAGTGTTTGTGTATGTTGTAATGTTTACCATAACAAATACTTTCAAAGAAACAAACACAGTGTTTTCAATAAATGGCCTCGAAGGCCTCTTCAAGATTATACCAACAACACAATGGCTATCATAGGATTAACACAGTCGTTGATGTTTCGACATAAAGATTTCAACAATGATATTAATGTTTTTATATGCATAGTTCAAAGCACAGGACAGTGCCTCTTAATCATACCTATAAATAAAACATAATGCAGTCGAGTTTCAACTTCCTAGAGATGATATCTATTGTGGTCGATAGTAGTTCTATCCCATGAGATTACAGTTCTCCCCAAACCTGCTACTCTTGTAGCTTTTCTCTTCTTATCTCCCCCTCAGAATAGAGATAACAACCATAATAATAGTCTCAAAAAATAAAATAAAAACCCGTATTTAATTTGTTTTGCATGCATTATCCTACACGCCACACCAAAACCACCACCTTTCCATAAGAAAGTGGGTGAAAATATTTGCACTAACCCCACCACCTCGCGGGTATTAAGACTCCATAAGGTCCATAGCTCCCCTTCGGGAGTGAGCTGCGATAATTAATCTTTATGGTAAGCTTCATCTCGGCCTCCACTCACTCCACTCATTGTGGATATTGGTTCGGCTAAATACAAAAGGCATAAATGTTATAATAAGAAAGTGCTCGACCATTATAAGAATAATGGATAATTATATAACACTTAGAATCCTTTAAATCTAAATGATGTTATAGGGTTATCAAAATAATCCAAGGTATCATTAAATTATAATATCATCGTTAGGGTGGCATCAATAATATGTGATTATGGGGTCGAGTTTCACTCCCCCTCTTCGCCATATTAGGCCATAATAAAATATTTAACAATAATCACAAAATCTAAAATAGATAAGTAAACAAAGGAAAACTCGACAATGAAACAAGATTACTTATCAAATAAAAGAACGTTTTGAGAACATTATCTAGTCGAATTGATGTAGACGACGTTGAGAGAACATAAATTGTCTTTCTGACACTGGTTGAAATGAAATCAACTTAACAAGGAAAATACTTATACTCACCCTATCTTGCATGGGTTCAAAAAAGATTAACTTCGATACTCATATGGCAATCTAAACTTTTCCCAACATCTATCTCCTCCTCTCGGGTGATACTCTCCTTGCATCCTTAGAGGAAGATTCCTTTCCTGATTACACTCACAACCATATAACCATGATTATGTATCATCATATGATTTGTAAAACATTTTGATATAATAATATTATCAACATGTAATCTCATGTCTAATCTAAACATCAATCAATATCCATATAATCAATGATTCTACTTGATATTTTCCATAAACACCAAATCATTAATCTATGATTAATTATCTTGTTTACCACATAAAAATAAGATTAAGATAAATAAAAAGTTGGGGATGTAACATATCTCCCCCCATATGAATCATCGTCCCTGATGATTTAATGTCTCCAAAGATCAAACCAACATAAAGAATAAAAAGTGTTTGCTCATCATAGTAAAAAGTTTTAAAAGCGATGGGGAAATCTTTGATAAATATCCTCATAGTTCTCCCAAGTCACATTATCTTCTATATATTGGTCCCACTAGGCCTTGCATTGAGTTACCTCTTTATTACGTAAGCGTAGCTTACATTTTTCGAGCACCTTGATGGGCTCGATCACTACCACCCCTGGGTCCTTCACCTGTATGGAATTCCAATCAAGAATAGAAATATGATTATCTCCTGAAATAAACTTTTTCAAATAGGAAACATGGAAAACATTATGCATCATGGCAAGAGCTGATGGCAGAGTAATGTTGTATGCAACTGGGTTGACCTCTTCAAGAACTTCAAAGGGACCCACATATCTAGGAGCCAATTTGGATGCCTTTCCAAACTTAATGGATATCTTTTGGGGTTTTACCCTTAGAAGGATTTTTTATCCCACTGAGAAATGTCTTGCGATGCGTTTAGCATCCGCATTACTTTTCTGCCTATCATTAGCTTTTGCTAGCCTTTTCTTAATCAGATGGACTTGCTCTTCCATTCCTAACAACATTTTTGGACCAAGGCTAACCCTATCTTCTAGTTTTTCCTAGCTTATAAGGGTTCGGCACTTTCTTCCATATAAGGCTTCAAATGGAGCCATCTTAATCACAGAATAATAGGAATTATTATAGGCAAATTCCACAAGAGGAAGGTAATCTTCCATTTGTATTGTTCATCCATGCAATACATTCTCAACAAATCTTCCAACACTTGGTTTACCCTTTCAGTTTGGCCATCCATCTTGAGATGATAAGAAAAGATTATATTTAACTGGGTTCTAAGTGAGGAAAACAAGGTTTGCCAAAACATTGATGTCATATGGGCATCCCTATCTGAGATAATCTTCTTAGGGATACTATGCAATCTAAAAATTTCTAGCACAAATTTGTGGGCTATGACTGGTGCCCCATCTATCAAATTCCCAGGTATAAAATGTACTGCTTTGGTGAGTTTATCCACCACAACCAGAATAGCATTGTGCCTTTTCCTTGACATAGGAAGTCCTTGCACAAAATCCATGCTAATGATTTGCCATTTCTATTCTGGAATTTTATGAGGGTATAAAAGTCCTGCCAGGTGATGGTGTTTTGCCTTCACCATTTGGTATTCTAGACATCCAGCTACAAACCTTGTAGCATCTCTCTTCATTCCCTTCCAGAAGTATAAGGGCTTCACATCAACTAGTAACTTTGCTACTCCAGGATGTCCTGATTAAGGTTTAGAATAAGTTTCACATCTTTCCACACAATATTCCTTAACTCCTCAGAGTTCTAAACATACATCCTTCCTTTATACCTCAATAACCCATCTGGTTCAAGGTAAAAGCCATCATATTTTAGATTCTGGGAATTCTCCAAAAGAGTCTATTTTACGTGCTCGTAAAACTCATCTCTCTTATACTTTTCTAATACCTGATTCTTAAAATCAGAATGTATGGAGATCATTAAGCAGATATGTCTTCTCCTACTTAAGGCATCCGCCACTCAGTTTTCCTTGCCTTGAATATATTTAATCTCAAAATCATAATATGAGATTAACTCCAACCACCTTCTTTGATGAGCATTTAAGTGTGGTTGAGTGAACAAATATTTGAGCCCTTAATGGTCTATTTTTAGTTCAAAGGGTTTCCCAAGCAAGTAGTGTCTCCACATTTGCAATGCATGAATTACTATTGCCAATTCCAAATCATGAGGGGCATAGTTTTGTTCATAAGTTTTCAATTTCCTGGATTCATATGCAATAACCTGTCCATCCTGGACAAGTACACCACCTAAGCCTTTCCCTGAGGCATTGGTAATGACTACAAAATGACCTTCTGGGTCAGGTAGCTTCAAGATAGGTGTTGTAGTCAATCTTTCCTTCAGTTGGTCAAATGCCTCCTGGCACTTATCTAATCAATCAAACCTCTTGCCTTTTCTCTACAAAGAAGTAATAAGATAAGCAATTTTAGAAAAGTTTTTCACAAATTTTCTGTAATAACCTGCTAGGCCCATGAAACTTCGGACCTCATGTACATTTCTTGGTCTTGGCCATTCCAATATGGCTTTAATCTTGGTTGGGTCCATAGTTATTCCCTTAGCTGAAATTATATGACCCAAATACTGCACTTCCTTTTGAAAGAAAGTACACTTAGAGAGATTTCCATACAGTTTATGCTCTCTTAGCCTCTGAAGAACAATCCTTAAATGATGAAGGTGATCTTCCTCATTCTCAAAGGAGATTAGGATATCATCAAGAAAAACAAGGACAAACTTGTCCAAGCAATCTCTGAACACACTGTTCATTAATTTCATAAATGATGTAGGTGTGTTTGTTAATCCAAAGGGCAGGACAGTAAATTTGCAATGCCCATACCTTGTTTTGAAGGTTGTTTTGTGAATATCCTCATCTTTTAACCATAATTGTTGGTACCCAAATCGAAGATCAATCTTAGAAAACACAGTTGCTCCTCTCATTTGATCAAAAAGATCATCAATGCGGAGCAATGGGTATTTATTCTGTATTGTTTCTTTATTTAGCATGCGGTAATCTATACATAACCATAATGTACCATCCTTCTTTTTCACAAAAATTGTTGGTGCTCCCCAGGGTGACACACTGGGTCTTGTCAATCCTTTATCAAGCAATTCTTGCAATTGATCCTTTAGCTCCATTAACTCAGTGGTGGTCATTTTGTATGGAGCTTTAGATATAGGTTCTGATCCTGGAATTATATCTATATAGAAATCAAAATCTCTTTTAGGAGGCAATCCTGGTAGCTCATCCAGAAACACATCCTCAAAATCTCTAAGAAAATGGTACCTATCCATATCTGATCTTTTGTGGTCTATGGACTCCCTCTTCTCAACTCCTTTGAGTTTCTGAGATTCATAAAGCATTAAATCATCCTAGAAATTAGTTTCCTCAAAAATATTTAGTTTCTCCATTTTAAAAGCAAAAAGCTGACATCCCTTTCTTTGAGCTCTTTTCTTCTGTAGGACAAAAAATTGTCTTAGTTTGACCTCTCTAGGGTTTCCTTGGAGAAAGACTTTGTTCCCTAGGTCATTTAGACATTCTATTATTTTGGCATAACAATCCACCTTATCCTAATGTCTCCATAACCAATTTTTCCCAAGGATAACATCATATGAGCCTAATGGGGCTACATAAAGGTTCACTTCAGTGGAGAAATGTCAAAGTTCAACCTTAGCCTCAAACAAGCATTGCTCTACCTGAGCTCTAGTCTGATTTGCATATTCAACTGACCAAGTATTTGCTATGTATCCATCTTTTCTATAACTTTTCCGTAAAACTTTGGGGAAACAAAATATTCTGTTGCACCAGTATCTATCAAAACTGTAATTGGAAAACCAGATAAAATACCTATAGTTTCAATGGGAGTGATTTGGTATTTAGCTTGCCTATTATCCAGGGCTATATGTATGCATTGTTGGAATGTTGTCTACTGAGAGGGTAACGAATTTCCTCACAATTGAGTTCCTTGCATCTTGTTAGGACACTGGTTGGCATAATGATCACCGCCACATGTATAACACCCTCCCATGGGTCCTCTCCTATCATGAGGCTTTCTAGAATTATCTCTATTTTTCTTGGAGTTATTATTGCCTTTCTTTTCCTCCTTAGATTCATTTTGCTTGTTCTTGGCCCCTTTATCACTTTTCTTAGAAAAGTCCTACTTTTTTCCCTTTTTCTTAAAAGATTGGGAGGATTGGGACCAATTATACCTTTTGTGGTTCCTTTCCCTATAAGCAGACATAGATTTCAATTTTTGTTCCTGTTTAATAGCTTTTTCATAAACCTAGTCCATTGAAGTGGGACCATGCACATCAACTTCACCCCCAATCTAGGTGTTCAATCCCATAATAAACTTTCTGATGTGAAACCTTTCATCCTTTTGATATTGTAGAACATACTTGAATAGGCGAGTAAAATTTTCCTAGTACTCATTCACAATTAAATCACCATGTCTCAGCTTTTGAAAATCTATAAGCTTTTGGTCATAATACAACTGAATCTCAAGCCTTTCCCAGGTTAGACTCGTGAATCTCAAACCTAACTCCATTTTCTTCTTCATCCACCAAGTGGATGCTTCACTTGCCAACTGGTATGCTCCCCATACCGCCCCCATACCGCTTTGGTGATTTCATAATAGTTTCTTATTTCAAAGTATTTCTCCATTTCGGTAAGTCATGCCTCCGCGGCACCTCCACTTACCATCCCATCAAACTTGGGAGGGGTAACATTTTTCAGATCTCGGGATAATTCCAAAGCCAAGTGACTTCTTATATCTTCTTCACATCTTACCTTAGAGTTATTCTCTTCGCATTCACTTTGGGTGGTGTCTTCATGACATACCTCACATCACCCCCATGATAGGCTTCTCGCCTGGGACCATGCTAACCCCTGACCTCCTGCTCGAGAGTTCCAATTCTCACTCTTGTCTCTTGTAGCATAGCAAGGATCTAGTCGAGTTTAGATTCAGAGTGGCCTGAAGGTTGCCCTTCTTCCTGGCTATCTCCCATATTGGTTCTTGTCTGAGCTGTGTTGCAATCTACTTCTCCTGAAGTTTGTAGATTAATCATTCAATTAGTTTTTTCATACCATTGAATCCATTCTCATTCATGTAATCTTTAAGGAAAGATTTGCCAAATTTTCAAAATGTATTGTAGTTTCTATGGATTATATATAATCCATCCATAGTTACAAAATTTTTCTTTACATCTTGCTACTACAAGTCATTATCAGTTTGGGATATCTTCCAAAGCTTATCCTCATCCTTGAGGTTTATCAAATTAGTTTTAGGAGGTGGACATACTCGCAGGTACTCATCCACAACCTCTTGAGTAACAGTAGGATCCTTAAGATCACTTTCCACGATTGGTTCCTTAGGTGTAGAGGGTTTCACTGATTCATTTTCAGAGATAGGAGTAGTAACCCTAATTGCTTTCCCCATCTCCTACTTGATGTGTTTAATAGCATCAACGAAAGTTTCATCATTAGTCAACCATGCACCTATCAAGCAACCAGTTTGTTCAAGGTGTTTCATTCTTGAGGCTCGCTCCCTCACAGCCTTAAGATAACGTTCATTTCTCATTACCTTCTTTTTGGGTGTCATTCTTATTCTTACCATTCTGGCATAAGAACATCCAAACATTAGCAACTATTAATGTTGGAGAAAAAATGTTATGTAACTTGAGCTCATAGGTCCATGTATTGAACCTGGTAGCTCTGATACCATATGTAACATACCAAAATCTCAATATCCAAGTTAACCAACTTAATTACCATTAAGTACAAGGTCATGGTTAACATAATCAGAGTTGAACAAAGTAATAATCCACATCATAAGCAAAATCAATATGCATATCTTTAGCTCCATTAAATCAATGGTGGTCATTTTGTATGGAGCTTTAGATATAGGTTCTGATCTTGGAATTATATCTATATAGAAATCAAAAGCTCTTTTAGGAGGCAATCCCGATAGCTTATCTAGAAACACATCCTCAAAATCTCTAAGAAAAGGGTACCTATCCATATATGATATTTCCTGGTCTATGGATCTTTCCTGGTCTATGGACTCCCTCTTCTCAACTCCTTTGAGTTTCTGAGATTCATAAAACATTAAATCATATTGGAAATTAATTTCCTCAAAAATATTTAGTTTCTCCATTTTAACAGCAAAAAACTGACATCCCTTTCTTTGAGTTATGTTCATTTGTAGGGCAGAAAATTGTCGTAGTTTGACCTCTCCAGGGTTTCCTTGGAGAAAGACTTTGTTCCCTAGGTCATCTAGACATTCTATTGTTTTGGCATAACAATCCACCTTAGCCTAATGTCTCCATAACCAGTTTATCCCAAGGATAACATCATATGAGCCTAATGGGGCTACGTAAAGGTTCACTTCAGTCGAGAAACTTGGAAGTTCAACCCTAGCCTCAATCAAGCATTGTTGTAACTGAGATTTGGTCTGATTTGCATATTCAACTAACCAAGTATTTGCCATGTATCTAGATTTTCTATAAATTTTACTTAAAACTTTTGGGGAAACAAAACATTCTATTGCACTAATGTCTATCAAAACTGTAATTGTAAAACCAGATAAAATACCTGTAGTTTCAATGGGAGTGTTTTGGTATTTATCTTGCCTATTATCCAGGGCTACATGTATGCTTTGTTGGAATGCTGTCTACTAAGAGGGTAACAGATTTCCTTGCAACTAAGTTCCCTGTCTTGTTAGGACACTGGTTGGCATAATGATCATTGTCGCATGTATAACACCCTCCGACGGGTCCTCTCCTATCATGAGGCTTTCTAGATTTATCTTTTTTTTTCTTAGAGTTATTATTGCCTTTCTTTTTCCCCTTATATTCATTTTGCTTGTTCTTGGCCCCTTTATCAAAGTTTTTCTCAGAAAATTCCTACTTTTTGCCCTTTTTCTTAAAATATTGGGAGGATTAGGACCAATTATACCTTTTGTGGTTCCTTTCCATGTAAGAAGACATAGATTTCAATTCTTGTTCCTGTTTAATAGCTTTTTCATAAACCTGGTCCATTGAAGTGGGACCATGCACATCAACTTCACCCCCATCTTGGGTGTTCAATCCCATAATAAATTTTCTGATATGAAACCTTTCATCCTATTCATATTGCAGAACATTCTTGAGTAAGTGAGTGAAATTTTCCCATTACTCATTCATAGTTAAATCACCCTATCTTAGATTTTGAAAATCTATAAGCTTTTAGTCATAATACAGTTGAGGCAACCATCTTTGCCTAAAGAGTTCCACAAACCTTTCCCAGGTTAGACTCATGGATCTCAAGCCTAACTCCATTTTCTTATTCATCCACCAAGTGGATGCTTCACCTGCCAATTGGTATGCTCCCCATAACACTTTGGTGATTTCAAAATAGTTTCTTATTTCAAAGATTTCTCCATTTCGGTAAGCCATGCCTCTGCGACATCTCTGCTTACCATCCCATCAAACTTGGGAGGGGTAACTTTTTTCATATCTCAGGATAATTCCAAAGCCAAGTGGCTTCTTCTATCCTCTTCACATCTTGCCTTAGAGTTATTCTCTTTGCATTCACTTTGGGTGGTGTCTTCATGGCGTGCCTCGTCATCACCCCCATGATAGGCTTCCCGCCTAGGTCCATGTTGACCCCTAACCTCCTGCTTGAGAGTTCTAATTCTCGCTCTCATCTCTTGGAGCATAGCAAGGATCTAGTCGAGTTTAGATTCAGAGTGGCCTAAAGGTTGCCCTTCTTCCTGGCTATCTCCCATATTGGTTCTTGTCTGAATCATTTTGCAATCTACTTCTCCTGAAGTTTGTAGATTAATCATTCAATTAGTTTTTTCATACCATTGAATCCATTCATAAATTTAAATCCATTCCCATTCATGTAATCTTTAACAAGAAAGGAAAGATTTTCCAAAATTTCAAAATCCATTATAATTTCCATGGATTACATATAATCCATCCATTGTTACAAAATTTTTCTTTACATCTTGCTACTACAAGTCATTATCAGATTGAGATATCTTCCCAAGCTTATCCTCATCCTTGAGGTTTATCAAATAAGTTTTAGGAGTTGGATGTACTCGTAGGTACTCATCCATAACCTCCCGAGTAACATTAGGATCCTTAAGATCACTTTCCAAGATTGGTTCCTTAGGTGCAGAGGGCTTCACTAATTCATTTTCAAAAATAGGAGTAGTAACCCTAACCGCTTTCCCCATCTCCTACTTGATGCATTTAATACCATCAATGAAAGTTTCATCATCATTCAACCATGTACCTATCAATAAACTAGTTTGTTCAAGGTGTTTCATTCTTGAGGTTCGCTCCCTCATAGCCTTAAGATAACGTTCATTTCTCATTACCTTCTTTCTGGGTATCATTCTTATTCTTACCATTCTGGCATAAGAACACCCAAACATTAGCAACTGTTAACGTTGGGGAAAAAATGTTATGTAGTGAGCTCATAGGTCTAGGTATTGAACTCGGTAGCTTTGATACCATATGTAACATACCAAAATCTCAATATCCAAATTAACTAACTTAATTACCATTAAGTACAAGGTCATGGTTAACATAATCCTACTTTGACAAAGTAATAATCCACATCATAAGGAAAATCAATATGTATATCTTTTCTGAATATTTTAAAATTGAAATGTACAACAATTCCAATGATAACATTCTAGTGAATTTATTTCACTTTATAGTTACAATATTTTTCTCATAGCATCAATGATAAGCTTACACATAATGTATGACTAACAACTCATATAGAAGTATGTACTGTATCTAGAACTTTGACATTTGTCTTTATTAGTCTCGGCTTGTCTTCTGCTTGGGAAGGAGAGCTTCACCTAAGTGCTTTTCCTCCAACCACAGACCGGAAGTCCCCCACACAACTTCCTTCCTGGAAGCAGCCCTACCCTTCATGGAGAGTATAGATATAAGGAACCATTAGGTAACTTTCCATCTGAGTATCTAGTGTTGTGTCCTTCATAATACTTTGCGGTCATACAACTATAGATCCACTCTATGTATGACACTACTGGAAGCATTATGCCATCTGGACCACAGTGAACCAACTAATGCATGCAAAGACAGGTGCATTACTTTGGCCAAAGATTTATATACATATACATTTTGCAATGAACATAGTCAATTGTTCACCCACCTTGACTCGACTTAGAAGTTGTCTCATCCTACAATGATCATAGTTTGACCCCTCTAGGTTCAAGAAAAGGTAGGTTCAAATGACCCTTAGTCCATTTACTTGGAATTTTAACTCCAATTCTAGGAGTGCATTCATTATTTGTCTTGTTGTCTATGCAATAAGGAACCTATGACTCCACATCACTCTATTCTCATTCTTTCTTGTTGTAAGTTTGTATGTTCATGGTTTCAATATTGATGGCCATCCCCATTCTAAGTCTCTATGTTTACCTTGTCTCAAGGTTTACATCGAATTCCCATCGACTATAACACGTACTATTATAGTCGATAGTATTATTAAATTGATAATATTAAAAAGACCTTAGTCAAAAGAGTTCAAAAAGGATTCTTAAAACTCTAGGCTTCATCCACGAAGCACTACCAAGAAGAAAAAAATAATATCCAAATACATTTAAACAAATGAGTCATCATACCTGTTATCATTTTCTTTCCTATAAGGAAATTAACTATCACTCGAGGGTTCACTTCTCGATAATCAGGGTTTGGCATGCACTTAATGCAGCCTCGGCAAAATTATCAGTTACCGACTAGTTATTCTTCCATCAGTATTAAGGAGTCATAATATCCTTTCTTACACAAAGGATACACCAAAGATAAAATATCTTCTATCATGAATAGTCAAGTATCATTCTTCACATTACATGTGCCTCAGTAGTCTTAGTGCCTTTGGCATAGTCAAAGGTAATAGTTTATAAGACAAAATTATCATTATTCTGTGCAAGGCTCTCGGCCTACACAATCAACATCTTTCTTTACTCATTTAAATAGTCACTATCATTCAGTAGTATTTCGGTCTAGAGACTATTAGTCGTGAACAAATAATAAAAAGGATATCAAAGGATATACCAAATGTTTTACATCCTCTACCATATTACCATTCGAGGGCTTGTGCATGCTATAGCAGCATCTTTGCATTCGGCCTCACGACCTCGATCGAGTTGATAAACCATAACAAATACTTTAAAAAAAAAAACACAGTGTTTGTTGCAAGTATGAGTAGTAAGTGTTGTCATTGATGTCAACACCTAAGGTCAGCATCCAAGGAAGTTATTTGGATGAGTTTGAGCAATTGTTTGATTGTTCTATCTCCCAGAATAGTGCAGTGTTTTGCTCCACATATCTTGTAGATTGAATATCTTTGTCTAGGGTTTGAAAGTTATGTTAAGGGATGTCTATAGCTTCTATGTCTCAAGTTTGAGCCTTCGGTGTGAAGATTTGAGTGAGTTCTTTTCAGCAGAGTAAAATCTATTTTTCTGAGTATTCATTGGTAACAATGAGAATGTATTCTACTCCGCATCTCTCTGCATTTAAGTTTTATTATTTGTAGTTCTGGAATTGAGATTGGGATGATGTTATGTGTCTTCAGTTAAAGTGGTTCGTGATTTGGTGCTCCGCAAGCAATCTTTTCTTTGTGACAATGGTTAACAGTAATGTTTATGTCGTTCGATTTGAAGAATCTTCTGAATAGAGTGCTTGGAGGTTGTGTGGAAGTTATTGGTGATTGTAACATGCTTGTGGATGTCTCTAGATCGTGTTCCTGCCTTTTGATTGGTCTGCATAGTGCAATTTAGATTGTGGTTGAAGCGTGTTCCTAAAGGTCTTAGTGTTAATACTAGTTTTGGCCGACCTGGTTGTTGTCACTACTTGCGACTATGCTTTGGAATTTGTGGAAGCATTTCGTTGTGTGGGAGATTGAATTTGAGTCCCAACTAACATGTGGTGTGGTCCATATTCATTCTTTTTCCTTCACAAATCTATTTAGGTCTAGACCTATTCTAATGTATGTAAGTATGCCGACCTTGGAGATTGTTCCAATGGTTGATGATTGTGATGCTGACCTTGATGTACATTCCAAGGTTGATGAATTGTATAAATACATGTAATGAAGTCATGAATAATGAGAGTGTGTGCGAAGATGTGAAGATAAGTATGTTTATGTGAAGAAGACAAAAAAGAAGAAGAGTTAGTGTGCTTTAATGGAACTGAACCCTAGCATGGTGTAGATGCTACTATCTTAGTTCACCAACTCTGGCAGTGAGCCCAGTTTGGTAGTGAGCCTCTTCTCTTAGCAGTGAGCCTCTTTCTTTTGCAATGAGCCTCTAATTTTTGGTATTGTTATTACACATTTATATTGTGAGTTAACACTCACCATGGTTTTTCCCTTATTGGGATTTCAACGAAAAAAATAAGGTGTCTCATGTGTTGAATGTGTGGTTGTGCTTAAGTTTCTAATTTCATGCTTGCATGGTTAAATCATAATAACAACAATTAAGTGGTTGATGTTTTGATGTATATAAGAAGTTAAGTTTTGGTTACAACTAATTCACCCCCCCCTCTCAGTTGTCTTATGCATTTCAATAATTGGTATCAAAGCGAGGGTTCCTTGGAAGAAAGCCTAACAGCTTGAAGTAGATCCGAGATGGTGCACAAGAAGGAGACTCCACAGTTTGATGGAATGAATTATGCTCTTTGGAAGGTACATATGAAACGTCATCTCATTTGTCTTGGTTATAGTATTTGGAAGATGGAAAATACAAAGTATACTTTTCCTCAAAATGGTCCATCATCTGAAGATTAAGTCAAATAGTATGAGATAAATGGAAAAGCTAAGGATGCTCTATTGAATGTTTTATCCAATATTGAGTTAGTGAAAATTCTAGATCTAGAAACTGGTCATGAGATCTGGAACAAGTTCAAAAATTTATATGAAGGAGATGATTCTATAAAGAGTGCCAAATTATAGAACCTGAAGGTGAAGTATGAAGCTCTGAAGGTGAGTTACAATGAGAACATAACAATCTACGTGCAAAAAGTTGATGAAATTGTCAATGGAATCAAAGGTCTTAGAGGAACTATTGATGAGGATGAGGTTGTGTTGAAGATTCTTAGGTCATCGCCTAAATCCTATAGTCACAAGGTGTCTACAATTGAAGAACTTATGAGTGTGAACAAAATTACAAAGGATCAGTTGCTTGGAAAGTTTACTACTTTTGAGATGAGAGAGTTCGGTGATACTCTGCCGAAGACTGAGACTGCTTTTAAAGCTAGCACTTCAGGAAAGACTTCAAGATCTGAGAAGTATGTTGTGGTATCATATGATGACCCTAATGAGATTGAATCCAACTTTGTGGATAGAATGCAAAGAGGTACCAGTAAGTTCAAAGGCAAATTACCATTCAAATGCTTTAGTTATGGGAAGGTTGATCACTATGCTTCTAGGTGTCCGGAGAGAATTGAAAAAGCCAAGAAGAAATTTGAGAATAGACCTAGGATCATAAAAAAATGCTATTATGTTAGAGATGATGATGATGATGGTGTAATGGATGATGAGTTTGATGATACTAGTGCAAATGAATGCTTGTTTATTGCCATCAAGGAAGGACCTATGTCTACTAATCCTGCTAGCTATGTGAAGGAAGAAAAACCAGTGGAAGAGAGTGCTTTGTTTGTCTGCTAGGTTGAGAAAGATAAGGATGAATGGATTATTGACAATGGATGCTCACATCACATGACTGGTGACAAAAGTAATTTTGTAAGTTTGGAAAGGTATGATAGAGGACTGGTTAGGTTTGGAGGTGATGTAACTGGTAAGATTTATGGAAGAGGATCTATTTATTTTGATGGAAAGCACAATACAGATGATGTTCTATATGTGAAGGGTTTAAAGCATAATATTTTAAGTGTTGGTTAGATGGGTGACAAAGGGTATGATCTAAGATTCAAGGATAATGGATGCAAGATCATGGAAAGCTTTGGAATAGTTATTGCTACTGGTAAGAAAACTAGAGGTAATGTTTATCACTTGAGAGGAACTAATGATTTTTGTTTGTTGGTTCAGACAGATGAGAGTTGGTTGTGGCAGAGAAGGATGTGTCATATCAATTTTGACAACTTAGTGAAGATAAGTTCAGTGCACGCTGTGAGAGATTTACCTAAGCTTGTGAATCTTGCTAATACTATTTGCAAGGAATGTCAATTGGGGAAATAGACAAGGACAAGTTTCAAGAGTAAAGAACATTTTTTTGTCGGATTGCTTGCATTAGTGCATACAAATTTGGGTGGTCCTACAAGAACAAGAAGTTTGAAAGGAGACAAGTACTTTATGTTGCTTATTGATGATTATTCTAGAATGACTTGGGTCACTTTTCTAAAAGATAAATCAGAATCCTTAGACAAGTTTAAATCTTTCAAGGCAATGGTTGAGAATGAGTTAGAATTGAGGATCAAATTCTTAAGGTCTAATAGAGGAGGTGAGTTTACATCAAATGAATTCAATACTTTCTATGAAGAATATGGGATAAAGAGATAGTTGTCTGCTCCAAGGACTCCTCAGCAGAATGGAGTTGTTGAAAGAAAGAACAGGACAGTTCAAGAGGCTACTAGGTCAATGATGAAGGAGGCTAACCTACCGGAAGTGTACTAGAGAGAAGCTATACATACTACTATCTACATTCAAAACAAAGTTTAATGGTACTAAAACTCTTTATGAACTGTGGTATGGAAGAGTTCCTACAGTGAAATATTTCAAAGTTTTTGGAAGCAAATGTTATATCAGAAGAGATGAAGAGCTAGGCAAGTTTGATGCTAAGTGTGATGAAGGAATTTTCCTTGGATACTCTACTAAGAGTAAGGCCTACCAGTGCTACAATGAGACATTGAGGAAGATCATTAAGAGTGCTAATGTGAAGGTTGATGAAGATAGGGAAAGAATATCAGATATGAGTGGCTATGAATCAGATGAACCTGCTGTTACAGTCAATGAAGAAAAAGTTGAACAAAAAGATAGTCAAGTTGAAGAAGAAAAGGCACTAGAAAGTGTTGTTAGGACTCCCAGGTATGTAAGGATTAATCATTCAGAAGATCAGATTATTGGTGACAAAAGCAAAGGGGTATTGACAAGGAAAAGAGCTACAGAAGAATATGTGAACTATTGTTTACTTTCAAAGATTGAACCTAAAATTGTAAGTGAAGCCTACAAAGATGAAAATTGGGTAAAGGTTATGGAAGAAGAGCTAATGCAAATAGAGAAGAATCAAACTTGGGAATTGGTTCCTAGACCTATTGATAAGAATGTGATTGGAACCAAATGGGTTTTTAGAAAGAAGATGAATGAAAATGGAGAAGTAGTAAAAAACAAAGAAAGACTGGTATGCAAAGGATATTCTCATGTTGAAGGTATATATTTCAAGGAGACCTATGCTCCTGTCGCAAGGATTGAAGCAATAAGAATGTTTTTGGCATTTGCAGCACACAAAGATTTCAAAGTGTACCAGATGGATGTGAAGTCTACATTCTTGAATGGAGAGCTGGAAGAAGAAGTTTACATTGAACAACTAGAAGGATTTCAGTTATCAGACCAAGGTGACATGGTGTGCAGATTGAAGAAAGCCTTGTATGGACTAAAGCAAGCTCCTAGAGTCTAGTATGCAAGGTTGGATAAGTATTTGTTGCAATTAGGGTTCAGTAAAGGTACTGCAGACAATAATCTCTATTTCAAAATCAATGGTGATCAAATTTTGATTATTGTAGTCTTTGTTGATGATATTATCTTTGGAGGCAATGAAGGTATGTGTAAGAAATTTGTAGGGGAAATGCAAAAGGAGTTTGAGATGTCTATGTTTGATGAAATGAATTTATTTCTAGGACTGCAGATTACTCAATCAAAAAAAGAAATTTTCATTCCTCAGTCTAAGTATGTGAAAGAGTTATTGAAGAAGTTTGGAATGGAGAATTCTAAGATAGTATGTACCCCTATGGTAATTAGTTGCAAGCTAAGAAAGAATGATGAATTGCCTAAGACCGACCAGAAAAAGTATAGGTCTATGATTGGAGTACTTTATCTAACCTATACTAGACTAGATATAATGCATGCAGTTTGTCTTGTGGCAAGATTTCAAGAAGATCCTAGAGAGTCACATGTGTTGGTAGTCAAGAGAATCATGAGGTATTTAAAAGGCACTTCAGACTATGGAATGTGGTATCCTAAAGATACTAACTTCACTCTTAGTGCTTATACAGATGCAGATTGGGTTGGAGATATTGATGACATAAAAAGTACAAGTGGAGGTGCTTTCTTTTTGGGTAACAGATTGGTTTCATGGTTGAGCAAGAAGCAAGATTCAATTTCTTTGTCTACTTTAGAAGTAGAATATATTGCTATATCATGTTGTTGTACTCAAGTGCTATGGATGAAGCAAACATTGAAGGATATAAGAGTTGTGTATGAAGAACCAATTTCAATCTTTTGTGACAATACAAGTGCTATAAACATTTCAAATAATCTGGTGATGCATTCAAGAACAAAGCATATATCAATATGGTATCACTTCCTAAGAGAAAAGGTAACAGAGCATGAAGTAAAGATGGAATATGTGTCGACAAAGGATCAGATTGTAGATATTTTCACAAAGCCTTTGCCTAAGGATACTTTCAAAGTCTTATTTTTTTTATCTGGATTGATGTTTTGAATGCTACCTCTCAGGGGGAGTAGGTAGATATTGCTCATATGAGTTCCTGATAAAGAGAAGTAAGTGTTGTAGTGTTACTAATAGGGAGAGTAGTGCAGTGATAGTAAGATCTAAGTTGAGCTTTGATAACTAAAGAGGGAGAGAAGTTCTGGCACCCTTTTCCATTGATGTCAAAGGGGGAGAGAAGTTCATGTGAAAAACTTAAGATTGATGTCAAAGAGGGAGAAAGCATAAAGTAAGGGGGAGCAAAGAAGCAAAGCAAATTTGTTTGTCTTGATGGTTTTTCACATCATGTGTTGCCATAAATGGCAAAGGGGGAGATTGTTGCAAGTATGAGCAGTAAGTATTGTCATTGATGTCAACACCTAAGGTTAGCATCCAAGGAAATTTATCTAGATGAGTTTGAGCAAGTGTTTGATTGTTCTGTCTCCCAGAATAGTGCAACATTTTTCTCTGTATATCCTGTAGATTGAATATCTTTGTCTGCGGTTTGAAAGTTATGTTAAGGGATGTCTATAAATGCTATGTCTCAAGTTTGAGCCTCCAGTGTGAAGATTTGAGTGAGTTCTTTTCACCAAAGTAAAAACTATTTTTTTGAGTATTCATTGGTGACAAGGAGAATGTATTATGCTTTACATCTCTCCGCATTTAAGTTTTATTATTTTTGGTTCTAGAATTGAGATTGGAATGATGTTGTGTCTTCAATTGAAGTGGTTCATGATTTGGTGCTCTGCAAGCAATCTTTTCTTTGTGACAGTGGTTGACAGTAATGTTTATGTGGTTCGGTTTGAAGAATCTTCTGGATAGAGTACTTGGAGGTTGTGTGAAAGTTCTTGGTGATTATAAAATACTTGTGGATGTCTCTAGATCATGTTCCCACCATTTGATTGGTCCACATAGTGTAATTTAGATTGTGGTTGAAGCATGTTCCTAAAGGTCTTAGTGTTAACACCAATTTTGGTCGACTTGGTTGTTCTCACTACTTGTGGTTATGCTTTGGAATTTGTGGAAGCATGTTGTTGTGTGGGAGATTGCATTTTAGTCCCAACTAACATGTGGTGTGGTCCGTATTCATTCTTTTTCCTTCACAAATCTGTTTAGGTCTAGACCTATTCTAATGTATGTAAGTATGCCAACCTTGGAGGTTGTTCAAACTATTAATGATTGTGATGCCAACCTTGATGTACATTCCAAGGTTGATGAATTGAATAAATACATGTAATGAAGTCATGAATAATAAGAGTGCGTGCGAAGATGCGAAGATAAGTATGTTTGTATGAAGAAGGCAGAAAAGAAGAAGAGTTAGTGCACTTCAATGGAACTGAACCCTGGCATGGTGTAGATGCTACTATCTCAGTTCACCAACTCTGGAAGTAAGCCCATTTTGGTAGTGATCCTCTTCTCTTGGTAGTGAGCCTCTTTCTTTTGCAATGAGAATTTGGGCAATGAGCGCTGGGCAGTGAGCCTCTTATTTTCGGTATTGTTATTACACATTTATATTGTGAGTTAACACTCACCGTGGTTTTTCCCTTATTGGGTTTTCCACGTAAAAAATATGGTGTCTCATGTGTTGAATGTGTGGTTGTTCTTAAGTTTTTGATTTCATGCTTGCATGGTTAAATCATAATGACAATGATTAACTGGTTGATGTTTTGATGTATATAAGAAGTTAAGTTTTGGTTACAACTGATTCACCCCCCCTCTCAGTTGTCTTGTGCATTTCAATAGTGCTTTCAATAAATAGCCTTGAAGGCCTCTTCAAGATTATACCAATAGTACAATACCTATCATAGGATTAACACAATCGTTGATGTTTTGACATAAAGATTTCAACAGTGATATCAATGTTTTTATATGCATAGTTCGGAGCACACGACGGTGCCTCTTAATCATACCTATAAATCAAATGTAATGCAGTTGAGTTTCAACCTACTTGAGATGATATCTATTGTGATCGATAGTGTCTCTATCCCACAAGCTTACAGTTCTCCTCAAACCTTCTACTTGTGTAGCTTTTCTCTTCTTAGCTCTCCCTCAGAATAGAGATAACAACCATAACAATAGTTTCAAAAAACAAAACAAAAACCCATGTTCAATTTTCTTTGCATGAATTATCCCGCATGCCACACCAAAACTACCACCTTTCCATAAGAAATTGGGTGGGTATGTGTAGGATCATCGCGGGCCAAACAGTGGCAAAAGAAAAAAAAAATCATGTCTTTACTTAGCCAAATTAGCGAATTGGCCAACTTTGACTTTCATAGGCATGTTAAGAATATCTGTTTTTTTTTTTAATACCAAACCAAAATGGATTTGGGGATCCCAAAATGGATATCCATTTTCCAGAACTATACAAATGCTATTTTTTGTTATTCTTTTCATTGGTTTATGCTTAGAAGTTATAGAACTTACAATTCAACTTACAAATTTCTATTGTTACATGGTTAACATCTTTTCAACCAATTGACAAAGTTACATCTCTTTAAAATTTGAACCTCTCTCTCTCTCTCTCTCTCTCTCTCTCTCTCTCTCTCTCTCTCTCTCTCTCTCTCTCTCTCTCTCTCTCTAGTAATCCCTAGTGAGTCTTGTTTGCAATGTGTGAGATGCACTAAGAAAACCTTAGGGTTGATTTTGAATTGGTAGTGGTTGGTAAAGCTATGCATGAGACCTAAATTGAATTCATAGAACCAAGTAGTAATGTGTCAAACCATACAAGGGCATATTATATCAATGTGGAGGGAAAATTCTTAGCAAGGACATAATCATCAATGGTGACAATTGTGGCTTAGACAAAGAAGTGTCTCATATGTGCAATGAGATCACCTTGGATATTATATTATCAAATTTAAGCAAGACCATTTTAGGAGGAGATGGTTGTAAGATGATGTCAATTGATAGTGGTGATTTAATCCATCCTATTGATGAGGAAGGAGGAGGAGGGTTAAGGTCTTCTAATTGCACTTACAACACCTTGAGTTTTGTGTAGATATAATTATAATTCGGAATATGTGTTAGATAAATGTCACATGGTGGAGGGATGGTGTTGGGATGAGTGATGATTGTTGTGGCAATGTTATGGTCAAATGTGTTATGAAAAGGAGGTGGCATGGGTAGTGGGCTATCAATGTTGGGAAAGGGTTGGGGAGGATGTAATGGAGGAAGGGATGTGTGTCATGGTATAATGCCTCAAGGAATGGGAAGAAAGGATGGTGATTCATAAGATAATATGAAGAATGATGGTAGAGTGAATTGGCATTGTGGTAACTATAGCATGTCATGGGGTGAATCATGCATTAAGATAGGTTGTGGAGTGAGAAATGGGTGGTATGGGTATGGTTGAATGGAGTAATGAGGTGATTTAATTGGTGATGACCTAGGTGAAGTGATGGGTAAGGTGTCTTATGTGGGATTGCTAGAAAGTGTGATTGGTAATGATTGGGATAGCTAAATGTCATCTTCTAAGGGTTCAAAGGTGAGGAAAGTGTAAGATGGGGATATGGGATAATCCATGGTTTAATGATTATTCAAGGGAGACTCCTTAAAATGATTATCAATGATGGTGTCGATAGGGGGAATGGAGTCTATGAATGTAGGTTTGGGAATGTGAGCTATGACATTGGGATTGTATTGGATGAATAATGGAAAGTAGGGGCACTTGTCTAGTGATGGAAGGAGCCACATGATCAAATGATGTTTGGGGAAGGGCTTTTCTTAGGAAAGTAAGGATTTGGGTGAGGGTCTAGGGTTTGGTGGAGAAGAATTTATGAAAAATTTAGAGGTCATTAAAATTGACATGAATAGAAGAAGTACAAGACATGGCTAAGGATAAATGGTAGGCTCAAAATAGGATAACTAGGAATATGATGATGAAGATGGAAAGAAAAGTCAACAACAATAGTATGATATAGGGATAGGATTAGAAAAAAAGAGTACTACAACTAGCAAGAGGAAAGTGAGGACATAATGCAAAGTTAACATGGCATGAACTCTCTTGGAAGGCTAAGCATGGACTATAAGAAGATTGAACTAAGTAGATCTGTTAGGCTCACCAATGAAAGAACCTTACAAGTTAACCTTAATTAGGTAAGGTTATTTTTAAGTGTGGTTGTTTGTGCAACAATGTGTAAATTAATGTTACGTAAGGATAAATCTAACTATACTTACATTTTAATAACCATGAGAGCTAGGACTAACAATTAGACTAAAAACTTCACAAACAATACAACTTGGACACATGTCAAACTTGGAAAATGGAAAAGAATAAGTATTAAATGTGGAAAACAATGAAAAAGTGGTATTAGTTGCACCTATGTAGAGAAGTGGTCTTTATGAAAGATGCTTAGAATTATGCTTTATATCTATTTGTGAAGTTTGGAGGTGATTGGACCTAAAGGATGTGACCACCATATGCAAAATAACCTACCTAATGGGTATGTGCAGAGAGAGAGAGAGAGAGAGAGAGAGAGAGAGAGAGAGAGAGAGATTGGGAGGGGGGATATTGAGAGATATAGGGGTCAATGCAAGAAGTTGGGTCCACTTTTTGGCCAAAAAGTGGAAGTGTTTTCCTTGATTTTTAGAATTTGTCACATTTGACCTAAAAATTTGAAGCACTTAAAGATTGAATCTTAAAAAAAGTTAGTAATATGAAATGTAGTACTCGGAGTCTAGTTTCCAAATATGTAATTTATTCTAATACCCAGATGATACAAATTTATTTTCAATAGGCATCTCTAAAAACCACTGTTTAAAAGTCATTTTTTTTTACCATACCAAGCACGTGTATGGCCAACATAATTTGACCTAAATAAAAGTATTTTTCTGAATCCTTTTGGGGAAAGATGTGTAGTACAGTGAATTTTGATGAAGATATTTTTTCATAATTTTTTTCCAAATATTTTTTTTATTAATTTTTTATTTGCCCTAATTGTTGTTTTTGAAAACCCCTCGTGTACGGCCAACATAATTTGAGAAAAACTAATCATAAAATGAATTTTTTTTTTCATTGTGTAGAGAATGATGTCTAGATTGAGGGCATATAATTTTTTTTTGAAAAACTTTAAAAAATAAAAGTTATTAAAAAAATACAAACACCTGTCATTTGAAGTTTTTGGACTAGTTTGCTCATAAATTAATTAAAAAATAGAAAAATAAGTCCAATAAAAAAAATTACATATTTGAAAACTAGACAGTGTCATTTGTAATGGGTTTTAAGTTTATAAAAAAATTTAAAAAAATTATCGTCAGCCATATAGGTAAACTCAGTCTTTTCTCTTGTTTTGTACTTAGAAAAAAACTTGCGGGTCCAAGGTAAGGGGTAGGCTTACCATGCCTTTCCCAAGCCTAATCTTTTAGGAATGGGTACCCGTTCTAAAACAGGTACCCATTCCTTTTGTGTGGAAAAGAAAGCGCGCATGGTTTTTTTCAAATTCAAATATCTAGATAGAAACAAGTACCCGTTCCTCATTTAGGGTCGGGCATACATTCCTAAACGGGTACCCATTTAGGGTCGGCACCCGTTCCTAAACGGGTACCCATTTCTATCAGGATTTTTTTTGGACGCGACTTCCCCTCTATGTGGATCCAACTTCTTGCACTTACCCATAGATAGAAAGGGAGAGATAGAGAGAGATTGGAAGATAGAGAGAGATTGGAAGATAGAGAGAGAGAGAGAGAGAGAGAGATAGCAATAGAGAGAAAGAGAGGGAGAGAGGTAGAGATAGAGAGGGGTAGAGATAGAGAGAGAGAGAGGATATAGAGATGGAGAGATATACATATAGAGAGGTAGAGATAGAAAGAGAGGATTGAGAGATAGAGATAGAGAGAGATGGAGAAGGATAGAGAGAGAGAGGTTGTTAGATAGAGGGAGATAGAGGAGAGAGATAGATAGAAAGAGAGTCCTAGTTTTCTTGTTTTCATTTCCTTCATCGATAAGGGAGAGGGAGAGATAGAGGGGAGAGATAGGGAGAGATAGCTAGGTAGAGAGAGATAGAGAGGAGACAGATAGGGAGAGATAGAGGAGACAGAAGGGTGAGATAGGGAGATAGAGAGTGAGAGAGATGTCCAGAGAGATAGGGAGATAGAGGAATGGTAGGGGAGAGAGAGGCAAGAGATAGGGAGAGATAGATAGGTAGAGAGAGAGGAGATAGATTGGGAGAGATAGAGGAGACAGAGGGAGAGATAGGGAGATAAAGAGTGAGTGAGTCCAGAGAGATAGGGAGAGAGATTGAGAGGTAGAGGGATGATAGAGAGAGGGAGATAAGGAAGAGATAGGGAGATAGAGGTTTAGGGTTGCTCAAGTTTAGGGTTTAGCGGTTAGGGGTTAGGGATTAGGGGTTAGGGATTAGGGGCATTATTTAGAGTTGAGGTATTTAGACAGAGAGAGACTTCTTTTGGCATGCAACTGTGAACCCTGAATAATGCCCCTAAACTCTAAACTCGAGCAACCCTAAACCTCTAAACCTTAAATAATTCCCCTAAACCCTAACCCCTAACCCATAAACCATAAACCATAAATAATGCCCCTAAGCCATAAGCCCTAAACCCTAAACCCTAAACTTGAGAAACCCTAAACCCCTAAATCCTAAACCCCAAACCCCTAAACCTTAAACACTAAACCCAAGCAACCATAAACCTATATCTCCCTAACTTCCTATCTCCCTATCTCTATCATTCCTCTATCTCTCAATCTCTCTCCCTATGTCTATGGCCATGTCCCTCACTCTCCATATCCCTATCTCTCCCTATGTCTCTGTCCATGTCCCTCACTCTTTATATCTCTCTATTGGTTCTCTCTCTCTAAACACTAAACCCTAAACCTCTAAACCTTAACCCCTAAACCCTAAACCCTAAATAATGCCCCTAAACCTTAACCCTTAAACCCTAAACCCGAGTAACCCTAAACCCCTACCTCCCTATCTCTATCATCCCTCTACCTCTTAATCCTTCTCCCTATCTCTCTGGACATTTCACTCACTCTCTATCTCCCTATCTCTCCCCTCTATCTCCTCTATCTCTCCCTATCTATCACCTCTCTCTCTATCTAGCTACCTCCAAAACTAAGCAACCCTAAACCCCTAAACCCCAAACCCCTAAACCCTAAATCCAAGAAAATCTAAACCTCTATCTCCCTATCTTCCTATCTCTATCATCCCTCTACCTCTCAATCTCTCTCCCTATGTCCCTGGCCATGTGTCTCACTCTCTATCTTCATATATCTCTCTTTAGTCTCCTCTATATCTCCCTATCATTCCTCTCTCTATAAACCATAAACCTCTAAACCTAAACCCCTAACCCCTACACAATAAACCCTAAATAATTCCCCTAAACCCTAACCCCTAAACCCAAGAAACCCTAAACCCCTAAACCCTAAACCTCTATCTCCTTATCTCTCCCTTATCTCCCTATCACCTTTGTCCCTCTCCCTCTCAATCTCTCTCCCTATGTCTCTAGCCATGTCCCTCACTCTCTATCTCCCTATCTCTCCCCTTGGTCTCCTCTATATCTCCCTATTGGTCCTCTATCTCTCTCTAAACCCTAAAACCTAAACCTCTAAACCTTAACCCCTAACACCTAAACCATAAACCCTAAACCCTAAATAATGCCCCTAAACCCAAGCAACCCTAAACCTC
This sequence comes from Cunninghamia lanceolata, assembly GCA_027924645.1. Taxonomy (NCBI): domain Eukaryota; kingdom Viridiplantae; phylum Streptophyta; class Pinopsida; order Cupressales; family Cupressaceae; genus Cunninghamia; species Cunninghamia lanceolata. The sequence goes on along the minus strand of BSBN01000130.1, from coordinate 14,503,818 downwards.
TATCTCCCTATCTCCCTATCTCTATCTGTTGGAAAGAGACACTACTTAGAACTGATAAGTGTTGTCATTGATGGAAACTAAGATCATCCCAAACATCTATATAACACGAGTTGTTCATACCGGAAGTCAAAATCAAAATTTGTCCAAGTCTAGGAAGTTAAGAATAGAATAGTAACAAAGTCCAGTATCTTGATCTTGATCTCTTTGGTGGAAAGGCATGGTTTACTACAGATCTAAGGCAGTTAACAACATTGCAAAGACACTCTAAATCCAGAGTTTTCTCCTCCGGTGATGAAGGATTGAAAAGATGTTAGCATCTGAGTAACAGGTTCCAGTTTATCAGAACAAACAGAAGTAGAACAAACAGACCTTGCAAAAGATCTTGATTCCAGATGTATGAAAGTTTCTTGTTGGAAAAATGGTGGTGATCAGTGATTGTGGCTGATATGAGTAATGATTTCCAAGAGCAAGTTTTGGTCCACACCTTAAGTTATGCATAGATCTAGTCGACAGAGCATAGCACTCACAAAAGTTCTAAGTATTGTTGAAGCTGACTAATAGAATGATTGTAGATCATGTTGCAGATATATATATATAGTCGATGTAATTGGATGAGTGTGTGTATGCGAATAAGGTGTATATGTGAAAAGAGAAGAAATTCAAAGAGAGAATCAAGGCAGATCAATAAGAAGAGCAGAGCAAAGATGAAATGTGTAAGATAAATTTTTGTACTTAACTGGAACTGAAATTCATGCATAGTCAGATGCTATTAATCAGTTCAAATCTCTATTGTTCTCTTGTAATATTTTTCTAGGCAGTGAGCCTCCATTTTGAGTAGTGAGCTCTAGGCAGTGAGACTAAATGCATGTGCATTCCCAGTTGTAAAATACTTTTAACAGAGTACTATTTTTTGTGGGTTAACCCCCACCATGGTTTTTCCCCTAACCAGGTTTCCACGTCAAAATTCTTGGTGTCAAGTGTGTTATCTATGTTTTTACTCATGTACTATTTATATCTTTGATGTGATGATTAATCATGAAGGAAGGTTAACGTAAGAAAAGTTCAAATAAGTGACAACTGATTCACCTCCCCCCTCTCAGTTGTCTTGACCTAATGCAACAATTGCTATCAGAGCAAGGATCCTTAGAGAAGCCTCATAGCTTAAGGAAAAGATCTTGGAAGAAGTTTTAAATGGGTTCATTAAGAGATCTTCAATCAGCCCTAGAAGAACTTCCTCAATCTAGAATAGAAATTAGTAATCTAAGAGGTGAACTTAAAGATGCTGATGACACCATTGAAATGTTAAAAGATAAATTAAGAGCTACTTCTGCAGCTATCCAGTTTACCTGAAGAAAATGATTTGAATGAATCTTTGAAAGAAAAAACAAAAGAATGTGAAAAGCTCTCAAAAGAAGCCGTTGTTTTGAAAATTGAAATGGAATATGGGGTGATGAGATAAACCAAAGAAAGTGAAGATAGGAAGAAAATTGAAGAAGATCTGAAACATAAACTAAAAGAAAGATCTGAAGAATATTGCAGATTGGATGGAATAGCTAGCCATCTAGAGTCTGATCTACAAGAAAGTAGAGACAATGAGAGAGAACTTGAAAGGCAAATATTCATTCTTAGAAATGACCTAGATATTCCAAATGAATACAAGGAGAAGTTCAAGATAAGTTCAGCAAAACTTGAAGCACTACTTGAAGGACAAAAAAGGGCTGATGACAAGCATGGTCTTGGATATGAGAAAGGTGAAATCTCTGGATCCGGACAGAGAAATTTTCAACCTAAGAATGGGAGAAATAGACCTAGAAAACCTTTAGTAAGACAACCAAATGCTCAAAGATATCCATCATTCAATGGAAATTGTTTCAACTGCAACAAATTTGGTCATAGAGCTACTCAGTGCAGAAACAAAGTAAATCAAAATGGTCCATCCTTCTCCAGTCAATGCTTCAAGTGTAACAGGTATGGTCATAGATCAAATGAATGTAGAAGTATGACAATGAATAATCCCAATAATAAAAGAATTAGCAATTCTTTCAATGGTTACTACTTTGTTTGCAATGGGTTTGGATATGGCTAATCAATGCAGAGAGAAAATCAAAAGAGAAATGTTGTATGCTTTAACTACAATAAATTTGGTCATATTGCAAGATTCTGCAGAAGTAAAGAAAATGGAAGAAGAGGTCTAGTTAATAGAAAACTGGATGAACAAAGACAATACAAAGGTAAATAAAAAATTGATACGAATGAGACTCAAGATGAATCAAACAAGATATGGGTCAGGAAAACCATTATGAATGACAGTAATGGATCTGCACCACAATCCGGTGCTGATAATTCCTCTGAGAATTAAGTTGGAAGTCTTGGCTCAGGGGGAGCGACATTACAAATCAAATTCCCCCAGCCAGTAAGTAAGTGCCTAGATCTAGCACAATAATAAAAGAGATATTAGATTGTTTCATACCATGTGGAAGGACTTCCGAAAGTAAAGAGATGGATATGGCAAATTGCAGAGCAATACATGAAAGACTACTCAAAAATAGAGCAACTGGATGTGCTAGGGCAGGGCATTTATTACAAAGGCAAATTAGGTGATGAGAAGCTTAAAAGGGTCATTCACTCCTCATTTCAAACACTTTGCATCAAGTGAAATCAAGAAGAAAGAAGTGGACAAGCTTAGAGCTAAGAATTCTCAAGAGTTGGAAGCAAGAAAAGGATTTCCAAGCAAAACCCCTAATCTGCATAGCAAGGTATTTTCTGTTTTCTACGAAATCTTTTGAGTTCTCAATTTCTGCAAAATGGCTACATCTCTAGTGGTAGATGTTATTGAGAGGCCTCATCCCAAGTTTAAGAAGCATCCATTCAAATATGTAGAGGTTGAGCTGTTAGGTGCATTTTCTAGAGTTTCGTACGGGGTTTTACATGTCGAAGATATTAGGGTTTACATTCACTGCAATATAGAGGAATTTGGAAATCTGAAACTACTAGATTTATTTGAAAACCACTTGAAGAATGACAATCACCAATGAAACCGGAATATAAAACCCTAGAGAGCAAACACTTCATACAAGTTATTGAATTTTTGTCTTTTGATGAAAGCGAATGGGTTAGGTATGTATTGAGTCGGATACATGATGAGTTTATGTGGTTATTGAAGCTATTCAAGATCACAAAAGATGTAATTTGAATTGTGACTAGACTGAATGTAGCTGATGGGCAACCCATGCTTAAGGTTGTGAAAAATCAAACAGTAATCGATGCAATCGGAGAAAAATTTGATAGAAGAACTATGACTATCAATGACATCATTGATCTGGATGTCAAGTTTGCTTCGATGGTAGTTGGGTATAAGATTTACCACTCCAGTAGGGAGAACTCAGTTTCTGGAATAGCTATTTATGTTGCATATCAGATGATAAAGGAGAATGTGGAAAAGTCAGCTACTACAAAGCCAACTAATAGAAAACCTGAACAAAATCAAAAAGGACAAGAAAAATTCCTTCAAGTACAGTTCCTTGGTGATATGTATATTCTTATACTTTATGAATGAAGCATTGGGAGTTCCAGGTATACAATGGACATCTGATAGGCCAGTGGCATGGCAAATTAGGGATCATCTACATAGTCTTGGTGATACCCAGACACAAAAGACTGCTATCTGGGGTTACTTCAAAAACTTCCAGAACTTGATGCATGCAAGGGAAAGAATTCCCAGTTTAGTTGTTGAAAAGTATGAAAATGAAATATGTTTTATGATAGACACAAATCAATGTTTGATGGAAGTTGTGGAACCAAGGACAGTTTGGATAATGTCAATGGGCTATGAAGTGGATGAGGAAATTCTGGACATGTATGCTCAACATCTCCCAAGCAAACCTAAAGACACCTCTGTTGAAAGGTTTGGAACATATAAGGAACTAAACTTAAAGTTGCATGTGGAACTTAGACATCTGGAAACAAAAAGAAAGGTACACAAGCAAGTGGAGATGTATGCAGAAAGCATTGGGATTACAAAAGAAGTAGTGAAAGAAAATAGACAAAGGATTGAAAAGATAAAGAAGAGCACTGAGCAGGCAAAATGTGAGTTTGTAGTTCCCCCAGAAGCCCCAAGGAAGACAAGGAGTTCTACAACTCCTGCTGAGCCACTCAAGTCCACTTCCACTAAGAAGCTGGAAGCCACTCCATCTGGTGAAGGAGGGAAAAGAAAGAAAACCAAGGCAACAATAACCCATAAGAGCACACAAGATGATGAGGAGATAGAAATAGATGAAGAAGTGAAAGAAATAAGATCCAAGAAGGTCAAAACTTCAAAGACTTCTAAAGATCAACCATCTAAAAGCATGAGGGCCAGTAAAAAGAAAGTATCTGGTAAGGTTGCCATGACTATTGATGAAATTGTAAAAACTTGAGAATTTTGGCTTGCGGATCCCACCTTTTTCCATTGATGTCAAAGGGGGAGTGAAGGATAGTGAAAAATGACGTATTTAGCATAGGGGAAGCACTAGATTAAGTGAAGGGCATGAATGCATAGACAAAGGGGGAGTCGCTCTAAGACACTTAGTCATTTTTCACTAAGTGTTGCCATCAATGCCAAAGGGGCAAGAGACACCGATTAGAACTGATAAGTGTTGTAATTTATGGCAACTACGATCATCCCAAACATCTGCATAACAAAAGTTGTTCATACTGGAAGTTAGAATTAGAATTTGTCAAAGTCTGAGCAATTAAGAACAGAACAGTAACAAAGTCCGATATCTTGATCCGGATCTCTTCGATGGAAAGGCATGGTTTACTGCAGATCTAAGGTAGTTAACAGCATTACAAAGACACTCTAAACCTAGAGTTTTATCCTCCGGTGATGAAGGATTCAAAAGATGTTAGCATCTAAGCACTGGGTTCCAGTTTATCAAAACAGACAGAAGTAGAATAGACAGACCTTGCAAAAGATCTTGATTCATGAGAAGTAGAACAGACAGACCTTGCAAAAGATCTTGATTCATGATGTATGAAAGTTGCTTGTTGTACAAATGGTGGTGATCAGTGATTGTGGCCGACATGAGTAATGATTTCCAAGAGCAAGTTTTGGTCCGCACCTTAAGTTATGCATAAATCTAGCCGACAAAGCAGAGCACTCACAAAAGTTCTAAGTATTGTTGAAGTCAACTGATAGAATGATTGTAGATCATGTTGCAAATATATATATAGTCGATGCAATTGGATGAGTGTGTGTATGTGAATATGGTGTATATGTGAAAAGAGCAGAAATTCAAAGAGCGAATGAAGGCAGATCAATAAGAAGAGCAGAGCAAAGATGAAATGTGTAAGATCAATTTTTGTACTTAAATGGAACTAAAATTCATGTATAGGCAAATGCTATTAATTAGTTCAAATCTCTATTGTTCTCTTGTAATATTTTCCTAGGCAGTGAGCCTCCATTTTGAGCAGTGAGATCTGGGCAGTGAACTCGAATGTATGTGCATTCCCATTTGTAAAATACTTTTAATAGAGTATTAATTTTTGTGGGTTAACCCCCACCATGGTTTTTCCCCTAACCGGGTTTCCACGTCGAAATTCTTGGTGTCAAGTGTGTTATTTATGTTTTTACTCATGTACTGTTTATATCTTTGATGCGGTGATTAATCATGAAGGAAGGTTAAAGTAAGAAAAGTTCAAATAAGTGACAACTGATTCACCCCCCTCTCAGTTGTTCAAACCTAATCCAACACTATCATCCCTTTACCTCTCAATCTCTCTCTCTCTATGTCTCTGGACATGTCTCTCACTCTCTATCTCCCTATCTCTCCCCTCTGTCTCCTCTACCTCTCCCAATCTCTATCAATCCCCTCTCTCTATCTCTCTTTAAACCCTACACCCCTAGTAAACCCTAAACCTGAGCAACCCTAAACCCCTAAAGCCTAAATAATTCCCCTAAACTTGAGAAATGTTAAACTCATAAACCCTAAATAATGCCCCTAAATGGAAACAAGATAAAACTAAAGTTCATTGGATGAGAGGAGAGGTGGAAAATAGTAAATTAGGGAAAAATTGGTGGGATCTAAAGGGAAACTGGAAAGGAAAAGGAAAACTAGGAAAGCTAGGAAAACTATTTAACTAGGAGGTAGATAGGTTAGAGATAGAGAGGGGAAATGGAGAGTTCCTAAGTTTATATGGAAACTATTGAACAATGATAAAATGTAATGTGGTAGGATGTGGTGAGTTTTAGATGTTACAATATAGCATGGAGGTATGTCTACATGTGGTGATGCTAGGGAAATTTAACCATGAGTCATTTGAAGTACTCACAACTACATATTTAATTGTACTAGTAGAAGCATAAATAATAATGTAGGTGCACTCGTAGCATAGTTGAAGTTCATGTGGAACAATCTAGAGGCTTGGTTATGTTAAGAGAATGTTCTACATTGCTACAACTTGAAAGAATTGGTTAGATAGTTGTATGTGTTGCCACAAGCTTATGGTTGGTAGTGGTGGTTATACAAGAAGACATGAATACAATGACTATATTTAGTAATAAACTATTGATATTTAATGTGTAACAATATATAGTCATCTATAATGTTTATCCACATGGAGGCATCATGTTTGGTGATATATGTGATATATTGATTTTATGATATGGTCAACATATAGCTTTGTGACTCTTGGTATTCCATAGGTTGGTTGGATAGTTATACAATTGGTATTTTGTGATGATGCATATACCTATCTACTCATGTGAATGGAGAATGGTTGGATTGTGATTAGTTAGGTGTTGAATGTGAGAAACATTGAAGAAAAGTATGCTATAAGCATGTAGATATCAACTGATATCAAAAGAATTCTTCTATTAAATCAATGGATTCTAAATAATATAATGGTAACTATCTTTTACTACTAGGTTTTCTCACATAATGGTTTCTAACATAAAATCTAGTGTCCCATATTGTTTCTTTTGGTTTTATATACTATCATGGGCTTTCTTAAATGTTACTAGATATGTAATACATTTGTATCATTGTCTTTGATCATATTATTTAAGTTACTCCTCTATCATAGTATGTTGGCCAATTGCAACATGGTTCCTTAGTCCCAACATTTGGTATGAAAGAATACAATTATTTAGAATCTTAACTTAAAGAACAATAAAATGAACTATAACTTAATATAAGACAACAAACTAAAAAATAATGAAAAGAATTGGGTAAAGCAAAACCGATATTCATTTTGGGCAACCTAAAACGGATGTCCATTTTGCAAAACATAAAAAAGGGAAAAAAGATACTTTACCGAAGCAAAACGGATATTTGTTAATAACAGACATCCGTTTTGCTTCAGTTTTTCCTTGTATGTAGGCTTGGGACTGTCATAGTTGACTTTTCCTCAATTCTAACATTTTTGCAAGTTTCACTCTCTTCTTCGAACTTCACCCTTCATGCTAACGACTTTTTTTAATGCAAAATTGATTAAAAAAATGGTTTATAGAAGAAATCGTCAGCTTTCTAAAAATATAAGATTTATTTGGTTATCATTTTATTAACTAATTATTAATAATTTTCTATATAGTGTGTGTCTAAAATCCTGATGGACACACTAATTGAGAAACATCCATAACTTTCAAACCATTTTACCTTTTTGAGATCTGAAAGTTGCGTCACACTCTATGCTTTTTTGGCTATAGGTTAAAAAAATTGAATTCTGATTTCTTTTGATTGAGTTAGGTTGGCTGGAAAATTACTTTTTACTTTTTAAAAAAAGTCATTTAAAAAATCATAACTAATTATTTTATTGGAAAAAAATTTCAAAAAAATATGTGTCGCATCCGAGCATGAGTCCTCTACTTATTTTGAAAGTTTAAAAAAAAAAAATTGCTCATAGTTAGGTTGGTTGGAATGACACCCACTTTTTATTTTTTTCTGAAAAATTTAATAGTTGTTCATTGAAATATTCATTTTTCACTAAGTAAATTTAGTTTTTTTTTTAAAATAGTAGCCCATAAACTAGATTCAATTCTCTACAAATTTTGTTCTTACATCTTTTTCAAATTGTGTAGATAATCCGTTCAAAGTTTCACATGAACTTGATTAAGTCTAAATTTTTGTATTTTCATTGCCACTTAGAGGTATAGTTTGGCCCATCATGATCCTGCACATACCCGGGTGAAAACAGTTGCACTAACCCTTCCACCTCGTGGGTATTAAGACTCCATAAGGTCCATACCTCCCATTCAGGAGTGATTTGCGATGATTAAGCTTCATGGTAAGCTTCATCTCAGCCTCCACTCACTCCACTCATCGTGTATAGTGGTTCGCCTAACTACAAAAGGCATATATGTTATAATAAGAAAGTGCTCGACCATTATAAGAATAATGGATAATTATATCATACATAGAATCCTTTACATCTAAATGATGTTATAGGGTTATCAAAATAATCCAACGTATCATTAAACTATAATATCATTGTTAGGGTGGCATCAATAATATGTGATTATGGGGTCAAGTTTCACTCCCCATCTTCGCCCTATTAGGCCATAATAAAATATTTAACAATAATCACAAAATCTAAAATAGATAAGAAAACAAAGGAAAAATTGACAACCAAACAAGATTACTTATCGACTAAAAGAACATTCTGAGAACATTATGTAGTCGAATCGACGTAGACGACGTCAAGAGAACTTAAATCGTCTTGCCGACATTGGTTGAAATGAAATTGACTTAACAAGGAAAAGAATTATACTCACCCTATCTTGCATGGGTTCACAAAAGATTAACTTCAATACTCAGATGGTAGTCTGACCTTTTTCCAACATCTACCTCCTCCTCTCGGATGATACTCTCCTTCCATCCTTGGAGGAAGATTCCTTTCCGGATTACACTCACAACCATATAACCATGATTAGTGTATCATCATTTGATTCGTAAATCATTTTAATAAAATAATCTTATCAACATGTAATCTCATGTCTAATCTAAACATCAATCGATATCCATATAATCAATGATTCTACTTGATATTTTCCATAAACATCAAATCATTAATCTATGATTAATTATCCTGTTTACCACATAAAAATAGGATTAAGCTAAATCAAAAGTTGGGGATGTAACATTATATGTGGTGTACCTTGTAGTTGCATTATTTGATTTTTTGTACTTGTACTTGATAATGCCACCTAGACAAATTAGTAGTAGATTTTGAGCTAGAGTTGTCAAGATGGTTGAGAGATTGGAAAAAATCACAAATTGCTAAGTAATGTAAGGGAAATCAGATGTGATGGAAGATCAACAAAAAATATTTTTTCCAAATGGAAAATCCTAGTGACTTAGAAGAAAATGATTGAAGTGCGAACAAAGTTCAAGGGTGATTTGAAGGTCCAAACATGGACATAGGAGAGGAGAGGTTGTTGCAAGTCATTTCAACGATAATTGGAAAAGACATATAGATAGAGGGTTGAATATTTCTAGATGTTGAATCTAGAGGATTTGATCAATTGGATTGTTGAAATGAAGGATTATTTCAAGTACGAGGATGTCACAGAGATATAAAACCAAATGAGACTACCAATTGGATTTTCTAAAGAAACTCTAAAATTTACAATAACCTGAGATCAATGCAAAGGATTACATCAAAGATCTACAAGATCACCATTTAGTCAAGACATCATAACCCAAAATAGAATAAGGTGACATGAAAGATAAACATATGACTTAACATCCAAGAGGAGATGAGTATGCTATGTCTCTACACCATTGAAGAAGCTTACTAGTATGCCCTAACATAGTTTGAGAAGGAGGTCAACAAAAAGTGAGAGAAGAATACTATATTGAAGGGAGGAACAAGTGTGTATAAAAAACTTAGCAAGGTCAAATAAGAAGGTACGCGAATACTTATCAACCCATAAGAAGAAGACATGGTAATGCAAGTCTAAGGAAATATTTTGAAGTATTAAAAAAATATCGAAGAGGATTTCAATAAACTTGTTTTCAATGTGGTTAGCCAAGTCATCAACCTAATGAATGTCATTAAATTCTAGATCTAAGGATAGTAGAAGGAAGGATGTGAGTGCCCATGTAGAAGTTAATGAGGAGTTAATAGGGTCACCTAATAAAGTTAATTACCCAAGAATTGAGATCCAATCATGACAAGGAGAGTGATTTTGAAGCCACATTAGGTGACCAAGGAACTAGTACAATGTAGTAGTTTATTTTGGATAATATGCAAATTAAAGGGAAAGTGTTGCAAGGTAATCATTAACAACAACACTTCCATCAAAATTTTGTTTATAGAAATTGCAAAGAATTTAGGATTGAAGAGAGTGACTCATCACAATCTATAAAAGGTGTCTTAGTTGCAAAATTACCATAAAGTATTTTTGAAGTAGTACCTTTTGAGATTTCATATTCTCATGTAGAAATGAAGTATTGTATGACATCGTGTCAATAGATGTATGCCACATTTTATTGGGAAGACCTTGGCCATTTGATAGAAATGCCATGCATGATGGACAAGAAAATACTTATATCCTTAGATTTGTAAGAGTTCTTCTAAATTCAATTGTGTGGATTGATGTGAAAATATAGAATTGAATCTAGAAGAAGCCTTACAAATCTAATGTCATGGACTGTGGAAAATGAATTCCTAATTATATCCTTGTCAAATATGGCAAGGGGTATGTGATGAATCCTTTGAAAAATAAAAAATAAAGTGTTTTCCAAATTTATCTTGATCTCAAGGAAAGATTACTTGAAAACTTTTGAGATAAAGGAAGTTACATTTTTATTGACTACTAAATCCTTGGAGGAATATGTGGTTCAAAGGAGAATTTTAGAAATAAGAAATAAATGAACACTTATGAAAGAGTGTGATGATATTGTTTCAAGTGAGATTCCTAAAAAGTTATAACAATAAAGAAGTATCAGTCATCACATAGAAAATTAACTTCCTAACCCCTTGCTTAAATTTTTGTCTACCTCTCCTCTATCTATAAGGTGCTTGTTAGGAATAGGGTGTTGTACACCTCTCACAAGAATGAAATATTTTAATTACATGTAAAGTAAATATTTATATCCAGTGCATCTTTGGAGATGTGTTTAGCCACACTAAAAATTTATTTGGGTCCACTTGTAGAGTTGTATTGCAAGATTGGTTAGATATTTTATGTGTGGGAGACATAGGATAAGTATTTAACATTTTTGGTAAATATTTAATGTTAGGGTCAATGGTTTTAAGACACATGGTTTACCTAATACCATTGGGAGTTTTTTTGTGAGCTTGAATCTATAAGAGAAAGCACATGTTTAGTGGTTGAGGTTGGTTGTTAGTTGTATTGAGCTCTCTCATAAGTGCATATGTGAAGGATAGCATGGGATGTGTGGTTTCATGGTTACCCATTTTTCTTGGACACATGGAGGATGCATTGGAGGATCTTGATTCTTCCAAGGTGCTCATGGAAACTCCATAAGTGTATCGTAATGTTTTCATTGTTGAGTAATGCATTGAGTGTGGATGCTTTTGGAAGCTAGATTTTTCCCTCTTGATGGTTTTTATAGGGTATATCTTGTGTAACCTAATATGTCTTTGATCTTTGCATTATGGTCACTATGTAAGATTGTATGCATGCTCTTTCCTATAGGGTTATGCAGGAAATGATTTAATCAACCTACTTAATTTCCTAACAAGTGATATGGGATCCATGGTTGTGGTTGAGGGAGGTATGAACTCTCTATTTTTTTTAACTCTTGCTTGAGAAAATATAGTGCAAATTTGAAGTTGTGGCAATGCTGGAGAGAGTTCAAATATTTCAAGGTATAAGGTGTTTTATGGAGGTTCTAAGAATTATAGATTTGGGGTTTACAAATTTGTGGTTATTTTTATAAATCTGAGGTTTGAAAAATATTTAATAAAAAGGGCTTTTTTAGGTGTTAATCATGAGGATTTTATGGAGGAAGGTTTTGAAACAACCCCCTATAACAAAATGGACCTTGTCATTGGATCCAAGAGGCCTAAGACATGAAAAAAGACATAAAATGTGTTGGGGAATAGCTACCAAGGCTTGAAGCAAATAAATTTCTCCCTCCCCTAGTTTAGTTGTATGACCATATGACACAATTGAAAAATAATAATATAAAGAAACTATGGACAAAGATTTAAAATAAAAAATATTAATCCACCAATAACTAAGGCATTAACATGGCATACAAGGTACATGTGACATCTTAGACTTGTGGCAGATATCATCATGGAAGAGTATAAGGTTGACTGTATGAGGTACATTTGAATGCATGGCAATGGGAGTCAGTCGACCAATAGGCCATGTGGCTGAAAGGCTAAGCCCCTATTTTGGGGCCCCTAGTCATAGCTGACTATAAGCCTAGCCCCATCGGGGTGTGAAAAATTGAAACATTTAAATAGATTTAATAACTTGTTAGGTTCGTTGGTGAAGGATTTTAAAAAATAAAAACTTCAACAGAATTTAATGCCTCTTGAAGTCTATCACCAACCCATAGCCCCTCTACCACCTCTATATGCCACTACTACCACGGTGCCACCTACTTGTGTAATGATGACATAGTGTTGATGTCACTATATGGGCATGCCTTTTTGGGTCCCCTTCTATCCCTTGGAGGGCATTTTTATTCTCTAGGGCATAACTTTCACCTGCAATATCAAATTTTTTATTTCTTATAGGCATCAAAAATCTCTCTCTAAGCACTATGTATCACAGTATAGGTTTGGTAATCATTTTTTGTTGTTTGTATCATAATTTGGTGTATGAATCTAGTGTTTTCTTTAGAATGGTTAATAGGTGATATATTGAGCATACACAATAAAATTTTGGATTCCGAATAGCTGATGGAAAGAATATTTAGTATGTACTACATAGTCGATTAGGTGATTTTTCACTTAAGATGAGTAGAGAGGTTTGCAATTGTTTAAGTAGTTGTGGGACCCTATGATTCAAAGTATGATTCTGTGAGCATCTAGATGAATTAGTTGGTGAAAAATTGTGGGAGTGCATATTTTTATGAGACCAATATGATGGTACAACTCTAATTATTAGATTTGGTGCTTCTTGATATAGGTTTATAGGTACTTTTAGAGTGTGTTTTGATGGAGATAGGTATGTAGTTTGTATTTTGGTTTGAGCACATGGTTGATAAAAATGTGAGACTAAGAGTCTTGGTTCATTGAGAGTTGGGTATAGGTCCAATAATGGTGATTATTATGGTGTCATGGATATTCATGTACATATGAGCATTAGCAAGACATGGACCTCATGTATGTAGTTGATAGGATTGGGTTGTGATATTGGATTGGTTCATGATTACAGGTGGTGGTGTGGTTTAGTTTTAAGAGATTGTTCTTATCTCTTGAATGCTTTATTTAGTTCCTTGACTATGGATAATCATTATAAACTTGTTTGATAAATCAAAATTTGAGTCGATCTAGTGTGTGAGTCTTGAGATTGTAGGCTATTTTCTTTGTTATCTTAGTTTGTAGGGTATTGATGAGATGGTAAGTTTACATGTTGCATTATTTGGAATCTATGAGTTGTGTAATTTATTGGGTCATCCTTACCCATTGGTTGCATTGATGACTCACATATGGACTATCTATATCCATAGGTATTTTCAGTGTTGATGTATGTTCAATCAGTTGGCCTTCTCTATCATCATTTGTATATTGGTATGTTGCATTGTGATGTCGAAATGGATGATCAGAGTTCCTGGATAGTTGGTTATTGGGACTTGTAGCATGTTGTTTATCATGATTTCATGTATATCTTGGTTACATAATTTAGTGTGAGCTTCTGAAAGTGATGGTTTGGTGGTGGTTTAGCATTTTAGCTTAGAGATCTTAGTTCTACTTTATTCTCTAGAGCTACTATTATTCTAGTTGAGTGTGTGGACCATGGGTGATTTTCATTTAGGAGATGGTTATCACAATGATATAGATAACTTGGTATCATAGTTCAGTGTGTGCTTTGGAAATGATGTGGATTCATCATTTAGTGATGGATGATCTTCTATAATAGTTGTGGGTGTCATGGAAAGGTTCTTGGATTATGATTCTTGTGTGCAGTGAGAGTTCTTTGACATCTTGGTTTACCATGGAGGACTCTTGGAGTCTTTGATAAGGTGTCAATTTATGACATCAATTTTGATAGGGGATCCTTGGTTGAGAGGATGTTTGGTGTTGTACCATGGTGGACTCTCAATACTAGTTGTAATTATGGCATGATACAAGTGCTCTTGGGAGTAGGATATGTTCATTGGAGCACATGATCTCCTAGGAGGAGATGTTAGATCGTGATGTCTAGATGTGTTCTTAGATTATATAGATGTACAATGGGAGCTTTGATAGTTGTCTATTTAGATCTCTTGGTATTAAGTACATTGATCTTTTGCATGGGTGGTTCATGACAATGTACTATTGCATTTAGATTTTAGCATGGATTAATTGATTGTATGTGCTCATGGATACTTAGAGATTAAGGTGAGGTAGGATTTCTCTTAGGTTTATAGATATTTGTTGAGAAAATTACTCTTTGGAGGTTTTACTAGGAAGACTGAGGAGCCTTCACCAAGATATGGGTGAGTGCAGGATCATGATGAGCCAAGCAATCCTAAGTGGCAATAAAAATGCTAAAAATTGACCTAAGCAACTTCATGTTAAAAATTGGCTGAGTTATCTACATAATATGAAAATAAGGTAGTAATAAAAGTTGTAGGAAATTGAATGTAGCTTATGGGCTACTACTTTTTTAAAAAAAATTGAAAATTAATTTTGTGAATATTAGATATTTCAATGAGACAGTACTAAAAATTTTAGAAAAACGTAAAAAGTAGGTGTTATTTTGGCCAACCTAAGTATGAGGAAAACAAAATATTTCTCCTCCAAACTTTGGATTTTAGTAAAAGACATGTGATAAGACATGATGCGTAAATTTTTGAAATTTTTTAACAAATAAATAATTATTTATGAATTTTTTAACAAATAAATAATTATTTATGAATTTTTTACTATGACCCTTTAAAAATATTAATTTTTTTTCGACCAACCTAATTTGGTCAAAAATATATGAAATTGAAAACTTTTTTGTAAACCTATAGATAATAAATCCTTTAATGTGACACATCTTTTTAAAAAAAAAGGGATAAATAGTTTGAAATTTATGAATTATTTTCCACATGTATATCAATCAAGAAATCATACATAGCGTACGTAGAAAATTAATAATGATTACTTATTAAATTATAATAAGGCATATATTACTATTAGGTAAGAGATAGGAAAGATGAACTATTCCACTTAAAGTAGAAGGATGATGAATTATTAGAAGGCTATTACATTGATTCCTCTTTGTTTTAAAGTGACGTGGGGTTATCCTAAACCTAGAGTTGGTCAAAATAGTATTTCTGTGAGGACTGGAGGATGAACCATGAGGTGCCCTGGACTTAATAGGAAAAGGGAACATCACAAAATTGAGCCTCCTAGATATCTCATATTTATACAAAAACTACTCATGTACATGAGGAGGAATTTGAAAGTTTAATCTAGTAAAAGGAAAAAAAAATGAGATAGGTCAAATTCTGGAAGAGCTTGCCAACATGAAAATAAACATCTTAGTCCAGCTTAGTACTACATTGGACAGAATGCAAGATAAGAACAAAGACCCAAAAACCATATCCATCTATTGCCCTAGGTGCTAGAATAATCATCCTTTAAGAGAATGCCCATTGTATAAATAAAATATTTTCTAGTGTGTGACAAAAATCTTCCCACAAACTAGTGTGAGCTTCTACATGCCATAAAGAACTCAAAGAAAAAGAATCCGCTGATCGAAGAAGACTTGAACTACATGGGACAACATTAGGGAGGAAATTTCTCATACAATTAATCCTCAAACCAACCCCTTGGCATCTATCACCAAATTGGAATAACAACCCTTGGTCTACACCATGGCCTAATCACACTATGCCACAACCATGGGGGCCCAAGAGTGGCCCAATCATCCATGGTCAGATTTTAAATGGTCTAATCAGCCACAACAAATGTGTTACCCTTCAGATTTGGTGTTGAACTAGAATTCATCCTACAATAAATTTGATCAAGGACCTCAGTGCATACAAAATCAACAACCCTTGTTACTTCCTTTGTAAAATGCACATCCTAAATTTGAAACAAATATAGTCACACAATCCCAACTTCTAGGTCATCTAGTTGCAAACCCCAAAATAATCACCCTTCCACTCCTATTTACTCAAAAAATTCTAAAATCATGGATGGTGTTAATGCCATACATTGTGGAAGAATTCAACTTAGGTCAAGAAGAAAGCTTCCTAAGCTATCACAACCCACTATCATGGAAATAATTGATAATGAAGAAGATTTATTTATAAAGAACATAAGAGAATCTAGTGATCTTAAATATCATTTTTATTTCATAGATGACCTCAGACAATCCTCCAGAAACCAATAAAAATTGTCTAGAGTTGCACCAACATCCTCCTAGAGAAACAATAGAGATGTCTTTCAGTACTTTATCAAAGTCTCCCTCTAGAGATCCATTACAACCAACTCTAGAAGGACTATCCCATTATTATTTCAAAGAAAATCCAACATTATTCTCTAGCCCTTTAGACCAAGCTTCTCTGGAACCAAACTCTAGAATAACAAAAGATGCAAAAATCTCTCCTATTCTGAAGCTCCACTTTAAGCCTATTCTAGAAAATGCTCCTTTTCTTGTGCGATTTAGGACAATTCCAAAAACCTCTATTTAACCAATGCTATTATCTAAAATAGGACTAATTTAGGAAATAAAATATTGAATATAGAAATTCCATTATTTCAATCCATTAAGGAGATTCCCAAATTAAACTGGTTGATTAAACAACTTTACATTAAAAATCTATCAAGGAAACATAAACAAATCAATACCATTAAAGTAGAGGGATATTTCATAGATCTCATCTTGGAAAACTCTTTTCCACCAAATTATGGTGATCTAGGTAGCCCTATGATCACTGTATCGATTAGAGGAATGAGCATTTTGAATGCTCTAGTTGACATAGGAGCTTATATCAATGTCGCATGATCATGGAAGTCATGGAGAGTTTATCTTTGACAAGACTACAACCTACTAGCACTACTCTACAAATGGCAGAGCAATTAGTTTCCATTCCCAAAGGGGTGGTGGAAAACATTCCTGTGGTAATCAATTCTTGGGAATATCCTATTGATTTCTTGATACTTCAGTCTAAAACATCTAAAGAGAGTTATCATTCAGTTCTTAGTAGACCATGGTTGGAAATAGTTGTAGCCTTAATTAACTTTAGATCTAGGGAAATGACAACTTAATCAATGTTAGGATTAAGGTGTCATCAGCCTTGTAAATCCTATATAATTAATTACTCCTAATATTGTTTGTAAATCACCCATAAGGGATGAAAGGTTTCACCAACATCGATCTTATTTCAGCCGCATGTTTATATCCGGTTCCCAAAGCTAATTCATCCGCGATGGGGGGTCACAGGGGGTTTCCCCCCTGAGGGGTCTAGGGGGAGCATCCCCCTGGCGGGGGGTTCGGGGGCCACGCGCCCCGGTGGGGATTGGGGGCAGCACCCTCGGAGCCAAATTTTATCATTGTAAATATAGATCGTTCATCATTAGGTCACATATCTAACGATCGATATTATGTCAGTTTTCTTGCCCTAGAAGGCAACCCCCTTTTATAAGGATATTTGTACTACATTTTTATCAGAATTGAGAGTAATAGGCACCACTGGATTGAAGACTAAAGAAGAAGAGGAAGTGCATGTATTGTAATCTCATATTTGAAGATAATACAACTTGAAGCCTCTTTTCTTGGTGGAGATTTTTTACCTAAAAGGGTTTTCTCCACGTTACATACTATGTTATGTGTTCAGTTCTTAATGCATGTTATTTCTATATAGTGAGTTTTATTTATGTTGCAATCTCCATTGATTCTATGTTTTTTAGAAGACATAAATAAGGTTTGAATCATATTTCTGTTGTGTGGTTTGTACCTTGATTTCTAACAATTAGGTCTAGGGAAATGACAATTTCCAATGGTATTAATTTCATCATTTTTCTCTATACCCACCTTCCAAACCTTCTCTCACAAAAGATTCTTTTCTTTGGATAGATGAACTAGGTCTAATTGGTATATAAGAAAATTTATCTCCTCTGGCTATGGTTACAATCAAGAAACATGTATAAGAACTTGAAGATGACCCTACCTTTGATATGTTGCAAGTATGTGCTAATCAGTGTTGTCATTAATGTCAACATGTTTGTGTTGTCATTGATGTCAACATGTTTGTGTTGTCATTCATGTCAATTGTATCTTCTAATGTTGTTGTTGTTGATTGATTGAGCTATTGTGTTAAGGTGATCTGAATGGCTTGCAAAAGTGCTAATGATGTTATCATATTGTTCTTGTTGCTAGGTATCCAAGTGCTTTTGAGAAAATTTGATAAATACTAAAGACAGTGTTGTGAAGAAGTATTCTGGCTTATAAGATACTGTCCGAGTTTTTGCTCCGCATTTCTTCAGTGTTGGAGATCAGAGTGTGAGGTTTGGATATGTTTTAGAGAAGTGATTGAAGATGTTAAATCTAGAATTTGGTTCTCTAGAACGCTATGGTTTGAGATTATGTTCACCAGTATGAAGATTGTGCTTGGCAGTGTTTGCAGTATGACTGCTAGAAAGTATTTTGCTCTGCATTTCTTCGTAGTTTGGTTTTTGGTCTTGTGATTCTAAATGAGTGTTCATAAGGTTTGTATCTATGTTTTGTCTAAAGGATTTGTGATTTGGTACTATGGAAGGCAAGTTTGTGATTGTTGTGTTTAGGTGAAAGTTGTTGTGTTCAGGTGAAAGTTGTGTTCAAGTGAGATTTGTTGTAGCTGGATTTGTTAGCTCCTAGGTAATTTCATGTTATTTGCGGATGTTTCCAAATCATGTTAAAGGCTCATGCTTGGTCCACAAGCTATGGTTGTGTTTTTGGAAGCGTGTGCCTAAGTATTCTTGGTGTTTACACAAGTTTAGTTGACTTTGGTGTTAACACTAATTGTGGATGTGCTTCATGGATTGAGGAAGCATGTTTGAAGTGTGTGAAGATGTTTTTAGGTCTGAGATAAGCTGTGAAGTGTTCTACCTTCATTCCTTTGCTCCACGGGAATGTTTAGGTCCAGACCTAATTTGAATTTTGTATGTTTGCCGACCTTGGAGATTGTTTCAATGGTTGTAGAATGTGTTTCCAACCTTGGTGAATGTTTCAAGGTTGATGTTGATATAAATAAGTGTAAAGGACTCATGTGTATGTGCATATGAATGAGGATTGTGATGTTTGTGTTGTGAATTTGAATCAGAGACAGTATGGACTTTCATGTGGTAGAAGACCTAATGCAGTGAGCAGAAGTCATCTAAAATTTTTAGAGAAGCTGCGAAGGTGATGTTTGTTGTGCTTCATTGGAACTAAACTTAGGTATGTGGTAGATGCTATCATATCAGTTCATGGCAGTGAGCCACCTCTTCTCTTCTAACTTGCTTTTTCAGTGGGCAATGAGTCCACTTGGACAGTGAGTCCCCTATAGTGAACATTCTTTGTATGGCAGTGAGCCTCTTGTAATTTAGTGTTGCCACTATTGATAACTAAGAAGGGGCGGTGAATCAATTATCTTAATTATCTTTACTTTCCGTTCTTCTTTAACAACTAGTGCAGCATCAAAATAAATAAGCATCCATGTCCATGAAAGTAGAAATAAAATCAATACACATAACACAATGATTTTGACCTAGAAAACCCTGTTAAGGGAAAAACCATGGGGTGACTAACCCAAGATTGTATTCTCTATTAAAAGAATAGAAGTACAAAATGGCACTTGCCAATTAGGGCTCACTGCCTGAGCACACTGCTCACAAGAGGCTCATTGCCTACAAGAGACTCACTATCTACAAGTTATAAAGAAAGCAACATGATACTTGAACTGATGAGAAGCATCCACATATGCTGAAGTTCAGTTCCAGTTAGGCTCAATACACTGATCTACTGCACTTCATTCTTCCTCTTCTTTGGTGCTGCTATCCTGTCACATACTGGATCTGTATTACTGCTTCCACACCACTCTCTATTTTTCTTCACCCTTCATGGTACACCACACACACCTTCATACCGAAATCAATCTGGTATATATATCCGCATCAAGGATTTCATCAACTTCCTAGTCGGCATCCGTAATACTTAATATCTTCCCAAACTTTGGTTTGTCAGCTGAATCTTTGCTTACCAAGTGATGCGTATCAAAGAGATGCTTATAGAAGTCATCAATCATGTCAGCCACTCATGAACGATACTTCAAGAATCTTTACCACCATCAATATCCCATCTAGATTAAGGTCTGATGCTCTACCGGTCAGATCTTCCTCAGTCTACTCTGCCAAACAGGAACCCAACACTCATGTGCTTATATCTTTTCATTCTATCATCACCGGAGGCTCAAACTCTGGAATATATTAGTCATGGTACTCCTCTTGACTTCCCCAAGTCCGTACTTTACAAAGATACTTCCTCTGAGAGATCTGGACCTGATTGTCAGACCTTGCTGCATGCTCTATTCTTGGTCACCAGACCAAAATACTCTTCAATATGACTTCCAGTAGAGACACACCATGTCCTGCGGATGTGTGGGATGGACTTTGTTGCCATCAATGACAACATTCATGAAGCTACAACGTGTCTCTTGCCAACAATCTCCCCCTTTGGCATTGATGGCAACACTTAGTGAAAAATGACTAAGTGTTATAGTATACTCCCCCTTGGTTGATGCTCTATTCTTATGTACACTTTTCTGGAGTCCCCCTTAGCTAGGCTCCACATTTTTCACTACTCCTCACTCCCCCTTTGACATCAATGGCAAAGGGTATGATCCGCATACCAAAATCTCCAAAATTAATCTATACTTGACCGCATAAATATATATACATAACATACTTACATATACCGAAGTATATCTGCAAAAGTTGTCTTCAACTAGACAAATTCTGTTGCCCAACTTTGCTTCATCCTATCCAAAATTGAGATGTGACCACTCAACAAGAATGCAAAAGCCTCTGCCCTCTTTAGATCTGTTAGATCACTAGTCCGGGCTGTGGTCTGAGCATCAGTTAGGGCCTCATGCATGGCCTCTAACTTAGGGATAATTATCCCTCTAAGTTCACTTAACCTGCTTATTCTATTTTTCTTCTCCTTCTCAAGCTTCTTAATTTCATTTAAGACTGCAATAGTTTGACACTCTTGTTGGATCAAAATTCTGAGATACACTTGACAGTTTATCCTCTTGCTCTTTCATTTTCTTCTCAATATCCTTTGTTACTTTAGACCAGGATAGACAAAATTTATACATTTCTCTGCCATCTTTAAGAGCATTTTCTAAGCTCTTTATCCCAATATCCATATTTCTCCTATCATTAGTTATTAGTCCTTGTACTTCAGAGAATCTCTTTCCCAAAAACTCCTTCCAAACCTTTTCTTCTATTGACTTCTCTAAGGAATCAAAATGTGTATGAACAAAATTTATAAGAGACTTTAGATTACCGGATGTGGAGGCCGAAGGATCCTTTTGGAAGGATGGCATGATCTTCTCCAATGCACTGGATGCAATCTCTATTAGCTCACAGTCTTCCATGTGAGACTTCAAAAGTTTTTCTTGATGCTATCTTCATAGTCTAAACCGGGGAGAGGGAATCAAAATTAAATGGTCCTTGAAGTAGCTCTGGTTCATC
The DNA here is from genome assembly GCA_027924645.1 of Cunninghamia lanceolata. Classification (NCBI taxonomy): domain Eukaryota; kingdom Viridiplantae; phylum Streptophyta; class Pinopsida; order Cupressales; family Cupressaceae; genus Cunninghamia; species Cunninghamia lanceolata. Next base: position 14,482,002 of record BSBN01000130.1, on the reverse strand, counting down.
TAATTTCATCATTTCTTTTGTCAAGAAGTCTTTGACTTCTTCTATAGTGTCTCTTGCCGAAGACAGAGTTTTCTTCCCTTCTGCAGTCTCAACACTGTCACTTGTGGTCTTCTCTGTTTGACCTTCTTCTCTTCCCTTCACCTCTTCTTCTTAACTGATTTTCTCTTCTATTCTTTCTTCTCCTCTAGATCCACTTCTTTAAGGACTTCCTCTTCCAGAGCAGAGGAATCTAGATCCTCAATTTTCTCCTCATCTTCCTTTGTCTCTTTGGTAACTATCTCAGTAGATTCTCCTTTGTCATCCATGGTAGAGGGTTCATCACCTAAGTCCTCTATAATAGGAATATTGAATCTTTTATAGGCATTCCAAAGGATATCTTCTGTTTCTTTTGCCACTTTATCAGTTTCTCCAAGCATAAGTTGATTCATTCTAGCTTTGCTCCGGAACTCATCCTTGTAATCTTTGAAGATCATATTCATTTGTTTCAGAGTGATTGAAAGATAGAGCTGAACATCTATCTATTCACAGATCTCAAGGTCCTTTGCCTTAGCATTATTCTTCCTTATTTCTAGTTCCTTCTCTAGGCTCTTGGGAATTAGAGATATGATTTCAATGAATGCCTTATTATAGAAGATCTTCTGGTCAGCTTCATTATATTCATCATAGAACTTAGTCATTGGTTTTAGATTCCCATCCACAGTGACTGATTTGACTACATCATCAATGGACAGAGTAGGCCTTTCCACAAATTCCTCTGCCTTCTCTTCTTTGCCTTGACCAGTAGAGGGTTCACCGGATGTTTTCTTCTTCTTCATTTTCTTGACCTCCTCATCTGACTCAGTCTCTTAATCATCCTTTTGACTAATGTAAGACCTTGTGGCCTTTGTCTTAGTTCTCTTCTCTCCCTTTTCGAATGTCCTGACTTCTGGTTTTGATGCCTTTTGGCTCTTAGAGGTGGTAGGTGCAAAGCTCTTGGAGGATCTGGTCCGGGATGAAGCTTGCACTGGATCACTTTCCTTTTCTGCATCTTGTTTCTCTTTCTCTGCCCTTTCCATCTTCTCTCTGTTGGCATCAACTACCTCCTTTGATATTCCATGTTTCTTGGCAAATTCTTCCACTTCTCTTCTCACTTTTCTCTTGATTTCAGGCTGTCTTAGTTTAACATGAATTTTCACACTCAATTCTTGAAAGGTTCCAAACCTTTCTGCCTTAGGATCCTTGGGTTGACTTAGCATGTGTTGAACATGTAGCTCTACCATTTTCTCATCTACTTCATACCCCATTGGCATGATCCAGACTGTCCTTGGCTCCACTACCTCCATTAGGCATTTATCAGTGTCTACCATAAAGCACACTGTATCCTTGTATTTCTCAACTAATGATTGAGGGATTCTTTCTCTGGCTTGCATCATACTCTGAAAGTTCTTGAAGTAGCCCCAGAGTGTTGTATTATGTGCCTTGGCATCACCAAGCCCATACAAATAATCCCTGATTTGTATGGCAACAGGTCTGTCATTTTACCATATCCAACCACTAGATCCAGGTAGCTCATTCATGTAATTGAAGAATAGACAGAGTATCAAGCCACTGTATTTGAAAGAGTTCTTCTTGTCCTTCTTTATCTTCTACAGATTCTCCAAAAGTTGGTTCAGAAGGAGCTCACAAAGATCATAGTTAGCATTCTTTCTTAACATTTCATAAGCAGTATATACAGCAGTTCTGGATATAGAATTCTCCCTGCTGGAGTGATATATCTTATAGCCAATTATCATAGATGCAAACTTGATATCCAGATCAGTGATATCTTCTATAGTCATTGCTCTCTTGTCAAATTTTGATCTGGTAGCCTCACTCACAATTTGGTTTTTGACGGATTTGAGAGTAGGCAACCCACCGGATGAGTGCAATCTGGTTACCACCCTAATGGCATCTTTAGTGATCTTAAACGGCCTATTCAACAACATGAAATTGTCATGCACTCTACTCAAAACATACCAGACCCATTCATCTTCTGCAAAATAGGGGAAATGGATGCAATGTCTAAAATGTTTGTCCTGGATAGCCTTGTATTAAGGTTTGAGTTCAAATGAATCATCTATTAATTGGTTGTGGTAGATATCCACCAGCTTGGATTCCCCAAATTCTTCAATGTTCGCATGAATGTATGCCTAACATCTTCTACATGCAAAACCCCATGCAGAATGCTAGAAAATGCGCCTAGGGGATCAACTTCTAAGGATTTGTAGGGATGTTTCTTGAATTTAGGGTGCGGCCTATCAGAGATCTTCACAACATTTAGAGTGGCCATCTTTCAAAAGAATCAGAGAGAGGTTTTCAAGAACAGAAAATACCTTTTACGCTTCTAGGGTTCACGATATGAACCAGATCAGATTGCTGGGAGAATCGACTTCTGTAGTTGATATTTGAGATGTTTTGAGGCAATTTGCTTCAGAGCTCCTTCTTTTCTTTTTCTTGAATGCAAATGTACAAATAATGAACAAGAGGACCCTTATATTTCTACGTAAACCCTAATTTCACATTATAATAAATGCACAACTTAGGTTATTTCGGTTGCTCTTTGTCCTGAGAGATTTTTCTAGATCAGTGAGATGCACTTAGAGTTATTCTTGGTGAATATTAGCAATCTATCTAGCTTTCTCCAATCATTCCATTTATCCGCAGATCAAGATACCTCAAGTTTGAATCACACTAGATCTAATCTGTGAAAATCCTATTCTTACCGGATGACTTGTCAAACCAGATTAATTTCAGATGATTAACCTCTTCAAATTCCTTGCGGATCTTTCATATCTTTCCCAAGGGTTATTTAGATTTTTCTCTAAGAGCCCTTTCAATCCGCAACCTTCCATGTGCCAATTTTAGGCACTAATTGACTAGCTAGGGGAAATTGTTTTCTTTTGTGACTCCCCCTGAGCCAGAGCTTATCTATCTAGTTTCCAGAAGGAATATCAGCACTAGATTCTGGTGCGAATCCATCCTCAACATTTTCTATACTCCTCTTTACCTAATTCTTGTTCATCTCCCTCTGAATTTCTTCCGCATTCATTTTCCTTTTCCTTTGTCTTGGTTTTGGTTATGATGCACCGGACCCTTTTTGTCCTGATTCTTACTTCTGCAGAATTTGGCAATATGACCGGATCTATTGCAATTATAGCAAATAATATTTCTTTGCATATTTGACTGATATCCTCTTGATCTACATTTATTAGCCATATGTCCCATTCTATTGCATGCAAAGCATCTACCATTGAATGAATTGTTCATTTGCATATTTCTACACTCATGAGATTTGTGACCATACCTTTTGCATTTAAAACACTGTCCGGAGAAGGATGAATTAGTCTGATTCATTCTTCTTCTGCACTGATTTGGTTTATGACCAAAGTTATTATAGTTGTGGTAGTATCCATTGAAGGATGGATATCTTTAAGCATTAGGTTGCCTTACCAGAGGTCTTCTAGGCCTGTTCCTTGGATTTCTTGATCCAAAGTTCTTCTGACTGGATCCGGAGCTTTCACCTTTCTCATACCCCAAGCCTTGCTTGTCACCTACCCTCTTTTGGCTTCAAGAAGAACTTCAAGTTGAGCAGAGCTTATCTTGAATTTCTCTTTGTATTCATTTGTTGTTTGAAGATCCCTTTTAAGAGTGTCTCTGATTCTCAAGTTGTTCTTCATTATCTCTAGCTTCTTCAAGATCGGATTCCAAGTGCCTGATTATTCTATCCATTTTGTGGCAGTCTTCTGACTTCTCCTTAAGAGATTGTTTTAGATTATCTTCAGTCTTTCTTTTCTCTTCAATTTCTTGGGTAAATTTCATAACCCCTGATTCCATTTCATGTCTTACCATGATGACCTCTTTTGATAGCTTCTCACATAACTTGTTCTTCTCATTCAGATCTTCATTAGAATCATTGGCTTCACTTTGACTTGCTAATTGCTAAAGAAGTTCCTTTCTCTTTTTCATAGAGATGCTCAGTTTCTCCTTTAGTTCATTTATGAAATCATCAGCTTGTTTGAGTATTTCTCTTAAGTTATTGACTTCAGAGTGAGATTGCTCAAGATCATCTAAGGCAGACTGAAGTTGTTCCTCATACCATACATATCCATTGGAATTCCCAGATCTTCCTCAAGTTGTTAGGCTCTATTTGGAGGAACTTGGCTCTGATACCAATTGTTGATAACTGAGAGGGGGGGTGAATCAGTTATCTTAATTATCTTTACTTTCTGTTCTTCTTTAACAACTAGTGCAACATCAAAACAAATAAGCATCCATGTCCATGAAAGCAGAAACAAAATCAATACACATAACACAATGATTTTGACTTGGAAAACCCTGTTAAGGGAAAAACCATGGGGTGACTAACCCAAGATTGTATTCTCTATTAAAAGAATAGAAGTACAAAATGGCACTTGCCAATTAGGGCTCACTGCCCGAGCACACTACTCACAAGAGGCTCACTGCCTACAAGAGACTCGCTATCTACAAGTTATAAAGAAACCAACAGGATACTTGAACTAATGAGAAGCATCCACATATGTTGAAGTTTAGTTCCGGTTAGGCTCAATACACTGATCTACTGCACTTCATTCTTCCTCTTCTTTGGTGCTATTGTCCTGTCACATACCGGATCTGTATTACTGCTTCCACACCGCTCTCTACTTTTCTTCACCCTTCACGATACACCACACACACCTTCATACCGAAATCAATCTGGTATATATATCCGCACCAAGGATTTCATCAACTTCCTAGTCGGCATCCAGAATACTTAATATCTTCCCAAACTTTGGTCTATCAGCTGAATCTTTGCTTACCAAGTGATGCGTATCAAAGAGATGCTAATAGAAGTCATCAATCATGTCAAACACTCATGAATGATACTTCAAGAAGCTTGACCACCATCAATATCCCATTCGGATTAAGGTCTGATGCTTTGTCGGTCAGGTCTTCCTCAGTCTACTCTGCCAAACAGGAATCCAACACTCAGGTGCTTATATCTTTTCATTCTATCATCACCGGAGGCTCAAACTTTGGAATATATTAGTCATGGTACTCCTCTTGACTTCCCCAAGTCTGCACTTTAGAAAGATACTTCCTCTGAGAGATCCGGACCTGATTGTCAGACCTTGCTGCATTCTCTGTTCTTGGTCACTGGACCAAAATACTCTTCAATCTGACTTCCGGTAGAGACACACCATGTCCTGCGGATGTGTGGGATGGACTTTGTTGCCATCAATGACAACATTCATGAAACTACAACGTGTCTCTTGCCAACAACTACTACTTTATATTGTGAGTTAATCCTCACTGTGGTTTTCCCTTTTAGGGTTTTCCATGTAAAAATCTAGTGTTCTCTTGTGCATGGTGTTGATGTGTTTAAGTTTCTGTTATTTGATTTTAATGTTTATTCTTAATAACAGATTAAAGGTTTAAGTAAACAAATGTGGATGTGATTATGTTTATGAGGGTTTGAAATTTTTGATACAACTGATTCACCCCCCCTCTCAGTTGTCTTGTGCATTCAACAATTGGTCTCAGAGCCAAGTTCCTTTGAAGAAAGATTAACATCTTGAGGTAGATTTGGGATGGCACACAAGAAGGATGTGTTCCTATTTGATGGATCTTCAGAAGATGAATGCATGTCTGTCAGTAGTGAAGAACTCAAGGTTTCTCTTGAAGACCTAGAGAGGAGTGAAGAAGAAATCAAAGATCTGAAGGAGAACGTTAAAGAAGTAGATGGATGTATCAAAAAATTGAGAGAGCAAGTCAAGAAGTTCAAAGAAAGAAATAAGGTGGTCAATGAATAACTGAGACTAGCAAATGAATCTATGAATAATCTGAAAGTGCAAGTTGAAGAAAAGGCAAGGATTGAGGAATATCTGAAAAACAAATCTGAAGAATGTATAAGGCTTGTACAAAAAGTTGTGAATCTGAAATCAGATCTGGAGAAGGCAAAGAATTATGAAGAAAAATTCAAGTTCTGTAAAGTTTGATGAGATGATTGCAAATTAGAAAAGTCTCAATGATAAAGAGGGTTTAGGATTTGAAAAAGGTAAAAGTTTCAAATCATATTAGACTTCAAATTAGAGGAACAATGGCAAATCGATCTAGAATCAAAAGAATATTTAGCTAGAAGACCTCCAGTTAGACAACCAAATGCTTAGAGATATCCATCCTTCAATGGTTTTTGTCATTTATGCAATAAGTATGGACACAAAGCAATAGAATGTAGAAGTAGAAAGAATCAAAATGTTCCATCCTTCTCTGGTTAATGCTTCACATGCAACAAAATGGGTCATAGAGTTGTTGTATGCAGAAGTAAGGTGATTTAGAACTCTATTAGGTGTTTTGCATGTAATAACATGTGACATAGAGATAGTGAATGTAGAAGTCAAATGAGGAATGTCTATAACAATGATAGAATAATTCAATCTTTCAATGGCTACTGTTATACATGCAATAGATTTGGGCATAAAGCTAATCAATGCAGATCTAGAATGAATGGAAGAAATACTGGTCAGAAGAATGTTGTGTGCTACAATTGCAATAGACCTGGGCACATTTCCAAATCTTGTAGAAGCAGAAACATGAAGAAGGATAATCCAATAGAGAATGAACCTGTATTGAAAGCTAATTCAGTAGAGACCAAAAGGGAAATGAATAAGATCTGGGTAAAGAAGGAATACTTGATAGAGGTTAAAGGTGAGCCTGTACCGGCATTCGGTGCAGATGTTCCCTCCAAAAACTGAGATGAGTACTTTGGCTCAGGGGGAGTCTTACTAAAAAAACTTTTCTCCCCTACCAAAGGAATGGTGTTGATGCCTCATTATGAAGGGTCAAGGTCAAGGATTAGCAACAAAGTTTTAAGTCAGGATAGAAACTTGCAAAGGATAAGGTTAGTGTTGTACATATTAGTTTGGTTAACCTAATTCTGCAAGAGGATCTTATCCTCTATAAGAAGTCTGATGTGCAAGAAGATTTGATCAAGTAAGAAGACATGTTATGATTGTTTGCTAAGTATATGTCAGGTAAATCAAGCTGTAGTGTTCCAGTAATTTGGTTCGCATTGGTCCACTATTGAAGATCTTTCTCTATAGTTCTAGAATATGATTATTGATGATTGGTTACATCTAAATCTAGAATTTTGTCTGTTTGGCTTGAAAAGTAATGAGTAACAGAAGTTTGGCTTGACAGAACACAGTTGTTTCCAGTATAGAGAAATTTTCATGTGTTGATTGGAAATGTTTAGGATCTATAGATGAACTCAGAGGTGGATGAATAATGAATCAGATGTGTTTTCAAGCAGTGAAGGAAAAAGAAGTATAGGTTGAAGAACAAGAAGCTCTAGAAAGAATCCCTAAAAACTCCCAACTATGTGTAGGAGCATCACACTGAAGACCAAATCATTGGTAAGAGCAAAGGTGTATTGACAAGAAGGAGAGCTACTGAAGAATAGGTAAATATATGTTTACTTTCGAAGGTTGAACCTAGAACAATGGTTGAGGCATGCAAGGATGAGTATTGGATCAAGTCTATGGAAGAAGAACTAATGCAGATTGAAAAAGACATTATATGGATTGAAGCAAGTCCCCAGAACTTGGTATGCAAGGCTAGACAAGTATTTGTTATAGCAGGATTCAGTAAAGGGTTTGCAAACAGTAATTTGTATATCAATATAAGAGAAGAGAAAATCTTGATTAGTGAGGGCTATGTAGATGACATAATCTTCAGTGGAAATGAAGGTATGTGTAAGGATTTTTGTAGATCTAAGATGCAAAAAGAATTTGAGATGTCAATGTGTGGTGAGATGAACTTCTTCCTTGGGCTGAAAATTAATCATACAGATAAAGGCATTTTCATTTCACAATCAAAGTATCTCAAGGAATTGTTGAAGAAGTTTGGAATGATTCTAAACCAATTTGTACCCCCATGACAACTGGTTGCAAGCTGAGAAAGAATGATGAATCTCCTAAGGTTGATCAGAGAAAATATAGGTCAATGATTGGAGGACTGCTATACCTAACTACTACCAGACCATATATCATGCATGCAATCTATCTTGTGGCAATATTTCAAGAAGATCCTAGAGAGTCACATGTCATGGGAGTGAAGAGGATATTCAGGTATTTGAAAGGCATTTCAGATCATGGTTTGTGGTATCCTAAGAATAATGAATTCACCTTAAGTGCCTACACAGATGTAGATTGGGCCGGATGTGTAAATGATAGGAAAAGTACAAGTTGTGGTGCATTATTTCTTGGAGATAGAATTGTTCCATGGTTAAGAAAGAAGTAGGATTTAGTGTCCTTATCTACTGCAGAAGTAGAGTACATTGCAGCAGCATCATGTTGCACACAGGTGTTATGGATGAGACAAACCTTAAAAGATATCAAAGTTAAGTATGATGGTTTGATTCCTATTTTCTGTGATAATACCAGTGCCATTAGAATTTCAAATAATCCAGTGATGCATTCAAGGACAAAGCATATTTCTATTAGATATCACTTTCTAAGAGAGAAGGTCACAGAGAAAGAAGTGAAGCTTGAGTATGTGCCTACAAAGGATCTGGTTGTTGACATATTCACCAAGGCTCTTCCTAAGGATACATTTGAGTATCTCTAGGAGAAGTTAGGGGTTATTGCCCCTCCTTCTTTGAACTAGATGCATAAGGAAGTGCATCAGTCCAGGGTAATTTAGGATTCATTCTTTTCTATACTGATGATGGAGGCTACCTCTCAGGGGGAGTAGGTAGTGTCATTGAAGAGAATTGTGTTGCAATTAGGGGGAGTAAGAGTTGGTACAGGATGATGTGTAATCTTAAGGGGGAGTATTCAGAGAAGTTGAGAATAGTGCAAGTATGTGTAGTATCATATTCAAGGGGAGAAAGCTTGAAAAAGGTGTGTCACCCTTTGCCATTGATGTCAAAGGGGGAGAGATTTCATGTGAAAAAAAAAGGGAGAGTAAGATGTATAAAAGAAAGGGGAGAATGAGATTAGTGTTGAATTGCATCATGATGGATTTTCACATCATATGTTTCCATCAATGACAAAGGGGGATATTGTTGCAAGTTTGTGCTAATCGGTGTTGTCATTGATGTCAACATGTTTGTGTTGTCATTGGTGTCAACTGTATCTTCTAATGTTGTTGTTGTTGATTGATTGAGATATTATGTTAAGGTGATTTGAATGGCTTACAGAAGTGTTGATTATGTTAGTATATTGTTCTTGTTTCTAGGTTTCTAAGTGCTTTTGAGAAAATTTGATAAATACTGAAGACGGTGTTGTGAAGAAGTATCCTAGCTTACATGATACTATCTGAGTTTTTTATCCGCATTTATTTTGTGTTGGAGATCGAAGTGTGAGGTTTGGATATTTTTTAGAGAAGTGTTTTAATATGTTAATTCCAGAATTTGGTTCTCCGGAACACTATGGTTTGAGAATTATATTCACCAGTTTTAAGACTGTGCCTCGCAGTGTTTGTAGTATGACTGGGAGAAAGTATTTTTCTCAACATTTCTCTATAGTTTGGTTTTTGGTCTTTTGGTTCTAGATGAGTGTTCATAAGGTTCATATCTATGTTATTTCCAAAGGATTTGTGATTTGGTACTCCAAAAGGCAAGTTTGTGATTGTTGTGTTCAGGTGAAAGTTATGGTGTTCAAGTGAGATTTGTTGTAGCTAGATTTGTTGGCTCCCAGGTGATTTCATTTTGTTCATGGATGTTTCTAGATCATTTTAAAGTCTCATGCTTGGTCCACAAGCTATGTTTGTGTTTTTGGAAGAATGTGCCTAAGTATTCTTGGTGTTTACAAAAGTTTAGCTGACTTGGGTGTTAACACTAATTACAGATGTGCTTCGTGGATTGAGGAAGCATGTTTGAAGCATGTGAAGATGTTTTCAGGTCTGAGCTAAGTTGTGAAGTGTTCTACCTTCATTCCTTTGGAATGTTTAGGTCCAGACCTAATTTGAATTTTGTATGTTTACCGACCTTGGAGATTGTTTCAAAGGTTGTAGAGTGTGTTTCCGACATTGGTGAATGTTTCAAGGTTGATGTTGATATAAATAATTGTAAAGGATTCATGTATGTGCGTATGCATGAGGATTGCAATGTTTGTGTTGTGAATTTGAATTAGAGGCAGTATGGACTTTCATGTGGTAGAAGACCTAATGCAGTGATCAGAAGTCATCTACAATTTTTAGAGAAGCTGTGAAGGTGATTTTTTTTGCTTCATTGGAACTGAACTTAGGGATGTGGTAGATGCTATCATATTAGTTCATGGAAGTGAGCCACCTCTTCTCTTCTAACTTTCTTTTTCAGTGGGCAGTGAGTCCACTTAGACAGTGAGTCCCCTGCAGTGAGCATTCTTTGTATGGCAGTGAGCCTGTTGTAATTTGGTGTTGCTACTACTTTATATTGTGAGTTAATCCTCACCGTGGTTTTTCCCTTTTAGGGTTTTCCACGTAAAAATCCGGTGTTCTCTTGTTCATGGTGTTGATGTGTTTAGGTTTTTGTTATTTGATTTTCATGTTTAATCTTAATAACAGATTAAGGGTTTATGTAAAAAAATGTGGATGTGATTATGTATATGAGGGTTTGGAATTTTTGATACAACTGATTCACCCCCCTCTCAGTTATCTTGTGCATTCAACATTATGATGCTTTAGAATCAAACAATAAAGTAAGTTCTAAGGATGAAGATGATCATCAACTTCCCCTGTAGATGAATAGGGTGGAGATTATCCAACATGATAATGGGGATTTTCTAAATGTTTTTCAATGTCCCTTGGCCAACATAATTATAAAAGAAGACAATTTCTTACAATATTGAACCACCTTCCACATGCTACAACCTCACTCTTATTCTCTTAATACTCTGATAAGTAAAAATTGTATCATCTCCTCTAGTCATGCTGGCACAACATAAATCATGGTGTTGCTAGGAAAAACCTTAAACATCAACATCTAGTTAACTGACCAACAGGAACTGAAATTGTTTGATGTTTTAATCAATAAAACTAAAAAAAAATCTTGGGATTACTAGGATATGAGAGGAATACACCCAAGAATATGTATTCATCACATTTATACTGATGAGGTGTGACCATTAAGACAACCACAATGAAGACTTAGTGTTGTAATGAGGGAGGTAGTCAAGGCTGAAATTGAAAAACTGCTGCAAGTTGGATTCATCTACCCAATTTTAGATATAAAATGGGTGTCTTCACTTGTTTTTATCTTTATATGGGAGGGAAGTGGAGAGTCTATGTAGATTATAGAGAACTTAATAAGGAAACTTAATAAGGAATCCATTTTACTTATCCTTAGGGCACCTTTTCTTGTAGAGTTGTTCTTTTCAGACTATGTAATGCCCCTACTACATTTCAAAGGGTCATTCTAGCTATTTTTGTAGAACTTGTAAATGACTATGTGGAAGTATATATGGAGGATTTTGTTTTATTCATGGAAGTACCTTTGAAGAAGTATTCAATAACTTAGATTTTTACAACAGTGTGAGGAACATTAGCTATCTATGAGTCATGAAAAATGTCTTATCATGGTGGAACAAGGGATTGCCCTAGGGCACCACAATTCTATCCAAGGAATCAAAACAGACCCTAAGAAAATTGAAGTCATTACATAGTTGGAGTCATCCAAGAATCAAACAGATATCTAGTGTTTCTTGGGTCATGCAGGATACTATCAAAGGTTCATAAAAGGCTTTAGTAAAATAGATGCCTTTCCCTCCTCTAGAAGGACATTGATTTTTTCTAGACATAAGAATGTCAAGAATATTTTGAAGTAATCAAAGATAAGCTTACAACTACACCAGTCTTAAGAGGGAACAATTGGAAGCTACCATTTTACATCTACATAGATGCTTACAATTATGCAATTGGAGTAGTCTTGGATCAGGAAGATGAGAAAGGGGGAATACACCATCTATTTTGTTAGCAAAAATTTGACCCCTATAGAACAAAACTATAACACCACAAAATGAGAATTCCTAGCAGTAATTCATATAATTAATAAATTTTTACATTACATTATAAGATATAAGGTAACCGTATACACTAATCACTCTGCCATAAAGTATCTGATGAATAACCAATGGTTAGTAGCAGAGTAATTAGATGGTTATTATTGTTGTAGGAATTCAATGTAACTATATAGTAGATAAACTTGGAAAATTTAATGTAGTGGCTAATTTCTTGTCTAGGATCCACCATACAGATGATGACCTAGAACTAGTGAAGGATGATTTCCTAGACGAATGGCTCTTCTCCATCTTTACTCACATACCTTGGTTTGTTGACATAGCCAATTACCTAGCTATAGGGGAATTTCTACCTCACTTCTCTATTAATAGAAAAAATAAACTCATTAAAAATAGTGCAAATTTTAAGTGGTTAAATGGTATCTTATTCAAATGTGGATGTGATTATGTGTTATGCAGATGTTTCTAAAAATATGAGATCTATGTCATCTTGAAAGCTTGCCACAATGAACCCATAAGAGGACATTACTTAGCCAAGAGAACAACATACAAAATACTTGATATTATTGTTTTTTCTATGCACAAGGATATAAAGAGATATGTCAAACCATGTGATGAATTCCAAAGGATGGGACAAATAGTAGTATCCACTAAAATGCCTCTTCATCCTCAGGTAGCCCTAGAACCATTTAAGAAATAGGGATTGGATTTCATTAGACCTATTGACCCACCATCCCAAAGAAAATAATATATTTTGGTATACATAGATTATGTCACAAAATAGGTAGAGGTGCAGGCATTGAATGTTGCAAGAGATTAACACATTGCTATCTTTCTTTACAACATAATCTTCCTAAGATTTGGAGCCCCAAGATCCATTATTATAGATCAAGGACCTAAATTCATGTCAATGATATTGTTAAGTTTCAGAAATCACTACCAAGATAGCAATAATAAATCTTCAGCATATCACCCTTAGGTAAATGGTTGAAAGTGGAAGTTACTAATAGGGGAAACTATCTTAACAAAATAGTTGAACATCCATCAGAAAAGATTGGGCAAGGAAGTTACCTGAAGTAGTTTCGTCTTATAACACTACTTGGAAATCAACCACAGGGTTCACACCTTATGATTTAGTTTTCAATAAAAGACTGATTCTATCAATTGAGTTTGAGCTAAAAACACTCCAGATAACCATGGATGTAGGTCTTGATCTAGATTACACACCACAAGAGAGGATATTGCAACTCAATGAATTGGATGATTTCAGACTGGAAGCCATTCAACAAACCAAGTTGGTGTAGTAGAAAAGAAAGACATGGCATGATCTGCACATCAAGAGGAAGGAGTTATAGAGTGGAGATTGGGCTTTGTTGTTTGATAGAAAATACAAGGATTTACAAGGGAAGATTTGTACCACATGGTTAGGACTTTATGTAGTAGAATAAATCTTTAATAATAGAGCAATAAGATTGGCACCAATTGATGGATACCATAGAACTATCATAGTGTATAGACACATATTACATCTATATCAAAAACTACTCTACAAGGAGGAATTTATTAAAACAATAAACTCTTAGCCAGATCTTTGTTGCATTAGGGAGTTTATCCATGTGGCAATTAATGAGTAGGTTGAAGTTAAAATTAAAAACTAAAAAAATTTAAAAAATTTTACTATTCTAGAGCTATTTTTGGAAAAATCTAGAATGATTCAATAATAAACACTGCAAATTACTCTTTTAATAGTATTTTAAGATAAATTATCTTAAATCTTTCATGTTATTCTAATTCAAAGCATCATATTCATGATATCTTTAGAATTCATCCACTTCAACCTCTAGAGCATGTCCTCAGTGATGTATCCATAGTCATTCTAGTTAATCCTCTAGAGCATCTCCTTAATGATGTTTTCAAATCCATTCTAGTTCATCCTCCAAAGCATTTCCTCAATAATGTGTTTGAAGTTGTTCCAGTTCATCTTCTAGAACATCTCTTTAGCAATGTGTTTGGAGCCATTCCTATCCATCTATTGTAATATCTCTTCAGAAATGTCTCCAGACCCATTCATTCATCCTCTGAAATACTATGTCAATAGTGTTTCTAGAGTAGTTTGATTCCTTGTCTTTGAAGTGTCTTTCCACAATACTTCTCTTCCTATTCGTACAACCTTCCAAAGACCTTGGAGTTGATTCTATGAATTATCAATGACCTCATGATGATTTAATAGCACATCTTGGGCCCACCTTTTCCTTCACCAACCTCTAATACCATAATTAAATAACCATCATATCGCCCATTGAAATACATGATGGCATCACATCTTAGCTAAAGTACGATGAGTACAACACACTTGGAAATAGTGATTTAGTCTTTTCTAGCCACATCAGACTCCTACACATGTCAACATAATCACTTGAAGTGACATTGGTAATAAATAATCAGGTATGCAATTTAGTTTATTTCATGTAACATTAATTCTTTGTTTCTAAAACATTTATTTCTCATGAATACAAACCTTCAATTGTTGACATGTGTCACCTTACCACCTTCACTGTACTCATTGATTATTGCCAATATCCACCTAAAGTGCAAATGGAAAATTTAAAATAATTAAAAAGAATGAATTCCTTTACTATAAATATAAGACAAACTGCAGCCACATATATTTTTCCATCCTTTATACTTCTTCCTCTGAAGTTATTGATACTCTATAGGAGTCTCCCCTGCAACTCTGGAAAAACTATTAGGAAGTCATTCATAGCCAATAGACTGAAACGATAGCTTTAATAGAAACCCTATCCAACCAAGCTATGACTTTGAAAAGTAAGGTAGCTAGCAGAGGAAGCAACAGGGGTGAAGAGTAAAGCCGAACTAGATTTAATGGAAAAGGTGTTAGCCGATGAAGTAGTGGTGGCCATTTTTCAAGCAAGGGGTGGTTGAGGTTCCTAAAGAAGATTGAAGGGTATAATTTGAAAATTTTCAAGGAGTTTGTTCAAAATTCAATGGAAACCACTCCAAAGTTCTTAGCAAAAATATAAAGGTAAGTTTGAAAATTCTCTCTTCTACTATTGAAGTAGCTAATCAGAGCATAGAAATTTTTCAAGTTAAGCCTTGTTCTTACTAGGAATTAACAAAAAAATCTATAAACAAGGGGAATCAGAGCCACATTTAGTAGAAGAAAAAGGGGGGAGAATAAAGGAATTAGAAAGGATTCTATCCCTGAGCCATGGCTGTAGACACCCAAATTTGTCCCAAATTTGTCCATGTCTTGCAACACCTAGTTAAAAACATTATTAAGACATCATGTAGCATTTTGTCCTAAAATCCCACTTATCCCATTAGCCAATTAATTAAATAAATTTATTTATTTAATTAAAATCCCATCTTAATCCCATCCTTATCCCACTTAGCTAATTAATTAAATAAATTTTATTTATTTAATTAATTTCACATTCATAATCCCACTTTTCAATTAAATAAATAAATTTTATTTATTTAATTAATTTCCACATCATATCCCAATCATATCTTAGTCATCTTCCCAATCAATTAAATAAATTTTATTTATTTAATTAATTTCCCTCACATATTCCAACTAATTATCCTCACCTCTCACCACATTTCGACACTTGTCCATCTCTCATTTAAGTCATGTGTGGTACTACATATTTCATTTAATATCTTTCACATGTAGTACTTTTTATATACACAATCACACATGTAGTACTTTTTGTGTGCATGGTCACATATGAGCCTTATCTTACTTTGTACACTTGTCATGACTACAACTCCCTTGAAGAGTAGGAATAACTAATCAATCCTAGTCATCCACATAAATCATTTAGCCTGTTAATCTCAACCATCCTTTCAAATCAGCCCAAGCCTATAAATCAACCCTCTCCCTGTTGCATGTATGGGCCTAACTAGTGTTGTTATTGATGTCAACATACTCTTATTGCATTGATGATAAGGATCGAATGAGCCATGTGCTGAGGATATTGAGAAAATTAGTCATATCAGGAATAGAGAAGAACAGTGAAGAGAGTAAGGTAAAGATCCAAGATAAGATGACTATCAGAGGATGCAGTTAAAAGGGTTTGTAGATATGAGTCTTAAGATGATCCAGTAAAGATTCCAAAGGTCCGCATGAAGATCTGAAGAAGTTGTGGCCGCTCAAGTAAAACTGGTTCTAGCAGGTGTTCAGAGGTGACAGAGTGACACAGATAGGTCCGGTGGGATCCAGAAATGCAATATCCTATTCTACGGATTTGGTGGAGTGTTTAAGAAGTCCATGTGAAGTGATAACTCAATTGGTTAGTGGTCTAGAGGTCTGCAAGCATCTATTCCATTGTGACAGTGATGACAGACTGTGTTCTTGAGGTTCCGAATGAAGAAGATAAGGATTTTAGTAAGCAGATGAAGTGTGGATGTTCTTGGTGATTCAGGCAAGCTTGTGGAGGTCTTTGGATCGTGTCTAGTTCATGTTGGTGGTCCACATTATAGTTTGAGCTTGCAATTGAAGAATAACTTCCAAATGATGGTGTTCTTCCTAAGTTTGGCCGACCGAATGAAGTACAAATCTTGCAGATGTTCTTGTAGATGTTTGCCGACTTAGATGATTATTCCTAAGTTGATGTCTTGTATAAATAAAGAGTTGTAAATTCATTTCAAAGTGTCTTGTGGAGATGAGAGTGTGGTAGCGAGGAAGAGAGCGAAAGGTAGAGCAGAAGTTTTTGGGCTTAAATGGAACTAATTCAAGCATGGTGAAGATGCTATTCTCCAATTCAAGTATGTGATACGTATTATTTTGTAGACAGTGTGTCTCTTGTAGGCAGTGGGCCTCTTGTGAGTAGTGTGCTCGGGTAGTGAGCCCTAATTGGCATGTGCCATTTTGTTCTTTCTATTCTTCTAACAGAGAATATAATCTTAGGTTAATCACCCTGTGGTTTTTCCCTTAACCAGGTTTTCCACGTCAAAATCTTAGTGTCTTATGTGTTGATGTGTTTCTACTCTTGATTTAACGCATTATGTTTCCATGATTGATTTATTAATATGCTACTAAATCACAAAGAGGATTTAAGTGTTTAATTGGGAGAAAGTTTTTGACAACTGATTCACCCCCCCTCTTAGTTGTCTGTCCTGAATCTAACAATTGGTATCAGAGCTAAGTTCCTCTAAAAAGAGCTTAACCACTTGAGGAGATCCAGGATGTCATCCTACAAGAAGGATAGTCCAAATTTTGATGGAACCAATTTTAATCTTTGGAAAAGTCGCATGCAGTGTCACTTGCAATGTATGGGAATGCAGTACTGGACCATGGCTACAACAAAGTATATGCCTCCTCATAATGACCCGAAATCCGCAAGTGAAATCACAGATGTTGAAAACAATCTGCGAACTAAAGAAGCCCTTCTTAGTGCCTTGTCTGATTTAGAGCTTGCAAATGTTGTTGATCTACAAACTACTTTTGAGATTTGGGAAAAAATGGAACTTCTACATGAAGGAGACAAGTATGTTAAATGTGCAAGGCTACAGAGTTTGAAAGGGAGATTTGAAAATATAAAGATGAGAGAAGATCAAAATATCACTACCTTTATGCCAAGAGTAAATGAGCTTGTTTGTGGCATTAGATGTGCTGGTGGAGTCTTGGATGAAGATGAGATTGTTGGCAAAGTTCTCAGATCCCTTCTTGCTTCTTATAAAATCAAGGTTGCTGCCATTGAAGAATTCAGAGCCCATTCAAGTGTCACAAGAGATCAATTGGTTGGTAAATTGGCTGCATTGGAAATGACCGAGTTTGGAGATGTCCCCCCCAAGACTAAATCTACATTCAAAGCTAGTGCTTCTGTAAAAGGAAAACAAAGGTTTGATCCGGAAGAGAACTCTTCAAGGAAACTATCATGGTATGAAAAATCAAGAAAAGATCTGGAAGAAGAAGTTGAAACTACTTAGCTTGAAGCCCTTATTGCAAAAAGACTGCCAAGACGATCCGGTAAGTATGAAGGGAAATTGCCTTTTAAGTGTTTTAACTGCAATAAGATTGGTCATTTTGCCTCAAAGTGTCCGGAAAGATTTTCAAGGCCAAATCCTAACAGGTCAAGGTTCCAAAAGAATTGTTACTATGTTCATGAAGAGGATGATAATGAAGGAGTAACAGATGGTGAATCAGAGACAAGAAACAAATCTGGAAGTGATTGGGTGTTTATTGCCATCAAGGAAGAAGATCCAATGCCCTCTGAATCTGTCAATCATAAAGTTGTAGAAAGAGGTTTGGCTGCCCAAGTTGAAGAAAAGGATGATTGGGTCATTGACAGTGGATGCTCTCACCATATGACAGGCAACAAAAATAAGTTCTTAGATTTGGAAAGGTATGAAGGAGGAGTGGTAAAGTTTGGTGATAATTCTGCTGGTAGAATCAGAGGTAGAGGAACTATTTCTTTTGATGGAAAGAACAAAACCGGTAATGTACTGTATGTTGAAGGATTGAAGCACAATCTTCTTAGTGTTGGATAGATGGTCAACAAAGGCTATGATCTCTAATTCAAGAATGGAAAATGTCAGATCTTTGAAAGTTTTGGAAGAGAGATTGCATCCGGTACTCAAACAAAAGGTAATATCTTCCATTTAGTTGGTACTGGTAAAAGTTGTCTATTTGTGCAAATTGATCAGAGTTGGCTATGGCAGAGGAGGATGTGTCATGTGAATTTTGATAATATCATCAAGATAAGCAACACTTAGGCTGTAAGAGATCTTCCAAAACTGGTGAAACCTACAAATAGCTTGTGCAAAGAATGTCAGTTAGGGAAACAAAGCAGAGTCTCATTCAAAAGCAAGGAACAATCTTCTACCGGATTATTGGACTTAGTTCATACTGATCTATGTGGTCTGACAAGAATAAGGAGTGTGTAATGTGATAGATACTTCATGTTATTAATTGATGACCATTCCCGGATGATGTGGGTTACTTTCCTGAAAGAGAAATCAGAAGCTCTTGAGAAATTCCAAATATTCAAGGCTATGGTAGAGAATGAAACCGGATTAAAATTAAAATGCCTGAGGTCTGATAGAGGTGGAGAATTCACATCCAGTGAGTTCATAGAATTTTGTGAGAAACATGGAATAAAGAGACAATTGTCTGCTCCTAGGACTCCACAATAGAATGGAGTAGTGGAGAGAAAGAACCGGACCATCCAGGAAGCATCGAGGACCATGATGATGGAAGCAAATGTTCCTAAGATCTACTGGAGAGAAGTTGTTAGCACTGTAGTCTATACTCTCAATCGACTTCAAATCAGAAGCAATACCGGTAAGACTCCTTATGAACTTTGGTTTGGCATCACTCCTACTGTGAGGTATTTTAGAGTCTTTGGTAGCAAATGTTACATTAAAAGAGATGAAGATCTAGGCAAATTTGATGCTAGAAGTGATGAAGGAATATTCTTGGGTTACTCTACTCAAAGCAAAGCATATCAGTGTTATAACAAGAGACTGAGAAAGATTATAGAAAGTACAAATGTGAAGGTTGATGAAGGAATTGAAAAACCTTCAAGGTTTTATGAATATGATGAAGATGATCAGAATGGTGTTATGATTCAAGGAGCCCAAGCCCCTTCTAAAATTTAGATTCAAACTGATCCGGTAAATTAGGAAGAAGAGATGAGTTATAATGAGCCTGATCAAGAATTAGAAGTGCAAGAAACTCCCAAAGTTCCCAGGTATGTAAGACTGAACCACTCTAAAGATCAGATCATAGGTGATAAAAGAAAAGGTGTACAAACAAGGAGGATTGCTCAAGATTCAGATGAATATTGTCTGATTTCAAAGATTGAACCTAGGACAGTGAATGAAGCTTGCAATGATGAAAACTAGACTAAAGAAATGGAGGAAGAGCTGATGCAAATTGAGAAAAATCACACTTGGGATCTTGTTCCTAGACCTAGAAACAAGAATGTGATTGGAACCAAATGGGTCTTCCAGAACAAACTGAATGAAGTTGGAGAAGTAATCAGAAATAAAGCCAGATTGGTCTTCAAGGGTTACTCTCAAATAGAAGGAGTTGATTTTGAAGAAACTTTTGCTCTGGTGGCAAGAATTGAAGCAGTCAGATTATTTCTTTCTTTTTCTACCTTAAAGGATTTCAAAGTATATTAGATGGATGTCAAGTCTTCCTTTCTGAATGGTGACTTGGAAGAAGTATACATTGAGAAACTGGATGGATTTCAATTGTCTAATCATGGTGATATGGTCTGCAAGTTGAAGAAAGCACTGTATGGACTAAAGCAAGCCCCAAAAGCCTAGTATGAAAGATTGGATAAGCATTTTCTGAAGATTGGTTTCAACAAAGGTACTACTAATAGTAATTTGTACTTCAAAATTGATCATGAAAATATCTTGATTGTTGAAGTGTTTGTTGATGACATCATTTTTGGAGGAAGAGATAATATGTGTAAAACTTTTGCAAATCAAATGAAAAGTGAATTTGAGATGTCCATGCTTGGGGAAATGAATTTCTTCTTGGGTCTACAAATCACTCAAACAAAGAAAGGAATCTTCATTTCTCAAACCAAATATGTGAAAGAATTGTTGAAGAAATTTGGGATGGAAGAGTCAAAACCAATGAGTACTCCCATGGCAACTGAATGTAAATTGAGCAAAGATGATGACTCTCCTAAGACTGATCAGAAAAAGTATAGGTCAATGATTGGAGGATTGTTGTATCTCACCCAAACTAGACCTGATATTATGAATGTTGTTGGTCTTGTTGCTAGATTCCAAGTTAATCCTAGAGAATCTCATGTCATGGCTATCAAGAGGATTTTTAGATATCTGAAAGGGATAGTTGAGTATGGTTTGTGGTATCCTAGAGATCATAATTTCTCTCTTCATGCATATACAGATGAGGATTGGGTAGGAGATGTGGATGACCAGAAGAGTACCAGTGGTGGAGCATTCTTTTTGGGGAAGAGATTAGTTTCTTCGCTGAGCAAGAAACAAGAGGCAATATCTTTGTCCACTGCAGAAGTAGAATATATTGCAGCAGCAAGTAGTTGCACTCAAGTTTTGTGGATGAAGCAAATGCTAAAAGACATAAGAGTAGAATATGAGGAGCCTATCACAATCTTCTGTGATAATTCAAGTGCAATAAATATATCTAAGAATCTGATGTTGCATTCAAAGACCAAGCACATATCTATCAAGTTTCACTTTCTGAGAGAGCAAGTGAACAAGAATGAAGTTAGATTAGAGTTTGTGCCTTCCAAGGATCAGATTGCAGATATCTTTACTAAACCTCTACCTAAGGACTCTTTTGAGTATCTCAGGGAGAAGTTAGGGGTCATTACCCCTCTGGTGATGAACTAAGGTACATTGATGTGCATTAGTCTGGTGGATATCACAGTCATATCTTGTGGTTCAGATTGATGATGGGGAGCTGCTACTCAGGGGGAGCAGTTGGTATGATTCTAAAATGGTGGAATTGCAAGTATGTACCCTTTTCCATTGATGTCAAAGGGGGAGAGAAGACATGTGAAAAAAAAAATGGTGGATGATCAAAGGGGGACCAGTAAAGAAAGAGAAGACAAGTGAATGGTTGTTGGTGATAGGGGGAGTTGTGTCAGTAAATAAAAGTTCTTGTCTTGATGGTCAAAATAGTTTTTGACATCATATGTTGCCATCAATGACAAAGGGGGAGATTGTTGCAAGTATGGGCCTAACCGGTGTTGTCATTGATGTCAACATACTCCTGTTGCATTGATGATAAGGATTGGATGAGATTTGTGCTGAGGATATTGAGAAAATTAGTCATATCAGGAACAGAGAAGAATAGTAAGGTAAAGATCCAAGATAAGATGACTATCAGAGGATGCAGTTCAAAGTGTTTGTAGATATGAGTCTTAAGATGATCTAGTAAAGATTTTAGAGGTCCACATGAATATCTGAAGAAGTTGTGGCCGCTCAAGTAAAACTGGTTTCGACAGGTGTTCAGAGGTGACAGAGTGACACAGATAGGTCCGGTAGGATCCAAAAATGCAATATCCTATTCTACAGATTTGGTGGAGTGTTTAGGAAGTCCATGTGAAGTGATAACTCAATTGGTTATTGGTTTGGAGGTCTGCAAGCATCTATTCCATTGTGACAGTGATGACAGACTGTGTTCTTGAGGTTCCAGATGAAGAAGATAAGAATTTCAGTAAGCAGATAAAGTGTGGATGTTCTTGGTGATTCAGGAAAGCTTGTGGAGGTCTTTGGATCGTGTCTAGTTTGTGTTGGTGGTCCGCATTAGAGTTTGAGCTCACAATTGAAGAATAACTTCCGGATGATGGTGTTCTTCCTAAGTTTGGCCAACCAGATGAATTACACATCTTGCGGATGTTCTTGTAGATGTTTGCTGACTTAGATGATTATTCCTAAGTTGATGTCTTGTATAAATAAAGAGTTGTAAAGTCATTTCAAAGTGTCTTATGGAGATGAGAGTGTGGTAGCAAGGAAGAGAGCGAAAGGCAGAGTAGAAGTTTTTGGGCTTAAATGGAATTGATTCAAGCATGGTGAAGATGCTATTCTCTAGTTCAAGTATGTGATACTTATTATTTGGTAGACAGTGTGTCTCTTGTAGGCAGTGGGCCTCTTGTGAGTAGTGTGCTAGGGCAGTGAGCCCTAATTGGCATGTTCCATTTTGTTCTTTCTATTCTTCTAACAGAGAATACAATCTTAGGTTAATCAACCCATGGTTTTTCCCTTAACTGGGTTTTCCACATCAAAATCTTAGTGTTTTATGTGTTGATGTGTTTCTGCTCTTGATTTAATGCATTATGTTTCCATGATTGATTTATTAATATGCTGCTAAATCACAAAGAGGATTTAAGTGTTTAATTGGGAGAAAGTTTTTGACAATTGATTCACCCCCCCTCTCAGTTGTCTGTCCTGAATCTAACACTCCCAAGCCATTAGGATGCATCTATTCTTCAAGTATCCTCATTCTATCAAAATCATTCTTCAATCATCCATCTTTTCATCTATCAATCTTCCAACCATAATTCATCCTATACTAATGTTATGCTGTAGAAAGTGAGCAACCAACATATCAAATCATTGAATCAATCAAGCTATCTTGCATCTATTTGAGGTATTGAAGGATTTGGATCAGGTAATACATTTATATTGTTTTATCATTTTCATTTTATCCAAATTTTTCATTATACATTTTGGTGAACCTGATGTGAACATGCATCCTTGGATCTAATCATTCATTTTGCAGGGTTTTGTTGTCAAAATTTTGCATTTTTCTAACCCTAATTTGTTAATATTTGGATGCAAATGTATGTAGATGATCTTCTATCTCAAATCTAACCTCACCATTGTGTCCAAGGGGGGCATTTCCATAAATTTTGAGTACAAATTTGCCTAGATTTCAAGAAAAATAGAGTGTTTGGCAAAGAAAACAACAATCAATCTGCATAACATTACTTCTGGTAATTCAGCTCACTTTTGATCAAAAACCAATCACCTTTGGTAAATTTAGCTTACTTTTGATCAAAAACTAATCACTTTTGGTAAAATTTGCATCACTTTTGAACAATAGTATACCGCTTTTGGCAAAATTTGCATTGCTTTTGAACGAAAACCTGTTGCCTCTAGTAAACTTGGTTGCTTCTAGTTAACATTTGCATTCTGTCACCTAAAACTTTCTAGATCACTTTTGGGCTATTACCCATCGCTTTTGGCCTTTTCTAAGTCATATATGAGGTATTACCTGTCACTTCCAGCCATTTTTGCATCGGTTCTAAGCTAAAAGTGATCGCTTCTACTTTAGAGTGAATCACTTTTGATCAAAAAGTGGTCGCTTCTGGTTGTTCCTATCGCTTTTGGCAATCTAGGATTTTCTGTTGACATTTCATCTTGTAGGTTGTTTTGCTAGATTTTTATTGATCAATTAGGGGTTTTAATCTATGTTTTTCATGTCTTTGATCTTCATATTATCATTTGCCAATTAATTTGATTAGGGTTTTCATTTTAGTTGAGCTAACACCCTTGTTTTTGCAAGATCTTATCAATTTATCATTCTAGGGTTTTCAATTGATCAATCTGTGGTTGGAGGGTATCCATCTGATCATATTTCATCCACTGGATTTGTCATTTTAGGGTTTGCAATCTCTAATAGTCATTTGTTTCATAACCCTAACCCTAGTTTTGCAGAAATAGGAATTTTTCACGCATCCTACAGATTCGAATCTCTTATGAGCAATTACCGGTTGCCTCTATTTTTTTGCTGTCACTTCTAATTGGTATCTAATCACCTCTGTCATAATTTAGATCACTTATATTCAATAGTTGGTCTCTTCTGGTAACTATAACTCGCTTTTGGTGGTTGTCATTGTGGATTTTGGTTTTTCTACCATAACTTTTGCATACGGTATCAAAATCATGCAAACAAACACTCATTGGAAAGATGAGAGGACAAACTTCAAAATAGAGCAAGTTTTATTAGGTGACTATATCATTTTACCATATTTTTTTATCATTCAAAGTCAAACTTATTTTTAAACTTCAATTGAGCATATCTTGAGCACAATTAATCAAATTTTGACGAAACATTTTTCAAATTGCTTAGAATCTCCTGAACCTTCTATTTATGCAATCCATTTTTCTGTATCAGATCATTTTCATTATATTTTATTAGATTTCATCTTTTCACATAATTATCTTCTTTGCAAGTTTACTTGTTTCTTTTGCGATTTGGTGACTTGTAGGTGAATCAAAGGAGCTAGTGCAGCATTTGGATCAATCCAAACAACAAGTGGACAGTGAAACAATCAGATGCACTCATTCTAATCTTTCATAGCTTAATCATTGTTTGCATATACATTTGGATTTGGGCCTTAAAACGAACAACTCGCTTGAATTCACATCAAAAAATTAGGCTAAAACGAACAAGTGTCTTCCTACACATTTGGATTTTGGATCTAAAAAGAATAAGTGCTTGAATTGTCTCCCACACATTTCATTTTCTAAAGGGTCAATTAACAAGTGTGAGTGTGAATCAAGTGATAGCTCACTTGGTTTGCTTTTGTATACTCTATCTAGGAGGCCTACTTGGAGACACACCACTCCAAGGGATGACCTCAACCGAGGCTGAATCGAAAGACACCCTCATTGGGAGTTGGAATCTTGTCACTCTTGGCTAAGCCCCAAAGAACTTTATACCTTTGGGAAGTGAAGGTGAAGGGTGGGTTACCCCTTTCTCCTGGCTGTGTGGCAGGATTTCACTTTCAATTCCTTAGTCAACCTTATGCAATCTAGCCTAAGACCTAATTGGCCATACCCACTTGACTAGACATTAGGGATTGTTGATGTGTCTTCCATGTGTGCTTACTTAATCATCACATTTTATTTTCAAAGTCAAAAACTTGCTTATGTGTCTTGCGTGAGTGATTCATGTGTGTATATGCATAATCATTTGTTTGAACATTGCCAAATCAAGCTCTAAACACCAAACACATAAACAAATCAATCTAAACATTCATCCTAGTCAACACACATCATATATAACTTAATTTCATCCACATCATCATCCAAATCCCTAAACAAGCACTTGCTAAAAGGACTTAAGACAAACACTTGGGTGACAACATGTTTACACCAGAAGACCCAGAAATCAAATTCCAAAGATTCCTCCAAAATATTTATCAAGGATCACAACCCCTAAACCAAGATGCCATTGAAAAATTACAATTCTTCATCCAAAAAGCTCAACCCCAAGCAAGCCAATCACCTCAACTGCAATACCTCATAACTTAAGTCTAACACCTTTTAGCCACTAGTCAAGCCTGACAAGTACAACAATCCTTAGCCATTCACTCCCAACCTAATCCATCTTTCCACATGTCATATCCATCCACTTCCTATCAACCTAATCCACCTATCCACCAAGTCAATGCCACATCAACCTATGAACATCCACCTCAAGCTTATCCAATCCCTCATGCCACCATTCCAATGCACTATCAAGCCCATCCACAAGACAATCAAGTAATTTCACAAGAACAACATGCAAGTCCAAATGGTCTTTTGTATATAAATCAAGTGACCACAAGTCAACCTTGCCAACAAGATCAAATGCCCTCAACTTTGAGTCCACCGCAAGATATTTTGTCTACATATCCTACCATTACACCTAGCTACCAAGACTATCAATGGCCTCCACAACAAGCACAAGTGGACCTAAGCCCACCTTTGCAACAAGAAGCATATCCAAATCCAAGTGGCCCCTTGTACATAAATCAAAGCCCAAGTTATCCTATGCAAGATTTAATTACCCTTGACAAGGGAGATACCAATCTAGATCATGCATCCTATGAGTGGCCTCCACCATCCAATCACATGCCAACACATGAGCCTAAAAGTCCTATCTTAACGCCTTCATGTGATCCCAATCTTAGTCGATTGATCCCTCCATCTTATAACCCATCACACCCTCCATTACCTTCATCATCATGTCATTCTAACCTTTCACCAAAACATGTGGCTGAGATAGTTTTACAAGAGATGCTAAAAAATAAACTCATTGAACTTCCCCCCATCAACCCATTGAAGAAAGTCCATATGATGAACATGATTATTGTGCATACCATAGGACCAATGGCCATGATGCAAATAAATGCCCCATATTTTTCCCAATTGTTTACAATGTGTATCAATATCAAATGGGAAAGCATGCCAAATCATCCCAATCTCATGTGTCACCCCCGTCCAGTCCAAATCTTAGCCCATCAAACTCCAATATCCTTCCATCAAATCAAAGTCCTAATCATAAGCCTACAACACCATCCTCTATTATTGTTCATCCATTATATTTCCCACCTACCCATACACTTGCAAAGGATGTGATCCATTGGCTATTAGCATGGAACAACTTATCCCCATGTCAAACATCTATTCAAGAGTCCTACACCATGCCTAGCCCTTCAAGCCCATCATGTGACCTACAAGCCATCAAGCCTATTCAAGAGCCTCCTATCATAAACCCAAGTCAAGAGTCATCATGCCTTCATGTTGTTGACCAATAACCTATCCAAGAGTTATCCAATTCCATTCAAGCAACCCAAGAGGTATGTCAAGAGTTTAATCTTAAGCATGTGGAAACATTAATCCCTAGTCCAACTCAAGATCAAATCACTTTTATGCAACCCATCCATAACATGTATCTTTTCCATGATCAAGATGATAGCCATAATAATGAACCTATCCATGAGCCACTTGATCCTATCCATCTCCCAACAACTATTCATGAGCAAGCTATCCAAATTCAACCTATCCATAACATTTACCTTCTTTATGATCAAGATGATATCTATGAAGAAAATATCCATGAGCACCTTGATCCTATCCATAATCCTATATCTATCCATGAGCAAGATATCCAAATTGCTCCTAGTCATCCGCCATCTAGCCCTATCCATAATTAGCAAACATCCACTTGTCATGATGAGACACTTGTCCCCCAAGTAAGCATAAAAGATCAAACAAATAACTTGGATCTTAGTGAACCTAATGAACATAATCAAGATCCTAATAATCCTTCCACATCCACTATCAACTCCATTTCAAATCCACTATCATGTCCTATTGGTCTTACCACCTTCATCCATGAGTGTTCCTCCTTAGGACAACAACAACCTTTATCCACTTACCCTTCTCCGTCCAATAATGAACTCAAGTCTAATGTTCAAATCACACCAAGTCCTATAGTCCATCGCATACTCCAAAACATGAACTACCTAGGTAAAGGCTTAGGCCTTCACGAACAAGGTATTTTGGAGCCAAACCATGTCAATATTCCTCCATGCTCATATGGCCTTGGATATATACCCCAAGGTAAACACTTTAAATATGTTGGTAATTCCTCCATCCCTCCTAAGTCCACTTTCCATCACAAACCACATCATATACCCAAAGCATATGTCACCTTTTCACCTCCATTATCCTACAAACCCCAAAAGCATATGACCATACACCTTCCACCATCCACTTTACCTCCATTCCTTCCAACACCTAGCATCCCTCTATCCACTTTACCTCCATTGCTACCAAAGCCTAATTATCCACTCATCCATAAGTACCCTTACATTCCTTATCATGACCGACAAATGCACATATTGTCTAAATGTAAAGCTTCCACTCATTCCACCATCCCTGCTCCCACCAAACCCATGGGATTGCAAAATAAAAATTTGGATGTCTCCTTTCATAAAGCCAAAAATCCGACAAAAAATCCTAAGAACCCTCATGCCTTAGGCCACAAACATGAAAAATCAATGCAAAGAACCAAAGCAAAGCAATCCAAAAAGCTATCTAAGCCCATACCTTCACAAGAAAAACTCAAAACTAAAATGGTTTGGGTCCCTAAGAAAAAATCAAGCAAGTCCAATGAGGCATCCTCATCCACCTCTCAAAAATCCCAACAATCCCCTTCCATCCAAAAATCCCATTTCATCAAAAATTCCACTTCCATTCAAAAGTTTCAAATATCCCAAAAATCCCAAAAGTCAAGCAAAGATCATAAAAATCCTAAGTCTATGTGGGTACCTAAATTACTCAACCACCCATCTCCTAAGCAAACATCTCCCATTGCTTCCTACACCACCTTCCCATCAAAAGCTTCAATGTTTATCATGGTGTGTGCAACCATTGGTCATGATTCCCTTCCATTACCTAATCGATCTCCCATCCATGAAATCCCTTTGCCAACATCTATGAGCACACTTGACATGGTCTACACAATGGCATTCATCTCTAGTGGGACTATCACCTTTCATAGCACTAGACACTTGAGTCCATCCTATCCATTACCATGGTGAAAACCTTCTCACATGCACCATGTGTAATTGTCATCCCATAAAAAAATGGGAAAAAAAATCAAAAAAGTAAAGAGAAATCCCTTCATCCAACGGTGAAAACCTGGTAAATAGGTGCCTTAGATAAGTACCATGATGAAAACCTGGCAAATAGGCATCATGTGTAGGTTGATCTTCTATGTCACTTACACTTGGGGGCACATTGTCTCATCCATCTTATCATTTCTAACCTATCATTTTCTATCTTATCATGTCATACCATCCTATCCTATCCCACCATCCTTAGATATTACACCCATATACCTATCCTATTGAGTCTATTCATCCACTCTTCCTCCTTTTGATCTTGATGAAGACATAGGGATAAAATGTTGAAATATGCTTTGGTTATCTCTTGATATACCTCACTCTTTCCAAACAATCCTATCATTATCCACCTATCATAAGTCTTGTCATGTAAAACCCATCATGTCATCCTACTATCATAAGCCTTGTCATGAAAAATCCTAAGTATTATACTTAGAATGGGGCATATTATTCCTATGCAACATAGTCTTTGGAGATCACATCCTAGCTCCATTATGAGGCATACATCTATCCACCATAGCCTATCCTTGTATCTATCCATCTATCATGAGCTTTCCCTTTTATGGCCTATCCCTTTATCCACCCATTTATCATGAGCCTTCCATCTCATTTACTATCACCCATCCTTTTATCCATCCAATCCCATTCATCCATCCTTGCATCTAGACTTGGTTTTCCCTTGTCATTGGTATCAAGTACAAAGGCTACCTAAATTGTAAATCAATTGGCATTTTCCAAAACATTTCAAAAAAAATCCAAAAAAATCAAATATTCCCAAAAAATACAAAAAAAAAGAAAATTCCAAAATCCAAAAAAGACAAATATCCATCAAAAATCCAATCAATAAAACCAACCCTCAAATCAAATCCAATCAAATCATCAAATTAAATCAAATTCATCAACGATCAATCATTATCAAATCTCTAATCCATTAAAGCAAATCAAATATCCAATCAAAACATCAAATCAAGCCAATCTATCAATTAATCAAAATCAATCAACTTCATCAAACCAAATCAATCCAATCATCCATTCATCAAATCAAATCAATCCAAAGAATGAAAGCAATGATCCAAATGTAAGTCATCCTTAATCCATACCAATCAAGTTTATCAATCTTGTCAAATTATCAAATCGCAATCAATGGTCTTGATCCTAATCTTGTCGTAAACCAATCAATCAATCAATCAATTAATTAAACATCCTTGTGTTGATCTAGGGATATAGTGTTCCCCGTAATGACAACACCATCATCATCAATAACAAAACAATCAAAACAATCAATTAATCATTGGTTTACAGCTTGACAAGGGCAATACCTCGTTTGTTTTTTAATCATTTGTGCATGCTTGCTTGCTTGCTTGTGTGTGTTATATTTTTCTCTTGCATTTGTATCACATCGATATCATTCTAGCTAATATTCATATCTTGTGTATGTTGGAATAGCTTTTTGCACTATCCTTTGCATCTAAGGTCATATCATACCTTTTGTGCATTAGGACTTCAATGCTCTAAGTTTTCTTCCTCATATGTTAGACAAGGTTGTATTACGCTGGGGCACAAGACACATCGTCACCTTGATCCTTATACCTTGGTGCATAACGTCTAGTGCTATATCAAACATCATGGTTCCTCATCTTCATTGCAGCATAATGCATCCTTCATTTATTTTATCCATCCCCTTATCTTCTTGACCAATCCTTTTCATTTCGAGAGCCTACCCATTTTTGTCCAACCCGCCTATCCTCTCGAGGGGATATCCTCATCATATCCTTACTATCATCATCCTATTTTTTCATCATCCTATGCTTTTCCTCTATCCATACCTTAGCTTCTTTGAAATGATGTTACTCAACATAAATCTTATCATCTCGAACATCATCTCAAAGAGGGGCAAAATGTAGACACCCAAATTTGTCCCAAATTTGTCCATGTCTTGCAACACCTAGTTAAAAACATTATTAAGACATCATGTAGCATTTTGTCCTAAAATCCCACTCTTAATCCCACTTATCCCATTAGCCAATTAATTAAATAAATTTTATTTACTTAATTAAAATCCTATTTTAATCCCATCCTTATCCCACTTAGCCAATTAATTAAATAAATTTTATTTATTTAATTAATTTCACATTCATAATCCCACTTTTCAATTAATTAAATAAATTTTATTTATTTAATTAATTTCCACATCATATCCCAATCCTATCTTAATCATCTTCCCAATTAATTAAATAAATTTTTATTTATTTAATTAATTTCCCTCGCATATTCCAACTAATAATCCTCACCTCTCACCACATTTCGACACTTGTCCATCTCTCATTTAAATCATGTGTGGTACTACATCTTTCATTTAATATATTTCACATGTAGTACTTTTTATATACACAATCACACATGTAGTACTTTTTGTGTGCACGGTCACATATGAGCCTTATCTTCATTTGTACACTTGTCATGACTACAACTCCCTTGAAGAGTGGGAATAACTAATCAATCCTACCCGTCCACATCAATCATTTAGCCTTTTAATCTCAACCATCCATTCAAATCAGCCCAAGCCTATAAATCAACCCTCTCCCAAGCCATTAGGATGCATCTATTCTTCAAGTATCCTCATTCTGTCAAAATCATTCTTTAATCATCCATCTTTTCATCTATCAATCTTCCATCCATCATTCATCCTATGCTAATGTTATGCTACAGAAAGTGAGCAACCAACATATCAAACCATTGAATCAATCAAGCTATCTTGCATCTATTCGAGGTATTGAAGGATTTGGATCAGGTAATACATTTATATTGTTTTATCATTTTCAATTTATCCAAATTTTTCATTATACAATGGTATTCCACAGTCTTTTAAAAAATGAAATTCATTACGTGTGAGGATCAATATGGAACTATGGTCAGCCCTACCTTCCACGTTATGACCCATTTGTGCAAGGGTGCAAAGAACCCAAAACTATTTCTCATTGACAAGCATGATTGAAAAATATAAATAGGGTACTAGTCCTCTAAATCATAATGGCCTCATTGTGCTAATATTCAATCATCACATTCTCTACCACTACTCCTTGAACAAGAAATAGATTAAGTTTTTTCCATTAGACAATGTCAGGAGGAAGAATCTCTAGAAGGCCATGAGGATTCTAATTAATAGACTACACTTTCATCTTCCAAGAAAACTACCCCTATTTCTAGAAAGAAAACCCATCTGCCCAGCAAGAAAAGTATTCCTTCTATGACTAAGCGACTAAGTACCAGTGCTTCTCAACCATTAGTCTAAATAATCTATTTGAAACATTCATCTCTAAAAACATAGACCACTCTACCTGAAGAGAAAGAACCTGCCAAAAGCTCTAAAATGTTACTACCTGAGCTAGTAAAGTCCCAAATTGGGGATCTAGTGAAATTATTTTGTCTAACTTGAAGAAAGAAATACAAACTTTGCCTAAGAAAAAATAGATAAAGAGACCTTTTGAAACAACTCCTCTACTTTGATGGAGTAAGCACTGATTAGGTTAGGAGCCACAAGTTTTTTCTACCACCTCAATTCAAATGGAGTCTCCTAAAAAATCTATACCAATGCAAGAGGAATAGGGAGTAGAGGAAGAAAACCTATCAGGTTCAAAAGAGTTTCATCTAGTGATTATTTTTTCTCTGAGAAACCTTATCCTACAAGCCTCTGATTGAAACAAAGATATGGACATCCATGTAAGAGTCACCAATGGACTCAAGCTCCCAAGATCACCTACAAAACCAAAGATTTCCTTCTACAAGAGAGAGACAAAGAGGATAAATTTGCATAATAAGGATGCAATAATGATATTGGATTTCAATAATTACATATGAGATCTTGCTTTTATATTTGCAAGATACAAAACCCTAAGTGCCTTAAAAAACCCTAAGTAAACTTATTAAAGTGTAATTAAATAAATAATTACACCAACACACCCCTTAATTGTAACTTAGGGAGAATGATAAAATTCAAAGAGGGATTCCAACTACAAGGCCATATTAGGTACCCATTTACAAACAAAGATATCTTATAATTAGAGAAAAGGAGAAAAACCCAATGGGAGAAAACTCTTCTTCAAAAGAGAGATAACATGAAACAAGTGATGGAATAAGTGATAGATGGAGGACTCAATGTGACCCCCAAGAACTACATCCAACACAAGTATATAATTAATAAATATGTACAAATCCCCCATAAGAGAGGATGTTGAAAGAAGTTCTGGCAACCCCCATAAGTGAGAAGGATGGAACCCCATGTGAGGAAATGCTCCATTCTAAAATAGAAATGAGAAGAGAGACCATGCAATTGATCCTCAAGATGACTCGTATAGTGCTAGTAGATGCTCGACATTATATGATTATTGTTGGTAGGGTATATACAGTAACAGGACACACAACAGATCCTACCGCAACTCACCGCAAGGGGAATGTGGAGGACAAGGCCAACATAAGTAGTGAAATTTTGTAAGGAACATGTCCCTACTATAACATATAGATATGTAATAGATAATATGTAAGATGTAAGAGAGATGTAAGAGAGAATATGTAAGAAGAGATATATGCAGAGCAGAGACTCAGACTTGCCATTTTGTATATAATATTATAATCAATATATAATGGAAATATAAGGATTTGGTCTAATATCTAAGTGTATATGAATGTGTATGATGTGTATTAATGGTGTATTCTTACCACATGTTATAATTCCTTACTATTCTTTATGATTCTTTCATTATATCTTCTGGGGTATAAACTCTCTTTAGATATTTGACTGATGCTTAGATCTCTGGACTGAGTCCTCCCCATTTGTTGCCAACATTTGGTTATGTTGTTGGGACCTTGGAAAGAATAGTTAAGAATAAACATGATAAATCGATAAAAGGAGAAGTGTGGAATAGAGATAAGAATTGGGAAGGAAAGAATTAAAGTGACAAAAAAATTTTTATGATATATGAAGAATCCTCTTAGGACCTACCCTTGTGAGAGGGGGGCAGGCACCTAAGGGGATGAAAAATGGAAAGGGGAGGATCTGAAAAGATCCTTAAAAAGATGTAACTCTTCATGCTAATCCAACCATGGGATACATAAGGATTAATGAAATACTATATCTAAAACACCCATGGTAAAGGGGGATAACAAGAAGTTAAGAGAATTTAGTGAAATTACAAAAATCAAAATGTAAATAAGTAGGGAAGAAAGACAAAAGCAGACTCAAGAATGACAAGAGATACCACAAAAGGATGGAAAATGTAGAAAAATTAGTAAGGGAAAGCACCAGGAAGGTTGCGTAGGAAAAGGAAAAAAAGGATGAGTGCACCGATGTGGGTGTTTTCAGAGAGAAAAATGTAGGAGAGGAAGAAAGAGTCGATGAGATCACCATAGGGGATGCCACAAATTTCATATAGAAGGATATAGACAACCCAAAAATGCTAACAATGCATATTAATAGGTCCACAAAACTTCTCCAGAGCTTAGGAGGGAATATTGATGCTTATGACCAGTCAAGAAAGATATGGAGGGAAGAATTTAATCAAACCCTAAAACTACCAGAAGTGGGAATAACCCCAAAGTTTCAACCTAATTTTACTAATGTCCAGATCAAAATTGATAATAAATGGGAAGGATTATTAAACCCTATAAGAAACCTCTAGCCCTTGAATTTGGATGCAGACTATCTAGACCACCTGGTTAATCAAAGTGTGATGAAGGTTAGAGAAAGGAGAGAAGATGTGGCATATAATAATATTAGCTTTGAGAGTCTAAGACAGTTAAAGGAAATGACACTAATAATTGATAAGATGTCATTCACAAATGTAAAGTCATCTCCTAAAATGAAGAGGCACTTTGAAGAGATGTAACCCCCAGACCAGGAGTCACCCCATGTGTCGTATAAGTCAAGAAGAATTTTAGTGGAAGAGAACAACAATCAAATAGACAAACAAAAATAGATAGAGGAAGGGATTAGAATAGATTGCGAAGAAATATTGGGAAAAGACTATTTCGATATTAAGTTACAAAGAGATAAGGGCAGAGAAAATAAAACCCTAATACAGAGAAAGAAACCTAAGTAGAAGGACAATAAGAAAACACACAAGATATCAAAAAAACCTGAGATACAAGAAATTAACAATGGACTCACCAATTAAGTTGTCGATATTCAGAAAAAACACTATATAGGCAGTAGGACATGTCTTTGTTTTAGAATCAATCTATAATAGGAAAAATGTTACAAGAGATAAAACTAAACTATTTGATTTCATGGGAACACTAAGAAATGATGCATTGAAATGGTATAGGAAGACATGCCCTGAGCACAACAAATCATGGGATGATATTAAGAAAGAATTTTTAGATAACTTTGAGTCTCCGAAGATCCCCACAGAGAGAGTAAGTAAACTGAGGGATTTATCTCAAAAGAAAGGATAATATATAAAATATTTTGATAAAATATTTAAAGAGGTATCCCATAAATTGGAAGATCCCTTGACTAAGAAATAAAGTATTGAATGGTTTGTATCAGGTTTAAGCCTTGACATTAGGACATCATTGGATGGGAAAATTTTTGAATCTTATTCAGAAGTAGTGACGATGGCATGCCACATAGAATCACAAACTTGGCGCAGATAGGGTAAGACCAAGGAAAACATGGAGATGGAGAAGCTTAGGCTTGAACTGGAACAACTTAAACTAAAACAAGAAATTTTGGCAAGAAAAGAGGATAGCCCACAGAAACAAAGGCCTAAAATATGGTGTTCATATTGTACAAAAGAAGGACATTTGCAGAATGACTGTCCAATGATAAAAGGGGAAAGAAAGGTTGTTATGATGAAGGTAGACCTCAAAACATTACCAAAAATAAACAATATAGTTTATTGTGAAATATGCAAAGATTGGGATGACCATGAAACGGAAGACTGCTCATCTCAACTTTTCAGGTTGAGAGAAGATGACAGTGAGAATGAACCTTGGTGTAATGGACACCGCAACAATAGAGAGGATAAAAACATGGTGTATGTGGAAGGAGTCACAAAGAGAGCCTTGTACTGTATTCAAGATCATGGCTATAAACATCCTAACTAGGCTAATCAAAGAAATCTTAATACTCTACAAAACACAAATCCTAATCCTGCACCTTATATGAATAATTATAACAATGAAGAAAGAGGCCAGTATAATGGATATAGAGGAGGAAGAGGCCACAGTATAGGAAGAAGAAGGAGAGAGGATGCAACATGCTTTAAATGCGGTAAACCAAGCCACTTCGCTAATGAATGTTGGGGAGAAAGGAGGAAACAATGTATATTTTGTAGTAGCATAGATCATGACCTATTTTCATGTGATAAGGCTCAATTATACTTTAGAAATGCACTGTAACAGTCAAATAGTGATGAATTGTAGGGGTTTAACTCACAAAAAGGTTCCCGCATAATTAGAAAGATTCCAAAAAAACAACCGCATGTAGCTAGAAGTTGTTGGAAGGAAGCTAACTATGAAAATGACACCTATTACACTAACAATTCGAAGGAAGATGATTATTATAACAAAGAAAACTATAAACAAATAAAATAGAAGAAGAGAAAAAGAAAGATAAAGCAACAGTAGTTACTAGACAAGGTACAAATACCACAAACCCCGAAAACACTGGAAGTGAAGCAGAGGATAGTGAAGAAGAAGAAATTGTCTTCCCTAATAAAACTCAACATAATGCAATTATAGAGAAATCTAAACAAATTATAACTAAGGAACAAAACAAAAAAAAACAACACACCCATTTCTTTATTGAAGGTGAAGTTACGACACTTAAACAATTGATAAACTAAAACAGTTCTGTAAGCACTGGAACAAACAACAAGCAAACAAACCACAAATCTAGAAAATGGGAAAAATAGATAGATAGTGGAAAACTAAACCTTTGATGATTGATGCATATATAAACCACAAGAAAATTAAAAATGTTATGGTGGATTTAGATGCAAATGTGAATATGTTACCTAAGAGAGTGTGGGAACAATTAGGAAGACCTAGCTTGAGTGAAACCCTCAATAACATTAATCTAGTAGATGGATCACACATGGGAACAGTGGGAACCTAGAAAAAAGTTGAAGTAAACATAATGGCTATTAAACAAGTAATAGACTTTGAAGTGGTGGCAATGAAAGAGCCCTTTGATTCATTCAATGCACTACTAGGGTTACAATGGTTTGTAATTGTAAATGGCATTGTAGATTCCCGCAAAGAGGAAATATCTTTTGCTGAAAACAACAAAATAATACATATACCATTAGAGGTCAACATGGAAGAAGCTTACACCAAATAAACTAACAATGGACAATGGAGTGATGAGGATCCTATAAACCTTTATTCAATATCTAAACTACCTTAGGATGACACATCAAAAGAACCAAATTCAGAAGGGGAAATAGGAATAGAAGATGAAAAATATAGTAGTAATAGTAAGGAAATATTGGAAGCATGGTTAAATAATGAACAAGAATTGAAAATGCAGAGGGTGACAAGCTTCCACAAGATATTTATGGTATAGACCTGGAAGGAAAACGTACCACAAATCACCGCATTAGATAAAAATACACCGTACAACACATGTGGTAGCTCAAATGACCAAAATAAAGATATATCTCAAAAATCTTAAAGATTAAACCACATTACAGGAGGAATTTTACATATCTAATTGCCAAAATTTTCAAGAGTAAAATACCTACATACATACTTGATAGAAATGGAGAAAATTTTCACATGAACATACAAGACTAGAGGCCATACAACATACACTAATATGTAATGCCACAAATTGGTGGAATACACATAAAGATATAATAAAACATTGCCCAGTATTCAAAATCCTCATAAAGATTAGATACTTATCAGAAGAAGGGGAGTATGAAATTATACCTAACTACCTGTTGACCTATTTTTCCCCTTCTGAGAGTCAAATAGTCCAAGCTTGAGAATGTTGAAAATCTTGCTGAATTGTTTAGGTGCCTAGTATTCTTAG
Organism: Cunninghamia lanceolata; assembly: GCA_027924645.1. Classification (NCBI taxonomy): domain Eukaryota; kingdom Viridiplantae; phylum Streptophyta; class Pinopsida; order Cupressales; family Cupressaceae; genus Cunninghamia; species Cunninghamia lanceolata. The sequence goes on along the minus strand of BSBN01000130.1, from coordinate 14,444,011 downwards.
ATCTAAGGGTGTTTTCCTTTTAAAAATCCACAAAAAATCCTGAGTATAAAACCCCTAGAAAAACCTAGAAATTTCCAAGTTTTACCTTAGTTTTTTCAACCTTAGTCGGCAAAGTATGTGGTTTGCGAACTTGTCAGTTTGTCGACTAGCCGATCTACCGACTAGTGAACTCGCTAAATAGTTCAAATCTAGAAAAGAAACAAGTAAAGAGAAACCTTTATTGATAATTTTCAAATCTTGTGAACTCACTAAATAGTTCATATTTTCAAAGGTTCACCGATGAAGTGAATTGCCAACTAAAGGGCCAAGCGGGAAGGCTTTCTTCAAAGTTGTTAAGACAAAAGCAAGACAAAAGGTTGCCTTTATCAAAAAAATTTGTAGTTCACGAACCCGCTAGTTCGACGACCGACAGGTTTTCTGATAAAGGCAGAAGGTGGCAATTGGAGGGCCCGAAGGCCGAGGTCTACCATTTTCAAACAAAGAGTGCATTCGTGTAGCAACGATAAAGTGAAACGCAATGCAGGACGCACTAATGCATGGTGCTAACACATGTCATGAACTTTAACAAAGCAGACTTGCGCGGTGATGAAAAAGGGGAAAAGGATGTGAAGCACACTGTTGCACGATGCAGACACGTGGCACTCACAGAGACGGAAGATGGAGGGCTCGAGGCCTGATCTCTGTCGTTTGCAAATGTTCCAAGGTAAAGTGCATCGTGCAGCAGTGACAAAATGAAATAAGATGTAGGGTGTGCTGATGTGAAATGCTACCACATGGCCAAGGCCCAACCTCTAACAACCTCTACAAAGTTCAAAATTGAAGGAAAAAGAGGAAACCGAGGGTTCGCCATGGTTTACAACGATGAAATTTTGTCGATAAGGTAGAATATAGGCCAGAATCGAAGGTCAAGCATTCAGCTCCAACTGAAATTAGTTGTTGAGCATTTATTATTGCAGGTAGAGAATCAGATGCAAAATTTCAATGTAGATGTTTGTTTCATCTACTTCAGAGAAGATATTTTTCTGCATTTATGTCAAAGCAAAACAGATTTATCTAGACATTCCCTTTGTAGAAATATCTTTTGGCAGGCCCATAGGGTGAACTTATTGAGGTAGGTGAATGCGCTTCAATGTAAAATGCTATATATACATGTAAATCACACGTATTGTTGTTGGTTGTTGGTCTAAAAAACCACATCTTGTATTAGTTGTAAACCTTGCCTCCTTGATAATAAACAAGAGATTTTTACCTTTTCATATAATTCTTCTACATTGTGTAATACGTATGTTTGAGTCTCCATTTGTGAATGCTTCTTTCCTTTTGGGTTTCAATTAGTTTCTTTTACCTCTACAGGTAGTTTATGGGTTGTGTATGCTTATCTATTATTTAGTTATTGTTCTGTGCATAAATGGTTGATCTGAGAGTCAAACATTTAAACCTAGTGGATCACCTTTACTTTTCAATTTCTTCTTCTTCCTTTTTCCCCAACAGTGATTAGATCAGATTTACTCTTAGTCTACTCTGAATTGCATATTCAGAGGAAGGAACCAGCCTTCTCTAGAGGTTTGATTTCCTTTGCAGGGTCCCACACCTAGAAATCACTCCAATGTTTCACTGTATTGTTTCAGTAAAAGCACTTCAACACAGGGTGCAAATCAAAGTGACAACAATTTCTGGCATGCCTGGTGGGACCACACTTTACTCTGAATGAAGAGTTAAGCTGAGAAATTGGTGTTGTTCTCAGTATTCTACAGTTTGGCAGATAAATTCTACGCACCTGGCGACTTTATAAGTTATGGTTTTAGATCAATCCAACGTTATATACCTGTGTAGACGAGAGCTTCTTCAAGAGGTAATAACTATCAATTTGTTGAATTACCCATTGCTTCTTCAAGGAGAAGAACTAGGTTATCTAGGTCTCCTGCAAGAAGGAATAACAGTGTCTATCACCCTCACCTAAGAGCTCAATCTACAACTCCTCATGTTACGTTTCAATACCCAAGAAGGGGCTTGCACATACCTAGAATAAATCTAAATATTCCCAATATGGAAAGAAATATGCCTTTTGTAACCTTCAATAGAGGTAGCCCTTTAGCCTTGGCTACACATAATGATATACCTACCTTAGCCCTAAAGAGTATTTCATCCTTTATGGGTGATGGTTCTACTACACCTGCTAAACATATGAAAGACATATCAAACCTATGTTCAGTTCAACATATTCAACATGAAGATGTGGTTGTTAGGCTCGTGGTTTCATCCTTCAAGGGGAGAGATCTTCAATCGTTTAGGAGCTTAACTCCTGCCTCAATACATGATTGGGATGAGCTAGGAGAAGCACTCTACAAGTAGTTTAGAGAAAGAGCAGATAATGTTTCTCTACTAGAGCAGCTAACAACCATAAAGAGGGCGCCCAGTGAGATGATGGTTGATTTCAACTTCAGATTTAAAAGGACATGGGAAAGAATCCTAGCTCTCCTTAGACCATCTTCAGGAGATGCTTTCTTATATTTTTTGAGAGCTTTAAATTCTAATATTGATGTTATGATGCAATCTATGGGTGCTCAAACTTTACCAAATGCATATAAGATGACTTTAAGAGCTGAAAATTATTTAATACAGGCTGGGAAAATTGTTCCCAAACCTGCTATACCTATCTTCCCAGAATTGTATTCACAGGTTTAGCAACCTACTATTGCCCCATCTCAAAGCCTAAAACCTCTACACTACTCTTTCATAAGAAGAGAATGACCTCAAAACCCTGGTGACCAATCTAACTAACAAAGTCAATACAATAGCTATTCAAACTGCCCCTAAACCCCATCAAAATTATAACCAAGGGCAGTCTTCAAATCAGAATTTGAATCAGGGTTATAATTCCAATAGAAATCAAAACTTGAACCAAGGTTACCAGCCAAATAGGTACCAAAATAATAACCCTTCTCAGCCCTTACAAATGGTTAGACCCATCCAACAAATATCAGTTGTCAATCCATTTAGGGCCTTGGTTCCAACTCAAAATAATCTAGCCCGAGAGACACATTGGTGCTATCCTTGTAACCAACCTCACAATCAGTCTACTTGTGCATTTGGGGCACAAGAACGAGCCCTAATGGTGCAAAATTTTCACACTCAGCAAGCATCATTGGTGGAAGTAGCCAACAGCAACCCTGAGGTACCAAATGAGGCCACTTCTAATTCCAATTTAATGTTGTGGACTCCTAAAGATTTTTGTGTTGTTAACCATCCTATGGATAGTATGATAATGCCTGTTAGCAGTGTTTCAGACAACACAAGATCTAAAAAGAGACAATTGGAGGACAACCCCATACCTTCTATATTACAAAAGGAACCTATCCCCAAAACAAAAGTGGCTAGTGCTACGAATTCAACTCAAAGCAGCAGGCCTGCTACTGTAAAGGAGGTTTCGTCATCTCCAAAAGTGCCTGAACAAGCTACAAATTAGTCAAAGAGGGGAACATGGATTCCTTCCATGCACAAAACAACAACATTTCCCCTAAATATTGTAGAACAAATGAAAAAGACAAATTTGAATGTGTCAATGTGGGATGCATTGTTAATCCCCTCTCAAAGGGATTTGTTGCAAGAAACCTTAAGGCAATTCCCAATAGTTGAATCAGCAATCGAAAAGGAAAAAGGCCCAGTCAATCTTGTACAACCAAGTGAAGATCAAGGGGGTCCAACAAAGAATCCATCCCCATTCTACTTATCTCTAATCACTAGGAAATTCCTAGTGCACAATTGCATGATAGATTCAGGGACCAGTATTTCAATTATGCCAAAGAAGATAGTAGATGCATTAGGCATCAAATATACCCCTATTTCATCAGGTGTGTTACAGTTGGATGGTACTTCTGTCAATACTTTTGGGGTGATCAAAGGACTGGATTTGGCCTTATATGCTTGTCCAAACTTGACTATCAATCAAGATATTTTGGTCATTGATCTTCCTGCTTTCTTTTCTATTTTCTTGTCAAGAGACTTCACAGATAAGGTAGGTGGCTACCTTTCTTCTGATTGGACCCACATGTTGTTGAGGACAAGATACCGCACAAGGTTCGCCATTAAGGATGAACTAGTTTTAAAATATATGTAGAAAATTATGATCATAGCCTAGTGAACCCTCATTGTATGATTCCAACCCTAGATCTTTTCCTGGATGAATGGGAAAAAGATCATTTTGATTTTCATCCCTATGACACCACTAAGACAATTGGGCCATGCTCCTACATGATTCATGAGGAGAATTCCTCAGTCCCCTCTATATTAAAACCAGATAATGATTTTGTTGGCCCATGGAAAATGTTCTTTGATGGTGCAAAGAGCAGAAATGGAGCTGGTGCAGGGGTCTTACCAATCTCTCCGACTGGTAAGAAACTACATTTTGCTCACCAACTGCATTTTTCATGCACAAATAATGTTCAAGAGTATGAAGCATTGGTACATGGCCTGTTGATTTTTGAAAAAAGAAGATCATACATTTGGAGATCTGCGTAGACACTGAGCTAGTGAACCAAGTCAGGGAAAGATGTGCAACAAAAAACTAGCTTCAAAGAGCTTATAGACACATAGTTTGGGGTCTGTTTGAGAGTTTTGATGCTCTCAACCTATAGATGATCCCAAGGAAATTAAAGGTTGAGGCAGACCAATTGGTAACAACTGGTGCTCATTTTTTTTCCCCCACAGACCTCCTTCAAGGACCTAATCAATATTTCAAGATAGTGTTTAGGCCTTCAATCCTAGATAATGATGTGAACTGGCTGATTTTTGACAGCAATGAGAAAATCGTAAACTTCATCCAAAATGAAGCTAAATTCTCATCGATTACATAGTCTAGACTAGAAGAAGGGTATGGTGATCAGATTATTCAATAGAAAACAAACAAGATGCCCAAGGGTTTGGTCAATCTTGAGGCTATTTTAAGCCATGACGATGAATTCAAGGGTGAAAAGAAGGACATCATGTTAAAAAGGGATGACTATAAAAATGTTTCTATCTCCATAGACAAAGATTTATTGTGATGCTAAATAGCAAGATTTTATTCACCTTTCTTAGAAATAAAGTGATGTTTTGCATGGAACTATGATGACCTAAAGTGTTTTTACCCTAATATTGCCCAACACACCATAGACCTTATCGCAAATACTAAACCTGTTCGCCAAAGGTAGCGGCCCGTAAATCCTAAGATCAAGCCTTTGATAAGGAAGGACCTCACCAAGCTCATTCAAGCCAAAATCATCTTCCCCATCAAGTATTCCACCTGTGTAGCTAAATTAGTGCTAGTGAGGAAGAAAAATGATGAGATAAGGCTAAGCATGGATTTTCGTGATCTAAATCAAGTTCCCCTTACAGATCACTACCCTCTGCCATCCATGGACTAAATCTTGTATATTGTTGTAGGGGAAGAGAGGTTCTCATTGCTAGATGGTTTTTATGGTTATAACCAATTTTTTCTAAGGGAAGAGGATAGATTCAAGACAGCATTCACCACTAAGTGGGGAACCATGGCATATGCAAAAATGCCATTTGGGCCCTCCAATGCTAGTGCCACTTTTCAGAGGGCAATGGACATTACGTTCAAGGGCTTAATCAACAAGTTCATCTTGATTTATCTGGATGATATCATAGTCTTCTCCAAGAGCAAAGAAAATCACATAGAGTATCTGGAGAAGGTTTTCGAAAGATGCAGGGAGTTTGGGGTGTCTCTGAACCCCAAGAAATGTATTTTTGTTATCTCTCAGGGCAAGCTTCTAGGCTATTTAGTGTCTAAAGATGGGATCTCCATAGATCTGGAAAGAACTTCAACCCTTCTTTCTCTTCCTCTACCTGCTCATAAAAAAGCTTTACAATCATTTCTGGGATAGATCAATTTTGTTAGGAAATTCATTCCTAACTGTGCTGGTTTGGTCAAACCATTGACCCTAATACTTAAAAAGGATGTTGTTTTTAGGTGGAACAAGGAAGGGAAAGATGGTTTTGAGAAGATAAAGGAAGAATTTGCTCAGGATCCTACCCTCATGAACCCTAACTATGAGGACTCTGTCCTTTATGCTCATGGAGGAGAAAGCAGCATTGTAGCTATCCTAATGCAACAAAATGACCAAGGTATGGAGCAACCACTAGCATTTTTTAGTCAAACATTAAAAGATTATGAGGTCGGGTACAGTCCCATGGACAAACAGGTTTTTTCCATTGTAAGAGAATTAAAAAAGTTTAGATATATTCTGGCAAATAACCATATCAAAGTGTTAGTTTCTCATTCTAGTGTGAGAGATTATATACATTGGCAATTGAAATCAGTGAAAAAAGAGCAGGCTAGGTCACTAAGATCCTGGAATATGATGTTATTATCAAAGCCACTACATTGAATAGAGGCATAGGATTGTGTGAACAATTATCTCAAACTACAGTGGATGAGATGAACTCATCCTATCACTTGAATGAGGTAGAACCTATTGTTGAACCAACAGTTGTAAGTTCCTGGACAATAGACATGGCTAGGTTCCTATCCACTGGTGAGTATCCTTATGGATTGGACAGAACTAAGAGAAGACATTTCAGTTTGTAGTCCATTCCTTATATTTTGGTGGATGGGGTTCTCTTTAAAAGAAATCTGGATGGACTCTTGCTAAGATGTATTGAAGAAGATTAGGTTGATAGATTTCTCAGTGAGTTTCATCCTGGCCCAGTTGGAGGCCATTTCTCTGCAAGAGCTACAACAATGAAGATAATGAGGGCAGATTACTTTTGGTCCACATTATTCAATGATGCCCATGTGTAGGTAAGAAAATGCAAAGAGTGTGCTCTCTTTGCTGGGAAGAAAAGATTGGAAACCCTTCCACTTCATCCTATTCAGGTAGATCAGCCTTTCTCACAATGGAGCCTAGATTTCATTGGCATGATCAATCCTACATCTAGTGTTGGCCATAAATGGGTTCTAACTAGAATAGAATATTTCACCATGTGGGTTGAAGCAGTCCCACTCAAAGAAGCTATAGAATCAGTAATCATGGATTTCTTGGAAGAAATCATGACAAGGTTTGGAGCTCCTCACACTATCATCTCTAATAATGCAAGAGCTTTTACTAGTTTTAGGATAGCCGATTGGGCTTTGAAATATAATGTGTTCTTGAAGAATTCATCTAACTATTATCCCCAAGGTAATGGGTTAGTTGAATCTACTAATAAGAACCTGATCAGAATCCTGAAGAGGACCATGGAAACAAACCAGAGACAATGGCATAACAAGATCAAATTGGCTCTCTGGGCTAATAGGATCACCTATAAAAGAGTCATTGGTAACTCTCCTTTTCTTCTTGTGTATAGAAGAGAGGCTAGATTCCCTTTATCTTTAGAGCTTCCTTCATTATAATTGGTTCAGCAACTAGAATTAGAAGGAGAAGATGCTAGGTCTGTGAGGATGGATGAATTAACTGAGTTAGAAGAACTAAGATAGTCAGCCATGGCTACCTTGGAAGAACACTAAAAGTAGACTAAGAAATATTTTGACAAGAAAGCCAAGGATAAAACTTTCAAGGTAGGTGATCTTGTTCTAAAATGGGATGCTAACAAAGCCAAACCTAGAGGCCACACTAAGTTTGATGCACTTTGCAGTGGGCCATATGTCATCACCAGCTGCAAGCAAGCCAATGCTTTCAATCTTTCAAGGTTCGATGGTGAAGTTCTACTAATCTTAGTCAATGGGATCCATCTCAAACCTTACTTCTAAGGTTGGTCTGACATTTTTTATATATTGTTTTATTTTGTTTTTGCTTTAGGTTTTCATTTTCCCTAAGTGTTGTTGCACAGGTTGCACTCTCTTTAGGAGAATGAAGGCCTCGTTTTCCTTTTGTTGTTGTTTTGAAGGCAAGGTTTTAGTTGTTTTTAGCCTACTATAGTCTCATTTGACTCTATGCCCAATGGATGCTTAAGGCCACTAGTTCATTTGTTTAGCAGGCAAACATCTATGACAAGTCACCAAAATGTTGACCTATTTTTCCCCTTCCTGGAGTCAAATAGTCCAAGATTGAAAATGTTGAAAATCTTGCTGAATTGTTTAGGTGCCTAGTATTCTTTAGATCTAAGGGTGTTTTCCTTGTAAAAATCCCCAAAAAAATCCTGAGTATTAAACCCCTAGAAAAACCCAAAAATTTCCAAGTTTTACCTTAGTTTTTTCAATCTTAGTCGGCAAATTATGTGGTTCGTAAACTTGCCGGTTCACCAACCAGCCCTTCCGCCGACTAAGGGAAGGTTCAGAAAGAAAAAAGTAAACAGAAACCTTTATCAGCAATTTTCAAATTTTGCAAACTCGCCAAATAGTTCATGTTTTCAAAGGTTCGTCGATGAAGTGAATCATAGACTAAAGGCCCGAAGGCTAAGGTCCACCATTTTCAAGGGAAGAGCACATTCACGTAATGGTGATAAAGTGAAACTCAATGCATGACACGTTGATGCGCGACGCTACCACATGTCCCAAACTTTAACAAAGTGCATTCGTGCGGTGATGAAAAATAGGAAAAGGATATGAAGCGCGTTGTTGTGCAATGTAAACATGTGGCACTCACGGAGACAAAAGATGGAGGGCCCGAGGCCTAATCTCCATCATTTGCAAATATTCCAAGGTAAACGGTATCACGCGGAGGTAGCAAAATGAAATAACATGTGGGGCATACTAATGCAAAATGTTGCCACGTGGCCAAGGCCCAACCTCCGACAACTTTTGTAGTGTTCAAAAGCGAAAGAAAAAGACGAAACTGAGGGTTTGCCATGGTTTACAAGGATGAAATATTATCGATAAGGTAAAATAGAGGCCAAAATCCAAGGTCAAGCGTTCATCTCCAGCTGGAATAAGTTGTTGAGCATTTATTGTTGCAGGTAGAAAATCAGATGCAAAATTTCAAAGCAGATATTTGTTTTAGGTACTTCAAAGAAGATATTTTTCTGCATTTATGTCAAAGCAAAACATATGTATCTAGACATTCCCTTTGTAGAAATATCTTCTGACATGCCCATAGGGTGAACTTATTCCAGTAGGTGAATACACTTCAATGTAAAATGTTATATATACATGTAAATCAGATGTATTGTTGCTGGCTATTGGTCTAAAAAACTATGTCATGTATTGGTTGTAACCTTGCCTCCTTGATAATAAACAAGAGATTTTTACCTTTTCATATAATTCTTCAGCACTATGTAATACATCTATTTGAGTCTCCATTTGTAAATGCTTCTTTTCTTTCAGATTTCAATCAGTTTCCTTCCCGTCTAGGAGTAGTTTATGGGTTGTGTATGCTTATCTATTGTTTAGTTAGTGTTTTGTGCATAAATGGTTGATCTGAGAGTCAAACATTCAAACTTGGTGAATCACCTTTACTTTTTGGTTTCTCCTTCTTCCTTTTTTCCCCAATGATGATTAGATTAGGTTTAGTCTTAGTCTACTCTAAATTGCATATTCAAAGGAAGGAACCATCCTTCTCTAGAGGTTTGATTTCCTTTGCAAGGTCCCACACCTGGAAATCACTCCAATGTTTCACTATATTGTTTCAGTAAAAGCACTTCAACACAGGGTGCAAATCAAAGTGACAACAATTTCTAGCATGCCTGGTGGGACTACACTTTACTCTGAATGAAGAGTTAAGCTAAGAAATTGGTGTTGTTCTCAATATTCTACAGTTTGGCAGATAAATTCTACGCACCTGGCGACTCTATAAGTTCCTGGTTTTAGATCAATCCAACATTATATGCATGTGTAGATGAGAGCTTCTTCAAGAGGTAATAACTATCAATTTATTGAATTACCTGTTGCTGCTCCAAGGAGAAGAACTAGGTTATCTAGGTCTCCTACAAGAAGGAATAAAAATGTTGGTCCCCCTCACCTAAGAGCTTAATCTACACCTCCTCATGTTACGTTTCAATACCTAAGAAGGGGCTTGCACATACCTAGAATAAATTTGAATGTTCCCAATATGGCAAGAAATCTCTCTTTTGTAACCTTGAATGGAGGTAGCCCTTTAGCCCTAGCTACACATAATGATATACCTACCTCAGCCCTAAAGAGTATTTCATCCTTTATGGGTGATGGTTCTACTACACCTACTAAACATATCAAAGACGTATCAAACATATGTTCATTTCACCATATTCCACATCTAGGATCATGGTTTCATCCTTCAAGGGGAGAGCTCTTCAATGGTTTAAGAGCTTAACTCTCACCTTAATACATGATTGTGATGAGCTAGGAGAAGCACTCTACAAGTAGTTGGGAGAAAGAGCAGATAATGTTTCTCTACTAGAGCAGCTAACAACCATAAAGAGGGCTCCCAGTGAGATGATGGCTAATTTCAACTTCAGATTTCAAAGGACGTGGGAAAGAATCCTAGCTCTCCTCAGACCATCTCCACAAGGTGCTTTCTTATATTTTTTTGAGAGTTTTAAATTCAGATATTGATGCTATGATGCAATCTATGGGTGCTCAAACTTTACCAAATGCATATGAGATGGCTTTAAGATCCAAAAAATATTTAATACAGGATCAGAAAATTGCTCCCAAACCTCCTGTACCTATCTTCCCAGAATTGCATTCACGGGTTCAGCAACCTACTATTGCCCCCATCCTAGAGTCTAAAACCTCTACATCTACTCTTTCACAAGAAGAGAATGACCTCAAAACCCTAGTGACCAATCTGACTAACAAAGTCAATAGAATAGCTATTCAAACTACAACCCCATCAAAATTATAACCAGGGGCGGTCTTCAAATAAGAACTAGAATAAAGTTATAATTCCAATAGAAATCAAAACTAGAACCAAGGTTACCAGCCAAATAGGTACCAAAATAATAACCCTTCTCAGCCCTTGCAAACAGTTAGACCCATCCAACAAATACTAGTTGTCAATCCAGTTAGGGCCTTGGTTTCAACTCAAAACAATCTGACCCAAGAGGCAAATTGGTGTTATCCTTGTAACCAACCTCACAATCAATCTACTTGTGCATTTGGGACACAAGAATGAGCCCTAATGTTGCAAAATTTTCACACTCAACAAGCATCATTGGTGGAAGCAGCCATTAGCAACCCTGAGGTACCAAATGAGGCCACTTCTGATTCCAATTTAATGCTTTGGACTCCTGAAGATTTATGTGTTGTTAACCAACCTATGGATAGTGTGACAATGTCTTTTAGCAGTGTTTCAGACAACACAAGGTCCAAAAAGAGATGATTAGAGGATAACCCCATGCCTGCTATATTACAAAAGGAACCTATCCCAAAAACAAAAGGGGCCAGTGTTGAGAATTCAACTCAAAGCAGCAAGCTTGATACTACAAAGGAGGTTCTGTCATCTCCAAAAGTGCCTAAAAAAGATACAAAGTAGTCAAAGAGGGGAACATGGATTCCTTCCATGCACAAAACAACAACATTCTCCTGAATATTGTAGAACAAATGAAAAAGACAAATCTGAATGTGTCAATGTGGGATGCATTATTAATCCCCTCTCAAATGGATTTGTTGCAAGATGCCTTAAGGTAATTCCTAGCAGCTAAATCAGCAGACCAGAAGGAAAAGGGCCTAGTCACTCTTGTACAACCAAGTGAAGATCAGGGGGGTCCAACAAAGAATCCATCCCCATTCTACTTATCTCTAATCATTGGGAAATTCCTGGTGCACAATTGCATGATAGATTCAAGGGCCAATATTTCAGTTATGCCAAAGAAGATAGTAGATGCAATAGGCATCAAATATACCCCTATTTCATTGGGTGTGTTGCAGTTGGATGGTACTTCTATCAATACTTTTGGGGTGATCCAAGGATTGGATTTGACCTTATATGCTTGTCCAAACTTGACTGTCAGTCAAGATATTTTGGTCATTGATCTTCCTCCTTTCTTTGCTATTTGCTTTTCAAGAGACTTCACAACTAAGGTAGGTGGCTTCCTTTCTTTTGATTTGAATCACATGTTGCTAAGGACAAGATATGGCACAAGGTTCACCACTAAGGTTGAACTAGTTTCAAACTATCATGTAGAAAATTATGATCATAGCCTAGTGAACCCTCATTATATAATTCAGGGTGAGGAAGTGCATGATTTAAGGTCTCTTGAGATAGTATCTTCACCCCTTCCAACCCCAGATCTTTTCCTTGATGAATGGGAAAAAGATCATTTTGATTTTCATCCCTATGACACCACTGAGACAAATGGGTCAGGCACCTACATGATTCATGAGGAGAATTCCTTAGTCCCCTCTATATTAAAACCAGATGATGATTCTAATGGCCCATGGAAAATGTTATTTGATGGTGCAATGAGAATAAATGGAGCTGGTGTAGGGGTCTTACTGATCTCTCTGACTGGTAAGAAACTGTATTTTGCTCACCAGCTACATTTTTCATGCATAAATAATTTTGTAGAGTTTGAAGCATTGGTATGTGGCCTATTGATTGCTGAAAAGAAGAAGATCATAAATTTGGAGATCTTCAGAGACATTGAGCTAGTGGTCAACCAGGTTAGGGAAAGATGTTCAACAAAAAAATAGCTTCTAAGAGCTTATAGACACATAGTTTGGGGTCTGTTTGAGAGTTTTGATGCTCTCAACCTACAGGTGATCCCAAGGAAATTAAATGTTGAGGCAGACTAATTAGCAATAGTTAGCGCTCAGTTTTTCCCTCCACAAACCTCTTTCAAGGACCTAATCAATATGTCAAGATACAGGTTAGGCCCTTAGTCCCAGAGAATGATGTGAACTGGTAGATTTTTTACAACAATGATAAAATCATAAACTTCATCCAAAATGAAGCTGAATTCTCATTGACTACATAGTCCAGACTGCAAGAAGGGTATGGTGATTAGATTATTCAATTGAAAAAAAACAAGTTGCCCAAGGGTTTGGTCACTCTTGAGGCTATTTTTAGCCATGATGATGAATTTAAGGGTGAGAAGAAGGTCAATGCGTTCAAAAATGAGGACTATAAAAATGTTGCTATCGCCCATGACAAAGATTTATTGTTGTGAAAGGTATGTTGTGATGTTGAACAACAAGATTTTATTCACCTTTCTTAGAAATATAGTGATGTTTTTGCATGGAAGTATGAGGACCTAAAGGTTTTTTACCCTAATATTGCCCAACACGCCATAGACCTTAACCCAAATGGTAAACTTGTCTGCCAAAGGCAGTGGCCTGTAAATCCTAAGATCAAGCCTTTGATGAGGAGGGATCTCACCAAGCTCATTCAAGCTAGAATCATCTTTCCCATCAAGTATTCCACCTAGGTAGCTAACTTAGTGCTAGTGAGGAAGAAAAATGGTGAGATAATGCTAAGCATGGATTTCCATGATCTGAATCAAGCTCCCCTTAAAGATCACTACCCTTTGCCATCCATGGACCAAATCTTACAGACTGTTGTAGAGGCAGAGATGTTCTCATTGCTAGATGGTTTTTCTAGTTATAACCAAATTTTTGTGAGGGAAGAGGATCGATTCAAGACGACATTCACCACTAAGTGGGGAACCATGGCATATGCAAAAATGCCAATTGGGCTCTCCAATGTTGGCGCCACTTTTTAGAGGGCAATGGACATTGCATTCAAGGGATTCATCATCAAGTTCATCTTGATTTATCTAGATGATATCATAGACTTCTCCAAGAGTAGAGAAAATCACATAGAGTATCTAGAGAAGGTTTTCGAAAGATGCAGGGAGTTTGGGGTGTCTCTGAACCCCAAAAAATGTATTTTTTCTATCTCTTAGGGCAAGTTTCTGGGCCATTTAGTTTCCAAAGATTGGATCTCCATAGATCTGGAAAGAACTTCAGCCCTTCTTTCTCTTCCTCTGCCTACTCATAAAAAACCTTTACAATCATTTCTGGGGCAAATCAATTTTGTGAGGAAATTCATTCCTAACTATGCTAGTTTGGTCAAACCACTGACCCTAATGTTTAAAAAGGATGATGATTTTAGGTGGACCAAGGAAGGGAAAGATGGATTTGAGAAGATAAAGGAAGAAATTGCTTAGGCTCCTACCCTCATGAACCCTAACTATTAGGACTTTGTCCTTTATGCTCGTGGAGGAGAGAGCAGCATTGCAGCTGTCCTGATGTAGCAAAATGACCAAGGTATGGAGCGACCCCTGGCCTTTTTCAGTCAAACACTGAAATATTATGAGGTCAGTTACATTCCCATGGACAAACAGGTTTTTGCAATTGTAAGAGCATTAAAACATTTATATATATGCTAGCAGATAACCATATCAAAGTGTTAGTTTCTCATCCTAGTGTGAGAGATTATATAATGGGAATTGAAATCAGTGAAAAAAGAGCAGTCTGGGTCACTAAGATCCTAGAATATGATATTATTAAATCCACTAAGAGGATTAGAGGAAGAGGATTGTGTGAAAATTTATCTCAAACTACAGTGGATGAGATGAACTCATCCTATCACTTGAATGAGGTAGAACCTATTGTTGAACCACCAATTGTAAGTTCCTAGACAACAGACATGGCCAGGTTCCTATCCACTAGTGAGTATCCTTATGGATTGGACAAAACTAAGACAAGACATTTCAGGTTGTAGTCCATTCCATATTTTTGATGGATGGGGTTCTCTTTAAATCAAATCTAGATAGAGTCTTGCTGAGATGTGTTGAAGAAGATCAGGTTGACAGATTGCTCAGTGAGTTTCATGTTGGCCCAGTTGTATGCCATTTCTCTGCAAGAGCTACAACAATGAAGATAATGAGGGCAGGTTACTTTTGGCCCACATTATTCAATGATACCCATGTGTGGGTAAGAAAATGTAAAGAGTGTGCTCTCTTTGCTGGGAAGAAAAGATTGGCAGCCCTTATGCTTCATCCTATTCAGGCAGATCAGCCTTTCTCACAGTGGGGCCTAGATTTCATTGACATGATCAATCCTACATCCAGTGTTGACCACAAATGGGTTCTAACTACAACAAACTACTTCACCAAGTGGGTTGAAGCAGTCCCACACAAAGAGGCTACGAAGTCAGCAATCATGGATTTCTTGGAAGAAATCATGACAAGGTTTAGAGCTTCTCAAACTATCATCTCTAATAATGCAAGAGCTTTTACTAGTTTTAGGATATCTGATTGGGCTTTGAAATATATTGTGTTCTTGAAGACTTCATCTAACTATTAGCCCCATGGTAATGTGTTAGTTGAATCTACTAATAAGAACCTGATCAGAATCCAGAAGAAGACCATGAAAACAAACCAGAGACAATGGCATAACAAGATCAAATTGGCTCTCTGGGCTAATAGAATCACCTATAAAAGAGCCATTGGTAACTCTCCTTTTCTTCTTGTGTATAGAAGAGAGGCTAGATTACCTTTATCTTTGGAGATTCCTTCATTAGAACTGGTTCAAAAACTGGAATTAAAAGGAGAAGATGCTAGGTCTGTGAGGATGGATGAATTAACTGAGTTGGAAGAACTAAGATAGTCAACCATGGCTACCTTGGAAGAACACCAAAAGCAAACCAAGAAATATTTTGACAAAAAATCTAAGGATCAAACTTTCAAGGAAGGTGATCTTGTTCTGAAATGGGATGCTAACAGAGCCAAACTTAGAGGCCACACTAAGTTTGATGCACTTTGGAGTGGGCCATATGTCATCACCAGTTGCAAGCAAGCCAGTGCTTTTAATCTTTCAAGGTTAGATGGTGAAGTTCTACCGGTCTCAGTCAATGGGATCCATCTCAAACCTTACTTATAAGGTTGGTTTGAGATTTTGTATATATTATTTTATTTTGTTTCTACTTTAGGTTTTCCTTTTCCCTAAGTGTTGTTGCATAGGCTGCACTCTCATTAGGAGAATGCATGCCTCCTTTTCCTTTTGGTGTTGTTTCGAAGGCAAGGTTTCAATTCTTTTCGGCCTAATATAATCCCTTTTAACTCTATGCATAATGGATGCTTAAGGCCACTGGTTCATTTGTTTAGCAGGAAAACATCCCTGAGAGCTCACCAAAATGTTGACCTCATTTTCCCCTTCCCAGAGTCAAATAGTCCAAGCTTGAAAATGTTGAAAATCTTGTTGAATTATTTAGGTGCCTAATATTCTTCAGATGTAAGGGTGTTTTCCTCGTAAAAATCCCCCAAAAAATCCTAAGTATAAAACCCCTGGAAAAACCAAAAAATTTCCAAGTTTTACCTTAGTTTTTTTAGCCCTAGTCGGTAAATTATGTGGTTCGCAAACTTGCTGGTTTTCTGATCGGCCGATCTTCCAACTAAGGGAAGGTTCACAAAGAAACAAGTACATAGAAACCTTTATTGGCAATTTTCAATTTTTGTGAACTCGCCAAACTATTCACGTTTTCAAAGGTTCACCGATGAAGTGAATCGCTAACTAAAGGTCCAAGCAGGAAGGCTTTCTTCAAAGTTGTTAAGGCAAAAGCAAGACAAAAGGTTGCCTTTATCAGTAAATTTTGTAGTTCACAAACCCGTTGGTTCGCCGACAAAGCCAGAAGGTGGCAAGTGGTGGGCCCAAAGGCTGAGGTCTGCCATTTTCAAAGGAAGAGCACATTCACATGGGGATGATAAAGTGAAACTCAATGCAGAACACGCTAATGCGTGGTGCTGCCACGTGTCCCAAACTTTAACAAAGTGCATTTGCGTGGAGATGAAAAAGGGGAAAAGGATGTGAAGCATGCTGTTGCACAAATGTAGATGCGTGGCACTCACAAAGAAAGAAGATGGAGGATCTCTATCATTTGCAATTGTTCCAAGGTAAAGCGCATCATGCGGCAATGACAAAATGAAATAAGATGCGGGGTGCGCTGATGTAAAATGTTGCCACATGGTCGAGGCCTGACCTCCGACAACTTCTATAGTGTTTAAAAGTGAAGGAAAAAGAGGAAACCGAGGGTCCGCCATGGTTTACAAGGATGAAATTTTTCTGATAAGGTAAAATATAGGCCAGAATCGAAGGTCAAGTGTTCAGCTCCAGCTAGAATTAGTTATTGATCATTTATTGTTGCAAGTAGAGAATCAGATGCAAAATTTCAACATAGATATTGTTTCAGCTACTTCAGAGAAGATATTTTTTTGTATTTATGTCAAAGAAAAATAGATGTATCCAGACATTCCCCTTGTATAAATATCTTCTGACATGCCCATAGGGCGAACTTATTGCAGTAGGTGAATGCGCTTCAATGTAAAATGCTATAAATACATGTAAATCAGATGTATTATTGTTGGTTGTTGGTCTAACAAACCACGTCTTGTATCATCTATAGCCTTGCCTCCTTGATAATAAACAAGAGATTTTTACCTTTTCATATAATTCTTCTACACTATGTAATACGTCTGTTTGAGTCTCCATTTGTGAATGCTTCTTTCCTTTTGGATTTCAATTAGTTTCCTTCACCTCTGCAGGTAGTTTATGGGTTGTGTATGCTTATCTATTGTTTAGTTATTATTTTGTGTATAAATGGTTGATCTGAGAGTCAAACATTCAAACCTGGTGAATCACCTTTACTTTCCAGTTTCTACTTCTTCCTCTTTTCCCAACGGTGATTAGATTAGGTTTAGTCTTAGTCTACTATGAATTGCATATTCAGAGGAAGGAACCAACCTTCTCTGGAGGTTTGATTTCCTTTGTAGGGTCCCACACCTAGAAATCACTCCAATGTTTCACTAGATTGTTGCATCAAAGGCGCTTCAACATAGGGTGCAAATCCAAGTGACAATAGATCATTCAAGAAATTAGGTTGGAGTTGTATGATGCTATGTCAAAAACCAAATACAAGAGATTAAAGCCATGTTAAACCCTTATTCTAAATCAAGCAACATACCTTCAAATTGATCATAAAGAATATCAAATCAAATTCTTACCTTCACTTACCAAGAAAGATATCTCCTTTGTCAAGTGGATTTTCTCATGGATATGAGTTATAAAGTTGCTCTTGGAGTCTTCAAGATCTTGGTAGCATGTACCTCACCAAATGATGTAGTTGCCACATAAGCATATGAAGATGAAGGTAGGATTGCGGAGGGATGCATCATGATGTTGATCTTGATGGAGGGTTTGAGGGATTGAGGGTTTGATTTATAGGTTCTTGTATGAGGATGTGAATGGTGGAGGTTAAATGATGGATGGAGAGTGGAGATGCATTTGAGGCATTGGATCACATGCAATGGGCCCTTTAATTTAATACTGTTTAATTTATGTGAATGGTATAGATTTATTAGTGAAAGTGAATGGCTAGGATTCAATGATTTATTTTTATTTATTTATTATGGAGGAAAATATGTGGACCTATTTATTTGAATCCTAGTGGGATGAAAAGTTATTTATTTATTTTTTGGCGAGTGAGAGTGGATTTAATTTATTTAATTTAATAACTAGGTGAAAGTGGTATTATTTAGTGAGGTGGATAAATGGATTTAATTTATTTTAATTAATTAATAGAATGAAAATAGATTAGTTTATTTTAATTTAGTAATTAATGATGTGAACTAATGATGTGAATGGATGGAATTAATTAATAACATTAATTAATTATTTTAGATGAGGTGAATTTTAGGTGTCTATATTTACCCCTCTTTAAAATGACATTGTGATTAAAAGAAGTAGTGGTTTTTCAAATAAATAAAAAAGATAAGATGTCTCAAGTGCAAGGATTGGGTCTAGGGTGGAATATAGATGGGTGATCCATCAAGAGAGTAGGAGAGTATGAAAGACATGGGTGGGATCTTAGAATAGAAGTATGAGAATAAATGGACATGGAAAATAGTGAATGCAATCACACATAACATATCAGTAATCTTAAAGAAGTTCCAAATGTGCTAAGGAACCCAATGTTTGCTTTAGCATAGGATATGATACACCATTATATGAAAAACCATGATGACAATGTTTCCATATGCATAAAGAACTCACTCATAAATGTAGTGAAAAGTGTAAATAGTAAGATTCCCTAGAAAACATATTATCAAGACACATCATGATATAATGGACCATGATGACCTTGGTGGAATATATCTTAGGATAAAAACCTACATGTAAAATATTTGCATAAAATCAAACAATTTGCAAACAAATTAAAAAGATACACAAAGATTTACCTATCAGCAAAGTGGAAGCCAAGGTGTCGAGTGTCATGATAGTGATATTAATGCTTGATTGGGAATGATATATCTCAATGATGGATTTATTGCACCTAAAATAAAGGCCACATGTAAGGGAGGTAGCTTGGGAAGGATACATCCCAACAAAGCTATAGTGATATGATAATTGATTGACTCTAAATAAGGTGTCTCACAATGCCAATTGGTTGTGTTTGCATTGTCTAATTATTTGTCTATGTTTGAGATGCAATTGTGCGTGACGTTTTGATGCAATGATGGTGTCCAGGTTTTTCTTATTTGTATGTTAGTAAAGTATCATGCTTGTGTAACATTATGTGCTTTTGAGTTCCAAGAATTATGTTATAGAAGATCTCACATCATAATGCCAATAGTACACAATAGAGAATCAAGTTTCTTTTTGAAGCATGAGCCATCACCTTGTCCAGATCCTTAGCAAGGTTAAAAAGAGATGGAGTTGGATGAATGAAAAATGACTATGATAGGTGATGGGAATGAAAATATGGATCAGATGGAACAAATGGATCAAACCTTTCCGCAAGTATGTGAAAGGAAGCAAGGTGTAAACACCTGAAATTGACTTGCTCTGCAAACCAATTTCCTGTATCTCTACACCACCAATTATTCCTCCTATTAATTAAATAAATTCATTTTATTTAATTAATATATCCCTAATCATCTATCTTTAACCATTTATCCATCCTTTGTGATCAATTAATTCATTTAATTTATCACTATACCTTACAACACTATCTCTCATTGATTAAATAAATATTCTCAATATTTATTTAGTTAATTTGTCCATCTCCCTAATCCTTACTAATTAAATAAACCACACTTATTTAATTAATCTACCCTACTAATCAACCTAAACCTAGCCTAGTTGATTAAATAACAATTATTTAATTAGCTACCCTAGCCTAACTGTCCCCTAGACCTAAATTAATTAAGCTAAATACTTAATTAAACCTTGCTTAACCCATTCTCCCACACACTTTGAATAAAAATCATTTTTTTATTCAAAGGGTCACATCTTCCTCTTACACATGTAAGTGTACATGTGTCCTTGACCTTCCCACTTTTCCTAGTCTCCATTAATGGAACTCCTCCCCATGTGAATTACAAATTCACATCTAACTTGTCATATCCAACTCTTCCCCCAGAATAAATTTTTAATTAATTTTTATTCACATCCTCACACTCTCCCATGGAAATGAATTTTTTATTCATTCCTCATCCTTCCCAATGTGAATTTAAAATTCACAAATAATGGGAGCCATCCAATCTCATTGACCAAATATTAACCCTTGATCTCTCTCATCCAACCCTCTTGTGTCCTCATCCTTCCCAATGTGAATTTAAAATTCACAAATAATGGGAGCCATCCAATCTCATTGACCAAATATTAACCCTTGATCTCTCTCATCCAACCTTCTTGTGACACTTGTCACAAGGCTATAACTACAATCCAAACCCTAATCCTCAAGCATTCCTAGCCATTGATCTAAACTTTCAATCCTCACCCTCCATCATTTTACCAAAAATCTATAAATGGAGCCCTCATCTAAGCCATTTTCATAACTCCTTGCATCAAAACTATGCCCAAATTTCTCTCATCTTCTTTCATCATACCCTTACTATGCTAAAATTATTCTAGCCTATCAATCCATATCCAATCTCTATCCAATCTTCTATCAATCTATCACCCTATCTTCATCATAATGTGTTGAATAGAAAGGAGCAATCTGCGTTTCTCTATCTCAACATTGGGTAAAGCTAGCAGCTCACAGGTGCAATCTCCTCCACCATATCAAGGAGTAAGAAGATCTTGAGGTATATTTTGTGTGTTTTCATGCATTTTATTTGTGTTTTCTAACCTTTAGATTTCTCGTCTTCACATTGGCATGCCTGATGGGACCCACAAGGTCAAAACTAATGTTTTTTGTGTGAGTTTTGGTGTTAAAGGTGTGTTTTGTAGGTATCGCACTAAATACTCTCTATTTGCATTAAAATGATTCTTGTTTGCAAACAATATTAAGCACACTCTCTTATGATCAAAATGAATTTTGTTTGCTAAATACTCTCTTATGATCAAGTCTTAGCCTTTGATCTCTCTCATCCAACCCTCTTGTGACACTTGTCACAAGGCTACAACTCCAATCCAAACCCTAATCCTCAAGCATTCCTAGCCATTGATCTAAACTTTCAATTCTCACCCTCCATCCTTTTACCAAAAATATATAAATGGAGCCCTCATCTAAGCCATTTTCATAACTCTTTGCATCAAAACTATGCCCAAATTTCTCTCATCTTCTCTCATCATACCCTTACCATGCTAAAATTATTCTAGCCTATCTATCCATATCCAATCTCTATCCAATCTTCTATAAATCTATCACGTTATCCTCATCATATTATGTTGAAGAGCATGGAGCAATCCACATTTTTCTATCTCAACATTGGGGAAAGCTAGGAGCTAACGGGTGCTAGCTCCTCCACCTTATCAAGGAGTAAGAAGATCTTGAGGTATATTTTGTGTGTTTTCATGCATTTTATTTGTGTTTTCTAACCTTTAGATTTCTCTTGTCTTCACACAAGGTATGTAGAAACAACTTCCTACACTGATCTAATGAGGAAAGTTATGCAAATTTTAATCTTTTCTAGTTACAGGTTATTAGATGCACATTAACAGAAGGGAACCTGCATAATGTATTATCAAATCAAAAGATGATTACAACACACTTGCAATGCAAGATCTTCAAGAATACACAAATGTCGATTCCCATTTGCATCCCATGACCTTTCTAATTCTCCAACCACTTATTTATCAAGCCTCTTTAGTGGTTTACAAAAGTCAGTTTTCATGTCGGTTAATAACCAAAATAATTGTCGATGCCTTTATTAAATATAGGGCATTTTTTTGCTTCGGGGACACTACCTGCAAACCCTCACTGTGGGCTCTGCCCCTAGGCCCCCGCCAGGGGATGGTACCCATAGGAGGGGCTCCACCTCCTGCACTCCCCTGTTAATTAATTTGGGGGGAAACCATAGCTAACAAAGTCACCAAAATTTACCTTGTTGCATGTACCTACAGTCTTGTAGCATGATTAGTCACCACATACTAACAACTTGTCAGACCTATCATTTTAGCTCTCACATGTCATAGAATTTGTCATAACTCATGACACATGACCACAAGGTACCAACACATGGAAAAACTATGCCAAGTCAACATGGGATGCCTACCTCCTCATATGAGGATAAAACATACATCTAGTCACCTTCCATGTAGGATGACACATCACCGCACCAACTCCCACAAAGTGACCAAATAAGATTTAAATAGAAAATTATAATAGTAAGCAAAAATAAAAAAAATACAACATTAGGAACTTGCAAAGGTTGAGACACCTTAATTCCCAACATTCTCCCACTTGTCAAACACCTTTCAAGAGCCAATAGAATGACATGATTTAACTGCTAGGGGCTGAGAGGTCCATGGACCCTGAAGTTGAGAGGCCCATAGACTCTTAACACCATCTAAACTTCTCCATGCTCACAGGTTTTGTTAAGGCATCTACAACATTCGTCAAAGTGTCAACTTTATCCAAATTCACCTTCCCATCCTCTACCATGTCATGAACAAAATGGTACTGGACATCAATATGCTTCATCCTTGCGTGGAAAGTAGGATTCTTCACCAAACATATGGCACTTTGACTATCACAACAAATGGTAATCTTCCCTACATTAAAACCAACATTAAAACACAATATTTTAAACCAAATGGCTTGTTTACAAGAATGAGTTTCTACCATGTACTCTTCTTCAGTAGTGGACAAAGCGACCATAGGTTTCTACTTACTCATCCAACTAATAGCACCATTGAACATAGTGAACATATAAGCACCGATGGATCTCCTACTATCAATGTCACCTGCCCAATCTGAATCTACAAATCCTCAAATACAAAAGTGAATCCCAATCCCTTGTAGGATAACCATGATAGCATAAGGAATACTCGAAAGTACCCTACAAGGATCTAAACACTCTCTTCATTGCATCCCAATGTACCTGTCCAAGATTAGCCATAAATTGACTAAGAACTCCCACTACTTGGGAAATGTCTAGTCTTGTACAGAGCATAGCATACATCAAGCTACCAACTATGATAGCATAAGGAATACTGCTCACATCCTCCATCTAAGAAGGAGACTTCAAACAATCTGTAACAGATAACTTTGTCCTCATCATAACAGGAATAGTCAACAGTCTACAAATCACCATACTAAATCTCTCCCAACATGATGTTCCCATACTTACTCTAGCCTAACCATAGTTTTATGTTAGGTCTATCTCTTCTAATTTCCATTCCCAAGATGTACCTAGCTACCCCTAAATCTTTCATCTCAAACTATGTTAACAACTGAGACTTCAAATCAGAAATCAAATTCTTACCATTCTTAATGAACAACATATCATCAACATATAATGCAATAATGAGAATGCAATCATTATCCATCTTAAAGTAAACACAATGATTTGATTTCAATCTCAAAAATCCCAAACTCAACACAAAGCCATCAAATTTCTGGTACCACATCCTAGGAGATTGCTTCAAACCATATAAAGACTTTTTCAACTTGCAAACCAGATTTTCTTTACCTTTTTATCACGCAGTGCTCTGGCTGTGACATATAGATTTCTTCCTCCAAGTCACCACAAAGGAAAGTTGTCTTCACATCCATTTGTTCAACTTCTAAATCATATGTTGCAGCAAGTGATAACAAGAATCTGATAGATGTCAGCTTTGCAACGAGAGAGAAAATCTCACCATAATCTATTCCCCCAACATGGGAATAACCCTTCGCAACCAACCTTGCCTTAAAATTATCAACACTACCATCTGAACCAAATTTCTTCTTGAACAACCATTTGTATCCAACAAGTTTACATCCATCAGGTAAGGGCACTAGATCCCAAGTATTGTTTTTCTCCAAGGAAGCCATCTCTTCTTCCATGGCCTCTTTCCAAGAATCTGCATCACTCATACCCATAGCCTTACTTAAGGTCCTAGGCTCATTAGTGTTAGAAATAAAATCAAAAATACAACTAGAATCATGCAATGAATAACCAAACCTATCAGGTTTCCACCTTATCCTCATGGACCTCCTCAAAAGTTGAGGTGGAGGTTCTTTATCCTCTTCTAAACTTTCAAAGCTACTAGAGCTCTCCTCATCATCAAGTCCAACAGATGTTTTTGGTTCAAATTTCTCAAGGGTGGAAGGAAGTTCAACCACATCCTCTTTCTTCTCTTCTTTCTCTGGCTGTAAGACAATAGAAGAAGGATTGAGCTCTCTAAAGATCACAATTTTGCTATACAAAACTCTCTCGGCCACTAGATCCCAAAGCTTGTACCCTTTCACACTAATGCCATAACCAATGAATATACACTTCACAGACTTGTTCTCCAACTTAGACCTCTTCTCCTTAGGCCCATGTGCATATGCCTCACAACCAAATACTTGAATGTTCCTCAATGAAGGTTTTTACCATACCACACCTCCATAGGTGTCTTATCAACAAGCGTTGATGTAGGAGACATGTTAACCAAGTAACAAGTGGTAGCAATAGCTTCAACCCAAAACTTCTATTGAAAGCCATCTCCACTTAGCATACTCCTAGCCCTCTCCATCAATGTTTTGTTCATCCTCTATTCAACTCCATTCTGTTGAGGGCATATGAAGTTGTCTTGTGCCTCTCAATCCCCCTGTTCTTTATAGAACTTGTCAAAATCTGCTAAACAAAACTCATCACCATTTCCAGTCCTCAAACACTTAATCTTTCTATCCTTTTGGTTCTCTACAAGAGCTTTGAACTCTTTGAATCTACTAAAGACTTCATATTTACTTCTAAGTAAATACACCCCTGTCCTTCTATTGTAGTCATTAATGAATGAAACAAAATAAACAGATTTTAAAATCGAAGGAACATTAACAGGACCAAACACATCAGAATGAATCAACTCTAACACCTCAGAAGATTTGTGAGAACTAAAATAAAACTCAACATGGTTTTATTTTCCATAAATGTAATGTTCGCATTAATCAAACTCAAGATTATAGTCATTCATACCCTCAACAAGGTTTTTATTTTTCAGGGTCCTCAAACCCTTTTCACCAATGTGACCAAGCCTTTGATGCCATAACATTATCTTCTCTGGTAGAATTTTCATCTCAATAGAATGAGCACCCTTAGGTACCCAAAAAGCACGACCATCAAATGTAGATGCAACAATCCTCTTCTCTATTAGTTCCAATGGTGAGGATGAAGACTCTGAAGCTCTCTTCTTCAAAATAGAGGTAATATTGCACTAAACCGTACATGCATCAAGATGAAATAGAGTGTCAATCTGAACACCCTTAGCCGATTCCATAGCTCCTCTAGTCATCTTTCATCCTCCATTCAATAAAACAACCTTCACACCCACATCATTCAACTTAATAACAAAAAGAAGGTTCCATGCCAAACCAAGGATATGCAGAACACCATCGATCCCCTTCACTTGTCCATCGGGGAATTGAATCAAGACTCTTCCACAGCCAACAATCTTCAGGTGAGAGTCATCACACAAGTAAACCTTTCCACCATCGTATTCTTCATACTTCAAAAACCAACCTCAATGCGAGGTCATGTGAAAATATGCAACAGAGTCAATAAGTCACACATCCTCAGATGTATGTGTTTCCAAGACAGCGACAAATGCTTGATCATCTTGAGAGGACTTGTCAGAATCTGAATCATAATTCTTCTTCTTTTTCTTCTTATCCTCCTTGCATTCCTTGCAGAAGTGACTAGGTTTGCTGCAGTTCCAACATAAATCCTTGGAATTTCTAGGATACGTGGATCTTCCTTTTTCTTCTTTCTTCTTATCCTTTTTCTTCCCTTTCTCTTTAGATCTACCATGAACCGCAAGAGCCTCCTTAGCTGACTCGAAAGATTTTCTCTACATCTTTTCAAACAACAATGAAGAAACCACTTCATCCATCTTGAAGGTGGTAGCGGTACTCCCAATGGCCATAGCAAGGTGGTCCCACGAATCTGGTAAGGAACATAGTAATGTCATACATCGATCCTCCTCCTCCATCTTCACACCAAAAAAGGTCAAATTGACAACAAGCATATTGAAAGTATTTAGGTGATCAATGACAGATCCTCCATCTTCCATCCTCAGAGAATACAATTTATTTCATAGGAATAACTTGTTCACCAAGGATTTATCCTAATAAACATATCCAAGTTTCTTCCAAAGATCTTTTGCATTCTTCTCTTTGTGGATATTCAGGAGCACTGAATTAGCCAAACAGAGTTATCCAAAGCCTTAACCTTCAAATCCATTAGATCCCAATATTCTTGTCTCATGCCCAATGGCATGGTTCCAGATATTGCGAGCCATAGATCTCTATCCACCAATAAGTCCTCCATCTTGAGTTTCCACAACTCAAAGTTGTCTCCATTAAACTTCTCTATCTCAAAACTCCCAAATGTGCTCGCCATCTCTTTCCTGCAACAAAGATTTCAAAATCCTCTGCACAAGCTCCCACTCAAAAGAAGATTAGCTCAAAAAACCCTTTACTCAACAACTAGAACCAAAGGTTATAAGGCTCTGATACCAATTGAAAGGAAGCAAGGTATGTGGAAACAACTTCCTACACTGATCTAATGAGGAAAGTTATGTAAATTTTCATGTTTTCTAGTTACAGGTTATTAGATGCACATTAACAGAAACATAATAACATATCAAAAACAAGTACAATGCTCACAACACAAGATATATGTGGGGAAAACCCTTTCGGGTAAAAAACCCCACACTCCAAAACCTACACAATGTATTATCAAATCTAAAGATGATTACAACACTTGTAATGCAAGCCCTTCCAAGAGTACACAAATGTTGATTCTCATTCACATCCCATGACCTTTCACATTCTCCAGCCACTTATTTATCAAGCCTCTTTGGTGGTTTACAAAAGTTAGTTTGTTCATGTCGGCTAATAACCAAAATAATTGTCGACGCCTTTATTAAATACATGGCATTTTTTTGCTTCGGAGGTGCTGCCCCCAACAACCCCCACTAGGAGCATTGCCCTTAGATCCTCACCGTGGGATGGTCCCCCCGAGCCCTGCAGGAGGGGCTTTACCCCTACACTCCCCCGTTAATTATTTTGGGGGGAAACTATGGTTGACAAAGTCACCAAAATCTACCTTGCTGCATGTACCTGCAGCCCTACAACATGATCAGTCACCACATACTAACAACTTGTCACACATGTCATTTGAGCTCTTACATGTCATAGAATTTTTCATAACTCATGACACATGACCACAAGGTGCCAACACATGGAAAAACTATGCCAAATCAACATGGGATACCTACCTCCTCATATGAGGAAAAAACATACATCTAGTCACCTTCCATGTAGGATGACACATCA
The DNA here is from genome assembly GCA_027924645.1 of Cunninghamia lanceolata. Taxonomy (NCBI): domain Eukaryota; kingdom Viridiplantae; phylum Streptophyta; class Pinopsida; order Cupressales; family Cupressaceae; genus Cunninghamia; species Cunninghamia lanceolata. The sequence goes on along the minus strand of BSBN01000130.1, from coordinate 14,416,403 downwards.
CCGTGCCAACTCCCACAAAGTGACAAAATAAGATTTACATAGAAAATTACAATAATAGGTAAAAATAAATAAATACAACATTAGAAACTTGCAAAGGTTGAGACACCTTAATTCCCAATAGTTTGGAAGATGCCTGTAGACAATGGATATCAAGTGATACACATAACACCCACAAGTGGGTTTTCATCATGGTACTTTCCCAATGCACTATAGAAATGGTTTTCACCAAAGGGCATTTTTTCTCTTTACTTTTTTTTAATTAATTTTTTTCTTTGTATTTTTTTTATATATAATAAAACCCTGGTTAAGGGACCAGGGACCTGATCAAAAAAGGGCAAAGCCCAAAAGTCTTCCAAAATAGAGCATATGTCAAATATCCCTCCCATACTATGTAGCTACTAACAGGTAGAGACAAATCAACAGAGTTCATGCCCACCCCTTAATACAAAATAGAAAGAGGGGCAAATTATAGTGGCCCACTCTCAAAAGACTATATCAATACATATCATATCATATCATAGCATTCTAAAACAACTAATAGTACCTATTTGTCACCATCTCCAAACAAATATACATCATTGCAAGAACTATCACACACACAGGAATATGCATACCGAGCACATTACAGGATCGGGACATCGAGTTTTTATACAATTCTATCCACAATCCTTCTAGTCTCAACAACCCCTAACATAACAACATGCAAATGACCTAACACCACCTCTATGTTTTCCACCTTCTTAGTTTCTTTGATCATATCTTCATGTGTTAATACAAAGGATGCTGCAATGGACAACATTGTTGCTACCGTGAGTGACTGAGCCACTCCAAACACATTCCATCTCTCTCTCGTGCTGCTAGGATCTAACAGAAGATTAGCCATTGCCTCCCTCACATTGATGCCCTCCTTCCCATCTATTTCCTTAGCTACCTTAAGAAGCCTTCCCATCCATTACTTAAGAATTGGATTCTTTATTTCTCCTTCTAGACCATTGATAAAAACCCACCATTACCTCCTCTCCAGAGAGTTTCTTCAGCCTCTTCCTTGCGGTATACTTCCTCTTCATCCTCCCGCCTACCATCGCACTACTCACATGCCACCTGGTTTTCCTTTGCGGCACCTCACCCACAAACTTCTTGCCCTTATCAGTATTCCTCTTATCTCCACCTCCGTGCTCACCTACAAAACCAACTCCCTAACCAGTGGAAGCCATGAGACTATGAGATACTCAGGAGAATGAAGAAGAAAGAATAACATTGTGTCCAAAGTATCATCCTCTACCGATTGAAATAATTCCACCTGACTGCAACACACCACCTCAAACTATAATTACATTCCTTCCAAACTTACCCTCCGCTATCTCTCCCATGCTTCGATGATCTCAATAAATCCAATCACTTAAGGAAACTCCTTAATTTACTAGCCCATTATCAGGCATTTTTTTTTAATTTTTTTTTTGTTTATTTTTTTTGAGATTGTGAGGGTAAAATAGTGATCAATCAAATGAATAATAGATGACCCAAACATCAACAGAATAGAGAAACAAAGAAGATTCAAGTAAACAAAGCAATGAACGAACACAGCAAACCTCTTCCGTTTCGAAACTTCTATTGTTCGCCTATCACGAATCGTCCTTTCGCAGATGAGATGAGCCCTCAGAGAGTGCAATCTTTTAAAGCTGTTTGAGGAAGTCGATGGTGAACGGCTATAGTGTGATATGCAATGAAGGTGAGCTCCAATGCAACAATGGTGATCTCAAGCTTGTGGATGACAAGTGGGTGCCAAAGGCGCGCTGGTGATATTTCTGCAGAGTAACGATGTCAAAAGCCTGGATGATTAGAATGGAGGGATGAAGCTTCATTTATAGACTCGGAGGAATAGGAATCAACAGTTGAGAGAAGATATGAAGATCAACGGTTGAGGATGGTTGAGGAATGTGCAACCAGTGGAAACGTGCCAAGTGTCCCAGCTCCATCATGAAAGGTGGGATGTGACAAAACTGATTGGAGAGTTAACTCCATTGACTGAACAGTTAACAGAATTGATTGATCAGTTAGAAGAGTGGATTGTGGAACTGACTGAATTGATTGAGGATTTGACTCAACTGACAGGTTAGTTAACAGATTTGATTGATTGGTTAACTGACCTCTGATTGGAGAAGAAATAGGCCATGTGGGTGAGGGAAAATAAGGTAATTAAATATTAAATATATTTAATTACATGTGCAACCTGATGAGGTGGACAAGGTGAGGTGGAAAAGGTGAGGTGGAAAGGTGATGTGGAATTTTGAATTTAGAACTTAGGATAGAGGAATTTAGATTAATTAAATAATTTATGATTATTTAATTGTGAAGGACAAATAGAAGAATTATAATTAAATAAATAGAATTTATTTAATTATGGAACAGTGAATTGATTAAATAAATTTAGAATATTTATTTAATTAATAGAAGAATGGAATAAATATTTAGAATATTTATTTAGGATGAATCGTGTCATTTTTAGGCATATACATTTTGCCCCTCTTTGATGCAATGCAGTTTACAGCGTTGCTTCAAAGAAGTTGATAGTCTGATAGTGATACATGCCCCAGTTTGCCCCTGGTACAGGTTAAATGACGATAGGATGCCCCCTCGGGAGATTGGACGAGAAGGAGGCAGAAGGCATGAGACAGACAATCTCACGAAGAGGAAGGGAAGCTAGGTTAGAATGAAGAAATCAAGTGAAGAAAGAGCCGAATGATACGCGATGCAAGATGGAATGATGACACACACAAGCAAGGAAGAAAGTATGCACAAATGACACAAGAACAAACAAGGTATTGCCCCTGTCAAGCAGTAAACCAATGATATACTGATAACGATATACGACAGTGTTGTCATGGGGGGGAATGATATATCCCTAGACCAACACGACAGGCGTGTTGTCATGGCGGGGAATGATAGATCCCTAGAGCAACATGAAGGATAGTGTCTGGTTTCAAGAAATGAAACATGTCGTGTAAGACGCGTGTATTGGTCTGATTTCGACAATGCAACATCCTGTATAAGACAATTGATTGATTAACTGATCGAGTTGGTTTACGACCAGACAAGGATCAAGACCACTGATTGTGATTGGATCATTTGTGCAAGATTGACTTGACTTGATTGGTATGGATTAAGGATGGACCTTGCATTTGGAGCATTGCTCTGACTGACTGATGAAAGATATGATAGATAGAATACTGATTGATAGAAGAAAGACTCGATAGAAGGACTCACAAGCTTTCGTAAACATTGATACTCTGCATTGTTGGATCTTTATTGCATAGGGTATGGTAAGGATGTATAAATGGATATAGGATGGATGCTTTGCTTTTAGAGTGCTTTATTTCATCATTGGGCATTGTGTTTTTGGTACTTTTCTGAAATGTTGTAAGTGGATACAAGCATCTAGGTATAATTGAACCGAGATGACCTGAGTACCGCTTACATGGATTGTGATTTAGCAAGTTAATACAAGCATCTAGTCAAAATTGAATCTAGATGACCTGAGTACCTCTTGCATTTCAACAAGCAAGGATTGCCCCCGTTCATGTTAGACCTTTGATGTCCTCGATGATCTTTTGCCGATCATGTCCTTAGACAAGGCTTTACATTACTAAAGTTTAATCCACAAACAACAAACAAAGAAAGTAAGCATGCCCCCATCATAGCATCTCTAGCTTTTGGCATCCTTGAGTAGCATAGGAAGGTATGATAGCAAAAATCAAGACTCTGTAACTTAACCCTAGGTTCCAATTTACAAAGCATATTTGCGTTGATATGTGCTTATTTCTTGCCTTAATTTGCATAAAATCATTTAGAAGACCTTGGGTATTTGCTTTGCATTGGATAGGTTAAGATGCTCATAGTCAAGATTTCTGCCTGAAGCGCGGGTGTTTGCTTGCATTCGCTTACTTGATGAGAAGGTTGCACAATCCTTATTGAGAAGACTGACCCTAAGGGACTGACCTAGTGCCTCGGGGGCTCATTGCTAAATGGCCTTGCCTACGTGACGACGCAGAGGCAACGTAGTTCGGGGTAAACCCTAATGGACCATGGATGGACTAGAAGAAAGACGACAAGAATGAAGACAAGAAAGGAGACGAATGGGACCTTGGGAGAGATGGAAGCGTGGGGGGCGCATTAGAATAATGGCCTTGCCTACGTGACGGCGCAGAGGCGACGTAGTTCACAGACTTGGACCATGGACCTAAGATATGGATCAGATGAGACGATATGGAATAGATATGGATCAAACAAGACATGAAATGGAATAGACATGGATCAGATATGGATTAGGCAAGACACGATATGGAACAGATGATACCGATGACAAGGAAACACCATGGATAGGTAGATGTACGGGTGATAAAGAATGGAATGGGTAGGTATGAGGATGGGCAATAGTGGATAGAAGGAACAAGGATGCGATCTCCAAGGACTATGTCGCATAAGAAAAACATGCCCTATTGTAGGTAGAGTACATAGGATTTTTCATGACAATGCTTAAGACGAAGGAGGAGGATGAGAGGATAATGAAGGATTTGTGTGGTTTTGGAGGGATAAGGTATGCCAAGAGATATCTAAAACATTTGTCAACATTGTGCCCCCAATCTTTATCAAGATCAAGAAAAATAGAGAAATGGAGGATTAGGATGGATGGATGGGATAGTATAGGTATGTAATGGATAGAGGATAGGAGAGGAAATGGTATGAAAAGAAATTGGTAGGAGAAAAGTGATATGCCGATGAGACAAAGTGCCCCCAAGTGTAGGTGACATAGAAGATTAACTTACACATGACACCTATTTGCCAGGTTTTCATCATGGTACTTATCCAAGGCGCCTGTTTGCCAGATTTTCACCATTGGATGAAGGGATTTTTCTTTTCTTTTTTTCATTCTTTTTTTTTTGAAAAGGATAAGACGAATGCAGAAGGGAGAGACTCAAGTATCTAGTTCCTTGAAAGGTGATAGTCCTGCTAGAAGGATGTTGTCGCATGGACTATGTCAAGTGTGCTCATAGATGTTGGTAAGGGAGTGCAGGAAAGTGAGATATGAGTATGTAGATAGCGGATTATGGAAGGTGCGATAGTGGATGATGATGCAAAATACAGAAGGACTTATGCAAGGATGGAAGGAAGCTTTATGCAAAAGCATGGACCATAGGATGAGGGAGATATGTAGGATAGTAGTGGAGGGGCGGGGAGATGGAGTTATATGGAAGTGTTGTGGAATGGAAGGGAACCATGACCAACGGTTGCACATACTGTGATAAACATTGAAGCTGATGATGGGAAGGTGGTGTAGGAAGCAATGGAGAGTTTTTCTTGGTGGATGAATGATATAGGCCTTTAGGGACCCACATAGACTTTGCATTGTTTTGATTTTTGTTTGTCATGTGGGATGGAAGGATTTGATACTTTTGGATGGAATTGGAGAAAGTGGATGGTTGGGATTCATGAGAGGTGGATGCCTCATGTAACTTGAGGGCTTTTTGCTTAGGTACCCAAACCATTTTTCTTTTAGACTTTTCGTGTGAAGGTATGAGTTTGGGTGTATGTAGCTTGTGTGCAGCTTTGGAGGTAATTGCGTGATGCTTGGGGACCCACACCTTTTTTAGTTTGGCATTGAGGTGTATGGGTGTATGCAACTTTTGAGATGGATTTTTCTTTGATTCTTGGCTTTTGTATCCTAGGTCATGAGGACTCATAGGATTTTTTATTTTATAGGTAGAGGCATCCACATTTTTGATGTTGAATTCTCTAGGGATGGTTGAAGTGAGGTTGGTGAAAGCTCCTTGTTTAGACAATATGTGCATTTGTCGGCCATGATTGGGATATTTAGAGGATGCATAGATGGATGGATAAGGTGTTGGAAGAAGTGGTGGTAGGATGCATAGGGGGCTATTAGGAGTTGGAAGTAGCGGAGGTAGATTGGATGGTGGAAGGTGTATGGTCACATGATTTTGACAAATGTAGGATGATGGAGGTGGAATGGCGACATATGTTTTGGGGATATGATAGGGTTTGCGATGGAAAGTAGTAGACTTAGGAGGAGTGGAAGAAGTACCAACATCCTGAGATTGCTTACCTTGGGGTATGTAGCCAAGGCCGTATGAAGGTGGAGGAACATTGACATGGATAGGTTCCAAAATACCTTGTTCATGAAGGCCTAAGCCTTTGCCTTGATAGTTCATATTCTGGAGTATGCGGTGGACCATGGGATTATGTATAGGTGCACTAGCAGTGAGTTCCTTATTGGATGAGGAAGGCGAGATAGCGGGTAATGGTTGTTGGTGTTCTAAGGAAGAACATTCATGCATGAAGGTAGTAAGCCCAAGGATATAAGACGATGGATTTGTAGCTTGATCAATAATGGATGGTGAAGGATCGTTAGAATCTTGATCATCATTATGCTCTTTAGGATATAAGTTATTGGGTTGATCATTCGTGTGCACTTGGGAGGCAAGTGTCTCATCAGAGGGAGTGAAAGTTGTTGGATCATGGATGGGATTAGATGGAAGAGGGATAGAAGAAATGGAGGCTTCTTGCTCATGAATGGGTATGGGATCAAGTTTTTCAAGGACATCTTCCTCATAGGGAATATCTTGATCATAGAGAAGGTATAGGTTATGCATGGGACGGAATTGGATTTCCTTCTCATGTATAGGTGGTGGGAGATGGATAGGATCAAGTGGCTCATGGAGAGGTTCATTATTATGGATATCATCTTGATCATGGAAAAGATACATGTTATGGATAGGTTGCAAGAAAGTGATTTGATCTTGACTGAGACTAGGGATTAATGTTTCCTCATGCTTAGGATTAGACTCTTGACATACCTCTTGGGGTGCTTGAATGGAAGTGGATAGCTCTTGGATAGCTTCTTGGTTGACAACATAGATGTTTGATGGACCTTGACTTTGGCGCATGGTAGAAGGCTCTTTGATAAGCTCAAGGAATTGAGGATCGCATGAAGGGGTTGTAGGATTTGACATGTTATTGGAAGCATCTTTTGTAAGGTCGAGTACCGAAATTTGGGGACATGGTTGATTCTCTGCTAGTAGCCCTTGGATCACAGCCTTCGTAGGTGTATGGATAGGTGAATGAGGGGATTTTGCTTTCTCCCTAACTTTTCTCTGGTTGTATAAATTTGAAAAAACTCTTTTCCAGAAATCATCCAAGGATTCCTTGGTTGTCAGTTTAGAGTTTGGGGAACTCGATGGTGGTGTTGGTGTAGAACTGGTAGGTTTTGGAATATGTGTCTTAGAAAGTGGTGGAGGACTAGTAGATGGAGTGGTATAGGATTTCCAACTTAAGGTGGTGCTTGCCTTGTCATGAGCATCATTAAGACGGGAAATAGATGTATGAGTTTGGGGCAAGGCGTAGCTAGTACTGGCACGTTTAGCTTGCAAGATTGCCATTTCTTGTTGTCTGACTCGGAGTTCTTGAGCAATTGCTATACGACCTTGGGGTGAGGTTTCTAGGGTTAATTGCAATTTCAGGTATTTGAGTTCTTGAGCAAGCTCTTCTAATTCAGTTTTCATCTCCACAGAAACTAACACAAGACTGAAAGGGGTACTCAGAAAGGTGGAAAATTTTTCCTCAAAAATAGTGCAAATGGGTATAAGCGCAGCTCTGTTTTTCGGCAAAATTTTTGGATTTTTCTGGTGTTTTGGGTATTTTTTGGCTGGAAAAGGTCTTCCTGATCTGATTTTATGAATTAACAGCAAGAAAACACAGCAAGCACAAAGAATATTTTATAGGTTTTCATTATTTTTTTTTTTTGGTTTTGTCGACTCTATTTTGGACTAAACTGAACAAAAGCAAGCACAAAGATCCTAGGTGAGAAATGGATTAGAAGGGTTTTTGGCCACTAGAACAAGAGGTGTTTAATGAGGGCAATCGTTCGAGTGGTTACACATGCGGCGGCACTACTCTCCGTTATGGAGTCTCCCAGCCTCAAAGGGTTACGCCTTAGAGGGTTTTGGGGGAGGTTGGCCGTCGGTGTAACACAGCAGCACTCGTTGCAGGAGGTTTTCACCTCAAGCACAATTTATTTTAAGTGGCTTGGTAGGGCTTGGCTTTAGCCTGTTACCACTCAGGGTCGTTCCCACTTGGACAAGCGTGCATCCAAGGGCAGGCCCCTCCTAAAGGTTAAACAAATAGAATGACAAGTCTGGCACTCTGATCACCTAGAAAAGGGGAGAGCATAAGCCTATTGTCATTCGCAAGCACAGAATACACTGGTTAATCCAACCTAGTTAAAATTTAGAAAAACTAAATGGGCTACTCTACTTGTGCACTCACGCGGTTGTTAACTTTAAAGTGGTTAAAAAGATAGCATTGTTCATTACCGTTTGTAAGATAGTAATAATCTAACTATGGAAGATAGCATTATGCAGATATTGCAATGGTTCAATTACTCTCTTCCTAGTTAAGGCTATGTGGAATTTGTATGAACATTTGTTTTACTGTCTTTTTATAAATTGAAGTGTGAGTTTAGTAAATGCAACTAGATGAGTCTAAACCAGTGCCCTAACCTGCAAAATAGATCCAGAGTATTCTTACAAAGATGTTAGCATTAGCAAAAATCTTCTAAGAAATCCTAAAATCACTACCTACTACAGAAGCACCACTTCAGAGACTAAATGCGCAGAAACAGTCAACAGAAATTTGCATTTTCTAACCCTAGTTTGTAAAGATTTGGATAAAACCATATGTAGATGATCTCTTAGCTCAAATCTAACCTCACCATTGCGTCCGGGGGGGCATTTCCATAAATTTTGAGTACAAATTTGCCTAGATTTCATGAAAAATAAAGCGTTTGGTGAAGAAAACAATGTTTCTAAAATTCACTGCCAAACAGATGCGCTGCAGAAATGAACATATGCACTGCAGAAATGAACATATGCGCTGCAGGATAACAAATGCGCTATAGAATGAAACAAATGCGCTGAAACAGAGCGTATATGCGCAAAAAGAACATATGCGCCGTAAAATAACGTATATGCGCCGTTAAAATGAATAAATGCGCAGTTTTAATGGATGCGCAGCAACAGTCTGTAAAAGCGCAGTAAGAATACACAGATGCGCAGGATTTTTAAAAGTACAGTAATAGTCTTCAAAAGCGCCGTGAAAATGAACAGATGCGCCGAACTAATCTGTGCGTGACTCTGCGGGACCTGTACGGAACCTGCCTTCAAAAAAGCTCAAAAATGGTGAAATAAAGGGGCAACGACCCCACGGTGGGCGCCAAAAATGTGAGGGTAAAATAGTGATCAATCAAATGAATAATAGATGACCCAAACATCAACAGAATAGAGAAACAAAGAAGATTCAAGTAAACAAAGCAATGAACGAACACAGCAAACCTCTTCCGTTTCGAAACTTCTGTTGTTTGCCTATCACGAATCGTCCTTTCGCAGATGAGATGAGCCCTCAGAGAGTGCAATCTTTTAAAGCTGTTTGAGGAAGTCGATGGTGAACGGCTATAGTGTGATATGCAATGAAGGTGAGCTCCAATGCAACAATGGTGATCTCAAGCTTGTGGATGACAAGTGGGTGCCAAAGGCACGCTGGTGATATTTCTGCAGAGTAACGATGTCAAAAGCCTGGATGATTAGAATGGAGGGATGAAGCTTCATTTATAGACTCGGAGGAATAGGAATCAACGGTTGAGAGAAGATATGAAGATCAACGGTTGAGGATGGTTGAGGAATGTGCAACCAGTGGAAACGTGCCAAGTGTCCCAGCTCCATCATGAAAGGTGGGATGTGACAAAACTGATTGGAGAGTTAACTCCATTGACTGAACAGTTAATAGAATTGATTGATCAGTTAGAAGAGTGGATTGTGGAACTGACTGAATTGATTGAGGATTTGACTCAACTGACAGGTTAGTTAACAGATTTGATTGATTGGTTAACTGACCTCTGATTGGAGAAGAAATAGGCCATGTGGGTGAGGGAAAATAAGGTAATTAAATATTAAATATATTTAATTACATGTGCAACCTGATGAGGTGGACAAGGTGAGGTGGAAAAGGTGAGGTGGAAAGGTGATGTGGAATTTTGAATTTAGAACTTAGGATAGAGGAATTTAGATTAATTAAATAATTTATGATTATTTAATTGTGAAGGACAAATAGAAGAATTATAATTAAATAAATAGAATTTATTTAATTATGGAACAGTGAATTGATTAAATAAATTTAGAATATTTATTTAATTAATAGAAGAATGGAATAAATATTTAGAATATTTATTTAGGATGAATCGTGTCATTTTTAGGCATATACAGAGATTATAGTGGTTACTGCTTCAAGTATAAAAATTATTGAGGTGTATGATATTTTTTGGGTTCTTCCAACTTCTGACCATCTAGTCTAGGTGACTTGAATGCTCCTTACATGAAATGTGAGCAGTATCGTGTTCTACATAATTGTTTTTCTAGGTCCATGCCACTAGTGTGCACTTCATACATGTTGTTGGGAATGTCTTCAATCCTTAAGATGCATCCTTCCATATTTAGACATGTCTCAACAAGGTACTATCATAGCTTGTACAATAGAGGGTTCCACCAAGGTAGGTGAGGAAGAGGCCTGGTGGATGAAGGGTTTTGAATTATGAAATTAGATCTTAAATTTATGGATTTGAATCTTGTATTTGTGCACTATTTGATTTTATATTTGGGGTTTTTGGATGGTGGGTTTGTGTTGGGATTTGGGATAAGAACCAACAATCACACACATCTTATCAAAATATATTATTAATGAGGTAACAAAAGTTTCTTTTCCCCCAAATCAAGAATAGTTGAACTTTTAATGATATTAGGAGTCCTTTTTACTTTAGAGTTGATATCAATTATGCTTTCATAAGTGGAGAATTGAGTTTCTCATCTACTATTGCCTTAGAAAGGTTTTAGCCAATAGACTTTTCTTCACTTTCTTGACTCTTTTATTGTTTGTAACCTACAAGTGCCTCAAAGAGGCTTTCACTAGAGGATTTAGATTTTTGTTCTTTTACTTTTAATTTTTTATTTGTTGTGATTGTTTTCTTTATTTGGATTTATTGCTATATTTTGATCTTTTTCTTCATATGGATTAGTGATTTTTTTAGTGGCTAATATTTGCTAATTGGCTAATAGTTGAAATTGGGGATTCAAAATTTGGCTAATAGGACAAGCTGTAATGTGACGTGAATCACCACATTTTTACAAAATTTTATTTTAGTCCTAGTTAAATCGCCAGACCATTTATTTTATTAAACTTTTAAACTCAAAGATTCGCCACAATATTTGATACCTGATTAGATTAGATTCATCTAAATTTTATAAGTTATATAGAAAATGAAATTAATTTGCCAATAAAATTATATAATTATTGGTTACTTTAGGGCCATATCGCCAATTTTGTAATAACCACCATTGATTTTATTTATAATCTAACGACTAGGGTTGTATTCCATGGGTTAAAATGTACCCACAGAACTCCAATGCCCATTGAGCCCAAATTTGTATTTGGGCCATTGATCTCAATTTATAATCTAATGGCTACGGTTAAATTCCACAGGCCAAAATGTACCCATGGAGCTCCAATGCCCATGGGACCTGAAATTGCATTTAGCCCATTGATCTCCATTGAGATTAATGACCTAAATGCAATTTTGGGCCCCATGGGAATTGGAGCTTCACAAGTACATTTTAGCCCACGGAATAGAACCCAAACTGTTAGATTATAAATAAAATCAAGGGTGGTGAAAAATCATTTAGGAATGATTTAAAATATTAAGGAATTATAGACACGAGCACTACACCTTAAACTAGTCAATCACTACAACCCTTAGGCACTTACTTTTCCATAGGAATTTTTTTTTAAAGGATTCACCATGGTAATCAATGCATTTTCTTATTTTTCATCAATATTCGCCAGGATTTTCTATAAATTTATAGTGATTTAAAATGATTTGCCAATAAAATTAATATTTTTTTCAAAAAATAGGAAAGATTTGCTAATAGAAATTAATATTTTTTCCAAAATAATAAAAGATTCACCAGGATTTTATATCTTTTTTTAGGGGGGATTTCTTAATATTATGGATTATTTTCTTCATTTTGATTAAGAAATTCTTCATGCTTACAAATAGTTGTTGATGCATTTGAATTGCTTTCAAAACCTATTTGATGATCCCTAGCAGAATATTATCTTTGCATTCACATTTTTGAAATAAATCTGATGTCATGTGGTCTTTAAAAGGAAGAAAGGTATGTGGAAATGATTCCTACATCAAACTTCTAAGGAGAGTGTTGTTAAAATTTTAATCTTTTAAAAATTACAAAAAGTAGAAACGCATATAAACATAAAATAAACAATATACCGCAACACAGGTGTATGGGGGGAAAACCCTTTCAGGAAAAAGTGTGTTTGTGTGGTTTTGAGCCTCCTAAGGACTGAGATGACATCATGTTATCATATTATTCTTGTCTTGTTGAGTGAAGGAGATTGTGGTCATATGCCCGATCATTAGAGATAAAATATATACCTCCTTGTAGTGTTGTCACGGTGACCTTGGAAAGTAAGTCTTCTACTTATGTTGCCATTCTTAGTGCATTGGTGTTATGTTCCTTGTGTGTCATTGTGTAATATCATGGCACCTTGTGTGTTGAGGAGTTCAATGTGACATTTTGATGTCACATTTGTAGTGCATCTATTAATGTCTTGAGTAAAATCTTGGTTCATTACATGTTATGCTATACTTAAGAATTTGTATTTTAGATATGTCATGAGTTTGGGACATTTAACACTTGTTGAACATAAAGGCTGTAGTATTTTATGGAGTTGTGATCAAGCACCCTATTCCTTCTAGCCTATGTGATGTGTATGTTGGCACAAGTTTTTATCTTTTGAGATGAAAATTGTTACAAGGATATTCACAATAATTGTTATCCTTTCTCCTTTCGATAATGGTGGATTAATAGTAGCTATTGTTCTATTGTGGATGACCATGGTTTTGTTTGTTGGATACTCTTCATCTTGTATTTAATATATTCAAGGGGACATAATGGAAGAAAAATACCCTAAAAATTGCTTTTATGTTCCTTGGTATTATTTGTTGTATTTTCTTCATTTTGAATGCATTGATATGAGGTGATAAATCATCTAGTGATGTACCCTTTGGATTAATATTTTCTTTGGTTTATCTCTAGTTTGGAAGTTCCATTCCCTTGGGCTCTTCATCAACAAAGAAGTGAAAAATATGAAGGGAAAGGTAAGATTAAGTGGACCACTCCAAACAAGAGTTGACACTCAAAACTATAAAATTTAAAAACATAAAGAGTTTGAAAGTAGCATTATAACTAGCAATATTAAATGCCTAACATAAAAGAAAGACTCAAAGATCAAATAGTTGTAAGTTTGTGAAGAGGAACCAATTTAGTAAAGGCGTTATGACAACACACCAAATGTTGAAAGGATAAAAAATAGGAAGAAAAGATCAATGTTAACATGGAGTTGGACAGGGTATTAAAGGTTGTCAAAGTTACATTTGGATGACAATCACAAGGCTCCAACATAGAAGAAGCATGTTGTAGGAAATAAATGCATAGGAAATGTGGCTATTTAAATTCAACACTAATTTAAATAAAGGAGAATATGGATTGAACAAATAGATCCACTTGGGAAAGTGAAAAAAGTATTGTCATCCATGTGATGGTTAAATAGATGCCTAAAACCTAATGAATGAAAGAGCAACTAAAGAAATATGACACTTGACCAAAGACATTAGGTGCAGAGGAAGAGTTGGACCTAGTATATGAAACAAGTGAGTGCTAAATATTGTGTAGGCATGTGACCAAATGAATGGGTAAATGCAAGATAAAGGGTCCATATTGAGCGGTGAAAATATGGGACTAAAACTCATTGCATGGAACAGGTACCCATTCTCTAAAACTCATGTACCTTCTTTTAAGAAATATAAATCCATTACAGTTTAGACACCCAAACCTAATAAAATACATGTTAAGAATGAATACCCATACTAACAAATATACATTATTTGAAAGTATGTGAAATAGATGGACTCTTGGAGTGTCTGTTATGAAAAAGTGTAACTTATTTTTCATTGTTTTATCATAGCAACCAAAGAATAAAAGGTAGTCACAAATGGGTGTCCATATTTTAGTCCTTGTACACCATCTAGAGTTTCCCTCCTCCCTCCACAACTCTATTTAATGATTTTTTAAGCTAGATAGGTTTTTTTAAGTGCACTTTCTACTTCTTTTCATTTTTCCTCTATGTTTAGGGTTAAAAAAATTCTAGGTATTAGGGAAAATACAGTTGGTTTATGGTTTTAGGGTTACCAAAACCATAAACTAATTGTGTTTTCCCTAATCCCTAAACCCTAAAACTATAAGTGTAGGGGTTAAATTACTTTTTAAGTTTAGGATTTTTAGGATTAAAAATTAGTGTTTTGAGTTTAGGAAATTGTAAACCAACCATATTTACCCTAAACCCTAAAACCATAATTGTAAACCCTAATCCCTAAATCCTAAAATTGTAAACCCTAAACTGTATAAATATTCAAGTGCATTAAATAAGAATTTAAATAATGGTAAACCTTATATGTCAACTAATTTTAAAAAAAAAAGATATTTAGGGTTTATGGTAAATGATAAACACTAAATCCTAATGGTTTATAGTAAACCCTATACACAAACAAGTAAATCTAATCACTAAATGATGAGCATTAAACACAAACCACTAAATCTTATTGTTAAACATTACATGTTGAACCCTTAAATTTGAAAGCTAAACCTTGAATGTGAAACCTAAACCTTAAATTTTAAACTCCAAACTATAAACCAAGTAATTGGTGAACCTTAGGCATTGACCACCATGAACACTAAACACTAGACAATAAAGTGTTGAATGATAAATGTCGTAACCTGGGCCCTAAACACTAAACCATGAATAGTGAGCTCCCTAAGCCATAAGTTCAAAGTCAAGATGCTTGAGCCTTGGGCCCTAGGCCATGAATCCTAAACCTTAAGAACTAAATTTGAAACCTAAACGCTAACTATGAAATAATGAATGCTAAACCTTGGCAAACAACCTAGAACCCTAAACCTTGAAACATAAACCTTATATGAACCATGAACTCTAAACTCTAAATTCTAAACCACAAGCCATTAAACTTTATCCCTATTCATAATGAACTAAGATAGCATTAAACCAAGTGTACATATAGACATTTGAATGTAAATGCTAAATGATGAGCACTAAACAAAAACCATTAAGTATTAATCCTAAAAATTAAATGTTGAACCCTTGACGTTGAAATATGAACCTTGTAGTAGATTAACCTAGAGTATATTCTAGTGCAAATGTAAATAAAATCTACTTGAAAATAATTGATAAAAACATAGAGATTTTATGTAAACCACAAATGGATAGTTCTAGTGGCTCCATCTCTTTTTCATTTAAAGATCCAACCTTTCCTCCACCTTTGTAACAAATGAATGAATGGTACAAGTCCCATTTAGACCTAGTTTTCAAGTATTCAATATAGGAAGGATGCATTCCTCACCCATACCATCACAACTTTTAGGGACAATTAGATCAAAACTAGTGACAATTTATGGGTAGAAGTGAACAAGTTTTTGGATGTGTAAATAGTGGTGATGAAGATTATTGGCACAATAAAGTGTGGATAAAGAATGAATGGTTAAATAGATGCATCCTCCACTACTGATTAATGAGCACAATACCATCCAAGTAGATAACAATTCTAATTAATTAAATTAGGTTAAATGAGAAATATTGTATCTAGTATAGATGCAAAGGCAAGATGTAGTACAACTAGATATTGATGGGTTCACACTTGAGGCCAACTAAAGAGTATAATTTTTTAAATTTTTGTTATAAATCCCTATCTCATGCCAACCATTAAGGAGAGTTATAAAGGAGCACATCTCCTTGGAATCCCAATTGGAACAAGGAAGAAAAAAGCATCAACAAGGATTACAAATCACTCCTTTAAAGAATCATATCACCACTACGTTGGCCCATATCCACCTCCTAAAACTAGAAACTATTATTTGTGCCAAGCATCAAAGGGACCAAGATGATCCCAATAAAGAAAAAAGTTATTTCAATGTTAAAAATAATGTGACCAAGATTCTAGGGGCTAGAGGGAAGTTGATTCAGCTTACCTTAGCCCTAGAAATCTAACTAGCATCTTCTTTCAGCCTTCCTCTCCATTTCACTAGGTACTCATATTGTATTATCTAGGTACTCTTCCCAATTTTTATGTCTAGTGTCTCCTCAATTTCATCTTTCAGTTGAGGTGGTATGGGAGTTTTCTCGAGGTTCTCTATACTATTTTTTTTAAATTTCCCCTCATGATACTGGTACAAATATTCAATGTTGAATACTATTGATATACCTAATCCTTTCAATAGTTCTATATCATACATGTTTCTTGAGTCAAACCTCCTTATGATCCCGCAAGGACTAAACTTCTTCATTTTTAGTTTGTTATATGTCACGACTGGAAATCTCTCCTTTTTGAGGTATACCATTACTTAATCTCCAACCAGAAAATCTTTGTGTCTACATCATGCTTGTACCTATCAATCATTTTCTCTAGATCATCCCTGACTTCCACATGTACCTTCTTCATTTGTTCAGTAAACTCTTCTTTCTTTTCACTCCTCTTATCCTCCTTTCCAATGTCCCTTAGTTTTAATACATTATTAGGTTTGTCACCATTTATAATCTAAAATGGTGTCTTTCATGTGCTCCTATTCACTGAGTTATACATAAATTCTTCTTGCAACAAGACCATGTCCCAATTTCACATATTTTCTCCAACCAAGCATCTTAGTAAGTTATCCAAGCCCCTATTTACTACTTCAATTTTTCCATCAATCTACAGATGATATGCTAACCTAAATTCTAATTCTATTTTCATCTTCTTCCATAAGGTCCTCCAAAAGTATCCCACAAACTTAGTGTTTCTGTCTAAAACTGTGTTTTTTAGTAAATCATGCAATCACACTACCTCCTTGAAAAATAAATCTACTATGTGTACTACATCATTACTTTTCCTACATGGGATGAAGTTTGTCATGTTGGAAAATTTATCCATTACTACCATGGTTGCATCATTTCCCCTTTGTGTCCTTGGAAATCCTAGAAAAAATTCATACTTATGTCTTCACATGGCTCCTATGGTACTAGTAGAGGTTGATATAACCCTACATTCTAACTATTTCCTTTAGCAACTTGGTAGGTCCTACAACCTTGAATGAATTTATTCACTTGTTTGTACATTTGTGGCCAAAAATAGTTCTTTGTGATCAAATAAACTATCTTGTATAGCCCAAAATGTCCAGCTAACCATCCATAATGCTTTTCTTTGATTAGGTTCTCTCTAATGGAGCTCCTTAGTATACACAATTGGTTTCCTCTAAATAACAATGTATTCTAAATTAAGTAATCCAACCACTTACTTATACCCATGCTTACTAGTTTTGTACACACCTTCCATGCCTCTACAAAATCAAGGTCAGTCACATATAAGTGTTTTAGCTCCTCAAAACCAATTACTTATATCCTCATTCTATTAACAAGTTTTGTCTTCTACTTAATGCATCAGTGACCTTATTTCATTTACCTCTCCTATGTTTGAGTGTAAAATGTAGCTTTACATGGATTCTGTAATGTCCCCAATCTGAAATTTATTATGAAATTCAAATCTGAATATGATTTTTACCAATTCAACATTAATTTGCATCAAAACATCAAAACTAGCTGACTAGTCTTCACCGAAATTACACCAAAGTTCACATAAACATACCAAATCTTTTTTATTTCAGATTTCTGATACAAATGACATGAGATCATGCCTACATTATTGATTTGCAATAGAAACAACATCTACAACACTTCACAACACTCTGCTAATACAACACCCAAAATAGGAAGAATTACATATGGAAATCACTTCTAAATATTGCTAAAACCCCAATATCAACGCCCACACATGAAAGTACTAAACCAAGGTGCTTGGAACTAATGTAGAATAGAAATACACATAGCCACACATCTGCAACATAATAGCAACATCAAACAGCACCAATGGAATCTCCACAAACACTCCAAAATGCCCAGAAAACACCCTAGAAACACACATAATCTCTAAACTGCTAAATCCTTCAGCACTGATGCAACCTCTGGATGAGATTGCTATCTGCAATCCAATAATGTCACCCTCAAATCACTTGAAACTCATGTCCACCAGCCACAAGCTTCACCTCCAATGGTTTTCCTATCCACTGAAGAAAATACAAAGCATTAGCTCTACAAGAGAAATGTCAAATATGTAATCCTCCCTCTACATGCAAAATAAACAATACTTATAGGCTCCTTGAATATTTGGAAACTTCCACCACATTTAGATTCACGTCCAAATATTATTTTCTTATTTTTAATGCCTCCAAAAGTCATAAAATCCATTATAATATCTCCAAAAATGGTGTTTCATATTGTACCACTCAAAAGGCATCTTTTGACAACTCAAAAATGCATTTTTCAAGGCACCAAAATGGGATTAAAGTGCCAACTAAAAAACTCATGACCTAAAGGGGAACAATTCTCTTGCATCAAATGTATGTAACCTCTAATGCCAAGTGTCCACTAATTTCTTCCATTCCCAATGCACTGTGCCACTTGTTATGGCTTGTCATAGCCACTAATGCCAAAAACAGGCTATTTGAGGATCCCACACCCAAGTAGGGAAAATAATTAAATAAAAATATATTTGGTGTTTAAATAATATTCTAGTCTCAACCAAGTCACCAAATTTTGTTATTATTTGCCAAACTGTCAATTGATCCTAATTTTCTATTTTGGGACTGCTAACTTACTATTTTTAGTAAGTTGCTATTTTAAGAAAATTTTGAAAAAGGGACATGACAAGTCCTCCCTTCCCAAGATTTCTTGTCCTCAAGCAATTGCAACAATGATGCTCCAAAATCCTGATGCCTAAAATAACCAAATATTTCATACTGCATAACAGATTATGATCCTGTACCTATGAATTGTTGTATCTTCCTCTCAAACATCTTTATAATTTCTTGAAATATGTACCTGTGCTCTATAATTTTATGGATATTATGTTTAATGTGCCACCTCTTACTCCATATTTCCTAAGGCTCTGTAGTACTTCTTCCATATTTTTCAATCAGTAACCTCCTTGTTTCAACTCCTTTCCAGAGATGTGTATGTGCACTCTCACCAAGAAAACTAAACCAAAAGCTCTTGCAATCATTATCAAAAATATAAATCTGATTTATGCAGCCTAAATAATGGTTAAAATAGAAAACACATCCTTCATAATAGTGGATACCAATCTTGGAAACCAATACCTTCTTTACCTTAAATTTGTGGAGACACTCCCTATAGGATATATCATAAATTGCTACAAATTTTGCCTCTGTTTGAAAGATGCTTGATGCAAATTTAGGATCTGATTTGGAACAGTAATGGAACATATGAAAATTAGGAAATTTTATCATATAACAACATACCAAACTCCACCAAACTTTGGATATTGATTTTACAAACCACAAACTCTTCTGGTGGTAATCTATACACTTCCCGAGTCCAACCAGCACAAACTAATCACCCAAAGGTAATTTCAAAATGAAAGTAGAAAATAATTTTATTGCATCCTCTACTATATTAGGTGACTTAATGATGTGACTGATAGTTTCCACCTTGCAAAACTTATAAGACAATCTCCCACAACAAGTCAAATAGTGTCTTGGATCTCTAGCTAGGAAAGCACTATCATTGGGCAACTTGTACTTGAGACTTCTGATACATTTGGTAATGGTATGGGTTGGTATTTTTCTGATATGATGACTGTTATAACAGCCATTACATTCTCTAACACATCCATTACATCTTTTGCAAAAATATCTTCCATTCACCCCTTCAACGTTGAGATACATATCACGAAAATGCATAACAATAGACCCATTCATTACCTCATCCTATGAGTAGTCATTTTCAGCCTCTTGGATTGGTCTATAGGATCCAAAATATAGTAATGGAGTGATCATACAACAGCATCATTCATTCCATTGCACTTTGAGTTCCACAAAGAAAATCAGCAACTTATTCTATTTGAAGATGTTGTATTCCTTAGAATCATTCACTGGCATATACTTGAATTTCTTCACAAACCCATTTAAATGTTAGAGACAAATGCATCATCAAAAAAATCTAACATGAGGGAAAAATTTTGACCTTCATGGATGGTAAGGAGATACCAAGAAGCAAACATTCTGAAAAGGTTATCTACCCACATCACATGAAATGCCCATCTTTGTGGCCCCAAACTCCCATAGTACCAAACCCAATAGATTCTCCATTCAATGTAATCCATCACATGGCTATCATGATCAAATTGAAGTTTGAATATTTTTAAAGAAAGACTGATTTTAAACATATTATCAGACCTTGTAAATCTTTCCTCTGAAACTCTGAACTTCATGTTGTCAAGTTTCTTGATTTCCAATCTTTGTAATGAAAACCAAATAATTATCTTTCCTGTAGCACCACAAACTATAGTAGGTCCATGTGAGAAATATGAAATGTTAGCTTCATGTAGAGAATTAGTTACCTTTTCAACTTCTTCCAACTCTTCTTGTGAAATTTCTTTGAGCATGCTTTGAGCTCCCAAAGCTTGAGTCAAGAGTGTGATGTCAAAATCCCAAAAATGTGCCTTATTAATGGACTCCTGTTGTTGAAATACAACAATAGCTCTTTCCAAATTTTCTAAGGCATCTTTCTAAACCATTTTGGAAGTCAAAATATTACCAACACCAAATAAACCAAAATTTCTCACCCGATTCTCCATGAGTCAAAAAATCAAACTGTTGGGTAAGAACTTGTACTTCATGTGCTTCCTACAAATGGATGACTGAGAGTGGCATATTACCAAATCAAAATATATGACAAATTTAGAGTGTTTTCAACCAATGGCATGTTGGATTCTCCACTCCAAAGATGAACCTAGAAGCATATAGTTGGAAACTCCCCTTTGTTGATTTATTAGTGAATTGGTAAATAGAGATCTATGATGTCCATCAAGGAAAATCAGAACTTGCATACTCTTAATCAACAAACAATTTGTTGCCCACTTAACTTCTCCTATATTACCATACTCTTCTACACATGGATGTGAGAAATAAAAAATGTAAACAATAGAAAATGAGTTGATTACCTCCACAGAACTGTCAAATGCCACAAGTATTGCATTCCAATGCATGTGAAGAATATGGATCCTTGTTAAGTATGAAAGGTCTATCACCCAAAGATCTTTCAACCTAAAAAACATTACAGCTCCTAGACCCATGGTATAGAATTCTTTACCAAAATTTTTTCCATTCCAAAGGATAAACAATATCCTTCCCTTCAGGATGCTATAAATTTGAAGTAACTCCCTATTTATGAATCTTCCATTTTGAGAGTAACTTGAAATCCAAAATACCAAAGGACATTTAGTCACAAAATATTGAAAATCAAAAAGATTCCAACTTTGCTTACCAAGACCTTTCTTAAGGCAACTCAAGTTGGTCACCTCCTCCTGGCTATCTCCTATAATTGTGTCTTCAATATCAATGCCTAGATCCCATTAATGTTCTATAAGTTGTGGACACTGATCCTTCACAAAGTGGTTAGTATGCATTACAGACTCCATGTGATACCAAATGCAATGGATGGTAATTTCAATACTATCAATGTTGGCTCTTTCTATCTTGATCTTCAAAACATCACCTGGATCCCATGTATAAGAACACTTTGAAAATTGAAACAAAGAATGACTTTTGCCCATTGTGTGCCTTATTCTGTCACCCATTTTTGCATGTTGTCCTTGATAAAAAAAATTGCAAAGAAATAGGAAGAGGCAATAAATCTATAATTTGTGAATCTTCAACATACCTTAAGTTATTAATTGAGAAAACATCCTCTTCATCATTACCATGCTTCTGTTGTGCTACTCTGGTACTAAAATCAATGTGCACATCCCTCTTTTCCATGATATATATTGTTGAGATAATCTCAACCTTTTCATTTGTGTGACTCCGAGCTTCTAGCTTAGGGTTGTTCAAAGCAATAATTTTGTCTTCATTTCTGAAATCATAAAGCTCTTCTACTGAAACTTCTAAAAGGACAATTTATTCATTTCCATGTTCCATCTTTTCTTGCAAATTGTTTTCATCAACTTTATCTTCACCAATGTTAAACTAAAATAAATGATTTTCAAAATTTGGATTGAAATTTTCAACCAAGAGATTCTCATCTTCAATTGGATGGATGAAATCTTTCTATTCTTCCTCCTTGTTTGAATCAAAGCTATCCTAAATATCAAATTTTATGTATTATTTAATAACTTGTTGTTTCTTAGATGTTTATACCACTATCTCTGGCTCTTTACCATCCTTCAACTTTTATTCTTCCTTTCTAGACTTCATGTAGTATCAAATGATTTTGTGGCTTTGACATCTTCAGGTTCTCCTTGGTATTTGTCAAAGATTCTGATGTTTTCCTCTTTCATAGGTATAGTTTTTCCTATCAATATTAAATATTCTTGAAATGATAGAAAGTGCTTATACCTTTGATATTCTTCATACCATTTTGAAATTGTCCTTGCATCATCAATCTATTGCATTCTCTTAAACATTGATGCCAAGAAATCTCCCATGATTCACATCAGCACTTCAATACCCTATAGGATGGCAAGATCTTTTCTCTGATACCACTGTAATGTCCCCAATCTTAAATTTATTATGAAATTCAAATGTGAAAATTATTTTTACCAATTCAACATTAATTTGCATCAAAACTAGTTGACTAGTCTTCACCGAAATAACACCAAAGTTCACATAAACATGCCAAATCTTTTTTATTACACTGATTTACAATAGCAACAACATCTACAAAACTTCACAATTCTCTTCTAACTACAACACCCAAAACAGGAAGAATTACATATGGAAATCACTTTTAATATTGCTAAAACCCAATATCAATGCCCACACATGAAAGTATTGAACCAAGGTGCCTGGAACTAATATAAAACAGCAATACACACAGCCACACATCTACAACATAATAGCAACATCAAACAGCACTAATAGAATCTCCACAAACAATACAAAATGCTTGGAAAACAACCTGCAGACACACACAATATCTAAACTACTAAATCCTTTAGCATTGATGCAACCTCTAGATGAGATTACTATCTGCAATCCAAGAACATTGCCCTCAGATCATTTGAAACTCATGTCCACTGGCCACAAGCTTCACCTCCAATGGTTTCCTTGTCCATTGAAGAAAACACAAAGCATCAGCTCTGCAAGAGAAATGTCAAATCTGCAATCCTCCCTCTACATGCAAAATAAACAATACTTATAGGCTCCTTGAACATCTGGAAAATTCCACCACATTTAGATTCACGTCCAAATATTATTTTCTTATTTTTAATGCCTCCAAAAGTCATAAAATCCATTATAATATCTCCAAAAATGGTGTTTCATAGTGTACCACTCAAAAGGCATCTTTTGACAACTCAAAAATGCAATTTTCAAGGCACCAAAATGGGATTAAAGTGCCAACTAAAAAACTCACGACCCAAAGGGGAACAATTCTCTTGCATCAAATGCATGTAACCTCTGATGCCAAGTGTCCACTAATTTCTTCCATTCCCAATGCACTGTGCCACTTGTTCTGGCTTGTCATAGCCACTAAATACCAAAAACAGGCTATTTGAGGATCCCACGCCCAAGTAGGTTAAATAATTAAATATAAATATATTTGGTGTTTAAATAATATTCTAGTCTCAACCAAGTCACCAAATTTATTATTATTTCCCAAACTATCAATTGATTCTGATTTGCTATTTTGGGTCTGTCGACTTACTATTTTTAATAAGTTGCTATTTTGAGAAAATTTTGAAAAAGGTACATGATAGATTCTACCCACTGCATATGTCTCTGATTCAACTTTCATTGGTTGTTCAGGTACTGTAGTGCCTGGTGATTAGTGTACAACTTTGGGAAACAAGTAGTGTCTCCTTTTTTTAATGCTTGTATTATGGCACAGAACTCTTGGTCATAAATTTAATACCTCTCCTTGGCATCATTCAACTTTTCACTAAAGTAGGTCACCGGTCTTCCCTCTTGGCTCAATACTACTCCAATTGTATTCCCACTTGCATCATAGTCTACTTGGAACACCTTGTTGAAATCAAACAAGTCCAATACTATTTGTTATGTTATTTTCTTCTTTAATAACTCAAATCTCTTTTCATCCCCTATAGTCCACTTGAATTCCCTTTTGTATCCCCTCATTATCTCAAATAGTGGTGCATAAAAACTACTAAACTTTTTTATGAACTTTTTGTAAAAACTAGCCAACCCATGAAAATACCTTACCTCTCCTATATTTGTTAGTGTGGGCCACCTTCTACAATGGCCTTGACTTTCTCTAGATCCATCTTCAAACTTTCAACCAAGATCACGAGTCCTAAATATACTAATTCTTCCTTCATAAAGCTACACTTTTTCAAATTGATCAACAACTTTTCTTCTCTTAGCCTTCGCAACACCAATCTAATATGTCTTAGGTGTTCTTTATTCTTACTAAAAATTAAAATGTCATCCAAATAAACTAATCACAAACTTACCAAAGAATTTTCTTAGTACCTCATTCATTATCCACATGAAGGTCATTGGCATAGTAGTCAATCTAAAACGTATAACAAGCCACTCATGCAACCCTTTATTTGTCCTGAAGGAAGTCATCCAACATCCCCTTCCCTTATTATGATCTACAGGTAACCACTCTTCAAATCAATTTTGGTGAAGTATTTTCTCCACTTAGGTAGTCCATTATGTCATCCATCCTTGGTAATGGGAATCTATATGTCACAGTGATCTTATTGATATCTCTAGAGTTAGTACACATTATCCACTATCTATCCTTCTTGGGTGCAAGTATTGTGGATACCACATAGGGGCTTAAACTTTCCTAAATCAAACCTTTCCTTAACAACTCCTGCACTTGCCTATTTAGCTCCTCATTTTCTATCAGTGTCATTATATGTAGTACTTGTTAGATTTAGGACAAATAACTGAGAGGGGGGGTGAATAAGTTGTTCAAAACTTTCTTCCAATTAATCACTTAAATCCTTTTCTTAATTCAGCAGCATAATAATAAATCAATCATGGGAACATAATGCAACAATTCAAGAGTAGAAATACATTAACACATATGACACCAAGATTTTTGATGTGGAAAACCTGGTTAAGGGAAAAACCATGGGGTGACTAACCCAAGATTGTATTCTCTATTAAAAGAATAGGAAGAACAAAATGGCACATGCCAATTAGGGCTCACTGCCCGAGCACACTGCTCACAAGAGGCCCACTGCCTACAGGAGACACACTGTCTACAGAGTAATAGATATTACATACTTGAACTGAAGAATAGCATCTTCACCATGCTTGAGTTAGTTCCATTTAAGCCCAATTCTTCTGCTCTGCCTTTCACTCTACTCCTCTCTACCACACACTCATCTCAACCATGATACTTGAAATGACTTTACAACTCCTTATTTAGACAAGACATCAACTTAGGAATAATCATCCAAGTCGGCATACATTACAAAGCAAATACATAAATACAACATGAATAATTACAAAAAGACTTCATGCGGATCAACACACTGTCGGCCACGCAGGTCTGAGACTTCAATCTTCCTTAGGAACATGCCATTCTTCATAGAACATCTCCAAGATTATCCGCAGGATGTGTGACTCATCCGGTCGGCCAAACTTAGGAAGAACATCATCATCCAAAAGTAATTCTTTAATTACGAGCTCAATCTTCAATGCGGACCAGCAACATGAACCAGACACAATACAAAGGCCTCCACAAGCTTGCCTGAATCACTAGGAACATCCACACTACTTTTGCTTACTGAGATCATTCTCTCCTTCATCTAAAACTTCAAGAACACAGTCTGTCATCACTGTCATATTGGAATAGATGCTAGCGGACCTCCAGACCATGAACCAATTGAGTTGTCATTTCACATTGACTTCCTAAACACTCCACCAAATCCACAGAACAAGATATTGCATTTCTGGATCTCACCGGACCTATCTGTGTCACTCTGTCACTTCTAAACATCTGCCAGAACCAGTTTTACTTAAGTGGCCATAACTTTTTCAGATCTTCATGCGGACCTCTAAAATCTTTACTGGATCAGCTTAAGACACATATCTACAAACCCTTTGATGCATATCCTCTAATCTTCATCTTATCTGGGATCTTTACCTCACTATCTTCACTATTCTTCTATGTTCCTGATAGGACTAATTTTCTCAATATCCTCAGCATACAGCTCATCCAATCCTTATCATCAATGCAACAAGAGTATGTTGACATCAATGACAACACCGTTTAGGCCCATACTTGTAATAGTACTATATTCGATAAACTAGCTCCTAGTATCAGGTCCATATGATGGTTGATACTCCTTACTAGTGGTAATCCTTTGTGCATGTTATCAAATACAATGTCCTTATATTCTTTCAACAATTTTGAGATTTCCTATGATGCTTTCTTATCAACTACAATGGTACTCCCTTTATCTGTAGCATTGCATGGCTTTGGTATTAGAGAAAAAATTCTCATGCCTCAATCCATCCAAAAACTTCCTTCTATCCACCAAGCATATCTTGGAATTGCTACAAACTTGGTCTTCTTTGTCCTATAATGGTATTAACTTGTGTCTCTAGCTATTCCTAGTTACAATGTTTGTGTTTTCTTCCCCATCATGTATAGCCTTCCATTCAAATTGCCATGATCTCCCTAGTAGCAGATGGCACACATCCATTGGCATTACATCACACAAAATTTCATCGTGGTACCTCCCTATCTTGAATCTTATTGAACACTATTCATTGACCATTACCTTGTGTTCTTTCTACAACTAGACCTTATTGAGTAAGGGTTTAAGTGCTTCTACCTTATTATAATTAATTTTTTCAACCATTTCTTCTAATACTAAGTTATCTATACTTCTTCTATCAATAGTTACCTTGCAACATTTCCCTCATGCCTTGCATCTAGTTCTAAACAAGTTCTTTCTTTGTACTAGTCCTTCTCCCTCAAGGTGTTCCATTAAATCCCTCATCATCATCAATGATTATCCATATTATGGGTTATCTAGTTCATAAGATTTCTAAGGTTCCTCTTTAGTGAATGTAGCCCTAGCGTTGTTCCCTGGCTACTTCTCTTGGTCTTGAAAACATTTAAACATATGTGTCCTTCCTTGCACTTGAAGCATGTTCCTTGAAAGATCCTCTTGTCAATCCTTTTATATTCCTCTCTTCCACTTGGGTATCCATCTTTATGAGATGTGTCTCCCTCTCCTTTGTCTTTGTGGTGGTAGTTACTATCTTCCTTGCCTTTGTGGTGACTACTATAACTTCTATCTTCATTGCGGTCAATACAATTACCTCTAAAGTAGAATATATCACTCCCACTATCCCCCTAATGGGGTCTTTTATTACCGCATTGTGATATTTCTCTCCAAGATCTTTCCTAATTCGCTCTCTAGCAGTTTTTCTAGTTATTGAACCTCCTATTTAACTTGTCTTCTAACTTGAGTGCAAATTGATATGCTTCCTCTAGTCAATCTATCGAGACTCAGTTCTTCCTAGATATTTTCTCTCAACCCATTGATATACCTTACGGTTGAACACACATAAGTACTGAGAGGGGGGTGAATCAGTACTTACTCAAATTCTTTTCCTTCAAAAATACTCAACCTATCATAAGCACTTAAAACATAAAAACACAAGTACACAAAAGCACACATCCATAACACCAAATTTACGTGGAAAACCCTAGAAGGGAAAAACCATAGCACGAGCAAGCTTCTTGTATCTACTATCTAAATCCAGCCTCACAAAATAAAACAAGACTACAATATTATTTATGGGCTACAACCCAAAGGAAGTTGCAACTCCCTAAATAGTTATATCATTTATAATCATTACACAACTACCATTCAATCTATAACACAAAAATTATTTGAATCAATGTTCTTCTCACAAAATAGAATGCTGATCACTTCAACTTCTGCATTGTTATCTCACCTTTGCACTCTTACAATATCAACCTCTACCATACTAAAGCAACCTCTGATAGTCTTCTCAATTGTCACATCACCAACTACTACCTCTACAACAATATCATATTAGATAAACTGATCCTTTTCACATTTCATCATGATGTAAGCTTCTGCGATATCTTTTTTCACATAATATCAAAATAATTTCACACAGTGCATTTCATACCTCACTTGACACTTTTTATTTTACATTTATATCCTTTGCAAGCATCAAGATCTTTCTCCTTGGTCGACCAAGATGAAACAAGTAACATGAAATGTGTAGTGGCCACAACAGTTGGCTCTAAAACATTTGTGGTAAGTGGAAATCAAGAGTGGTTAAAAAACAAAGCATAATTAGGTCATATTTCACCTTAGCACACTTTTTCAAGCTAGCGCACACTCCTCACACACAGAAAAAACTTCAATATACACCAAGTCAGTTTCGTAAACACTTATCCTTCCTTGTATTTCACTCCAAACCAAAAGTGGTATCGGAGGAGACAAAATTACATCATGCAGACCACTTACCGAATATTATATGACTTGCAAAACATTCATGTATACTTCTCTTATCATTTTGGGATATTTCATGTTGGCACAAACACTTGATCTCTAATGTTGGTTTCCTTGACAACCTCTTCTTACACAGTCTTAAGATAAAACAATGAAAATCATACTTGCGGTGAACTCAATCATTTGAAAATTGAACATCGCATACCATCCAGCCTTATGAGCTTATCACTCAATCCACAAGGTTGATTACCATTGTACAATGAACTGTGGTGGCCTCAGCTATCTTCCTCTACTTACTTCAATTATCACCAAGGCATGTCTTCACATAGCTGACACTAGAGAAGCAACTGCGGTACATATTATCACCTAAAACTTAAAGCACACATAGCTTTGACTCATATCTACCTGTCCTCCAAGCCACAACATCATATCTTCATTTATGGAGAAGTGTGGAGCATTCTCCGGTCTCCCTGTGACTGCACTTACCCTATTTCAACACTGTCTTCACACTTATGTCTCCAAAACATCTTGCGGTAAGCTTCATGACCTCAAACCTGAAACATAGGTACCTAAGTTTAATATCCAGCCATTAGTCCAATCTGCATACCCTTACCTTCAACTATGGTAGAATGTGGTTCATTCTTGTAAGTCTGTGACTGCTTCCCTGACTTGTGCTATAGTTAGACAATTTCCTTCAATCTTTTAGAACTTTATTTACCATGTAGTAAGTATCATGAGTTCATATCATTATCATTTAGCAAGACCCCAACTCTACTCATCACAGACTTCAAACATAAATCTATCAAGGTTGTGAACTTACACAAGAACTTCAGAAGATATGGTACAATCATGTATAAATGATACTGATCCATCTCCTTTTACCTTTTTTCTTGATCTTCTCCTTTGGCTACAAAGCATATATTCATCCCTTTTCTCTTTGCTTCACAATACTTTTGATTACTTATTCTATAGTGTCTTCATTGATCACCATACTACTGCAATCTCCCTTTGACATCACTTACATTCTCCCACACCGCAACACTCCATACTATTGTTGACATCAATGACAACACATGTGCAACAATCTCCCCCTTTGTCATTGATGGAAACACTTGACCTGATATGCATATATTTCTCCCCCTTTGACATCAATGGCAAAGTACTAGTGGTCTTCCTCTATTCTGGAAAAAATAAGTAGGCTCCCCTGTCTAAATATTTCTTATTACCTTTTATCAATCAACTCCCCCTAAGGAGTAGCCTTGGATTCTTCAAAAATGATGTAGCAAAAATTGTTCTTCAAGGTATTGTGTATAATGTGCCTTGTTTATATCAAAATAGCACTGCTTATTCTTATTTTATTCACCGCATATTTATACGATCATCAAAATTTGTCTTACCTTCACAAATTTTTGTTCACTTGGAAGGTAGAACAATTTTGTAAATCACCTTCAACTGGGCAAGAGTTGAGTCCCATTTAATCTTTGTAGAAGACAAAATGTGTGATTAACTTCCAAATTGAATATGCAAATCTTCTACCTCTTCCAAAGTGGCTGGCATTTTAACCTTCTGAGCTACATTCTCTGCTCCAGTCAAGATGCCAGTCAAGACTTTTAACTTCATACTCACAACTTTTCTTAGATGACATGTTTCTCCTTTGATTTTCTCTATTTGTTCTAGGATTTCCTTTAACTAAGTATGTATATTTTTAATTTGGACCCTAATGGTTCCATCTTTATCCTTTAGAGGATCATATACTTTGGCCAATTGAATTAATTGTGACTCAATAGATTCAACTTGATCCTTTATGCTTGTTGTAGTTGTTAGCCAATTCAAACAAAATTGATACAAAATTTTGGCATCCTCAATACATTTCTGAATATTTTTCAAATTTTCTTGTAAACTATTATGTGCCTTTGCACATCTGTCAAATCCATCAACCAATCTTTTATTATTTACCCGTTATGTTATCTTTTTCTCAGCTTGCTTCTCTAGGTAAGATGAATGAGCCTTGAAAGACTCCAACATGAGTTTCATCTGTTGAGTAGGAGGCAAGGTGGGATCTATCTTTTCCTCAACCAATTCCTCCTGTAACATCTTAATTGCCTCTTGTAACACTTCAATTCCTTCAACTTGTTGCATAATTTCTTGTCTTGCTGAGGACTAAAGTATATCTCCCAGTTGCAACTTGTGAAGTGGAGATATATTGGACAAGTTAACTTATCCATCTAACACTGGCAACTGTAATAGTTGTGGAGTGACCACTAGTTATATTTGCATTTGTTGATCTAGGAACTCCTTGATAGAGTCAACCGGAGACGAGGAGGAAGATGTATCTTGTTCCTTTTCTAAGTTCTTCCCTGAATCAACATTTGTCTGCCCCTCTTGTTGTTCAGGATTATCCTATTATTCTATATTCACCAGAGGTTGATCATCATGCACAATATTATGATCCAGAGAACCATTTTCTTCTTCATGTTCATAGATTGTTCTTGATCTTTTGCTACTTTCTCTTCTTTCTCCTCTTGAGTAACTTGATGTTCAGTGATTTGCGTAGAAGATGTAGTCATGTGACGTGGAGAAGTAGTGTTATGTGGTGGAGAAACTTGTGGTTGCTCCACATTTTCAGTTCCTTTTACCTCATCTAAGATTTTCTTTGTCACATCCTCTATTTCCTTCTCTATTTCCTTCTAAATTTTCTCTTTATCACCTTCCTTCATGCTCATGAGAGTATCCACTCTTTGTTTTGTCCTTAATTCTTGAACTTGCATTTGAGCCAATTTACCCTTTTCTTCTTGTGACATAGATGACTCAGCCTTTTCAATAGCTTGTTGCCTCAACTCATTATTCATTTAATGGCTTCTTCTCTTTTCTACCTTAGAGCCTGAGCTAGGCTTCCTAGTACCTTTTCAATCACATCAATCATGGGCAAGTTATATTTGAGCATATACATAACTACAGCTTTTTCAATGGTCTTTTGATCCTTAAGAGGAACATCCAGATACAATTCAGATGTGTGCTTTAATAGCCCATGTTGTTTAATTCCATTGAAGACAGCTTCCAATTGAAGAGGGTCTTCTGTAGAAGTCACTGGAGGATTTTTGTTATATTTATTTCCTTTTCTTTTCAGCTTAGAGGTTTCATCTTCTCCTTCTTCTTCCTCTTCAATCTCTTCTGCCTTAACCTTCTTCCTTTTAGATTTTGCAAGCTTCTTTTCTCCAATCTTCTTCTGTGCTTGTGTTTCAGAAGCCAACCTTTTTCTAGTGGACTCTATTTATGCTGACCCAGAGGGCAGTGGTGCATTTACAGTAGCAGAAGTAGATCTGCTAGTCCTTCTTAAACCTTATATACTTGGTAGAATAGCAGAACCATGATGTGTCTCCTCTGCAGGGGCTTCTGAAGTGGTTTCATATGAAATGCCCCACTTCTTATGCAACTCACCCCTATTCTTCTCAAGTTGTTCCTCTGCATTTTGCTTATGCATCTTGTTCATAATCTCATCATAGGTTTCAAACCTCTCAGCAATGGTGTCTTTAGGTTTGCTGAGAAACATGTCAGCATAGACCTTTATTTCTTCTCATGAGACTTCATATGGAAGTTTAGGGATCCATGTAGTTCTAGGTTTGACTGCCTCCATATAGGTATAATCCTTATCAACTAAAAATGTGATCTTCTCCCTATATTTCTCTACAAAACTGTAAGGGACTCTTTCTCTGGCATGCATGTTGGTTTCAAGAGTTTTGAAGAAACCCTAGTACATTGTCTTATAGTGACTTGGATCACTAAACCCTCTTATGTGCTCTTAATTTGAGTAGTAACAGGGATATGTTGTTGCCAGGCCTTTCCACTAAAGCCAGGAAGTTCATTCAGAAAATAGAATGCAAGATAGAATTAAAGTGCCATACCTGAAAAAATATCTAGTTTATTTTGTCCTTCTTAGATTCTCCAGGAGTTGTTCTCTCATGACCTCATAGAGGTCAAAATCTTTACCTTCCTTGACCATCTGGTATGCAGTGTCAATGGCAGTACCATTGGCAGACCCCTCTAAGTTTTTGAAGTAAACTTTATAAGCAATTCCCATATCAGCATAACGAACACCCAGATCAATTATGTCATTCATAGCTAGGGTTCACTTGTCAAATTTTTCTCCATCCTCTCAGTAACCTTCTCATTCTTAATTGACTTCATCACCGGTATAGATCTGGTGGAACACAACCTAGTAACTTCCCTAATTTCATCTTTGGTAATTTGGTAGGGCTTGTCCAAATACATGAACTCGTCATGAATTCTACTCAATATGTATCTTACCCATTCGTGCTCATCACATAAATTAGGGTAATCTTTCCAAATGTCTGGATGCTTTTCCCCCACACTTGTATATTATAATTTATAGGTAACATCATCGTCCAGAAGTTGATTTTTGAGCTCCTCAAATTTTACATGATTATTTTCATCCAACTTTGAGTGAATGTAAATTCTAAAATCTTCTGTATAAACAACATATGCCATTATATTTGAAAATGCTCCTTTCCTATCAACCTCCATTGCCTTGAAGGGGCATT
This sequence comes from Cunninghamia lanceolata, assembly GCA_027924645.1. NCBI lineage: Eukaryota > Viridiplantae > Streptophyta > Pinopsida > Cupressales > Cupressaceae > Cunninghamia > Cunninghamia lanceolata. The sequence goes on along the minus strand of BSBN01000130.1, from coordinate 14,383,043 downwards.
TCTTATATTTTGGTCTAGGTTTCTCAGTAACATCAACTAGTTGTAGAGTCACCATCACAAATTTCTATGAATTTAGCAACAAGGGTTTTAAGAAGTAGCAGTTCTGATAAATACCTCTTTGTTCAATCACTAGGTTTTTTCTCCTCAAATTCACCAAATGATTTGAAATACTTCTTCTCTGCTCAGCTCCAGAGGTAAATGGTTGATCATGAATGAGATTTGATCATCCAAAAGAAGCATAAGTATCTTGCATTTTTCCCTAAACTTCCATAATTAATGCACCTTTATTGGGTAGGTAACCTATTGCTAGATTGCTCTGTGAACTCAAAGAGACTCAAGAACTTTCCGCAATCCTCCACATCATGTTATTTTACTCCAAAAATTTAGGAAAAAGAAACTATCTTGCCATATCGATATCTACTCTAGCATTTTTCATTCCAACTCATTTGTATGATAAGCTTCCACTTGGAGGAGCCACAAATTTTCAAGGGGGGGAAGAAAAGATATACCCTGATTAGCTCCCCCTAACCCTGTGTCTTATCTCAATTAGAAACAGAGTCTTTTGCACTAGGCAGAGACACAAATTCCTCCTTCTTTTCATCACTTTGTTCTATCTTCCTTCTCCATATCCTTGTCATTTCCTTCTTTTGTTGTTTCACAATTTTCTCTTTTTTCTTGTGCTGAACAGGTGGTTCCACATAACCACTTTTGTAAAATCTTGCTCTATGCCCCAATTTGTTGTATTTGTAGCAAACAACATTATATTATGGAGTCACACCATTTCTCCTTATTTTAGTTCTACACTCAATAGCCCTGTGGCCAAACTTATTGCATGCAAAGCAATAGCCATAAAAGGATTAAGGGATTCTAGCATCATGTTTTGGAGGCACAAATGAATTCATCCTTATGTTATCATTTCTTCTAGCCTTGGTTCTACAGCCAATAGCCTTATCTCCAAATTTATTGCAAGAATAATAGTAACCATAGAAAGATTGAGAGAACCTGGAATTAGTAGCTGGTCTAGGAGTAGATCTCTTTAGATCTTTCTTCTAATTGTTGACCTGTATGAAGTTATCATCATCCAACTCCTGCCCCTCATCTTCGGTTTTCTCAAAGTCTTCAGTGCTAGGATCTTCCCTTTCATTTTAAACATGCCTTCAGATATATCTAATTTAGGACTGACATTTCTCAAATCCAATACCACCTTTATTCTTTGGAGGTCTTTAAAAACTAATTATCTCATCAAGAATATTGGTACTTTTCTTTAGTTTTAGACCTTTGTCTATCAGATCCTTTGAGTTTTCCAATTCTTTCTTTAGAGAGACAATTTCTTCTTTAAATTTGAAGCATTCAATTGACTTGTCATTCAGCTTAACATTTAGAAAATCTGCAGCCTTCCTACCTTCTTCAACTTGAGCTTTCAACTCAGTAATAGCTTCTTTTGATTTTATGATCTTGATCTTATATTCTTCATTTTCACTTCTTGTTGCATCCAAATCTTCTAGGGAAAAAATGAGTTCTCCTTCATAATCAACTACACAGTCTTCTGGATTATAGTCCGTCATGTAAATATCATCTTCCATGGGATTCATGCCTTTAAACAGTACTTCAGATCCCATGTGTTCCTCTCCAAGATCTACCTCAGTTGTTAGGCTACATTTAAGGAACTCAACTCTGGTACCAATTTTTGAACACATAAAAGTACTGAGAGGTGGGTGAATCATTACTTACACAAACTCTTTTCTTTCAATAATATTCAACCTATCATAAGAACTTAAAACATAAAAATATTGTAAGTACACATAAGCACACATCCATAACACCATATTGACGTGGAAAACCCTAGAAGGGAAAAACCATGATGAGCAAGCTGCTTGGATCTACTATCCAAATCTAGCCTCACCAAAAAATAAGATTACAATACTATTTATGGGCTACAACCCAAAGGAAGTTACAATTCCCTAAACAGTTACATCATTTACAATCATTACACAACTATTCTTCAATCTGTAACATAAAACTTATCTAACTCAATGTTCTTCTCACAAAACAAAATACGGATCACTTCAGCTTCTGTACTTCTATCTCACCTCTACACTCTTACAATATCAACCTCCACCATAATAAAGCAACTTCGAAGACTCTTCTCAATCATCACATCACCAACTACTACCTCCGCAACAATGTCATATTACATATAAACTGGTCCTTTTCACATTTCATCATGATGTTTTCTTCTATGGTATGTTTGTTTGCACAATATCAAAAGAATTTCACACAGTGCATTTCATACCTCGCTTGACACTTTTGATTTTACATTTATATCCTCCGCAAGCATCAAGATCTTTCTCCTTGGTCGGCCAAGATGAAACAAGTAACATGAAATGTGTAGTGGCCACAACAATCAGCTCTAAAACATTTGCAGTAAGTGGAGATCAAGAGAAGTTAAAAAACAAAGCATAATTAGATCCTATTTTACCTTAGCACACTTTTTCAAGCTGGCGCACACTCCTCACACATGGCAAAAACTTCATTATACACCAAGTCATCTTCGTAAACACTTATCCTTCCTTGTATTTTGCTTTAGACCAAAAGAAAAAATTACATCATTCAAACCACTTACTAAATATTATATGACTTGCAAAACTTTCATGTATACTTCTCATATCATCTCAGGATATTTCATGCTGGCGCAAACACTTGATCTCTGATTTTGGTGTCCTTGACAACCTCTGCTTACACATACCTAAGATAAAACAATGAAAACCATATTTGCGGTGAACTCAATCATTTGAAACTTGAATAGTACATACCATCCAGTCTTATGAGCTTATCACTCAATCCACAAGGCTGATTACTATTGTGCAGTGAGTTGCGATGGCCTCAACTATCTTCCTCTATTTACTTCAATTAGCACCAAAGCATGTCTTCACACAGGTGACTTCGGAGAAGTAGTTGTGGTACATATTATCACCTAAAACTTAAATCTCACATACCTTTGACTCATATCTACCTATCCTCCAAGCCACAACATCATATCTTCATTTGTGGAGAAGTGTGGAGCATTCTTCTGTCTCCCTGTGACTGCACTTATCCTATTTCAACACTGTCTTCACATTTCTGTCTCCAAAACATCTTGTGGTAAGATTCATTACCTCAAACCTGAAACATAGGTACTTGAGTTTAATATCCAATGATTAGTCCAATCTATAGACCCTTACCTTCAACTATGGTAGAATATGGTACCTTCTTGTAATTCTATGACTGCTTCCCTGACTTGTGCTATACTTAGACAATTTCCTTCAATCTTTTCCAACTTTTTTTATCATGTAGTAGGTATCATGAGTTCATATCATTATCATTTAGCAAGACCCCAACCCTACTCATCACAGACTTCAAACATAAATATATCAAGGCTGTAAACTTACACAAGAACTTCAGAAGATATGATATGATCATGTATAGATGATACTGATCCATCTCCTTTTGCCTTCTTTATTGATCTGCTCCTTTGACTGCAGAGCATATATTCATCCCTTTACTCTTTGCTTCACAATACTTTTGATTACTTATTATATACTGTCTTCATTGATCACCATAATGTTGCAATCTCCCTTTGACATCACTTACATTCTTCCACACTACAGCACTCCATGCTACTGTTGACATCAATGACAACACATGTGTACAACACTCACAACATTTTATGTGTTACATTATTCCTTGTTCGAGTAATCAACTTATGGAATTCTTTTGTATACTCCTTCACAATCCTATCCCTTTTCCTCACACTCTATAACTTCTTCAGTAGTTCCAATTTGTAGTCCATTGGTATGAATTATCTTTTCAATTTTGTAGTCATCCTCTCCCACTTTATTATTCTTTCCTTCCCATTCCTATTTCTTTCTAGTTGTACTTCTTTTCACCAGACATTTGCATGTCCCTTTAATTTGGATTTTACAAATCTCACCTCCTTTGATTCCTCTATCTCCTCATATTCAAAATACCCATCCAATTCATTTATCAAATCAATCAGTTCTGCTAGGTTTAGATCACCACAGTAATTTGGAACTTCTATTCTAGATCTCTTACCAATTCTAGAAATTGATTTTAAAACCTTTTCCTACTCTAACTCTTCTTCCTAATCCTCTAGATCTTGTACATCATTTTTGGCATCTTCTTCTACATCACTCTCATCATCTTCCTTCAGGATTCATCCCCTCTTTCTATCCTCCTCTAAGTCTATTAACCAAACTTTATTTTCCTTCACCTCTTTCAAGACTTCATCCAATTTCCAACTATGTTGGTAATACCCTGAATTATTCACAATGGCATCATCCCTAACCTATTGTAAACTACCTCTAGTTGATGGTCCACCTACAATCACCCTTGAAACTACCTCTCAACTAGAAATCTATTGGAAATCTTCTTGTAGGTCACCTCAACTCCATGGTTTGTTTAAAAACAGATCCTATAGAGTATTCATATGCCCTCCTTGAAATTCAAACAATCTCTTTAATACCACTTTATGCAATCACATTTGAAAGGTCGAATGAAGGACTATCTAGTCATAGAGCCACAATAACTAAAACACAATAGTAAACAATCACATGACACCAATATACCTTGGAAAAACCCTCAAAGAGGGAAAAATCTAGCCTCTAAAAGATTTATCGTTGATTTATTGAGTTCATATTAAGATTACAACCTTTCATAAGGGCGTATGTGCTAGGTTGTGGCCCAATAATTGCTAGCAGTATTTCTATTCCCTAAATTATATATTTGAATCCTATGTCTACTCTCAAACTCAAATCTCCCTCTCACTACCTCTCCCCTTTCAAAAAGTTTATGGATCTCCTATAAATACCAATCTCTAACTCCTATGGTCTTTATCAATTACACATTGGCACAAAGTTCTATACTCCCCAAAATGAGTAGTCAGCCAGTGTAAATCTAATTCATCAAACTAGGATAAAACAATTAGTGTAGTGTCCAATGTCTACTCACATGGACCCAATAGGCCTTCCTAAGTTGTCCTTAATTTCTACAAAACCCAACTTCTCTATCTCCAATAGTTTTTATATAATTGTGATAGTCTGTTAGTCTAATATTCAAATAAGTAATTGTGTTGATCCATTTTTTCTCAAACACTACTATGTCCACTCTATATAACTCTTCAATGTTATACCAAGACCACAAGGCTTGAATGAACAATGCAGTGATATGCGATACTTCCAAAATGAAAAATGGTGTTGCAGGATTACTTTGTTCTCCCAAGGATGCTCCTACATCATGGATGATCATGAGGCTACTTATGTTTATTTGCATGAGGATGACATGGCCGTGCCTATGCTTAGTGATGAGACTGCTAAGACAAATATTAGTGTAAATAGTGATTTTTAGTTTGAAGACCTTTCCCTCGAGAATTATGAAGATAGTGATCATGTAGACACATATGACTGCCTACTTATTTGGTGCAAGATTTGTTGTCTTCCCCATATAGATTGTGCTTCAAGTGGGCCACAAGGAAATATTGTTAGAATGAATGAGAAAGATAAGGGTATGTGTCATCAGATTGATTTAGTAGTGAATATGACATAGCAAGTTTCCAGAATGAGCTTGAAATAGGAAGAGAATTTAAAGAACTTGGTTCTTCACTCAAAGTGTCTAACAATATTGACAAGTGTCTTGATGGTTTGAACTATGTCTTCAAACATGCTTATGATTCAAACATTGAAAAGAATATTAGCATATGTAAAAGTGATGTATGTTCCCCACCTATCATTTAATGATTTGATGAGAACATCATGGACTATGAAGCTTTCCTTTTTCAAGGTCATGTTTCTTATGCTATGGATGATAGTGATGTGCCTAAAATTTAGTCTTTCATATGGGTCCAACATATAAGTGAAGATGATGTTGAGCAAAAAAACATATGCCAAGTTGAAGATTACCATGTTGTAGACCAACTTGATGGCATGCCTAAACTCAAAAAATTCAAGTTTAAAGTGCATGAAAATGTTCTTCCTCATTCTAACCAATTTTACATTCAAGTATGTTTTTCTTTTCCATCTGAATTAGAGGTGTTCTCATTTTTCCTTGATTCACATGAAGAGGTCAATAAAATGATTAATGCTATGTCTATTAATGGTGGTTATGTGCTTTCATCCACATATGATGTTGCTAACTTAGATTTGTTCTTCTACCCCTACTACTATGAACATGCATGATATGGTGTGGCATGGGTAATGCATGATCTACTTTTTTGTGGTTGCCCTATAGTAGTGACACTGATGGTGGAGTTAGTATTCACTTCTTGAGCAATGTTCACATGATTATGCATGCTTGTAAGAGTCATCATTTGTTGCAGCTAGGTGGTGAGTATACTTTGGGTTTGAGGGAAATCAGCTTCTTCAATAGACTTTTCATTAATAGACACAGCTAACTTTAGCAGTTTGTCCATGTTCTTGTGTCATGGATCTTCTTTGCAGGGTCTGACTTGTATTTTTTTTCTAGTTTTGTTATAGCCATACCTTCTCAAAAGACTTTGTGCCCTCATGTAATTGGTTGTAAGCTATGTTTGCCTTGTGTACATACATTCTTCTTTAGGTTTTCCTTCTCCTATCCCTCCTCATTTTGTTTTTACTTTATGGTCTACTTTCCAGAGATAACTATATTCTCATTGTGCCTACAAGAGGCACACATCCCCAACTAGAATCAATGTTGGGACCTAATTCAAAACTTGCAAAAATTTTAAGTCTTTGTCAACTTTGTGCACTTAACCCTACTATGCCCATCATAGATAACTAATCTAAGAGATCTTAAATGTGTTGCCCCTTAGTCAATGTTTCCTAGGTTTTGCTCCTTATCAGCCACATATCCCCCTCATATGTTGGAAGTTATAGAAATCTAAGAAAATCTAGAGTTTGGAAGGTTCTAAGTTATTTTCTAGTGTTTCTAGTTTTTACAAGTTTTCCTTGGGCTACTGGCCATTTTCTCCTTGCATCCCATCTAGTTCCTTCCTCCTATCCCATGAAAAATTCCCATGGATTTCATTGTTTCCTTCATTTAATTCATTTCCCTTTTCTTTTCCATTTTATAGAATCTTAACCTACTACCAAACATGATTCCTTCACCTCTCATCTATTCCCTTCTTCCTTTTTCATGTGAAAGTCCCACTTAATTCTATTGGGCCCTTAGTCTTTTTCACTTTTCCCATTTCCTCCCATTTATGGGATCCTTCTAGTTTAACAAACTTCACATTTGGAGATCTGATATCTAGTCCCATTCCACGTTTCTACAAATCCTTTGTTTCCTTGTTTCCTTCACTTTTTCCTAATTCCTCTATCTTGTGGAGCTTTGAAGTCCTTCCAGACAGGATATGTTTATCTCCCATCCTAGCATCATATTCCACATTCTTCCTCTATTTTTATTCCTTTCACCTTCCTGTTGTCACATGGATTTGCACCCAGTGTTGAAGGCTTTTAGGGCTCCAACAATCTAATGAAATATTGAGATGATCTCCAGGTGTGGGACCCTGCAGGGAGATCAAATCTCTAGAGAGAGGTTGGTTCCTTAGTTGAATAAGAGATTCAGCTATTCCTAACACTAAACCTAATCTATCCACCATTTATGAAAAGAGATAGAGGGATAAAACTAGAAATTAATGGAGGTGATACACCAGGTTTGAATATAAAAGCTCTCACAAAACTAAGAAAATGCACAAAATAAAGAAATACAGCTGATTATTTACACAACTCTAACAAATTCTTAGAAGAGGTAAGGAAATGAACAAGATTGGGAGGAAAGAAACATTCACAGACAATCAGTTTTGAAACACACAGGGTTAAGATAGTAGAAAAGGCAAAAACACAAGCATATATTCAATTAGAAGGCATGGTTATAGTAGAGGAGGGCTCTGTTTGAATACAGAATGAAAAGTATCCAACCCTCAATACATCTTACAAATAAGCATATATAGCATTCACCGTAGTCATTTGTTACAATAAATTCACCCCCATGGGTTGGTTAGAAAATATCCCTACAAATAACTGCATAAAATATCCAGATCATGGAACAGCTAGAAGATATTTTCCCCTTTAATGAAAGCAGCCGATTCATCAACCTACCACCATTACTACAAAATCTATGCAATCCAAATCTTGAATAATTCAACCTTTGATATGCCTTGTCATAGGCATATCTGGATCTTGAATCTGGATCAAAACTTCAAAATGTGGATTTTCCCTCATAAGCTTGCCAAATGATAGAGGATAAAATTCTAAGCAGATTTGTCTTTTGGATCATGTGGAAATTCCCTAAAATGAAGAAGTTATTCAAGGTCAAAGTTGTGGTCAACGGTCATATGGATATTCATGTTTACACTTAAGATCTTCATATTTGCAAATATCTAGACAAATTATCCCAACCAAAAACTTATGAGATACTAAGTAAAGGGGAAAAACATGAGTCTCAATATCCCGACATCCAGATGCACACCCGTCAAATTTACCCTAGCGATACGACAAAACCATGCATGGACATTCAATGTCTGGACATTCACCTAATATCTTGACTTTCCTTAATATCCAGACATCCCCAAATATCTGGACCTTTCTTAATGTCCAGATCCTTCAATGTGCACATCCTGATGACGTGTCTCGGTTGATCTTTCCAAAGAAGCGCTAAACATTGTTGACCATCCGGACATTCCGGCACTTAGACATTTTGTAAAGTTAATATCCAAACATTATCTTAATGTTTGGATCTTCTCAATGTGCAGATGATGTCACCCAAATCCCTTTCCAAAGAAGCACTTAACATTGATGACATCATCTAGACCTTCTGACACTTAGACATTTTTCAAAGTTAATATCCATACATACCCAGATCATGACCAAGGATCACCTAAAGCCTTTTGCACACATGCACTTAAGTTATTTTAAAACTGGGCCTCAGATTAGGATCCTAACAAAGGGGTCGGTGTATGAATGGAAGCAAACACTCAGGTTTATAACTTGGGCAACTAGGAATCGCCGATCAGCGGTCAATGAAGGAATATAACAAAAAGCATGTGAAGGCAGCTTTGAAGGTTTTTTAGGCCTTTTTTAGGGTTTTAGCAGGGTTTTAGCAAGTGCAGACAAATGCAAACTTGGGTAGGAAATGCATGAAAAATGCAAGTCCTAACACAGAGCTAAGTTCTCAAAGATTCAATCAAGATTTTGAAGGTGAACTATTTGACTCTAGGCAGAGGAAAATAGGTCAATATTTTGGTGACCTCTCAGGGATGTTTACCTGCTAAACAAATAGACCAGTGGCCTTAAGCATCCATTGGGCATGGAGTCCAAAAGTAGACTGCAATAGGTCAAAACAATTGAAACCTGCCCTCCAAAACATGTCAAAAGGGAGAGAGGCATGCATTCTCCTAATGAAAATGTAGCTTGTGCAAAAGTGCTTATGGAAAGTAAACCTAAAATATAAATAAAACCTACTCTAATCCTAAGCTTACAACAAGGAAATAGCTTCAAACAAATCCATTAATAGGTTCTTGAAGGTAACTTCCCTTTCTTAACAATTTGCAATGTTTCTCATGCATGTGGGTAGTTAAAAAGAGGTGGGGAAGGGATGGGCATATAATGAGGAAATGATAAACTTCCACAAGGACAAAAAAAACTCACCTATCCACTTGTATTGATTAGAAATGTAGCTTCTCAGAAGTGGATAAATGGGTTGATCTAGCCCTCTTTGATGCTCAACCTCATGCTTTAAAGCAAGCATGACAGGTAGGGACTTCCTCTGATATGTCTTTAGCTAGGCCAGATGCCTGACAAGGCATCCCCTTGAAATGGCATGTAAACCATCACTGTTAGATTTATGTTCATGCTCTAATTTTGCAACCTTCTATTGTTGGTCTGAATGTTATGGCTCTTGTATCTTAATTGGAGATAAGACTGCCTCCACCTTTTGATCATTATGTTCATGATTTTCTAAATTAGGCTCAGAAAATGAGCCATGCACATGCTCAATGGAGAAATCTTCCCCACCAAGAAGTTGATATCCCTACTAGATAATCATGAACAAATCCTCAATTTGTTCTTGCCCATGTTTAATCTCACCACCATTATTTTCAATAAAATATGGGAGCTCCTCAAATGGGTCAGCATCATCAGCCTCTTCATTTTTTAGAGTAGGACTTCCTATTTGCACTTCTTCACATGCCAATAGCTCACCATCATGTTCATTGTCTCCATGTTGTTCAAAAACTGCAACTAATGTTTGCATTTGCATGCCATCCTTGTCATCAATGCAACAGGGCAATTTATGAAATAGAGTGGCATCATTAGCCTCCGAAGTGATCTCTGTAACAACCTCATACTTAATACCCTCATCATTCGGCTACAACTCCACTGGATTTGGCTCAAGTTGTCTTTACAACTAAAGGTTTTCCCCATGCAATCTTTGCATTTCAACCTTGTTTGCTTGGTTGGATGCATGAGAAAAAGCTTCAAAAGAACCAAAGTCTAGAGGATTTAGCCCTTTATTTGAATTAACAATACTCACAGGTGTAATAGGTTTAAACAATTCTACATGCTCCTCATTAGTTTCATCCTCTTCCACCTCCACCTTTGGCTCATCTTTCCAATTAGCTCAGTAGACAATAGGTCCACCCTTGAAAATTGAAATAGTATTAGCGAAAGATGTCTAGATATCTTCTTGAATTTCTTAGAGGGGAGAGGGTTTTGATAAAACTTGTTCATGGGGAGTGATAATCTGGGTTTGCACATGAACAGGGTCTTGTGGAGGGAGAGAGGCTTTGAAGACTGGGAATTTGTGAAATCAGGGCTACTTTGCTATAGGCTAAAAATGTGCAGAAGGGAGGGGTTGCCTGAATTTGGGAATGGGTGTAACTGAATGGGCTAGTTGCCTCATCTAATGCTCATGAGTCGCAATCCTATTCAAAGAAAGTTTTTCTTGAAAAACCCTTTCTTGTGCCTCCTGCTGTCGGTCATGCTCTATTATTTCTTGAGATTCCCTCAGCAGGTCCATCAATGCCTCCTTCAGATCACTAATGTTTCTGAAGTTGAGATCATAATTCCGCTGAGGCTGGTTATACCCTCTTTCTCTTTTCTTATCATCCAAAAGTCTATTGAGCTCTAGGAACATGCCCATGAGCTCATCGAATGCATCAGTGTTTAGTTAGTCGACATCTTGGAGCTGATTAGGAGGGTAGTCGCACTAGCTAGGATCAAAATAGTCTTCTTGGGGTTGATAATAAATATTATTAGGCTGCCAAGAAGACATAGTAGGGGCGGGTGGGAGGTAAGCACTGTAAGGATGCTAGTATTCTGCTGGAGCAGAGTCATACGGTGCAAAACTAGAGGCATCCTGGGCCTAAAATTGTTGGTATGGAGGCATAAAATTTGTACATTTTGGCTGCGTGGAGGGGAGTAGTCATAGCTCCCATAAAATATTGACATTTCAAAGCATCAAAATGCTAGATAATCATAGAAAATGTTTGAAAAGAACAAAACAGGTCTACACCTAGAGAAAACTGGATACATACCAAGAAGATTCACCAGGTGATTGAAATGCTTCTAAAAGCACGCTAAACTAGGAATACCACTGAAATCTTAATTCTTGAAGCTCTTTAGGCACTTGGGGCTACTTCACCAGCAGATCTGATTAGTAGAGTCGCCATGGTGTTAGAGAGACTGCCCTGAATGGAAAGATGTAATGAAGAGCACAACAAAACTCTTTAATGGATGATAAGGATCATCAAGTGGTCCTACCAAGCGTGCCATAAATTGTTGTCACATGGATTTGCACCCAGTGTTGAAGGCTTTTAGGGCTCCAACAATCTAGTGAAACATTGAGATGATCTCCAGGTGTGGGACCCTGCAGGGAGATCAAATCTCTAGAGAGAGGTTGGTTCCTTTGCTGAATAAGAGATTCAGCTATTCCTAAGACTAAACCTAATCTATCCACCATTTATAAAAAGAGAGAGGGATAAAACTAGAAATTAATGGAGGTGATACACTAGGTTTGAATATAAAAGCTCTCACAGAATTAAGAAAATGCACAAAATAAAGAAATACAATTGATCATTTACACAAATCTAACAAATTCTTAGTTGAAGTAAATGAACAAGATTGAGAGGAAAGAAACATTCACAAACAATCAGTTATGAATCAGCAGGGTTAAGATAGTAGAAAAGGTAAAAACACAAGCATATATTCAATCAGAAGGCACAGTTACAACAAAGGAGGGCTCTGTTTGAATAAAAAATGAAAAGTATCCAACCCTTAATACATCTTACAAATATGCATATATAGCATTGACCGCAGTCATCTGTTACAATAAATCCACCCCCATGGGTTGGTCAGAAAATATCCCCACAAATAACTGCAGAAAATATCTAGATCATGGAGCAGCTGGAAGATATTTTCCCCTTTAATGAAAGCAGTTGATTCATCAACCTACCACCATTAATGCAAAATATCTGCAATCTAGATCTTGAATCTGGATCAAAACTTCAAAATGTGGATTTTCCCCCATAATCTTTCCAAATGATAGAGGATGAAATTCTAAGAAGATTTGTCTTTTGGATCATGTGGAAATTCCCTAAAATGAAGTTATTCAAGGTCAAAGTTGTGGTCAACGGTCATATGGATATTCATGTTTACACTTGAAATCTTCATATTTGCAAATATCTAGACAAATTATCCCAACCAAAAACTTGAGAGATACTAAGTAAAGGGGAAAAACATGAGTCTCAGTATCCTGACATCCAGATGCGCACCCGTCAAATTTACCCTAGCGGTATGACAAAACTGTCATATGCATGGACATTCAATGTTTGGAGATTCACCTAATATCCTAACTTTCCTTAATATCTAGACATCCCCAAATGTCCAGACCTTTCTTAATGTCCAGATCCTTCAATGTGCACATCTTGATGATGTGTCCTGATTGACCTTTCCAAAGAAGTACTAAACATTGCTGACATCATCTGGACATTCTGGCACTTGGACATTTTGCAAAGTTAATATCTAGACTTTATCTTAATGTCTGGATCTTCTCAATGTGTGGATGACGTCACCCAGATCTCTTTCCTAAGAAGCACTAAACATTGATGACATCATCTAGACCTTCCGACACTTAGACATTTTGTAAAGTTAATATCCAAACATTATCTTAATGTCCGGATCTTCTCACTGTACGGATCACATCACCCAAATCCCTTTCCAAAGAAGCACTAAACATTGATGACATCATCTAGACCTTCCGACACTTGGACATTTTACAAAGTTAATATCCAAACATTATCTTAATGTCCGGATCTTCTCAATGTGCGGATGACGTCACCTAGATCCATTTCCAAAGAAGCACTAAACATTGATGACATCATCTAGAAATTCAAGCACTTGGACATTTTGCAAAGTTAATATCTAGACATTATCTTAATGTCTGGATCTTCTCAATGTGTGGATGACAGATCCCTTTCCAAAGAAGCACTTAACATTGATGACATCATCTAGACCTTCCGGCACTTTGACATTTTGTAAAGTTAATATCCAGACATTATCTTAATGTCTAGATCTTCTCAATGTCTGAATGACATCACCCAGATCATGACCAAGGATCACCTAAAGCCTTTTGCGCACATACACTTAATTTATTTTAAAACTAGGCCTTGGACTGGAATCATAACAAAGGGGTCGGTGAACAAACGAAAGGAAACACTCAGGTTTATAACTTGGGCAACCAGGAACGACCAATCAATGATCAATGAAGGAATATAACAAAAAGCACGCAAAGGCAACATTGAAGGTTTTTTAGGCCTTTTTTAGGGTTTTAGCAAGTCCGAACAAATGCAACCTTGGGTATGAAATGCATGAAAAATGCAAGTCCTAACACAGAGCTAAGTTGTCAAAAGATTCAATCAAGATTTTGAAGGTGAACTATTTGACTCTGGGTAGAGGAAAATAGGTCAACACTTCCTTTTGATTTTCGTGCAACCCTAGAGTGCTAGACTAACAAGTGCAAATTTTACAAAAATATTTTTTTTAAGAAAGTAAATGCATTAATCATTAAATATAATTACACTATTAACAACATTAAATGAAATGAACAGCTAACACCTCTAGGGAACATAACTGCATCAGATAAAATTATAAAATTACAAGTGATATGTATCATAATACAACAGAAGAGTATTACATTATACATTTGTAGAGATGAAAAATTACAAAGGTTCAATACAAGATTACAAGACCGATCACATCAGTTTACAAAATAGTACAATTATGAATGTATACTACAACTCTGAAGGTGTAGAACAAATCTGGAACTGTAACACTTCTGCACTGATCTCGAACCATAACATCCAAGAAGACCAATGGATAGCTCTTCCACCCAACCATGTGGAACCTTGAGGTCCACCCCTCTGAGGTAGGAGATAACAATGACGTTCCACTAAGTCAAGGGATACAAGAAGACAGATACAAATTTGACTCAGGCACTAGATGATCAAGACAACATAAATCATCAAGACTACTCAAATCATCAAGATAACTCAAATCATCATGACAAGATAGTACTCCAGAGGCATCAACAAAAGATAACAGGAAGTAACTAGACTACAGTAAGGAGAGTGTCATCGCATGGTCCTAGCATGGGTTACCCAGGCTATCTCTATCTAGAAACCGGCCCCCATCTATGGTTACCCTAGCAACCTCTCTCTAGGCACCGGCGCCATAGGGTGACACATGCAAAGCTGACACATCCTCTCATGAAGACAAGGAGGTCATCCTTACCAACCAGGTCTTCTCATCCCATCCTTAGTCTATGAGAGCACTCAAGGCATGGGTGAGGCATCTTACTTATCTTGTTATGTTAATTTCTACCCAACCCACCTAAATAATTTATTAAATTATCACTTGATTACAACATCTATGGCGTTACCCAGGCACCCACTTTGGGGCACCGGCCCCACCATAGAAGCCACTCTCCTACATGCAACTAGAACCCCTAACCAACATCCAGAAACCAAAATATACATGGACCAAGGATCGCAAGGCCTCTATCTTATGGCAATCCAAAACATTACATAGACCTTTTCAAATTCCAACCACAACAATAGACCTTTCCCCTTATCCGCTTCAAAATCTCAAGTCAATAAAATAAAAAGACACAATAATATATTGGAGCCCAGTAGCCTAACCTTTGGAGTCGATAATTAGAACACAATACCACTATACAAAAGTACATCTCCCAATATGGAAACTAGGGTTTAAATGACTGACACTTAGTAAGCACAATATGACTCAGAACTAAAGAATAATATAATAAACCAGTTACATCAATACTACATGACGCCATTAACCGACAATGGAATTTCAAGCAAAACCTTATTTAAAATTACTCAACATAATACCATTGGAACAATTTTAAACCAGAAAGTACTATAGGGTTTTCACTCTCTTTTCCTAATAATAACATATACTATCCCATTCTAGTATTATAACTTCATCTAATAATTGTTTATTATTTATTTATCAAAATCACCATTAATCTCTAATTTATACCTAGTGATCCCTATTATCATGGAGTGTAATAAATATGCATGCAAGGTTATAAATAACCTCGACTAATCTCAAGGATTCCTATAAAAGTTCCCTTGTAGTAAAATTTACTAGTTAGCTTATTTAATTTATATCTAACTACAATAGAGAATTTCTATTACTAAACGGTATAAGAAGATATCTAATTTTTTGCCAAGAAACGCAATGAATTACATTTTGATTCTACAATGATACTCAACTTAGCTAATCACTAAATTTAATAATTAAGGACTAATAATTTCTAAAAAAGAAACTTCTAAAACTACAGCCAGCACTACGAGAAGTCACAGCCATTCACTCAGCATAAGGTAGAAATAGAAGGATTCTTTCCTTCTACTAATGAAATCGATCAGAAGATAAGATTGAAGGGGCTATGAACTCAGACCTAGGAGATTACAATTTGGCTGGCTTTAATCTTTTTGAAATCAAGCTTGAATCAGCCATGCTGATGAGAATCTAAGAATTGTACCAAGGCAAGGAGAGCAAGGAGAGCAACAATTTCCAAATCGTACCAGAATTGAAGTGTATGCTGATGAGAATCTAAGAATTGTTTGGTTGAATCGACCATGATAGAGGCTTATAGAATAAAAACTTGCAGGTCATTGGCTGAGGAGAGTGGTACAATCAGCCAGAAACAGGTTTTGGTCTTACTATGCTTCATTTGCTATAGAAGTTAGAACTTGTTTTCAAACATTCGCCACAGGAGGGAAATAATAAATAGATTCATTTCTACCTGAAGTATTTGTAGGTGGCTTAAAGGAATAAAAGAGATTTTGTTTTAAGAAGAAGTTTCAAGTCCCACACTACCAGATGTTGCGGTTGCAAGATCTGTGGTAAACATGAATGTGAAAAGTGGAGTACACACAAGGTATTGTAGACAGAATGCTTAAAATAAAAGCGGTCTCTCAGAATGCAATGATTGAAGGATGTGGGTCGCTGATGACGCACAGAGAAAGGTAGTCTCCTGGATAGCAAAGATTGCATGATATACACAAATTGGATCTTGCAATGATGCCCTCCAAAAAAAGAAAATTGACTAAAGCAAGCCTCTCTTGGTTCTAAATTATTTGTCGTCATGCATGTTTAAAGGATGATAGCTGAAATTAATTTAATAATATAAGTGGTTCCTTCCTATGATTGATCGCTATGCGAGCATGGTTGACCTCCTTCATCGAGCGGTTGAGAGAAGAACACTCAGAATTTTATTATGAGATGAAGGTAACAAGATAAACTCCAGATTCACAACATATTTAGAGAGGATAGAAAGTCATTGATATACATTCGCAAGCAGTTATGACAAACTCAAAAGGTTTTAATAATGTTGGATAATAACCCAGATAACAAGATTTCAACCAAATTTATAACAAATCCAGAAATACAGACCAACAATATGATAAATAACATACTCGGACAACTCTTCAGGCTATCGAATCTTTCTTGGTTCCCTTCTCTTCTTCTCTACAAAATTCCCTCCTTTTCTCTTTTTCTTCCTCTAAAACTTCTTTTCCCAAATTCTCTATCTATCCTCCTCAAAACTTCTCTCTCTTCCCCCTTTCTCAGAATGACCTCTTCCCAAAAATCCCCCCAGAAACCAAATAGCCCAGAGTCATAATTGCCCACTAACACCAAATCTATTCCCAAGAATCCTCCCCTCTAGAAGAATTTTAAATTTTTTACTAATAACAGAGATTCCCCACTCTGGAATCATAAATGACAACTAACCACCTTTAATTATTCCCCAGAATGACTCTATACAAAACTATATATATTAATGAGTTAAAATAAAGCTTTTGACCCACATATAAGTTTTTACAAACATTAGAATAGTTAATTAATTCTGCATTAAAATTTACTTAAATAGTATTCCACTAAAAGTATCCCAATTTTATGACTAATCAAAAATATTATAATGTTTGATCATAATAACATTATAATAATATTGATCATTTATGCATACTAGAATACACATAGGCTGACTAAACAAGGACTCGACAATAAACCTACAAACCACATGACGACCAACAAACTGAAGATTGAACTGACCTAGGGTATAAACCTCATGTTATCTCCATCAACGTTATCCATTGGTGTAAGGGCCCGCTCAGACCTCCTAAGTCAAGTGGAGTCGAGGCCCGATACCTACAACCTGTATCAAAACAATATGTTGCATACAGATATATGTGTATACCTACAAAACACATACACAGAGTTAGGGATTCACAGTGTAGTAGGGTGCTCAGAGTGAGCAATACTACACTATCCCTTCTCTGAGATCATGACAATAACATATGCATCCCTAACTAGAAGTTAGATAACATTAAACTACATAAACAAGATTATATCAATATGCATAATCCATCTAGCCATCAACTAAACATGTCAAAACACATCATGGGCTGAAATATCAATAATGTCATCATGATCTTGATAAGCATCAATAAGTCTAACATCTCAAATATCCCGACTGTCAAAGTGCAATATAAAACTACTAACTGTATCAAAACTATCTAAAACCAGAGAAAACTAATATCTATCTCAAACCAAAATTGAGGGGCATTACACATGCACTTAATTTATTTTAAAACTAGGCCTTGGACCAGAATCCTAACAAAGGGGTCAGTGAACAAATGAAAGGAAACACTCAAGTTTATAACTTGGGCAACTAGGAACGGCCAATCAGTGGTCAATGAAGGAATATAACAAAAAGCACGCAAAGGCAACATTGAAGGTTTTTTAGGCCTTTTTTAGGGTTTTAGCAGGGTTTTAGCAAGTCCAAACAAATGCAACCTTGGGTAGGAAATGCATGAAAAATGCAAGTCCTAACACAGAGCTAAGTTCTCAAAAGATTCAATCAAGATTTTGAAGGTGAACTATTTGACTCTGGGCAAAGGAAAATAGGTCAACACTTCCTTACGATTTTCATAAATCCCTTTGCATACCAAATACATTTTTACCTCTAGTTCCCCTTACCTTTTGTACACCCTTCCCTCACCCTTTCCTTTCACTTTATAAAATTTCTCCTGCATTCTAGATCTCCTCCACTCAGTCCCTCCATTTACCACATATGGTAGGTTGAATTCTTTCACCTTTGCATCTTCCACTTTCCTCTATTGATGTTGATGGATCAGACTGGACGGTTTGGAACACCAAAAATTTGTGAGGAGAAAAGCAGAATCAAGATAAAAAGAAAGCTAGATCATGGGATGAATTTGATGTACATTTACAATGAAGGAGAGTACATATAATGTAAAGAGTTTGAAACTCATAAGGAGTTGACTCATGCAAGCAACCAGAGCTGTAAAGTTTGTTCCTCACAAATGGGGAGAACTCTTTCCACACATCTTGGAAGAGTTTTGTAAAACTCTCCAAGTTGCTAATGAAGCCACCTAGGATGGCTTAACTACAAGTGTAAATAATTACATAACGTAATTAAATAATTACTTACACTAATACCCCCCTTTAAGCACAGCTTAGGTGGGCAGAATAATGGGTCCTAGCAACTTGGCCTCTTCAGGTACCCATGTCCAATGGAATCTCTTATAAAGTGGAAAAAGATAGAAAACCCTATGGGAAAAAACTATCCTCTGAAAAGAGAGAAAAACATATACAAGACACTTAAAAAAAACATGATACAAAATAATATCCTACAATCACAGATGACTATTGATATCCTCAATAGATTGTTGAGAATCAACAGGTGAAGATGGAGGAGAGTAATTGTCCATACTGGATGCTTGTGTAGGTATCACTGAAGTATGATCATCAGGTGCAAAATTTGAAAATGTATAAAGCTGAGTAGAGTCATTTGCCTTCCCAACCGCTACAATTACCATGCTTAGTAAGTCTCTTATCACAACTGATTGGGCCCAAATTCTACTGTCTTCTCTATGTCATTGTTTGTTATCTAGTAGACTGAGAGAATATTTTTAGTCAATGTTGGAACATAAAGTACTTTGGTGAAGTATCCATTACCAATATTGACTATTCCTTGTCCACATACATGTAAATACATGTTATCTCCTGTTAATATTTTTGCTATGTCTACTGGATGCAAAGAGGTGAACGGATATGGTGAATAATCCATATGATGGGAAGATCCTAAATCAAGAAGCCATGTGTTAGTTTTGTGAACTGTGGAAACTATAAGAGCATGCCCCTTTGATTTCTCTTATGTTTTCTTTTAGTGTCTGATGATGAAGATTCAGAGACAATGATGTTATTCTCCTCAAGAAGTTGAGTGAGTTCATTAATCTTTTTCTTCATACAATCAAGTTCTTTATGTCCCAATTTTTTACAAAAAGAATGTTTCACATAGTCTTTTATATTTCCCTATTTTTGTATTTTTGACACTCCTTGTATTGCTTTATCCTTATTTTTTCACCTTTGTTTGTCACTTGAATTTTTCTACTTTCAGTAACTAGTGCTTGTCACTTATAGGAACTTATGGTCCCCATTTGTATGAGTTTATCTTGCTCCCTAGTTAGGTCAACAATGAAGTCATCAATATTAGGCATTGACCATGTTGCACCTAGAGCCCTCTTGTGGAGTAAAAAGTTGACACAAAGATTGAATATTGAGGACCCAATTTAGATAGATTTGATAAGTTGGTCATCTTTTTTCTCTATCCCAAATTCTTTTAGTTGTAAGCGAAGTGATTTGAACTTGGTGAAGTACTCTTGCAAAGTTCTAAAATCATTTTGACTCAGACTTATCAGTTCATTTTCTAACTTGTGACTCTTAATTTCATCGACCCTCCCAAAGAGTTTCTCAAGGGCTTGCCATACTTCTTGTGGGATTTTTAAGGTCTCGACCTGAAAGAGGAGTTCTAGAGATAGACTTAAACATAAAAATTCAAAAGCTTGGTCACATTTGTTGAACCACTTCTCTTTATCTTTAATCGCATTTGGCTCCTTTTTAGTGCCCATAGTTACTCTAAACAACCCTTTATTTTTGAGTGAAAGTTCAACTTGCATCTTCCATTCATGATAATTAAAGGGTGTGAGAGGACACATTTATTGATTAGGATCCATGCTTAGTTTTGATTTGCAACTTTAGAATCTTGAAATAAAGAAATTTGGAGTGCTTTTAAGCACAACTCTTTGTCACCCCCCTTTTTAATATTTTTTGATCTCCCCCCTTTGTTTTGGCACTTTACTTTAGTTCATATATTTTCTTACAAAATGGAGATGAAAAAGCACTTTATAACTTAGTGTGAAATCACCACCATTGGATAGAGCATAAAAAATAAGCACTTTAAAAAAAATAGGACTCAATTTTTAGTTACCGTTTAAAAGTTATAGTGCTTTTAAGTTTTCGACTTATTGCAAATTCACACAAAAAAAGTTTTGCACTAACAAATTTTTGGAAAAAAATATTTTAGAGGGAAAATAGAAGAAAAATTTTAGCCCCCCTTATTGCTTGTGACTAGGAGCTTAAAATCTCATATGACTAGGGGCTTAAGAGGAAATGAGGTCACCCCCCTTTTCCAATGACATCATCCCCTCCTAGTTTCTTATGTCAACAATTTTGACATCAATAGTAATGAATAGTAACTCTTATTTCTGCCTAAAACTTGAAGGTTGTTTGCAAGTATATGTTGCAACTCACACTAGATTCATGCCACATTAAAAAAATAGAGATAGCATAGGCAAATTCATGGCAGATTTGAGGGTGATCTAAGGACCAAATGAGGGCTGATATGGAGTCCAACTACTGCAAGCCACACGCCTGAGCTTCACATGCCATGTTGATGGCTTGAGTGGGGGGAAATTTGACTATGGACAACTCAATCACTTGACCAAACTTCATACACCCCTCGCCCAAACTTTAGATGCCAAAATGACCTTGAATCACAACTGATATGGATTATGGTGAGTTAAAACTAGCGCCCAAACATTCACACCCACATTAAATATCATCTTCCAGATTTATGCTTGCATATTCTTCACCTCCTCTATGAGTAGTTTAACAAACACAACAAAAATAAATAAATTTCAAACAATATTTTGAACCACTAAACATGCCAGCACCAGCTCTGATACCATGTTGGTGTTGATGGATCAAACTGGACGTTTTGGAGCACCAAAAATCTGTGAAGAGAAAAGCAGAATCAAGATTAAAAAAAATCTAGATAATGGGTCGAATTTGATGTACATTTACAACGAAGAAGGAGAGTACATATAATGCAAAGAGTTTGAAACTCATAAGGAGTCAACTCATGCAAGCAACCAGAGGTAGCGAGTTTGTTCCTCACAAATGGGGAGAACTCTTGCCACACATCTTGGAAGAGTTTTGTCTCTCCAAGTTTCTAATGAAGCCACCTAAGATGGATTAACTACAAGTGTAAATAATTACATAACGTAATTAAATAATTACTTACACTAATATCCTCTTTGCAAACTTTCCTCCTTAGACTTCAAGATTTCTTCCCTTCACTTCATATCCTATCTTAACATCTAGTTCCACACCTTCTTCCTTGAAGAAACCTAATAGCCTTCCATATTTCATTCACACATTTCCCTTCACTTCCACCTTCAATTCCACAAGTTTTCTCCTCTTTTCTCTCATCCTTTCCTCCAATCTCATGACGAATTCCCACATTTGTCCCAATGACCAAATCACTCATTCGCTTCCATTGTGTGGAACTTTCCCATTTTTCTAGACTTCATTCCTTCTACTCCTTATGTCTCTAGTTCTCACTTTCTATTCCACATCAAATTTCTACAATTTCTCCAAACACCTACGAAACACTCCAAAATGCTCTAGCAACTTCCCAAATTTCTATTAATGCCAAAGTTGACTCTTGAAACTTCACAAATGTAATATTTCTACCCAAACAACATAATGCATCCAAAGGGCATGATTCCAATTGTAAATTTAACAGTGGATGATGACGAAGATGTAGATCGCCATGATTGCAACATGGTTGATCTATAGCTTCCAATTGTCTTCTAACAACTCAAATGTGGATTTTATGGGTTTGTATTCAATGCTAAATGGCATCTTATTGTGCATTAAATTCTTGCAAGTGACCAAAAGGGTGTGAAACCAAAAAGCTACAAATACAAGTTTGTTTCTCATTCAAAGGGTTGGTCGTTGAGACAATTTTTGACTATAAATGCTTCAAGTAAGATCTAAGGCATCAAACATTTCAATTTTGGTCTATAAGGAATGGAATCCATTTAGAAAATCATTGGAAGGGTTTTCAATGCACATATTTTGTAAATGGTATATCTCCATGTTAATTTGTAATGATTTATTACCGAATAAAGTAGGCATCGATCTAATTGTTGAGAGATCAAACACTTTCTCTTTTTAATCAATCCTCTATCCTGAGTAGATTAGAAGTAGATTAGAGTTTCACATGCTTTCATGATTCATTATTGTAAATTAGGGAACATCCTAGGCAACCTTCAATACTTAAATCACTAGAGAATCATGTCATGCATGCCTACATCTTGCAATGTGTATGAAATGTTAAGTGGATTCATTTGTGGGGATATCATGTTGTTATCATTTGTAGGTGCATAGGCAAGGTTGTAGTGTTGGCTTAATTAGAGGGTTTATGTGCAGTTGCTTAGGCTTTCACCTAGTGACAAATTTTGGGGTCAAGCATACATTGGGTATAGTTTTTGTTTTATTCATGATTCATCTTAATACGTTGTATGTCTTGTTAAGAATACCTCTAGGAATACCCTCCTGGGTCTAGCTAAGCCCGTAGTGAAGGAGAGCATGCCCACTCTTAGCAATTGGCCTTTAATCACTCACATTATGTTGATAAGTTGATTGATCCCTCTTCAAGATGACAAGCCCCTAGTCTTGAATTAGATTAATACCTCTAGGAATGTGAGTAGTGATTTTAGGACCCAACATCATGTATGAAGGACTGACTCACAAACACACTACAAACAAGAGGATGCCCTACATAGCATCAAGGTGAGTTGTGATATAATGGATTGTAACAACCTTGGTGGGATGTGTGGTGAGACAACTAATAAACCAAGCACATAGTCAAACAAAACAATGCCCTAGTATACCTTCAAAACACATCGTGATATAAAGGATCATGACGACCTTGGTGGGATATATTGGGGGACAATAGATAAGAAAATAGTCAATCTAATAGATAGATGACACATTGGGGTTTCATTTCTTGCCAAAGTGTTAAAAGGCCATGATAGTTCAATGATGATGTCTGATTGGGGAATGATATATCCTACTATTGTGATGATAGGATGATAGGATAAGGATTTCATAATGGGTAGGGATTCAACCTATGTGCATTGATGGTGTTTGATAGTAGTTCACTTTTTTTATGTGGGAGTGTTGTTGAATTAAGGTGTGTTTGTTTATTTATCAAGTTATGTTGAAATGTCCTAGGATGATGTCTGATAAGGGATACACATTGTAATGCCCTTAGATTGCAAATGAGAGAAAATCAAAAGGGGTCTTTCCAAAGCATGACATAATGCTTTGGCCCTAGCATATGACTAGGTCAACTGCAAAGAAGGAATGATGGTGATGGGGTGATATGGTGTGGAAAGTACTAGGAGATAATAGAATATAATTCTACAGATGATACCTACAAATAGGTTTTCATCATGGTACTTGTCCAAGGTGCCATAAAATGGTTTTCACCAAAGGATGATTTTTCTCTTGACCTTTCTAATTCTATTTAATTTTTTATGTTTTTTCTAATGTGGGAACTATTGCACATTAGGCATGGAGCACTTAAGGTGCACCAATATTCATTGGTTCTTCTAGCTCTTGACCATCTAGAGTGGCCAGTTTATATGCTCATAATCCATACTCAGCAATGATGGCATAGGGGCCTAACCAATTAGGTGCAAAGTTTCCAAGCTTCTTTTTATGATCCTAAGTGGTATTCCTCTGATTCTCTTTTAGTACAAGGTCACCAATCATAAACTCTCTAGAATTGATGTGATTGTTGTAGCTATGATGAAGCCAATTTTGATAGGCTTCATATGGTTCAAGACATTAAGTCATCTTTCATCAGGGAATCTAAGCTCATGCAAGAATGCAACTCTATACTCTTCATCATCGATGATCTCTTGCAAAGAGATGCTCAAATATGGGAATTAAATCTCAATTGGAAATATGTCTTTAGCTCCAAAGATGAGGGAAGGTAGCTCCTACATGCATACAAATGCTAGTACAATAGTCTTAGAGTTGGATTGAGTTGGAGGTGGAAATCATGGCTAGCATCATTGATAATCTTCTTGAGGATTTTGATAAGGATTTTATTATATGCCTAAACTCAATCATTAACTTGTGGATAATATGAAGTGGAACATCTATTCTTGATGTGTAATTATCCTCATAGGGTGTGTACTTCTTAGTTTTTGAAGGATTTGTCATTATCTATGATAATGGAAGAGGGTATACCATAATGACAGTTGATATGGTGGAGGATGAACTTGGATATTTGTTGGTCAATAGTATAAGTGAGAGGAACCTCTTCAACCAACTTGGTGAAATATTTTGTGGCAATGATAATGAATTTATGGTCATTGGAGCATGAGGGATTAATCTTGCCAATGAGATCAAGGCCTCATGTATAAAAAGGCTAGGGAGTTGTAATCAACTGTAATGCTTGAGATGGAGCATGGATTAAGTCCCCATGTTTCTAGAGTACTACACATTTCTTGACATACTGACAAGAATCAGGTTCCGTTGTGGGTTAGTAATAACCTATTCTTAGAAAATACTTAGCTAGGACCATGCCACTAGTGTGTGATTTGCAAAGGCCTTTGTGAATGTCTTCCATTGCAAGGTTGACCTCATTCAAATTTATACATCATAATAAAGTGCCATCATAACCCCTACAATAGAGGGTGTTACCTAGGAGAGTGAAAAGGGATGTTTTTTAGAGAAAGGATTTGCATTGGTTATATGATAGGTTAAGGAAAAGGATTTGATTATGAAGGTAGGTGTAATATTATGATACCAAGGGGAATTGTATTTCACATATCATTTTAGTTTTTGAGACATCATAAGTGAGCATCAAAAGTAGCTCCACCAAAAACTCACACTATTGGGAATCTTTCTACATTTCTAGGAGGGACCAAATGGTGTCCATTGCATCTGCTACTCTATTATTGCGATGATGGACTTCCTCAAACTAAATGTGCATGAAAGTTTGCTTGAATCTATCAACCATTCTTTTTTATGGGATGAGTTTATCATCCTTGGTTTGATACTCATCATTAACCTTTGATAACTAGCTAGGAATCACCAAAGACTAACAGATGTTGAATGTTCCATTGTATTGCAATTTTGAGACCTATAATCAGTGCTTAAAACATTATTGGTTTAAGGAAAACCAATTTTAAATTATTTGGGGATAAGATCCCCTTGTGGTGTGAGGTATAAATTTCTTGCCCCCGAGCCATGACTAGTGAAGGATCCATCAAAATAGATCTTCCATACAGGTAATTCTTGTTGCAAGTATGTGCTAACCAGTGTTGTCATTGGTGTCAACTGTGCTCTTGTTTTGATGCTTACTTGTGTTGAGTTAGTTGCTTTGTATTGGCTTATATAAGTGTTGAAGATAATGACAAAGTGTTCCTGATTTTGAGTTTCCAAGTACTTTTGAGAAATTTTGCTCTTAGTGGAAACAGTGTATTGCGGAGTATTTTGGCTTGCAGAAGATCAATGTAGTGTTTTGCTCCACATATCTTGTAGATTGAATATCTTTGTCTGTAGTTTGGAATTTATTTAAAGGGATGTCTATAGATGCTATGTTTCAAGTTTGAACCTCCAGTATGAAGATTTGAGTGAGTTATGTTCACCAGAGAAAAAATTGTTTTTCCTGAGTATCCAGTGGTGACAGGGAGAATAAATTTTTCTCTGCATTTCTTCGCATTCAAGTTTTATGGTTTGTAGCTCTATAGTTAAGTCTGGAACAATGTTATGTGCTTTCAATTCAAATGGTTCATGATTTGGTGGTCCACAAGAGATCTTTTCTTTATGACAATGGCTGACAGTATTGTTTAAGTGCTTCATTTTGAAGAATCTTTTGGATAGAGTGTTTGGATGTTGTACAGAAGTTCTTGGTGATTGTAACGTGCTTGTGGATGTCTCTAGATCATGTTCCTTCTTTTTGATTGGTCCACATAGTGTAATTCAGATCGTGGCTAAAGTGTGTTCCTAAAATTCTTAGTGTTAACTCCAGTCTTGGATGACCTAGTTGTTCTTACTACTTGTGGTTATGCTTTGGAGATTGTGGAAGCATGTTGTTGCATGGAAGATTGCATTTAAGTTCCAGCTAAGGCATGGTGTGGTCTGCATTTATTCTTTTCCTTAGAAATTATGTTTAGGTCCAGGCCTATTTCTAACGTATGTTTGTAATGCCGACCTTGGAGATTCTTCCAATGGTTGATGATTGTAATGCCAACCTTGATGTACATTCCAAGGTTGATGAATTGTATAAATACGTGTAATGAAGTCATGAAAAAGGGATCCTAGAGTGAAGATGCAAGTATAAGCGTGAAGTGTAAAAGAGGAGCAGAGCAGAGGAGATATATTGCACTTCAATGGACCTGAACCTTGGCATGGAGTAGATGCTACTATCTCAATTCACCCATTTTGGCTGTGAGCCCATTTTGGTAGTGAGCCTTCTTCATTTGTAGTGAGCATCTCAGGCAATGAGTCCTGGGCAGTGAGCCTCTGATTTTTGGTATTGTTATTATATATTATATTGTGAGCTAACACTCACCATGGCTTTTCCCTATTTAGGGTTTTCCACATAAAAATCTGGTGTCTCGTGTGTTGAATGTGTGGATGTGTTTAAGTTTCTATTTTCATGCTTTTATGGTTAAATCCTAATAATAGTAAATAAGTGGTTGATGTGTTGATGTTTATGAGAAGCAAAGGTTTTGGTTACAACTAATTCACCCCCCCCCCTCTTAGTTGACTTGTGCATTTCAATAATTCTTTATAAGCTAGGATGGACTTGTCTAGAAAATTAAGGATTAATGGTTAAGGATCTACCAACACTGCTTCGACCAATTGATCTACCATAACTTGTCCCCTAATTGAGTTTTTATCAACATACTCAATGTTAAATTCACTAAGAATCATAACCCATTTAGTTATTCTAATTTTTAAGGATGCTTTGGACAAGAAATACTTGAGGGGGTTAATTTTTTAAATGAACCTAGTTTGATGATTGATCATGTAGTGTCTTATTTTTTGAGATGTGAAGATGACAACTAAACATGCTCTTTCCATTGGTGTGTAATAGATTTCATAGGCTACCAAGTTTTGAATTATGTCGTAGATATCTCTTTATTTTCAATGTTCATCATGTTGTGTGAGCAAGGCCCCTAAGGCAACCAATGTAGCTGAGATGTAGAATATCAAAGGACTATTTGGTGTAGGTTCCATGAGGATCTAAGTGGAATGGCAAGGTACTCCTTAAGCTAATCAAAATCTTTTTATTAAGACTCATCCCAATGATAACTTGTAATCTTCTTGAGCATAAGTGAAAATAGTTTATATTTATTATCAAGTTGAGAAATGAACTTATGTATAGCCTGAACTTACCCTGGAGGTTGTAAAATTGCCTGAACTTAACAATAGAAAGTGCCCAGAGTTATAAAAGTTATCTTTTGTTGGTATTCAAGGGAAATTTGGATTTGATTATAGTTGAAGAAACCATCCATAAGTGACAACATTTCATACCCTGTGGTGAGATCAACTATCATGTTAACATTAAGGGAAAATCATCCTTTAGACATGTCTTGTTGAGGTCATTGAAGTTTGTGCATATGTAGATACCATTGGGTTTCTTGCTAACAAGGACAATATTTGATATCCATTTGGGGTATTCAATTGGTCAAATGAAACCACCTTCTATAAGTTTCTACAACACCTCCTTAACCAAAAGGGCTATCTTAGGATGCATTTTTCTCAATTTTTTCTTGACTAGTTTGGCATCAGGATGCACCACAAGGTGAGGAACCACTAGGGAAGGGTCCAACCTATACATATCAACATATGACTAGGAGAAAATGTCTATGCCTCCCTTGAGTATAGTGGTGATAGTCTTCTACTCTTTTGATTCCAAAGTTGTTGCAATGTGTGTGATTTTATAATTATCTTTCATGATAAGGTTTATTTCCAAGGTATCCTCAACCAAGATTGTTGATTTTCCCTACCATTGTAGAGATTTCAGGGGACTGTCAAGTTCCTCATCTATCAATGTGCCTTAGAAAGGTTTTCATCAATAGACAGGTCTTTATTTTCTTTTGATTTATCTTCATTCGATAGTGCCTCAAAGAGGTTTTCACTAGGGGAGTTCAATTTTTTCCTTTTATTTTTTTTCATTTTTTCTTTTTTGGTTGTTTAGGACTAAAGAACTCTTCCTTCTTCCCAAAGAATGTTACGATGCCTAGATTGATTTCAAGTCTCTTCTTGTGGTCCCTTATTGGAATGTCATCATGAAGTCCCATAAATTCTATGATAACTTCATTATTCTAAAATGTGTCTAAATATATAGGATCTTGTTGGTCTCATTCGATAAGATTGGGGTATGTAAGTTCAAGGTTGATAGTGTGAATGGTGGTTTCATGGAAAAGGTTTGTGATGGAAAGGTTTTTGAAAGACTTAGTGATGGACCTTATTTTGACATTTTCAATATTTGGAGAGGCCTCCCTAATAATCATGGAAGAATAACTTAGATTATTGGAAGGTTCATCAAGTGACATGTATCCCAACCCGTGAGTTGAGATGCTTTCCTTCAAATGTATGGGGTCAAGGATGCGTTGTTCATATAGCTTGAGATCTTTACCCTTATATTTCATGTTTTTGCACATGTGAAGAGTTATAGGATACACATTATTCAAGAAGCATGATGCAAATTCTTTATCTTTGCAGAGCCAGGAACTGGTTGAACTTTCAATCTCTTTATCAGCAAGGAAGTCATGTTGCACAAAAGTGGTGGAACCATACTACAGTATGGTTTGTGGTTTTCTTAGCCACAAGTTAAGTTAGCCATAACACCATGGAGAGAGAGGGATCTTACCCATATGAAAGGTGTTTTTTTATCTCATACTCTCCATAGCCTTTGTCAATGATCTTGACTTGGGTTTTACGATGTGGACTAGTGGATGTGGAAGTGAGATCGCTAGTATCTATGTAAGAGGATGATTGTTTTTCTTTGGGATTGGTGACAACTTCACTTCTTTGACAATGATTGGCCTTTTGATATGAGCCTTCCAACATCTTGCAGTATTAGAAGAGGTTGCAAGTAGGGACATCAAACATAGGGACATAGTCCTTCAAACATAGATTTTTCACCAAACATCAAGGTCTATGTTCCACACAAAGAAAAATAGAGAAAAATATTCTATAAAATATCTATACACTAGGCATTAATGTCTTTGTTGTTGGAAACAAGGCAGATAACTGAGAGGGGGAGTGAATCAGTTATCTAAAAATTTCTTTGATTTTCTTTTCTATCATTATCTTAATATTTAGTGATATAACAAAACATGAAAGCATATGCAACCATAAGAACAGAAATGAAATTAACACACATAACACAAGGATTTTTACTGGGAAACCCTGTTAAGGGAAAAACCACGGGGTGACTAACCCAAGATTGTATTCTCTGTTAAAAGAATAAAGAAGTACAAAATGGCACTTGCCAATTAGGGCTCACTACCTGAGCACACTGCTCACAAGAGGCCCACTGCCTACAAGAGACTCACTATCTACAAATGCTTACAGATGATACTGAGGTACTTGAACTGATGAACAACATCTATTCATGCAAGAATTTAGTTCCAGTTGGGCACTGTATACCAATCTGGCACACTTCATTCTTCCTCTTCTCAATATTATTCTTCTGTCATATTCTGGACTCATATATATGTTTTCGCACTTCTATCAGTGTTAATTCACACATTTTTTGCACATCAATTCTCTACCATACCTTAAAAACTTGAATCTATCATATATATATCTACATCAAGGATTTCCAACAACTTCTTAGTCAGCAGCAAGAACACTTGAGATACTTTCAGGTTATTGATCTATCGGCTAAATCCATGCTTGATTAGTGATGTGCATCAAAAACTTAGGCATAGAAGTTGTTAATCATGTTGGCCAACCATGTACAATATCATAGATTGTTTGATCAGCACCTTTTACACATCCAGATTGAAGTCTGATGCTCTGCCGGTCAGTTCTTCCTCTGTCTGCTCTGCCTGACTAGAACCCAACACTCAGATGCTCATATCTTTTTCATGCTTTACCACCGGAGACTAAATCTCTGGAATATAATAGTCATGATACCCCTCTTGATTGTCCAAGTCCGTAACTTACTGAGTTACACCATCTGAGAGATCTGGACCTAATTGTCAAACCTTGTTACATACTCTATTCTTGTTCACCGAACCAAAACAATCTTCAATCTGACTTCCGGTATAGGCATATTATGTATTGTGGATGTGTGGGATAGACTTTGTTTCCATCAATGACAACACTTATGAAGCCACTCAGTTTCTCTTGCCAACAATCTCCCCATTTGGCATTGATGGCAACACTTAGTGAAAAATGACTAAGTGTCATTGTAACGCCCCCTTTGCTTATGCTTTGTTTCTTTACACTGCTTCACCGGAGCTCCCCCTTTGCTAGATTCCTCATTTTTCATAGCTCTTCACTCCCCCTTTGACATCAATGGAAAAGGGTGCAATCCGCATACAATATTAGGCAAAAATTATGCTACATATGGCCGTATATGTATATACAAATCATATGTTATACTTACATATACTTGAGTATATCTGCAAAGGTTGTTTTCAACTATACAGTTTATGTGGCCCAACTCCTCTTCATTCTATCCAAAATGGAGATATGTCCACGTAACAAAAATGCATATGTTTTTGCCCTCTTTAAGTTTGTAGGATCACTAGTCCAGACTGTACTTTGTGCCTCTACCAGGCCATCATGCATTGCTTCTAACTTAGGGATGATTATCCCTCTGAGCTCACCCATTCTATTCATTATGTTCTTTTTCTCTTTAACCAGTTCTTTGATTTCATTTATTATAGCAATATCTTGACATTCATGGTTTACAAGAGAAGTAGTAAGGGGATCATAATTTTGAGACAAACTTGACAGTTTTCCTTCTTGTTCTTTTACTTTCTTCTCAATGTCCTCTGTCACTTTAGGCCAAGTTAAACAAAATCTGTATATGTCCCCACCATCCTTAAGAGCATTTTCAAGGCTCTTTATGCCAATGCCCAAGGTTCTTCTATGATTAGCAATTAATCATTGTACTTCACTAAATCTCTTTTCCAAGAACTCCTTCTGGGCCTTAGTTTCTACTGATTTTTCTAAAGATTCAAAATGAGTGTTAACAGAATTGAATAAGCTTTTCAAATTATTAGATGGAGAGGTAGAAGGATCCTTTTGATAGGTTGGCATGATCTTCTCTAGTACGGATGCAAGATTCAATAGTTCACTGTCCTCCATGTGTGACTTTAGAAGTTTCTCTTTTGCTTTGGCTTGAGCAAAAGATGTTATTTTTATTATCTGAACCAGGGAGAGAGAGTCAAAATTTAGTGGCCCTTGAAATAACTCAGGTTCATCTAGCTCCATCATTTCTTTATCTAAGAAATTCTTCACTATCTCTACAATGTCTCTTGCTGGTGATTCAGACTTCTTTCCTTTAGAGATATCAGGACTAATTGGTTTGGATAAGTCATCATTAATCTTTTTTGTTTGTTCTTCTTCTTTTACCTTATCCTCTTTTTCTTGATTCTTCTTCTCTTCTCTTCTACCTTCCCTTTTTCCTTTAGTGCCTAGAAGATTTGTCTTGACAGCTACGGGATCCAAAGGAGTGATATCACCAGTGTTTGTTGCTTTGGGACTTCTTCTTTTGGAATAGAGGAGACTAAGTCCTCAGGATTTTCATCATCTATTTTCTTTAATCCTTCGATATCCTTGTCAGAGAGTTCTTCATTGATTACTTTTAATCCTTCAACATCCATGGTGGAAAGTTCTTCATCTTTTTCCTCTATAGTAGGAAGACTAAATCTCCTCAAGGGATTCTGGAGGATTTCTTTTGTTTCATTGGCTATTTGTCCAATCTCACCAAGCATGAGTTTGTTCATTCTGGACTTGCTCTGGAAATCATCTTTACACTCCTTGAAAACCATGTCCATTTATTTTGGAGTGATAGAGGGGCATAGTTGTATCATTATTTGCTCCCAGATCTCCAAGTCTTTAGCCTTTGCATTCACTTTTTTTTGTTCCAATACTTCTTCTAGGCTTTTTGGAATAAATGAAATTATTTAAATGAATGCTTTGTTATAGATATTCAAATACCTTACAGTAGCTTCCTCCAGAATTCTCTTATCAGCATCATTGTATTCATCATAGAACTCTATCACTGGCTGCAAGTTCCCATCCATAGTGATTACCTTGGTGATGTCATCAATGGAAAGAGTGGCCTTTTCAACAAATTCCTTTGCCTTCTCTTCCTCATTTCTGCTAGCAGAGAATTTCTCGGATGTTCTCTTCTTCATTTTCTTGATTTCCTCATCTGATTATGTTTCTTCATCATCCTTATGGCTTGTATTTGTCCTTGTGACTTTGGTCTTCATTCTCTTTTCTCCTTTTCCAAATGACTTGACTTCCAGTTTGGTAGACTTTGAGCTTTTAGAAACGATAGGAGCAGAGCTCTTGGAGGATCTAGTCTGAGAGGAGGTTTGCATAGGAACACTTTCTTTCTTTGCTTAGATTGCCTTTCTTTCTTTGCCTTCTCCATTTTCTCTCTATTAGCATCTACAGCCTCCTTTGATATGCCAAATCTTTTGGCAAATTCTTCAACTTCCATTCTTACTTTTCTCTTCATCTCAGGTTGTCTTAACTCAACATGTATCTTTATGCTTAGCTCTTCAAAGGTGCCAAACCTTTCTGCTTCAGTGTCCTTAGGTTGGCTCAGCAGATGTTGAATATGTAGCTCCAATATTTTTTCATCAACCTCATAACCCATAGGCATTATCCATACAATTCTTGGCTCAACTACTTCCATTAGGTATTGATCAGTGTCAACCATGAAGCAGACTGTATCTTTGTATTTATCAACTATTGTTTGTGGTATTCTTTCTCTAGCATGCATCATGCTTTGGAAATTCTTAAAGTAACCCCAGAGGGCTGAGTTTTGGGCTTGAGCATCACCAAGTCCATACATGTAATCTCTGATCTAAATTGCAACGGGTTTATCATTTTACCAGACCCAACCATTTGATCCAGGAAGCTCATTCATATAATAGAAAAATAGACACAGTATTAGACTACCATATTTGAAGGAGTTTTTCTTATCCTTTTTGATCTTCTATAAGTTTTCCATCAGCTAGTTCAGTAGAAGCTCACATAGATCATAATCTACATCTTCCTTTAACATCTGATATGCAGCATAGATTGTTGTACCAGGCACAGAATTCTCCATGCTCGAGTGGTAGATTTTGTAGCCAATTATCATTGAAGCAAACTTGACATCTGGATCCGTGATGTCATCTATAGTCATTGCTCTTTTGTCAAATTTTGATCTGGTGGCTTCAGTTACCGTTTGGTTCTTCACAGATTTGAGTGCAGGTAACCCACTCGATGAATGTAGTCCGATCACTACCCTGATGGCATCCTTGGTTATTTTGAATGGCCTCATTAGCCACATAAAATTATCATGCATCCTACTTAGAACATATTGGACCGAATCGTCTTCTGCAAAAGATGGAAAATGTATGCAATGTTCGAATTGTTTGTCCCAGATGGTCTTGAATTCAGGTCTGAGCTCAAAATTCTCATTTATTAACTGTTTGTGATAAATGTCGATCAACTTTGAATCTCCAAAATCTTTAATGTTTGCATGGATATAAACCCTAATATCTTCTACATGCAAGACACTGTGCAGAATACTAGAAAACGCACCCAAGGGATCAACTTCTAGAGATTTGTAAAGGTGTTTCTTAAATTTTGGTCTCGACCTATCAGAAATATTAACCATTGGAGTAGCCATTTTTTGCAAGAGATCCAAAGAGAGTTTTCAGATGGGAAGTACCTTTTCATGCTTTAGGTTTTGAAGCAGAAGTCGAAGTGATTCTCTGGTTGAATTCAATCTTCAGTTGAACTTGAGTGAACTCTAGAATCTTCTTCTCAGAGCTCTTCTTTTCTTCTTCATGAGTGCAAGTGTGTAAATAATGAGTGAAAGAACCCTTTTATCTTTGCGTAAACCCTAATTTCCTTTTGTAATAAATGCACAAGTTTTTAAGTCATCCGGTTACCCTGCTTCTCAAATGAGCTTTTCTTGGATTGTCTTATGGATCTTCAAACTAATACCTTAGTGAGTTGGTAGCACGCAGGTGCCTTGAAGACTTTCCTCTAAATTCACAAATTAGAGTGTTGTATTTTCAGCTCATACCAGATCAATTTGTACTAATTTGTTGAAACTGATTGGTTTCTGGAACCGGATCTTACTCAAGTCATCATAAACCTTGTGAAGCTTCATGCGGATCTCTCATATTCTGACTAATAGTTCTTTGAGGAATCTTATAGGAACCCTTTAATCCGCAACACCATATGTTTCCTCAATGTGCCGAATTTAGGCACTTACTAACTGGCTGGGGGAAAATAATTTTCTCTGTAGCTCCCCCTAAGCCAGAGCTCATTTTTTTAGTTACCGGAAGGATTATCAGCACTGGATTCCAATGTGGATCCATCTCCAACATTCATTGTACTCTACTTTACCCAAATCTTGCTCATCTCCTTTTGAACTTCATCCCAATTCACTTTACCTTTGCCTTTATCTTGTTTCTGATCATGTTCCACTAGACCTTTTCTATTTTGATTTCTACTTCTGCAGAATCTACCTATATGACTAGATTTATTGCAATTGAAACATACAACATTTCCTTGCTTATTTGATTGATATCCTCTTGATCTGCATTGATTAGCCATATGTCCCATTCTATTGCATGCAAAGCATCTACCATTGAATGAATTGTTTATTTTCATATTTCTACATTCATGAGATTTGTGACCATACCTTTTGCAATTAAAAAATTGTCTAGAGAAGGATGGATTATTTTGATTCATTCTCCCCCTGCACTGATTTGCTTTATGACCAAAATTGTTTCAATTGAAGCAGTATCCATTGAAAGATGGATATCTTTGGGCATTTGGTTGCATTATCGGAGGTCTTCCAGACTTGTTTCTTTGATTTCCTGATCCAAAGTTCTTTTGACCGGATCCAAAACTTTCACCTTTCTCATATCCCAAGCCATGCTTATCGTCTACCTTCTTTTGACTTTCAAGAAGAACTTCAAGTTGGGATGAGCTTATCTTGAATTTTTCTTTGTATTCATTTGCAGATTGAAGATCTTGTTTGAGAGAATCAATCTGGTTCTCAAGTTGTTCTTCATTGTATTGGCTTCCTCAAGATCAGATTCAAGATGTCCGATTATTCTATCCATTTTGTGGTAGTCCTCTATTTTCTCCTTGAGTTATTGCTTCAGGTTATCTTCAGTCTTTCTTTTCTCTTCAATTTCTTGGGTGAATTTAATAACTCCATATTCCATTTCATGTCTCATCATAATGACTTCTTTTGAAAGTTTTTCACATAGCTTAGTTTTTTCATTCAGATCCTCATCAGCATTAGTGGCTTCATTCTAATTTGCTAGTTTTGAAGTAATTCCTTTCTCTTTTTCACATAGATATTGAGTTTCTCTTTCATCTTATTGCTGAAATCATCAGCTTCCTTGAGTCACTCTCTCAAATTATTGACCTCAAAGTGAGATTGCTCAAGATCATCTAGGGCAAACTGAAGTTGTTCTTTCATACCATATGCATCCATTGAGATTCCTGGATCCTCCTCAAGCTGTTAGACTTTTTTTGAGGGACTTAGCTCTGATACCAATTGTTGGAAACAAGGCAGATAACTGAGAGGGGAGATGAATCAGTTATCTAAAAATTTCTTTGATTTTCTTTTCTATTGTTATCTTAATATTCAGTGATATAACAAAACATGAAAGCATATGCAACCATAAGAATAGAAATGAAATTAACACACATAACACAAGGATTTTTACAGGGAAACCCTGTTAAGGGAAAAACCACGGGGTGACTAACCTAAGCTTGTATTCTTTGTTAAAAGAATAAAGGAGTACAAAATGGCACTTGCCAATTAGGGCTCACTGCCTGAGCACACTACTCACAAGAGGCCCACTGCCTACAAGAGACTCACTGTCTACAAATCCTTACAGATGATACTGAGGTACTTGAACTGATGAACATCATCTATTCATGCAAGAATTTAGTTCTGGTTAGGCACTGTATACCGATCTGGCACACTTCATTCTTCCTCTACTCAATATTATTCTTCTGTCATATTCTGGATTTAGATCTATGTTTTCGCACTTCTATCAGTGTTAATTCGCACCTTTTTCACACATCAATTCTCTACCATACCTTACAAATTTGAATCTATCATATATATATATATATATATATATATATCCGCATCAAGGATTTCCAACAACTTCTTAGTCGGCAGCAAGAACACTTGAGATATTTTTAGGTTATTGATCTGTCGGCTAAATCCATGCTTGATTAGTGATGTGCATCAAAAACTTAGGCATAGAAGTCGTTAATCATGTCGGCCAACAATGTACAATATCACATATTGTTTGATCAGCACCTTTTACACATCTGGATTGAAGTTTGATGCTCTGTCGGTCAGTTCTTCCTCTGTCTACTCTGTCTAACTGGAACCCAACACTCTGATGCTCATATCTTTTTCATGCTTTACCACCGGAGACTAAATCTCTAGAATACAATAGTCATGATACCCCTCTTGACTTGTCCAAGTCCATAACTTACTGAGTTACACCATCTGAGAGATCCGAACCTAATTGTTAGACCTTGTTACATACTCTATTCTTGTTCACCGGACCAAAACAATCTTCAATCTGACTTCTGGTATAGGCATATTATGTACTACGGATGTGTGGGATAGACTTTGTTTCCATCAACGACAACACTTATAAAGCCACTCAGTGTCTCTTGCCAACATTTGTTTCAACAAAAAAAAGTCAATTTCAATATATACAGAAAAATTATGCATTATGGAATAAAACTATCTAAATTATAATTAAGCTCACATCAAAAATTAATAATAAATAAAATATGCAGCAAAAAATTATGAAAAAATATGTGTGCACTAGATATTGGTATTACAAATCAATGTTTAAGAATTTTTAGTTTTATCCTTTCTTTTAAAAAAAATGTGTTATGGAATCGATGTCACTTTTTAAAAATATTGTTAACTATAAATAACAAATTATTAAAAATTAAGTAAAAAAATTCATAAAATATTTTTTAAATTTATTAAAATACATATTTAGAATCTACACATGAAATATCAAAAATTAGTAGTTCACGTCATCTTCAATTTCTTAACGATTTAGTTCCTATAGGTGACAGAAAGTGAAAATCTGGTTTAAAATGTTGATTTCAATGTCCCACTTTGGCCAAAAAGTGGGGCACACTATTCTAGGATTATGTGATGGTAATAACAAAGCTGGAAGTCTCCATAATCAAAGTGAGTGCTCTCATGAATATCAAAACTTCCTTGACTTTGAACAAAGACGTTCCTTAGTTGACTCATTCATAGACTTCAACAAGGATAACTTACTTCAAAATCTCATTGAATTAGGAGCTAAGTTACCTCCCAACTAAAATTTAGAAAATTTTAACAATATCATGTGTTAAATCATCCACCCAAGACTATGACAATCCTTTGACCCAAGAGGCCACTCTTCAAAATCATGACCCAATCAATTTCTATGTTGATCAAACTAATTATGATAGTGCCAAAGTGCCCCTTATCATTAGAAATGCAACATAGCCTATAATCCCCAAAATCAAAATAAGCACAACCTTTAAATGAATTTGTTTACAAGAGGTGTCTCCTATAAATGAATTTTGAGTGAATGGTTTCCCAAATAGGAAGGGGTTTCTCTCGTTAAACTCCATGTTCAACTTGGCTTGATGTCTAGTTGTGGGTGGAATAAAATAGCACTTAGGTTGATGATTTTAGGATTTGATTTTTGAAGTTTAGTTTTAGAATGGCGGTTCTAGAGATGTTTGGATTTTGATTTGGGAATTTAATTTTGGGATGTTTTGATTTTGGATTAGTTCGATAGATGTTTGGATTTTTTATTTAGGAATTTGATTAAGGGTGTTTTGATTATGGATTTAATGGATTTGGAAGATCTGTGAATTTTTGGATTAATTGGATTTAGAAACTTTGGATCTTTGGATATATGGATTGTGGACTTATTTGATTGTTGGATACCTAGGATCTTAAATGGATTTATTGTGGATTTTGGATTTGGGAAGATTTTTGACTTTGGGATTTCAAATTCTGATTAGTTTGATCTTAGATTTTTGGACATTTGGATTTTTTATTAGTTTTTGAAGATCTAGGAATTTTTAGATACCTATGACCTTATATGGTTTAATTTTGGGATTTGGAACCTTTAGACTTTATTAAATTTGTATTTATGAGATTTTTTGTTTGCTTGATTCAATTAACCTTTGAGGTTTTTGAATTTGTGGGTTTTGAGCATTTGTTTGATTTTTGGATGTTTGGATGTAATCATGAGATTAACACAAGGGTGCAAACAAGATAGACACAAGAAAAAACTATTTTATTCAAGTAGGATTGTTTGGCTTATGAGCTCACAAATATACTTAGACTTGGCAATAGATAGTATAGGCCCATGATCTTAGAGCACTAACCACAAGAGAACCATAGCCTACTATTCCATTTCTAAAAGTACAATGTAAGTAACTTCCTTGGACTAACTTCTTACCAGTGCACCATAAGTTACAAATAGCTGAAAGGTTCTTATTCTAGGTTAAACAATGGCTTACTAAGAAGTCCTACATATACCTAAAGGTACGTGAGGCCTAAGTCCATGAAATTAGGGAGTTTATAAGGCATGTGATTAGATTCAAATACCTCCTCACTTAACTCTATCCTCTAGAATGAAGTTGCACCAAAAATGACAATTCCAACACTAAGTGGGGTGTTGTGTAAATGTTAATTCTTTCCACTTAGCCAAGATGGCAATCCCTTCCTCAAATTTACATACCCAACTAATACACAAGGTTTGGGCCAATTCTTGGTGCTGAAATCCAAGTCATCAAACCCCCTAAAAATAAATAAAGAAAGAGATAGTCATTTCTAATCCTCAAAATCACCCTAAGGTGTGAGAGGAGAGCATACATGAGCTATTCTTTAAGGAAACAAAAAGTGAAAGGGGATGCTTTTGATTCTCAAGATCACCTTGCAACATGAGAGGAGAGAATACACACCCACTTTACACATAAGCACAGCAAAAAATGCTTATTCACCTTAAAAATAAATATGTGAAGAAAACACAAAGTTTCAAAAAAATTTGTCTTGGACAAGCGAACCTACAAACTCACAAATTAGTGGTTTCAATTGAAATTCTTTGATAAATGATAATCACTACACTCAAAGAGAGTTGGTGAAAAATAATAAATAATCCCTAATATTTGGGTTAGATTCTAAAAAATACTTCATCCACAATAAAGTGCTTAGAACTAGCTTTCCAACGCCTATAAAAATGTAAAAATCTCACAACATATGTAAAAATTGTGTTAGTTTGAAAAAAGCCTAGTTTAAGGCAAAAATTGAGGGGCCTAAGCACAAAGTAAGGTAGTGTTTCTAGGCTAAGTAGTGCTCAGCTAGCATGCAAGCGGTCAACAGGTGGCAGGAGAGGGTGGAGTCACTGAAGAAACATAAGGGTAAAGTGGGAGTAGTGGAGAGGCGACACCACTCAAGTGGAAAATTAGTGGTGAGTCAGTAATAGATTTAAGTGCTTGTGTGTAAGTCTTAGGCACTGAGCTAAGCATTGATCACTTCACTTTA
This sequence comes from Cunninghamia lanceolata, assembly GCA_027924645.1. Taxonomy (NCBI): domain Eukaryota; kingdom Viridiplantae; phylum Streptophyta; class Pinopsida; order Cupressales; family Cupressaceae; genus Cunninghamia; species Cunninghamia lanceolata. Next base: position 14,342,429 of record BSBN01000130.1, on the reverse strand, counting down.
GAGTCAAGACAAAATCAAACCATAGTCAGCCTCTACCAACTACATGTAACACTCCAAATAGACTAGTAGGAACAAGTTCTGATCTACAGGTATGGTGGTCTGTGGACCCTGTACTCTATAATAAAATTTAAAATTTAAAATTAAAATAATCCTTAAAATTGCAAATACTTGATCGTACCAAAAACACTGAAGAATATATTGAAAATATATCAAATGCTAAATAATATTTTGATGACATCAACATCTACACAAGTAGTACAAATATTGTATGGATTGTATGCATCTTGTATACATGTACATACTACTAACTATGAAAATTTTACAAACCTTTAAAAAGTCAAAAAATCAAGTGCCAAACCTATCAAATTTTATATGGATTTATAAGTTTTGGGGCCTTCTAGACTCAATGATGTTGTATGTTTTACCCCAAGATGCACCTAGAAAAACTTCATGGCAAGATTTCTGCTAAAAAATGTAAAAAAATACAAAATCAAGATACCAAACTATTGTAAAACCAAGATTAGATAAGGGACAAGGGTCCCACCAGGTGCGCCAAAATGTGTATACTAAAACCTAGAACAAGACATAGACAAATTCATATAAACAAAGCATATTCTAAACTTAAATACACCTCAATTCGAGAAAAAAGAGATTAAATGAGTGATGAAAAATAATAAAATCTTTCACCAACACCCTCTTGATACCTTGGATGTGCTCAAGATATTATTGATGGAGATTAATAAGATGTGTGGTTTCTCTTGCCAAGAATCCCGTAGCATATACTTTCTTGACTTCCACTTTCTCATATGATTTGTGCTTGAGAGAGGGTCTCTTTATATATTTTTTATAGGAATGTTGATGCAGGAGTATCCAGTGGTGTAAGGGAAATCTTGCATCACCCAAAAAAATGATGATTTGTTTTTTTTTTCTTTTCAATTTTTGTGTTTTCAGATACCCATTTACTTGAATAATGATTCAAAACTTCAAAGTTTCCAAAAAGGCTAAGAATACCAAAACTTACTATTTTTAGCAACCCTATATCAGAGGAGCAGTTGGGCCCAAAATTTCCCCAAAACTTTGAAATAGTCAAATAAACATTCTTGGTAAATTTCAGCCCAAGATCATGTCTAGATTGCAAGATATTAAAGTTTCCATTTTTAGGGTTCCAAAAAAAGTTTCAGAATCAAATTTAAATCACTTAGACATCCCTAAATGGGCTAAAAGTTGTCATAACCATAAAAATGGGTTATAACTTGATAGATCTCTTCACAAGCTTTCTAATGCATCAAACAGTTTGTCAATCAGACACCCGGTTCAAAAGTTATGGCTCCCAGAAGTTGTGCTACCTAGTTTCTCAAATTTAAAATTTGAAAATTATTTCTTAGGCGGGAAAAAGGGAACAATTGGGTTCATTTTGGCATCCAAATGGGAGCTACACATTTCAAAGCAAGCCTACATTAGAGAAATTACACTAAGTGGTACTAATGTGTATTTATAGCCCATTTTTTGATAGTTCTAGAGGCAGTGGTCAGAGGGAGTTATTGGCAAGTCCTGTTCATGCAAATCAGGAGGTTAGGTAGATATCAAGGCTTTGTAAGTCAGATATTTATATTGTAAGATAGCCCATATTACTATAATAAGCAGGAATATGACCCTGGAAATTGTATTTCAGGTTTATAGCCTTTTACAGGCAAGTTTAATGAAGAAATTTTGAATTAGTTTGCAGATTGGTTAAATGATCCTTCTTGAGATCTTGTTCTTGTCTATTTGAAATCTATAAATTGTTGATGTATGTGTTCGGGTGGAGTCCACCCTTAGCAAGTGGTATCAGATCAAGGATTCCTGAGTGTGTAGACAGATCATCGACCATGAGGCAGTTTACACCAAGACCTAAGGTTGTGGGTTTGTTGTAGAGATCAAAATGCCTCCACGAAGAAACCGTGGTGGGAGAAATGCTTTAACAGAAAAGGGTTTTAGAGCCCTACAGAGGCAAATAGATGCATTGCAAGAGGAGTTGCAAAGAGGGTTTGAGCCAAGAATAAGATAAGAAAGCGAAGATGAAGCTAAAGAAGAGTTTAAGGAAGAACAAGATGATAAAGGAGATCCTACAGAAGCTGGGTTGTTGAGGGTCATTTCAAATATCAGAAAGAGGCATAGGATTGAGGTTTCTACCTATTCTGGAGATCTAAATCCGGAAGAGCTTATTGATTAGATAAATGATATGGAGGAATATTTTGAGTATGAATATGTGGAGGATCCAGAACGGGTCAAGTTTGCAAAAAATGAAGTTGAAGGGCCATGCCAGTATTTGGTGGAGGGAGGTCCAGTTAGATAGAAATAGAAGAGGAAAAGGAAAGAATACTAGATGAGATTGGATGGTGGATAAACTAAAGAAGTAGTTCATTCCTATGGACTATGAGTTGGAGCTGAAGAAGTTGCAAGGATTGAAACAAGGCAACAAGTCTATTAAGGAGTATATAGAAGAGTTTTATAAGATTATAATCAGAACTGGCCATGTAGAGGCCAACAAGGAGAAGGTAGCCTGTTACATTAATGGGTTGAGGCCAAGTATTCAAGAAGAGTTGAACCTGGTTAGAATGACCACCATAGAAGATGAATACCAGTTTGCTCTGAAGGTGGAAGAAAAGCTGAATAAAAGATTTGAAAGAAAGCAAAGAGGAAGAGGTCATGGAGGAAGGACTGGTGGAAGGTTCTATGGAGGCCGAAATAAAGATCAAAAGAAAAGTGAAGAAGTAGGCACTAGTCAAAATTAGAAAGGAGATAATGCCTATCGCCCTCATGACCAAAATAATGGTGAGCAAAGAGGAAGAGGAAGAGGAAGACCTGGGCAAGGACCTGGAAGAGGAGGTTTTAGAGAAACCTATTTCCAATGTGGAGAAGAAGGACATCGAGCCTACAAGTGTTCCCAACATCAAGGAAGGACAAATAGAAGACCTGAAGATAATGCATGAGTTACACATGTAGATGAAGATGCGTAGTCTGAGCATTCTGAAGATGCTGAAAGGGGAGAAACCCTAGTTGTTAGAAGAACCTTGTTAAAAGAGGAGAAAGAACCGTATCAGAGGAAGAGTTTATTCCACACAAGGTGCAAGTGTGAAGGTAAGTTTTGTGATATTATTATTGACAGTAGAAGCACTGATAATCTTATCTCAAAGGAGATGGTTAACAAGTTGAAGTTGACGAGGAGAAGGCATCCACATCCATATCGGATTACATGGTTGCAGAAGGACCATAGAGCTTTGGTCAATGAGTGGTGTTTAGTCAAGTTCAAGATTGGAGACTACCATGATGAGGTGTTGTGTGACATCATACCGAAGGATGCATGTCATATGCTATTGGGAAGGCTGTGGTAGTATGATAAGTGTGCTGTCCATTATGGCCATGCAAACACCTATTCGCTGAAAAAGGATGGAGTTCATTATAAGTTGAAACCCTTGAAGGAAGTGGAAGAAAAGGTATGTAGTACTGCCAGAATTTGCTTGGTAGATGGTAGGAAATTTTTGGATGGTATGAAGCACGAGCGTCATTGCTTTGCGTTGATTCCTAAGATCAGCCGGAGAAATGTGAAGATGTACCAGCAGAAGTATCAGATCTATTGGAAGAATTTCAAGACATTATCTCTGATAATGTACCAAAAGGTTTACCACCGGTGAGAAAGATAAGTCACCAAATAGATTTGATACTAGGAGCTAGTTTGTCGAATAAGGCAGCCCATAGAATGACTCCTACAGAGAATGAAGAGCTAAACAGACAAGTTCATGAGATGTTAAGGAAAGGACTAATAAGGGAGAGCCTAAGTCCATATGTGGTACCTACAATACTAGCACCAAAGAAATATGGAGAGTGGAGAATGTGTACAGATTCCTGAGCCATCAACAAAATTACAATCAAGTATAGATTCCCATTGCCAAGGATGGATGATATTATGGATTGCTTGAGTGGAGCCAAGTACTTTACAAAGATTGATCTAAAGAGTGGATATCACCAGATCCAAATGAAAGAAGGAGATGAATCAAAGACAACCTTCAAGACTAAGGAGGGCATGTACGAATGGTTATTCATGTCATTTGGGCTAACCAATGCACCGAGCACATTAATGTGACTCATGAATGAGGCACTAAAAGAGTTTTTGGGTAGAATTTTCATTGTTTATTTAGATGATATTTTGATTTTTAGTAAGATTTGGAGGAGCACTTGATGCATGTTCGAAAAGTTTTTTAGAAGCTAAGGGAAGAAAAGTTGTGGATTAATCTGAAGAAATGTAGTTTTGTGAAGGAGTTGGTGTACCTAGGATTTTTTATCTAAGCTGAGGGTCTTAAAATGGATCTAGAGAAGGTAATGGGGTGTCATTGAATGGCCTACTCCAAGGAGTGCTATAGAGGTACGATATTTTCATGGTTTGGTAAGTTTTTATAGAAATTTTATTAGGAATTTTAGTAGCATTTGTGCACCCCTAATGAAGACAATGCGAGGGGATAGAAAAGAGTTTAAATGGACTATAGGAGCAGCCAAGAGTTTTGATACATTGAAGTAGAAAGTTAGAGAGCAACCTGTTTTGGCACTTTCAAATTTCAATAAGGTATTTCAGGTAGATTGTGATGCTAGTGGCAGTGCTATTGGAGTAGTTTTGAGTCAAGATGGTAAGCCCATTGCCTATTTCAATTAGAAGCTTAATGATGCCAAGAAAAAGTATTTTGTTTATGATTAGGAGTTTTATGCTATAGTTCATGCTTTGAAGAAGTGGAGACATTATTTGTTTCTAAAAGAGTTTGTTTTATATACTGATCATCAAGCTTTGCAGTATCTTAATAGTCAAGGAAAGTTAAATTAGAGGCACTTAAAATGGGTTGAGTTTTTGTAGAGTTATACTTTTTTTTTGAAGCACAGGAGTGGTAAGTCCAACAGAGTTGCAAATGCCTTGAGCAGAAGGAAAATATTTTTGTCAAAGATGAAGATAGAGGTTGTTGGGTTCAATGAACTCAAGAATTTGTACCCTGAAGATCCAGACTTTGGAGAGGCTTGGAAGGCTTGTTTGGAACCTATTACCCTAGATATGACAATATGGTTGGATTATATAATCGAAGATGGTATGTTATTCAGAGGAAGCCAGTTGTGCATTCTGAGGAGTTCCATGAGAGAGAACCTGATTAAGGAGAAGCATAGTGGAGGGTTGGCAGGACACTTTGGTCGAGATAAGACCATTTCTCTTGTTAGTGAGAATTATTATTGGCCACATTTGTAATAGGATGTGAAGAAATTTGTGCAAAGTTGTAGAGTATGCCAGATGGCCAAAGGAGTGAGTCAGAATACTGGGCTATATCAGCCATTACCTGTACTTGAGGGACCATGGGAGGATATCATCATGGACTTTGTTCTTGGTTTACCGAGGACACAAAGAGGACATGATTCAATTTTGTGGTGGTTGAAATATTTTCAAAGATGGCACATTTCATTCCATGTCAAAAACTACTGATGATATTCACATTGCAGACTTATTTTTCAAGGAGGTGGTTAGACTACATGGTCTACCAAGGAGTATAGTTTCAGATAGAGATACCAAGTTTGTTGGGTATTTCTGGAGGACCTTATGGAAGAAGTTGAAGACTGAGTTGAAGTTTAGTTCTGCACATCATCTTCAGACTGATGGATATACAGAGGTGGTGAATCAAAGTTTGGGCAACTTGCCGATATCCTTAGTAGGAGATAAGCCCAAGGGATGGGATTTGATTCTATCACAGGAAGAATTTGCTTACAACAATTTTGTCAACAAGAGTACTGGTAAATCCCCATTCCAAATTGTATATGGAAGTAGTCCAAGAAATGCTTATGAGTTTAGAAAGATAAATAGAGGAGAGAAGAGTAGTGTTGAGGCCAAAGACTTTGCAGAACACTTGAAGAGCTTGCATGAAGAGGTACGACAACATATTAATAAAATAAATTCTCAATAAAAGGCTAAGGCAGATCAAAAGTGAAAGTTTAAGTAATTAAAGGTTGGTGATGAAGTCATGGTTCACCTAAGGAAAGAAAGGTTCCCAATGGGAACATATAATAAGTTAAAAATGAAGAAAGTTGGACCATGCAGGATCCTGAAGAAACATGACTCAGGAAATGCATATGAGGTAGAGCTGCCAAGTGGAATCAACATTTCTCCTGTGTTCAATATTTATGATTTAACAGAGTATCATGAAGATGGCATAGAGGATGGACCAACAAAGGAACAATGGAGTATCCCGACATCTACTTCAAAGGAGGGGATAGAAGAAATATTGGATAGCTGTGTGGAAAGGAGTACTCATAATAGGCAATATGAAGAATATCTCATGAAGTGGAAAGGAAGGCATGTCAAAGATTCTTCCTAGTTGTATAAGGTAGAGGTTTACCATTTGGGTTTTCCTCGAACACCTAAGATGTGATAAGGTCACTTCTCAAATTACCCTGGGTGTCTGATGCAGGAGCATCCAGTGGTGTAAGGGCAATCTTGCATCACCCAAAAAAATGATGATTTGTTTTTTGTTCTTTTTCAATTTTTGTGTTTTCAGATACCCATTTCCTTGAATAATGATTTAGAACCTTCAAAGTTTCCAAAAAGGCTAAGAATACAAGGACTTACTATTTTTAGTAACCCTATATTAGAGGAGCAGTTGGGCCCAAAATTTTCCCCAAAGCTTTAGAATAGTCAAATAAACATTCTTGGTAAATTTCAGCCCAAAATCATGTTTGGATTGCAAGATATTAAAGTTTCCATTTTTTAGGGTTCCAAAAAAGTTCCAGAATTAAATTTGAAGCACTTAGACATCCCTAAAAGGCCTGAAATTTGTTGTAACCTATGAAGTGGGTTATAGATTGATATATTTCTTCATGATCTTTCCAACTCATCAAACGGTTTGTCAATCGGACACTCGGTTCAAAAGTTATGGCTCCCGGAAGTTGTGCTACCTAGTTTCTCAAATTTAAAATTTGAAAATTATTTCTTGGGCGGGAAAAAGGGAATAGTTGGGTTCATTTTTATGCCCAAATGGGAGTTACACATTTCAAAGCAAGCCAACATTGGGGAAATTACACTAAGTGGTACTATGTGTATTTATAGCCCATTTTTTATAGTTCCAGAGGCAGTGGTCGGAGGGAGTTATTGGCAACTCTTGTTCATGTGAATCAGGAGGTCAGGTAGATATCAGAAGGCTTTGTAAGTTAGATATTTCTATTATAAGACAGCTCATATTGTTGTAATAAGTGGGCATATGACCCTGGAAATTGTATTTCAAATTTGTAGCCTTTTACAGGCAAGTTCAATGAAGAAATTCTAAATCAGTTTGCAGATTGCTTAACTAATCCTTCTTGAGATCTTGTTCTTGTCTATTTGAAATCTATAAATTGTTTTTGTATGTGTTTGGGTGGAGTCCACCCTCATCAAATGTGAATGACTTGGATTTGATCTTATATTGGAGGGTCGAGATTCATTATGATTGATCCATATACATTGGGAAGTGAGATGCTCCCAAATGGAGGCTTTGGATAACTACAAGTGAATGAGACAAGGATTGAGGGAAATGGGTGGTGTAGATTACCTTATTTTGAATGGGGGTGGAGATTAAAAAGGATTGATCCATATGCATGGGGAGGTGAGATGCTCCTAAGTGGAGGCTCAAGAGATAAATGTAAATGAATGAGATGAGGATTGAGAAAATGGTTGGTGTGGATTACATTATTTTGAATGGACGATGGAGATCAAAAAGGTGGCCTTTTGAGTTTTAGTGGATGTTGACTTTATTTATTTTTAAATAAAGTGGTGGAGGAATGTGCAAGATTAAATGAACTTACTTTATTTAACTAACTAATGGAAGAGGGTTAGCTTAATGATGAGCACGAAGATTAGTTTAATTAAATAATTATTATCTACTTATTTAATTTGTGAAGGGATGTTGGAGGATGAACTGATTTAATTAAATATATACGATTATTTAATTTTTTTTCATAAGTAAAATGAGTGCAACCCTGAAACATAGATGTTAACGTGGCATCCAACCAAATGAAGCAAAAAATTACATCAAAAAGACAAAACACAGTCGGCATCCATATCAGCAGCAATCCTCGATTACCATTGTAGCCATCTCCTCTCGACCCTCCTCGACCTCCTCCACATCCTCTCCCCAGTCACAAAATCTGACAACAGCCATATTAACTCCCTCCTCCTTTGCATCATTTTGGTGGCCTTCATTCATATGGAGTGATTGTGTGGAGCACAGGCGTGCCACCGTGCTCCTCCTCCACATTAATTATTTCCTTTGACAGGTTATCCGCATCAATATTTCCCTCCCGATAGATATGGCTCAGTTTGAAATCTTCCACTCCTTCTAGCTCAACTAAGATACAATTTAGCCATCTACTTAGCTTCCAATTGGGGTCGAATGCCTCCTTATGGCATTTATCATGATCATAGAATCACCTTCCAAATGGATTTTATCTCTTCCCAATTGCTTACACAACTTTATTCCTAGTCATGTTGCTTGAAACTCCGCTTCATTATTAGTGTCGACTGACAATCATTTTGCCCACTCTGCAAGCCTTCTTCCTGTATGATCTCGTAACACACAACCAGCCCTTGATTGCTATGGATTACCTTAAGTAGCTCCATCAAAGTTTACCTTGATCCATCCTTCCTCCGGTGGAAGCCACTTCACTCCCAAACACAGCTTTTCTTGAAGATCATCCTTCTGAATCCCATAAATGGGGGCGATGGCCAGACTAGACCACCTTCTCTGAACTTGCTCATCCCATAAAGTAAAAATAGTCTTCTTAATGCTTTGCCCTGGTGCCGCATAATTCACTATTTCCACAATGGCCAAATCAATTTTACTAATGAGGCCATCAATCGATCTTTCTTTCTCCTGGAAGATTCTCTGATTTTGCTCCTTCCATATCTCCCAAACTATAGTTGAGGGGACAATCTTCCAAATGCTAGAAAATACTACTTTCTTCTTGCTTACTAGCCAGCCCTTGAACATTTCTTCTAATGTGCAAGGAGTAGGGGTCACCCAACTAAGCATCTCCCTGATCTAGCACCAACACTTTGTGGCCACCTCACAATGGAGAAGAAGATGATTTGATGTTTCTTCTTCCTTCTTGCACATCACACACCTATGTGGGCCATTAATACCAATCATTTTCAGTCTATCCCTCGTGAGAATCTTATTTTGAATTGCTAACCAGCCAAAGACCCCTGCCTTTGGGAGGCATTCCTTTCCCCAACACAAACTAAGTAGTCATCCATCCTTTTTAATTGCATCCTCATCCAAACCATACGCTATTCTTACATTATATTTCCCACTCTTAGTTGCACACCATTTTAAATTGTCAGCCCCCCTCTAAGATGAATATTTATGTTCTTCAAAATCTCCCTTAAAACTATTTTCTAATCCTCTAGAAACTCTACCTGATCAAAAGATTTCCAGTGCCAAAACTGAATCGCATCCCTTTCCTCCATATCCACATAATCACTAACATGTTGCCCCCACACTTGGCTAAGGGCCCGCTACGCATCTCCCAACTCCCCAAGGCCATTGATAGCTGAGAAGCCATCCCATGAATCTTCCCAAAACAAAGTTCTTTGTCCATTTTGTAGTTCCCATGTAATGTGCTCTGACACCAAATTTCTGCAAGCCAAGATAAAATTCCAGATGGCTAATCCACGAGGTGGATTTTGGATTGTGAGAATCTGTTTCGGGTCCAAGTTGTCCAAATATTTATTTTGTAATACTTTAACCCATTTTCCCCCTACATTGTTGAACATGCTCCATACCAATTTGGCACCTAGAGCCAAATTCATGATTGGCCACTTCCTTATCCCTACCTCACCTTCCTCCTTTGGCTTACTGATTTTGTCCCATGCTAATAATGGTATCCAATTTTGATCGTTGTTTCCATTCCAAAAGAATTTTCTCATCCAATTTTTTTTTCTCAAAAATCTGTTGCGGCAATTGCATGCAAGACATTGCATAAATTAGCAATGTTGATACTACGGATTTTAGCATCAAGATGCACCCAACCGCTGTGAGCCATTTCCCTCTCCATGATTCTAGTTTTTTGTTGCATTTTTCTAGCAATTTATTTAATTTAGATAAAAGGTTAAGTTAATTAATTAATTATAATTTATTTTAAAAATATTAAAAGAATGGTTAATTTAATCAGTTAAACAAATATATTTATTTATTTATTTAACATTACAAGAATGGTTAATTTAAATAATTAAATAAATATATTTTATTTAATTGACATTAGAAGAATGGTTACAGGATTAAATGATACGGTGATGGAAATATGATAGTCTTAGCTTAAAATGCAGGAGTGAATTTTAGGTGTCTACAACTACTTTTTATGTGGGTTGTACATATGCATGTTTTGACCTCTAACATACTTTTTTTAAAAGGTCACTTTTGTACATCCTTTACTGAATCAACTTTTATCACCTAGGTATTAAAATAAATTAAATAGTTGAAAACTAGAAACAAATATTACATTACATATTTTTGCACTATGTTAATATTCTATCTAGAATTGCTTAAAATCTTTACCCCAACTATAACAAACTTTGATTTTTAGGAAAAAAATCATTTTGGGCCAAAAAATGGTACCCACTAATATAGGAGGTATGTTGATGAGTTAACTAGTATAGACTACTTCTGCCCAAAACTTTTTATCCTACTCAACCCTATTAACCATACTCCTAGCTTTTTTCCATCAATGTTATTGATGAGACCATAAACCATCTCATCTTTAGTCAAATAAAATCATATATTTCCTCTTAAATAAATCAGTTTTGAAGTGGACTTGAGTATGGGTTGGAAGATTTTTATCTAAACATCAAATAAACTTGTTTAAATGGAACAATCAATGTCATGCATGAGTTTATCTTGATATTACATGTTCACCTCTAGATCAGTAGTTATTTTATCAGTAGACTGAAGAGAAAGTCCATTTTATGTCAAGTTGCAGCGCCAAGAAGATTTGCTAGAAAGAAAGATGAACTCAAGAAGAAGTCAAAAACTCAGTCTTATTAAAATAGCAATATATCCATCATTTCTCAATTAAATTTAGAATTTCAAAATTATCTATAAAGATAGGAACAAGATGCACAAAACCCAGAAGGTGTTTGAGGAAATTCATTAAAATGAATGAGTGAAATTTAGTGTTATAAAACTATGGAGATGTAGACGAGAAAAAGTCAAAAATATAGTTTCAGTAAAAATGTGATATCTCACATTTCTTAATGAAATTTAGAATTTCAAAATGATATGGAAATCTTAATGTGAGTGGAACAAAACCCAGAAATAATTTGACAAGATCTATTAAAACAAATGAGCAGTTAATGACAGAAAATGATTGTTCTAAGAACTCTCGAGATGTTCCAAAAATACTTTGTGAAGTTGCTGCGGATTCTTCCAATCTACCAACACACACTCTGAGATTTTTGAAGGATAAATTGACTACAATTACTCCTAAATTAATTGATCCAATTATGAGTAATTATTCCATTCAAAGAATACACATTTAGTGTCATTGCATGTCTTTCTAAAAAACATTGTATGTTTTTCCTTGTAATTAGCAGTTGTATAATCAACTAACTAAATGAATAAGTTTAGTTAACTAGGTGAATAAGTTTAGTTAGTTGCATGAATTATTTCTCTACTCTATAGAGACTCTCAATTAGAATTTAATAACCATAGTTATATATCTATATATAGAGAACTATGGCGTAGAACAAGAAGGCAGTTGTAAAAGAACAAATTGATAAAAGAAGAACTATTTATTTTTCAGCAGCATGTACTCTTGATCTTCAAGGTTTTGTTCTACCCATTTTCTAATTGTTGGAAGTGATTAGTCTCTCTCCAGAGGTGGAGCAAAGGCCCACTCTAACCGAAGGGTAGGGACTATATTTCTTAGTTTGATTAGTTGCTTTGTTGTTATGTAGTTCCTTTATTCATAATTCCTTTAGTTGTTCTAGTTATTGCTTTCCTTAGATTAAGTTATTTTTCTGTTGTGCAATTCCTTTATTCCAGAATTACATTAGCTACTCAAGTTATTACTTTCCTTAGATTAAGTTATCTTTTTCAACAAAGTTTAAACCTTAGTTGTTTCATACATTGTTGTCAATTCCCTTTTGTAGAAAGGGTTGCCACTCAAATTATTCCTCTTCCCTCTTGCATACAACCATTGACATCACCTTAGATTGACATTTATTAAAATTAAATGATGAGGACTACAGTGACCCTCATCATTTTTGGTGTCATTGTTGGGGATAGGTGTCACTAGGGAGTTGTTGTTGATCTAGTGACAACAGGTCAAAAAGGGGGAAATTAGTTTGGTAGTCTTTTTAAGTTTATTGTTTTGAAGTCTAGTTTTCAACATAGGTAGATAAAAGAAGTTCCTCAAGAGAGATTTGTATGCCAAAACCCCCCAAACAAAAAATCCAAATGATAAGGTTCTTGTATGTAAAGAAGGTGAAATACCTTGTTGTTCTGTAATTTTAGCTCTTGTGCAGCCTCTTCAACTGGAGAACCATGACTCCAAGTCCCAACAAGGAAAAGCTTATTGAAGGAGGCATTGATGGCCTATTGCTTGCAATAAGTAATGAGTACAATGAAGAAATCTTCTATCCACTAGAGGAGCTTGTATGGCAGAGTATTATTTGGATGCCTTTAAAGTCCAAGGAGCGCTGCCCAATCAGATATTTGAAGAATAGCAAGGAGCTTCCTCTAATCATGCATGCACCAGAATATGAGGAAGGGTTTCAAGATCTCTCTAATCAGCCCATGAACAACAAGGAGCTACCTCTAATCATGCATGCACCAGAATGTAAGGAAGGATTGAGAGATCTCTCCAATCAGCCCATGCATGTACTAGAACCAGCAATTATGGAGAAGGTTGTTATTTCAAAGGAGGGTGAAGCATCAAAGTTCAAATTTTTAGTCATCTTCTTCTCATGGTTTTCCTTTTCTTTCAAAAAGTTGAATGCATGGACCCATATTGTGAGAAAAAGAAGTTATTTCTCACGACCAGTCAATGGTTTTGTGTAACCTATCTCTACATCACTAAGTAAATTAGGTTAGGGTAGGTGTATTTTATGAAAATTAAGTGCTTTGCACATGCACTTTTATATACAAGTTGCTGCTCCCAAGAACTCTTGAAGATATTTTAGCATTTGAAGGCATCCTAGATGATTAGTTGTAACAAATTTTGGCTCTAGTTCCAGCAGTAGAACTTCAATAACATGGAAGCAATGACAACAAGGAAGCAACCTGAGATATTTATCCTATTGTTCTATTTTTTTAGTTATAAATGTTAAGCTACAAAAATCTACTTTTTACCCAAATCCCTGAAATAGCCACCTATCTACATCGTCCACTCATTTACACTAAGAAATGGCCAAAATATCTTTTGTATGGGAAGCAACGCCAAATTAGCTCTAGAGAAAGATAAATAACTTCAAATGAAAAACTAGGAGATTTTTGTTTTAGCCATAAGATGAAAAACCTCTCTCCATTTTTACACAACAGCAGCCATAAAAAGATATCCTCATTTGAAAATTTTAGCAGCATAAAGCCTAGAAAAAATGACCAAAATTTCAAAATACTCCAAATAAAATTTTCAAAGAGATTTTATTCTTCTTGACTATACGATGAAAAACCTCTCTGTTTTTACACAACAACAATGGTTAAGGAGATATAAGTGTTTTAAATTCTCAGCTCTATGTAAAAATCTTAGATGGAGAAAGAAGAAAGGATCTTGTAAGAGTTCCTGTAGGGACTTAAGTGTGGGGGAGATTCTGAGGCCATTTTTTTTCTCATGTAAACCTAAAAGTAACACCCTTTTCCCCCTCTTCATTCATTATCCTTAAAGTGGATTGTATGTAATTTAAGGATTTATACCTTAATTGAAAGCAGAATGTAGGATTGTTATGTTCTAATGTTTTTGAGATGCGCTAATTTTCAAGGAAGGTTTTCAAAATTTTAGCAAAACAAGGTTGATACAATTGTTATTCAGCATAAAGGATCATGTTACAACTCTCAGAAGTTGAAGACCTCTTTGCATGCATCATGCAAAAAATGAGCTAAAAAGGTGGAGAACAAACTGGTCCATGATGGTCACATGGAAAACTAAGATGGATTCAGCTAAAAACAATAACTCTAGAGATCATAACAGCAACTCTGGAGCTCTCAGGATAGCATCTCTAGAGCCCTCAGAACAGCAACTCTGAAGATCAATAGAACAACAGCTCCAGAGATGGACAATAGGGTATCATCTCTAAAGATCAGCAGAATAGTAGCTCTGGAGATCAACAAAATAGCAGCTTCGGAGATCATCAGAATAGCAACTCTGAAGATCATCATAATAGCAGCTCTGAAGATCATCATATGTTCAACAACTCTAGAGATCATCAAAACAACTGCTCCGGACAACACCAAAATAGTAGCTCTGGAGGTCAGCAGAACAACAACTCTAGAGCATCTCCAGTGCTCTTCTTAGAACAGCAACTCTGAAGCATCTCCAGTGCTCTTCTTAGAACAACTCTGGAACTCTCAGGATAGCATCTCTAGAGCTCTCAAAATAGCAGCTCTGGAGATCAGTAGAACAGCATCTTTAGAGATGGACAATATGGTATTAGCTCCAAAGATCATCATAATGACAACTCCCGAGATCATTAGAACAACTGCTCCAGAGAACACCAAAACAACAACTATAAAGCATCTCCGAAGCAACTACAATAAAAGCAAAGAGGTTAGCTCGAAAAGATGATTATGAAGAGCAGGAGGACCTGCAACCTCTTAAGTGTGGGGGAGATGATGAGACCATAAACCATCTCATCTTTAGTCAAATAAAAGCATATATTTCCTCTTAAATAAATCAATTTTGAAGTGGACTTGAGTATGGGTTGGAAGATTTTTATCTAAACATCAAATAAACTTGTTTAAATGGAACAATCAATGTCATGCATGAGTTTATCTTGATATTACATGTTCACCTCTAGATTAGTAATTATTTTATCAGTAGACTGAAGACAAATTCCATTTTATGTCAAGTTGCAGCGCCAAGAAGATTTGCTAGAAAGAAGGACGAACTACAGAGGAAAAAGTCAAAAACCTAGTCTTAGAAAAGCAATGATATATCCCTCATTTCTCAAATAAATTTAGAATTTAAAAATGATCTAGAAAACTAGGAACAAGATGCACAAAACCCAGAAGGTATTTGAGGAAATTCATTAAAATGAATGGGCGGAATTGACTGTTATAAAACTCCGGAGATACAGAAGAGAAAAAGTCAAAAATACATTTTTAGTAAAACTGTAATATCTCTCACATTTCTTAATGAAATTTAGAATTTCAAAATTATATGGAAATCTTAAAGTGAGAAGAACAAAACCCAGAAATGATTTGAGAAGATCTTTTAAAACAAATAAGCAGTTAATGACACAAAATGACTGTTCTAACAACTCCGAAGATGTTCCAAAAATACTTTGTGAAGTTGTTGCGGATTCTTCCAATCTACCAACACACTCTGAGGTTTTTGAAGGATAAATTGACTATAGTTACTCCCAAATTAATGAATCCAATTATGAATAATTATTCCATGCAAAGAATACACATTTAGTGCCATTGTATGTCTTTCTAAAAGACATTGCATGCTTTGCCTTGTAATCAACAATTGTATAATCAATTAACTAAATGAATAAATTTAGTTAACTAGATGAATAAGTTTAGTTAACTAGATGAATAAGTTTAGTTAGTTGCATGAATAATTTATCTACTCTATAGAGACTCTCAATTAGAATTTAATAACCATAGTTATATCTATATAGAGAGAACTATGGCATAGAACATGAAAGCAGTTGTAAAAAAACAAATTGATAAAAGAAGAACTTTGTTATTTTTTAGTAGCATGTACTCTTGATCCTCAAGGTTTTGAATAATGAAATTTATTCTACCCATTTTCTGATTTTTGGAAGTGATTAGTCTCTCTCCGAAGGTGGAGCAAGGGCCCACTCCAATCGAAGGGCAAGGACTATATTTCTTAGTTTGATTAGTTGCTTTGCTGTTATGCAATTCTTTTATTCATAATTCCTTTAGTTGTTCTAGTTATTGCTTTCCTTAGATTAAGTTGTTTTTCTATTGTACAATTCCTTTATTCCAGAATTACATTAGCTGCTCAAGTTATTTCTTTCCTTAGATTAAGTTGTATTTTTCAACAAAGTTTAAACCTTAGTTGTTTCATACATTGTTGTCAATTCCCTTTTGTAGAAAGGGCTACCACTCAAATTATTCCTCTTCCCTCTTGCATATAGCCATGGACACCACCCTAGATTGACATTTATTAAAATTAAATGATGAGGACTACAGGAATCCCCGTCAATCATATTAATTCTTTTTGCAACTCCATTTTTTTAAAGGGTGTATGGAGTTGGCTTCTATCTAGCTATACCATTGTTCTTAAAAAAATCAAAATCTATCTAGATCAAAAGTCTCCACCATTTCTCATTCTCAAAACCTTGATCTTTCTCCTAGTATGATTCTACAGAAGAGCCTCAAACTCTTTTGATTTACTAAAGACCTTAAACTTCTATTTCAAAAAGAACACCTATGTCTTATGGGGGAAATCATTTATAACTGATACATAATACAGGAATTTTCCTAATGATGATATATTCACAGGTTGAAAAACATCACTATGAACCAGCTCCAAAATCCCACCTAATCTAACAAAGCTCAAATTAAAATTAACACAATTTTGTTTCCCATATACACAATGAGCATCATAGAAATCAAAATCCAAAGAATAGTGTTCAAGTCCCTTAGCCATTTCCCTAGACTTTAAGGCCCTAAGACCTTTTTGAGCAATGTGTCTCATTCTTTCATGCCACAATTTGGAAGGTATCACAATAATGCAACTTCAAATTTTTCCTTAGTGAAATTTTCCATATACAAAAATATGAGGTATCTCCTAAGAGATACCTTAAAATTTTTCCTTGCCAACATCTTGAGGTATCTCCTAGGCAATACCTTGAACTTTCCTTATGTTAACAACTTTAGGTATTGCTAGGGCGATACTTATATGTCTCCTTAACCCAAAACACTTAGGTGTCACCTGGGCAAGAATATGTGGTCTCCCAAGCCCTTGAAGTGTCACCTAGGTGACACTGTGGGGTCTCCCAAGTCCAAAAATTGTCATTTGGGTGACAACTTGCCTAAGGATTTTCATACTTCAACTTATGAAAGTCATAACTTCTTCATATGGACTTGAAAAGAGATGTCATTTTTTAAAAATTGCTTGATTTTTGTAGAGAAATCCAACTATGAAATCTACTAGATGTTACTTTAGCAATACCTTGACTTCTTCCTTTATAAGGATTTTCCCAAGATACTTATTGCCTCTTCTTCTCTATTGAGGTCTCGCTCCAGTGGTAATTTGACATGTGTTGATCTTTTCAGACATATCTTTCATGATAGTTGTGGGAATTTGATAAAGTAATTGAAAAATTCTACATGGTATTGGCATGAAGTTTAAATAGAGTTCCAACCCAAATCCCCTAAGTTGATAGCCAAAAACAAATTTCCTCTAGCCATTCTACAATCATCTTTACAAAAAAACAAAATGCATTCCCAATTTATTTAACTTACTCATAGTAATAGGTTTCTTGTCAAACCTAGAATAAGAAAAGCATCATAGAGTCCTAACTCTTCCATCTCTAAATGTGAGCTTAATTTTCCTTTGGCCAATAATTTTATGAAATGAATTGTCACCCGAGAAGACTTTTCTACCATCCTAGTTCTCATACAAATAAAACCACTTCTATATGGAGTCATGTGGAATGATGCTTCAAAATCAATCAACCATACACCATCACTTCCATGTGGAATAGAAGATGCAAGAAACACATCTCCAAATTCTTTTTTTAAGGGATTGGGTTCAGAATCACACTCAAATTTTCATTTTTAGCCTTCTTCACATTACATTTTTTCTTAATATGGCCAGTTTTTCCACAATTTTAAAATTTTACCTTTTGACTTACCTAGAGAGTCAGTCTACCCTTGGGCTTAGATCTCCTTTCTCTCTTTTTTCTCTTGCCTTTTTTCCTTTGCATGACCTCTAACAAGGTAAAAGAAAGAAGTTGGATCCACTTTAGAGGAAGTGGCGTGGGTAAAAATGTTCCCAATAAGAACACGTACACATTTCATAAAAATCATGTACGCACTCAGGAACGAGAGCATGAAACTAAACTCCACACGTTTAGAATAGGTACCCATTCCAATTCAAGCTCCCATCCCTAAATGAGTACCCATTAGTAATGCATACCCGTTTAGGAACGCGTACCCATTTTGAAAAGTTGAAAAATTGGGTCGATAATGTATATAATTGAAATGGGTACCCATTTCTTTTTAGAATGCGTACCCACTATTTTTTAAAATGTGGGTATGCATTTCAGAGTAGGTACACATTCGTTGAAATTTAAATTCTAAAACTTGTGCTTTTGCTTTGGTTTTTGGCTTGGAATAGACTTGGAAACCCAACCCTCAGCCTTGGACTTGCAAGTATAATGTCATACAAGCAACAAGAGTAAAAGCTAACTTTGGCAATATGGTTGACAACTTTTTTTCAAAATTTTTAGACAAAATTAATACCCTTTACAGATGACAACGTCTAGTTTTCAAATATGTAATTTTTTTAACTTTTGAACATATTTTTCTATTTATTAATTAATTTTAAAACAAAAGGACTTATAAAATTGAAATGACATATATTACTATTTATTTAATAACTTTTGATTTTAAATTTTTTTTTGAAAAAAAAAATTCTCTATCCAATCTAGGCATCATTCTCTACATGATGAAAAAATTTCATGCTACGATTAGTTTAGCTCAAATTATTTTGGTCGTACACAAGGGGTTTTAAAAAATAAATTAGGCCTAATAAAAATTTAATTAAAAATATATATTTATTAAAAATTATAAAAAATATCCTAACCAAAAATTGGCATCATACACATCTTTCCACAAAAGGAATTAGAAAAATACTTTCATTTAGGTTAGATTATGATGGTCGTACACATGCATGTTTTGGCCTAAAGCATACTTTTTTCAAAAGGCCACTTTTATACATCATATATAAAACTGACTTTTATCATCTGGGTATTAGAATAAACTATATATTTGAAAACTAGAAACAAAATCCTACATTTCATTTTTTACACTATGTTAATATTCTGTGTAAGTGCTTCAAATTTCTACCCCAACTATAACAAACTTTGATTTTTAGGAAAAAGACTTCAACTTTTTGGCCAAATAGTGGACCCAACTTCTTGCACTCACCCAACAACTAGAGCATATTTAGTCAACTCCATGGATTTCCACCTTATTTCCTCAGATGATATAGCTTCAACCACACCATCAAGTGTCAATTGAGATGTGGAGCTACTAATAGCCATGACAAGGTTATTCCATGAATTTGTTAAGGAACAAAGCAATGTACTAGAGTCTTCCTTATTCATATTGACATCAACTAACTAATAATGGTATTAAATTTATTCAAGTCCTCATCCATTGAATCTCCATTAGCCATTTTTAAAAAATATATTCTTTTGCAAGAAAAGTATATTTACCAAAGACTTAGTTTGATACAAAGTCCCTAACTTATCCCATAATTTTTAGTTGTTTCTCTCCCAAGACATATAAAAACACTAAATCTGAAAAACAAAAACAACTTATAGATCTTTCCTTTCTATCTGATTTTTCACAATCACCTAGACTTGTATCTTAAGGAATATAGCCTTCCACTACTTCAATTGCAATCCATTGGTCGTGCTCTACCAACAGCTCTTCAACTTTGAGTTTCTACAACTCAAAATTTTTGCCATTAATTTTTCAATCTCCATTTTTCCATAAGTGCTTGTCATTTTTCCAAATTTTGAAAAATACACACTATACAAAATACTCCCACTGAAACCTAGAGTCAAAAATGCTAGACTTCCTCCCATAGATCAACCAAGCTAGAAAACTAGTTCTAATACCAAATGTAGAAAAAGATATTAATCTAAACAAAAGAATACTTGCATAGAAACACAAAATTAAAGCATTTCAATGGAGAAAATACACATAACACCAAATTTAATGTGTCAAACCCTTAAAGGGAAAAAATTCACTAACAAATAAGAACCACTCTTCTAATATTCACAATAAAAAGTTAGAATACAATAGAGAAATCGTGTGTTCTCAAAGAGAACTTCAACTCACTCCCTAGAGTAATTTCAACAATATGTATCCATTTGAAAGTGAATTATTATCTCATCTTATCTAAAGTGCTCAATATATAAATAAAAGGTTAACCTGAAAACTTACTAAATTTCCTAATTAATGCAACCAACTAGGATTTCTTACAATCAATATTTACCCAAGATTGGCACTAAATCTTGAAATGATCCTTAATTAATTTTGTACTTAAGATGGTGTGTCTTCTTGTGAGAACCTATATATATTAAATGCATTTTTGAAATGTCACATAGAACAAATCTCTAGAAAAATATTGACCAACCTAAATTGTAGAGTCACACCCCAAGGTGAACTATAACTTTTACAAAATAGTTAACATTTTGTGCAAGATATACAACACATTTCCAAACAAAAACACAATCAATGTAATTTCTCTAAACAAGAAAAGAATGCAATTCAAAATAACAAGTAATACATATGGTTGAGAATAATAGAATCAAGTTACAATAAGGTTGGCTTCCTACTACTTTGTACAAAAGGTTTGAAGTCATATAAGAAAAGGAACCTAGATTGTGAAGACCCTTATGCGTCACTCAAAAAGGACATTTCAATTTTTAGTACCATGGGGGAAGTCTTAATAATAGGTGACTTCAATGCAAGGATAGAAAACATTCAATCCCTTAATTTGAAAAGTGGGTTCAAAGAGAAAAGTAATCTGCTATGGTTGGAGGAAGAAAGCAATTAACTTTGGGAAAGGATTTCACAAGATAGTAAGGGAGATGTTACACATTGTGGAGCAAAATTATTTGGGCTATGTAGTTTATATGATTTGCCAAAATCAAATAACATCACCTACAAAACCTATAATGGACAAAGTGTGGTGGACTATATGTTATTTGCTCATAGAATTATATCTCGAGGGTGATGGAGTTGGTGGTTGGTGACTGCTCTAAAGCTCACTGAAATCAAATCATAATCCCATATATGTAAAGCTTGACACCCACATAAACAACCAATAGAGTGAAGATTCCCAACTCAATCAAAAGGTGGCTCCCAAAAGTAAAATCTGCGTGACTCAAAAAAATAAAAAATTCTTCAAAGTTGCCCTTGAACAATTTTTTTTGGTAAAACTGAGAGTAATACATCTTGTATGGAGAGCCACCCAATAAGAAAAAATATGTTGATTCCCTTAATACACAAGCCTTTTGAAAGGAAGCAAGGTACGTGGAAAGGCTTCCTACACCAATCTAATGAGGAGAATAGAGTGCAAATTTTTAGATCCTTACAATTACAGTTATGTTAAGCATGTAACATAGAGATTAAACAACAAACAACACATATAATGCAAGTGACACAAGATGTACGTGGGGAAAATCTTTTCAGGTAAAAAACCCCACACTCCAAAACTTGCACAATGTATTATCAAATCTGTAAAGGATTACAATAAACTTGCAATGCAAGTTCTTTCAGGAGTCTTCAAATGTCAATTCTAGAGTAATTATGGTAGCATAACAGTACCTGTAAAAACACTATGCAACTCCAACATCAAGTACCCACATATATAGAGTTTACAAGGCCATCTTAGGAAGCTTCTAGAGATGGGCGTCCAACTTGGCCTCTTGGTCAAATCCCAACGCCTTGGGACACTTGGACAACATGCAAGCAACCTCCATTCAACCATAATAACATGTAGATTTGACTTTCCCAATGTGGAGCGCTCCAACCAAGAATAGGCTATGACAGATGTTCTTACACATCTTACAATTGTCATAGAATCTACCAAACATAACAACATTTACTAGTATTGTAAGAGAATCTATGAATACAAGACTAATAATAGCATATTCCTCTTACAACATGTCATAGTCAAACTTGGCCGCTCCAAGATGCCTTCCTCACATGCAAAGATACTCTCCGACACTTGTCTTCACTTGCCATAGGAATCTCTCATTCTGGGTCTTACATGTCATAGATTCCGTCATACAAAATAACTCCTTCCACATACCTCAAGATGCTGACACATGGCATATTAGTGCCACCTCAAATGGGACGCCTAGATTTTCATGTGTTGACTTGACCATCCAAGTCATATTACAAGTAGGATGACATGTCACAATGCCACCCCATACTAAATGACAAAATAGGATGTGCAAGTAAATACAAAATTAGGCCAATAAATAAATATACAAATAAATATCAAATGCTAGGAATTTACAAAGGTTGAGACACCTTAATTCCCAACACCTTTAAGTACATGTAAAAGAACTAGACCTAAAAGAGAAATTAAAAATACCTTTCCAACAAACCCATGGTTCAATGAGAAGTGCAAGGTAGCAAAGAGAAATCTAAAGAATGCAAGATGGACAAATAAAATAAGGAGTATGAAAAATTGTTATGGTCTAAAAAGGAAAGGTATGTGAACTCAAGAAGGAAGAAACTAATTGCTCTTGAAAAACACAACCCCAAGAGCTTTTGGAAGGAACTACAACAAAGGATCTAAAATAAAAAGAAAATAATATTACAAATTCTTAATGGCTCGATATGCAAAGTTGCTATATGAGTGTGCCCAAGATAAACACAACCCCGATAATCAACACAACCACTAAGTTATTCTCTATTAAAGATATAAATTAGGGCATAAAGAGTCTCACAAGGGAGAAAGCACAAGATATAGATGGGCTAAAAGAAGAATATTTAAAATGGGGTATAGAGGTCCTTGCACCTCACATCAAAGGCATCTTTAATAATGTCATTTAAGAGGGCTTTCCAAAGGAGTGGATGACTAGTGTTGTTATCCCCCTTTATAAAAGTGGTGATATCAATAACATGTCAAATTATCACACTACTATGGTTAATCCTCTTCTTGGAAAATTTTTCAAGAGCATAGATGAATGTAGAATTAGCATATGCGCAAAGCAAGAGGGAAAAGGGCTAAGGGGAAGGCAGGGTTCAAACTGAAGCACTCCACTATTGATCATTGTGTCACCCTTAGGTATTTGATTGAAAAAATATGGGACATCCAAGGCGATGAGTCTTTTTCTACTTTGTGGACTTTAAAAAGGCATTTGAAACAATGCCTCATGACAAACTTTGGAATAGGATGGAGGAACTCAAAGTTCTATATGAGTTTAGAGCAATAATTCATAGGCTTAATGAATAAGTCAAGGCTAAAATTAGAATAAGTGATGGTATGTCCAAGTGCTTTGGTAGTGATATTGGCATCAAATAGGGTTGCTAGCTCTGCCCAACTTTGTTTAGGTTATACATTGATAAGTTAGAAGAGTGGATAAACAAAACTACTGGTGAGGGGTTTAGCTTGCTAGATACTTAGTAAAGTTACTCTTATATGCGGATGACCTCATCCTAATTACAAAAACAACTCATAGTTTGAGAGAGCACTTGAGGGCTCAAGAACTCTTGTTAGGAGGTGAAGATGCAAGTGAACACCAACAAAACCAAAGTCATGATTTTTTCATTATGGAGAAAAAATAAACAAATCAACTTTCTTTTTTAAGGTAGCCCACTGGAAATAGTGCAAGAATACAAGTACCTCAGGCTCGATTTTCACAAGAAGCTCAATTAGGAAATATGTAGAACAAAAATAATTCAAGGGGGTTGGAAAGATTTATACTCACTACAAAATAGATGCAAAAGCACAGAATTATGGGATTGAAAAACCAAGAGAAACCTATTTGATCTGCTTGTCACTCTGATGATTCTTTATGGGTGGGAAATTTAGGGAAGCAACATGTCAGATCAGAAATGGAGGCAGGTGGAAAGAATCCAAAAACATCTAATCATAAGCAACCTCAAAACTAAGACCTCAGTTCCATACGAGATTTAATTAGCTGAAATAGGGACTTTCCCTTTAGAAGCATCGGTGATGGTCCAATTGTTAAGCTACCTAAAAAAGGCTCAAAATATGGAGGACCACCGTTGGCTGAAACTTGTTATTGAGGAAGAGCTAAGCAAAAGGAAGAACACATGGATGAAATAGAATGACAAATGGATAAATAAATGGGACATTACTAGGAAAGAATGCCCAAACACTAATGAGGAAATTAAAAAGTGTGTCAAAAAAAATCAGGACTGTCATGTGGACAAAGTAAATTGGTCAAAAGAAAGCCTACTACATCAAAGAGTTTAACCCCACATAGCCATGGGACCATGATTGAAAAGCTTACATATGAGCTGAAATTAAGTGGAAAGTAAAAAAGTTGATAGCTCAATAAAGGACTAGCTCGCATCATCTTAGTAGTAAAACCAACAGATGGTCGATACCTAAGGAGGAGTGGGAAATGAGAACATGCCTATTTTGCAACAAAGGTTTGGTGGAGACAAAATGGTACTACATCATGGAGTGCTCGGCCTACAGTGACATTTGTATCAATTACTAAGACACCTTGAGAGTAGACAATCTATGCACCTTGTTTGAGGAGGCAAGAATAGCCAAAACTGCAAACTTTTTACTCAAGATTCACCAGAATATTGGACAGCAAGATGAGTTCACAAACTCTGTAAGGATGTGGTGTCCTTGTGTCTCAGAGCAAGTTTCTTATGTTGCTCTTTTATTATTGCTCTTGATCCCTTAGGCACCTGCAAAACTTTTATTCAAGATTCACCAGTATATTGGACAGCAAGATGAGTTCATAAACTTTGTAAGGATGTGGTGTCCTTGTGTCTCAAAGCAGGGTTCTTATGTTGCTCTTTTGTTATTGCTCTTGATCCCTTAGACACCTGTAGTCTTGTGGATGTTATTAAAATCTTACATCCATTCAATGGTAGCCAATTTATGTTTGGCACTTCAAGTCTCTAATTTTCTAGAGTTTCAAGACTTCATTCCAAGAGATGAGATTTTGGTGAGGTACTTTCAGACACTTGGCATGCAATGTCAACATTCACGCTTTTTCCCTATGTATCTACCAAAGCAGTTCTTACAAATGCATCTCACTCACATCCTCTTCTAATTACAAAGGCATGGATCTCCTTGGCTCGTTCCAAAGCTGACGACTGAGCAATTGCTGAGAGAACAGACGCGGCTGTAAGAGGATCGGCCAACCAAGCTGCTAACTTCAATTCACTAAAAAGCTCCAAGGCTGCACATTGTCGCTCATCTTGAACATGCTCTGCAATCAAGGCCTTCCATAAAACATCTCGTTGAGACATTTTGTCAAACATATAGCGTGCATCTTCCAAAACGTATATGGTAACGAGAACACTACACACAAAAACGTCAAATTCAAATTCACTTCTTAGATCATCATCTTGAATTTCTTTGCTTTGTTGCAGAGCTGGCAGAGGAAGTCTGTACATCATGGAAGATGTTACCTTACCTATAAAATAAAATCAATATGCAACAATATTGTACTAGAATCCCATTAAATCTGACAGGAGACTTGACAGAATTTATCAATATGCACATTCACCCAACCTTAAGTTTGATTTTGTTCCCAAAAACCTGCTCTTGAGTCGAGAGGAAGGTCAAGGGCATAAACGGCTCGGCATTTCCACTAACAGATTAACAGGTCATGGCTGTTAGGAATCCACTGGTACCACTCCTCTGTATTGCTATTGTTTGGTTATTATTTAGTTAGGATTTGATTTAGTGGTATTCAAGCTAAATTTATTTCCATTTGCTGAATTCTAAGACAGCTAACTTGAAGTGCTAATTGTGTTTGGCTCCAATATGTTTGGATTTCTTGCACAAGTTTTCTATATACAATTATATAGCTCTGTTTCAAATTGGTGTTGTTAGCTTCTTGTTGCTATGAGAATTATTCTAAGGGTTGGTATTTTGGAAGATTATTTAATAAATTTATCCAGTACTATAATTTTAATTTCTAATTCTTATTAATAAATTTTTTATGTTCCTCTTAAACCATTATTTTTATTAAAATACTTTAGTGGGATCTATTTTATAATTCCCTAAGTAGTACACATTATTTCCAAAAACAATCAATCTCAGTAATAATTAAGTACTTTTTAAAAAATTAAAAAAAAAAACTAAAAATTTATAACACTTTGTTAGAGGTCTACTATTTATCAAATTTTATAATTATTCTGGTTGACAAATCTGATGACATATACATTTAATGGAAGTGTCAAACATTTGCCAATGTTTAAACCTCAAAAACCTTAAAATAACCATTGAATGAATCACACAAAGTAAACATTAATGCTTTAAAACATGGGTGAACATAGAAAAATCCAAAATAAACCCCATCCCAACTATTAAACATGAAAAGTATAGAACAATTATCTAACAGTTTTTTAATCAGTTTTTTATTGATAGGAGAGAATCCAAAACAAACTTATTATCACTCTTATCAGGCTATTTGGAGTTTTCTTAGCTTATGAATGATTTTGACAAAGTAATACGTATTGGGCCTTCTCTTGTAATGGAATGGCGCTACCATTTTGCAATATATCAAGGCTCGAGCAATGTTGTAATGTGAAAAGAATAAGAAAATGTAACAAACAAGAGCCTCACAACCGTATGAAGATTGACAAAACAGGGCCAATGTGTTCGGCTTTGTTCTTATGTTGGCATACAATTGAATAGGGGTTTTAACGAAGACAATGCTTTTGTACATCCCAGCGTATAAGCTTGAGTAGTTTACAAATTTCGACACCCTGAGAAATCGTTGTGTTCATGACAAAGAAGTTCTACTTTTGATGGAAAATTCAATTTTCGTTGTACTGATGAGAAAAAGCTTGTCAATTGGTCTGATAATATTATGGACTGTAGCTAAGCTTAATCTAATAACCCATCAATGACCTGAAAATTAAAGCATCTGCAAATGATTTTCAAACAAACAGCATAAACCATAATACATTAACAGAAACCCGAGAATTCCTTACAATGTGAATAAAAAATGAGTGAATATTGAACTAATATACAAGTTTGCAATGTTGTCTATTGCTTCAGTTAATTTGTTTTTAGAATCATAATGGCAACAAAGTTATTAATCTTCTCATGTTGACTGATGAGAGCTTAAATCTTTTATACATCCAAAAATAATACATGCTGTCCAGGCATTCGAGTCTTAGAACATCTAAAATCGCTCAAACTTGATATAATCCATACATGAAACTCCGTTAATTACAAGGTGCAAAATATTATTTACAAGCCACCTTGAAGCTAAATAGGACTAGATTCTATTTCTCTTCTCTTGCTTTCTATTCTCCTGATGATGGATCATGGAGTGTGATCCATTGAGGGAAAAACTAACACACAGTTTAATCCTAAAGCACTCATTTACAATATTATGGACTGTGGCAATCTGATGTCTATTAACTAGGACTACTAAGAGCTCCAAACAAATTGGAAAAAGCTTAAAGGAATTACAGTGCATATATCTTCTCATGCTCAGGTGTACAGATTTCAGAATCTGAATAGTCTGATACCACTGACATTGAGCGAGACATACTCCGAGATGATCTTCTGGTTTTCCTTAGAGAACGACTTCTTGTTCTTCTAATTCGATGTTTAACCACAAAATAGCACAATGTAGCTAAAGTCACCAGAATTATTGACCCACCAATTATAGTTACAGTAATTGCAATCCACAGATCATGGTGACCTACCACAATAAAAGAAAGTGCAACAAAAGCCACTGAAGTGCACACACAAGCCATCCACATGAGCTTGTTTATTATAAAGATCACTTTCCTCTGAGCCTTGCTTTCAGATGCAACTACCGATATCTGAACCACCACCACCGCAAGAGAGATGAACAATCCCACTGAGTCAAATACAAAAAATACTTGGAATGCTAACTTCTTAACTACATTAACTTGTCCTGATGGCCCTGATGGACTTGCTTGTAGGTCTAGATTCTGGACATAGCCACCGGGTATTGTGTAAATAGCAGAAAAAGCAATTGTGGCAATGAGAACTGCAACAACAGTCACAGAGTTGACAGTATTGTTTATCCCCTCCCTGTGCAATTTATGTAAATCTTTTGCGATTCCAGTAACTCGTCTCTGTGTCTGTTCAGTCTGAATGAGTTGTGAATGGACATCATGTTTTATGTCACTAACAGTTTGCTTTAGTTCTTTTCCTCCCGTAGGTTGGGATATATGTTTGCCACTCTCTGCTCCAGCACCTTTCAGTGCATTTTTAATTTCTGATGCAACTTCCAAATGTGATTTTTCTGCTTCATCAAGTGCTGTTAATTTTAACTTGTTCAAGACATTGAGATTGATGCCCTTCCATGTTAGCAGCTCTCTTACTATCTGCAAAAAAACAAATGGCTCAGTACCAGAAAGAAATGAAAAAAGGTAGTGGCAGAACACAACAAATATCATATGTGGAATTGCATTATTGAATTTGCATATGTAAAAACTGGAATACATAATGCCCCTTCCTACTGATTTTCCTGCTGGTATTGATCTTACAATATCCTATGCTCATGTGCTGTGTGATTTTTAGTATATATGCGTACTTATACCTACTTATCCTATTACTGTCGGTTCTCACTGTTAGTGTTTATCAAGTCAGGTTTGCGCCAATTTTGCATTTGCGCTGCTCTTGGTCTAAATTTATATCATTTCAAATTTGGTAATATTGCAGGGACCTGGTCTAAGCCTTCTCTACTGTTTTATGGCTCCTTTGCTCAATTAATACTAAGAAAATATCTAGGCCTTTTCTACTATTTTCTGGTTCGTTTGCATAATTTTACTCAGAAAATATGGTACTCTATGTATCTTGCCAGCCTTACGACCCTTTATTAATACAAACTGCGATTTCTATTCGCATAAAAACATGCCCTTCCTCTTCATGAAAATTCAGGCATAGTTTTTATATCTTCAAGCGATATATCTTTTGAGGGCTAGTAAATATCAGAAGCGAAAAATATGTGTTCCCATCACTATTCATCATTCTTCATTGATTTGGGATAGTATACAGTGCTGTAACAGGCCTTAAATGTTGCTATAATTGAAGAGAGCAACTTGATCTAAAGCATAGTTAAGTGCATTAGAACACATGCAACCCCTAACACCTTACCTGGAGGGAGATGACTTGCAATTAAAAAAATTCAATGCCATATCATTAATGGTCAATCTTAGAAAAAGAAAAAAAAATATGCCAGTAAATAGGCAGTTGGTGGAACTTCGGTTCAAAGTCCAGGTGTTCATCTGGATCACCACAAGCCACAAAAAATTCAAATCCCACCCACGAGAAGCAAAGGTCTTTATGGTGAAGTATATTCGATGTGTTTATCCCACACGAACGAGGATTTTATTTACATAAATATTTTCTATGAAGTCCTAGATCAGAAAAATCTAGAGATTGACTTCTCCATTAGTTAAAGGATTTAGGTCAAATCAGCGATTATTCTTGCAAGTTGCAAGTACAACTTCTTTCCTACTGAAGGCCTGTCTACTCTGCTAATGGTGGTAAAGAGAAGCTTGAGATTGCAAACGTTGACTATAAAACAGCTATCCCATGGACACAAATGAGGTTGAAGCATAACATTAACTCAGTCTTTAAGAATCTATCAAAGGAAAATCTAGCCAAGGAAAATGCAATCATATCCAAATAATCCTCAAACCAGGGATCTTGCCAGCAATTTTATGGCCAACTGGCAATCCACTTCCAGTCCTATCCACTTAGATAAAGAGACATAACACATAGCAGAGGAGCCATAATCTGCAAATCCAGCAATCTCTGCACCTCCATTATGGGACACCAACCTGATACTTGGTAGTTTATGAAAACAAAATAATTTCAATCCAGCCCTCAGCGAGAAATGCAGGTACATTCCCTTAATGAGTTGTCTCCTGGCTCTCAAAGCACCAGAATCCCTCTGCCCATTCCCTCTGTTTTGCCCTCAGCAAACATTTATACTTACCACTACAGTAGTTCTTCTGCCCAAACATTTGACGCTAAAGCTCTGCCCATGAAATGGTCTATTGGCCAAAAGGGCATTCAATTGTTTGTGGGGCAGTCCTCTGACTCTCAAGAGTGGCCTGACACCTCCAAAAGAATTCTAAAACAAGCTCATAGTTCTATCATCTGCAGATGAGGGCAAAACTTCCAAACATGTGCAGTCTTCCTTTTGTTTTAAGATTATCATAATGTCTGTCAGTGTCTAGGGGATATTATCATTAGTTGATACGAATAGTAGTATGGGCAAGTAGTGAGTAGTGATTTTTTGATCTTCAGTAGTCTTGTAAAATGGTTGAAGATGTACTATCATCTGGTCCTATATCTAGGCACTTGCCCTCAAGGTCTTAAGTTTTTTTTTTTCAATTTTTGTTTTCATATATTTTGCCTAATAGCTAGTGCACCCCATTGGATAGAAGAAAAAAAAAAAAAAAAATGCCAAAATTTACTATGGAATTGAATGGCTTGTGAATCAATTTGAACAGCTAATAGACAGATGAAGCACATTGGTTAAGGTTTGCTTCCAGCAACCACGAGTATGGAAATTGATTTACGTGGAGTTCAACAAGCGTCAATTTCAGTCATGGAAAGATTTAGAGAATGCTTACTCTGAAAAAAACAGAGAGTTAGAGACGTAACAAAATCGTAGCAATAATTTGCCATACTATACAAGGAAAGATGGAGGCAAATTGTTTACAATAAGAGTGGAATTTCGATTAATAAATTGTAATAAGCCTTCATTCACTACATAAGGAAGGGATGGCAGTATGGTCCTATTTAACGATTTTTGATACACAATTTTTCTAGAAGCACTACAATCTATCATTATGGACTGTGGAAATATCATGTTTACAAGACTATCATATGAAAAGAAATATTTTGAAAAGACTTAAAAAATTATATAGGATCATAGTAAAATATATCTGATCTATGATAACATTTTTAAAAAATAAAATATATTTTCACATTTGAAAGATATATCATATGAAAAGGAAATTTTTGAAAAGACCATCAAAAATTATATAAGATCATAGTAAATATCTGATCTATGATAACATTTTTTAAAAATAAAATATATTCACTTTGAAAGACAACTCTGAATAGATAACCATCACAAATAATTAGCTTGACAGGCAGGGTTGACCCTCAAATTTAAGCACTGACCATGAGTACCAACCTCTTACAAAAAAAACTAATAATTTGGCAACAAATTTAGAGAGTTTGGGGTTTGGAGTAGGGGATTTAGGGTTTAGGGTTTAGTAAGTGATGTGCTTTATGAACCACTCATTATAAAGCCCCCTAATTTATTCATTTTTCCATAGTTCTCAGGAAACTCCATTATGGGAACATAGACAACGTGCCGGTCCCTTACCCAAAATTTCAGATGATTCATCTACATATAAAATAGGTCTCCTTGTTCATTCAAGTGATTCATTTACATATAAAATAGCTGTCTCCTTGTTCATTTACTCACGTACCCTGCGTCTCCTGATAACTACGCATTTTTCATATATATGGTGTTTTTTTGTAGTGTACTAGATTATGTGATAATTTATGAAGATTCATTTGCATAACAATCTTAATCAACTCATATGCATGAATGATTCATAAAAATCCCTCTCTCATAATTAAGAATAGTTAGGTATACTTAATCAGAACCATAGTAATATGAAAAAGATAACCTCCCTAAGAATTTTAATGCTCAAAACAAAAAGTTAAAAAGCAATAGTGAAGTTACAAGTTTACCTCCAAACGACCTTTCCTACTGGCCACATGTAAGGCGGTATTGCCCTTTTTATCCTCCAAATTGAGGATCTCAGGATCACTTCCCAACAACTCCCTCACAATTTCCACTCTCGAGTTGGACCCTTTCACCGCCATATGCAACGCCGTCTGCCCTTTGTTGTCCCTGCGCCCACATATTTCCCTGTCCTTAGCCAGCAGAACCTTCACCACCTCCAAGTGTCCCATTCTGACAACTGAATGCAGAGCCGTTTTCCCGTTACTCTTGGCAACCTTCAGTAACCGTTCATCCGCCGCCAAAAGCTCCGCCACCACCTCCACGTGTCCCTGCGTTGCCGCTGAGTAAAGAGGCGTGCAGTTCGACAAGTCGTTGGTTGTGGCCAGGCCGGGCCACAATGCAAGCAGCGCCTTAACGGCATCTTTAACACAGAATAAAAGTAACATTAATATTTATAACTAGCGGATCTAAAGATCAAATCCCATTAAACCTTTTTTTTTAAATCTCACACCTTAACTAACAATTATGATGGTCCCTATCAATGAATAACTAAGAGCTATATTGAGGGCATATTCATTATTATGCTATATCATAAAAGAATTGCCTAAAGTTGTACATGCACTCCAAGCAATATGGAATGCACTCAAAGCTCTCTGCATCGAATCTGCACCGTTCAAGGTAGGAAATTTATTATATAGAATGCACTCCAAGCACTTTAGATTGAATCTGCACTTTTCTAAGATTGGAAATTTATGTAATTTAATGAAGTTATAAATTGTTTAGTTTTGTGATTTATTTTTGAGTTATAAATGAATTGTATGTTAAATCTTCTGGCAGGTTCTTTAACCAGCTATTTTTGTCTTGTGCTCTTGTTTTTTCTGTGATCCCTTTCTTGAGGATTGCTTCATTCTTTCTAATTCTTGCTGTGATTAATACCAGGAAAAAAAGGTTATATGTTAAATCCAAACTAGTAAAGGATTATAGTTTATTGGTTGACTACAATTGATATACTTTCACCATTGGTTAAGGTTTGAAATTTTGGAGGTGTAATAAAAAAATGAGGTTCAAATCCTGCCCCAAACAACTTTGATGAAATAGCTACCAATGGTCCTTAACTCTTACCCCATGGTCCCATGCCACTATATAAGTAGATTTCCTACTTAAATTTGAGTAGCATGAGCGGTGTGGTTAAAATTTTAAATTATGTATAAGAATAATTTACAATCTTTTTCTATTAGCAGCTACACTTAATGAAAAAAAGGAGGACTACAACTATATAATGAAAAATATGCCACTAGATTATATATTTTCTTCCCTTTTTTCATTTTCCTTCAAATCTTATCTCCTAAATTTTCTATATTAATAAATAATTCATTATTAATAAAAAAATATTTAATTTATATAAGAAAAAAACTACAATTTAAGATAAGAAAAATAAAATATTCATGGGATTTAGCTCCCAAAATAAACTAAGTAACCATATGGGATCCTGCCCTTAACCAAAAAACAGTTAAAATTATTCAAATAATTTATTTAAAATTTAATCTTTTAATAATGTAAAATTTAAATTTTTTTTATTTTAAATGAAATTGACAACTTACCTACTTGATTAGCTCTTCCACTAATCTATAAATATCACTATAATTCATGTTTTAATCCAATAAACTTTTATAGACAACAAATAATTTATTTTAAATCATAAAGTAAAACTAAACACATCAAAAAAATTATTTAAATATACATCTAAACATACCAAAAATCATTCCAAACTAGTAGGCATGAGTTTTCCACAGTCCATAATAGATACAAAGAAGTGCTTCTAGATTAAACTGTGTTTATTTCTTTGCTTCATCAAAGAAATAAACACAGTTTAATCCAGAAGCACTTCTTTATATCATTCCAACTTTTTTAAATATTTTGTTTTCTCTTCATAAATCTTTATCTTATTACGCTGAGAGGCGTTCCTACATTCATAGCACAAATGGGAGCTAAAAAATTCTAGAATTTCTATGTAAACTTATAAGATTTAGAATCTTTATTAAAAAACCAAATAGTCACTCCACAAATTTAAAAAAAAAAATTAAAAATAAAGGTGAAAGGGATTATAAAAAAAAAAAACAGATACATTCAATCTATTTATATTGCCTCCTTCCTTAACTTTTTTCACATGTAGAACATATCAAATTATAGGATTTGAGTGCAGTAAATTGATTAGAAAATAGGTGCCTCAAAAGGATATCTGTTGGCTCAAATTGTAGGATTTGAGGTGAATGTGGTAAATCGATAAAAAAAAGGCACTTAGATATAATTTTTAAATATAAATATACTAGTTATCTTATCTTATTGAAGAGAGTCATTGAAGTGAAAGCACTCAAAAATAACATTATAAATATTTAAACTAAATAACTTACCATTACACTATAACATAATAATAACAACAATTGTACATATTATTAATAAATAAAATTATAAATAAAAATATTTTTGATTTTATAAAAATAATAATAAATTTTAAATCCATAATATTTAAAGAAAAAATTTATTTATTTATAGTACAATGTGATGGTTAAATGTGGCATGGCTGATATTGTTACCAAGGTTTGCTAATGAGCTCATGAGCTTAACCTCCCGCTAGACCCATGAACTTAAAGGTTTGACAAAGGTATGGTCCCCTGTGGCCTCACCAGTTCAAGAAAAAGAAAAAGAAAAAGAAAAAAAAAATTATTCAAAAATTAATTCAAGTCTTCATTACTCCAAACAAAAGATAAAAAAAATTATTAAAAAATTAATTTAATTCTTCATTACTCCCGTCAAAAGGAAAAAAAAAAACGTTTATTCACAAGTTAATTTAAATCGTTAAAATATCAGTCAAAAAAAAAGCAAAATTTCAGTGATGACTCTTGAATCCTTGATCTTAAAGAAGGATACATGTAAACTATCATAAATATATATAAAAAAGTCTTAGAGAAAAAAAAACTAAAAACACCTGCTCTAAAACTTCGTTGCATCTACATTTCGAATCTCACAGAATTTTCATTTAAAATTAAAACAAAAGATTTACTAATTTTGGACTCGAGAAACCTTAAGAAATCACAAAACGCTTATTATTCCTCACCTAAGTGACCGTATTTTGCAGCCGCGTGCAGAGCGTCGAAACCAGGGCGGGTTTTGATTTCCGCAACCTCCTCGTTGGCGTGATTTAGCAGCTCCGCCAGGATATCCATGTGACCGCTCTCCGCCACCACATATAATGCCGTCTCTCCAACCTCGTTCTGTGCTGCAATCAAATTCCGTCTCCAGATGCCAACATTTTCAATATCAATCGCCACAGAATCGGAGCCACGGTCGCCGTCAAGTGACAGAATTCGTTTCACTTCCGCTAAATTGCTCGCCCTTACCGCTGCGTGCAACGGCGTGTCGGTGCGCCAGGCCGTCGAGTGCTTTTTCCAGCGGATGTTCCCCTGCTCCATCTTTTCACTCGATTTTTCTGTTAAATTTCAGCCTGGAGGGCAAAATTCCTCTGTAGAAGTTTCTGTTACATCGGAATCCCCTTCAAAATGAGCTGCGGAGCTTTGCAAAATAGAATTTGATCACAGAAATTTATCGCTGAGAAATTGGGGTTTTAAAGCGGAAGGGGTATAATACAACCTACAATTCAATGTGAAGAAGGAGAAAGTTCTGAAAGAAATCAGAATCGGATCTGAGAACGCGGAGCCGTACGTATGTACTACATTGACCGGGTGTAGAAATGTTTTCGCTGAGTTATTAAAAGACATTTTCCAGAAATCAGTAATAAAACATGGCTGTCAATTGCAGCGGATGTATGGCTATTATTTATTTTCTTGACTTACTACTCTTAAAGTCTTACTCTATTTTCCACTGACAACTACGGAGACTCGATTATTGCTCTTCTTAAAGCTCACGTGTTTTGTATGTGAAGCAATTTTTCAATTTAAAAAAAATATTATAATTTTTATTAAAGTGGAGCGCCCTTTCCGGCAACAGTGGAACAAAATATTATTCTTAGGGTTTACCTAGGTACCTAAGCTCTTTTTAACAAAATATTATTCTTAGGATTTAGGTACCTAAGCTCTTTTTAACTTTTTACTTTATAGGATTTATTACCCTGAATGTCGGTGCCAGGTGGCATGGAGCTATTAGTTTTGGTAGCTTGCGCCACAATTTTCGCATCTTGTATCGCAGGTTGAACTTTGTTTTAATTTTTTAAATCGACAAGTTAATTTGTAAGGTAAGAATTAGTGGCACTGTTAAAAACTGAAAACGGTTTACAGGTTTAAACAAGTGCAATTAAGTTGTTAGCTTTTTTATATCATCCACAAGATTATTGTGTTTAGTGTTGACTTTTGATTTACATTGGAGATGGAGAAGATAAAGGTGAGCATTTTCTTAGACACTAAGAAATCATGGAAAAGAGGGGAGAGAAAAAAAGGAAAAGAAAAAGGACAAATTCTAGACTAAAAGTTTTCACTAGTATAAATTATTAAATAATAATAATAATAGTTTAGACGTTTAAAGTTGAGATTCATACATAATGTTTGTGATAAATGTTTGAAATTAATTTCTCCTTATAATAAAAAATTTGGATTTGTTGGATGATAACTTAAGATGAAATTGGATGAAATTTTTTTTGTGGACTGTTAGGTTTAAGGCCACCCTTCTTGATATGATATTCATGCCTATGAAAGTGAACTAGGGGCACAAATCTAAACTTCCTCTACAAAAATAATCTATTTCAAATCTATTGATTGACAATGATTTTCCTCGATCTAATATACTTATGAAAAAGTGGGGTGGTCTCACAGACATGGGAACTTGTTAGGCAAGGATTTGTTCTCCTTTGGTCAACCCCTAGGAAGATTGATTAATGGTGATGAACAAATATTGAAGACAATAAGCAAGCATTTAGTATGCCTAAGATTATGTAAGCAAATGATGCTCTAGTTATGCTATAAATGGATGTATCATGAATGCTGGGTGATTCAAATGAATTAGAGTTAGTTCTTAAATACATCGCCCTTAATTTGAGCTTTAATCAACTCATAATAGCTAGTGGGAATAAGGGAGCATGCGTCCAATTCAAATTTTTAAACTTAAATCAAATTTACCCACACGAGACTAATTTTTAGACTTAAATCAAATTTACCCACACCAGAGTGATTCAATTCAATTTGATATCTAGAAAATTGAACCATGCTGATGAATGTAGATTGCGTCTGAACCTTTGGGATGTGTGGAGATAGAATGAGGCTAAGATAACGTTATTTACCAACTTCCATGTAAAAATCTACCAACTTGCACAGAGTCAATAAATAAAGGACAACCTTGTCAAAGTGGCCCCAAAACATAGGGGAAAAGCGACATATATGGTTTGAATTTTAAAGTGAAAGTTGCTATGTCACTTTTTTATTAAGGAAATGGATAACACAAGTCCAACTTATTAATGTGAAGCACTTGAAAGCTACATATATGGTTTGAATTTTAAAATGGTATAAACTAATGAAATGTAGAATTTGTAGTATAGTTTATGTTTGTATTTTTTAAAAAATTATTTGGATGTAGTTTTTTTATAAAATTGACACTATATTAGAAAAAGTTCAAAAATTGAGATCTATAGGCCTCCACTTTTAATATACTATTTTTTTCCTTGATTTTTTTGTTTAGTTAACTTAAATATTTAATGCATGAAAAAATGATAATATTTTTTAATAAATATTTAAAGTCATGTGTACTGATAACATAGTAGTTTTGATAGGCCTCCACTTTATGTCTTAATTATTTATTATAAATAAAAATAAATTATGCCCTTTTAACAAGAATTCTCTCCTCTAGTACATCATGTTTTTTTTTTAATATATTTTTTTGAATTTTCAATCAATCCTATATTTAATTATAATAACCTGCTTATAGTGATTTTTTTTAATTTACTAAAAATAATTAAAATATTTTTAAATTATGGGCTTGAGACCTATCAAATGGTATTTTTAGATTTTGCTAAGAATGTATGTGAGCGGAGAAAACCTAGCTGAAGTATAGGGTTTTAGAAAGTTTGTAAAAGTAAAGCCTAGGTAAAACATATCTCCTACCAACTAGGAAGTTTGGAGCAAAACTCTTCTAACCAAAACAAATTAGGTCAAAACCTAGTTTTAACCAAAATGAGATTTAGGTGAAAACGTGTAATTATTTTTTTAAAATTACAAAATGCAAAGTATTTTTAACTTAAATTAAATAATTCTAAAACATAGTAACAAGACTTCAAGACGAAGTAATAATTCTAAATAATTGTGCATCTTAATTTCACTATGCAAACACTTTTGTAGATATGAATTTTGTTGAATTCTTATTCATTTGTATAAAAATGTAATGTTTATTTTTATTGTTCTATACACAACTCTTTTTAAATATTCTAACTAATATGTGGTCATTGATTTTGCTTCTTAATTTATTTCTCTCTTCTTAAGCCCCCTCTATAGTGCAAAAAACACAACATCCAACAAGATTACCCTCACATATCTTGGGAAGTGATGGTGATGCCCTAGAAGTATATTTGAGGGTTATAGAGGTTGAAGTAATAAGAAGACAGGGAAAATTATTATAGTTATTTTTTATTGGCATTCAAGTTTCTCTTCTTCTAGTCTTTTACCCTGAGAGTTTCTCATTAGCCTCTTTCTTCTTTGGGGTTTGCCATTTTTGCTAAGCTAGATTCCCCATAAAGGGTCTAGTGAAGTGGTGGCAACTTAAACTCCAAGTATCAAGCCTCAAACAAACCTAAGACCTTTAAGTACCATGTCTCTTAATGCCACTCTACTCGATTAGGTGATTCATATTACAAGTTAGAGATATAAGTATATCAAAACGTGGGAGTGATAAGTTGGAGTAATAAGGGACTCCTCTAGAAGACACGAGGATAAATTGTTAATTTATAGTTTAAGGTTTCTAGAATATAGGGTTTGGTGTTTCTAAGGTTTGAGGTTTAGGGTAAAGGGTTTAAGATGTATACTAGGTTTATAGTTTAGGATTAAGGGTTCCATGTTTTGTAGATTTTGAGTTAGAGGTTTGGAGTTTGAGGTTTGTTGGTTTAATAGGGTGTGTAGGGTTTGGGATTTCTAGCATAACTTGGGTTTAAAGTAATGGGTTTGGGTTTGGGTTTAGATTTTAGGATAAAGTTTAGTTTCTAACATTTTCTTGATGTATGGTTTGGCAAACATTAGAGGAAATACGGTGAACAATAACAATTGGATTTTGTGGTGTAGGGTTTAGAATTTACCTATGGTTTAGAGTGTCTAGGATTTGTATTTGGTTTATATGTTTTCTCTTTATTTCCGTTGGGAGTGATAAGAAATGGAGTTGATGTAGTGTTTGAAGTTTCTAAAGTTTACAAGGTTTTTAAAGTATTTAGAGTTTAGGTAACTTTAAAATATATAGTTTCAAGTTTATGACATAGGTTTTCTACTATTAGGGTTTGTTATAGGGTTAAGGATGTACATGGTTTGGCACTCAAGGTTTGGGATTTGGGAACTTTATAAGGAGTTGAAGGTTTAAATGGTTCAGGGTTCAGGGTTTAAGATGCAAGGCTTGGGGTTTCCAATGCATTCAAAAAAATTAGTGTTTCATCTTCAAGGAATTTTGAATTTATGATGTAGGGTATAAGGTTTAGGTTTCTCAATACATAGGGTTTATAGTTTTAAAAGGTATAGAGCTTATTACATTCTAATGTAATAATTAGGATAAATAGTCTTGGAAAGTTATGTTTTATATTTTAGGATTTGCCAGTCCAACTTTTTAAAAGAGGGTTTAGGATTTAGCCTTTACCTAATTAAAGAGGGTTACTTGGGTTTCTTTAAGGATTTAAAGGCTTTAGGGTTTAGGTTCACTTGTACGAGTGTCAAATGTTTACACTTGATTTATATAAATTTTCTCTCTTTATTTCTCATAGGAGTGATTAAAAAATGTTTAGAGCAGGGTTTTTAAGGGTTTAGGGTTTAGATTTTAAAGGATGTATAGTTTAAGGTTTATATTTACAGAATCTATGGTGTATTTTTTAAAGGGTTTAAAGTAAATTACTTGTTTAGGGTTTAGATTTTAGGATTTCCCTAGGATTTTAAAAGAGGGTTTAGGGTTTATTATTTACCTAATTATAAAGGGTTAAAGGTTCTTTTAAGGATCAGTGTTTAGGTTTCAAGGAAGAGGTAAATATGGTAAATTATGATTTAACATTTAGGGCTATAGGTTTGGACTTTGGGCTTTACATATCCAAGATTTGTTTAGGTAAAAAGGAAACTTCTCTAGGGTTATAGGTTTAAAGGGTAATGTACATGATAATATTTTTGATTGCAATAGTTTAAACTTGAATTATATGTGGGCCTACATGTGTAGGTGAATTTGCGTAATTTTTAATGGAGAATAAAAGAACAAATAAAAGGTATGTGATTAGAAAAGATTTGTTAGGATTAGGTGATATCTATCTTGCAAATTCCTATGTCTAATGTATTCAGTTACATGTGTAGATGGATAATATTATATTTTCCCTTAGTACATGTAGTGGGCAAAGTTAGATGCGCATGTGTGGTTGGGATAATGTTTATTTAATATTATTCTAAGGATTAAATGCTTGTTGGTTCCATAAAGACATGGAAAGAGGAAATAGAAGATGAAAGGTCACATTGGATATGAAGAGTCATGCCACTTAAATGGAGCCTTCATGGAGTCCTTGGGAGTTACAAGACTTCTCAAGCATAATGTTGGGGTTTACTTGCTCATGGGAGTTATTACTATTCTAGGAGATGCTTTTCATGACTATGGAGGATTGGATTTCTACTTGTGGAAGTGAGATGCCTAGTTTTGGGCCCATGGTTTTGGCCACTACTTTTGTAAACCATTTATGGTTTCTTGTTTTAGTTTGTTCTATATATTAGAGGCATGGGATATTTTTTTAAGATGGATTGCAAGTGAAGTAATGTTATGTTGCTAAAATATTATCAAACTTAAGAAGATTGAATGAATTATATCAATGTATATGTTGATTTATTCTTGATTAATACAATCTTGGTATATTTTTATGGTGGAGTTTTTTCTAAAAGGATTTCACCGTATAAATTTTGATACATTATGTGTTTATTATGAGTTTGTTGACTTTAATTTTTTGATATGAAATCCTACATGCTTCTCCATGTTATTTGAATGGTTTAAACCACATTCAACTTTAGTCAGTAAATCAAATATGTTCATTATTTGCATATGTTTTTACTGTAGTGGTTTAGCCTATTTCTCAACATTTGGTATCAAAGCTTCAACTTTGACTAGAGATGGGTGCTTTTATTGGAAATGTTGTGGGTTTTTTACTATAGTGGGAGCTCTTGATTTACTAGGTTTATAGATATGTGAGTGATTGGAACCATGGCTATCATATCATGTTTAGATATTGAGAAATTTAACAGCTCTAGATACGAGTTATGGAAGTTGAAAACGGAGAATCTATTGGAAGAGAGGGATTAATGGAGAGTTTTTGCAAAGAAAGGAAAACTTACAAAAATGTCTAATGAGTACTTTACAAAGTTGGACAAGACAAAACAAAGAACCATTCAATTATGTCTTGCAAATTCTGCTCTTGAGTGTCTCAGAGGAGACTACTATATTCATTATATGGAAGAGAATAAGTGATATTTACCAAACAAAGAGACTTGTTAATAAGTTGTACCTTGAAAGGAAACTTTATTCATTAAAAATGGAGAAGGGAGACTTGGTTGCAAAGCATATAAATGTTTTTTATTTGATCTTGAGTCAACTAGATCCTATTGATGCTAATCTAAAAGATGAGGATAAATGTATATTGTTGTTTTTTTCTTTTCCAAAATCTTAGGAAAATCTAATCGTTGCTCTGAGTAGTTTTATTATAGATCCAAAGATCGATGTCCTTTTTGTTGAATGCAAAGAATACTGAGAGGGGGGTGAATGAGTATTCTTAAAACCTTTTCAATTACACATTCATTAATCCACTTACCAAATTCAATAACATCAAAGAAAAGTAAACATGAGAGGAGCAGCCACAAATTCATAACACATAGACACCAGGATTTTACGTGGAAAACCCAAAAAGGGAAAAACCACGATGAGTGTTAGCTCACAATATATTATGATAGCAATGTCGAATTACATGAAGGCTCACTGCCTGAGGGATCACTACCCAAGGACTCACTGTTCAAAGAAATGCTCACTGCAAAAGGGCTCACTACGAGAAAGATAGAAGAAAAGATAGAAGGGTTGGCTCACTGCAAAAACAAGACTACTACAGGTGCATCTACAAGATACTAAAATGCAGTACCAATATGCTCAGTATACATATTCAAAGGACTTCATATTGTCTACCCTGCTTTATTGCTCTGCTTTACATATACTCCTATTTTCTTCCCTTATTATCCTTTTCTGCTTTGCAAACTACCTTAGATTATACATATATCGAATTCACACATTTTCCACACACACCCATCTTTCTAACACTGAAATCCATCTAATATATATATATATCTGCAATAAGATTCATCTCACAATCAGGTTAGCAACCCAAACATGAAACTTGTATACAAGTGTTGTACCTTGTTAGCTTAATCTTGTGCTCAAACAAGAATGCGGATCCAAAAATACATACAATAGTCTTCATATAGGTCGACACAAAACATTCAACCACTTAGATTGATCGTTCAAACAATATATCTTCTCCACAAATAGATCTAACATGCCTGTCAGCTTGTCCCTTAAGAACACACTTGACCAATTCAACTGTCACATCATAACTTCTACTGCGGATCGTATTAGACTCTAAAAATCATACCCAACATTCATCATTGACCTCTTAGCATACCTTCAGAACCGCAAACCAAACTATGCTACAGTGGAGGAATGCAGACCCTTTTACTTTGGTACTGTGCACTGTTTTTTGTCTTTACTCTATTCACCTGAACTTAGATACTTCACCATATGACTTCTGGAGGAAGTCAGAACTTGAACACTAGAGCATGTGATCACCAAATATCTATGACTGACATACCTGAACCGCATATAATTAACTTCAACTGTGGAGGCATCTAACCCAGTCTCTATCACTTGCTCTGTATACTGCGCATACTTAGCCATTTGAGCTTTCCGAACCAAAATCCTTTGTCAAAACAAAATGATCTATCGGAGTAAAGTCTTT
Organism: Cunninghamia lanceolata; assembly: GCA_027924645.1. NCBI lineage: Eukaryota > Viridiplantae > Streptophyta > Pinopsida > Cupressales > Cupressaceae > Cunninghamia > Cunninghamia lanceolata. The sequence continues at coordinate 14,299,314 of BSBN01000130.1, read as the reverse complement.
TTTCCTTGTTGGTGAAATCCCTTTGTCTTGTTGTCATCAATGACAACATTTAACATTCATCAGAGCAGTGTCTCTTGCCAACAATCTCCCCCTTTGGCATTGATGGCAACACTTAGTGAAAAATGCTCATACACTCTATTTTTCTTCTCCCCATTAGGTGTTTGCCCATTTTTCACTCATTTCTTCCTCCCCTTTGACATCAATGGCAAAGGTGTATGTACAGGGGTCAAAATTGTGTCAAAACTGCAAAATTTACAAAAACTGACATACTTCTGTTGTCACCTGTCAAATCAGTTTGTTGCATGTGAAAGGACGTCTTTGTACACAATCTTTAATTATATTGACTCTCCAACCCACTTATTCTTAGCACTGTTCAAAATTTGGATGTTCTTATTTACTTGAATTACCGGAACTTTTGCCTTCTTCACGATGATAGGCATGTCTGTTGTTTCCTGAACCTTTAAAGCTTCTGCAGCTACACTTGTCATGAAATCAATTTTAGAGCTTATCATCCTTCTCAACAGGTACATCTTATTTTTAATTTCTTCCTGTCTACTGAGCAGACTACTTATGTTGTTTTGAATATTTACAACTTGTATTTCTATGTTTCTGATTGAGTCAACTGTTGAATCAAAGGTCTTAGAAATATTTGTAAGTTGAAGCTCCATGCTTTTGACCTTCTCGTCTATTTGCTTAGTGATCTTAGGCTATGACAAACAAAATTTGTATATATCATAGGCTTCCTTGATTGCATTCTCCATATTCTTCATATTGTTTTCTAACAAAATTTTGTCACTGTCTAACTTGATTTTTAACTCTACTAGTCTTTTATCTTCAAATTCCTTTCTAACCTTAATGTCGACAGATTTTTCAAAGGACTCAAAATGAGTACTTATAGAATTTATCAGACCTTTGAGCTGATCAGATGATGACACTGATGTATCTTTTGGGTATGAGGGTATCAGCGTTTCTAGACTATTGAATACTTCATCAATGAGTTCATTATCCTGTATATATTTTTAGCATTTCTTCTTGAGTGTTGGCTTGCATAGATGATATCAATTTGAATTTCTATATCAGAGACAAAGAATTCAGATTTATTGGTCCTTGTAGAAACTCAGGTAAGTCTAGGATCTATGCTCTATAATGTTTTTCCAAAAAAATTAGTGTAGTGTCTCTTGCCACTTGTTCTTCACCAAGTGAAACTTTCTTTATTTTCTTCTCTTATGTTGCCTTTTCTTTCTCTATTTCAGTTGTGGCTTTTGTAATGGATGAGGTCCTTATTCTTTTTTCTAGGGCTAGATGCTAGTTTTTCCATTTTAGATATCTCATCTTTCCTTTCTGGAGTGTTTGATGTCCATTCTACTGGAGCACTTATGGACTTTAATCCTCTAGCTTTGGTTTTTGCCTTACTTGTTCATTTGATGTTTTCTCTAATTGCTCGTGTTCCGTAGACATTCTGGAGGATAATTCTGTGAATGTCCCAAATCTGTCTTCTTTGAGATCTTTTGGTTTGCTTAGCAGTACATCAGCTAATTCAATCAAAACATCTTCTGTAACTTCATATCCTAATGTAGTTCTTGGTTCCACAACTTCCATGAAGCATTTATCCTTGTCTACCATGAATACAATGTTCTTTTCATACTTCATCACTACATTTTTAGGTATCCGGACTATGCATGACATTTTCTTTTGAAAGTTCTTCAAGAATCCCCATAAGATTTCATTTTGCTTGTCTGCATTTCCCAAACTTTGCAGGTGTTTTCTTATTTGAGTGGCTACTGGTGTATAATCGAGCTAAATAGTGTTTCCAAGGCTAGGTAGCTCTTTTAGGAAATAGAAGAGTAGACAAGTGATCAGTGTTCCATATTTAAAGGGATGACTTGTCTCTTTGTTCTTTTCAAGTTCTCCATTAGTTCACTCTAGAGAAATTCACATAGGTCATAATCCGTATTATTTTTTATCATGTCATATGTTGTGTAAATGGTTGGTGCAGACATAGAATTTTCCTTGTTAGAAAGGTATATTTTTGTATCCAACAATCATTGATGCAAATTTGATAGCCAGATCCTTAATATCATTTATTGTAAGGGCATTCTTGACAAATTTGTCTCCTATTAGCTGCATTACCACATTGTTCTTCATTTTCTTTACACCTAGAATCCTTCCGGAGGAGATCATACTAGTTACAGCTTTGATAGCTTCTTTAGTTATCATATAAGGTTCGTCAAGCCTATTGTTATATGGAGCCTAATCAGACTCAGAGGTTAAGATTACCCCACTTTTATCGGCACGGTTTCCCCCCAAACCATTTAACGGGGTCAAGGGGCAGTGCCCCCAATACGGGGTCAAGGGGTAGCGCCCCTGGCATGCTCCCTGTCGCGATATAGAGTGGGGTCGAGGGGCAATGCCCCCGAAACCTTACACAATTTTTTATTATTTTATAATTGCGTCAAGAGTTATTTTTCTATTGGCCGACATAAACAAACCCTATTTTTGTAACTAACATAAGGCTTGATAAAATTGACTAAGGGTTAGGGTTTCCATTGATGTATTGTAGCATTTTGCAGTGGTGTTGAGTTGCAGGGATTGCTAGTTGTAATCGGTTTGATTTACTAGATAATAATATTAGACTCTGTATTGGTGGATGTAGCCCGATTTTGGGTGAACCACGTTAAAATTGTCTCTCGCTGTTATTATTTCTGTGTATTTTTCATTCCTATGTTTAATCTTTATTTGCATTTAATTGATATCGTATGTCGGCTAACCCTAACAAAGCCATAGAAACTCATCATGAATCCTACTTTGAATAAGCTTAACCCATGCATCATTCAGGATCGCAGGAAAATCCAACCAGGTGTCTAATTTTTTTCTCCTAGAACTTTATATTCATCTTTTAACATAATATCCACAGTAGTTAGTTCGTCCAAGTACAGTTTTCCTAGATTCATGTGATCATGTTCTTCTAGATTGACATGAATGTATGCTCTAACATCTTCCTTATGCATAACTCCATGTGGAGTAATTGAGAATGCCCCTATAGGATCATTTTCCAGTGATTTGAAGAAATGTTTCTTAAACTTGGGGCGAGGCTTTTCTACTATCTTGATTACTTGAGGAGTAAACATTTTCCTAGAATAATTCAAACTTCATAGTAAGGTTTTTGAAAGGAAGCAAGGTACGCGGAATACGCTTCCTACACTGATCTAATGAGGAAAGACTTATGCAAATTTCTTTTACAGTTATAGATTAAGATGCACATTAACATAAAATGATAATAATTTTTAAATTGAAACACAAAACTCACAACACAAGATATACGTGGGGAAAACCCTTTCAGGTAAAAAACCCCACACTCCAAAGCCACCCAATATATTATTTAGAAATCACGAAGATTACAGTATACTTGCAGAGCAAGCTTTTATAGGAGTATACCCAACCAGAGATCTAGGAGGTCATTCGACATCTATAAGATTCTACATACAACCTCCATCTCAAGTTCCTGATATATAGGAGATACAATACAGCACACCGCCAACAATAATTACAAAACCATGAGCTGAAACCACCCAAAAGTGGCGCCCAAATTATCTCCCAATCAAAAATGCCTTGTGATTTGCCAAACCACACACCACCACGTGTAACTCTCCTCTTTACAACTCTATTATGTGTCCAACACATTTTTACATTTTCCAAAACAGAAGGTCCAACTTTTGGAGGCCATAACTTTTGATCTAGGTGTCTGATTAACGAACCGTTTTATGCGCCAAAAAGCTCGTGAAGTGCTCTATCACCATGTATCATGCTTCACTAGTTACGACAATTTTTGGGCCATTTAGAGAAGTTTTAATACCCAAAAATTGAGTTTAAAACTTTTCTGGCAATTTCAAAAAAATAGAAACTTTAATATCTTGCGATCTAGATATGATCTTAAGACGAAACTCACCTGAGATGTTCACTTAGTTGTTTCGCACCTTCTAGAAAAAATTTGAGGTCAATCCGAGCTCAAACAAAGAACTTACTAAAAATAGTAAGTCTCACTATTTCTCACTCTCTTGGAAACTTTTGGAAACTTTGAAAGTTCCAAACTACTATCCAAAATAATGGGTATCCAAAAAGACCAAAACTGGGAAGATTAGTAAGATTTAGAAGTTGCAAGGCTGAGACACCCTTCCTAACATTTTCCCACTTGTCAAGCACCTTGCAAGAGCAAAGGGAGTATTAACACCATGATTTAATTACTAGGGGTCGTGAGGCCCATAGACTCTGAACACCATTTGAACTTTTCTATGCTGATAGGTTTTGTCAAGGAATCTGCAACATTCATCAAAGTTTCAACTTTTTCCAAGTTTACCTTCCCATCCTCCACCATGTCACGAACAAAATGATATTGGACATCAATATGCTTAGTCCTTGCATGGAAAGTAGGCTTCTTCGCCAAACATATGGCACTTTGACTGTCACAACAAATAGTAATTTTCCCTACATCAAACCCAACATCAAAACACAATCTTTTAATCCAAATGGATTCTTTACAAGCATGAGTTGCTAACATGTACTCAGCTTCACTAGTGGACACAACGACCACGGGTTGCCTCTTACTCATCCAACTAATAGCACCACCAAACATAGTGAACACATAAGCACTGGTGGATCTCCTACTGTCAATGTCACCTGCCCAATCTGAATCCACAAATCCATGAATACAAAGTGAGTGTGAGGTCCTATAGGATAACCATTATAACATAAGGAATACTCAGAAGTACCCCGCAAATATCTAAACACTCTCTTCACTGCATCCCAATGTACCCGTCTAGGATTAGCCATAAATCGACTAAGGACTCCCACTGCTTGGGCAATGTCTAGTCTTGTGCAGACCATCACATACATCAAACTACCAACCGCACTAGCATAAGTAACTATGCTCATATCCTCTATCTCAGAAGGAGACTTTGGACAATCTTCAACAGATAACTTTGTCCCCATTGTAACAGGAATAGTCAAAGGTCTGCAATCCATCATGTTGAATCTCTCCAACACAGTCTTAATATACTTACTCTGGCCTAACCAAAGTTTTATGTTTTCCCTGTCTCTTCTGATTTCCATTCCCAGAATGTACCGATCTACCCCTAGATTTTTTATCTCAAACTGTGCTGACAATTGAGACTTCAAATTAGAAATCACACTTTTACCATTCCCAATGAGTAACATATCATCAACATATAATGCAATAATGAGAATGCGATCATTGTCAACCTTGTAGTAAACACAATGATCTGATTTCAATCTCTAAAATCCAATACTCAACACAAAGGCATCAAACTTCTGGTACCACATCCTAGGAGACTATTTAAAACCATACGACTTTTTCAACTTGTAAACCAGATTTTCTTTACCTTTCACCACATAGTGCTCTGGCTGTGACATATAGATTTCCTCCTCCAAGTCACCATGAAGGAATGTTATTTTCACATCCATCTGTTCCACTTGTAGATCATACGCTGCTGCAAGAGATAACAGGAACCGAATAGATGTCAACTTTGCAACAGGAGAGAAAATCTCACCATAGTCAATTCCCTCCACCTAAGAATACCCCTTTGCAACCAATCTAGCCTTATATTTCTCAACACTGCCATCTACACTAAATTTCTTTTTGAACACCCATTTGCATCCAACAGGTTTTCATCCTTCAGGCAAAGGCACCAAGTCCCAAGTATTATTCTTTTCCAAAAAAGCCATCTCCTCTTCCATGGCCTCCTTCCAGGAACTTGCATCTTTCATATCCATAGCCTCTTTCACAGTTCTAGGCTCATCAGTGCTAGAAATCAAAGAAAAAATACAACTGGAATCATGCAATGAATAACCAAACCTATCAGGTTGCTACCTTATCTATGTGGACCTCCTCAAAGGTTGAGGTTGAGGTTCTTCATCTTCCCTTGAACTTTCAGAGCTACTAGAGTTCTCCTCATTATCCAGTCCAATAGATGTTTTTGGTTCAACTTTCTTAGGGGTGGAAGGAAGCTAAACCACATCATCTTTCTTCTCTTCTTTCTCTGGCTACAAGACAACAGAAGAAGAATCAAGCTCTCTAAAGATCACACTTCTGCTATACAGAACTCTCTCAGCTACTGGATCCCAAAGCTTGTACCCTTTCATACCGATGCCATAACCGATGAAGATACACTTTACAACCTTGTTCTCCAACTTAGACCTCTTCTCCTTAGGCACATGTGCATATGCCTAACAACCAATACTCGAATGTGTCTTAATGAAGGCTTTTTACCAGACCATGCCTCCATAGGTGTCTTATCAATGAGCGCTGATGTAGGAGACCTATTAACCAGGTAACAAGCGGTACCAATAGCTTCATCCCATAACTTTTGTTCAAGACTAGCTCCACTTAGCATACTCCTTGCCCTCTCCATCAATGTTCTATTCACCCTCTCTGCAACTCCATTCTGCTAAGGGGTATATGGAGTTTTCTTGTGCCTCTCAGTCCCCTGTTCTTTATAGAACTTGTCAAAATCTGTTGAACAGTACTCACCACCGTTATCAATCCTCAAATACTTAATCTTTCTATCCTTCTAATTCTCTACAAGAGCTTTGAACTCTTTGAATCTATTAAAGACTTCAGATTTACTTCTAAGAAAATACATCCATGTCCTTCTACTGTAATTGTCAATAAATAAAACAAAGTAAATAGATTTTAAAATCGAAGGAACATTAACAGGACCAAACACATCAGAATGAATCAAGTCCAACACCTCAGAAGATTTGTGAGAACTAGAATAAAACTGAACACGGTCTTGTTTTCCATAAATGCAATGTTCACAGAAATCAAACTCAAGGTTACAATTATTCATACCCTCAACAAGATTCTTATTCTTCGGGGTCCTTAAACCCTTTTCACCAATGTGACAAAGCCTTTGGTGCCATAACATTGTCTTCTCAGCTGGAAGTTTCATCTCCATAGAATGAGCACCCTTAGGTACCCAAAAAGCACTACCATCGGAAGTTGATACAATAGTCTTCTTCACTGTTGGTTCCAATGGTGAGGATGAAGACTTTGAAGCTCTCTTCTTCGAAACAAAGGCACTATTGCACTGTACTGTACATGTGTCAAGCTGAAACAGAGTGCCAATCTGAACACCCTTAGCCAACACCATAGATCCTCTAGTCATCTTGCATCCTTCATTTGAGAAAACAACCTACACACCCACATCATTCAATTTGCTTTCAGAAAGAAGGTTTCATGTCAAACTAGGGATATGCAAAACACCATTGATTCCCTTTACTTATCCATCAAGGAATCGAATCAAGACTCTTCCATGGCCAACAATATCCAGGTGAGAATCATCACCCAAGTACACCTTTCCACCATCGTATTCTTCATACTTTGAAAACTAGTCCTGATGCGAGGTCATGTGAAAAGATGCACCAGAGTTAATAAGCCACACATCCTCAGATGCATGTGTTGCCAAGGCAGCAACAAAGGCTTCTCCTTCATCCTGAGAGGAATTGTTAGAATCTGAATCATTGTTCTTCTTCTTTTTCTTTTTCTCCTCCTTGCACTCCTTGCAAAAGTGACCAAGTTTGCCGCCGTTCCAACACATGGCCTTGGACTTTCTAGGAGACTTAGATCTCCCACGGGATTTGGATCTTCCTTTTTCTTCCTTCTTCTTATCCTTTTTATTTCCCTTCTCTTTAGATCTACCACGAACTGCAAGAGCCTCCTTAGCCGATTTAGAAGTCTTTCTCTGCATCTCTTTAGACAATAACAAAGAAACCACATCTTCCATCTTGAAGGTGGAAGTGGTACTCCCAATGGCCATAACAAGGTGGTCCCACGAATCTGGTAAGGAACACAGTAATGTCATACATCAATCCTCCTCCTCCATCTTCACACCAACAGAATTCAACTGGGCAACAAGCATATTGAATGTATTCAAGTGATCAGCAACAGATCCTCCATCTTCCATCTTCAGAGAATACAATTTCTTTCGCATGAATAACTTGTTCACCAGGGATTTAGCCTGATAAACATCTCCAAGATTCTTCCAAAGATCCTTTGTAATCTTCTCTTCATGGATATTTAGGAGCACTGAATCAGCCAAACAGAGTCTTATCAAACCCTTAGCTTTTCAATCTTTGAGATCCCAGTCTTCTTGAGACATTGCCGCTGGTTTTGTACCAGATACGGCTTCCCATAAATCCTGATCTACAAGCATGTCCTCCATTTTGAGTTTCCACAACTCGAAATTACTGCCATTAAACTTCTCTATCTCAAACCTCCCAGATGTGCTCGCCATCTCTTACCTACAACAAAAATTTTAGAATCCTCTGCACAAGCTCCCACTCAAACGAAGATCATCTCAAAAAAAATCCTGTACCCAACAACTAGAACCAAAGGTGATCAGGCTCTGATACCAACTGAAAGGAAGCAAGGTATGCGAAATATGCTTCCTACACTAATCTAATGAGGAAAGACTTATGCAAATTTCTTTTACAGTTACAGATTAAGATGCACATTAATAGAAAATGATAACAATTTCTAAATACAAACACAAAACTCACAACACAAGATATACGTGGGGAAAACCCTTTCAGGTAAAAAACCCCACACTCCAAAGCCACCCAATATATTATTCAGAAATCATGAAGATTACAATATACTTGTAGAGAAAGCTTTTACAGGAGTATACCCAACCAGAGATCCAGGAGGTCATTCGACATCTATAAGATTCTACATACAACCTCCATCTCAAGTTCCTGATATATAGGAGATACAATACAGCACACCGCCAATGGTAATTACAAAACCATGAGCTGAAACCACCCAAAAGTGGCACCCAAATTATCTCCCAATCAAAAATGCCTCATGATGTGCCAAACCACACACCACCACATGTAACTCTCCCCTTTACAGCTCTATTATGTGTCCAACACGTTTTTACATTTCCCAAAACAGAAGGTCCAACTTCTGGAGGCCATAACTTTTGATCTGGGTGTCTGATTGATGAACCGTTTTATGCGTTGAAAAGCTCGTGAAGTGCTCTATCACCCTGTAACCTGTGTTGTTGGTTACGACAATTTTCAAGCCATTTAGAGAAGTTTTAATACCTAAAAATTGAGTTTAGAACTTTTCTAGCAATTTCAAAAAAATAGAAACTTTAATATCTCGCGATCCAGATATGATCTTGAGATGAAACTCACCCAAGATGTTCACTTAGCTGTTCTGCACCTTCTAGAAAAAATTTGAGGTCAATCCAAGCTCAAATGAAGACTTACTAAAAATAGTAAGTCTCACTATTTCTCACTCTCTTGGAAACTTTTGGAAACTTCGAAAGTTCCATACCACTTTCCAAGATAATGGGTATCCAAAAAAACCAAAACTGGGAAGAATAGTAAGATTTCAAAGTTGCAAGGTTGAGACACCTTTCCTAATAGTTTTCAAGTTGCAAATACCTTTTTCGCAGAATTAGGGTTTTCCTCACTTTGGATCGACTTGTTTTGAATCGCTTTGGAAATCTCTATAGACACTTGGAATCTTGATTTAATTCTTTTTGGATGCTTGATAGGTTGAATGCAAAGTGAATTGTATGTCGAATGAGTTCCTTTTTATCCCTTGATATGAAAACCTAATCTATCATAAATGCAATCTTTCAAAATGATGTCAAACTTCTCTTGTTAAACTTAGTTAATCCAGATTGCTCCACAATATTCTGCATTTGATTCTTTTCTTCCAAAATTACTTTCAAAAGATATGTCATATGAATCTTTACATCACATCTTCGTGCCAGACCCCAGCACTAACTATCTGGCTAAGGGATTTGGATTTTCAATACATCTCCCCCTGAGCCAGAGCTCCCAATTTACTTCTCGGAGGAAGTATCTGCACCAAAAACTATTACAGATCCATCCTTGATCTCATTCACATCCTTCTTAATACAGACCTTGCTCATTTCCTTTTTGATCTATTAGGAATTAAGGTGTCTCAACCTTGGTAATTCCTTGCATTTTCTTATTGTAATATATTTATTTATTGTCTATTGTGTAATTAGGATGCAAGTCCTATTTTGTCATCTTGTGAGAGTTGGCACGGTGATGTGTCATCCTACGTGGAAGGTGACCACATGTAATTTTGTCCTCACATGAGGACATAGGCATCCCACTTAGTGGTAGAGGTATTTTGCCATGTGTCGGCACTTTGACTAGTGTGTAAGTGAATCTTGACCGAAACGGTTATGACAGATTCCTATGACAGAATCTATGACGCGTAAGAGTCGTAAATGGAATGTTCTATGACAGGTGAAGACATGTGTCACAAGGCATCTTGGAAGAAGGCATCTTTTGGCACCCCAAGGAGGGTTATAACATGTTGTAAGAGAATATGCTATTTTTAGTCATTATATAACAGATTCTCTTACAACTATAAGTACTGTCAGTATGACAGATTCTATGATGGTCGTAAGATGCGTAAGAGCATCTGTCATTGCCCAACTTGGGAATAGGTGACCATATTGGGATGGGGTGATATTGCAAGTGCCATGACCATGCTGCAGTGTTGGACAAGTGTCCCTAGGTGTGGGTTTTGGGCCATGAGGCCAAGTTGGACACCCATCTCAAGGAAAGTTCATTTTTGCCTTGTAAACTTCTATTTAAGTAGGTGCTTTGAGAGATGTATTATGTGATTGACAGATACTATTATGTTGCTGGTTTATCTCTAGATACGAGTGTCGAAGACTTCTGTAAAGACTTGCATTGCAAGTGTGTTGTAAACCTTGTTGTTTTGATAATACATTGTGCAGGTTTTGGAGTGTGGGGTTTTTCACCCGTAAGGGTTTCCCCATGTTATATCTTGTCTCTCTTTTTTATGTCTTACATTCTTGTGTTGTGTATTGCTGCAATATCTCTGTTGTTGGATTGATCTAACACTATAATTGTAAAGGTTAAAAAAAAATTGCACTCATCTCTCCTCTTTAGATTAGTGTAGGAAGTGATTTTCGCACTCCTAGCTTCCTTTCAGTTGGTATCAGAGCCTAGCCAGTTTTGGTTCTAGATGTTGGGTAGGGGTTTTTTGAGCTAATCTTAGGTTGAGTGGGAGTCTGTGCAGAGTAATCTGTAATTTTGTTGCAGGAAGGAGATGGTAGGCACATCCGGAAGATAAGAGGTGGAGAAATTCAATGGCACAAATTTTGAGTTATGGAAACTTAAGATGGAAGACATGCCTGTTGATCGAGACCTATGGGAAACCGTTTTCAGTGTAAAACCAACCGCAATGGCACAAGCTGATTAGGATCTCAAAGATCGGAAGGCTAAGGGTCTCATAAGACTCAGTCTAGTTGATTCTATCCTATTAAATGTCCATGAGCAGAAGACCACAAAAGACCTTTGGAAGAAGCTGGGAGATGTTTATAGGCCAAATCCCTGGTGAACAAGCCCTTTCTAAGAAAGAAGTTGTATTATCTAAGGATGGAGGATCTGTTGCAGATCACCTAAATGCTTTCAACATGTTAGTTGCACAGTTGACATCTGTTGATGTGAAGATGGAGGAGGAGGATCATTGTATGACCTTGCTTTGTTCTTTACTAGACTCATGGGATCATCTTGTTATGGCTATTGGGAGCACCACATCCACTTTCAAAATGGATGAAGTGGTATCTTCACTGTTATCTGAAGAGATGCAAAGAAAGTCTTCTGAAGTAGCCAAAGAGGCTCTTGTGGTTCATGGAAGACCCAAGGAGAAAGGGAAAAAGAAGGACAAGAAAGATGAGAAGGGTAGATCCAAATCTCCTAGAAAGTCCAAGGCTCTCTATTGGAACTATGGAAAAACTAGGCATTTCTGAAAGGAATGCAAAAAGGAAAAGAAAAGAAGAAGAAGAATGTCCCAGATTCAGATTCTGACAAGTCACAAGATGATGGTGATGCCTTCAATGCAGCCCCGGCCACCCATGCATCTGATGATGTGTGGTTGATTGATTATGGTGCATCATTCCACATGTCCTTGCATCAAAGCTAGTTCACAAAGTATGAAGAGTTTGATGGTGGAAGAGTGTACCTAGGTGACGATTCTCATCTGAAGATTGTTGGTTGTGGAAGAGTCTCAATCCGATTCATTGATGGACAAGTGAAGGGGATCACTGGGGTAATGCACATCCCAGGCTCGACACGGAACCTGCTTTCTGTAAGTAAGTTGAATGATGCAGGTGTGCAGGTTGTCTTTTCAAAGGATGGATGCAAGATGACTAGAGGATCTATGGTGCTTGCAAAGGGTACTCAGAGAGGTACTCTGTTTTAGTTGGAGGCATGCACTTCATAGTGCAATAGTTCTTCTGACTCGAAGAAAAGAGCTACAGTCACTTCATCCCCACCATCTGAACTAGCAGTGAAGAAATCTGTTGTAACAAATTCTGATGGTTTTGCATCTTGGGTACCCAAGGGTGCTCATGCCTTGGAAGTTAAGCTTCCTGCTAAAAAGACAATGTTATGGCATAAGAGATTTGGCCACATTAGTGAGAAGTGTCTTAGAACCCTGAAAAATAAAAACCTCGTTGAGGGGTTAAATGATTGTAATCTTGAGTTTAACTTTTGTGAACATTGTATATATGGAAAGCAAAACCATGTTCAGTTTTACTCTAGTTCTCACAAGTCTTCTGGTGTGTTGGACCTTATTCATTCTGATGTGTTTGGGCCTGTTAGTGTTCCTTCAATTTCCAAATCTATATATTTTGTATCTTTTATAGATGATTACAGTAGAAGGACATGGATATATTTTCTCAGAAGCAAGTCTAAAGTCTTTAGTTGGTTCAAAGAGTTTAAAGCTTTTGTTGAGAATCAGACTAGTAAAAAGATTAAGTGTTTGAGAATTGACAACAGTGGTGAGTTTTGTTCGGCAGAGTTTAATAAGTTTTGTAAAAAGTAAGGGATTGAAAGATATAAAATTACTTCATACACCCCATAGCAAAATGGAGTTGCAAAGAGGATGAACAAGACACTGATGGAGAAGGCTAGAAGTATGCTTAGTGGAGCAAGCCTCTAACAAAAGTTTTGGCTGAAGCTATAGCCACTACTTGCTACCTGGTAAACAGGTCTCCTACATTAGCTCTTGTTGGTAAGACACCTATGGAGGTGTGGTCTGGTAAGAAGCCTTCAGTTAGACATCTTTATGTTTTTGGTTGTGAGGCATATGCACATGTGCCTAGGGAGAAATGGTCTAAACTGGAGGCTGTTAAGTGTATTTTCATTGGCTATGGTGTCAGTGTGAAAGGATACAAGCTTTGGGATCCTGTGGCTAAAAAAGTGTTGTATAAAAGAAGTGTTATTTTCAGAGAGCTAACACATTCTCCTGTTGTTCTACAACCAGAAGAAATAGAAAAGAAAGAGGATGTGGTTCAATTTCCTTCCACTCCTACGAAGACTGAACCGATAGACCGTGTGAGACCTGATGATGAGGAGAGCTCTAGTAGCTTTGAAAGCTTGGAAGAAGAAGCAGAACCTCAACCTCAGCCATTAAGGAGGTCTACACAAACAAGAAAGCAACCTGATAGGTTTGGTTATTCATTGCTTGATTCTAGTTGTGCTTTTGCCTTGCTTACTAACACTGATGAGCCTAGAACTGTGATAGAGGCTATGGGCATGAAAGATGCAGGTTCTTGGAAGGAGGCCATGGAAGATGAGATGACTTCTTTGGAAAAGAATAAAACATGGGACTTTGTGCCTTTGCCTGAAGGACAGAAACCTGTCGGATGCAAATGGGTGTTCAAGAAGAAATTCAGTGTAGATGGGAGTGTTGAAAAGTACAAGGCCAGACTAGTTGCGAAGGGGTATTCACAAGTGGAGGTAATTGATTATGGTGAAATTTTCTCTCCCATTGCAAAGCTGACATCTATTTGGTTCTTGTTATCTCTTGCAGCAGCTTATGTCTTAGAGGTGGAGCAGATGGATGTGAAGAAAACATTCCTTCATGGTGATTTGGAGGAAGAGATTTACATGTCACAGCCAAAGCATTACATAGAGAAAGGTAAAGAAAATTTGGTTTGCAAGTTGAAAAAGTCTTTGTATGGTTTGAAGCAGTCTCCTAGGATGTGGTACTTGAAGTTTGATGCCTTTGTGTTGTTGGTTGGATTTCTAAGATCAAAATCAGATCATTGTGTATATTATAAATTTGACAATGATTGCATTCTCATTATTGCATTGTATGTTGATGATATGTTGTTAATTAGGAATGGTAAGAATGTGATTTCGGATTTGAAGTCTCAGTTGTCAGCACAGTTTGAGATGAAAAATCTAGGGGCAACCAGGTACATTCTGGGAATGGAAATCAGAAGAGACAGAGCTAATAGAAAACATTGCTTAAGCTAGAGTAAGTATGTGAAGACCGTGTTGGATAGGTTCAACATGGAAGATTGTAGACCATTGTGTGTTCCTGTTTCTTTGGGGACAAAGTTGTCTGTTAATGATTGTCCAAAATCTCCTAGTGAGGTGGAGGACACGAGCAGAGTACCTTATGCTAGTGTTGTTGGCAGTTTGATGTATGCTATGGTTTGCACAAGACCAGACATTACCCAAGCAGTGGGAGTCCTTAGTCGATTTATGGCTAATCCTGGATGAGTACATTGGGATGCAATAAAGAGAGTGTTCAGATATTTGAGGGATACTTCTAAGTATTCCATATGCTATCATGGTAATCCTATAGGACCTCTGCATTCAGTTTGTATTCGTGGATTCTAATTGGGCGGGTGACATTGACAACAGGAGATCCACCAGTGCTTATGTGTTTACTATGTTCAGTGGTGCAATTAGTTGGATGAGTAAGCGGCAACATGTGGTTGCTTTGTCCATGAAAGAAGATGAGTATATGGCAGCAACTCATGCTTTTAAGGAAGCCATTTGACTTAAGAGATTGTGTTCAAATATTGGTGTTGATGCAGGACAAATTACGATTTATTGTGACAGTCAGAGTGTGATTTGCCTTGCAAAGAATCCAACTATCCATGCTAGAACAAAGCATATTGATGTACAGTTTCATTTTGTGCGAGACATGGTAGAGGATGGGAAGGTGAATTTGGAGAAGGTAGACACTTTAAAGAATGTTGCAGATGCATTGAGGAAACTAGTGGGCATAGACAAGTTCAGATGGTGTTTGGAGTCTATGGGCCTCTCAACCTATAGCAGTTAAACCCTATTATTTCCATTGGCTCTTACAAGGTGTTCGACAAGTGGGAGAATGTTGGGAATTAAGGTGTCTCAACCTTGGTAATTCCTTGCATTTATTTATTGTAATATATTTATTTATTGCCTATGTGTAATTAGGATGCAAGTCATGTTTTGTCATCTTGTGGGAGTTGGCACGGTGATGTGTCATCCTACGTGGAAGGTGACCACATGTAATTTTGTCCTCACATGAGTAGATAGGCATCCCACTAGTGGTAGAGGTATTTTTCCATGTGTCAGCCCTTTGACTAGTGTGTAAGTGAATCTTGACCGAAATAGTTATGACAGAATCTATGACATGTAAGAGTCGTAAATGGAATGTTCTATGATAAGTGAAGACATGTGTCATAAGGCATCTTTGGGTGCCCCATGGAGCGTTATGACATGTCGTAAGAGAATATGCTATTTTTAGTCAGTGTATGACAGATTCCCTTATAGTTGTAAGTACTTTCAGTATGATGAATTCTATGACGGTCGTAAGATGCGTAAGAGCATCTGTCATTGCCCATCTTGGGAATAGGAGACCATATTGGGATGGGGTGATATGACAAGTGTCATGACCATGCTGCAATGTTTGACAAATGTCCCTAGGTGTGGTTTTTGGGCCATGAGGCCAAGTTGGACGCCCATCTCAAGGAAAGTTCATTTTTGCCTTGTAAACTTCTATTTAAGCAGGTGCTTTGAGAGGAGATGTATTATGTGATTGAAAGGTACTATTATGCTGCCAGTTTGTCTCTAGATACGAGTGTTGAAGACTCCTATAAAGACTTGCATTGCAAGTGTGTTGTAAACCTTGTTGTTTTGATAATACATTGTGCAGGTTTTGGAGTGTGGGGTTTTTCACCTGTAAGGGTTTTCCCCATGTTATATCTTGTCTCTCTTTCTTATGTCTTACGTTCTTGTGTTGTGTATTACTACAATATCTCTATTGTTGGATTGATAACACTATAATTGTAAAGGTTAAAAATAATTTGCACTCATCTCTCCTCTTTAGATTAGTGTAGGAAGCAATTTCTGCACACCTAGCTTCCTTTCATGATCTCCACTGGATCAATCTTATTTTTACCTTTGTCTTCTTTCTGTTATGTTTTCATCTTCTCTGTAGGATAGTTTGTTTTCTCTTTCTTTCTTCTGCAAAATTTTGCAATATACCCACACTTATTGCAATTGTAGCATACCACATTCATCTGTCCTTGATTCCTTCTATTGATTGAATTCATTCTTGATTTGAATTGGTTAGCTGTATGTCCAAATCTATTGCATGCAAAGCATTTTCCATTGAAGGTTTGAGTATTCCTTCCATAGTTAGATCCATTCCTAACCAGACTTCTGCATTCGTTTGATCTATGACCAACCTTCTTGCAATTGAAACATTGACAAGAGAATGATGGAACATTCTGATTCATTCTACTCCTACAGTGAGTAGCCTTATGACCAAACTTATTGCAATTAAAACAATGGCCATTGAAAGATGGGTACCTTTGAGCATTTAGCTGTCTGATCGGAGGTTTTATGGGTCTCCTTCTTTGATTCCGGAACTGGTTGCCTTTGTTTTTATTTATCTCAAGGTTTTCTTGTCTTGATTTAGAACTTTCTTCTTTTTCAAACCCCAACCCTTTCTTGTCATCTGAACTCTTTTGACTAGCAATCATCTCATCAAGCTTTGTAGCACTTATCTTGAACTTTTCTTCATAGATCTTAGCCTTCTCCAGATCTGATTTTAGGCTTACAAGTTCTTTTTCAGGTTTATCACATTCTTCTAATTTGCTTTTTACTAATAGATTTAGATCTTCTTCTACTTTAGCTCTTTCTACAACTTCCACTTTCAAATCAGCTAAGGTTTCATTGGTTAATATCAATTGTTCACTAACCTCCTTGTATTTTTCTTTGAACTTTTTGACTTGTTCTTTTAGCTTTAGATTGCATTCATTAGCTTCTTATATGTTATCATTCAGATCCCTAACTTGAGCTTCAAATTTTTCAAGATCTTCAAGAGCGGCTTGTAATTCATCATTGCTTTCATATGAGGCTTGAGTGAAATATCTTCTAGATGCCATGTGTACACCTTCCCAAATCTTCCTCAAGTTGTTAAGCTTCTTCCAAGGAACCTTGCTTTGATACCAATTGTTGAATGCAAAGAATACTAAGAGGGGGGGTGAATCAATATTCTTAAAACCTTTTCAATCACACATTCATTAATCCACTTACCAAATTCAATAACATGAAAGCAAAGTAAACATGAGAGGACCAGCCACAAATTCATAACACATAGACACCAATATTTTATGTGGAAAACCCAAAAAGGGAAAAACCACGGTGAGTGTTAGCTCATAATATATTATGATAGCAATACTGAATTACATGAAGGCTCACTGCCTTAGGGCTCATTGCCCAAGCACTCATTGTCCAAAGTAATGCTCACTGCAAAAGGGCTTAGTGCCAGAAAGATAGAAGAAAAGGTAGAAGAAGGGTTGGCTCACTGCCAAAAGAAGACTGCTACAGGTGCATTTACAAAATACTAAAATGCACTACCAATATGCTTAGTATATAGATTCAAAGGACTTCATACTCTATGCCCTGCTTTACTACTCTTCTTTACATATACTCTGGTTTTCTTCCATTATTATCCTTTTCTGCTTTGCAAACTACCTTAGATTATACATATATCGAATTCACACATTTTCCACACACACCCATCCTTCCAACACCAAAATCCATTGAATATATATATATCTCCAATAAGATTCATCTCACAATCAAGTCAGCAACCCAGACATGAAACGTGTATACAAGTGTTGTACCTTGTCGGCTTGATCTTGTGCTCAAACAGGAATGCAGATCCAAAAATACATACAATAGTCTTCATATAGGTCGACACCAAACATTCAACCACTTAGATTGATTGTTCAAACAATATATCTTCTCCGTAATTACATCTAACATCCTTGTCAGCTTGTCCCTTAAGAACGTACTTGACTAATTCAACTGTCACATCATAACTTCTACTGCAGACTGTATTAGACTCTAAAAATCATACCCAAAATTCATCATTGACCTCTTAGCATACCTTCAGAACTGTGAACCAAACTATGCCACAACGAAGGAATGCAGACCCTTTTACTCTAGTACGGTGCACTGTTCATGTCTTTACTTTGTTCACCCAAACTTACATACTTCACCATATGACTTCCGAAGGAAGTCAGAACTTGAACACTGGAGCATGTGATCACCAAGTATCTATGACTGACATACCTTAACCACATATAATTAACTTCAACTACGGAGGCATACTGACCCAGTCTCTATCACTTGCTTTGTATACTACCCATACTTAGCCATTTGAGCCTTCCGAACCAAAATCCTTTCTCAAACCAAAATGATCTACCGGAGTAAAGTCTTTTAGCCTTGTTGGTGGAATCCCTTTGTCTTGTTGCCATCAATGACAACATTTAACATTCATCAGAGTAGTGTCTCTTGCCATCAATCTCCCCCTTTGGCATTGATGGCAACACATAGTGAAAAATGCTCATACACTCAGTTTTTCTTCTCTCCCTTAGGTGTTTTCCTATTTTTCACTGATTTCTTCTCCCCCTTTGACATCAATGGCAAAGGTGTATGTACAGGGGTCAAAATTGTGTCAAAAATGCAAAATTTAAAAAAACTGTCATACTTCTACTGTGACCTGTCAAATCAGTTTTTTTGCATGTGAAAGGATGTCTTTGTACACAATATTTAATTGTATTTGACTCTACAACCCACTTATTCTTAGCACTATTCAAAATTTGGATGTTATTATTTACTTGAATTACCAGAACTTCTGCCTTCTTCATGTTGATAGGCATGTTAGTTGTTTCCTAAACCTTTAAAGCTTCTATAATTAGACTTGTCATGAACTCAATTTTAGAGCTTATCATCCTTCTCAATAGGCACATCTTATTTTTAATTTCTTCATGTTTACTGAACAGACTACTTATGTTGTTTTGATTATTTACAACTTGCATTTCTATGCTGCTGATTGAGTCAACTACTGGATCAAAGGTCTTAGAAATATTTGTAAGTTGAAGCTCCATACTTATAACCTTCTCTTCTATTTCCTTAGTGGTCTCAGGCCATGACAAGCAAAATTTGTATATATCACCAGCTTCCTTGATTGCATTCTCCATATTCTTGATACTATTTTCTAACAAAATTTTGTCACTGTCTAACTTGATTTTTAACTTTACTAGTATTTTATCTTCAAATTCCTTTCTAACCTTAATGTCGACAGATTTTTCAAAGGACTCAAAATGAGTATTTATAGAATTTATCAGACCTTTGAGCTGATCAGATGATGACACTAATGTATCTTTTGGGTATGAGGGTATCATCTTTTCCAGAATACCGTATGCTTCATCAATGATTTCATTATCCTATTTATATATTTTTCAACATTTCTTCCTGAGCATTGGCTTGCACAACTGATACCAGTTTGAATTTATGTACCAGAGATAAAGAATTTAGATTTATTGGTCCTTGTATAAACTCAGGTAAGTCTAGGATCTATGCTCTTTGATGCTTTTCCAAAAAAATTGTAGCGGTGTCTCTTGCCACTTGTTCTTCACCAAGTGAAACTTTCTTTCTTTTCTTCTCTTTTGCTACCTTTTCTTTCTCTATTTTAGTTGTGGCTTTTGTAATGGATGAGGTCCTTATTCTTTTTTTGGGGCTAGATGTTGGTTTTTCTATTTTAGATATCTCATCTTTCCTTTTTGGAGTGTTTGATGTCCATTCTACCAGAGCACTTATGGACTTTAATCCTCTAGATTTGGTTTTTTCCTTACTTGGTCATCTGATGTTTTCTCTGATTGCTCATGTTCCATAGACATTCTGAAGGATAATTCTATGAATGTCCCAAATCTGTCTTCTTTGAGATCTTTTGGTTTTCTCAACAATACATTAGCTAATTCAATCAAAACATCTTATGTAACTTCATATCCTAAGTAGGGACCCGTATAGTTCTTGGTTCCACAGCTTCTATGATGCATTTGTCCCTGTCTACCATGAATACAATGTCCTTTTCATACTTCATCACTACATTTTCAGGTATCCATACTCTGCATGACATTTTCTTTTGAAATTTCTAAAAGGAAGCTAGGTGTGCAGAAATCGCTTCCTACACTAATCTAATGAGGGAAGTAGAGTGCAAATTATTTTTATCCTTTACAGTTACAGTGTTATTAACCCAACAACAGAGATATTACAGAAATACACATACACACAGGATGTAGACAAAAGAGAGAGAGAGAGAGAGAGAGAGACAAGATATAACGTGGGGAAAACCCTTTTGGGAGAAAAACCCCACACTCCACAACCTGCACAATGTATTATCAAAACTATAATGGTTTACAATACACTTGTAATGAAAGCTCTCAGGAGTCTTTGACACTCATATTTAGAGATATTTTGGTAGCATAACAGTACCTGTCAATCACATAATACATCTCCTCTCAAAAGCATCTATTTATAAAGAAGTTACAAGGCAAAAATGAACCTTTCTTGAGACGGGCATCCAACTTGGCCTCGTGGCCCAAAACCCACGCCTAGGGACACTTGTCCAACACTGTAGCATGCTCATGACACTTCTCATATCACCCCATCCCAATATGGTCACCTATTCCCAAGTTGGGCAATGACAGATGCTCTTACGACTGTCATAGAATATCTTACAACTGTAAGAGAATCTATCATACACTGACTAAAAATAGCATATTCTCTTACAACATGTCATAACCCTCCTTGGGGCCCCCAAAGATGCCTTCTTTCAAGATGCCTTGTGACACATGTCTTCATCTATCATAGAATCTTCCATTTATGACTCTTACATGTCATAGATTCTATCATAGGAATTTGTCATAACCGTTTCGGTCAAAATTCCCTTACACACTATTCAAGATGCTGACACATGGAAAAATACCTCTACCACACAAGGGGGGCGCCTATCTCCACATGGAGTGAGTTGACCATCCTAGTCATCTTACAAGTGGAGTGACAACTCATCATGCCACTTCACACTAAATGACAAAATAGGATGTGCAACAAAATTACAACATAGGCTAAATAAATAAATACATTTCAAATAATAAATACAAGGAATTACCAAGGTTGAGACACCTTAATTCCCAACAAGTTCTTGAAGTATCCCCATAATATTTCATTCTGCTTGTCTGCATTTCCCAAACTTTGCAGTTGATTTCTTATTTGAGTGGCTACTAGTGTATGATCGAGCCAGATAGTGTTTCCAAGGCTAGGTATCTCTTTCAGGAAATAGAAGAGTAGACAAGTGATCAATGTTCCATATTTAAAGGGATGACTTGTCTCTTTTGTTCTTTTCAAGTTCTCCATTAGTTCACTCCAGAGCAATTCACATAGGTCATAATCTGTATTATTTTTTATCATGTCATATGTTGTGTAAATGGCTGGTGCAGACATAGAATTTTCCTTGTTGGAATGATATTTTTGTATCCAATAATCATTGATGCAAATCTGATAGCCGGATCCTTAATATCATTTACCGTAAGGGCATTCTTGTCAAATTTGGCTCCTGTTAGCTGTATATTGTTCTTCATTTTCTTTACACCTAGAGTCCTTTAAGAGGAGATCATCCCAGTCATAGCTTTGATAGCTTCTTTAGTTATCATATAAAGTTTGTCAAGCCATAGAAACTCATCATGAATCCTGCTTAGAATAAGCTTAACCCATGCATCATTCAGGATCGTAGGAAAATCCAACCAAGTGTCTAATTTGTTTTCTCCTAGAACTTTATATTCATCTTTTAACACAATATCCACAGTAGTCAGTTCGTCCAAGTACAATTTTCCTAGATTCATGTGATCATATTATTCTAGAGTAATTTAGAATGCCCCTATAGGATCATTTTCCAGTGATTTGAAGAAATGTTACTTAAACTTGGGGCAAGGTTTTTCTGCTATCTTGATTACTTGAGGAGTAAACATTTTCCCAGAATAATTCAAAATTCACAGTAGGGTTTTCAAGCTATGAATACCTTTTTCACCGAATTAGGGTTTTCCTCGCTTTAGATCGACTTGTTTTGAATCACTTTGGAAATCTCTGTAGGCACTTGGAATCTTGCTTTAATTCTTTTTGGACGCTTGATAGGTTGAATGCAAAGTGAAATGCATATCGAATGAGTTCCTTTTTATCCCTTGATATGAAAACCTAAGCCGTCATAAGTGTAGTCTTTCAAAAAGCTATCAAACTTCTCTTGTTAAACTTAGTTAATCCAGATTGCTCCACAATATTTTGCATTTGATTCTTTTCTTCCAGAATTACTTTCAAAAGATCTGTCATATGAATCTTTACATCACATCTTCGTGTCAGAACCCAGCACTAACTGCTTGTTGGGAATTAAGGTGTCTCAACCTTTGTAAATTCCTAGCATTATTTATTTAATTGTATATTTATTTATTGCCTAATATTGCATTTACTTGCACATTCAGTTTCGTCACTTAGTTGAGGTGGCACGGTGACTTGTCATCTTACTTGGAATGTGACTTGGATGGTCAAGTCAAACCTACATGGATTTGGGTGTCCATTTGAGGTGGCACTATTATGCCATGTGTTGGCATCTTGTGGTATGTGGAAGTAGATATTCCATATGACAAAATCTATGATGCATAAGAGCTAAGTTTGGAGATTCCTATGACAAGTGTCGGTGAGTATCTTTGCATGAGGGAAAGGCATCTTTGGGTGCCCAAGTTGGGCTATGACATGTTGTGAAAGGAATTTACTATATTTAGTCGTGTATGATGGATTGTCTTACAATATTTAAGATTGTCATGTTGCAATTTTTGATGACAGTTGTAAGATGCATAAGAGCATCCGTCATAGTCTATTTTTAGCCTTGGAGCGCTCCATGTTGGGAAAGTCAAATCTACATGTATGACAGATGTAGAGATGTATTTGTAGCTTGGACAAGTGTCCTTTGATGCAGGATAATGGTCATGTGGCCAAGGTGGATGCCTATCTCAAGAAGCTTCCAGAATATGCCTTGCATCTCTATAAAATGCATTATTTTGGAGTTGTAGTTGCATAGTATTTTTACAGGTACTGTTATGCTGCTGGAAACACTCTAGAAACAATATTTGAAGGCTCTTGGAAGAACTTGCATTGCAAGTGTATTGTAAACACACCATTGTTTTGATAATACATTGTGTAGGTTTTAGAGTGTGGGGTTTTTTACTTGAAAAGGTTTTCCCCATGTACATCTTGTGTCAACTCTTATTTTGTGTGTTGTGTTACTACTGTAATCTTTATATTATATGTTTAACATTGCTGCAATTGTAAGCATTAAAATGAATTTGCATACATTTCCCCTGATTAGATTGGTGTAGGAAGTGTGTTATGTGTACCTTGCTTCCTTTTAGTTGGTATTAGAGCTTGATCACCTTTGATCCTAGTTGTTGGGTAAGGGTTTTTTGAGCTGATCTTCGATTGAGTGGGAGTCTGTGTAGAGTATTATGTGATCTTGTTGCAGTAAGAAGATGGCAGACACATTTAGAAGAGTAGAGGTGGAAAAGTTTAATGGCAGCAATTTTGAGTTGTGGAAACTCAAAATGGAAGACATGCTTGTTGACAGAGATCTATGAGAAGCAATTTCTGATGTAAAACTAGCAGCAATGTCGCAAGATAATTGGGATCTTAAGGATCGGAAAGCTAAGGGTCTTGTGAGACTCTGTTTGGCTGACTCTGTCTTGTTAAATGTCCTTGAGGAGAAGACTGTGAAGGAGCTGTGGAAGAAACTTGGTGATGTTTATCAGGCCAAATCCCTTGTAAACAAGTTATTCCTATAGAAGAAGCTATATTCTCTAAGGATGGAAGATGGAGGATCCATTGCAGACCATCTAAATGCCTTTAACATGCTAGTTGCACAATTGACATCTGATGGTGTGAAAATGGATGACTATCATTGCATGACCTTGCTTTGTTCTTTGTTGGACTCATGGGATCATCTTGTTATGGCCATCGGGAGTACCACATCCACTTTCAAAATGGATGAAGTGGTGTCTTTGCTATTATCTAAAGAGATGCGGATAAAGTTATCTGAGTTGGCTAAAGAGGCTCTTGCGATTCGTGGAAGACCCAAAGAAAAAGGGAAAAAGAAAGACAAGAAAGCTGAAAAGGGCAAATCCAAATCTCATGGGAGATCCAAATCTCCTTGAAAGTCCAAGACAGTTTGTTGGAACTATGGAAAAACTGGGCACTTCTGAAAGGAGTGCAAAGAGGAGAAGAAGAAAAAGAAGAAGAACTTTGATTTTGATTCTGACAAGTCACAAGATGATGGTGATGCTTTTGTTGCAACCTTGGCCACCCATGCATCTGAAGATGTGTGGTTGATTGACTCTAGTGCTTCTTTCCACATGACCTCTCATCGAGGTAGGTTTACAAAGTATGAAGAATGCGATGGTGGGAAGGTGTAGTTGGGTGATGACTCTCACCTGAAGATAGTTGGGTGTGGAAGAGTCTTGATCTGATTCCCTGATGGTCGAGTGAAGGGGATCAATGGGGTTATACACATCCCCGGTTTAGCATGAAACTTGCTCTCTAAAAGTAAATTGAATGATGCAGGTGTGCAGGTTGTCTTCTCAGGTGGAGGATGCAAGATGACAAGAGGCGCTATGGTGCTTACTAAGGGTACTCAGAGAGGCACTATGTTTCAGCTAGATGCATGCACTACTCAGTGCAATAGTTCTTCTATTTCAAAGAAAAGACTTTCAGATTCTTCATCCTCACCATTGGAACCTATAGTGAAAAAGACTGTTGCTTCTACCTCTGATGGTAGTGCTTTCTGGGTACCTAAGGGTGCTCATGCTATGGAAATGAAACTTCCTACTGAAAATACAATTTTGTGGCATAAGAGACTTGGTCACATTGGTGAGAAGGGTCTTAGAGTCCTGAAAAATAAAAACCTCATTGAGGGGTTAAATGATTGTAATCTCGAGTTTGACTTTTGTGAACATTGTATATATGGAAAACAAAACCGTGTTCAGTTTTACTATAGTTCTCACAAGTCTTCTGGTGTTTAGGATCTTATTCATTCTGATGTGTTTGGTCCTATGAATGTTCCTCTGATCTCTAAATCTGTATATTTTGTATCATTCATTAATGATTATAGTGGAAAGGCATGGGTTTATTTTCTCAAAAGCAAATCTAAAGTCTTTAGTTGTTTCAAAGAGTTTAAAGCCTTTGTAGAGAATCAGACTAGAAAAAAGACTAAGTGTTTGAGAACTGATAACAGTGGTGAGTTTTGTTCTGCAGAGTTTGATAAGTTCTGTAAAGAACATGGGATTGAAAGACATAAGACAACTCCTTATACCCCACAGCAAAATGGAGTTGCAGAGAGTGAATAGAACTTTGATGGAGAGGGCTAGGAGTATGCCTAGTGATGCTAGTCTCAAACAAAAGTTTTGGGCTGAAGTTGTAGTCATTGCTTGCTACCTGGTTAACTAGTCTCCTACATTAGCACTCGTTGATAAGACACCCATGGAGGTATGGTTTGGTAAGAAGCCCTCGTTGAGACATCTTCATGTTTTTGGTTGTGAGGCATATTCACATGTACCTAAGGAGAAGAAATCAAAATTGGAGAATAAGGAAATTAAGTGTATCTTCATTGGCTATGGTGTCGGTGTGAAAGGGTACAAGCTTTGGGATCCTATGGCTGAAAAAGTGTTGTACAGCAGAAGTGTTATCTTCAAAGAACTAACACCTTCTCCTATTGTTCTATAACCAGAAGAAAAAGAAAAGAAAGAGAATGTGGTTTAGTTTCCTTCTACCCCTTAGAAGGCTGAACTGAAAGACCCTATTGGACCTGATGATGAGGAGAGCTCTAGCAACTCTGAAAGTTCAGAAGAAGAGGTAGAACCTCCACCTCAGCCTTTGAGGAGGTCCACATGAAACAGAAAGCAACCTAACAGGTTTGGTTACACATTGCTAGATTCTAGTTGTGCTTATGCCTTGATTACTAACACTAATGAACTTAGAACTGTGACAGAGGCTATGGACATGAAAGATGCAGGTTCCTGGAAGGAGGCCATGGAAGATGATATGGCTTCTTTGGAAAAGAATAAAAATTGGGACTTGGTGCCTTTGCTTGATGGATGGAAGCCTATTGGATGTAAACAAGTGTTCAAGAAGAAATTTGGAGCAGATGGTAGTGTTGAAAAGTACAAGGCTAGATTGGTTGTGAAGGGGTATTCACAAGTGGAGGGAATTGATTATGGTGAAATTTTCTTTCCCATTACAAATTTGACATCTATTCGGTTCTTGTTATCTCTTGCAGTAGCTTATGACTTAGAAGTGGAACACATGGATATGAAGACAACTTTCCTTCATGGTGACTTGGAGGAAGAAATTTATATGTCACAGCCTAAGCACTACGTGGTGAAAGGTAAAGAAAATTTGGTCTGTAGGTTAAAGAAGTCTTTGTATGGTTTGAAGCAATCTCCTAGGATGTGGTACTTGAAATTTGATGCCTTTGTGTTGTCCATTGGATTTCTAAGATTGAAATCAGATCATTGTGTGTATTACAAGTTTGACAATGATCATATTCTCATTATTGCGTTGTATGTTGATGATATGTTGTTGATTGGGAATGGTAAGAATATGATTTTCGATTTGAAGTCTTAGTTGTTAGCATAGTTTGAGATGAAAAACTTAGGGGCAGCCAAGTACATTCTGAGGATGGAGATCAGAAGAGACATAGCAAACAAAAAGCTTTGGTTAAGCCAGAGTAAGTATGTGAAGACCGTGTTGGATAGATTTAGTATGGCAGATTGGAGACCATTGTGTGTTCATGTTTCATTGGGGACAAAGTCATCTGTGAATGATTATCCAAAGTCTCCTTCTAAGATGGAGGATATGAGTAGAGTACCTTATGCTAGTGCAGTTGGCAGTTTGATGTATGATATGGTCTGTACAAGACCAAACATTGCCCAAGCAGTGGGAGTCCTTAGTCGGTTTATGGCTAATCCTGGATGGGTACATTGGGATGCGATGAAAAGAGTGTTCAGATAATTGAGGGGTACTTCCAAGAATTCTCTATGTTATCATGGTTATCTTACTGGACCTCTACATTTTGTGAGTATTCATGGATTTGTAGATTTTGATTGGGTGGGTGACATTGATAGCAAGAGATCCACCAATGCTTATGTGTTTACTATGTTTTGTGGAGCAATCAGTTGGATGAGTAAGCAGCAACCTATGGTCGCTTTGTCCACGACAAAAGATGAGTACATGGAAGCTACTCATGCTTGTAAGGAAGACATTTGGCTTAAGAGGTTGTGTTCATATATTGGTGTTGATGCAAGATAGATTACCATATGTTGTGACAGTCAGAGTGTGATTTGCCTAGCCAAGAATCCTACTTTCCATGCCAAAACAAAGCATATTGATGTTTAGTTTTATTTTGTTTGAGATTGTTGGATTTAAGGCATACAACTGAGAGGGGAGGGGGTGAATCAGTTGTATAAAACTTCTTGTTCTTTCAAACACTTGATTCTTCGTTGTTATTTAATAGCATATCAATTAATCATCCATGAAAGCATAATACATAAACACAAGAGTAGATAAGCATCAACACATTAAACACCAAGATTTTGACGTGGAAAACCCGGTTAAGGGAAAAACCACGGGGTGATTAACCCAAGGATTATTCTCTGTTAGAAGAATAAGAAAAAGAATGGCACTTGCCAATTAGGGCTCACTGCCCGAGCACACTGCTCACAAAGAGGCCCACTGCCTACAAGGAGACACACTGTCTACAAAGTGATAAGAATCACAATCTTGAACTGGAGAATGACATCTCTACCATGTCTGGATCAGTTCCATTTAAGCCCAAAAACCTCTGCTCTGCCTTTCGCACTTCTCTTCGCTATGCCACACTCATCCACACAATCCACACTTCGAAATGAACTCACAAACCGTTATTTATACAAGACATCGACTTAGGAACAAACATCTAAGTCGGCAAACAACCATAAGAGTATCCGCAAGATGAATAACACATCCGGTCGGCCACCACAAGAACATTCGTAGGATGAACAACTCATCCGGTCGGCTAAACAGAGCAAGAACTTCATCCGGAAGAATATCTTCAATTCCGGGCTCTACTATCAATGCGGACCAACAACACAACCTCAACATGATCCAAGAACCTTCACAAGCCTGCCTGAATGACCAGGTACGTCCGCATTTCCTTTACTTACTGAAATCTCTTATCCTCCTTATCCGGAACTTCAAGAACACTGTCTGTCGCCACTGTCATAATGCAGGAGGTACTTCTGGACCTCCAAATTATACACAACTCGAGATGGCACATCACAAGGACATCCCAAAGACTCCTTCCAATCCGCAGATTAGGATTATACAGTTCTGGACCTCACCGGACCTTTTTGTGATCCTCTGTCACCTCTGAATACTTGCCGGAACCGGTTCTACACCGATAGCCACAACTCCTTCAGATCTTCATGCGGACCTCTGAAATCTTAACTGAAGCATCTCAAGACTCATATCTACAAAGCCTTTAATCCGCATCCTCCGGTTCGCATCCTATACAGTACATTTGCCTTCTTCTCATCACTGTTCTTTACTGTTCCTGACTGAGGCTAATTTTCTCAATATCCTCAGCACACTGCTCATTGAATCCTTCTTGTCAAAGCAATATGAGTATGTTGACATCAATGACAACACTGGTTTACCTCATACTTGCAACAATCTCCCCCTTTGTCATTGATGGCAACATATGATGTGAAAAACCATCAAGACAAGAAACTTCTCCTTTCTGTCACTTCTACCCCTATTAGCAACATGTCTTCTCCTCATTTACTAGTCCCCTTTTGATCATCAGCTACTTGTTTTTCACATGTCTTCTCTCCCCCTTTGACATCAATGGCAAAGGGCTCATACTTGCAATTCTAATACATCAGAATCATACCAGCTGCTCCCCCTTAGTTGTAGCTCCCCATCATCAATCCAGATCACAAGATATGACTGTGATATCCACCGGACTGATGCACATCAGTGCATCCTAGTTCATCACCGGAGGGGCCATGACCCCTAACTTCTCCCAGAGATATTCAAAAGAGTCCTTGGGAAGAGGTTTAGTAAAGATATCTGCAATCTGATCCTTTGAGGGAACATACTCCAATCTGACTTCTTCCTTGTTCACTTGTTCTCTCAAAAAGTGAAACTTGATAGATATGTGCTTAGTCTTAGAATGCAATACCGGATTCTTAGAAATATTAATTGCACTTGAATTATCATAGAAAATTGTGATAGGCTCCTCATATTCAACTTTAATGTCTCTTAGCATCTGTTTCATCCATAAGATTTGAGTGCAACTACCTGCTGCTGCAATGTATTCTGCTTCAGTTGTAGACAGAGATATTGCATCTTGTTTCTTGCTTAGCCAAGAAACCAATCTCTTCCCCAAAAAGAATGATTCACCACTAGTGCTCTTCCGGTCATCCACATCTCCTGCCCAATCTACATCTGTGTAAGCATGAAGAGAGAAATCCGGATCTCTAGGGTACCATAGACCATACTCAACTGTTCCTTTCAGGTACCTAAAAATTTTTTTGATTGCCATAACATGAGATTCTCTAGGATCAGCCTGGAATCTTGCCACAAGACCAACAGCCTGCATTATATCTGGTCTGGTCTGAGTGAGATACAACAGTCCACCAATCATTGATCTATACATTGTCTGATCTGCCTTTGGGGAGTCATCATCTTTGCTCAACTTACATCTGGTTGCCATGGGAGTGTTCATTGGTTTTGAATCTTCCATACCAAATTTCCTTAACAATTCTTTCACATATTTGGTCTGAGAAATGAAGATTCCTTTCTTTGTTTGAGTAATTTGCAGACCCAAGAAGAAATTCATTTCACCAAGCATAGACATTTCAAACTCACATTTCATCTGATTTGCAAAAGTTTTGCACATACTATCTCTTCCTCCAAAAATGATATCATCTACAAACACTTCAACAATCAAAATGTTTTCATGATCAATTTTGAAATATAAGTTACTGTCAGCAGTACCTTTGCTGAATCCAATCTGCACAAGATGCTTATCCAACCTTTCATACCATGCTCTTGGGGCTTGCTTTAGCCCATACAATGCTTTCTTCAACTTGCAGACCATATCATCATTATCAGACAATTGAAATCCATCCGGTTGTTCAATGTAAACTTCTTCTTCCAGATCACCATTTAGGAAAGTAGACTTGACATCCATCTGATATACCTTGAAGTCTTTGAAGGCAGCAAATGCAAGAAATAATCTGACTGCTTCAATTCTTGCCATCGGAGCAAAGGTCTCTTCAAAATCAATTCCTTCTATTTGAGAGTAGCCTTTGCAGACCAATCTAGCTTTGTTTCTGATAACTTCACCAGCTTCATTCAGTTTGTTCCGGAAGACCCATTTGGTTCCAATCACATTCATGTCTCTAGGTCTGGGAACAAGATCCCAAGTATGATTTTTCTCAATTTGCATTAATTCATCTTTCATTGCTTTAGTCCAGTTTTCATCATTGCAGGCTTCATTTACTGTTTTAGGTTCAATCTTTGAAATCAGACAACATTCATCCTGATTTTGAGCAACATTCCTTCTAGTTTGCACACCTTTGCTTCTGTCACCTATGATCTGATCTTCAGAGTGGTTTAGTGTTACATACCTAGGAATTTTGGGAGTATCCTGCACTGCTGCTTCTTGATCAGGCTCATTCAAACCTATCTCTTCTTCCTGATTTACCGGATCAGGCTGACTCTGTCTTACCGGAGAGGATTGAGTTCCTTGAATCTGAACACCGTCTTGGTCATCTTCATCAAATTCATAAAATCTTGAGGGCTTCTCAATTCCTTCATCAACTTTCACATTAGTGCTTTCTATCATCTTCCTCAGTCTCTTATTGTAACACCGGTATGCTTTGCTTTGAGTGGAGTAACCCAAGAAAATTCCTTCATCACGTCTAGCATCAAACTTTCCTAGATCTTCATCTCTTTTGATATAACACTTGCTACCAAATACTCTGAAATATTTCACAGTGGGAGTGATGCCAAACCAGAGTTCGTAGGGGGTCTTACCGGTATTGTTTCTGATTTGAACTCGATTTAGAGTGTAGACTGCAGTGTTGATAGCTTCTTTCCAGAACATCTGAGGAACATTTGCTTCCAACATCATTGTCCTGGCAGCTTCCTGGATGGTCCGGTTCTTTCTTTCAACTACTCCATTCTGCTGTGGAGTCCTAGGAGCAGACAATTGTCTCCTTATACCCTGCTTCTCACAATAATCAATGAACTCTCCAGATGTAAATTCACCACCTCTATCAGACCTTAGACACTTTAGTTTCAATCCGGTTTGATTCTCTACCATAGCTTTGAAGATTTTGAACTTCTCAAATGCTTCTGATTTTTCTTTTAGAAAGGTAACCCACATCATCCGGGAATGGTCATCAATTAACAACATGAAATATCTATCACCTAGCAGACTCTTGATTCTTGTCGGACCACAGAGATCAGTATGTACTAATTCCAACAATCCGGTAGAAGACTGATCTTTGCCTTTGAAAGAGACTCTGCTTTGTTTACCTAACTGACATTCTTTGCACACACTATTTGTAGGTTTCATCAATTTTGGAAGATCTCTTACAGCCTGAGTATTGCTTATCTTGATGATGTTATCAAAATTTACATGACACATTCTTCTATGCCATAACCAACTCTGATCAATTTGAACAAACAAACAACTTTTATTTGAACCAACCAGATGAAAGATATTACCTTTTGTCTGAGTACCGGATGCAATTTCAGTTCCGGAGCTTGTAAAGATTCTGCATTTTCCATTCTTAAACCGAAGATCATAGCCTTTGTCTACTAACTGACCAACACTGAGAAGATTGTGCTTCAATCCTTCAACATATAGTACATTACCTGTTTTGCTCTTTCCATCAAAGGAAATAGTTCCCCTGCCTCTGATTCTGCCAGCAGAATTGTCACCAAACTTTACCATTCCTCCTTCATACCTATCCAAATTCAAGAACTTATTCTTATCACCAGTCATATGGTGAGAACATCCACTGTCAATGACCCAATCATCCTTTTCTTCCACTTGAGCAGCCAAAGCTTTTTCAACAACTTTGTGATTGACAGATTCAAAGAGTATTGAATCTTCTTCCTTGATGGTAATAAACACCCACTCATTTCCGGATTTGCTTCCTAGTTCTGATTCATCATCTGTTACTCCTTCATTGTCATCTTCTTCATGAACATAATAGCAATTCTTTTGAAACCTTTGTCTGTTAGTATTAGACCTTGCAGATCTTGCCGGACATCTTGAAGCAAAATGACCAATCTTATTGCAGTTGAAGCACTTAAAGGGTAGTTTTCCTTCATACTTACTGGATCCTCTTGGTAGTCTTTTTGCAATGAGGGCTTCAAGTTGAGCTGTTTTTGCTGCTTCTTCTTCCATGTCTCTTCTTGCTTGATCATACCATGTCATCTTCCTTGAAGAGTTTTCTCCTGGATCAATTCTCTGTTTGCCTTTCACATAGGCACTGGATTTGAAAGCAGATTCAGTCTTGGGAAGATCATCTCCGAACTCGGTCATTTCAAATGCAGCTAGCTTGCCAGCCAATTGTTCTCTTGTGACAGTTGTGTGGGCTCTGAATTCATCAATTGCAGCAACCTTGATTTTGTAGGCAGCAGGAAGGGATCTAAGGATTTTGCAAACAATCTCATTTTCATCCAAAGTTCCACCAGCATTTCTAATTCCACACACTAGATCATTCACTCTTGGCATAAAAGTAGTGATGTTTTCATCATCTCTCATCTTCAATCTTTCGAATTTCCCTTTCAGACTTTGCAACCTTGCACTTTTGACAAACTCATCTCCTTCATACAAAAGTTCCAGTTTAGTCAGGATCTCATATGCAGTTGGTAGGTCAATAACATTTGAGAGATCTGAGTCATTCAATGCGCTTAGAAGAGCTTCCTTGGTCCGCAGATTGTTTTCAGCTTCTGTGATTTCATTCAGAGTTGTTGGACCACCTTGTGGAGGTACATATGGTTTTGAAACCATGGCCAAGTATGCTTTTCCCATACATTCCAGGTGACATTTCATGCGACCCTTCCAGAGAGTAAAATTGGTTCCATCGAACTTCAGACTATCCTTTTTGTATGACGACATCCTAGATCTCCTCAAGCGGTTAAGCTTCTTTCAGAGGAACTTGGCTCTGATACCAATTGTTGGATTTAAGGCATACAACTGAGAGGGGGGGTGAATCAGTTGTATAAAACTTCTTGTTCTTTCAAACACTTGATTCTTCGTTGTTATTTAACAGCATATCAATTAATCATCCATGAAAGCATAATACATAAACACAAGAGCAGATAAGCATCAACACATTGAACACCAAGATTTTGACGTGGAAAACCCGGTTAAGGGAAAAACCACGGGGTGATTAACCCAAGGATTATTCTCTGTTAGAAGAATAAGAAAAAGAATGGCACTTGCCAATTAGGGCTCACTGCCCGAGCACACTGCTCACAAAGAGGCCCACTGCCTACAAGGAGACACACTGTCTACAAAGTGA
The DNA here is from genome assembly GCA_027924645.1 of Cunninghamia lanceolata. Classification (NCBI taxonomy): domain Eukaryota; kingdom Viridiplantae; phylum Streptophyta; class Pinopsida; order Cupressales; family Cupressaceae; genus Cunninghamia; species Cunninghamia lanceolata. Next base: position 14,265,457 of record BSBN01000130.1, on the reverse strand, counting down.
TAAGAATCACAATCTTGAACTGGAGAATGACATCTCTACCATGTCCGGATCAGTTCCATTTAAGCCCAAAAACCTCTGCTCTGCCTTTCGCACTTCTCTTTGCTATGCCACACTCATCCACACAATCCACACTTCAAAATGAACTCACAAACCATTATTTATACAAGACATCGACTTAGGAACAAACATCTAAGTCGGCAAACAACCATAAGAGTATCCGCAAGATGAATAACACATCCGGTCGGCCACCACAAGAACATTCGCAGGATGAACAACTCATCCGGTCGGCTAAACAAAGCAAGAACTTCATCCGAAAGAATATCTTCAATTCCGGGCTCTACTATCAATGCAGACCAACAACACAACCTCAACATGATCCAAGAACCTTCACAAGCCTGCCTGAATGACTAGGTACGTCCGCATTTCCTTTACTTACTGAAATCTCTTATCCTCCTTATCCGGAACTTCAAGAACACTGTCTCTCGCCACTGTCATAATGCAGGAGGTACTTTCGGACCTCCAAATTATACACAACTCGAGATGGCACATCACAAGGACATCCCAAAGACTCCTTCCAATCCGCAGATTAGGATTATACAGTTCCGGACCTCACCAGACCTTTTTGTGATCCTCTGTCACCTCTGAATACTTGCCGGAACCGGTTCTACACCGACAGCCACAACTCCTTTAGATCTTCATGCGGACCTCTGAAATCTTAACTGAAGCATCTCAAGACTCATATCTACAAACCCTTTAATCCGCATCCTCCGGTTCGCATCCTATACAGTACATTTGCCTTCTTCTCATCACTGTTCTTTACTGTTCCTGACTGAGGCTAATTTTCTCAATATCCTCAGCGCACTGCTCATTGAATCCTTCTTGTCAAAGCAATATGAGTATGTTGACATCAATGACAACACTGGTTTACCTCATACTTGCAACAGAGATATGGTAGAATATGGGAAGGTGATATTGGAGAAGGTGGACACTTTGAAGAATGTTGCAGATGCATTGACGAAACCAGTGGGCACAAAGAAGTTCAGATAGTGTTAAGAGTCTATGGGCCTCTTGGTTCCTAGCAGTTAAATCTTGTCATTTCCTTTGGCTCTTGCAAGGTGTTTGACAAGTGGGAGAATGTTGGGAATTAAGGTGTCTCAACCTTTGCAAATTCCTTGCATTATTTATTTAATTGTATATTTATTTTTTGCCTAATATTGTATTTACTTGCACATTCAGTTTGGTCACTTAGTTGAGGTGGCACGGTGACTTGTCATCTTACTTGGAATGTGACTTGGATGGTCAAGTCAAACCTACATGGATTTGGGCATCCCATTTGATGTGGCATTATTATGCCATGTGTAAGCATCTTGTGGTATGTGGAAGTGGATATTCCATATGACAGAATCTATGACGCGTAAGAGCCAAGTTTGGAGATTCCTATGACAAGTGGGGACAAGTGTTAGTGAGTATCTTTGCATGAGGGAAAGGCATTTTTGGGTGCTCAAGTTGGGCTATGACATGTTGTAAGAGGAATTTACTATATTTAGTCTTGTATGACAGATTCTCTTACAACATTTAAGATTGTCATGTTGCAATTTTTAATGACAGTTGTAAGATGTGTAAGAGCATCCATCATAGTCTATTTTTAGCCTTGGAGCACTCCATGTTGGGAAAGTCAAATCTGCATGTATGACAGATGTAAGAGATGTATTTGCAGCTTGGATAAGTGTCCTTTGATGTGGGATAATGGCCATGTGGCCAAGGTGGATACCTATCTCAAGAAGCTTCTAGAATATGTCTTGTATCTCTGTAAAATGTATAGTTTTGGAGTTGTAGTTGCATAGTATTTTTACAGGTATTGTTATGCTACCGAAATCACTCTAGAAATGACATTTGAAGACTCTTGGAAGAACTTGCAAGTGTATTGTAAACACACCATTGTTTTGATAATACATTGTGCAGGTTTTAGAGTGTGGGGTTTTTTACTTGAAAAGGTTTTCCCCGCGTACATTTTGTGTCAACTCTTATTCTATGTGTTGTGTTGTTGTTGTAATCTTTATGTTATATGTTTAACATTGCTACAATTGTAAGGATTAAAATGAATTTGCATACATTTCCCCTCATTAGATTGGTGTAGGAAGTGTGTTCCATGTACCTTGCTTCCTTTCATATCTAGCTAGGGGATTTGGATTTTCAATACAGCTCCCCCTGAGCTAGAGCTCCCAATTTACTTCTCGGAGGAAGTATCTATACCAGAAACTATTGCAGATCCATCCTTGATCTCATTCACATCCTTCTTAATCCAGACCTTGCTCATTTCATTTTTGATCACCGGATCAATCTTGTTTTTACCTTTGTCTTCTTTCTGTTTTGTTTTCATCTTCTCTGCAGGATAGTTTCTTTTCTCTTTCTTGCTTCTGCAAAATTTTGCAATATGCCCACACTTATTGCAATTGTAGCATACCATATTTATTTGTCCTTGATTCCTTCTATTGATTGAATTCATTCTTGATCTGCATTGGTTAGCCATATGTCCAAATCTATTACATGTAAAGCATTTTCCATTGACGGTTTGAGTATTCTTTCCATAGTTAGATCCATTCCTAACCAAACTTTTTCATTCATTTGATCTATGACCAATCTTCTTGAAATTGAAACATTGACCAGAGAATGATGGGACATTTTGATTCATTGTACTCCTACACTGAGTAGCCTTATGACCAAACTTATTGCAATTAAAACAATGGCCATTGAAAGATGGGTACCTTTGAGCATTTGGTTGTCTGATCGGAGGTCTTTTGGGTCTTCTTCTTTGATTCTAGAACTGGTTGCCTTTGTTTTATTTATCTCAAGGTTTTCTTGTCTTGATTTAGAACTTTCTCCTTTTTCAAATCCCAACCCTTTCTTGTCATCTAAACTCTTTTGACTAGAAATCATCTCATCAAGCTTTGTAGAACTTATCTTGAACTTTTCTTCATAGCTCTTAGCCTTCTCCAGATCTGATTTTAGGCTTACAACTTCTTTTTCAAGTTTACCACATTCTTCTAATTTGTATTTTACCAACAGATTTAGATCTTCTTCTGCTTTAGCTCTTTCTACAACTTCCTCTTTCAAATCATCCAAGGTTTCATTGGTTAATATCAATTGTTCACTAACCTCCTTGTATTTTTCTTTGAACTTTTTGACTTGTTCTTTTAGATTTAGAATGCATTCATCATCTTCTTGTATGTTATCCTTCAGATCCCTGACTTTAGCTTCAAATTTTTCAAGATCTTCAAGAGCAGCTTGTAATTCATCATTGCTTTCATATGAGGCTTCAGTGAAATATCTTCTAGCTGCCATGTGTACACCTTCCCAGATCTTCCTCAAATTGTTAAGCTTCTTCCAAGGAACCTTGCTCTGATACCAATTGTTGAATGCAAAGAATACTAAGAGGGGGGGGGGGTGAATCAATATTCTTAAAACCTTTTCAATCACACATTCATTAATCCACTTACCAAATTCAATAACATGAAAACAAAGTAAACATGAGAGGAGCAGCCACAAATTCATAATACATAGACACCAAGATTTTATGTGAAAAACCCAAAAAGGGAAAAACCATGGTGAGTGTTAGCTCACAATATATTATGTTAGTAATATCGAATTACATGAAGGCTCACTGCCTTTGGGCTCACTGCCCAAGGACTCACTGCCCAAGGACTCATTGTCCAAAGAAATGCTCACTCTAAAAGGGCTCATTGCGAGAAAGATAGAAGAAAATATAGAAGGGTTCGCTCACTACCAAAAGAAGACTGCTACAGGTGCATCTACAAAATGTTGAAATGCAGTACCAATATGCTCAGTATACAGATTCAAAGGACCTCATACTGTCTACCCTAATTTACTGCTCTGCTTTACATATAATCTTGTTTTCTTCCCTTATTATCCTTTTCTTCTTTGCAAACTACCTTAGATTATACATATATCGAATTTGTGTATTTTCCAAACACAACCATCCTTCCAACACCGAAATCCATCAAATATATATATCCACAATAAGATTCATCTCACAATCAGGTCGACAACCCAGACATGAAACGTGTATACAAGTGTTGTACCTTGTCGTCTTGATCTTGTGCTCAAACAAGAATGCGGATCCAAAAATACATACAATAGTCTTCATATAGGTCAACACCAAACATTCAACCACTTAGATTGATTGTTCAATTAATATATCTTCTCCGCAAATAGATCTAACATGCATGTTGGCTTGTCCCTTAAGAACACACTTGACCAATTAAACTGTCACATCATAACTTCTACTGCAGACCGTATTAGACTCTAAAAATCATACCCAACATTCATCATTGACCTCTTAGCATACCTTTAGAACTGCAAACCAAACTATGCCACAGTGGAGGAATGCGGACCCTTTTACTCTGGTACTATGCACTGTTCCTGTCTTTACTTTGTTCACCCAGACTTAGATGCTTCACCATATGACTTCTGGAGGAAGTTAGAACTTGAATGCCGGAGCATGTGATCACCACGTATCTATGACTGACATACCTTAACCACATATAATTAACTTCAACTGCGGAGGCATACTGACCCAGTCTCTGTCACTTGCTCTGTATACTACCCATACTTAGCCATTTGAGCCTTCCAGACCAAAATCCTTTGTCAGACCAAAATGATCTACTGGAGTAAAGTCTTTTTTCCTTGTTGGTGGAATCCCTTTGTCTTGTTGCCATCAATGACAACATTTAACATTCATCAGAGGAGTGTCTCTTGCCAACACTTTTTTATACTTTATTTAGTGAACAAATGAGGATAAAATCTATGGACGAGGCTCAAAAGAGGCATTACATGTTTAGGGAAGGCCTGAGGATCAAAGCAGTTCAAAAGGGGAATAAAAGAAATCTAAGGATGGTCCAAAACCTCTGGGAAGAGCAAAGTGAATTGTTGCAATTATAGAAAGTGAGGACACGTGAAGAAGGAATGCAAAATAAGAACTTTGATGATTCCTCCATAGAGAAATTCTCTAATGATGATGCTAGTGATACATTATTTATTTTTGGAAATTTGACTAGTGATGCTTAGCTTATTGATTCAAGTGCCTCATACCATGACTTCCACAAGGAGTGGTTCTCATTTTCTAGAGATTATGGCATTGGTGAGGTTCTCCTTGGTGACAATAGTTCACGTCAAATTGTTGGTAAATGGAAATTAAAACTCTATTTCAATGATGCAAGAGTGAAAACTCTCGTCAATGTTTTGCATCTTCCATGTCTTACAAGAATTTTACTTTATGTGTCTAAGATGAATGATATTGGAGTGCATCTGATGTTTGATAAAAATGGTTGAAAGATGATGAGAGGGAATTCAATGCTAGAAAAGGGATCTTGGTGTAGGACTTTATTTAAGCTTGAAGTTGCTACTTTGTATAACTCTAGCAATGCAACTGGTAATTCTAAAAATGTATGTATGTTATGGCACCAGAGATTGGCCACATTAGTTGAAAGGGTCTTCAGACCATGATTAATAAAAATATAGTCAACAATTATTTATTATTCTATTTGGTTTGATTTCTATGAGCACCATGTTTGGGAAACATAATAGGGCTCATTTTCCTTTTGGAAGCACTCAAGAAAATAGATGTTTAGAAGCAATTCATTTGAATGTTTCTAGTGGAACGAATGTTCACTCTATTGGAAAATATCATTATTATGTTACATTCTTAGATGATTACTTAAGATTTACCTAGATTTATTTTTGAGACATAAATCTATAGTTTTCTTTAAGTTTAAGGAATTTAAAGCTTTGGTTGAGAAATAGTCAAATAAGAAGACAAAGGTAAATTGAAATCTAATAATGGAGGTGAATATTGCTCTATGGAATTCGATGATTTATATATACATGCAAGTATTGTGGGGTAAAAAACTACCCCTTATACATCATAGAAAAATAGGGTTACCGAACAAATGAACTAAACATTAATAGATAAAGCCAAAAGTATGTTGAATGGTGCATAGTTGTATTAGTGTTTTTTGGTCAAGGTTATATATAAGGTGATCCCACAATAGTGGGTTACATTTTTTGGCCAAAGTTGACATTGAAATGAACATTTTGAAAAAAAATCTTCACTTTTGGACACCTATATTTGCTAAACCGTGAGAAATTTGAAGATGATGTAAACTAGTGATTTGTCACATTTTGTCTATAGATTCTAAGTATATTTTTTTTTTAAATTTTGGAATTAAATTACATTTCTTTTTCCATCTCCTTCAATAACTAGTTTTTAACAGTAAACGCCATTTTTAAAGAGTGATGTGTACTATGTAAAACATAAATTTTTTTCTATAAAGGATAAAATTCTAATTTTTTCAAATTTAGATTTTTAACTATGATATCTAGAGGATGGATTTGGTTTCATAATGTTTTATTGAATATTTTTCTTTTAATTAACTTTTGAAGTCAAACCAATTACAAGTTAGACATAGGTGTACTGTGTAAAGCATAACTTTTTTTGTCTGTATGGGAATTCAATTTTTTTTGTTGGATCGAGGACATGAATGTTGCCAGGTGTGACCCTTGGTCTCCTTGTTCAGCACTGCGCTGCGGTGGTTTGCGACAAGGGCTTAACCACCTCCTGTGCTTGTTAAGTCAAGTGGTTGTATCGGGCATTAAAAGGTCGATCTTTTGGTGCAACAATGGTTAACAATTGGTATCAGAGCCGAGGTCACGGGTTCAAACCCTGTGCTTGCGTTGGGGGGGATTGTTGCAAGGTGTGACCCTTGGTCTCCTTGTTCAGCGCTGTGCTGTGGTGGTTTACGACAAGGGCTTAACCTCCTCCCGTGCTTGTTAAGTCAAGTGGTTGTATCGAGGATTAAAAGGTCGATCTTTTGGTGCAACAGCAACTAACAATGAATACCAAGAGGATAGATATTTTTCATAATTTTTTTAGGTAATATACTATTTTTCCACATGTGCAGAACAGAGAGCTTGATTTTCAGTGAAAAACCTATGTTTAATTAAACTAAAACAAACAATTATAATAAAACCACAATATATTAAAATTATACTTGATAGAAAGCTCGTTTCGAGGACTATAATCCTCTAGATGGGTTTTTCAAGTTGCTTCCATTTTGATCCTCAACCTGAGCTTTGAAATACAAAAATCTGCATAAAATTGCAGGTGGAGAGGAGCAAGGGCAAAATAAAGGGGTTCGATCGAACGGGGGTTCGAATGAACCCCCCATGATTCGTTTGATCAAACCCCCATTCAATCGAACCCCCTTATTTAAAAATAAAAAATCATATGAAACATGTAATAGGCCGCCCTGGGGTTCGATCGAACCCTCCACTTGACTTGGGCTTACGTAGTGTTCGATCGAATGGAGAGGTTCGATCAAACTCAAAAATGGGTTCAATTGAACCTCCCCGTTCGATCGAACCTGGTCACTTTTTTTTTTTAGGCAAGGGCAATTTTCCTTCCTCAAGGAAATTGTAACCCACTATTGTGGGATCACCCTATAAGAACTGCTTGTTACTTAGTAAATAGATCTCCTTGTTTATCTCTAGTTGATAAGACACCATATAAGGTGTGGCCAGGTGAGAAACCCTATATTCCACATCTAAGAGTTTCTAGCTAAGAGGCTTCTATTCATGCATCAAAAGAGAAACAATAAGTTGAATCCAAGGGTTAGAATTGTGTATTTGTTGGGTATGGTGGGCACATTAAGGGTTATAATATTTGAAATTCTTTAACCTTAAAAATGCGTTATTCTAGGGATATAGATTTAGGGAACTTGGAGTGTTTTATGATTCAAGACAACTAAAGGTAAGAGAAAGGAAGTAATACTTGCACTTTAATACAAAGATTGATAATTAGGAAGATGTACATGTTGAAGAACAATGGTTTGGATCTAAGGATGAAGAGGAAGAAGGAGATTCAGGAGAAAGTTCTTATGTAGATGAGCATGCAAAATAATAAGGATAATATCTTACTCCACCCTTGTTGATATCCATGAGATAATGGAACCCAATAGATAGGTATAGTCCACCAGATTTATGTTGTGTATTTATTTCATCTTATACTAATAATGAACCTAGATCTGTCAAGGGTGCTTTTTCTTTGGAAGAGAATGAGTCTTAGATGGAAACCATACAAGAGAAGATGATGGCCATAGATTCATGCAACTCTTGTGATCTTATGAGTTTGCCTAAGTGAAGGAATCCCATTGTTTACAAGTGGGTGTTTAAAAACAAATTAAAGGGTAGATGGTAAATTGGAATGGTGTAAGACTAGATTGGTTGCAAAAGGGCACTCCCAAAAAGAGGGAGTTGATTATGGTGAGATAATTTCTCCTATGGCTAAGTTAACTACAATTTTATTCCTAATTTCTATTTTTGTTGCTTGTGATTTTGAACTACTTAATGAGAAAATTTATATGTAATAGCCTAACACTTTGTGGTAAAGGGAAATGACAATTTAGTTTGCGGGTTAAAACAGTCCTTGTATGGTTTGAAATAGTCTTTGGGTATGTGGTATTAGAAGTTTGATTCTTTTGCATTGAACTTGGGTTTTGTTAGAAGTGAGGAAGATAAATGTGTATATTTTAAAATTATTGAAGACAATTGTTAATTATTGTCTTGTATGTTGATGATATGTTGTTTATTATAAATAGCAAGGCTATAATTGAAGAACATAAAACTTATCTTTCTAATGCATTTGACATCAAATATTTAGGGGATAAAAAATATATTTTAGAAGTAGAAATCAATAGGGATTATGTTCACATAAAGCTTTGGATCAGCCAAAGTAAATATGTCAATACTATTTTGAAGTAGTTTGCTATGCAAGATTGCAAATCAATAAGTATTCCTTTACATGTAGACACAAGGCTTTCATTAGGACAATGTTGTAAGTTAGATTATGAATAAGAGGATATGTATAATCTCCCTTATGCTAGTGTTGTTGGTAGCATGATATATGTAATTGTTTGTATTAGACGAGATATTGCTCAAGCAATGAGAGTTCTTGGTAGGTTTATGTCTAACCCTAGTAGAGAGCATTATAATTATTTTAAGAGGGTATTTAAATATTTGTAAGGAACTTCTTATTATTATTATTATTCATATTATCATGATACTAATGATGTAAGTAAGATGTCAAACACATAGGGATTCACTGATTCAAATTGGGTTAGTGACTTAGATAGTAGGAGGTCCACTAGTGGTTATGTGTTTTCTCTATTTCAAGGAGCTATCAATTGGATGAGATAGAGGTGACCCATAGTTGCTTTATCTATGAGAGAATCAGAGTACATGGATACCACACATGCTTATAAAGAGGCAATTTGGTTACAAATATTATGCTCAAGGATTAGTTTTGACTTTAGGGTTGTGAGAATCAGTTGTGATAGTCAAAGTGCTATTTATTCATCCAAGAATCCCATGAGATTGTTGACAATGGTAAGGTCATGGTTTATAAAGGGATACTCTTCATAATGTTTTAGATTCCCTTATGAAACTAGTGAGCATGGATAAGTTCATTTAGTTTAGAGAGGCTATGGGACTTGTCTTTCCTAGAACTTAATTATTTTCTTATGCTTGTTTTGTGTCTTTATAATGTAAATATCAAGTGGGAGAATGTTGGGATTATGTGATATCTATTTTTCAAATCTATGTCTCTTTAATTACATGTGTAGATGGATAATTATTATATTTTCACTTCGAACATGTTGATGGGAAAAGTTGGATGCTCATGTGTGGTGGGAAAATGCTTATTTAACATTATTCTCCATATTAAATGTTTTTTGGTTGCATAAAGATATAGCTTAAGAGGATATAGAAGATGAAAGGTCACATTGAAATACAAAGTTATGTCTTATAAATGGAGCCTTCACGAACCATTTGGGAGTTACAAGTTGACTTCTTCTTACATAATGGTGAGTTTACTTGCTTATAGTAGTTATTTACTATTCCAAGAGATACTCTTCATGAATAAGGGGCATTGGATTTTTACTTGTGGAAGTGGGACACTTAGTTTTAGGACCATGATTTTGGCCACAAGTTTTGTAAACCATTTATCATTTCTTGTTTTATTTTTCTTTATATATTAGAGGCATGAGATAATTATTTTATGATAGATTGTAGGTAAAGTATTGTTATGCTATTCGAATGTTGTCAAACTAAAGAAGATAGAGTGGATTGTATTGATGCATTGGTTTATTCTTGATTAATATATAATCTCAATATCTCTTTGGTGGTAGATTTTTGTAAAGGATTTCTCCACATAAATTTTGGCATTATGTGTTTATTATGAGTTTGTTGATTTTAGTGTACTAATATGAATTCCTACATGCTTCTCCATGTTATTTGAATGGTTAATCACATTCTTCTTTAATTGGTAAATCAGATTTGTTCACTATTGGACATGCTTTCACTATAGTAGTTTACCTTGCTTGTTAACAAGATTTGATGAATCGAAAATACAAAAGAAGAGAGAAGAGAAGATTGGCTAAAGAATTGGTTGCATGGATGTTGTTGATTCCATGAAAATGCTGGTGAAGCAAGTTTCTTGATACAAGTTGGCTATAAGGATTCTAGCATAGGTAGTAGTTAGTTCATTTTTGTTGGAATCCGTATTCTTTTGTAATGTGTATAAAACTGGGAGAATGTTAGTATTAGGTGTTGTACACATTGAAAATCTATGTAAAATTATAACTATTTAATATTTTAGTGTGTTGTAATATGTGGGCTCTCATGGAAAAAGGTGCCACACTTAGGAGGAATATCAAGATTCCTTCGATGGCACTATGTCACTTGGCATTTATATTATGATATGTGTAAGATATGTAAGAACATTTATGTCATGTAGTATTTGTAAGAGTATCTATGAGATTGTAAGAGCATAAGAGAATCTATGACATGTGTAAAAGCACATAAGAGCATGTAAGAGGAAGTTTACATGTGGACTATGTGGAGCATCTTTGACCAACTAATTATAGCAATGCATAAGGGCATATTATAAGAGGTTTGAATGGACCAAATTAGAGCACCCAAGTTTGTTGGTGGACTCCTTGACTTAGGAGTTATGTACTATTCCTAGGAGGTGTATTCATGAGGAGTGTGTTGGAATTCAGACTATGGATTTAAGCTCCCAAACTGGGTCCCTATTTTTGGCCCATGGTATTAGAAATTATTAGTGGTTTCTTGGATTGTCCTTGGCCTATATATTAGGTGCTTGGAATGGAATTTTTACATGATAAGTTCAAATCAAGGTTATGATGCTAGATTGAATCCAAACATAAAGTTAGCATGGATACTTTACATTGTATTATAATCTTTTATTTAGAATAATAAATTAAATGTGTTTAAGGTTTAATTTTCGTTGAATTTTTTTTCCAAAATATATCTTATGTTGTACATTATTTCTATCCAATTTTTTTCAAAATAATAATTTTATATAGTAAAATTCAAGTAAACCCTGATTTAAAAAAAAAATGAAAGTAAATTTAAACGTTAGAAGAAACTTTAAATATCAAATAAAAAAAATCAATTGGTATTGAAATATAAGGTCTTAAATGATAGGCATCGAAACTTGACATATATTACTAGGAGGAGACAATTTTGGTCCTAAGTTGTTTGGAACATAAAATATATTCAACAAATTTTTGGGCCAAAAAGAAATTAGATCGCTTGATGGAGATAAAAGGGATTGAAAGGGTCAAGAAAGAATAGAGCATGTGATTCTCCATTTTATTGTTTCTTATTCATAAACTTCATTAAATTACTATCTTGGAATAATAGAAATTTAAATCAACCAATAGTTAGATGACAACAAACTAAGAGTTAACGCTCAAATTAACTTAAGGAGGAAACATCTTTAAAGCTAATTATAGTGATAAACATGGCATATTGATTCTAGAGAAAAGCTTTTATTATTGTTTTGCGGAAAAATCATTAGAAATGAATGTATGAAAAAAATATGCATCCCCTAATATTATATTTATTTGGTGCACATAGACTATATGCATGACAAAATTAAAAGTAAGGAAATTAATAATCTTATTATAGAAGTTATAGGCATTTAAAAGACCTAAAATAGGTATATTGTAAATGGATTAATCAAGTAATAAATGGATTTTAATGATAATTTTCTATGTCAATTTATCATTTTAAATTTACTGAATATATTGTAATCTTGAAATAAGGTTTATTAAATATATTGTAATATTGAAAAAAAGTTAAATGCCCTTCGCTTATTTAAGGAAAAATTATGTCTAATGGTAAAAGTTCATAAAACCAAATCATGACAATAAAAAATAATAATATATTTTATAATTTTCTCTAATATTATAGATTAGATTGAAAATTTAATATTAATAATAAATTTAGGCAAGCTTTAAAGCCTATTACAATTTAAGAAATAATTGTATAATTTTTGAGTTATAAAACAAAAACATAATGGATCAACATATTATAGTCTAGTAAGATAAGGATCCATAGAAGATACTTAATGCATCTTGTACACATAATACTTAAAAAATATTTATTTCTAGTAGTTTTGATTTTCTTATATATTTACAAAATAAATTAGAATATTGCATATTTTATTTCACACACCACTTCATTTGTAATCTCCTAGTTAAAAACTCATACATATCCACTTGAAGTTGTTAGTTGAAGTCTTCTAGTTTCAAATATACTCTAGAACAAGGTGAGCCACCTTAACAATTGTTATTGTAATGTCAAAAATTGCACACCCTACAATTTCACGTTATGTCTTGAACCTGCCTGATGACCCCTTTATGTAGACTCAGCACAAGCTATCTCTCAAGCATTAGGACAATCCAAAAATCTGTAGTAGAACAATGTTCTTTGGCTCATTCTTAGCCCTCATGATGAATTTGAGGCCATTTTCTTCATACAGGGGCACTATGCGAAGACGTTTGCATAATGTGTTGTCATTATGTACTATATGACAACACAGTCCATATGTTACAGTTGCATTCCACTGTCTCATAATGGTTACTAGCCATCATAACACCTTTTGCAGATTCACAAGGCTATTTTGGGAAGGTTTCTCTTATGTGTATCCAAAAGAATCCAAAAAAATAGTAAGTTTTCTCTAGTGACTGAAAATAGGCAATTTTTCCTCTATAGAAAATAGGAGAACATTTTAGAGAAGAGGCATGAAAGAATTCCTAAGTATTGCCTGAGATAGTTGCAAGAATACCTTCAAGCTCTACATTCTTCTTGTCAATCTAGCTTTGAGGTTTTCTTTTGGCGTTGAAGCAAAATTGCAAGTTCTAGCTTCTGAATCCTTTTGCAAAGTTCAAATCTGAGGAGAGGATTGCTCATGGGAAAGACTTAAAAGGTTGGAGCTTCTCCCAAGATTTTGCATTAAGTTGCTCACCCTCCTTGTCATAGAAACCTATCATCATTGTGCATTTCGATAAGTAGCATACCATATTGCGCTCTCTGAAATCCTTTGTCAATTAATTACGAGTTCTCATAAAGTACTATACTTTTTGAGCACCTTCTCTTAACAAGAGCACTAGAAGTGAATCCAAGGGAGGAGACCATGTCTCTTCACTGAGCATTCCCTTGTTTTTAGATACTTTTGCAAAACCCTTGTTCCTTTTTCCTACACCCAATTTGTTACCCTTGTCACCATTACATCCTAAGCCTAGTATCCTCTCTGTAGACTAGAGAGGCACTCTTAGGAACCATATTTGTCATTGCATCCAAGTTACATTTAGGTGCATGCACATATTCTGAATTTTCTTTATCAATTGACTACTTGTGGAGGATGAAAGACCAAAATAGGGGTCTGACCACTCTCAGCAAACTAATTTGCAGTCCCAAAAAATTTCTCAACTCATTACAATAGGTTACCCAGAGGATATTATTTGTACGAAGGTTTGGTGTAATTATTCTTCGTTGTATTTGGCTTCCGTTATTTTTATTCATCTGGTTTCACTTGTATAGCCAAGTATTGCACTTGTGTTTCTACTTCTCTATGCTATGCAGGTTGCTTGTGGAATCATACAAATGAAGGGAGAAATTGCCAGATAAGTTAAGAACACTCCTACCAAACTCTATCATACATACAGTGACATATAGACAATGACGCTTAGCAGATATTCGCACAACACACTATCATCCCAGGCTAAGGCCTCCCCTTTGTGGTGGTAAAATAATTTGTTATTTCATTTTTTAGATCAGCTCTGTATTTTTTCAAAAAAGTTTAACTTAAAGCCTTGTAAATAGTGTTTTATTTTTGTGCATTTGTTAACTAAATTTCCTAGTCAATAGCATAACTAGAATATCTAGAATAGTTTTGTAAAGGTTAAAACAAAACTCCTCTAGAGATTCTAGAGTAGTATCTTGTAAGATCACTTTATCTAGAGGGTGCAACTCTCTAGGTGGAGTTGTTATCTTATACACTATAGTTATAGTTGAGTGACATTTTTTAGTATGTTCCTAGTTTAGGTTTCATATAAATAGTCATGTCTTTATAAAACATTGTATCCAATTCCTAGTTAATTTGTACCTAATTTTTAGAATTACTTTGTGTAACTAGAAGTACCTATTTGCACATGCAATTATTATGTGTAAATCTATTATTATAGTTTATATTTTACATAGTCTTGTCTTCTTTTAGACTTTGGGAATCAAGATTGTATCTTTCATATTGCAGAGGTTCTAAATCAATTTCTTTACTTGCTATGATTTGCTTGGTTTCCATATCAATTAGTGTCATAGAGTTTTTTTATACTCCATGGTTTGGGTACTTTGCTTGTTCATTTGAGATTGGGTCATTTTTATTAGGCTCTTACAATAAATTTTTTAGACACTTCTTGGGGGAATTTTGACATAACCAAATTGCATTCAAAATCCCTAAGAAATAGAAATTGACTATAAATTTGTCAATTTTTTACGTTAGAAAAATTTCACCCCTTGATTTTTGCATGTTCATACTTTACCATTGTGCACATCACAAGACACCAATTTTTAAAAAAATTGTGTAGCACTGTAGCACCAACATGCCACCACTCCCATGCCATTGCCACACCTCCTCTTTTAGTACTCAACCCAAACACCACTAATGTTAGATAAACATAATATTCTAACAACATTTCATCTATCCAAACAACCCAAAATATTTTATGGAATATTATGTGCAACACTTTTAATACAAATTGATAGAAAATTCCTTACCACACAATCTACCAATAGAATGCCACATCATCCATCCATACACCACATCATGAATTCATACTGACATGCAAGCATCTAGTCAACATTTTTACTACCATCTCAACCCCATATTAAGAGAATGAGATTAGTAGCCCAGGATTCCTTTCTACCCTCCTAGAGCACCTTTATGAAAATAGTCATAACTTTTGATTTATTTATCCTTTTTTGACTTATAGTCATTGGGAAGATCTTTCGCTCCACATAACATACTCTATTTTCCAAGAATCAACATATTTTCATGTAATTTACAAGGTAAACTCTCTCTTGTTAGTTTTTTATTATATGACATGGCTAGTGCATCTTTCACTGAGTGAGTGATAAAAAATTGGTCAAAATTTTGACCAACAAATTCAATGACATGATTAGCAACCCTTCAACTCCAAAAATGATGTGTGACATCAAAGTATACATCATTTCATACAATAGTGAGTTTCTAGATACTTGGGTCCTCAACATAGAGGTATGATTTAGCTATTTTGAGATCAAGGTCATCAACAAGGTCCCATTTTCCACATTGAAGGTTTTTGGAGTAGTGAAGGTCCTCATCACTAAATGATGTACAAATTAGAATTTGATTTTAACATGTGGAATTAGTAGGTCTTTGCACTGAAGGATGCTTTCTATCCATCCACTTATGAAATAAGACATGAGCATCCAACACGGATTAGATTGAGTTGAGGAACATAGATGTCATTCTAAGACTACATCTTCCAATTCAATCGCTTGTAGATTCTACTCAAAATGCTCAATAAAACTCCTACTATCATCCTCCAATTCATAAGTGTTCTCCAATCACACCTATTTAATGATTTCAAATATACTCCCTTGAGACATTAGATGATTCATTTAATCACTTACAACTTGCTAAGGAGAAGCATGTTGCATAGTACAATGGTCTTTAACCTTCAAATTCTTCCTACAATAGCCCAAGATCTTCTTCATGACTCCCTTTCCCTCATCAAAGGGAAAGCAAACTTCTTTTCCTTCTTCTTCTTCTTATTATTATTCTAATAATTCTCATCCTCTTTCTCATGTTCAAAACTCTAACTATAAATTTTATGAATATTGTAAAAAGAGTGTTCATGAGAAGTCTAAATGTCCTAAGTTAAAGAAGTTTTTTATTGTACAATCTCTTAATGAGGAGCCCCATGATCTACCCATTAATATTTTTGGTGATTAGAAAACCTATCATGAGTTAAATATGATCTAAATGGATTCCAAAATGAGTAATCAATTGGTACAGTCATGCACAAATAGAAAAATGTGAATAGAAAATTAGATTCATATCCAAGGATATTTTAGTAATTAAGTTGTGAAGGAAAAAACAAGGAAACATGCACTAGACACTAATGTAGTTTCCAAAATATCCACATAATTGTAGTCTCATCCATGACAAGTACCCTTTCTAATTATGGAATATGAAACGAGTAAACTTACCATAGTTTTGCAACTTCATAAATTGTTGTGAAACAAGGCTAGTTTCCACATCAATCTTGATTGATTTTACACCAACAAATATCTTAGAGTTTTCCTTCTCGTTTGAATGCATTGGAGACCAATGCATCTATTCTTGGCATGTATAATAAGGATCCATACAAGATATGTAGGGTGCCTTGTACATACATAGTAATTAGGAAATATTTATTTCCTATAGTTTTGATTTTGTAATTTAATTGCAAAATAAATTGGAATATTATATTTTCCACCTCACCCGCCACCTCAATTGTAGTCTCCTAGTTTGATACTTCTACTTGTCTACTTGATCTAGAGTTAGATCAAGTATTATTGTTTTAAACAAAGTCTAAGACAATTTGAGTCACTAGCCTAAAAAATGGATCCAATTTTGTGCCCATTGAAATATTTTGGGATAATGGACAACTTCATGTAGGCCAAAGAAGGTTTGGGATGTTATTTTGGTAGAGTGAATGCTATTCTAAGATTGGTTCTAGTCACTATTGGCCTCATAAATGCAATTGTGTTGCAAGAGAAAAACATTACTTAGGTAGCATCAAAAGTGGAATTTGATTGCATATTTAGATTCCTCTCAAAAAGTTGTGCAAATGGCAACTCATTTTGACTATGTATGAAAAAGTTATGCCTTCTTGAATAGTTAGGTCAAAGAAGGTTTGCAAAGTGGTAAGTTCATCATGAAAATGGTAAAAACACATTCACCAATATGTATAAAGTGACCAATTCATCATTCATGAATCTACAAAAAATGATGAATTCATTATGTGAAGTTAAGTCACCCAATGATGTTCCATATTTCTAACGTTCTCACTTCCTCTTCTTTTTTCATGCTCATTTGAACTTCTAAATGGTAGGGGAATATATATTTACCATATTTATGGCCAAATTGTACAAGCTTGAGTCTTAAATCTCTTGATTAGGAGTTGTTGAAGAAATTTTCCTCTTATATTGTCTCATGTTTGTGACTATTGTAGAAGTTGTAAGAGGGAGAGTTCATTTCAGAGAGTTAGATTGGTTCTCGGGGGCCTAGTTACATTGTCAAAGATCTTGTAGAAGGTGTAAATGTGAATCAATCTTTATAATCCATTTATGAACACTGAGTGTAACTAAAGATTTTCTAGATTGTTTACCCACAATAGGTTTCTCCATGGTATCTTGGTCTCTTTTTCATCATATGTTTGAATCTCATTGTCCCTTGTTCTTTAGTTCATTTGCTTAAATATTTTAGTCATTCATTTACACATACTAAGACTAGTAACTTATATCCATTTTTTACAAGTTAGTAAATGAATATCCTTATAGTTTATAGATCAAATGGTATCATACCAAGTTCTTTCCTTATGGAGTTTGTTGTGGTGAATTTGTAGGTACACAACATAGAGAAAATTGAGAAGCTCATTGCCTTGTCAAAGAGATTTGAGAAATTCCTTAAAGTAAACTATATGACTTGGAGAGGTTTACTGATACATTATTTAAAGTTCAAACTAAAGTGGGACTAGAAAAATAATTTTGATGAGAAAGAGGTCTTGATCAAAAGTTGCAGTGATGAATTTGAGATAGTGATCAGATATGAGGAATGGTTGAAAGTATAACTAGTTGAATGAAACAAACAAATGATCAACCCAATATATCCAAGTGCCCTTCCACATGTCAAAGATCCACTTCAAAAGATGGAAGAATTTATGAAAGACATGGAGAAGTATAGCAAGATGCCAAATGAGCTCGTATTTCACAAGGCATGGTACAAGAAAGGTCCAAGTTAGAAATGAACCTTTTATGTAAACATCAAAGGATATGCCACCTAAAATACCATCACCAACAACATCAATAGCAACTATACCACCCACGAGGATTGACCCACTAGCATTGTGATTAAATCCCACTCACCTAGTTGAATGTTTAGAAACTAGGTGGAAGGAAATGTACTTCCCAAGGGAAAGGCATTTTTTATATAAATGCATCCTCACAAAACAAAGGAAATTAATTGGAAATCCTTAATTCTAATGTTTCTTAGAACAATGTCTTGCTAAGCTAGGGATTAATGATCTTAGGTTAAAGGCCTGGGAAGATTTTTAGAAGATTATCAATATATAAAGATTCTTAAATTCAATAGGTTTACTTTGATGATCATCAAAATCAAGGAGAGGCAAGCAACATCCATAGAGGATGATCCAAACACTTCATAAAGTAGTATACCTCCTATAGACCTAAAATTTGACATAGAGAAGATCACCCCTAAGGAGGGAAGAAATTGGGTCAAGGCTAGTTGATGCCTTTTGTTACTTGGTTGGGATATTGTTGAAGCCATAGTTCTTGACCAAATAATAAGAAGAGAAGATGATGAAGATCTCTTCAATAGACTAGTGGGTGCAACACAATGCATTTCGAGATCTACCTTGGATCTTGAAATGAATACATTGGCAATTTCATTCATTACTCCTACTTATGATAATCCCCAAATTAACTATGTTCCACAATAGTTGGTTGGCTAATTACTTGTGAAGAGAGTGTGCCAAGTTTTATCTCCAAATGCAAAACATTTGCAATCCATAGTGCTTAATTCAGTTAAGAAACTACTAAGAAAATGCAAGAGGACTATAACCAGAGAGAATAAGAGAATCTAAAGTTAAAAGATGATCTTATAAGACTAAGAGTGTTTAACGATGAATTTAGGAAGCAATGTCAAGATCTCACACAAAAACTCTCAATTCTAATTCCAATTCCCAAATCACCAACCCCTATTTAGAAAAATAGTGAGCAAGAAGAAAGGATAAATAAATTGGAACCATTGCTACAATTGAGCAAGAAGAAAGGATAAATAAATTGGAACCATTGCTACAATATGCTAAAGATTAAGCAAAAGTTAAGGTTGCCAAGGTTGAAGTTAACATAAATCATATATGTGTTTTTTCATTCTAAGACTTAAAATATTTTTAGGATGAGTGAAAATCTACGGGAGCCCTTGGATAATATCAATAAAGCTAGGAAAAACAAGGTACAAAGGCAAGGCTTTTGGAGATTAGAGATAACTGGATCCTTCAAATGTACCAAATGAAACAAATTTATGTCAATACCAAATATGCTTTACATGAGGATTTTCTAGGATTGACACAAATAATGGCATATGTAAGTTCCTTGTTCATACTACCTTGATGAAAAATTCTAGATGTCAAAGATGAGAATGGTAGCCTCAAAGTGCTAAATATGTGGAAAGAAGACTTTAAGGAGTTGCCCTCTATTTTTTCCAATCCTCTAATCCAACATGAACAAATAATCTCTATCATTGTCAGCATGGCTCTAGAGGAAATTTTATTGTTATAAACAAAATTGATAAGGAGACTAGTAAGATGTTCAATGTTAGATGAAAAAATAATATGAATTAGGTAGACATAATCTTAAACATAAATCTTCCAAATGATCAAGAATGTGATCATTGGATTGATAGTTATACATAAATTTTGTATTCTTTATTTTTTTATTCTTTCAAGGAATGTCTTTTAATGTCATATCAAGTCAAAAAAAGAGGGCTAGGTTATTTTGAGTGAACACTAAGGAATCACCAACATCAAAGGTCTTGAATATAAATTTGGCCTTTACAAGAACACATGAGTTTATATAATAAAGCAAAGTTGTTAGAGCACGTGACAATATAGCAAGAAGGATGTACCATGCATTCAAGGATTTAAAGGAATAAGGGTATTGCCATATTTTCTTTCAAGGAAAGATAAGTTTGAAGAGTTTGTGTTGCACATAAGTTTGTGCATACTATCAAATAAAATCTCTATTGAATCTTCAAGAAAAATGGGTATTTCTTCTCCAACTAACTCTAATCTTGTGGTTGTCAAATGGGATATCAAAGAGACCAAAATAAGCTCATTGAGATAAAGGTGGGATGCTACAATCTTAAGAAATATGTTGAAGAAAATGTAGTGGGACATTCATGAAAGCTCCTACCACTTAAAGATCATTAGAGATTGTCTCAAATTAGTGAAGAGACTCACTAACTTCGGTGAAGCAAAGTCCTCTTAGTCTTACAAAATCCAACACCATGCGGAGAAGAATAAGAAGTGCTTGCATGGGACTTGCTACCACTTGAAGACCAATCCTTGAAATGAAATGAAAGAAATTAATAACGTCCATGAGGCCACAACAACCTATGGAACCCAGAACCACACACAACCCAAACCAGAAATAGGACAACAAACCATTAAATAGTTTGTAGCCCCTTCTCAAGATCAAATCTTCTACAGTGAGTTTTGATCAAAACGTTTGTAGTTATGCCCACTCTTGTCTCTTCAAACAAGGTGATTAAGTTGTTGGCTTTCAAGGTGTCTTCATAGCTGGTACGAATGTCATTGTAAGCTAAGCACTCCATGATGAAATGTCATTCCATCTCCACCACACCTTTGTTGCAAAAAAGGCATATTCTCTTTTCCCACTCCTCTTTGGGAATCAACCACCTACCTGTTTCACATCTAAGATGATGTGAGCTAGTTCTTAGTTGTGCAATCAATATTTTTTCTTTCTACTTAATATCTGCTCTTATGTAGGCTTTTTCCTCATGATCCCACATGGGGTTGAATTCTTTGATATCTAGTAAGCTAATTTTTGCCCCATTTGATTAGTCCACATGATGTTCCTAAATTTTTCTCTAACATATTTTGTTATTTCCTCTTTAGCATGTGGACATTCCTGCATATTAATGTCTCATTTCTTTAACCACTTGTCATTATGTTTCATTCCTTGAAAGGGCAAGTGAGTTTTTGTTGACATTATTATAGGTTGTTGAAACAAATTTTGTTGTAACAACTTTTTGTAACAGGAATGTTGACTACCTTTAGATGTAATATAAGTAGAAACATGTCAATCATTTGATTGAGATGAGCATTGTTTTCTTGTTATAAATACAAGTTATCTTAGGATTGGTGATTAAAAAATAGGCACCTCGAGAAGGATATCTCTTGACATACTTTAGATATATTTTTAAATATAGGTATGCTAGTTTACTATCTTAGGAATTGTTATGTAATTTAGTCTAGAGTTGAAGGTTAGGGAACCTATTATTGTATGTTTTCTTTATAAAGTTTTATGTTTTCAAAGCAAAGTTGGTAAACTCTTTTTGTTTAATCAACATATGCTAAAGCTTGTTTGCATATAGTTTTACATTTACTAGCATACTGTTATAGAAGATCAATATATCTCTGGGAGCACATTAGTTACTTTGTTGTTATGATTCATTGGTAGTTTATCATAGTAGATGTAATAGCCTCTAATTCAACATATGAAATATCGTGAATTAGTAATTGAGGTCTAATGATATATATCAATATTTGATTTATCTTATTCAGAGAATATGATCTCTTATGAAATACTTTAGCACATTTAAGCCATATAAGCATTAAGGTTTACAACGTTTTTGTATTGAGGTTTTTATTTTTGACTCTATCTCCCAAGGAATAATGTACCAATCCTAAGTAATAATTGATCAAACATTAAAATCAAAATGAATATCCTTTTGCTAATGTAATTTATGGTTTCTATATCTACATATTGTTCCCAAGAGTATAAAGAATTGTTATAAAAGTGTTCAATTTGAAATTCTTTACTTATACACCTATAGGTTGTAAACTTATAATTTGTTTAGAGATATTTAGCACCAAAATAATAGATATTAGCATGAAAATGTATTAATGACAAATAAATAGGATCATTTCATGCCCTTGAGGTTTAATCTCTATTTGTTGTGTGTTTCATCAATTTTATTCTACAAGATTTGAAGGAAGCCTTACAGATCTTAAAGTGTAGAAGAGTTGTACCTACTCTTGTCAATTGGCTCAACCTACCTATGTTTTAATTATAAGGATCACTTAACCTTAGCTCGACTTTGTATCCTCAAAGCTAAAAGGTTTTATAAGTGTATCATTTAGAAACATAAGGAATTGATTCGAGCACATATGTCACAAATAGAGTGAGTTTGCCACTATTTCTAGTCTAGTAATTACACATTTACTATAGTATCTAAGTGTTTACCATAGTATACTATTCATTTACCATGGTAGATTGTGTATTTAATTGATTGTACAAAATAGTGATTTCACTATTCTTCATTTTCCACCTAGGTCAAATGTCTGCAACTTGAACAAAGAGTCACTGAGATGTTCTCGATCATCCCTATTACCCACTAATTAACTCCACAAAATATCATGCATCAAGAAACATCACTATTGTAACGAAAAGAGTTTCCTAGCTGGATGTCACCTACTTGACTAAAGTGAACTCTCCATGACTCAATTGGGCTAGCTTGCCACAATCCAATCTTTTAGATCATCCTAGAGTATGCTTGCATACTAATTATACTCTCAACCTCTAGTAGCCATACAATAAGAGATCTTATGGGTTCACCTATGATCTCATATGATATAACAATTTTAGATACTCATAGTGTGTTTCCTAGGGAACATTATTATTTACCATCCCATAGGAACCATAATACACATGGGTATCATGTTGTTCCATATACATATCCCACCACCCAACATGAGACTACACCTTATGTTAATATTATCACAACTTCTCATGACAATATATTTAAATAAAAATGAATGAGTTTAGAAAAAATTTAATAGATTGGTTGTTCCTCCTCACATAGTGCTACAACAAATTCTACAAAAAACTTTTCACCTTACATATCGTCAAGTCTGTTGATAGATCTAGAGGTATCCAAAAACACTTCAATGTTGTTGTATTGTACAATTATCATTAGATACATGGATATAATATCAGTAGGTGCATTCCATTAAATCATAAGGTGATTAAAGTAGAGGTTGTTAATGACAAAGGAAGTCAACATGTAACACCTCAACATGGTAAGTGTCACACCCCATTTTTAAACTAATCCATTTATTTTCATTATTTTCAAGAAGACAGATAGTTAGTTAGAGAAAATATTATGATTAAAGTAATGCATTTGCTTTCTATTAGTTTATATGCAAAGACTAATTGTTTATGATGTTATTTTGATCACATGGTTAATGATGTAATGGACTAACTACAATCATGCGACTGAGGTGGATGTAGGAACAATATTTTCTTCCCTCTGAGATGAGGAGAGAGAGTATCACCATGGAGAGGATGCTAGATTGTGTGAATGTAATGATCCTTATGCCATCTAGAGACCACACACATATACTTATTAGAGGATAAGTCAGATTTGGATTAAGTATTTATCCCAATGTCTCTGATCGTCTTAGAAATATTTGTGATTAAGCATAGAAATCATTTATTCTTGTCAAAGTATGTCGTCGTCAAGTCAATGGTTAAACTCTTTTTCATCGATAGATAGAAATGTGGTGTATGTATTTTAATGCCAAGTCGACGTGAGTAATCGAATAAACACATTTAATTTTTTTTGTTAAGATCTTAGTCGACTTTGTGAGAATCCTTCGTCAATAATTGTGCTCATGAGTAAGCATAATTAGTTTTCAAAAGTATGTAATAGGCATATCTATTAGATAAGTGTATTATTATTATTATTATTATTATTATCTAAGCCAAGTCTTGGTCAAGAATCATGTTTAGTAGAGGTAAAGTTTCTCCTTTTTCACCTAGACGTACTTCCTAGATGCTTGGGGAGTGGGGTAAGGAGCAGTAGCTCCATACTTTCCACTTAGCTCCATACTTCCCACTTTTTTATGCATGTAAAGAGTCACAGGAGAGTGGAGAGAAGTATGTGGAGAAGCATTTACTAAGTACCCATAACCAAGTGAGGGCGGCATAAGTAAAGGAGGAAAGAGTATTGGAGAAGGGGGGATTACTTCAGAGAAAAGCTCAAAGCATAGGCCGAGGAGATAATAGGAACGTAGGAGGAAGTAAAGACCTTGGACAATGTGCTACCTGTAGCTCTACATAGGTAAGTTTATTGTATTCTGTTGAATATAATGATATATAGATATTGCTTTATATTCATTTGAATTTGCAAGCAAGTCATATAAGGAGTTTTTGTTAATGTTTATCCTCAACAGAGGATTATTTCTGTATTAATATATCATATCTCAGATAGAGATAGAGTTAGAATAACTCTAAAGACATATCTATTCTTTGTATATATAGTGTATCATAATGGAAATATTTATATTTTCGATATCTTAGGACTAAGAGAATCATATATCTATGTTTTTTAGAGAAGGATGTTCCTTACTGACAAACAAAACATATGAGCATTGGTGGGTAATAGTCGAAAGATTGTGTAACCGAGCCATTGGATAGTGGTGTTTTGAACATAGAAGTAGAAGTCATATGGCCAACTATATAAGTCATATTACCGATTGTTTATGTCATAAGGCCAACCGTGTAAGTCATATGACCGATTGTTTATGTCATAAGGCTGACTGTGTAAGTCATATGGCAGATTATTTATGTCATAGGCCAATTGTGTAAGTCATATGACTGACTGTGTCAAGAGTTAGACCAATTGTGACAAGACTTGGGCCGACTATGTCAAGATATTAACGCTGACTATGTAAAGATATTGAGGCCGAATGTGTTAAGATATTGAGGCCGATGGTGAAAGGTATAGGTCAATTTTATAAGAGACTGACTTCTATATGAAACCATGCTTAGCTTTGGTTTAGCAACTTAATATGGGCCGACAACATGTTTAATGAGAGACCTAAGAGAAAGTCATTTTAAAAGTATATTTCTCATATCAGTAGCAAATTGAGAAGCTTGAGAGTGTGTTTTGAAGCTCTAAAAGCTAGTAAAAGAGATGAAGTCAGAGTGTACGAGCACTTGACATTAGACTGCTATTTCAGTATATATGAAGAAAATTTGAGTTGTTTGTAGATGCTATTTTAGAGTTATCTTGAATTACCTATATTCTAGTTTTGTGGAGGAATATTATTTTACTTAATCTTAGGCTAAGAGTAGCCACAAGAATGTCTAGAGAAACATTCATTATGGCAATGAAAGGTCAAGATTTAGACTATTATGATATTTTGGAATTGTCTCTATTGATATACATAAGGAAATGTATTCAATTCGTATGTTTATGAAGTTATAGTTTATCTTCAATAGATTATGAGTCAAATGTTTATTAAGATAGATAGAGTCTTTAATTGTTAATCTATATGGATTAAATGTCAACCTTGTATGTGTAGAAGATCATGGATGAGCATGGAAATAGGTAGACAATCCATTGAGTAGATGACAAGACGTCATAGACCAATGATTGCAAGGATGCAAAGAGGGACGCAATGTATGTTTACACAAGTCACCTAAGCTCTCACCCTAGACTTGTCAAGCTGACTAGTAGATAAGGGTATATGTCTTTAAGACTAATATGGTATACACAAGTCAAAGAGACTTATTATATATATGAAATAATTGAATAATAATAATGTTGTCTCCAAGTCGAGAAAAGAGTGACTGAAAATATGACTATATATTTATATGAAACTTTGGCCAAAGTAATGCAAAAGTCACTGCTTGCATTGTCAGTTTACAGTGTACCGGATAGATGAACAATTAGAATGGGTTATACTTAGCTAGGGCTAGACTAGAGTTGTAAACCTAATTGTCATTAACTAGGACACATCACTAGTTCTCAGATGGCATAAAGAATCAGTTGATTCTCATTATATATTACCCTCGCAAAGGGAAGGGCCACTTCCAAAAGGAAGGTGTGTGGGGGACCATTGGTCTGTGGTTAGAGGAAAAGCACCAGGGTGATGCTCTCTCTCTCTCTCTCTCTCTCTCTCTCTCCCACAATTGACTGCCAAAGACTTGTGAACATGAACACATTGCTTATTTTGTAAATGATATTGATAAAATTGCAAGTCGTAAGAAATGCGACCATTTGATATATGTGCAATTTGTTAGTTGCATGTGAAGTGACCATCTTTTGAAATCTATATTATACTTGGATATTGCAAATGTAATATTTTGATTATAGGTTTTATAAATAAAAAAAGTGAGATTTTTGCTTAATTGTATTTAAGGATATTTAATATTCCAATTGGGATGTTACAATAAAGGAGAAGTGAACATGAAGGATTCTTCTGAGCCTAGTCATGAGGAACATATTAGTTTTAAACAAAAGTCCAAGGATATAGCTAGTACATCTCAATTTGATGTCACACACAAATATATTCAACATAATGATAGTGAAGGGAATATTTACATACACATGAGCATCAATGAAATAACATATTGCAGTATGATGGTTGATCCAAGCCCTTAAATGAATATTACACTAGAAATAATGGTATGTAAAGAGAGTCAAGATGAGACAATTTAAGTTACAAAAGACGCATCTTTAGCTCATGGTCAAGGTGCTAATAACGAGACATATCTATAATAAGGGCATGAAACACAAGTGACAACATAAAAAATGACACCTTTTATACTACTTTTATGCATAAAGAGACATTGCATGTTATAACACCACACCACTATCTCCACATACACAATCATGGCATTTTAGGGGATACTCCCATGAGGGCATTATATTCTCATGACACATCTTTTTTTCCCTATTGACATGGATACATTACAATCAAAATTTAACTAACATTTTTTGCTATTCTCTTTTCCATGTCTACTATTTGCTTTCTATGTCACATACTATGTTTTTCCTCCATGCTTTCACTTGATCCTTCCACTTGGGGGCAAGGTGTTGTTGCTTTTTCCAAGTGTTATATGCCCATGCTTGCTCTTCTTAGGGGTAAAAAGTGGGGGCATCATTTTAGTAAAATGTCTTTCATACACATGTTGATAAACCATATAGGTAAGTGCATCTCATATATACATCATATGCTCAAGATTTACGCTTACATATCACTTTCTATTTTCATACTCAAATTTTCAATTATAATTTCATATTTGCATGAATATACTCATTTTTGTCATATGTTTCATTTTCATGTTTCCTCTTCTTGTCATGTGCACACTTTTTTGTTGTACACACAATTCAAGGGGGATATTATCTACTAATTCTATTTCCATTTCATGTGAAGTTTCATGGGAAGCACACACTTGCTCCAATTGCTTAGATTTCTAGTTATAAAAACTCTATACCCTTTTTATCACAATTATTTCTACTTTGGCATGATTTCTCACTTAGTTGTACATGCACACTAAAGTGTGAGCAAAGTTTGAAGGAGAAGAGTGCATACTTCAATCTTTCACCTCTATGTTATACACCACTTCATGTGGGTGCCTTTGATGCATGATTCTAGCACATATTTGGACTCTTTTGGGGAACTAATTGACCTTGGACATGAACCCTTCACTCTATTATATGAGATACTTCAATTTAGAACACTCTTGACTCACCTCCTAGCACCCTACCCTTCCTGAACTAGATTGATAGCACAATTGCATCCCTAGTTTCCAAAATTCAAATTCCCACTTTTCAAAGCTAACAATCTCAAGATATGATTGTTGCTTATTGATGTAGGCGTCAAAAAGTTTAAATTGTGCATTTGGAGATATGTATTTAGAGGCATCATCTTAGGACACATTCACATCATAAGAGATCATCGTACATTATCAAAAAGGAATTAAAGAATCACACAAGATCATCTCCTTTCAAAGGAATCAATCATTAGTTGGCATCAAACATCAACAATCTACAAGCTGATATTCATTGTCATCTTTACAAAGTCATATATCAATCACAACTAACATTAGACACAGTTAGCATCACACATTTTCTTACATCAACTCAACTAGTATCACACACATTGATTAACTTTTTGACATTCATTACCACCACTTTCTCTCTTTCAATATTGTTAAATCAATGTAGGGGCCTAACTCAAAGTTAAGGAAGTTTAATTATGCAACACTCGCATAGCATGCTTCTAACAATGTTCTTTAGCACCATGTTGTTTCCCTAACACAAATTTACCCAAACAAACAATTTTTGCAAGTATCAAATATTAGTTTCTACATCAAATATAATCATGTCGTTTAGGACATAATTGCGCCAATTATACCAAATCACATGCGCAATCTAATCCCATCACCCTAGAACTCTTAGATCCTAGTCATTTCAAGTCTCTAATTCTTTATCAAGTTCCATATTTGTAATTGCAAGTCGCTCTCATAACATCTCAATAATCAAAATTTACATAAATCTAATTTCCAAATAAACTCTAGTCCATCTCAACTAATTTAATTATCATTTCTATTAATTTATCTCAATTTATCGACCTAAATAATTATTCAATTTAATGCATCATTACACTCACTCATTTATCAGCCCATCTAAACCATAACTAAATTAATGGAGGGTCATATTCTTTCACTACAACACCATATTTAATTTGAAGGCAATCATTCCCAACTTTAGGAATTATGGGCAAATGAATGCATCTTTAAAAGCAACTAACAATTGATGTGGATAGACGTGACATTAACATGTGAGATCAGTCCATGCTATGACAAGGTTTTCTAATATCTAGAATCTAACCAAAGTCCAGTTATTTGACCTGATTTTAGGGCACAACTATGGATTAGCATGGACCACTTTTGGTGGCGACAAACGTTTTTCTTAACAAAAAGTTACTAAAGACCTTGACTCGTCCACATCAATGTCCCCTCACTATAATAATTCCAAACCCAATTTATAATTCCATATTTAGTTTGTCTCCGTGTGAACGGATTTATGGTGTTTGGGAAAGTGAAACCCTTTTCTAGTAAAGGTGGCTTACAAATACAATTATATTATATTTGACCACTAAACTAACATCTCTTAGAGAGTTGGTAGGAGTGATTTGCATATATTAAATTTGAATGGAAGGTCAACTACGTTTACCAAGATGGGGACAGAACTAAAGTCACTTGTCTTCTAGTTCAAAGAAGAATCTCTACGCAACTACACTAGTTTACAATAGCCTAATAGTGAGAATTGTATACCATGCTCTTTTCCGTGTAATGACAAGTTTATAAGGTTGGTTGTTTTTTTTTTAAAGTTAGTTCATGGTGTTATTGTCTTTTGTTTTTATTATTGCTCATTTTTAGAGATGGGCCTAGATGTTTAATTTCGCATTCATTAGTTTGAATCAAATTTGTGGATATAGAATTGATTCAAGTCATTTTCATTGGTGTGATTGATATGGGTCATTTCTGTAGTTGTGGATGTAAAACTCAAACTTCAAAATTCAAATTTAAATTAAACTTTGTTGAATCCCTCCTACTAGTTGTTGTCAGTCGATCTAGAATACATTTGTGTGGATTTGTGTGCTATGTTGTTGTATTTAAGGACATTCATTGTTCATTTACAAATCACTTAGGAATCATTGGAAGAGTGTCACATGAGAGCATCATAGTAACATCATTGAGGATTATAATTGCACTATCAAAGCATACATCAACATACATCATCCTAGGCATATCATATGATTGCATGTTGTCTTCAATCTTGGTTCATCGCTATTGAATTAGTCCACCTATTGGCTTGACTAAGAACATGCCCCTCGCTTAGCAAGTTCACAAATGATGTTTATAGACACCACCCCACTTGAAAAACATGTACATCAAGTCAAACAAAAGTGCTATAATTATCTATTCCCTACCAGTTCACTTCCATGCATCAAAGATTAGTTTTGTATTCCAGTTCAATTCCACAAGTACAAATCTAAACCAAAACAGAGCAGAGTCAATTTATTGATTCTAAGGCATTTATCTAATCAAGGCTCTAATTTTTAGCATAT
This sequence comes from Cunninghamia lanceolata, assembly GCA_027924645.1. NCBI lineage: Eukaryota > Viridiplantae > Streptophyta > Pinopsida > Cupressales > Cupressaceae > Cunninghamia > Cunninghamia lanceolata. The sequence continues at coordinate 14,235,017 of BSBN01000130.1, read as the reverse complement.
TAGAAAATTGATTGCCCACATCCTCAACATCATTTTCATCCCTCTAAAATTCAACTAAGTACCTTATTTTATTTATTTAAATTTCATATTAAATTTTAATATCAATCTTCACTCTTAAATCTAGGTTGATTGATTATTTAATTGTTATATTTATTTAATTAGCCTAGATATTTATGTAAGTGATTAATTGTCATTACATAAATTGGTGAACGTAACATTCTTACACAACCTAGGCTTTTGGCCTTAATGTTTGGCCTTCTTTTATTAGGGTTTTCAAATCTAATTTTCTAAGTGGATATTTTACTTTCTAATCTCATTAGGGTTTGGATCATCTTTGTTTATACTTTATTGACATACCTCTTTGGGGTTTTGTGTTTCATTGTGTGATCTTGTTTCCATATCACCCTACCTACCCTTATTTTCACCTCTAGGATTTCATTTGTTGATTTATTTACAAATCTGATTGCTTGGTAATTTTTTAAATTTATATCTAATCTTATATCCCTTTTATATTTTTTTGGCCTTTTAGGTTTTGTATTTTGTTTGCATTCCAAGGTGTCGTCCACATCCTCACACTCCTTTAAGAAGAAGTCATTATTTGAATCCCCAAATGGCCTAATCTAGTGAGAATAGTGTTTCTAATGGTCTTTCAATATGGGTGCTACTATTTTTACTACTATAATTAAGCTCGAGGTTAAATTTTTTTTATCATGAATGACATTCAAAATAACAATAATTTACACATGAGCTTGCTAGTTTATCCAAGGTAGAGAGGCCCACATAGTTGATTTGAGTCTTTCATGATTTGTTGCTAACTAATCCATTTGGTTTAGAAGCGCTTCAAGGCATTGGTGCTAAGGTTAATCCTTCTAGTTCTTTGAATGGTGCATCTTCCTCAAAATTTTCTCTTGGTTTTGTTCCTCAATTTGGTATGCCTCTTTCTTCCACCTCTCTTCCTACCATGTTGGATATCCTTACCATGCATACTACCCATCTTGAACTTTATACATCTAACCCTCCTTCTCAAGTAAGTGCAATAAGTTGAGTCCACTTTTAGTGGAAGAATCACAAGGGAAAAATTAGCAGTAGGAATGTAGATGTTTCATAAAAAATGGGTAGCCACTTAGGAATAGAATCCCAAACCTAAACACCTACTTGTAAATTGTTAGAATTAAGGTGCAATCAACCTTGTAAATCCTATGTAATTCATTATTCATATTATTGTTTGTAATCACCCATAAGGGATGAAAGGTTTCACTAGCAACGATCTTTCTTTAGCCACATGTTTATATTCAGTACCTGACACTAATTTGTCTGCAATGGGGGGTTTCCCCCCTGTAAGGGGTCCGGGGGTCGCGCGCCTCGGTGGGGGTTTAGGGGAAACACACCAAAACCACATTCTATTTATATTTTATCATTGTAAATCTAGATCGTTCATCATTAGGTCACAAATTTGACGGTTGATATTGTTTCAATTTTCTTGCCCTAGAAGGCAACCCCCTTTTATAGGGATATATGTACTACATTTTCTTAGCAGAGTTGAGAGTAATAGGCGTCACTGGATTGAAGACTGAAGAAGAAGAGGAAGTGCATGTATTTTAATCTCATATTTGAAGATAATATAACTTGGAGCCTCTTTTCTTAGTGGAGTTTTTGACCTGAAAGGGTTTTCTCCACGTTACATACTATGTTATGTGTTCAGTTCTTAATGCATGTTATTTTTGTGTAGTGAGTTTTTATTTTTGTTACAATCTCCATTGGTTCTACATTATTTAGAAGATATTAATAAGGTTTGAATCAGATTTCCATTGTGTGGTTTGCGCCTTCATTTCTAACTCTACCCCTCCTTCCCAAGTAAGTGCAAGAAATTGAGTCCACTTTTAGTGGAAGAATCGTAGGGGAAAAATTAGTAGTAGGAACATGTAGATGTTTCATAAAAAATGGGTACCAACTTAGGAATGGAATCCCAAACCTAAATACCTACCTGTAAATAGTAGGTAGCCATTAGGTTTGGGATCTCATTCCTAAATGGGTACACATTAGTAAACTTATTTAGGAATGGGTACCCATTCCAAAAAGCTAAAAAAGGGTTGAAAATGGATATAATTGAAACATATACTCATTTCTAAACATGTACACATTCACTTTTAGAATGGGTACCTATATTCTTTTAGTCTTACGATTAAGGTACCATCAACCTTGTAAATCTTATGTAATTTATTATTCCTATTATTATTTGTAAATCACCCATAAGGGATGAAAGGTTTCACCAAGTAGCGATCTTGTTTCATCTGCATGTTGATCTTGGTACTTGATGAATGTTGGTTATGGAGCAAATTTCATTCTAGGGGTGCAGGGGTACCCCCCTAGGGGTCCAGGCCAGTGAGGGATGTGAGGGCCATGTACCTTAGCAAGGGTTCAATGATAGTGCCCCTGAAAGCCACATTATATATATATTTTTTCATTGTAAATTTAGACCATTCATAATTAGGTCACAGATTTGATGGTAGAGGTTATGTTGGCTTTTCTCAAGTCCTAGAAGGCAACCCCTTTATGAGGATATCATATTATGATTGTGAGAGAGTAGAGTAGAAAGTTGAGACTAGAAAAAAAAGCCATGTTGGATTGAGGACTGAAGAGCAGATTGATAGTGTTGTATCATAAACTCTATTGAAGTTAATACAAACTAGTGCATCTCTTCTTGTGTGGAGTTCTTCCCGAAAGGGTTGCTCCACGTAAACATTGTGTTATGTGTTTGATCTTTTGTTATGTTATTTCTTTGTGTTGATTTCATACTATCTCCATTTTGGTTCTACACAGTTAAATATCTATACTGCAATTGTAATCAGTTCTCATTGATAGTTGTTTGCCTTCATTTCTAACATTTAGAATGTGTACCCATTAATTTTTCAAACAGGTACCTATTTCATAGTGGGTATGTATTCCTTGAAATTTAAAATTTGACACCTGCACTTTTGCTTTGGTTTTAGGCTTGAAATAGACTTGGAAATCCAACCCTAAGCCTTGGACTTGCGAGTACAATGTCATGGTAGAAACAAAAGTAAAAACTATTTTTGGCAAATTGTTGATGCCTTTTTTTTTCAATTTTTTTGAAAAAAATTAAAACCTAGGACATATGACAATGTCTAGTTTTCAAATATGTTTTTTTAGTGTTGAATTGTTAGGAACCCGTGTTTAGCCTTCTCTTTGCTTTGTTAGTATATTAGTTTCTATGGACGCATATACTTTGTAAGTCATCCCCTGAGCATATTGTATTATCCCACATTCATGGGAAGTAGTAGCTGTTTAGATTAGACTTAGTATATAAGTACGTGTTGATGCCAATGAAGGCATCCACGAATTTATTGTATTAAGCTTGCTCAAAGGAGGTTGCCCCCTCGAAGTGGCCTACGATCAATAAATTCCTTTTGTGTTTCTGTTATTCTATAAATCTATTATTTCGTGTATTTTTCATTATTTTGTTGTAGGAGGTTCCTCTCATCTGGTATTAGAGTGCTTTTTTGGGCTCGCTGGGTGGATTTCTGCCAAAAATAATTTCTGCAGTAGCCCTCCAAGCGTTGTGATTGTTGCAGTATTTCTTTTTTTTTTTGCATATGTATTGTTCATTTGGATTGTAGGTTCAGATCAAGGAACACCCCTATCCCCTTAACTGTGGGAAGTGCTTGGGCATATAGCCCTAAAACTCATTGTGAGGAGTACCAGAGGAACCCAAAGTAGTTGGTCCATTGAGAGGACCTGCCAACGAAAAGGGCAATGGCCCCTACCCGATTGACTAGTTCACATCCGTGAGGTAAACCAAGATCTATCATTTGTAGCAAAGGGGTTATCAGTTTTACTAGAGCTATGGAGTGAGGGGTATTGCCCCAATATGCCAGTCGTTAGACAACATTGGTGGCCGAGTGACTCCCTTGAACCTTAGGAAGCCAACCAGACTTGGGGCCCATATCTATTGATAGCCAGCAAACCGCAGATTGAATCCATTCAAAGCAACAGTTGGCAGACCGTTTCCAAAAATAGCAACCCTCAGAAACAAAAAAAAAAAGTAAAAAATTTTCATTTTTTCGCCATATCCTTCTTGTGTTAGCTCTATTTCCTCTCACACTTCACTGGAACACCTAAAATTTCATTCTACACATTTCCTTCCTTACGGACCCTATCCCAAATTCCACTTATTGAAGCCAAAAATCCTGCATTTCACTATTTTTAGGGTTTACCATAACTTCTTCGAATCTCACCCAATAGCCTTAAAATTTTACCCCATCATTCCTTTCATATTTTTGCTCCTTTGTCTCTCTAGGAAAAATTTTCCCATTCTTTCACCCTACTTCTGAAATCACCATTTTCTCCTTCCATTTCCCTCAAGAAGTGTCCAACCGCTAGTCAAACCCCAACTACCCATTGCAGTTTTTCCCAAATCAAAATTTTCCTTTACTAAAAAAGTTTTAGCACACATTTTTCTACCCATTCCAAAAAAAAAATCTCCTGGCTATGGTTGTAACCTGAACAAGAGCAAAAACATGGAGGATGAAATTGTAGCCTTCAAGACCAAACTCAAAGATTTTGATGAAAAAATTCTTGGCCTCAATCTTCAGCATTCAGCCATGAACAATAGACGATAGCCAGAGTCTTCTTCACACTGGGTTTTCTTCTTCCAGCAATTTTCGTGTGCTGAAGCTTGATTTTCCTCGATTCAATGGTGGTGTTCCAACTAGATGGATATACTGGGTAGAATAATATTGCAGTTTGCATAATACTTTTGATGTCAACAAAGTCCCACTTGCATCCTTTCACTTGGAACATGAATCCCTTCAATGGTTTCGTTGGTATATCAAGGCTCATGATGAGCCAAAATGGACTTATTTTTGTAAACTCATTTTGCAACGATTTGGCCCTAGTGCTTTTGATGACTTCACAAGAGCACTCACTAAACTTCACCAAACAGGAACTATGAGAGAATATCAGACATAATTTGAAAAATTGGCCAATCACACAAAGGGATTGTCTGATGAATTCTTCAGGAGTTGTTTTGTCAGTGGTCTAAAGGATGTAATTTGATCTGAGGTTAAAATGTTTTGTCCCAGCACAATGATGGAAGCCCTAGGGTTGGCTAAGTTGGTAGAGGACAAGATCACAACTTAGTAGCGATCCAAATCCAATTTTGTTCCATTCAGAAATACAGGTCCCCCAAGACCTCACACAACGCCAGCTCCTAGAACAAACCCTATCAAGCATTTGACTAACACTAGTAGAATTTGGCAAATAGATGACTACGTGACTAAAACTTTTAGTCACAACAACTAAAAATGACTAGATTCTACTAATATTTTGCAACTCAGCTATAAATGAGTAAATAAATGACTAATTTGGTCGTTGACTAAAAACGTATTTAGTCACACAAATAAAAATGACTAAATAGTTAGTCAGTTACTTAGTCACAATCCATTTGAATAGATCATTTAAGGAATAAGAATCAAGAGTGTTATTCCTAATTTTCATTTTAATAAACATACTCTAAAACTTTCGTCAAAACCTTATTTTTAGGTGTAGCAAGCCAAAATGGAGAATTGAAATGACATAATTTTCATTTTAATAAACATACTCTAAAACCTTCGTCGAAACTTTATTTTCAGGCATAGCCTGCCAAAATGAAGAAGTGAAATGACATGCTTATGTTCTCCCTGTAAATAGTTGAAGTTGGTTGGGTTCAAGATTTTTAGTAAAGAATGATAGAGAATGGTAAGGAGATATGCGTGACATGAGGCATAGGATTCAATGTTGCTTATCTCATTCCTACTCTGCTCAACAAGGATTACATTGTTCGTGCTATTGTTTGTAATCTAGGTATTTAATTGACATATATTTGCATAATTTCAAATTCCTTCAGATTCTTTTGAACTATCAATGTATCCTATATAGGGTTTAGAATGATTTCTTTTAATTTTAAAAAAAAAAATGATGTATTTACCTGTGATTAGATAATGTGGAGAAGATAGGGTATATATGGGATCTGCCTAGTGCAAAGCAAAGGCTTAAAATAATGAAAGCGGACCTGTTAGAAGAAGGCAACTTTGATGAAGCAATAAATGGAGTGGATCCATGGGTGTTTCATACTTCTTGTCCTATCATAGTACCAAATGATCACAACATGATGGTAGGTTGTCCTCCCCTAGATTTTTGCTTTTTTTGCTTTTTTTGGTTCTGATGACATAAATTGGTTTAGTTTTATTCTCTGTGAAATGTATTGCTAAGCAGAAGGCCTTCATTGATCCTAGTGTGAATGGGACTCTCAATGTCCTCAAGTCTTATTCAAGATAACCCTTTGTAAAGAGAGTCCTACTTACATCCTCCTACTCAGCTATCAGATATAACTACAATACTCAAGAGCTTTCTCTTTTAGATGAGTCCCATTGGAGCAGTCCAGAATATTGCAAACATTATAATGTAAGTATAAATACCCTCCTTTGAAGATTATATTTCAACGGTTGGAAGCATTGAATTGCTTGTACAAGAGTAATTAATAGGCACTGCTTGCTGTGAGTAAAAGTAAACTTGATCATCTTGGTATAAACAACAAAAAGCCCCAAAATGTCTCCATAAACTTATCCATGAAAGCTTTTACTTCTTATGTTCAATTTGCATCTGCATAATTCTAAATTTAGGGTATGTTTTGCTTGCAACTGGGTATACATATGCAAAAAATCTTGCTGAGAGAGAGGCCTGGAAGTATGTAGAGGGACAGAGCCTCAATCTGGTTGTAGTAAACCCTTCATTTGTTGTTGGGCCACTTCTTGCACTTGAACCTACTAGCACTCTTGCCTCAATCCTGAACATAATGAAAGATTGGGGCTACGGTTAACAACTTTAAGAGTTGTGAGTATTTAAATGATTAAGTCATAGATTTTTTAAAAATGTACATTTTATAAAAGGGTTGTAGGCTCTCTCATGAGCATGTTCCAAACATAACGTGACCATGTTCATAATGGAACCTAATTATCTTCTTGACTCAAAGGTTTTGTTTCAGACATGTTTCAAACCTATAAGTGGATCATAGTTGATTTGAAGCTATCACTATTATAACTTATAAGCCATAAATGTTAATGAATTGCTAATGGTGCAATGGTTCACTAGTGAATTGCCAACAAATGATGAAAATGAATACAGTGTAACCTGGACGAATAAAATATATCATGCATTTGTATGGAACTTGAATTGGCCATTTTCAAAATGAAAAATTGTAAATATATTGTGCAATATATGTTTGTGAAGGCAGAATTTGAAATGATTTTGGAAGTAGTTAGCTTCTAAACAGCAACTACAAGCATGAATTTCATTCAATCTTATTGTTTTTTTTGTATGTGGGATGCTACATTGTTGTATGTGGGTATATTATTGACAGATTTTGGTGTGGGAGTGATATCATTCACAGTAAGCTTATCAACTTTTCTGCATGCCTATACTTTTATGAAAGGTTTGTTAAGGTGGGTAATTTATTTATGTTTTCATGAATCTAATTCTCTTCATATGCTATGGTAAATTCAGGTACCTGTATATATTTCTGAAACAACTCTGAAGCAATTGTGGGGTTCTCTTGGCACTGTAAATCAGGTAAGCTTCTTCCATCAATTGATTTCCCCTTAAAATTACTATCTTCCTCTATTGCTTTGGGTGAAGTTGTGGATGACCAACTTAAATAATATGCAAGTAAATGAAGAATAATATGAAGCAAATTTTGACATTGGTGGGTTGTTATTTGCGTAAAACACACCCCATTATAATTTTGAGGCTCACAATTATCAATGTTGCTAGAATGATTTATGGCAATGTGAATTTCAAAGCTTAGATATCAATGTCATATCTAAAATTTCTCATCATTTGGCATCCATATAGTTTGTTTTATATAGCCGTCACTGTCTAACACTGATTTTTCCTCATTTTCTTCTGAATTATGGATTCAGAAAATACACTTAAAAGCAATTAAAGTTTTACCACTTACTGGATCGAAGTTGGCTTTTTGAGAATTCTGCAGGTAGCATCATAGCAGATCTGGGGCAATGCAACATGGAGATTGGTATACCATAATCCTGTTAGGGTTAGACGGCAAAAGATATCAATTAAATGCAAATAAAGATTAAATAGAGGAATGAAAAATACAAAGAAATAATAACAGCAAGAGACAAATTTTAACGTGGTTCACCCAAACTCGGGCTACATCCACCAACAGAGAGTCCAATATTATTATCTAGTAAATCAAACCGATTACAACCAACAATCCCTGCAACTCAATACCGTTGCAAATGCTACAATACAATCTCAACCAAAACCCTAACCCTTAGCCACTTTTATCAAGCCTTATGTCGGTTACAAAAATAGGGTTTTTTTTATGTCGGCTCATGGAAAACTAGTAAACAGTACTTGCATGATCAGTCACCACCTACCAACAAATCCATGATGTTAGGCTGGAAACTTGCACATGTGGTGGGAAATTATTTCAATCCTTTTATGACCAAATTCTTTTCCAGCATTATCCATGGCATGGATTAACCTTTGTAATTATTTTCTTTGTATTAAGGACATGAGTTAATGCTCACATATTGGAAAGCATACATACATGCCATAGGTTGCATGTTTGAATCTGGAACAGTATATAAAGGTAAATGAAAAAATAATCTCCAACAATAAATAAGGTAAATGGAAAATAATCTCCTTGTGGAATTTGATGTCTCTCTTGGCAGTGACCTAATAAATTATCTTTATCTTTACCTATATTGAGGAGGAAATTTATCTAGGTGGAGGGATATAACATTAATGAAACTTTGGTAGTGATCCAATGAAAAGTAGAAAAGTTACACAAGTTTATATATGTATATAAGCCATAGTTAAAACTTTCTAATAATCTTGGTTTTTGGTAGGAGGATAGAATGGTGCTTGCTAGGAAGGGTTCTCTCAAACAATATATGTTTATTCTTGTTTTAGTCTTGATTTTGTCTACAATGCTCATCTAAGAATCACTATATCTCATTGGTGCATTACAGACTCTTCATGGGTATGAAACTAATGTAACAGTTCAAGAAGCTGAAATTAAGGTAATGCTCTGATATGGATACAATATTTTCAAAGCTTTTAGTTCCATATGCATCTTTTTGCACTTTTTCCATCTATTTTCCAAACAGAGAATTCTCTTCAATCTATTCCTTTTTGAGATCATACATCATTCTAAATCATCCACTCTACTGCTAGTGCTAAGTGTTTCCTTTGTTTCTCCCTTATCTATTGGTTTTTAAGTCTGATTAATTGTTGATATTGTAACATTGCTAGTAGACTAATTATTCATGAAAGCCTTTTGTGGACTTTGGCTGAGTTCCATTACTCTTTATCTTTGTAAAGTTTAAATCAGAGTAAGGGAACTGCAACTTTTTTCCAAAAGGCACTATGCTTGTAATTGTAACTAATGCAAAATGTTGCCACATTATAGAGCGCAGTGGAGATAGACAATCAAGAAAGTCAAATCACCAGTTACTAATGCTTAATCATGCTTAATGTTGAAATTGTGGATCTGACATTTCATGTGTTATGAATGGCAGCACAAATACCTGGCACCACTTAGGATCATCTGCAGATATTTAACATTGAGATGAAGGAGAGAGTAAATGCCTAAATAGGTATTGACATTTTGCCAACGTGTATTATTTCTCGGCTCTGTTTGTATCTACTAGTGTTGTTTTATTAACACACAAAGATAGTTCATGATATCTCATATATTACAAACTTGTAATTCATAGGTTGTGTTTTGGAAGTGGATCACACCAAAGATGTTCGGACTTGTTACACAAAGTTTAATGTATCACTGATCATTGGAAGGTAATGAAAAGCTCTGGAAAATTCAAAAAAACTTATGCTTTTTATGTGCTCTTTATGTTATAATATTCCTAAAGCAAATCAAGGTGCAATATTGAATTTGACTGAAATTCTATTTTTGTGTACTCATGCAAATCTTGTTTTCTATTGCCAATGTGCTTTCTTTTGTTTTTTATTTCTTTTTAACATATCAAATTATTGGGGCATACAGGGGATTCTAAACTTGTTTGAATGTTTGAGCGAACGACCAATTTAACAGGCAACCAGATTATAAATTATCGATGTGATCCTACTAAAAAGTGGCTTGTTTTGATTGGAATTGCTCTACGAGCATCTGAGGTGTGTACTATCTAATGGATGTGATATTATTATATTCCTTAATTGATGAGGTTTATGATTGTTAGTGACAGTAACAAAATTATATGGACATAGGCCACAACTTGTCAAGGGGAACATGCAATTATTTTCTGTAGAGCAGCAGCGAAGTCAAGCTCTAGAAGTCCATGCAGCCGCATTTGCATCATTTAAGGTAAAACTCTCTTCCACTCTTTGAGATTATTTTCTCTACCATATAAGATGCTTCTTTCTTGTTGTGCTTCCATTTTCATCTTGTCTCTAAAATCTATGGAGTGTTTCCTAACGTTGATTTTATTTTTTTGTAGGTTGCAGGCAATGAAAATCCTCCCATCCTTATTTCTTTTGCTTCAAAAACAATCACTGGAGCGTATCTCACTTCAAATTTACACGTGATTGAGTTGGGTACACAGCCAGGTATGGTATTCTGTTGCTTCTTGATTTGCAAGTTGAACTAGCTTAGAGTTTGCAGAGTTGTTGGTTTTTCTATAAAATAAGCTCTCTTTTGATATTGCAGATGAACTATAGGAATTGTAATCCTATATGCATTGCATAAACTTGCCTAGGGTTTGATCTTCTTACACATTCAATATTTTTGCTAACTGCCCTCTTCAATAAATGAAGACCCCCTGCCTAGCCCGCTGTCCTCTCTCCTTGTGAATGATGATTGCCTTGTGAGAAGAAGGTTGCCTCAGACTGGTGATTGGTTTGCTCTCTGAGTGATTGGTTATTGCCACCTTTTAAACTCTTTACACCATTATTTACTATGACAATCAACCTTTGTAACAATCACATACAATCCTCAATCTGGCATCTTAAAAGAGCATATACATGTCTCATTGACCTGATTCTTTATTATAAACGAAAGGGGAAATGCTCGTTTACTTGTACCCATATTATGTTATGCTCATTTTGACTGACCATGGCAATATTTTCTCCTTAACCTGAGATCTCACTACCTTAAACTCAAGGCTTCATTACAAATTCAAAACCCTAACGTTGCTCCTTAATGTTGTCTCAAGCCTGCTATCCTTCAACCTTACTATCACTACTTCTTAGTCTACATGGTATTATTCGCTGTCACTCATGAAGCTCAAAGACCTTATTGCATTGGGGTTTAATGATCAATATTTACATATTTGCCTTCTATCAAAAATTAACTCTGTATGATTGTCCCTCCATTACCTATTTGACTTGCATTTTGAGCTTGTTGCCCTCTATTGTAGTCAAGAAAGAAGCATGGAGATGGAGAGTTTCAAGGGGCCTATTAGTTTTACCACATAGTAGAGACCAACTAAAAGATATGGCATGTTTCAAGGAGAATGGAGAGGTTCCAGGAGTTGATTGAGTCTCGCCCACATTACATCCGTGCATGGTTTCATTTTTACTACTAGGTATCCTCTTCTAGCTTAATTTAAGGTTTGTTTAGAGGGTTTCATGTATTACATGCCTACATAATACTTTTGTTGAATAAGAGTCTCCCTTTTTCACATGACCTTTTGCCATTTTATATTTGAGTTGGATATATATGTCAAAGGAGATTTCCCAAATGCCATTAAACCTTCAATATTCCTTTTTCCTAATTAAAATATTAGGGTTTGCCAAGTATTGTCTTTCTCATGATGTATATAAAAAATTATTTGACCCCTAGTTAATGTCATAACCCTAGGTACTCAGACTAATGGATGCTACAATTACTATGCCAGTTGAAGGGCTAGGCAGAGGGCAATCTATAGGGGCTAATTGAATGTGAATACAATGACAAAGAACTTCATGATAGTTGATAAGAAGAAAGAAGTCCTCAAGATAGCACATGTTACAGTCAATAAGGGATCATGTATGACAATGATAATAAAATTATTGATAAGTGATGCAAGAGCATCCATGACAAATTGGCAATCAGCATCACAAAAATATTGTTATTTTAATTTGGTTTGTTTTCAATAAGGTTTATGGGCTTGGGAAATAATATTTTAATTTGCAACAAATATAATTTTCCTTGGGATATTAGTAAATGTAATTTTTGTGGAAAAATACCTTGGTAATTTATAAATGCCTCAAATAGTGGAGAATATCTTTCCTAGGCAAAGGCATTAAATTCTATTTTTTTGTGGGGGTTGATTTTTATCATAAGTGGGGTTGATTCTATCATAAGTGGAGCTGCCAAGAATCATGGAATTAATGGCAGTTATTATTGTAACCATTATAGAGTAAGGAATCTTGTAAGTGGTCTTTATGGCCCAGGTTGGTGGACTTAACTCCCAAATTTTCTTTTAGTAATTCTAAAATTTGTAACTCCAAAAATGGGAGGTCGTAATTATGAGACCCAGTCTTGGTAAAATGGGCATAACTTTCTCATATCTTATCGAAATTAAGAAGTTTAAAATGTTTGGGAAAGATGGAGAGGAGAGGCACGAAACCCATAAACTGTTTTAGAAAATCCCAAAAATTGAGGGAGCGATGGAAGGAATAAGTGACAGATTTTTATTGGAGCTGGGAGAAGAAAATAGAGGAGAGACCCAGATGTTGGGGAAGGAGTCTAGAGGTGGAGAAAATTATTTATTGCAGGTGTTGGCTGTGTAATTCTGAGAAACTAATATGCTTCCATATTTTGTAATGAAATTTCAGATTGAATAAATATTATTATGCAGATTTCTATTCTTCTATTTGTTGTTCCATTTTATTTTCAGCTTGCTTTCAGAGGCTTGTGAAGTGTTGTGTTGTAGATTTTAATGGATTAGTATCTCATTGTTGCATCAATTGGTAAATTAGTAGCCCCCTCTGCATCAATAAGTGATACCGCAATCAACATCAGTCACAGGTACATATTCAAGGAACAATGAAGACAGCTATTGGATGGTGGTGTTAAGGTATTGTTTGAATATTCATAAACTAGCAAAAGATGACACTCTGAAGATTAGGATAGTTATGATCTAGAGCATAAATAATGAAGTCTTAATGACATGATCACATCAAAGTTATCATCCTCAAGGAAGCATAAAATATGATAGTGAATATGTCTCTTCAAAAGGTTTAATGATAGTCTACAATGATCAAAATCTGGTGAACACTTCAAAGTTCTCAATGGTTGAATGAAAACCACGATTTTTATAGTGCACATACCATAAGATACAACCTATAGATGAAGAGATATCCTTCAAGTAAACTATTGAGAGGGTAGTTCAAGTGACAGAGAATAAAAATTTTGAAGTGACAATCACAAGGATACAAATGGTAAGACCAAAGGAAGAGTAAAATATGATAACCTAATGAAGATCAAGACCTACACACCAAGCACAATGATAGTCTACATTGTATTTCAAAGAATGATAATGGGCTGTAAGGAAAGAAGAGTGCGGAATACACCTTCCTAATGCTAATCTTTAGAAGAGATATACAGAAAATCTTTTTAATACATGCAACCACAGGACATTTAAGATGTACACAAATCAATAACAAAATAAAAAATAAATATTGAACACTAGATTTTACGTGGGAAAACCCTTATGGGAAAAAACCCACACACCAAGATAAGATCACTTGTATTACAATAAAAATGTCAATTACATACAAGTTACAGATATATACTTTCACAGGTGTATTCAACAACGCTTTGATACATTCACTATAACCATAACCTCACCATTCGTTATTCCATCTCTCACTTTTGGTTACTGTAACGTCAGAAAATGTCCCCTTGGGGCTTTTCCCTTATATGCTTTAGCTCCCAGGTCTTTAGAGTGTATTTAGGACATTTTAGTTCATATTTTAGCATCTCGATGGAATGAGACCTAGGTTTCATGGCAAATGGGACCTAGGAGGACCCCTTGAGCTGTACTCTGCCCAAAATAGGGGGTGGACTTGGGCACCCACACCCTAGTCCTGCCCTATTTTGGGGCAACCCTAATTTCTGGATGTCGGTTTATGACCATTAGGTGGTTATTTTGCCGACACGGTAAAGTTTGATTTTTAAAATCTTGGCGGGAATGCTTGTAGGTGCATATATAAGCATGTGTAGGCAATCATTTGTAAGCTAGAGGATGACTAGCAAGCTATTGTGTTCTTAAGGTGATTCAAGGCTTTCTATTGTGTTGCAAGAGTAGACTTGTATGTTTTGTGTATTGATATTTATAGATTTGAGCATCAATTTCCTCATGGCATGAAGAGCATCTTCCTCCATGAGAGCTTCACTACAAGGTGACATAATATTGTATTTTTATCATTGATTCCTTTGGTTTTTGCCTCTGCCTCACAAGGGCATGCACTCTTTGTCTGACAACGGTGTTCAGAGACTTAAGTGTCCTCCGAGGCTTTACTGAGGCAAGCCTCTAAACACCACAACCCCCAAACCAAGTCTTGTGATTGCAGGTTACAAGTGTCGCATTTGGGAAAAGTGGAGTTGCAAGAAGGAGTGGCAAGCATCTAGAATTTGGGATCTAAAGAAAAGTTAGACAAAGGAGCACTTCTAGGACTAGGGCACTCGCAAAAGTGTCCTCCGCATACAAATTTTGGAAAACATAAGTTACATAGCTGATCAGTGTCGGAAGGAGGTCCAGATTCCCCAAAAAAGTAGGTACCTTGGACTTCGGCGCCCGCACCAGTGTCCCTAATTGTTCCACTTGGGAACCTCAAAAATTGGTATTCTGTGATTTGCTATTTTATTCTCGTTTGTAAGAGCTTTTTCTGTCTTTCGTCAATTTGTTGTCGTATTTGCATAATTAAGGTTTTAATGGTTAATTAGACACAAGAGAAAGAAAATTAATATTTAAATTCCCTAATCCAATATTCCCTTCATTTCCAAGTGACCTAGGGTATGATAGTGCTCACCACTCGACCCTAGATCCTTCAATGTTAGGGTGAAAGGAGGATTCAAACATCTAAACAACAAAAGATCAACCAATCCAATTTTACCCTAAACATTTTGATGAACCCATGTTTTTGGACTTAAATTGAAACTTGCTGAGTGTTTGTCTTCAGATTTGGATTGATTTCATTCATTCATTTGGTCATCTACTTTATTGCTTTGAGAAAAATTCAAAAAAATTGGAAAATTAGAAAAATACAAAAAAATTGCATTATTTGGCTTACTAAATTGCATCAATTCTTTCTAATTTTTCCTAATTCATGATTTTTACATCAAATTTGATATAAACTATAGAAAAATACAAAAAATCATAAATTTATCTTGCATTTTCATCATTTAATTGCTAGGGTTTTGTGGAAATTTTGACAATTTTATATAACCTAGTAATTCCAAAATCTAGGGTTTGTAGGCAAAATCTTTTATCAGATTTTTCTACTAATTTTAGAGGCTCATTCAAATTTGCATTTGACTTTAGTCTTGCATTTTCATGTGAATTTTCATTTAGATTTAAAATATTTTCATTTTTACATAGAAAATTTCAACAAAAACTAGCAATTTTGATGCATTTTCATTAATTTTGCATGGGCATTTTGCATGTTAAGGCTTGAAAATCATTTTTAGATATGAGATTAAGTCAATTTCATCAAAAATCAGACTTCCAAGCATTCACATAGAATTTTGTGTCAAGATCTCAAACCTAGGGTTTTAAAAACAACAATTTTCGCTAAAATCAGCCTTATCGACTCTCTAAGCTTGCAATATAGGCGTGTTGTGAAGGATATTTTTGCATTAATTTTATTTTATCAGGGTAATCATTTTTTCCCCTCATAAAAAGCTTCACAACACCCTTTTAACGTGCTTTTGTAGTCAAAATTTGGCGAAAAACTACACATTTTAGCTATTTTGGCCCTAGGGTTTGACCTAGTTTGCACTTCAAGCATGTTGTGATCAATTTTATGGATTGAGGTGACTAATATTATTGATATTTCCTAAAATTCCTTACAACACCCCTTTTGCTAGATCTTGGAGTTGAAAATTCGTGAAAAATAGCCTATTTTTGCTATATTTTCACTAGGGTGTTACCTTAAGTGGCGCTAAAATCATGTTGTGTTGGGTATTTTGGCACCAAGTGGCTATTATTACTAATATTATTTTCTTTCCATCATCATTTTCCTCACAACACCCTTTTTTATGCTCTTTTACATTGAGTTTTGGTGAAAAAAGTGTTTATTTCGACATATTTTCACTATATTTTGACTTGGCATTATCTTGGATTTGCATCAAGAGTGTGTTGAGAGTGATTATATTTCTATTTTGGACTTATATTAGACATATAACTTGCTTCCCTTGACTGAAATCCTTACAACATCCTTTGTTTCATTCATTTGCATTGAAAAGTACCAAAAAATCAAGCATTCTGGGTTGTTTTTGCTCTTGTCATTTGCACCAATTTTGAAAAAGCTTTCAAAAATCTGATTCTGCATTGGTTTGAGCATATAAACATGGCCTCTAATCATAACAGCAACAATAGGTTCCCTCCTAGACCTTACATGAAAAGAAAAGCCCCTGAACCTAAAATTGTCTTTACTCCTCATGATAGAAAAACTGAAGAAAAAGGACCTCTTTACATTACTGTGAAAATAATGGGAAACCCTGTGAATGGAACTCTTATCGATCCTAATTGCATGACTAACATTGGCACTGAGAAGTTCCTCTTTTGACATCAACTAATGCAAGGTTCTTATGACCTCTCGAGCATGATGATTAAGACGCATAAGGGAACCTTTATCAAGCCTTTGGGTAAGATATCTTTGTTAGTAACATTATCCAGAAAACATGTCGAACAATGGTTTGACGTTGTCCCTGTTTCTAACCTCTTCTGCATTATATTTGGACATCCTTGGCTAAAAGAAATGAAAGTCGGCCCTTCAATAATACACCATTGTTTGAAATTCCCTCTAGATGGCCATATAATCACCGTCCCTCGAAACAAGTATAAACCTTTGGTTTAGGAAAAACATTACAAGTTGAATTACTTTTGGGATAAAACTGAAGTACCTAGTCCTCCTACACAAGAAATGACAAAAGATGAACAACCCGCATGTGAAGAGAACTTTAGACCGAAAGGACAAGGTCCCTATGCTAAGGTTCCTCCCTCAAAATCCTTACAAAGATCAGGAGATCATTGTCAACAACAAAGTGTTCCACCGTGACAAATGAGGTTTGATCCTGGTGCTTCATCTTCTAAATTGCACAAGCCTATGAAAGAGGATAGCCCTATCTTACAAAAGATAAGTGGTAAACAAAACAAAATAGAAAAGCAAGAGAAAGAAGAAAAAGAAGACAAGAATACGCTATAAACCTTGCCTCTCAACAAGAAAACATAGATCCTAACATTTGACCAAACAAAGATGATCCTAACGATGAACAACATGATGAACAAGATATGAACTTGGCTATGGTACTGTATGTCCCATTATCCTCCAACATTAGGGAGTGGGAAGATGACAATGATGATTTGCTTATAGACAACTTCTAGCTCGAAAGGGGCCCTATAGGTAAGTATCTCTAATCTTTTATTTCTCTCGTGATGTGCTTCCCTTGTGATGTGTTGTGTTGTTTAGGCCTCCTAGGATGACCTCAGATTCTCCCGTAAGGTTTGAGATACCAAGAAATTGCCTCTATTGTGACCTTCTATTTGTATCATCATTCTTCTATATTGCCTCTCTCTGATTTCATTTTTGTGTGTTGTCTTACAGACATAGCATCATGGTTGGTGACTTGGGGACACTCTCCTACATGATTGTCCCTAAGACACTTGTTTCTCCTCTCTTATTTATTGTTTCCCTTCCTCTAGTGTTTCCACCTAGTGGGCGTATGACAACAAACATTTATACTAATGCGGACCTAGTGTCCCTTTCGAGAGCAATCAAAAATTGGACTTAGTTCCTAATATGACGATGGGGTTGTATATCTTATCCGACGCTTGGCTAGTGGAAGCACTCGTGCTTTCCGCGTAGTTAATTTCATGATGTTTCTATCGCATTTACAAACCTTAACAATACTGATGCTCCGTGCACCTTTGTTTGCCTTTGAATCTAGCCTCGGCAGTACTCAATTCAGAGAGCTTCGTGATATAACCCATGGTTATCCTCGAACTCTAAATTCATTGTATAACCTTGGCTCTTTGTGTGGTTAATCATATGCATTGATGTTGTTGTTTATCATGATCTTGTAGACACTAACATGTTTCTTGCAGGGATGTGTTTGTGGGAACATTTGACGATAGTAAAGTACATGTCACCTCCGGGGGGCATGGGCTTTGCGAAAGTCAGTGTTCTCTTGTGTGTTTTTAACATGCTTGATATCAATAACTAATATCAACCACCTTAAGGTGGGGGCATATATAAGGTAAGTTGTCTGTTATAGATGTTAGTAATGTGTTTGACCTCAGATGCAGAGACTTGCACCCCAGAGTAGTGCATCGTGCATCTTGAGCTTGTTTGGAATCAATCAATCAATCATGTAAGCCCTCTGCAGAGGCGGGATATCAAGCATATCCTTTTTCTTAAGCCCTTTGCAGAGGCAGGGATGGTGTATTTCTCAGAGCATATTACATCATCTTGTCATTTTCAAAAGTCCTTTGCAGAGGCGGGGAGCGGTTCTGTGACTAACTCAACCCTTAAGCGTGTCTTCAATGATTGTTGTGGTGAATCCCAATTGTCGGTGTGTGCTTGTAATGTGTCTGAGATGGTGTTGGACCTAGAACTAGGTACACTCCATCGCTTGTCTATTGTGTTTTCTCTGTGTCTTCAAGTGTGTGTGTTTTGGCGTGCTTGTTTTGTATGGCATGTTTGTTGCCCCATATGCAAAGACCAACGCCTTTGAGTAGTGCTTCGTGCATTTTGGGAGGTTTTACATGTATTGCGTGTGTGTTGCCCCATATGCAGAGACTAGCACCTTCGAGTAGTGCTTCCTGCATTTTGGGAGGTTTGTTTAATTTCCAGTACTTGCATTTGCATTTCATATATATAAGAAAAAGAAAAGAAAAGATATCATTTCTATCTTCCATGCATTAATGTGTCTTCTATGCATTGAATGTCTACTCCATGTTGTACATGACTGTAATTGTCTTCTCCGTGTTTTGCATGCCTGTTATTGTCTTCTATGTGATTGGCATGTCTTCTTTGTGCTTGGTGTGTTTTTTGTGTTTGTGACCTTACTTTAATGCATGTATCGGCCTCACGTTTATACATACATTAAAGTGGGAGCTAAATGTAATGTTAGAAAATGTCCCCTTGGGGGCTTTTCCCTCATAAGGTTTAGCTCCCGGGTCTTTAGAGTGCATTTAGGACATTTTAGTTCATATTTTAGCATCCTGATGGAATGAGACCTAGGTTTCATGGCAAATGGGACATAGGAGGACCCCTTGAGTTGTACCCTGCCCAAAATAGGGGGGAGGACTTGGGTGCCCGCGCCCTAGTCCTGCCCTATTTTGGGGTAGCCCCAATTTTTGAGTGTCAATTTATGACCGTTAGGTGGTTATTTTGCCAACACGGTAAAGTTTGATTTTTAAAATCTTGGCGGGAATGCTTGTAGGTGCATATATAAGCATGTGTAGGAATTCATTTTTAAACTAGAGGATGACTAGCAAGCTATTGTGTTCTCAAGGTGATTCAAGGCTTTCTATTGTGTTGCAAGAGCAGACTTGTATGTTTTGTGTGTTGATATTTGCAGATTTGAGCATCAACTTCCTCATGGCATGAAGAGCATCTTCCTCCATGAAAGCTTCACTACAAGATGACATAATATTGTATTTTTATCATTGATTCCTTTGGTTTTTGCCTCCGCCTCACAAGGGTAGGCAATCTTTGTCTGACAATAGTGTTCAGAGACTTAAGTGTCCTCTGGGGCTTGACTGAGGCAAGCCTCTAAACACCACAATCCCCAAGCCAAGTCTTGTGATTGCAGGTTATAGGTGTCGCATTTGGGAAAAGTGGAGTTGCAGGAAGGAGTGGCAAGCATCAAGAATTCAAGATCTAAAGAAAAGTCAGACAAAGGAGCACTTCCAAGACTAGGGCACCCACAAAAATGTCCTTTGCAGACAGATTTTGGAAAACAGAAGTTACAGGGCTGATCAGTGTCGCAAGGAGGTTCAGATTCCCCAAAAAAGTAGGTACCTTGGACTTGGGCGCCCGCAACAGTGTCCCCGACTATTCCGCCTCGAAACCTTAAAAATAGGTATTTTGTTATTTGCTATTTTACTCCCGTCTATAAGAGCTTTTTCTGTCTTTCATCAATTTGTTGCCGTATTTGCATAATTAGGGTTTTAATAGTTAATTAGACACAAGAGAAGGAAAATTAATATTTAAATTCCCTAATCCAAGCTTCCCTTCATTTGCAAGTGACCTAGGGTCTGATAGTGCTCACCACTTGACCCTAGATCCTTCAATGTTAGGGTGAAAGGAGGATTCAAACATCTAAACAACAAAAGATCAACAAATCTAATTTTACCCTAAACAGTTACAATGCACTGTTACCTTAATACAAACTTCACAAACATTCCAGGAAAACCATCACTCCAACTTCCACACTAGACTAACCATCACAAGTAGCTTAACCAACTTTACCTATTTTTTCCCATCTTTACTGCCATACTGCACAATCTTTTGTTGACTAGCCGCAGGACTGCAGTTTACCGATAACAATACTACACTATCGCAAGCTATGCAATCTTTACTTCGTAGGATGACGAGATACACCGCAGGCTTGTTTACTATCCATCACGGGGCCGTGGGGTATACCATAGGCAATCCTAATAGTCCATCGCGAGACCACCGTGGGGTTGCGGTATGGTCCCGCATTGCCGCAAGCCACTTTACTAACCTCTGCGGGGTGGCGGTAAAGGCCAAAAGTAGTCTGGCTTTACACCTGCCAATTGCATTTGCTTGAAAGTTTCTAAAGCCTTTTCAACAAATCCATTTTGTGCATATCCCGCAACCATTGCATTCCATGAGATGACATCTCTTTAAGGCATTCTGCCAAATAGTTCACATGCCTTGTCAATGCTTCCACATTATGCATACATGGCTACCAGGGAAGTTGAAACTACAACATCTAACAAAATTCCTCTATACATTACTTTTTGATGGATGTCCATACCTTCTTCCAATGCTCCCATTTTGGCACAGGCAAGAAGGATGCTGGCAAGGTTGTATAATTTGGCTTTACATCTACCAATTGCATTTGCTTGAAAGTTTGCAAAGCCTTTCCAACAAATTCATTTTGTGCATATCCAACAATAATTGCAGTCCAAGAGATGACATCTCTTTGAGGCATTATGTGCAACTGTAATATCTGACAAAAATCCCCCTTCCATTATACTTTAATGGATGCCCATTCCCTATTCCAAAGCTTCCATTTTGGAACAGGCGAGGAGGATGCTGGTAAAGGTTGTGCAATCTAGCTTTACACTTGCTAATTGCATTTTCTTGAAAGTTTCTAGAGCTTTTTCAAAAAATCTAATTTGTGTGTATCCTGCAATCATTGTAGTCCATGAGACCATATTTTTTTGAGGCATTCTATCAAACAGTTCATGTGCCTTGTCCATGGTTCCACATTTTGCATACACATCTACCAGGGAAGTTGCAACTACAACATCTGACAAAATTCCTCTATCCTTCATGCTTTGATGGATGTCCATACCCTGTTCTAAGGCTCCCATTTTGGCACAGGTAAGGAGGATGCTGGCAAAGGTTGTGGAGTCTGGATTTACACCTACCAATTGCATTTTCTTGAAAGTTTCTAAAGTCTTCTCAAAAAGTTCAATTTGTGCATATCCTGCAATCATTGCAATCCATGAGACCACATTTCTTTGAGGCATTTTGTCAAATAGTTCGCGTGCTTTGTCTATGTTTCCACATTTTGCATACATGTCTACCAGGGCAGTTGCCACTACAACATTTGACAAAATTTCTCTATCCTTTATGCTTTGATGGATTTCTATACCCTGTTGCAGAGCTCCCATTTTATCACAGGCTGGGAGGATGCTGGAAAAGGTTCTAGAATTTGGCTTTAGAACTGCCAATTACATTTGCTTGAAAGTTTTGAAAGCCCTTTCAACAAATCCATTTTGTGAATATCCTACAATTATTACATTCCATGAGATTACATCTCTTTGAGGCATTCTATCAAACAGTTCATGAGATTTTTCTATGCTTCCACATTTTGCATACATGTCTACCAGAGTATTTCCAAATGTAGTATTGGACAAAAATCCCCATTTCATTATGCTTTGATAGAGGTCCATATCATGTTCCAATGTTCCCATTTTGGCACAAATAGGGAGGATGCCGGCAAAGGTTGTGGAGTTTGGCTTTACACATGCCATTTGCATTTTCTTGAAATTTTCTAAAGCTTTTTCAACAAATCCATTTTGTGCATATCATGTAGTTCTTTGAGGCATTTTGTCAAACAGTTCATGTGCCTTCTCTATGCTTCCATATTTTGCATACATGTCTAACAGGGCTGTTGTAACTACAACATCTGTCAAAATTCCTCTCTTTTATGCTTTGATTGATCATGTTGTATGTGTTATAAATACTAAATTTGTGTTAGAAATGAGTGTGAGAAGTATTAGCAAGCTTCTTAGCTTATGCAGTAATGACTGAAAAAGCTATGATTATGTTGGAGAGGCAATCAACAAATTCAGCATTGGCCATACTCTAATAAATGATGACCCTGTTATCTTGATAGTTGTGCCAAGTTCATCAATCAAATCATGTGTTCCCTCATTAATGAAGTCACTGACTGAAAATCTAACTGCATTGGTGGTAAACCATGTGGCAGGATTAATTATAATGTCCCTACCTAAGTCATAATGATTTGGATGAAATTTGAGATTTAAGCATGTTATCTAGCTAAAGATTCTACCCCAATACATGGTAATCCTCAAGATTCAATAGGGGCATATACAAAACCTATGTTCTAGGATATTCAACTAAAATGAGAGCATTTGACTCAGTATTTCTTCTATACCATCCCTAAGATGCTCTAACTATATATTGCACCTGTATCTAATTTCTATATATTGTATCATATTTCACAGGTAATCATCCATGGAGACAAGTACAATTAGACATTTTCAGACACTAAAAGGCTTTGATATGCTTAAATTTGTGCTTCTAATTTCCACTTGCAGTTGTCTTTCTCTTTTGCACAAATATCCTTGACACTGAGATTCACTTCATAACTTTATGTGATATCATCCCAGAGAAAAAAATGGTTTGAAAGCTTTTAAAGACTCAACACAACTATCTATCTCAATGTTCACCTTAAGAATCTTTTCTTCAACCTCAATTTCAGAGGCACAAACAAGCTCATTGTGATTTATGATTTATTTTTCTTTTCCTTACTAACTTTGAATGTAAAATGTGTTTTTCATGCAGTTCCATTAACTTGATTTGGTTACTAGTGGACAATAATATATAAATTTTCAAATTCCAAATTTGCACATTCAATACATCTCACATTGTTACCACTGCAGCATGACCTTGAGTTAATCTTTACACATTTCTTTATAGTTTTTTTCCTTGAAGGAATCAAGGCTTCCATATACTTCAAAGGAAATTTTATTGAATGCATATATTTTTTTATGATCTTGTTTATCAAGTATAGAAATTGTTAGTTTTTTATTGATAATGTTCTATAGATTTTTCATTATGGTCCAACTAGGAAAACTTTAAAAAAATCATTGATCGAGTACTGAAAACTGTATTTTTGCTTTGCAGGTCCTCTCTTTGTTGTTTACAATATTCCTTCGTATCATGGTTTCACCCACAAAGAATGATTATGACAATGATATGACTGTAAAAGAATAAGAGGACCTTCTCAAAAGGCAGTGATAATCATTTGAGGCTGAGAAACACTTAAAGACCCATGGATGATAGGGTTACACTAAGAGCCATAAGTAGAAGACACAGGGACATTTGAAACAATATAGTGAGAAGAGTGTGAAGAGATTGGATAGTTTCAATCTAACCTGGAAACACAAAGTGAAGGTCCTGATCAAATGGCATCATGGCAATGTCAATGTTTCCAAAACAATTATGACCATGGTAGAAGCACTCCTCAAACTTGATTGAATATGTTTGCAAATGAGGATGTAAGATAGTGAGGATTGAAAGGACAGTCTATAAAAGAGCTTCCAACTATGTATGAAGAAAACCTACAAGTGACTGTCAAGAGGCAGAGATTCATGCAAAAGACAGTGATCATGCAAACATTAAAACATAATCTTAGAGTCAATGAGAAGAACTATGCAAAGGTTACAATCTTGTCAATGTCTCAAGAGGCATTTAAAGGGGTAAGGAGACAACCTTCTAGTATGCATTTGACAGTGCCAAATCTCATGATAGTCGAGAGTCTTCATGTTAGATGCATGAACACCTAGGACAATACCATATAGTTGGTACAAGTGAGTAGCAACAAGGTTGAGGGTTATCATGAGCTATCTGCGAAGACAGATATTTTGCAACAACAGTATCATAATGGGATGTTGATTTCTATATTAGAGGTGATGATATGATATGACAATTGTTCATGATAGTGATGTGATAAGTGATAGGACCAATGACGGATTGTGTGAACATGTAATAGTATGGCAGATGACATAGAGTGCATACATAGGTAACAGTAGTAGTGATGAACTATTTTCAAGGAATTTGGAAAAGATACAGTGTTATCAAAGGTAGTTAAGGCATTCAATAGAGGGGCAGTGTTCTACGTTGATGGGAGATAGAGTACAAGTGAAAGAATGCTAGAATAATGAGCTAGGTAGTGGCAGTCATGAGGCATTGTTATTTTATAAAGGGAAAATGCATGATAGTAGGTTGACAAGTGATTGGACAATTCATTTCAATAAGCTACAAGTTTGATTAGGACAATGCATAGCATAGTCATAAGGCAATGTTGAATAACAGTCCATGACAATTAAGGCATCCTACCAAAGATGACAACTTCATCAGAGGCATAATCATCAGAGCTAAGGATAGTTTATTGCTACAGGTAACAATTCACAGTGGAAGCTTATGAACTAGAGCAATTTGGGTGCATGAGACAGGATCTCTACAGAGATGACAGTGTGATCTTGAACTAGGATAGTGAGTTTCATGGGACAATCATGGATTTGTGAAGAAGACATCTATGAATATCATTGTGCTTCTATGCTCAGTGATACTTAGAAAATTGGTTTCTTTCTCATTCTTTGAGCTATGTATTGTAACCATGAAGGTTTTTTTAGCAAAGAGAAAGCATTGTAACTTATTTTCAGATCTGTATGTTTGTTTGTAAGCATTTTTATCAATAAAACAAGCTATTTTTACCTTCTCAAAGATGTTTCATTGTGCAAGCTTCAAAATATGCTACTAAATATACTGATGACTAAATGCAAGCTTTAAAATGACTAAATATACTACTAATTGACGTCAATTAATAATTAAATTGACTAAATATACTACCAATTGACAGAAATTAGTGAATAAATATGACTAAATATATAACCAGTTGACAAAAAAATAATGATTAAAATGACTAAATATACTACCAATGGATGGAAATTAGTTAATACAAATGACTAAATATACTACCAATGGATAGAAATCAGTGAATAAAAATGACTAAATCAATGATTAAATTAATGACTAAATATACTACCAAATCGATCAATCAAAACAACCAATAAATAACTAAAAATGGTTTAGTCGTCAATTTGATCACGTTATAAATGACTAGAAATAAACTACTAATGGTCACATGACCATGTTTAGTCATTTATATGCAGTTTTTAGTAGTTTTTTAATCGTATATTGTTGTTTTTGTACTAGTGTAAAGCAGAGATGCGAGCATGTAGAGAAAAAGGACTTTGTTATAATTGTGATGAGAAATTCACTTAGGGACATAGATATGTTGAACAAAAGCTCTACCTCTTAGATATGGATTCTCTGCCTGAATCTGAAGTTTGTGTGGATGCTCAGGATATAGTAGATGATCAAGCTAAAACTCAACAGCTGCTTGTTGACTCTGCTTCTCCAGAAGACCAACCAAAAATCTCTCTCCATGATTTAGCAGGAGTCACCACCCCACAAACCATGCATGTCAGAGGTTACTTCAAGAAGCTCCCTCTTACAATACTCATTGATTTTGGTAGCACTCATAACTTCATTGACCCTCAAATCGCCAAACAGGTTGATTATTTTGTTCATCCTTGCTCCAGCTTTGAAGTCATGATTGCCAATGGGGGCACACTACCATGCAAAGGGAAGTGTCACAATGTGTGTATATCTATTGAAGATTATAACCTGCGCTCCAACATGTTGCCTTGCCCTTAGGTGGATGTGATGTGGTTTTGGGCATCCAATGGTTACGCACAATTGGACCCATCTTATGGGATTTTCCTAAACTTTGGATGTAGTTTTCAGACAATGGGCAAAAACACACATTGAAGGGCTTACAACCAGGGTCTCTCAGCATCATAAGTTCACATCGCATGGAAAAGATTCTTATGAAGAATTCACACTATGTCATTGCCCAGCTCCATTCCATTCAGATGCAACCATCAACAGTCTCCACTACTCCTTCTGATCTACAACAAATTTTGGATAGGTGTGCATGTGTCTTTGCCGAACCAGTGGGATTGCTAGGTTCTTCACATCCAAAGGACCATCATATTCAACTCCTTCCTAGAAGCATTCCTCCCAACATCAGGCCCTACCGCTACCCATTTCACCAAAAGATAGAGATTAAGATGCTCATTTGAGACTTACTAAAGTAAGGCATTATTCGCCCCAGTCATTCACTAGTTCAGGCAGTTGAGATGGTTCTCCAAATTTGAGATTAGATTCTCAGCATCTTGCAAGAAAATCTTCACATGGCAAGAAATCTAATGAAATAATAGGTTGATCAACATCGTTCTGAGTGCACTTTTCAAGTAGGTGATATGGGTTTTCTTTACCTATAGCCATACAAGAAATCATCCCTGAAACTCAAAGGGCGTCATAAGCTAGCTCCAAAGTTCTATGGGCCATATAAGGTTCTCAGAAGATTGGGTTAGTTGCTTATAAATTGGAGCTTCCACCTTCTTCCCGCATTCATCCCGTATTTCATGTCTCTTGTCTAAAGAAAGTTCTTGGTACCAACATCAGAGCACAAACTATTTTACTAGAACTTGATAATGAAGGATCCATCCATCTAGAACTGGCAACAATCCTCGACAGGCATACTCATCAACTTCACTCCCGATCCATGATAGAGGTATTAATTCAGTGGCACGGAATGCAACCAGAGGATGCAACATGGGAACCACGCTTTCATATTTAGCAACAATTCCCACATCTTAAGCTTTGAGGAAAAGTTTTTCTAAGAGGGAGGGGATGTTAGGAACCCATGTTTAGCCTTCTCTTTACTTTGTTAGTATATTAGTTTCTATGGATGCATATGTTTTGTAAGTCATCCTGTGAGCATATTGTATTATCCCACATCCATGGGAAGTAGTAGTTGTTTAGAGTAGACTTAGTATATAAGTATGTGATGAGGCCAATGAAGGCATCCATGAATTTATTGTATTGAGCTTTCTCAAAGGAGGTTGCCCCCTCGAAGTGGCCTACGATCAATAAATTTCTTTTGTGTTTCTGCTATTCTATAAATCTATTATTTCATGCATTTTTAATTATTTTGTTGCAAGAGGTTCCTCTCATGAACATATATAAGTCTCATAAACTTGAAATGACATATATTACTATTTTTTAATAACTTTTGATTTTGATTTTTTTTGAAAAAAATAATGTCTAACCAATCTAGACATCCTCTCTACACGATGATAAAAAATTCATGTTACAATTATTTCAATTCAAATTATGTTGGCCATACATGAGGGGTTTTAAAAAAACACCTTAATCCTAGTAAAAAAATAATTTAAAAAATCTTTATTAAAAATTACACAAAAAATATCTTGACCAAACTTCACCATCATATGCATCTTTCAACAAAAGAATTTTGAAAAATACTTTCATTTACTACTTATTTTCTTGGTTGTACACATGCATGTCTTGGCCTTCAACATGGTTTTTTAAAAAGGTCACTTTTGTACATCCTATATAAAACTAAGTTTTATGATATGGGTATTAGAATAAATTACATATTTGAAACCTAGAAACAAAACCTTACATTTCATATTTTTACACCATGTTTTTTGATTTGGGAAACTTAGGTTTTTAGCCTGGTTCGAGCCTAGAGAGACCCTTACGGGGGATCTCTTCCCAAGGCTTTATCATTGAGACCACTACTAGGGGGTCTCAATCCCCAAGGCATTATCTCCAAGTTCAAACCCACAAGCTCATTGGTCCAATGAAGGCCCACAGCCTGCGAGCACGATAGCCCATCGAAGGTACATATCCTGCGAGCACGTCAATCCAGTGAAGGCACAAGGCCTACAAGCTCTTTGGACCCATGGGGGTTTGAACCTTGGTGGCTTCCACAATAACCGTATGACTTCACTACCGAACCATTCCCTTATCGGCTATTTTTACACCATGTTAATATTATATGTGTAAGTACTTCAAATTTTTACCCCAACTATGACAAACTTTGATTTTCAAGAAAAAAATGTTCCACTTTTTAGCCAAAAAGTGGACCCATTATCTTGCACTTACCCTCCCATCCCACTATTGTTTCACCTACTTTACATGTTATCCTTACTAGTTTCATGACTACACATGGTCGTAGTGTTTCTTCTAGCATTTCCACTTATTCCCAACCTTCAAATGTTATCCCTACCTCTACTATTACCATACCTCACTCTATTCATTGCTCATTTCCTAGTTCCATACCTCATTCCACACCTCATTACATTACTCATTCCAAACCACACTTTGTTCTGTTGGCATGATGTTTTGTCATTGATGTCAAAGGTTAGGTTGAGAAGTTGTGATTGTTGGTAGAATGTTCATGGTGTTGATTTGATGACAGGATGCTTGATGGAGTTGCTCATATGATCAAATGGAGTCATGTCTGTATGATGTAATTAGATGGAGGTTCTTGTTCATATCATGATCATGCTTCAAAGGAACAGGCTTATCAAAGGTTCACATGATGTACAATGCCAAGTTTTATGTGGTGCCAAGTTTCATCAGGACATGATATTATGCTCATATCATTCTCCTGACTAGTTGGATGGAAGACTTCATATTGGTTGATATTGTGCCTGTCAATTATTATCACATTGACCAAGAACACAACATTCATGCTCTTTGTTACATTGATCTCAGGTTGCCAAAATCATGAGGATTGGTCATCTTGTTTGTGTTGGATATAGATGATTTGATAGGTGGTGATACATCTCTCATCAAAATATCTTTATGATGTTGAGAAAATCTTCATTCAAATCTGTTCAATGTTATATCAAAGGATCATTTTTTCTGTCATTAGGGGTTATTTTTGGTCCTATGTCTTTCCTAAACCCTAAAATCATTTGCTAAACCCTAGTCAAAAAGCCCTAAACACCCGTCACTCTAAAAGCATTTGCTTTTATTCTATTTAGAAGGTGACCTAGGATCTCAAGTCATATTACTAAAGGGTACCATCTAAAGGGTCATTAAGTCATTACTTCTAACCAGCCACTTTGATATGTCACCTTCTCTTTCGGTCACCTGAGCGCTCAAACAAAGATCAAAGGCAATCTTTAAAAGTTGTGAAGGCGGCAACTTAGTCATCATTGGTCTGAATTCAAAGTTATTTCAAATTCATAATGAACCTGTGTATGGGTAAAAGTTGATGGGAAGAGTGTATCATTGAGCCCTAACTACTTCGAATCAGTTTTCCTACCTACCTGAGGGCCAAGAAGTTGAATAGATCAGCCTGGATAATAGAAAAGGTGAAGAGACTTGATCTGAATGATGACTGTGTCATATACCTACACATTTTATATAAAGATAGAAGAAAATAACAAAGATTTCTAGACAGACACATCTGTATGTGCATATTAGGAATGAGAGGTTTGATGATTGTATGAGATGTTTTGTTTTGGAAGCTCAAAGTTGAAATGGTTCTTAATAAATAAAAGAAGGTTTTGAAGTTATCAGAGAATATGAAAGGTGCGGAGAGGACATGGTCATAGCTTTATTTTTGTTTTGAAGGCAAAATAAGTGAAGTCGAATGTAGATATACCATGTTTGTAATGGTTTTCAAATATAGTTCTCTACTAAGTGAAATGAGATAAAGAGGGATTGCAGAACAAAAGTTTCTCTTTCATGAAAAGGGATAATATGCAGTAAGTAAAGAGTTTGTGGTACGTGATTTTCTATCAAAAAGTTAAACTTCAATGATGTATGAAATAGTGTGTATGTGCTTGTGATAAGAGAAAGATGAAAGAGGCAAGAAGTGTGCAAGAGTGAATGCAAAGACAGTGAAATGCAATGACTGTAGAGGTTTGAGTTATGCTAAATAGAGGATAATGGCAGAGATGGTTGTAGTAGAATACATATACTTACTTGGCTTGCAAAGAAGATGTTGAATTTAGGTATCATTGTGATCAAAAGTCCATATAGTGTCTTACGATATCAATTGTAATGTTCTTTTTTAATTGAGAGTACATTTGAGAAGTTGTAGAGACTAATATAAGGATAGTGATATGTAAAGAAACAGAGTGACCCTTTGTATGTTCATTTCATTCAAATCATGGTCTAACTTTGTATGCTAGTGAGGCAGGTGTGTGCCAGTGAGGCTTTGTATGCCAGTAAGGCAATCTACTTGTCAGTGAAACATTCTTTTGGGGCTAGTGAGGTATTTACTGAATAATCCAGTGAGGCATTTACTGAGTGATTTTTCTACCCCATGAGGGTTTTCCACTCCTAAAATCTTTGTGCTATGGTCCCATTTGATGTATGGTACATTTGTTCTTCATATTTGAATATCTTGTCCTTTATTGCACAGTGTTTGGTTTCTTCCATTCATCAGCTATTTTTCAAGATTTTGATAAGAAGTCAATTGACAAGTGTTTTTATATACAACATTGATTCACCCTCCCTCTCACTGTTGTCTATACTCCAACAAGTGGTAGCAGAGCTAGACCCTTATAATAAGTTTAACCAACTTAAGGGTTCCTAGTAGTGGAGTACAATGGGTAAGAAGAATAGAAATAAGACCTCAACTAGAGAAAAGAAAGATGTTGAGCAAAAGGTTGAACAACAAACCCAAGTCATGTCATGTGATGTGTTGTTGCATGAGTCTCCCTTGAATGATGATATAAAGTGTGATGAAAGAAAAGATGTTTTTATTGTTGAGATTGATGATAAAGAAGAAGACCTCTTTATGGATGAAGATGGACAAGAGTTTGATGAAAATGATTGTGAAGTTGATGTTGAAGGAGAGCTCTTGTGTGCCCTAGATCAGATCAAACAACTTAGAAAGGAGAATGGGAGATTAAAAGACCAGCTTCTGTTGGCAAGAGACACTATATGGATTCATGATTATTGTCATTGATGGCAACAAAGTTCATCCCACACATCCGTAGGACATGGTGTGTCTCTACCGGAAGTCAGAATGAAGATTGTTGAGGTCCGGTAAACAAGAACAGAGCTTGTGGCAAGGTCCGACAGATAGGTCCAGATCTCTCAGAGGAAGGATCTTGGTGCAATGTGGATTTGGGGAAGTCAAGAGGACTACCTTGAGTGGTATATTCCAAGGATTTAGCCTCCAGTGATAGATGAGGAAAAAGATATGAATAGTTGAGTACCGGATTCCTGAGTGACAGTGTGAACAGAGGAAGAACTGACTGACAGAACATTAGACTACTTTTCGGATGTGTTACTGATGGTGTTAAAGGTTATGAAGGCATGAATCATGTTTGGCTGACATGATTAATGATGTCTACAAGCATATACTTGATCCGCATTACTTGATGTGCTAGGATTCAGCCGACAGATCAGAATTAGTGAAAAGATTAACTATTTTGGGTGCCGACTAGAAAGATAATGAAATCACTTGTGCGGATATATATATAGGATGGATTTAGTTGTGAGAAGTGTTGTGGTGATATGTGATATGTGAATAAAAGCAAAGCAGAGCAGAAGCAGTAAAGAAGGTCCGGTATGTGAAAGGAAAGCAGCATAAGAGAAGAGGAAAGATGAAGCGCAATAGATTAGTGTACTGAGCCTAACCGGAACTGAACTCTAGCATATGTGGATGCTTCCAATCAGTTCAAGTATTGTATAACATTCTTTTGTAGACAGTGTGTCTCCTTGTAGGCAGTGTACCTCCTTTGTGAGTAGTGTGCTCGGGCAGTGAGCCCTAATTGGCAAGTGCCATTTTGTAATTCCTTATTCTTCTAATAGAGAATAATCTTTGGGTTAATCACCCCGTGGTTTTCTCCCTTAACAGGGTTTCCACATCAAAAATACTGTGTCATGTGTTTTTCCATTTCATGGTAATGTTTGCTTATTTGAATTAATGTTGCATTGATTAATAAGAAAGTTCAGAAAGAAGAAATAATTAGGATAACTGATTCACCCCCCTCTTAGTTATCAACAATTGGTATCAGAGCCAAGTTCCTCCTAACAGAGTCTAACAGCTTGAGGAAGATCTGGGAGCCCAAATGGATGCATATGGTTTAAGGGAGCAACTCAAGACTGCCCTTGAGGATCTTGAACAGTCAAACTCTGAAGTCAATGAATTAAAGGAAAGACTCAAACAGGCTGATGATTTCATGAGAGAACTAAAAGACAAATTAAGTCTCTCTATGAAAAAGAGAAAGGAGCTACTTCAGCAATTGGCAAGACAAGGTGAAGAAAGTAATGCAAATGAAGAGTTGACTGAGAAAAGCAAGTTATGTGAAAAGTTATCAAAAGAAATCATTATGGTAAGACATGAAATGGAATCAGGAGTTATAAAGTTTACCCAAGAAGTTGAAGAGAAAAGAAAAACTGAAGATAATCTAAGACAATCTCTCAAGGAGAAATCAAAAGATTGCCACTAGATGGATAGAATTATCAAACATCTTGAATCTGATCTTGAAGATGCTAAAGATAATGAAGAAAAACTTGAGGATCAAATTGTCTCTCTCAAAAGGGATCTTCAAATAGCAAATGAATATAAAGAGAAATTCAAGATAAGTTCTGCTCAACTTGAAGTTCTTCTTGAAAGTCAAAAGAAGGTAGATGACAAGTGTGGTTTGGGATATGAGAAAGGAGAAAGCTCCGGATCCGGTCAGAAGAATTTTGGATCAGAAAATCTAAGGAACAAGCCTAGAAGACCTCCAGTAAGACAGCCCAATGCTCAAAGATATCCATCCTTCAATGGATACTGCCACAGCTGCAATCACTTTGGTCACAAAGCTAATTAGTGCAGAAAGAGAATGAATCAGACAAATTCATTCTTCTCCAGACAATGTTTTAACTGCAAAAGGTATGGTCACAAATCTCATGAATGTAGAAATATGCAAATGAACAAATCATTCAATGGTAGATGCTTTACATGCAATAGAATAGGTCATATGGCTAATCAATGTAGATCAAGAGGATATCAATCAAATATACAAGGAAATGTTGTTTGCCAAATCTGCAATAGATTCGGTCATATTGCAAAATTCTGTAGAAGCAAGAATCAGGAGAAAAGAGGTACGATATATCATAATCAGAATCAAGATAAGGGTAAACAAAAGGTGAATGCGGATGAAGTTAGGAATGAGATGAACAAGATTTGGGTGAAGAAAGGTTTAGAGAATGTAGAAGTTGGATCCACACCAGACTCTGGTGCTGATATTCCTTCCAGAAATTAAAAAGGTGAGCTCTAGCTCAGGGGGAGACACAAAGAAAACCTTGTTCCCCCGGCTAGTTAAGTGGTGCTTGAAATTGGCACATGAGAAGCTGCGGATCAAAGGGTTTCTAGAGAAACATGTAAAGAAGATCAGGTAAAGATCTGAGAGATCCGCAAGAAAATTTAAAAAGTTCAATTCCTTCAGAATTGGTCTGGTTAAGCAAGTCTTCTGGTAAAACAGGTTTCTCACAAGATTGGCCTGGTATGAATCCAAATTGATACAGCTTGATCTGCGGATACATAAGATGATCAGAAGGACAAGTGGATATGATGATTCATCACTAACATCGATCACAATGGAATAATAATGATCCGGATGAGTTTCTTCCTCCTTGAACAAGGAAAACCAGGCAAACTGGAATGAATTAGGTTGTGCATTTATTGCAGGGTGAAAATTAGGGCTTCTTGGAACAAAAGAGTTCATTTGTCTGTCATTTACACACTTGTACACTCACATGTGAAGAAGAAAGAAAAGGAGCTCTGCAAACAACTTCTCCCAAAAGATCACGGCAACTCTTCATATAGCTCTATTCGGATTTCTTCGTGTGCCTTAACCTGCGTAAAAGGTATTTATCGTTCTTGATATCCTTCAGTAAGATTGTTTGATGATGGCTACTCCAAATATAGTAAAGATCTCTGATAGACCTCGGCCCTCATTTAAGAAACATCCATATAAATCCTTGGAGGTAGATCCCCTAGGTGCATTTTCCAGTGTTCCGCATGGTGTGTTGCACACCGAAGATATTAGGGTTTATATACATGCAAATGTTGAAGAGTTTGGGGAATTCAAACTAAGAGATATCTATCACAAACAACTGTTAGATGATTCATTTGAGCTCAAACCCCAATACATAGGCCTCCGGAACAAGCACATTGCACAATACATACATTTCCCCTGTTTTAGGGAGGATGAATGGGTTAGGTACATTTTGAGCAGAATACATGACAATTTCATGTGGTTAAATGGACCATTCAAGATCACTAAAGATGCCATCAGGGCAGTTACCGGACTACACTCATCCGGTGGGATTCCTATTCTTAAATCTGTAAAGAACCAAACTGTGAGTGAGGCTACCGGTTCTAAGTTTGACAAAAGAGCAATGACAGTAGATGACATCACTGATCCAAATGTCAAGTTTGCTTCTATGATCATTGGATATAAGATATATCATTCTAGCAGAGAAAATTTTGTACCTGGAACTGCCATCTATACTGCTTATGAAATGTTAAGAAAGGATGCGGACTATGATCTTTGTCAGCTTCTCTTGAATCAACTCTTGGAGAATCTGTAAAAAATCAAGAAAGACAAAAAGAATTCATTCAAGTATGGTGGATTAATATTGGGCTTATTCTTTTACTTTATGAATGAGCTTCCCGGATCTAATGGCTGGATATGGGAGAATGATAGACCGGTAGCTATCCAAATCAGAGATTATCTACATGGACTTGGTGACAACAAAGCACAAAGTACAGCTCTGTGGGGATACTTCAAGAACTTTCAGAGCATGATGCAAGCAAGAGAAAGGATTCCTCAGTCTCTTGTTGAAAAATACAAAGACACAGTTTGCTTTATGGTAGAGACTGATCAGTGCCTAATGGAGGCAGTAGAACCAAGAACTGTATGGATCATGCCCACGGGGTATGAGGTTGATGAACAAATTGTGGAGCTGCATGTTCAACACATGCTAAGTCAGCCTAAGGATCCAAAAGCAGAAAGGTTTGGAACCTTGAGGAGCTGAGTATAAAAATTCATGTGGAACTCAGAGAGCCAGAGATGAAAAGAAAGGTGAGAAAAGAAGTAGACCATATTGCATAAGGCCTTGGGATCTCAAAGGAGGCACTTGATGCCAACTGGGAAAAAAGATAAAAAACTGATGAGGAGAAGAAAGAGGTAGAAAAAGGAAGCAAGAAAAGTGCTCTGGTAGAAACTTCCACCCGGACTAGATCTTCAAAGAGACTAGCACATGTCCCTGCTAAAAGCTCAAAACTGGAAGTCCAGGCATCCGGCAAAAGAGAGAAAAGATCAAAAATAAAAGCCACAAGGGCTTATGCAAGTCAAAAGGATGAAGAGGAAACCGAATCAGATGAGGAGATCAGGAAACTAAAGAAGAAGAAGAAATCATCCGGTCAAGGAGAAGAAGAGAAGGAAGAGGAATTTGTTGAAAAACCTACTCTCTCCTTAAATGATGTAGTAAAAGCAGTTATTGTGGATGGCAACCTACAACCCTTAACAGAATTCTATGATTATTATAATGAAGCAGATAAAAAGATTCTAGAGGAAGCCACAGTTAAGTTTTTGAACATTTACAATAAAGCTTTTATTGAAATTATCTCTCTAATTCCTAAGAGTCTAGAGAAGGAGTTGGAAATGAGAAAGACCAATGCCATGGCAAAAGACCTTGAGATCTGAGAACAGATAGCTATTCAGCTATATCCTTCAATTGATCCCAAGACAATGAACATGGTATTCAAAGACTGCAAGGATGAATCAGCTTATGCTTGGTGAGACCGACAAGGTAGCCAAGGACACTGAAGAGATTCTCTGGAAAACCTTCAAAAGATTTAATCTTCCTATCATAGAGGGCTTGGGTACTGATCCCTCCACTACAAATGTTGCAGAAGAAACTCCTGAGAAAATGTCAGAAGAGGTGGGCCCCGAATAGACTAACATTTCCCCTCTGGTTTCCCCTACAGTCTCTGGATCTAAAGGAGAAGAAAAATCATAGGAGAAAGAAGCAGAGGTGAAGGAAAAAGAAGCTGACAGTACCAAGGCTGCAGAAGAAAAGAAAAATCTATCTCTGGCAAGAGACACTGCACAAACTATCCAAGAATTTCTGAACAAAGAAACAATGGAGATTGATGAACCGGAGCTTCTACAAGGTCCATTCAATTTTGATTCTCTTTCTCCAGTATAGACAATGAAGATAGCTTCATTTGCAAATGCTAAGGCTAATGAAAAACTCCTAAAGTCTCATATGGAAGACTGTGAGTTGATAGAAGCTACTTCCGGAGTGCTTGAAAAGATTATGCCATCGGTTCAAAAAGATCCCACAGCCTCCTCTTCCGGTAATCTCAAAACCTTAGTCAGCAGTGTTAGTACACATTTTGATTCTCTAGAAAAATTAGTTGAAGAAAAGGTCCGGAAGGAGTTTTTGGATAAAAGGTTCTCTGAGGTATAGGGTTTGATCATTAATGATAGGAGAAACATGAACATTGGGATAAAGAGCTTAGAAAATGCTCTTAAGGATGGCGGTGAAATATACAAATTTTGTATCTCTTGGTCCAAGGTAACAGTGGAGATTGAGAAGAAAATAAAAGAGCAAGAGGACAAACTACTAAGGTTGTCTCAAAGTTTTGATCCTCTTTCATCCTCTATAACAAATCAAGAATGTCAGACTATCGCAGTCTTGAGTGAAATCAAGAAATTGGAGAAGGAAAGGAAAAATAGAATAAGCAGGTTGAGTGAGCTCAGGGTGTTAATTGTCCCTAAGCTAGAGGCCATGCATGAGGCTATAACAGAAGCCCAAATTACAGCCCAGACCAATGATCCGACAGATCTAAAAAGGGCAGATGCATTTGCATTCCTGTTGAGTGGGCATATCTCAATTTTGGACAGGATGAAGCAGAGTTGGGCGACAAAAGTTGTACAGTTGAAGAACACTTTTGCAGACATACTTAAGTAAATGTAAGTACAACTTGTATATATATACTTATGCGGCTAAGTATAGTAAAATTTTTGAAAATTTTGGTGTACAGACCCTACCCTTTTCCATTCATGTCAAAAGGGGAGTGAAGAGCAGTGAAAAATGAGGAATCCAACTAAGGGGGAGCTCTGGAAAATATATATAAAGACAGAGCATCAGCCAAGGGGGAGCCTAGTGTAAACACTTAGTCATTTTTCACTAAGTGTTGCCATCAATGCCAAAGGGGGAGATTGTTGGCAAGAGACACTATATGGATTCATGATTGTTGTCATTGATGGCAACAAAGTTCATCCCACACATCCGCAGGACATGGTGTGTCTCTATCGGAAATCAGAATGAAGATTGTTGAGGTCCAGTAAACAAGAACAGAGCTTGTGGCAAGGTCCGATAGACAGGTCCGGATCTCTCAGAGGAAGGATCTTGGTGTAGTGTGGATTTGGGGAAGTCAAGAGGACTACCTTGAGTGGTATATTCCAAGGATTTAGCCTTCGATGATAGATGAGGAAAAAGATATGAATAGTTGAGTACCGGATTCCTGAGTGATAGTGTGAACAGAGGAAGAACTGACTGACAGAACATCAGACTACTTTCCAGATGTGTTACTGATGGTGTTAAAGGTTATGAAGGCATGAATCATGTTTGGCCGACATGATTAATGATTTCTACAAGCATATACTTGATCCGCATTACTTGATGTGCTAGGATTCAGCCGACAGATCAGAATTAGTGAAAAGATTAACTATTCTGGGTGCTGACTAGAAAGATAATGAAATCACTTGTGCGGATATATATATATAGGATGGATTTAGTTGTGAGAAGTGTTGTGGTGATATGTGATATGCGAATAAAAGCAGAGTAGAGCAGAAGCAGTAAGGAAGGTCCGGTATGTGAAAGGAAAGCAGCATAAGAGAAGAGGAAAGATGAAGCGCAGCAGATCAGTGTACTGAGCCTAACTGGAACTGAACTCCAGCATATGTGGATGCTTCCAATTAGTTCAAGTATTGTATAACATTCTTTTGTAGACAGTGTGTCTCCTTGTAGGCAGTGTGCCTCCTTTGTGAGCAGTGTGCTTGGGCAGTGAGCCCTAATTGGCAAGTGCCATTTTGTAATTCCTTATTCTTCTAACAGAGAATAATCTTTGGGTTAATCACCCCGTGGTTTTCTCCCTTATCAAGGTTTCCACGTCAAAAATACTATGTCATGTGTTTTTCCATTTCATGGTAATGTTTGCTTGTTTGAATTAATGTTGCATTGATTAATAAGAAAGTTCAGAAAGAAGAAATAATTAGGATAACTGATTCACCCCCCCTCTCAGTTATCAACAGCTTCAACAAGAAGAAGATTCCAAAGATAAGGTATGTGCAGATTTTGCAAAAGTTTCTTTATAATTTGAAGAGGCTAGAAATCAGATTGCAGACTTAAAGAGTCATGTTGAAGAATTTGACAAATTGATTATAAGTCTAAAAACTGAGATTGAGGAAGCCAAAAGAATAATAGATGTGACTAAATCTGATCTTGAAGTAAAAAGAATAGAATGTCTAAAGTTAGAGATAGAAAAAGTTAGTTTGAGAAAGGATTATGAAGGTCTCAAGGTTTTGTCCAAGAAATATCAGGAGTTTGAAGAAAGCACAAACAAGTTGAATGACATGTTGAGCAAACAAAAGCATTACAAGGACACAAATGGTCTAGGTTGTGAAGAAGGAGAGTGTTCCAAAGCAAGAAATGCACCTAAAAGGAAGATAGAATTGAGTTATCATGTTGTTGCTCCAAAAGATCGAAGAAGGTCAATCAAGTCCACAAGATCTCTACCCACCAAGCAAACAATGAGGTATTCTCAATTTCATGGTTATTGTTATAGCTGTCATGTTTATAGCATCGTGCTAGGAATTGTAAAACTCAAGCAAGTTATTGTTTAGAGTGGAATAAGACTAAAGGTCCTAGTAAGTCTTCAAATCAAAGTTACAAGATTGTGTGTTACAAATGCAATCAAGCTAGTCACATAGAAAGAAATTGTTGGTTGTCAAGAGAATATGCTTTTGTTCCTTCTATTGGGCCTAAAATCATATGCTATAGGTGTCATAAGTTTGGACATAAAGAAATGTTTTGTAAGACTAATATGGTGAAACCATTTAGCCATAATAAGAAAACAAGGATCATAGCAATTTGGAGAAAGAAATAAGAAAAGGAAAAGAAAGAATCTGATCTTGGGCATGCTGCACAAGTTCCATCCATAAGTGCATAAAGAGAAGCATGAAGTTGAGGGGGAGTTAGTTAATGTGTTATCTTTCAGCCCCATAAGTAGCACTTGAGAAGTGTTAAGTGTGAATTTGATTAGACATGCATATCTGATATATCTCATCAGGAGATATAGTTGTCATTGTTGGTAATCATCTAAGATGGAAAAGATGAGTAGTTTAATGTTGCTTCAAATCCATTTGAGGGACCCATATATGATAAACCCAAAATCTCTCATGAAGATCAAAAGGACAATCTAAGTTTGTCTTGTATAAGTCAAAAGGCAACACCATCAACTCATTACAGTGTGAAAGGTCAAGAAGTTTTTGAAGCTAACAATGGCAATGTCCCAAGATTGAGATCAATGGTTGACATCATGACTGAGTAAACTAAAGACTAAGCAAATGCAAAGAGTTAGAGGTAGGTTAAGAAGAGAGTATGAATGCAAAAATTCCAAGTGATCTACTCCTCTTCCAGGTTTCACTAATGACATACTTTTGATCATGCTACAAGATGCAGAGGACAGTAGAAAAATGCATGAGAACAGTTTCTTTCATACACAGAAAGTAATGGACAGTTTTGAAATTGCATTGGAAGACTAAACCTACACAAAGATTTGTTGATCAGACTAGGTGGTGGATCAAACTAGGTGCATATTGATCAGACTAGGTGCATATGGATCAGTGATGTTCAATGGAGGACAAAGACAAAGTGGTGACAAAGACAAGGCTTGTTAGACACAGTCAAGACATGTTAGACAGTGATAAGGATTGTTAGACAAAATATGGAGGAGTAGCATTTCTTCATCAAATTAATAGTGGCAATAGCAAAACACATGTCTACTTCTATAAAATCACACTGGAACAGTTCAATGACCTGTTGCTTCAAGATGATTGTTTGGTTTGTAAGACTGATTATCTATTGGTGGGCATATCTTTGTGTGGTGCAGTTAAAAATGAAAATCACATACTAGATTTCATTGAGGATAGTTAGCACAGCAAAATTGTTTACCTTGGCATGGAAGGAGGAAGCCCATATGAGCTGAATTGATGACTATAAAATGGAAATTAGGATAGTGTTAAGAATAGATCTCTTTGTCTTCTAAGGACAATACTCTTGTGTAGGACAGTTCTCTTTATGGTGCTATATGCTATTTTGGTGCACATTATGCAGAAATACTTTGTTATGGTCATTTGATGTAGTGATTATTTCATTAAAATTATACATGACAGTGGACACACATTTTGATGTCATCCATTCATGGTTAATTCTTGGATGTTAGTGTTCCAACAATGTTGTAGTTATTTCTTTTGTCTTGAATGGTGATTCATCTTTCATGATGTGGTTTAGTTGCTCCTTGCAAGGTAGCCATTGAGGAAGTATTGATTAAACTTGTCAAAAAGTATACTTGGAGGAGAAGATGAGTTGTATAGTGGCAGGTTGTCTAACAAAGACTCTTTGCTATTAACTAACAGTATGCTTTGTGACAAGAAGTGGTAGTGACATTATACTTTGTTGTTGACTATCATTGACAGTATTGTCAGTGACAATATTTTGTTATTATCTTGATTTAAGCTTGTTGTTGAGGAGACAAATCAGATGGCAGAAAATCATATGACAGTCACAGTCTTAATGAGATAGAAAAGACAAACACAAACTCAGTTGCTAGCAGAGAGTACAGATGTGATAGTGTTCTTGCTGTGAAAATTTTTTTTGACTCTAATAAAAATATGATGATCTTAATGACTTATTAGATTGCAAATTCATCCTTAAGATTTCTTCATATTTTGAGTCTTGAAATAGAGTATAGCTTGGATATATTCATACTTTTGACAGTAAGTTTTTATGACAAGATGACGGTGTTGTTGTGTG
The DNA here is from genome assembly GCA_027924645.1 of Cunninghamia lanceolata. Taxonomy (NCBI): domain Eukaryota; kingdom Viridiplantae; phylum Streptophyta; class Pinopsida; order Cupressales; family Cupressaceae; genus Cunninghamia; species Cunninghamia lanceolata. Next base: position 14,193,248 of record BSBN01000130.1, on the reverse strand, counting down.
ATAGTGTTTTTGTGAATACTGCTCTTACTACTTTGATAATGAAAACTAACAATGAAATCTAACAAAGGTATTGCAGTAGGGTATTATAGTCAATGAAAAGGGCTAATACAGTCTACACAAGTGTTGATGCAAGAGTTGCTTCATTCATTGTTGTAGTTGCAAGTGCCCTTGTAAACATGCATGATGTCCCATGTGATATTACTGCTCAAAGTTAGAGAAAAGGCCAATGAAGACTATATTTGATCAGAGCTATGAGTTGCTAGATGTTTTGTTAGGATAATGGAGCATATTAATACAGTGATGTGAGACAGTGTGGTTCATGTTCTATCACAATGCATTTCAAAGATATTTGTTCTTTGTTGTTATTAATTTGCATCAAGGAGTGGTGGTTGTTTGAGTTGCAAGTGACAGGGATTAGGACAAGATACCTTTGGAACAATTGACAGTTTGCTTTGGTTGTTTGTTCTTCATGGATGCAAGACAATGTTATGTGTCTTGTTAGTGTGCTTGACGATGGACAATGAGAAGAGATTGCAGTGTATGCCAAAAGGATATGATAGAAAAGGAGTTGAAAGATCAAAGGATGTTTTTCCATCATGGCATGCCTCAATGGTTTGGTGTATCGTATATTGGTGTGCTATCATGCCAGGATGCTGCTTATATCAAACCATATCATTCTCATGATCAAAAGCAGTTGTTGTTGTGCCTAAGATGTTGTAGGAGTTGGTGATCAGAAGTGTTTCTTGGAGATGCCTTCCTTGTGTATGAGCCTTGATGCCATAAGCCTTTATCAGGATTTAGTTTCAAGATTCCCATTGCTTCATTAGGATGTCTTCCATATGTATTTTCCTTCATTACTCATTATCATGGTGTTTAGGGCAGGATAAGTGATCAAGGGATTTGTGTTTACAAATGACAAAGTTGCATGGTCTAGTATTGTTTGCAGGTATTTCATGTTGTTGCAAAGTAAAGATGTCATGATGCATGGTCATGAAATAAGGTGTTTGATCCTTTGTTATGGTATAGGTGTGCAAAAGCAAAGAATGTCAAGTTATTGAGGTTGTTGCATCTCAGTTGATACCTTGGAGTATAATACTTTGTTAATACTTTTTGATAAATATCAAATATCAAGATGAGGGGGAGCTTTTCATGTCTTTGTCATTGTTGTCAAAAGGGGGAGAAGATGGAAAGGTGGATGCACAATGTTAGTTTGACATCAATGCCAAAGGGGGAGTTTGTTGGTATGATGTTTTGTCATTGATGTTAAAGGTTAGGTTGAGAAGTTGTCATTGTTGGTAGAACGTTCATGGTGTTGATTTGATGATAGGATACTTGATGGAGTTGCTCATATGATTAGATGGAGTCATGTCTGTATGATGTAATTAGATGGAGGTTCTTGTTCATATCATGATTATGCTTCAATCAGATGGAGGTTCTTGTTCAGGTTCTTGTTCATATCATGATCATGCTTCAAAGGAACAAGCTTATCAAAGGTTCACATGATGTACAATGCCAAGTTTTATGTGGTGCCAAGTTTCATCAGGACATGATATTATGCTCATATCATTCTCCTAACCAGTTGGATGGAAGACCTTATATTGGTTGATATTGTGCCTATCCATTATTATCACATTGACCAAGAACACAACATTCATGCTTTTTGTTACATTGATCTTAGGTTAACAAAATCATGAGGATTGGTCATCTTGTTTGTGTTGGATATAGATGATTTGATAGGTGGTTATACATCTCTCATCAAAATATCTTTATGATGTTGAGAAAATCTTCATTCAAATCTGTTCACTGTTATATCAAAGGATCATTTTTTCTGTCATTAGGGGTTATTTTTGGTCCTATGTCTTTCCTAAACCCTAAAATCATTTGCTAAACCCTAGTCAAAAAGCCCTAAACACTCGTCACTCTAAAAGCATTTGCTTTTATTCTATTTAGAAGGTGACCTAGGATCTCAAGTCATATTACTAAAAGGCACTGTCTAAAGGGTCATTACGTCATTACTTATGACCGGCCACTTTGATCTATCACCTTCTCTTTCGGTCACCTGAGCGCTCAAACGAAGATCAAAGGCAGTCTTTAAAATGTGTGAAGGCGGCAACTTAGTCATCGTTGGTCTGAATTCAAAGTTATTTCAAATTCATAACGAACCTGTGTATAGGTAAAATTTGACGGGGAGAGTGTATCATTGAGCCCTAACTACTTTGAATCAGTTTTCCTACCTACCGAAGGGCCAAGAAGTTGAACAACTCGGCTTGGATAATAGAAAAGGTGAAGAGACTTGTTTCGAATGATGACTATGTCATATACCTACACATTTTATATAAAGAAAGAAAAAAATAATGGAGATTTCTAGAGAGACACATTTGTATGTGCATATTAAGAATGAGAGGTTTGATGATTGTATAAGATGTTTTGTTTTGGAAGCTCGAAGTTGAAATGGTTCTTCAATAAATAAAAGAAGGTTTTGAAGTTATTAGAGAATATGAAAGGTACAAAGAAGACATGATCATAGCTTTGTTTTTGTTTTGAAGGCAAAATGAGTGAAGTTGAATGTAGATATACCATGTTTGTAAGGGTTTTCAAATATAGTTCTCTATTAAGTGAAATGAGATAAAAAGGGATTGTAGAACAAAAGTTTCTCTTTCATGAAAAGGGGTAATATGCAGTGAGTAAAGAGTTTGTGGTAAGTAATTTTCTATCAGAAAGTTAAACTTCAATGATGTATGAAACAGTGTGTATGTGCTTGTGATAAGAGAAAGATGAAAGAGGCAAGAAGTGTGCAAGAGTGAATGCAAAGATAGTGAATTGCAATGATTGCAGAGGTTTGAGTTATGCTGAACAGAGGATAATCGCAGAGATGGTTGTAGCAAAATACATATACTTACTTGGCTTGCAAAGAAGAAGATGTTGAATTTAGGTTTCATTGTGATCAAAAGTCCATATATTGTCTTATGATATCAATTGTAATGTTATTTTTGAATTGAGAGTACATTTGAGAAGTTGCAGAGACTAATATAAGGACAGTGATATGTAAAGAAACAGAGTGACCCTCTGTATGTTCATTTCATTCAAATCATGGTGTAACTTTGTATCCCAATGAGGCAGGTGTGTACTAGTGAGGCTTTGTATGCTAGTGAGGCAATCTACTTGTCAGTCAGACATTCTTTTGGGGCCAGTGAGGCATGTTTTTGAATAAGCTAGTGAGGCATTTACTGAGCATAGTTTTTCTACCCCCTGAGGGTTTTCCACTCCTAAAATCTTTGTGTTATGGTCTCATTTGATGCATGGTACATTTGTTCTTCATATTTGAATATCTTGTCCTTTATTACATAGTGTTTGGTTTCTTGCATTCATCAGTTGTTTTTCAAGCTTTTGATAAGAAATCAATTGACTTGTTTTTATCTACAACATTGATTCACCCCCCCTCTTAGTTGGAGTTTGCACTCCAACATGTTCTTCCTACCATAGCTATGTATATGCCCTATCGTTCACTCTTATCAACCTATCTATAGCCAACCTTTTGTGTCTCCCATTCCTACTACTAACATTGCTACTTCTACCTTGGGTGCACTTGTCCAAAAGCTAGATAGAGCATAAATTTGATACCATTCCTAATGGACATGATAAATATGAATATGTGTCCATGCATAAACTGTACTACTTGCATTTGAGATTGTTACTTATCCGGCTTTACCTAGTGGTTTTGTGGCACCTTGGTTTAAAATATACGATGAAAAATTTGATCCTAACACACATTTAAAATGTTCCATTGCTACATGTTTAGACTATGTGTATGAATATAAAGTTTTAGCGAAGTTAAATTTCAACATTCTTTAAAATATTATGCTATTGAGTGGTTCTTCTCTTTACCTAGTGATACCTAATGAATCTATCTGGATTCTTTCTCTAAATTAGCCAAAGCATTTCTTAAGAACTTCAAACCTACTATGGGTCTAAAGATTACTATTGTGGATTTATTTAAGTGTTCCTAAGAACCTAATGTGTGAATACATGAATATGCTATTAGATTTCAGTTCTTACACTCTATATTACACCATCAACTTCGTGACAATGAATTGTACACTATTTTTATTAAGGTATCATTAACACATATTCAAGATGATATATACTTGAATATATTTGCTTCTTTTATGGGCATGTGTGAAGAATAATGAATTAAATTTTCCTGCATCCAATGTGCTTAAGTATAGTCCATCTTCTCATGGTTTTTCTACAACTTTTCACCCTTCTAAGTTCCAAAAGTCTAATATTTTTTCAAAAGGTAATTATTCTGGGGGAAAAAGGGCAATGTACATCATGTGGCTAATACTTCCACTGTGTCATTATTTAAGCCTCATACTTTTAGAAATTTTACTAAGTTACAAGATCCACTGTATACTGTGCTTCAAATTTTATTAAGCTCTAATTTGATTACTCTTCCTCCTATTTAACCATTAGATCCAACTAGAGGGCTACGTAATAACTATAATGAGAATGCATTTTGTAACTTTCATAGATTTAATGGTCATCATACTCAATGGTGCATGGTTGAAACATAGTGTAAGATTCAATAGATAATAATATGATTCATTTAATACATGTCAATGATGGAGGTAATCCTTTAGTTTCTCCCACTAATCATAATTTAAAAATTTATATTGATCTCTCCTATTCATGCTAATAATGTCCATGCATATTATGAACATGATCCTTTTCCTATGTCACATACACATGTTGACAAAGACTCAATAGATGATTATTATGTTGATACCATGCATAGTATCATATAGAATCTTTTGTGGGTATGATAAAGAACCAAGATTCATCTTCTTCTTCACATGCTCCACTAATTACATTTTTTGATAATGAGATTCTATAGAACAAATTATTATAGTCTTTTATATGTCCCAGGCAATGTTAGAAATACTTCACATACTTGCTTTCTCATTGATCTTGCATGCTATTTTAATATATGTACTATTTTTGTTTAGATGTCATATTAAGCAATGCTTATGCACATTTTGGCATTTTGTTCAAAATGACTAATAGAATTTTGATTGAGACTATGGGTTTCATCATTTTACATTTGATAGTTGATTTGAAGGAAATTATAGTATTAGGTCATGTTATTCCATCTTTAGATTGATTTGATAGGTTACTTGGTAGACCATGAATAGAGAAATTCAAAGAAATTCCTTTCATATTACATCAATGTGTTAAGTTTATTTATGAAGGAAAAACAATTAAAGTTGATAGAGATCCATATAAGCCTTTATTTGATTTGATTCATTTCATTGTTGGCACATTTATGAAGATTCCTAAGGAGCCTCCATATGAGTAAAATGATGATATACACAATGTGATTTATATAAATTTCACATAGAAAAGAAATGGACGACAAATATGAGCAAGAATCAAAAAGTTACTTATACACCTTCTCATTCTAGAACTTATAAAGATAAGAGGCCTAAGGAACCTCAAGTTTCACATCATATAATGTTTAAGCATAAAGGTCTTGATATATCCATGCCTTCAAATGACCCTTATCTTCAAAAAAAATTACTCATGTACAAAGAAAGCAAGAGAATTATAAGAGCATTCCATATGATAAACCCACATTTCATTCTAGAGGCACTACATTTTCATGGGTCCCAAAGAAATAATCAAATGTTAAAAAAAAACAAAGAGCATGTGTGGAGCCACCTCCAAATAAACAAGAATAATGGGTAAAGAAGGATGTTTTAAAAGTTGTTTCTATTACTAATGTTTTCACTAAGAGCACCATTTTTGTCAAGACAAAAGTTATTTACTTGAGGTTGAAGAGCTTGATGTTACTTGTTGGGATGAGGATGACCTCTTGGATGGTGATCTCTCTAATTATTTTTGTTTGATAACTTTAGCATTTGTATTCTTTATTTATTTAATTATATTAGCATTTACTTTTTAATTTCCCATGTCCTTACACTTTAGCCTTTTGTTTAAATGTTTTTGATATTAGTAAGCTACAAAATCAGGTGCAAATCTCGATAACAAAAGCCAACAAACAGCAAAATAGGCACAGAGCCTCAAACAACCACAGAACAACAGACTAACAGCAGTTTAACAACATAACCAAAAAATAGAGTTCAAGAGTTTAAAACAAAAGCTAATAAAGTAGCTAACTAAGAAGATCCTTCTAGTCCTCATTGAGCACATTAAACAAATTTTCCTTATTTATGTTTGTTGTGCATCTCCTATTCTCATTTCACCTTCCATATTATGCTTTATTCTTTGCTTCCTCACTTGGGGTATCTTTCCTTTTGATTATTTGGCCTTATTTGTTCATATGCTCCATGAAATTACCATTTATGATTTCCTTTTTTGAATTGCTAACTCCCATGCCTTCCTATATTTGTTGTTTGAATCCTATATGTTCTTATGATTAGCACTTATGCTTTCCTATGTTCCATTGTAGCTTATATGTTTCTATGTTACATTTCCATGATGTTCCCATGTTTCATATAGTTCATGCTTATGATGTGTAGCTTTTATGTTATTTACATTGCATGCCTATTGTTACGGCATTTACATGTTTCCATTTAGTTATCACACTCATATCTTATGCTATCATGTCTATGCTTACAAGTTTATCTCATGCTCATATGACTACATGTTTATGATCCTTAACATGCTTATATCTCATGATTACATCTTTATAGTCCTTATCTTTCTTATATCTTACATCTTACCTGTTCTTACATGAGCCTTATCTATCATTTTTTACTATCATTATCTTGGTATTTTCCTTCATTGGGAGCAACATTGAGCAAAACCTTGCTTTTCTCTTGTGATATATATGCTTCATGATTACATTTAACCTATATTTTTACATGATGATTAATCTCATGTTTACATCTTATATTGCTTACATGTCATATGTAATGTTATGGCATTTACATATTTCCATTTAGTTATCACACTCATATCTTATGTTATTATGTCTGTGCTTACAAGTTTATCTCATGCTCATATGACTACATGTTTATGATCCTTAGCATGCTTATATCTCATGATTGCATGTTTATATTCCTTATCTTTCTTATATCTCACATCTTACTTGTTCTTACATGAGTCTTATCTATCATTTTTTACTATCATTATCTTGGTATTTGTCTTCATTGGGAGCAACATTGAGTGGAACCTTGCTTTTCTCTTGTGATATATATGCTTCATGATTACATTTAACCTATTATTTTACATGATGATATTTTTACCACTTTTACACGCTTTATCATTATCATATATTTTTTCCTTACCTCTAAAAAGGATGCAACCAATTAGAGAGTCAACGATGTGCATATATGTCACTAGTGTTCCTTTTTTGAGTTATGTTTTGCAATGACACTTGATCATAATCGTTCCCATTTTGAAGGAAGCTTTACCAATCCTTTTGGGTTGTCAAAATTTTCCTCTTAGTTGGAGTCCTACCATTTTTTTCTTATTCAAATCTTTACCACTTTTTGCTTAGACAAAATCTCTCACCCTTCTCCTTTTTACTTTTATTATTTTTGAATATTTAATTTTTAAGTAAGTTGTACTTAGTGTCTATTTTAAATATGTGATAGATGCTACTCATTGCATGTTTTTCTTGTTTATAGGTTTTTGCTCTTGCACTCATTTCTAGGAGAGTACAAGAATCATTGACCATATCTATATCCTTTGAGAATATCTATATGTTTGGAATGCTGAAAAATATTTAATTTCCATTTTGACTACTTATTTTACTTTGGCATGCATCCTCATAGTAGTTTGCATGCACATCAAAGGTAGAGAAAAATGTAAATAGTAAAAATTGCATACCCATGCCCTCTCCCTTATGTTTTGGGCCCACTTCGATTAGGGTGTCCTTTATGTAATAACAAGTCTACAAGTGGCATATTCTTGCTTCAAATTTGTCTCATGACCTTACCCTATCTTGTTTCCATCATCACTTAACTTTAGAAATTGGTCCCAATACCAAGATCTCCCATTTGCCACCCTAGATTTCATTTGCAAGTGTGGAATTGACCTAAGTTATTTTTCTATTTGTGGATCTAAACCTTAAACATTTAAAATTTTAACTCAAATTAAACATTGTTGACTCCGATGTACTAGTCATTGTGAATCAACCTATTTCATGTTTGTTGGATTGTGTGCTATATTATTGTATTTGAGGACATTCTTTATTTATTTACAAATCCCTTAGGGCTCATTAGAACAATATTCACATGAGAAAATCATAGGAAAACCATTGATAATTATTATCACAACATACATTTAAATATATCATCCTATGCATATTGCATGATTGCCTACTATCTTCAATCTGTGTTCATTACCATTGAATTAGTCCACCAAGGGGCTTGATTGAGGAGAATGTAACCCTCACTTTGCAAGTTTCCAAATAGTGTTTGAGGTTCATCCAACTTCAAATACAAGTAAAATGAGTTAGGGAAAATTTGTTACAACTGTTAATTTTCTACTAGTTCACTTACATGGGTCCAACTTTAGTTTGATGTGCCAAAACAATTATGTGGGTATGAATATCAATTCAATAGGTGCAAATTTGAACCAAAATAAAGCATATCCCTGTTGGATTTAGGACAGACAACTGAGAGGGGGGGTGAATCAGTTGTCTAAAACTTTCTTGCAATTAATCACTTTAATCTTTTTCTTAATTCAACAGCATAATAATAAATCAATCATGAAACATAATGCAACAATTCAAGAGAAGTAACACATCAACACATATGACACCAAGATTTTTGACGTCGAAAACCCGGTTAAGGGAAAAACCATGGGGTGACTAACCCAAGATTGTATTCTCTGTTAAAAGAATAGGAAGAACAAAATGGCACATGTCAATTAGGGCTCACTGCTTGAGCACACTACTCACAAGATGCCCACTGCCTACAGGAGACACACTGTCTACAGAATTATAAGTATTACATACTTGAACTGAAGAATAGCATCTTCACCATGCTTGAGTCAGTTCCATTTAAGCTCAATACTTCTGCTCTGCTCCTCACACTCTCATCTCCACAAGATACCTTTGAAGTGACTTTACAACTCCTTATTTATACAAGACATCGACTTAGGGATAATCATCCAAGTCGGCATACATTACAGAGAAAATACATAATTACAACATAGCTAATTACAAAAAGACTTCATGCGGATCAACACACTGTCGGCCACACAGATCTGAGACTTCAATCTTCCTTTAGGAACACGCCATTCTCCACAGAACATCTCCAAAATCATCCGCAGGATGTGTAACTCATCTGGTCAGCCAAACTTAGGAAGAACATCATCATCCGGAAGTAATTCTTCAATTATGAGCTCAATCTTCAATGTGGACCACCAAAACAAACTAGACATGATCCAAAGACCTCCACAAGCTTGTCTGAATCATCAAGAACATTCTCACTACTTCTGTTTACTGAAATCATTCTCTCCTTCATCTAGAACTTCAAGAACACAATTTTTCATCACTGTCATATTGGAATAGATGCTTGCGTACCTCCAGACCACGAACCAATTGAGTTGTCAATTCACATTGACTTCCTAAACACTCCACCAAATCCACAGAAAAAGATGTTGCATTTCCAGATCTCATCGGACCTATCTGTGACACTCTGTCACTTTTGAACATCTGCCAGAACCAGTTTTACTTAAGTGGCCATAACTTATTTAGATCTTCATGCGGACCTCTGAAATCTTTACTGGATCAACTTAAGATACATATCTACAAACCCTTTGATGTGCATCCTCTGATCTTCATCCTAGCTAGGATCTTTTCCTCACTGTCTTCACTATTCTTCTTTGTTCCTAATAGGCCTAATTTTCTCAATATCCTTAACATACAGCTCATTCAATCCTTATCATCAATGCAATAGGAGTATGTTGACATCAATGACAACACCAGTTAGGCCCATACTTGCAACAATCTCCCCCTTTGTCATTGATGGCAACATATGATGTGAAAAACTGTTTTAACCATCAAGACAAGAACTTCTCCTCAATGTCACAACTCCCCCTATCAACAACAACCATTCACATGTCTTCTCTTCCTTTCCTGCTCCCCTTTGATCAGCAACCACTTATTTTTCACATGTCTTCTCTCCCCCTTTGACATCAATGGAAAAGGGCACATAGTTGCATCAATTCATAATCATACCAACTGCTCCCCCTAAGTAGAAGCTTCCCAAAACATCAATCCGGACTACAAGGTATGACTGTGAGATCCACCAGATTGATGCACATCAGTGCACCTTAATTCAGAATCAGAGGGGTAATAACCCCTAGAGCTTCTCCCTGAGATACTCAAAAGAGTCCTTAGGTAGAGGTTTAGTAAAAATATCTGCAATCTGATCCTTAGAAGGCACAAACTCCAATCTGACTTCATTTTGTTCACTTGCTCTCTCAAAAAGTGAAACTTGATGGATATATGTTTAGTCTTTGAATGCAACACTAGATTTTTTGATATGTTAATTGCACTTGAATTATCACAGAAGATTGTGATAGGTTCTTCATACTCCACTCTGATATCTCTTAGCATTTGCTTCATCCACAATACTTGAGTGCAACTACCTGTTGCTGCAATATATTTTGCTTTTGCAGTGGACAGAGATATTGCCTCTTGTTTCTTGCTCAACCAAGAAACCAATCTCTTCCCCAAAAAGAATGCTCCACCACTGGTACTTTTCCAGTCATCCACATCTCCTGCCCAATCCGCATCTGTATATGCATGAAGAGAAAAATCATGATCTCTGGGATACCACAATCCATACTCAGCTGTCCCTTTTAGATATCTAAAAATCCTCTTGATTGCCATGACATGAGATTCTCTAGGATCAGCTTGGAATCTAGCGACAAGACCAACAACATTCATAATGTCAAGTCTAGTTTGAGTGAGATACAACAATCCTCCAATCATTAACCTGTACTTTTTCTAATCAGCCTTAGGAGAGTCATCATCTTTGCTCAATTTACATCTGGTTGCCATGAGAGTACTCATTGGTTTTGAGTCTTCCATCCCAAATTTCTTCAACAATTCTTTCGCATATATAGTCTGAGAAATGAAGATTCCTTTCTTTGTTTGAATGATTTGCAGACCCAAGAAGAAATTTATTTCCCCAAACATGGACATTTCAAATTCACTTTTCATTTGATTTGCAAAAGTTTTGCACATACTATCTCTTCCTCCAAAAATGATATCATCAACAAACACTTCAATAATCAAGATATTTTCATGTTCAATTTTGAAATACAAATTACTGTCAGCAGTACCTTTGTTGAAGCCAATCTTCAAAAGATGCTTATCCAATCTTTCATACTAGGCTCTTGGGGCTTGCTTGAGTCCATACAATACTTTCTTCAACTTGCAGACCATATCACCATGATCAAACAATTGAAATTCATCTGGTTGCTCAATGTAAACTTCTTCTTCCAAGTCACCATTCAGGAAGGCAAACTTGACATCCATCTGATATACTTTGAAGTCCTTGAAGGTAGCAAAGGCAAGAAATAACCTGACTACTTCAATTCTTGCCACTGGAGCAAAAGTTTCTTCAAAATCAACTCCTACTTGAGAGTAACCCTTACAGACCAATCTGGCTTTATTTCTAACTACTTCACCATCTTCATTCAGTTTATTCTGGAAGACCCATTTGGTTCCAATCACATTCTTGTTTTTCAGTCTAGGAACAAGATCCCAAGTGTGGTTTTCTCAATTTGCATCAATTCTTCCTCCATTGCTTTAGTCCAGTTTTCATCATTGCAAGCTTCATTCACTGTCTTTGGTTCAATCTTTGAATCAGACAATACTCTTCTGAATCTTGAGCAATCTTTCTTCTTGTTTGAACACCTTTTCTTTTATCACCTATGATCTGATCTTCAGAGTGATTCAGTCTTACATACCTAGGATTTTTGGGAATTTCTTGCACTTCTGATTCTTGAACAGGTTCATTCAAACTTATCTCTTCTTCCTAATTCACCGGATCAGTCTGAATTTAAATTTTAGAAGGGGCTTGGACTTGTTGAACAAAAACATCATTCTGATCATCTTCATCATATTCATAAAACCTTGACGGTTTTTCAATACCTTCATCAACCTTCACATTTGTACTTTCTACAATCTTTCTCAATCTCTTGTTATAACACCGGTATGCTTTGCTTTGAGTAGAATAACCCAAGAATATTCTTTCATCACTTCTAGCATCAAATTTTCCTAGATCTCTTTTAATGTAACATTTTCTACCAAAGACTCTGAAATACCTCACAGTGGGAGTGATGCCAAACCAAAGTTCATAAGGAGTCTTACTGATATTGCTTCTAATTTGTACTCGATTGATAGTATAGACTGCAGTGCTTATAGTTTCTCTCCAATAGATCTGAGGAACATTTTCTTCCATCATCATGGTTCTAGATGCTTCTGGATGGTCCAGTTCTTTCTCTCCACTACTCCATTCTGTTGTGGAGTCCTAGGAGTAGACAACTATCTTTTTATTCCATGTTTCTCATAGAATTCTATGAACTCACCAGATGTGAATTCTCCACCTCTATCAGACCTCAAACATTTTATGTTTAATCTGGTTTCATTCTCTACCATAGCCTTGAATATTTTGAATTTCTCAAGAGCTTCTGATTTCTCTTTCAGAAAAGTCACCCACATCATCCGGAAGTGGTCATCAATTAATGACATGAAGTATCTATCACCTTGCACACTCCTGATTCTTGCCGGACCACATAGATCAATATGAACTAAGTCCAATAATCAAGTAGAAGATTGTTCCTTGCTTTTGAATGAGATTCTACTTTGTTTACCCAACTGACATTCCTTGCACAAACTATTTGTAGGTTTCACCAATCTTGGAAGATCTCTTACAGCCTGAGTGTTGCTTATCTTGATGATATTATCAAAATTCACATGACACATTCTCCTATGCCACAACCAACTCTGATCAATTTGAACAAATAAACAACTTTTACTAGTACCAACCAAGTGGAAGATATTACCTTTTATTTGAGTACTAGATGCAATCTCTGTTCCAAAACTTTCAATAATCTTGTATTTTCCATTCTTGAATCAGAGATCATAACCTTTGTCCACCAACTATCCAACACTGAGAAGATTGTGCTTCAGACCTTCAACATATAGTACATTACTGGTTTTGTTCTTTCCATCAAAAGAAATGGTTCCTCTACCTCTGATTCTGCCAGCAGAATTATCACCAAATTTTACCACTCCTTCATATCTTTCCAAATCTATGAACTTATTTTTGTCACCTATCATATGGTGAGAGCATCCACTATCAATGACCCAATCATCCTTTTCTTCAACTTGGGCAGCCAGAGCTCTTTCTACAATTTTATGATTCACAGATTTAGAGGGCATTGGATCTTCTTCCTTGATGGCAATAAACACCCAGTCACTTCTAGATTTGTTTCCTGTCTCTTATTCATCATTTGTTACTCCTTCATTATCATCATCTTCATGAACATAGTAACAATTCTTTTGGAACCTTGATCTGTTAGGATTTGGCCTCGAAAATCTTTCCGAACACCTTGAGGCAAAATGACCAATTTTATTGCAGTTAAAATATTTAAAACGTAATTTCCCCTCATACTTACTGAATCCTCTTGGCAGTCTTTTTTCAATAAGGGCTTCAAGTTGAGTAGTTGTTGCTTCATCTTATTCCAGGTCTTTTCTTGCTTTTTCATACAATGATAGTTTCCTTGAAGAGTTCTCTCCTAGATCAAACTTTTGTTTTCCTTTTACAGAGGCACTAGCTTTGAATGCAGATTCAGCCTTGGGGTGGGCATCTCCAAACTCAGTCAATTCAAATGCAGCTAGTTTACCAACCAATTGATCTCTTGTGATACCTGAAAAGGATCTGAATTCTTCAATAGCAACAACCTTATATTTGTAAGAATCAGGAAGGGATCTGAGAACTTTGCCAACAATCTCATCTTCGTCTAAGATTCCACCAGCACATCTAATGCCACAAACAAGCTTATTTACTCTTGGCATAAATGAAGTGATATTTTCATCTTCTCTCATCTTCAGGTTTTCAAATTTTCCTTTCAGACTCTGTAGCTTTGCACATTTAACATACTTGTCTCCTTCATGCAGAAGTTTCAGTTTTTGCCAAATCTCATATGCAGTTTTTAGATCAACAACATTTGTCAATTCTAAATCAGATAAGGCACTTAGAAGAGCTTCTTTAGTCCGCAGATTGTTTTCAGCATCTCTGATTTCATCTACGATATGTGGACAATTCTGAGGAGGATCATACTTCTTTGAAGCCATGATCCAATACATCATTCCAATACATTGCAAGTGGCATTCCATGTGACTTTTCCAAAGAGTGAAATTGGTTCCATCAAACCTCAGACTATCCTTTTTGTAGGACGACATCTTGGATCTCCTCAAACAGTTAAGCTCCTTTTAGAGGAACTTGGCTCTCTGATACCAATTGTTGGATTTATGACAGACAACTAAGAGGGGGGTGAATCAGTTGTCCAAAACTTTCTTGCAATTAATCACTTTAATCCTTTTCTTAATTCAACAGCATAATAATAAATCAATCATGAAACATAATGTAACAATTCAAGAGCAGAAACACATATGACACCAAGATTTTTGATGTGGAAAACCTAGATAAGGGAAAAACCATGGGGTGACTAACCTAAGATTGTATTCTCTGTTAAAAAATAGGAAGAACAAAATGGCACATGCCAATTAGGGCTCACTGCCTGAGCACACTACTCACAAGAGGCCCACTACCTACAGGAGACACACTGTCTACAGAATGATAAGTATTGCATACTTGAACTGAAGAATAGCATCTTCACCATGCTTGAGTCAGTTCCATTTAAGCTCAATACTTCTGCTCTGTCTTTCGCTCTGCTCCTCTCTACCACACTCTCATCTCCACAAGATACCTTTAAAGTGACTTTACAACTCCTTATTTATACAAGACATCGACTTAGGGATAATCATCCAAGTCAGCATACATTACAGAGCAAATACATAAATACAACATAGCTAATTACAAAAAGACTTTACACGGATCAACACACTATCAGCCACACAGATCTGAGACTTCAATCTTCCTTTAGAAACATGCCATTCTCCACAGAACATCTCCAAAATCATCCGCAGGATGTGTAACTCATCTGGTCGGCCAAACTTAGGAAGAACATCATCATCCAGAAGTAATTCTTCAATTATGAGCTTAATATTCAATGCGGACCACCAACATGAATTGGACATGATCCAAAGACCTCCACAAGCTTGCCTAAATCATCAAGAACATTCTCACTATTTTTGTGTACTGAAATCATTCTCTCCTTCATCCAGAACTTCAAGAACACAGTCTGTCATCACTGCCATATTGGAATAGATGCTTGCGGACCTCCAGACCATGAACCAATTGAGTTGTCAATTCACATTGACTTCCTAAACACTCCACCAAATCCGCAGAACAAGATGTTGCATTTTCGGATCTCATCGGACCTATCTGTGACACTCTGTCACTTCTGAACATCTGCCAAAACTAGTTTTACTCAAGTGGCCATAACTTATTCAAATCTTCATGCGGACCTCTAAAATCTTTACTGGATCAACTTAAGATACATATCTATAAACCCTTTGATGCGCATCCTTTGATCTTCATCTTAGCTGGGATCTTTTCCTCATTGTCTTCATTGTTCTTCTTTGTTCCTAATAGGGCTAATTTTCTCAATATCCTCAGCATACAGCTCATCCAATCCTTATCATCAATGCAATAGGAGTATGTTGACATCAATGACAACACCGATTAGGCCCATACTTGCAACAATCCCATTTATAGATTCTAAGTCATTTGTATAATCAAGGCCCTAATTTTTAACATATTTGTGAATTGATACATAATATCTTCAACATCATTTTCATCCCTCTTGAATACAATTAACTACCTTATTTTATTTATTAAAATTTTGCATTTAATTTATATCACTCCCAAATCTTAAATCTAGTTTGATCAATTATTTAATTGCTTTATTTAATTAATTTGCCTAGATATTTATATAATTGTGATTTATTTTCATTACAACTAAATAGTGGCTAAGGTCACTATACTAGTTTTTAACAAATATGGGTAGATTATATTTTGTAAAGTTGTGGTCAATTGAAAAATGTGATGCCACACTTTGGGGGTGCAATGTTTTTCTAGGTGGTTGTTGTGTGTAACATTGGAAATGCATTTAATGTGAGTGGTACTTTGGAGAAATACATAAATAATATTAGTGATTATGGTTTAGTGAGCATATGGCTTAATAGTGTCATGCCCACATTTCCCATGAGGTCACAACACGTATTCACGCGTGTCATGTCCACATGCGTCATGTGGTCATGATACGAACTATCAAAAATTTTCTCTTACTACTCTAAAAACCCCCTCGCACGCATAAGCGTGCTCGGTGGCGTATGCTTAAGGAGTAAACAAAGCAGTTGTTAGTGGGGTATTACACTCACGAATTACATTTGTACAGCAGTTGTTTTAGGTGATAGATCATTTTTCAACAAAGCACGATCATTTGCCCTCTCTTCTATTTCTCTAAAATTTAATTTAAATATATATATATGTATATATACCGCCATTATCTCAATTCACTTTAACTCACAATTTCATTAATAAGTTCCTTAACTGTAAAGAAAGTATATAATATATATATATAATAAATAAATATATATATAATTTGTTAAAACAGATTACTATCCAATAAATCATTAAAAATAGAGCAAAGAGTTAATTTATTTTTATTTTTTACAAATATAAACATTGTATTTCTGAATTGCAACTCTAAGTTTAAGCATCTATTCAATTCGTATTATACAATATGCATAAATAAATCCTACTTTTACTATTCACTATTCACTATTCATATTAAGGCAAACTTTTAATATGAGATTAGTTCTATTTAACTCAATTACACAACTTTAATCCAATTTTATTTCCTTTCCAAATGGCAAAACTAAACGAACAATAAAACTACAACTATCAATACAATAAGGAAGTAATTTCCTCACAACTCCAAAATACCAAATTATACAACGAAAGAGAGAGAATGTTCTCCTCTTGTAAAATCAACAAGGATAAAGTTATTAAAAGACCAAGCTCCCTTAAGAGTAAAGGAAAATAAAATATTTTCTAAGATCCAATAATCTTCTCCAAGCTTCACCATAAGCTCCCAGAAAACCTGCATATCACACAAGGGAAGAAACACCACACAAGCTGCTCTCCTCCCTACCGTAAGCCCGCAAGAGGGTCACCCCCGAGCTAGGGAGATCATCCACACACCTAGGGGATTCAATACCACTTTACAACAAAATAAAAATAACACACCAAAACACAAATACACCCATAAATATTTACACAACACAAAACTCATCCACTGTGAGTTTAAAGAGGGGTAGGAGAGTGGACACACTCAACTCTAGAGTGTCACCCTTCAATTAAATTTCAACACAGTTTCCTTCTCATGGCCTCAAGCCAACTTGCCAACAAAGATTCCAAGGAGTTCATATTTTGACTCTCAAGCCAAATAACACAATTTCCCAAAGTCACACAAATGTCCTCAAGGCTTTCAATATCTCAAAAGAAACAAGGCATGTACTCGAGGAGGATCACTCCTCCCCTACCCCACACTTGATGAGCATTTCTCCCAAGTGGAAGAAGCTCTGTCAACACCCAAATAAATTTCCCCACAATTACATAATTTACAACACATCAAATCAAATTTCATTTCACAAATCTATCATGTAAGAAATAGAAAATGCAAAGGAAAGGCCTTGAAATACAACCTGAAAAAGCGCTTTAATAGATGAAGTTGATGTAGAGTTCCTCTCCAGGCTCCTCTCCAAATCTCCCTTCTCAAAAAAAATAATCTCTCTATGATCACAAGCAAGGGATAATGAATGGAGGATATAGGATGGCTAGAATAATTTCGGCATTATGAGGCTATGAAGAGGAGAATAGAGAAAGAATTGGGCATTATGAGGATACCAGAAGAAGATTTCCTAGAGGAAATTAGGCATGATAAGAATGCAATAATGAAGTCCCCCTGCAAGAATAAAGTTCCCCTGCAAGAATCAAGTTCCCCTGCAAAATCCAGTCTTCTCTAATTGCTTAGAGAAGGGTCTTATTTATAGATTTTTGAAAAGATGATGGAGGGTGAGGATCAAAAGTTGAGATCAAGAGCTCTCATTATTTGTGAATTTTAAATTCATAGTGGATGAATTAAAAATTTATTTTTTAAAGATTGTAATATTTAAATAACCCCACTATCCCAAGTGGAATTAAAAAAATATCCCCACTATCCCAAGTGGAATTAATAAATTATCCCCACTATCCCAAGTGGAATTAAAAAATATCCCCACTATCCCAAGTGGGATTAAAAAATAAACCCACTCATGAAGGACCACACCACTTCATGGGGACTCTCACCAAAAGTGAGGGAACAAGAAGATAAGCCCCTCCATTATTAGTGGACCATGGAGTCATTTCAAGCCTTGAAAATGGAGAAAGGATGGGCATGAGTGTTGGTCCCACTCATCCTATCCTTCCCATGCCTCCAAATTCGTCACTTAACTTCACTGTGAAGTTAAGGTGACCATACGGAGGTTAACCAAGGGTTACCCAAGTCAAAAGTGACCCTAGACCCATGGGGTATAACCCAGGGTCAATTTAAACTTAGTTAAGACACCCAGGGTCAAGTTAAGACACAAGAAAAGGGTCTCAAAAATTTAAATTAAAAAAATGAAATTCAAATACAATTCTTACAACACAAATCATAATTCAATTTTACAAAAGGGTAGACCTAACCCATTCAACCTCATGCAAGACAATATTACAACATTACAACATTGCACCAAACACAGAGTTGATCTTGGTTCCTCGTGGAACTAGATCGGCTTCACAAGGGATTACAACATAAGGTGCGGAATGATCTCCAGTATCAGTGGTTTTGTTAGAAATACCTGCACACTCAATCTCAAAGTTAATTCCGCATATACATATCATAGCCCAAGCAAATTAAACATATTAATGAGGATGTATAACCAATCACTACCTATATCCATCTGGCAACCATATTATATAATAATCAATCATTTTATCATTTTAATCTAGAGCTAGGTGAATAATAGGATACACACCAGTCGAACAAGGGTGGGCCTTACAAATAGATTCATAATTAATGTAGAAGGCACATTAGGAAAATGCATGTAATGTGGGAGGACCATGGTAGAAATGTATTTAATTATTAGATGTCTTGTGAAAACCATTTAATGAGTAGTCACATGAGACAAGTCATCTTGAACATTTGGATTGGAGAGATAATTTGGGTTGCCATGGAGGTTGTAATGAATCTTTGTCCTAGAGCCAAAATTGGTGCATTGATCATTGGTGCTCAGTTACATTAATTAAGGTGGATAGAAAGCAATTTCTTTAATCTTGTTTCTCTCTTACCTATAAATAGAAGGATTTTTGAATAAAGGTTAGGCATCATCTTTTGGTTTATGATCATGTTGTGCATGCTCATTGTGAGTGAATCTTGTTGTATGCAACTATAGGATTGAGTTACTTGTTAAGGAGATCCTAAGGAGCATGAAGTGAGACATGTGGATTCCATTCGTTCTTAGATCAGTCTCATGAGGAATGTAACAATAATTTTTCATTGCTACTAAAGAAGAACATATCTTGCATGGTTTATTCCTTGATTAGGAGTGTTGATCTCTTGTGAAGGCTTGAAGCTTGATCTTGTATTGTAACTATTTTGTTGTTGAGATTACAATGCTTTTAGTGCTTTACAGGATGGGATCTTTCTCGAAAGGGTTTTCTCAAGATACATAAGTGTCTCTCCCTCCTATCTAGTTGTTCTATTCTTTCTTTCATTCTTGTTATTTCTTTAGTGGTGTTACTACTTAATAATGTTGCTAGAATTTATATAGATAAGATAACTTGTGGCATCTCTTCTACTTGGTTTAATGTTGGAAATTATTTTATATTTTCTTTAATTCAGTATCAAATCCTAGTTTCAAGTTGTAGTCTAGGGGACACCTTGTGTTATTAATCCTTGTTCAAGTGGGATTTTGTTACAATTAATATTTGTTTAATGATATACTTATGACAAGAACTTCTAGAGTGAAAGTGGAGAGATTCAATGGAATAAACACAAAGCTTCAGACGATCAAGATGAGGATTTGCTTTTTTGGAGTTCATCCTCATATTTTTGGCTATTATTTGGAGTCAATCTTGTAATGTTGAGTACAATGATCATTTTGCCTTGAAAAGTTGAATATTGTGGTGTTGTAATTAGAATTTGGTTGGCATAATATGATCAGATGTGTGCATTTTGTTGCTAGATAGATTAAGGTGAGGTTGGAGATCTTTTAGTTATTAGAAATAGATTTTTGGAATGGGTTGAGTCCCTTGATAGTTTTTAGATGTAAAGTGAACATTCCATAACAACAAGTTACTAAAGTAAATAATCCACTTATTTACATAAACCCATATATATATATATATATATATATATATATATATATATATATATAATGACATTACATATTTCAAAAGCATGTGCTATATCTAGGTTAGCACGATAAAATGATATACAATATCCATCTTAGGCTCTCTTACCATAAGTCATCTCAAATAATAACAAGGTACAATAATCAAGTACAAGCAATGAATAATAAATTAAACCACTCTCTCCAGCCACCACTAACCCACATGGTCATCCACAAGCCAAGAGACGGGAACATGGCTCAGGCGCTTTTCCACCCAACCATGAAGCAATTACACTTCCCCGGATCCTTTCATAACACGAAGGAAACCCATTCGTGCACAAAACATGTAGCAACCTGGAAACAACTAGTAGGAGGGAACACCCGATGCAACATGATATCTAAATGCAAATCTAAATGATGACATGCAAATATTTCACAACAGGATGTGGCAGAGAAATATATACATAAAGTTTTGCTAGACAATCTTTCATCTATTTCAATGAACACATGGCTTGGCCCAAGCTCTTAAAATAGTTACGGTCAAATCCTGAAAAGAGGAAAAGCCCTCTCTGTTTGCCCACATTCGGCATCCTAGCCCAAAAGTAACCGAAACACACACAAAAGATAAAATACTTCCTTTTCAAAGCAAATTGATAACACTTACTTTTGCCTCTAGATGCATAAGCTACTTCTCCCTTTTTGCACACTCAATTGAAATACATTTTCAAGAAAATATTCACAATAAAAAGCTTCATGCATGATTTATTTCAGATACCTATACTATCTATACTTATATTTTTCTAACCATTTCTTGATTTATGTAACAGGGACAAGAGAATTTAGTTATATAATAATAGACGCCAATATTGTTTATGACAAAAATTATATAGATATCTATATGTTAAATATACATAATCCACTTTGCATGCACAATTATTTCACAAATAAAACTAGATTACATGAATTCATACCCGCAAGCAAGATCAGATTTATAATACCGTTATGATTAAATTTGTAATAAGGAATAAAGGAGAATCATCTTTTCTAACAATTTCAAATTCATGTTTGTCAAACAAGAACACCATTTAAGTGAAGGCATAAACAGATAAGTTAGTTAAATTAAACATACAGGTGATCAAGATGCTGCTATAGGAGACTAAACAGTAGGACAACAAAATTAAGCATGGATGTCAACACTACCAGTGACTTTAAATGTGGTCCAAAACACTATAATTTCCAACTCATGCTCACACCCTCATCACTAGTATCCACATAAAAATTTCAACATGCTTACAAAGTCACAAAACCGTGTTGGGAGATCACACATAAACCAAACATGACTTTCATGCCAACAACTTAGATTTATATTGCATAAAATATAGTTTTCACTAAAACATACATAACTTTCTCAAAACACAACATTTTTCTAATTTTTATAATGCATTGGAAAAATAATACAAAGATCTACAAAACCCAATAAATATTTTCATAATAACTATTTTTAATATAATTTTATAAATACAATATAAACACATATAAACATCATGCTAAAAATAGCAGCAGAGATAGACAGCCACTAATTAATACATATATCATAATCGAAACACTGGGCAAGGCTAATTTTTTTATATGATTTAAAATATGTAGTTGTACACCTTCCATAAAAATTTCAGAGAAACCTAGTACATAAAACGAAATTTATTGATGCCGCAACAGACTAATTTTTCTCATGACAGATTTACCCTTTTTTTTTAAAACAGTCCACTTGTTTTAATAACTACAAACAAACTATAAAAGATGAAATCATAAAAATTGGATATAAAGTTTATACCCTAATTTAAAACCATATATCAAGAAATTAGAAATACCCAGATCATGGTTTAAGAGATATGTCTAAATTAAAATAGGTTACTATTTTTCTTTTCAATCTCTTCGCAAGTCTTCTATTATGTTTTTTTTCTCCTTTACAAGAAATTAATATTTCAATATCCTAAAAATCATATTCAGATTAAATAACCCATCAAATCTTCCTACTAACGTTAAGAATTACCAACAAATCCAATTCAACAACAAAAAAAATTATAATCTTCAAAATCAATGAAACTATAATTTGTCTAAATCTTTCTTTTTGCACAAGAAGCATATAAATCACAATTTCTTCACACAATCCTATATTCAATTACTAACCAAAGTAAGTCTTTGCTAAAGCCTTTCATGACAAGAATCCTACCTCAATATTTGTAAGAATTTGGTAAAAATAATGGAGATGAACCAATCAATTCAAAAAGTACAACAATCTTTCAATTCTTCACAAAAAATACTTTCAAATCTCTATGCTTCAATAACCTATTTTTTTCTTCTCCTTTCCATAATAATATTGATAACAAAAAGAAGAGTGAAAAAAACTAATTCTCTTCTTTTAATAACTCTTCCTATTTTTTTTTTCAAAACCTAAAAAGTAAAAGATATTATATTATATTCTTAATAAAAGAAAAATAATATTAAAATGACTTTATTCATATTCATCACATCCTACTTAAAACTAATATTAGAAAATATAATTTTCTAATTCACAAATATGATGAATTTAATAATTGATTCTCTAAATCTTTAAAATAGACATGCACATTCAATAATTAAATAAATTAACAA